>OX401970.1:1300445-3700445 GCA_947859335.1 Tortricodes alternella
GGGTCGAGCCATACCGTGTCAGCATTACTTGTGAGGTTAAAAAAATTATGTTCCAAATCTGATAGCTAATTAGGAACATTTCAGTTTTCTTGTCACGTGAAACTGTAGAAATAATCTTTATCTACACCCATATCATAAAACGTCCATTGGTTAATCAAAAACCATAGGAAATGACCACCATTTTGACAACCAATTAGGAAAAACCAGTGCTGCGATGAAGAAATAACATGACTTCTTTATCGTTTTTAGTAAAGAAATTAGATTAAATTTGGAACAGCTGTCAAACTCAAGTGGGTCTCTATTCTAGTATCCATAGTTATTAAAACAGTTATTGATACGAAACGTCAATTCAGTATGTTTTTTTAATATAAACTGCACAATATTTGATCTCGAGTGACGTGAGAGTAGAGACTTCATCCGTTTGTCTATGATTTAAAAAAAAAATGGTCTTGACGGACGGCCGCCATTATGTTGACGTATTGCTGAACGAAAGTAGAATTGTTGTTGAATTGAATAGAAAAAGTTGTTTGTAATTTACATTTTAGTTGAAAATATGAATAGTAGTCTTCTCGGAGTGTGTGTGATGTGAAAATGCGCCGGATATCAGAAATATGCAGCCACGATTGCAACAAATAACTTGTTGCCAGAAAATATTGTTTCTGAACCCATCATGGAGGATTTATAATATGTGTGTAGATAAAGTTATGTATGCAACTCTGCATAATTTGGCCTTAAAACACACGTGCGATCTTATTATGAAACTCGCTAAAAGCTCGTTTCATAAAACCGCACTAGTGTTTTAAGGCCTATCATTATGCAACCGTTGCATAAACTACTATTTTATTACAACAAAAAAAATAACGCGTAAATTACAACAAAAAAACCGGAGAACTGAGAGTTCGCGTGGAGAGGGTTCCCTGATTACATGAAATTTCCCATATTAATTTCAATAACATAGACATCTTAGGATTAATCGAAGTTTATGCCATTATTATTTCGTCCTATTTGCGATTCTGCACAATATGAATTCCACACAACTTCATTTGATCACATTCGGTATTCTTCACGGTAATTATTTTTATACATTCCCGTTTATTCCTATTCGCGATTCTGCACAATATAAATTCCACACAACTTCATTCGATCACATTCGGTATTCTTCACAGTCTGATCATGTGTTGACCATATTTACTTTTCTGTATAGTTTTTATGTATACACGATTGCGTTTATTCCCATTTGAACTCTATATTATTATTTTCCCCTTCTCTTACCAAGCCAAGGCAGAATTGAAAACAAATAGGCAATTACCTAACTGGCTTTTGCGTTTTTATTCATTTTTGATCCTTGGAAGATACCTATTTCAGTAACAGATGCAGGTAAAGATGTTGATGAGATTAGTGACATATTACTTAAATGATGATAACGAGAGAAACTTTTGTCGTTGTGTAATTAATTCAAATCTAATTTATATAAATGAAAATAAATAATAAAAGAAATTAAACAAAAAGATGCACAAACATATAAATGGACAAGTCGAAAATACGTCAAGTTAAGACTGAAAATTGTAAGAATCATGAAGATTATATAAAAATATTGACTGTGAAGAATACCAAATGTGATCAAATGAAGTTGTGAGGAATTCATATTGTGCAGAATCGCGAATAGGAAGAAACGGGTTTGTATAAAAATAATGACAGTGAAGAATATCGAATGTGGTCAAACGCAGATGTGTGGAATTCATACTGTGCAGAATCGCGAATAGGAAGAATCAATAATGGCATAAACTTCTATTAATCCACATCTTATATGTTTTCCTGTAATCTATAGGTAAAGGCATATTTTCTTTATTTTTTTTCAAAATGTTAAGTCCAGTACTTTCGGAGATAAGGGGGGACTGGCTAATTTTCGCTTACATTCCTGTAACTCCAAACTATTTTTCTTAAAATTATACCGTTGTGGCTATCGAAATCTATCTATTTATACTGCTTGGCATCGGTATCGGCAGATAGAAGTAAAAAGGACCGAGCGATAGTTTTTGACAACGAGAACGGTTTCGTAAACTCATGATAATGGTACTGGTGTCTGACACCTCAGCATTATGCTGAACCAGTATTTGATTAACCGGCGCGGAGACACAAATACTTTGTTCTCGTGTTGTTGACTCATTTTTTTTAATAAGGGGTGTGATTCTTTTAGGAAAACCTTTAAGATGTCTATGGTGTCTTACGTAATATAGGAAATTTCAGATAATCATGTACGGAGAAACTCTCCACGCGAGTTTAACTCGCACTGTCCGGTTTTTTCTTTAATTCTTCTTTTATTCAGAGAGTCGGAAATGGAATAAGTGGTGAGTACAGCCAGATGTGTCCGATCCGAGCCCGAGCGGCTTGATTACTCGACTGTTACTGTTAATTTGAAAACGCGAAGCATGTCCGTATTGTTTTATTGATGTATCCAACATCTATCTTCCCGCTGTCCTGCAATCTATGGGAGTGATTTCGTGAAAAGGGACGGAAGTGTGTAACAGGAAGCCGGGGAAACGCGCGCTATTTGATTGGACCAATGGGGTCGCGCGGTGGTAGATTTGTAGCTGGAAATACGCGCGCTTATTTGATTTGACCAATGAGCGCGCGCGGTGAGATGTATGTTACACATCTATCTTACTCCCAGCTGTCGCGTGTGACGTCAACTTACTAAACACGGTAGTAAACTTCAAAAAAAGCATAGTCTGTATGAGGGTGCGGTCCGAGTAACACTTACGGGGATCACAACGATTAAGGTGGGCAGCGTGATTCGGAACGCAACCGACCTATGCAAACGTCATACGTCGTGGGTTTAATCAAAGTCACATTCATTTAATAAATTAAAAACGTAAAGTTTTTAAGGTATTATATCTACACTAATATTATAAAGAGGAAAGATTTGTACCTATTTTTGTATGTTTGTATGTTTGTAATGAATAGGCTCAAAAAGTACTGGGCCGATTTAAAAAATTCTTTCACCAATAGAATGCTACATTCTTCCAATTTGACATAGACTACATTTCATTTTGAAAAAAATTAGGGATCCTTGGTAAAATTTGAACAATGTAACCGAAGGTGTAGAAAAATGAGTCTTAAATGTCTTTCGTCGAATGCGCTGCCGAAACTATTAGCGATAGAACAAAATAATGTACAACAATATTGAAGAACATCATAATGTCTACAAAAAACTCCGCGGTAGCATATGTACAACTGTTGTAGTTATGTCACTACAACAACTTTTTTCATTTTAAACATGAATGAAAATGCTAACCAAATTCAAACCATGCTATTTATGTGTTTATATTAATCCTTATCCAAATAAATTATTTTATGGTCAAGACCATTTAACTACCTATAAAATAGTTTTTAAATTATTTAAATTGGACTTTCCATTCAAAAGATATTACGAATTAAAAAATTCAAACAGTAAACAAAACAGACAAAAAAGCTGTAAAGGTTGTTTATAAGGACATTCTGTAGTCGGTAGGTATATTTAGTATCAGCATTGCACCCGTGCGAAGCCGGGGCGGGTCGCTAGTTGTAAATAATCTTGATTCGTTTTCACATAAATACTCTTCTATAATGTACTATTGAGGGAGGGTTAAGCTACCGTTCCACAGAAATATATTAATATTTGTTACTATAGTCAAATAGCCAATTATCTTCCGTAGCGTTCATTGTGAACGCGCAACGCGCATTCGTCGTTCGATTAAAGCCTTCGCATGAATAAAAGGGCGGGTCGCGCGCGTTGATGTGAAGGTTTCCAATTTGTTACTCGCCACACAACGCTTGCGTTTGCGAGCCGCGCACGACCCGCGTTTTGTGTGCTGTCACCGAATATATTTACTTACACATACAGACTTTTAGGTGTTTTTTATACCATGATCATGCAGTAGCATAAACATGATGTTCATCTGTTTAGTCTAATGGACTTAATCTAATTAGGATGGCTCAAGATCAACATGAGGTCATTTGTTAAAGTACGCGTTGACGTATGCGCCTCATGAAGCCACTTAGCTGGCTGTCCACCGTGATTCATTAACGAGCGAAGCCGCAGACCATATTATATACGATAGACTCAGCAACCGAGTAAACAACTATACGCGGCAGGGATAGAGACAGGTAAGGGGAGCATATCCTCGAACGCACAAAGGCTAAACGGTGCGGTGTCTTTAGAATACGTCTTCGCTCGCCGACGAAGACACGTAACAACGAAAACTGGTTTGTGCCAGTTAGCGAAGGCTCGTCGCCCTTACTGGCAGTAAGGGCGACGAGCCTTCGCTAACCATCTGTCTCCACTCA
This sequence comes from Tortricodes alternella, assembly GCA_947859335.1. NCBI lineage: Eukaryota > Metazoa > Arthropoda > Insecta > Lepidoptera > Tortricidae > Tortricodes > Tortricodes alternella. Next base: position 1,304,772 of record OX401970.1, read on the forward strand.
GGTTTCGAAATTATCATGATAATTATCCGATAATAATTATGTCTCTTTAATTTTTAAGTAAATTTTAATATAGGTACTTACTTAAATGTCACGTAAAAAAACATTTATCCTGATTAATTATTGTATTAAATATCATAATTTTAAAATTAATAAGAAGTTAAATTAATTTCACGCGTCTGCTGGAATCGTGTTTATTTTTTTCCATATATTTTATAATTAATTTTTGTACATTATCAAAATTATTATACAACACAGAAACTAACCCGTTCACAAGTCCCTTAAAGAACAACACATCACACTGCGCTGGGTAGAAAATGAGCCAAGTATATAGGGCAGTTAGCATCGTTTGTCAAATCTCGGGTTCGCTTAAGTGACGAGACTTAATTGCTTGTCAGGCGACACCTTTTAGCGATGGTCCAAGAAAAATATTCTGAGAGCAAGTAACTATACTACTCAAGTATTTATATATATTTCTGTAGACCTAACAAGATCATCCGACACTCACACCGATAAGGAATATATCGCTGTTTTTATTTTACTTTGAGTTGAATTAAAAAGACACGGATAGAATCAAGAGACATTTCGTTGCCATAGCAGGTCTCTCTCCGCACTTTAGGTACGCTCGGCCGTCGGACAGCGTGGAGCTGTAAATCGCAGCAGGTTGCCGCTCGCTCGCTCGCTGGCCGATTCGCGCGTCAAGTAGCCTAGATATTTGTTGTTGGGTGACGCGGATCAACTGACAACCCTAGCGTACACGAAAGAGCACGTTTTATGCGACGGAGAATAAGTGCCAAGACCTGTGAAACACACGTGTCAGTGTCAATGAGTGTAAATACAGGTTACTCCGACGTGGTACAGTGTAAAACAGTTTTATTCTTGGCTAAATAATAGAGTGATTGTGTTGATAATTGTGTGTTGCCAGTAATGACATACGGCACTGAAACATGGTCTCTCACTATGAGCCTCATTAGCCAGCTTAAAGTCGCACAAGCTATGGAGAGGGCTATGCTCGCGGTTTCTCTGCGAGATTGAATCAGGAATGAGGAGATCCGTAGACAAACGAAAGTTACCGACATAGTCCACCGGGGTAGCAAGTTGAAGTGGCAGTGGGCAGGGCACATAGCACGCAGAACAGACGGCCGATGGGGCCGAAAAGTTCTCGAATGGAGACCACGGACCGGTAAGCGCAGCGTAGGACGTCCACCCACAAAATGGACAGACGAGCTATAAGAGACCGCAGGAAAACGCTGGATACAGGCCGCTTCCAACCAGCCCTTTTGGAAGTCGATGGGGGAGGCCTATGTCCAGCAGTGGATGTCCTATGGCTGAAATGATGATGATGATGATGATTGATAATTTGCAGATTGGTCAGATACGCACTACTGAGCATTTGTGTTAAGGAATGTCCAACAGCCAGACATGATGTATGTGGCGTGGAGCGCCGTCTCGCTCCCGCCCGTCACCTGGACAGAACGAAGCCCTTAGCCCGAAAGGGGTCAAGGATCGATTTTCTGTGACACTTTCGGCGAACGCAAACGCCCCCTTGCGGATCGTTTTGACAACTTTGAGTTGCTAATGCATTTACTGTACGGAGATCGCTGACTCTATTTGGGTAAAGCCACAGAGTTTAGAACAAAATTATAACAATAATTACAAAGTATACAAAAACTAAAAAAACACGTTTTTGACAGTAACGCACTGAAAAGTACAAAAGACCGTCATCACCAAGGTAATGGGAGTCTCCAAAACTCGAGGACTTTGCTAGTAGTCATTGAAGAGTTCTACTATCCACCTTCTGGCTCCATGGTAATCAGCTCGATGGTACCAAATTATTGTATTGTCATCCGAATTGCATACACTTGCAAATTTTCAAATCGTTACGACTGCAATTACAATTAGGTTAAAAATTACTTCTAATATTTTAATATTACATAGTTTATTAGTGACTTACAAGTGAAGCTAAAAAAGCGTGTTAAAAACACACACAATTAAAACGAAACAATATCAAGCAACAAAATGTTTTCTAGCATCTAGATTTCAGGTGCCGTCGTATGCCCTATCACCCGGGCATTTTGTTTGAATCGTTTGAGACCCAAGTTATTAAAATCAGGTCAATCGTTTTGGCTCTAGGTGGTAAAACATAACCCTCCTTGCTTCAGTGTAGTCGGATTAAAAGCGATATCGGTTGAACAATGTCGAGGAAGGCATACGTAGGGATGTAATTTAATAAACATCCCTCCTTAGTGCACCTGCAGGGTCCTCGAGGAATGTCTCCTCCAAATTTCAAAGCTCTAGGACCACCCGTTTAGGCTGTGCGTTGTCTATAAGTGAGTCACGGTACTGTTTTAGAGGTATTTATATTGATTGATGCAGGCGAGTCGTCGACGAGTGAACAACGTCGCGCGCTTAACTATCACCTGGCTTATCTCAAATATTCTCTCGAAGCACTTACGCCATTAGGACGGAATACTAACATTCTCCCGTTTAGATGAAGACCCATAGAACTATGCAAGCTATGTACAGTCGAGGTCATAAATACACGTTACCAAATGAGCAAAACAATTGAAATAAATAGTAAAAAACTGCTCAAAGCAATTCTCGGGATGCTTACTTTTGAGGTGTCAAAACGCGAATCTGACATCATCGCACGTTCAGTCGCATGACAACCACGGTCCTTGCAGTGGCGTAACTATACCATCTGGGGCCCGTGGCAAATTCTTTTGATGGGGCCCTATCAGTAAATACTCAGGTACAATGTAAAAGAATATTTTTGAGCTCGCGGTCTCTTGGGCCGGGGCCCTCTTGGGTCGGGGGCCCGTGGCATTTCGCCAGCCCTGTCATCCTATTGTTACGCCACTGGGTCCTTGACACCCGTATAAGTGACACTATTATAATAAAGTATCTAGTACAATTCCACAACCTGTGAGACCGCACCACCGACCCCATCGTCCACAATGATATGATAGCGTGTGAATCAAGCAATATTAGACTTGTAGATGTCGTAAGAACTAAGACATCAGCAATAGGGTGTGGGTAAGCCATTGCGCTGACGTTTGACAACCTTCTATGAGACTTGTTACACGAAATTGTACTGAGAGGCATATCCTTCTCTTGAGATCTTTGTGCAAAAATATCTAAGCGCTCTTACGCCCTTGACAATAATCCCTGGTAGCATTTTCCGTTGCCATCTATTGGCCAACAGTATAGGGAATCCGTAGGGATATAGTTAGTATTTGCCCACATAAATTAACATTGAACCGATATAACAAAACGATTATCATTACGCCCAACCGATTACCAACGTTGGGACATTGTGAATACATTTCTTTGGCATTTCTGCATTGTATACAACGATGGCCCTATTAGATATTGTAACGGTAGCCCAATGCAGTAAAATATTATGATTACGCCCATCCACTTACTAACTTGGGCCAATGCGACTTCTGCTACCGTTGGTTTAAAACTGTTGACATTTCTGCATCATATTGTTACATATGGAAATTCTACAATGGCCCTTGTAGGCCTTACCTCAAAACGACTTCAAATCTAACCGTTGTCCAACTAACGAGACCCATGCGGCCCGACCAAATGCCAACACTACAAGTTAAAGTCGTGTTCATATATTTTGGACCACTTTTTCCGCGTAGATATTTAGACCACGACTGTACCGGCCATGTTTAAGAGTAAATAACGAAGCGCACGGCAGTGCAAAGGACAAGTTCGGAGAAAGCGACCGCACGCATGCCAAGTATTCACACAAGTTTTTTCAATCTGTGGGTGGCGACCCCCAGGAGGGTTGCAGACCCCCGCTTAAAGGGTCGCGGTTGCACGCCAGGCTTTTTAACAACGTCGTCGTTGAAAGCAATGGCAAAATATTAATACGGTCATGGTGGTCGACAGTCGTTTTACTTTAAAAGCGGTTGCCTACTCAAGAAAATTGATATATACCGCTCTACACGAAGTTTTGGGTCACATAAGTCTGCATCTCAGTATCAAGACACAACACACACAGATATATTTTACACACTATTGTAAAATATACAACTGTATCTTAAAATAAGTAAACAAAAACTACAAACTTCTAGGCTACTTGATGACGCGCGAGTCGGCCAGCGAGCGAGCGAGCGGCAACCTACTGCGATTTATAGCTCCGAGCTGTCCGACGGCCGAGCGTACCTAAAGTGCGGAGTGAAATCCACTGCTTTAGTACGAGAATGCTAAATAAAATAGCATACCTATCTACTCATCTTCAAAGTGCAAGATGAAAGATATAATTTTAACCACAGAGATAGTAGTATTACTACTACCAAACAGAAGTCTTAGCTTTTAATTAAGATGCAGAATAATGTCTTGAAACTTATCATCGATCTGAACTTCAACTCGTTTTCTGGCGCGACACTTAGAACTTGGCCTTCTTTTTAACAGTTTTGTTTTTGGTGGGTTATATACATATATAAGTGCAGCGACCGCCGAGTGGTTGGACGCGCGTCTCGAACAGAAGTTTATGAAACTTATGGCGGTATTAAGAGGAGTGTGAACCTACGGCTTTTCATACAAAAGGCGATAACGATTTCGACCCCTTAAATGTTAACTGATATTTCCCAGTTTTTGTTAGATTGTCAGTCGGCACAAAACCTATGTCTATACGTTTTAGTTTTTTCACTATAATCAATAAATTCGGTTTTATTGTTGTTTTAGTATTCTCATACATGGTATGGATGTCGAAGAAATCGATTATTTCAATGTTGCCGATATCGATTAATCGATTATTCGCGTTCGAGGTATCGAATAATAGTTATTAAAGGTAAGAAATTAAATTCTAGTAAAGTGTCTTTTTTATATTGCAATTTTTCTAATTTCAATTAGTACTAAATTTCACGAGAATCGGTTGAGAAATGCGACCTGTAGAGAACAGCTGGACAGCCGCCGGACATACGAAAGCAATTTTACCCAAGTTGAAACGGAGACGCTTCGCTCGCTCGGTCGGTATTTTTTACATACATACATACATATTATCACGCCCGAAATCCCTAATGGGGTGGGCAGAGACACAAGACTACTTGTGGCCACGTTCGATTAATTAGTCCTAAGATGGTATGATGAACCGTATGGTGACAGGTGATCAGCCCATCGCCCATACAGATAGTCCACCATGTTGGAGAGGACCCGTCCCTTAGTTGAATTTTACGACATGCCAGGATGATAAGCATATGCACGCATTCTATGCTATTTTTTCACTCCCAGTGCAGCAGAGGAGTCGGTATTTTTTGCTCGCCTTTATTGAGCGTATCGAAAATCGAACCCCTTGCTGCTAGTTCATGTACGTCCTCTGAGGCCGAGAGGGAGTGGGCAGTAGTCCCCACTGTCCAGGGCGGATTGGGGACTGCACACACATCTTCGTGCAGGTTTCCTCACGATGCTTCACAGACCAGACGCTCGTGGTAAGTATCAAATTCAATTCCAAGATCCGAATATCTCAGTGGTGCAAGCCGGGATTGAATCCACAACCGTTGGCACGAGAATTCGCGCGTTAGTACACCGAGGCATTGTCCTAATGGATGGCTAGTTGATCGCGCGATCAATTAGGACACCAGCGGCCCTAACATGCAAGACATAAAGATAAGTTAAACTCGTTTATCTCTATGAGGATCTCTTTCGTCGGCACTAGTGTGAGAGAGTCGCACTTAGAGATAAGATGGATTAACTTATCCTTGCCTTGCATGTTAGGGCCGCTGTTCGACATAAGTATGTTTCATCGCGCAATCGTACAATCGCTTTCTATTAAGGGCTCGTAAACGGGCTAGTTTTTAGGGTTCCGTACCTCAAAGGATAAAAGGAACCCTTATAGGATCACTTGTTTGTCCGTCTGTCTGTCTGTGCGTCACCACTTTTTTTAAGGAACACGTGGAGGTATCAAGTTGTAATTAATATCAAATACGCAGGTATGCAATTTCTTGAAGCTGTGAAAAATTCAAACGTCTAAGTCACCGCAATCAAAAGATACGGCCGTTTATGCCACATATTTTGATACTTTCAAGGGAATCCAAAGGGAATTAAAACGTTTAGGGTACTTCTCGTTGACCTAAAATCATGAAATTTGGCAAGAAGCAGTGTCTTACAGCACAAGTAAAGAAAAAAGTCCGAAAACCGTAAATTTGTAATTGCATCACATAAAAAAAAATCTTAAACGGAATAATCTTTGCAAAGTCGTATCACGCTCGACAATTGCACGGAGATAGGAGCTTGCGAAAGTTCTTTTTTGTCTTATTTCATAGGTACGTCGTAAATGGTTACCCCGTTGTTAAAAGCTATTTTTTTTTTATATTTAGATTCCGTACCTACAAATTACCGTTTCTTTTTCATAGAATTACGGAACCCTCGGCGCGCGAATCTGTCTCGCACTTGACCGATTTTTCAGCAATTTATTGCTGCAATTCGGGCTATCCTCAAAAGTTTACATTCAAAGTTTTTGTCCCCATTCGTGATCTAATATGTAATCTGTTAGAGGATAGCCCTTTAGGACAATCCCTGAGACAGCAGGGTACATGGTTGTATTGTGTATAACCTAAAAACATAACACAACCTTTGCATAATTAATAAGCGAGTAATTAACTCAATCCTGTGTGAAATTTCTACGACGTAAAACCACCACTATTCCGAGAACCGTAAATACGATATTGCCTTGTATGTTTTAAAAGGGCAGGGAGAAAGTGGAAACTTCAGTTCCAAGAGATATAAAGTAAAATCGCGTTATGGAATTTTCGACTACAACACTGTGGGATAGGATTCAATTTCGCGAACAGCAAATACGGGTTTAAAACTGGAGCATTCATGTCGACTCGATTATCGACAAAGCGGACGTTGTTCGTACGAAAAGGTCCTAACAGCCATGTACATTTCACTAAATCAGCAACTCTAGCTCCCGCGTAATAAGATTTCAATCAGAATGGCTCGTAAGCCTCTTTCTAAGTTAATAGGATGGTTCAGATTCTTTGTGGGAAATGGAGAGAATTTTCCTTTGTGAAAGAGATTTTGTAAAAACATTTTACTCAAATAACAATAGAAACTTCACTGACCGAACTTGGTTGGTTGTCATTTTAGTCATAAAATCATGAACGAAGTCATCCATGATGACTCATTTGGTTTCTTAGTCTAGTTAGTACCGACAGCGCCTCTATTCGACAACACACACAAGTGATATCGCGTCTTTTTCGGTGCGGCCGCCTTTGCTATGTTATAAGAGCTGCTATGCTATGATATACCATATCGCAGCAAAGTAATAAGCGATATCGTTTTGGCAATGTTAAATAGAGGACGAGATGCATTTGTGACTGTGAATCCGGCTCGAAGGACCAAATTTATGTTCGATACCTTTTTATTTTATATTTATTAAACGAAGAAAAATACAAAGATCACATAATAAATATCCTAAAGACACCACTTAACGTAACTTTTACTGGCAAATAAAGCTGTCAACTTTGCGGGGCGCGCGGGGTTTTTAGGGCCCTGTAATTGGTGCATTCGAGGTTACGACCGCCACGCGCTTGCCAGTAGCCCCTCCGCTTATGGCTTTTTGCCTCTAATGCTGGCAGCGCGGGTTGCCAGGCTATGCGGAGTCTAACACTTAAGTTTCAGAAACTGTAATATTTAAAACAGTTAAAAGTACTAAACAGATGTGTTGTGCTCACACACATATTTATATTTTACCACACGCGAGTGGATGTTTCTATATTCCCTCGGAAAATTAAAAAAAAAACGGGCTATGTTTCTCCGGCCGTCCATCTTTCTTTGTGTGAACACCCGTTTCTTAGTTACGACGAGAAAGAGGAACGAACGCTCGCTTGACGTCGCCCTTACCGGTGCAATCCGGTTTTCTATCAGGGAGGGTCTCACTCCGCACTTTAGGTACGCTCGGCCGTCGGACAGCTCGGACCTGTAAATCGCAGTAGGTTGCCGCTCGCTCGCTCGCTGACCGATTCGCGCGTAGTAGCCTAGATGTTCGGTGACGCGGATAAACTGACAACCCTAGCGTACACGAAAGAGCACGTTTTATGCGACGGAGAGAGAAGGCATCATGAAACACCGATTTCGTTAGAGAGTGATTCGTATGTACGTCGTCGGGCGTCGGCGAGCGAAGGGCTTCGCGCTCTTGATCACATGGTTCATCAACCACAGCAATGACTGTTGTATTGAAATATATTATTATATAGCTATGCGTCATCGATTTACATATGACATAAGTGTTAATATGTAAATTTCTGAAACACGTTTATTGCCTTGACATTAGATATGAAAGAGGCGTTGGAAAACATTCCTATATCACTTTTAAAGCGAAAGCACGTTTTAGCTAGGTATTCGGGACTGAGCGAAACCGCCATGGACTCTATACCGTGCACGATAAGTCGTATTTTGCTTTGTGCACAGTTCTCAAGTGCCAAATCATAAACATCGCGTAACCCAGCCAAACAGCACAAAGAATAGACTGTCATATTCTACAAATAGTAAATTTGTAGGAACAACCTGCGCCTCTATTCGGGATTCTGTGGCGATTCGCAAGCGAGATTTCTCATCTCGCTCTTACGCAGTACGCGTCGTGCGGACGAGTGGGATGAGAAATCTCGCTTACGAGTCGCTACAGAATCACTTAGCGTTCCCGAATAGAGGCGCTGTACATTAAAGCAAAATAATGATACAGGGGGCCAAAAAACGTGAAAGTCTAAAAAATCGATTTCAGGTTTTGTGTCTGTTTGTTTGTCCAGACGCGGAGACTATACATCTCCCTTATTAGTTATTTATTATAATTAATTTTTACCCATTAGGATTGTTTGCTGCCCTTTTCATGTGTTAGTTTTAGTTAAAACTCTAATGTAAAATTTGAAAAAAAAAAGACCTACTGCTGAGTTTCTTGCGGCGTTTCTTCTCAGCAGATGTCACCTTTCGAAGCGCTGGTAGCTTCAGACATGTAAAAGAGCCCATGTGGCCTACTTGCAAAATAAATATTTTCATTTTCATTTTCATTTGAACAAGTAGCAGTAGCGTCTACTGCAGGGCCTTTGACGAGTGGAAGAAACGCCCCAGGTAGTATTAAATATTTGTTTCATTATAATCAACTAGCACATTTTTTTAAATACATTTATTAACATACTTATCGACACATTAACCTCTTTGCTTGTGCAGTTGGGTAAAAAGTAACCACTTAGAGTACTTTTATTACTGAATATGATAACTCTGGAAGCTGAGGTATGATTCTCGTTACTGGGCGAAGAAGATGAGCTATACTGGAAACTGGCGCAAAATGGTTTTTTTGCGGCAACGACGGGCGAGTCTTCGGTGTCAGCAGGGCAGCGGCTGATCAGCGATGAGATTCACAGTTCACATCCAAATTTAGACCGAATGACTTTGTTCTTACAGTTCAAATTAATCCGTTCATCCACTCAGCCGCCGCAAACGCGAGAATCACACCCCAGAGAAGCGCTTTGTTCGAAAACCAAAGCCAGTTGAATAATTTATTCATGACGCCATCTTTATCTGAACCTTCGAAAATAGATTACAAAATCAATATGAGATAGAAGCGAATATCTAATAATAAAGTTCTTGTAGCCGCAGCGATCCGGATTGGTTCATTATTACTATTATAAATGCGTGTCTGTTGGTTTTTCTTTCAAATCAAAACGAAACAGATTGATTATATTTAGCATAGCGATAGTTTGGGGGCTAGATAAGGACAGCAAAAAAGCATAAATAGTTTTAACAATCATAGTCCAGTTAAGGGGGCGTCCATTAATTACGTGAGGCATTTTTTTTAAATGTTGACCCCTCCTAACCCCCACGGTGAGATGTTGTAAGATTTTTCTCTACTCCCTCCCCCCTGCCCCAATCTCACGTGAGATTTTTCAAAATTTGTATTTTGGGTATAAAAGGGTTGAATTTATAAAAAAAAAAATCAATTTGCTTAATTATTTTTATTTAAGACTAGCAAAGACTGTATAAAGCAAACAAATACACTAGTTGTCTCGGCACCCAGTACGATTTTGTCGCTTTCGGGGTCGAGACACTAGGTCCGTGGGGCCCAGGCGCGCATGGGCTCTTCAGGGAGCTCAGCAAGCGTCTCAGGGAGGCCATGGGTGACCCTCGCGCAGGCTGCTACCTCGCACAAAGGCTAAGCATAGCCATTCAGCGTGGAAATGCAGCTTGCGTGATGGGCACTCTGCCGCGGGGACCAGATTTTTTATATTTATTTTAAGTAATTTTAGCCTAGTTTTAGTTTTTATCTATTTTTTGTAGTGTTAGCTGGTACTGTTCTTTTTTAATAATTATTCATGAATAAATAATCAGCAAAGACTTATAGTATTTGAGAATATTGCACTTTTTTTACTTTCATTTAGCTTTAATTTAACTTAACTTTCACGCAGTTTCACACCGTTCTCTGCTAGAAAAAAATTACGTGATATTTGCCAAGAGTGAGATTTAGTACGATTCGTCTCAATCCCTCCCCCCCCATGAGCACCTCCCGTAATTAATGGACGCCCCCTAAGCAACGCTTAAAATCTAGGAACATCTTCGTTACTAACCCTCCACTCGAAAATCGAACTTCACACGAGGCTAGAATGACCGCCTGGTAAGAATGGCTTGGTGACAAACCAAGATTAATGCCTCTCAGTGAACACCCTCCTGGCGCCACTGAATTGTGGACAACTTGGCGATCACTAAACCGTCTACGTGTGGGAGTCAGTCCAATGACAACCTAGTGAAATGGGGAATAAGTTAAGTGTTAGGGGATAATTACAAACTAAAGTCTGTTCGCCGAGAGTTGATAAATATTATATCGTCTTGAAATAGCGACTGTCGCTAACCTATCGCAAACTGTATGATGGGCGTCGCTTATCGCCGCGCGCACTGAGTTTCGTGGTACGAGGGACGCAGTAGTTGTTAGCGCGGCGCCGCGCAGGCCGGGCCGTACTTTACGGTAAAAGATGATAGATTGTTAGAAATTGATGGCAGGCTAGACGAAGCAATTGAACGTTGCATAATAAACGTCACCAACTCTGATTCTTCCTCCAACTGAGACTTCGTCATGGTCGTCGTCCGATGCTATGCCAGCAATGGGACATATACCTACAAGCTATTCAATTCAATAACAATATTCTATGAAAAAACATAGTTTTTTCTTTTCATTTCTTATTTATTATTGGTAAAAATAATAAGCGGCTAATAATAACTCTTGGCGAACAGACTTTAGATTGCCTTTAGACTATTAGAAGAAGAAGTAGCTTTATGATATTTGGTCTTGACATTGATATTTATCAAATAAGACAAGAAATAATACGTTTTGTTATTTATAATCGTCTTTTTATTTCAATAATCCTACGTCCACCAAACGCAGTTCCCACACGAAATCGTTACTTAGGTGTAATTCTCAAACTTGCGCGCGAGTTCGACGCCGCCCATACCGGTACAAACCGGTTCTAGATGCAGACGAGTCGTCGGCGAGCGAAGGGCTTCGCGCTCTTGACTTGGCTTATCTCTACCCAGCCAAGCCAAAAAGGCGTGCGTAAAACTTACAACAAAATTAAATTGAGCTTTAACACAGTGACATCAGAAGCATTATAATTTGCATTGAAAGTTGACATACGCCCTTTTGGATAATCACGGCGGATCTAATGTTGTCATTCCCAATGTTAATGTTACGTAACCGATAGGGCTTTAAACTCGTTTGAGGTCAAGTTCGATTAAAAATAACTATAAAGGTGTGATCCGACTGATGTCGCGAAACGAAAACGTGCGCTAATGAGATTTTCGCAGTTAATACAAACTATAATGGATCGAACTGAAATCTTACGTGGAGTGATCTTGACCAATTTTTGATAGGTTGTCAGTCAGAAGAAAACCTATGTCTGTAAGTTTTGGTTTTTTCACTAAAAGCAATAAATTCAGTTTTATTGTTGTTTCAGTATTCTCATACAAAATTAATTTCAGGGACTATTTGACTTTGTTGATCTTTTTAGGGTTAAACGGGTAAAACAACGGGACCCTATTACAAAGACTCCGCTATCCGTCCGTCTGTCACCAGGCTGTATCTCATGCACCGTGATAGTTAGACAGTTGTTCACAAATGATGTATTTATGTTGCCGCTATAATAACCAATACTAAAAAACAGAATAAAATAAATACCCACTCCCACTAAACAAACGTGATTGTTTTGCTCGTTTTAGCTCGATATTGATAACGGCAACAGGTAGACGCTTGAAATATTCACAAAATATTAAGTTATATATTCACTTTAAAAATAAATAATTCAATTAAAATAAAACAAATATTTATCCCCATACAACAAACATGACTTTTGTTGCTTGATTATAGATAATGGTACGGAAACGGATTATAGGCGCACTTGGCCGTTTTTTTTTTCACTGTTGGCCTTTGCAAGCAACTTTGTTACAATCTTTGAATGCATTACTTAAGTTTAAAAATAAAATAATGTCTCCATTAAGCAGAATATCTTATCTACAATATTGAAATAACTTTCCCTACATGTCCCATAGCCGTGGGACGCCTGTAAGTATAGTAATTAATAAGAACAAAACAATGATTTATCAGTCATACTCATACTTATTTATCGCTATTATTGCTATCATCATTTTACATTGTTTAAATTGAAATAAATTTACGGTATTTACATTAAAATGAATTATTAATGTTGGTCTTATAAAGATAATAGTAGATTGTGTCACACGGGAGCAAAGTGGTATATTAAGGCGATGGCAAAATATTGAATCGAGAACGCAACGTAGGATACTAGAATAAACTCACGAGCGTAGCGAGCGCTATTTCTATAATTTATTGAAAAAGGAATTTTTATTTAATCTAAACTTCGCAAAGCACAGTGCTATGATATATCATACCACGTAATAAATTGAATAAAGGCCCTGGTCCCCACGACTGGGCCAGTCCCACGCGGGTCCTCAATAGAGCGTGACATTGAATGTCTATCGGTGCGTTCACACTGATTACGTAACGCCTAAAGTGACCTGCTATTGTGTCTCTAATAAAAGATCGGCTGGTACACTATATAACTGGCAATAGCAATGTCATTGTCAAATCCCATCGCACTAATAATAAATATGAAAATATGGTACTCTCTCCTCAACGGCTAAACTAATCAGGATACTTCTTATCCCGGAAAAAATAATAGTTCCCAAGTTCCCAAAAACTCAGTGCCATAAAGAAACGAAAGTGTATGTGATACATTACTATCCTTTTCTTTCAGAAAAAACAACACACTGATGTTAATCGCTGGTAGAAAGGTATCTTCATCATTAGCCGTAAAACGTCCACTGCTGGACATAGCCCTCCCTCCAAAAAGGGGATTTGCCAGTCGCCACGCTTGGCAGGCGGGTTAGCGACCGCAGTTGGTCATGATAGTACTCAGGACAGGACGCTGCTGCCCATTCTTCTGTTGGTAACTCTGTCGCCTTTTACGACACCCACGGGAGATGGAGTGACGCTATTCTTAGCCGCACCACAAGGAGAGAGAGAGCTTTAGGCCGAAGCTAAAGGCCCCGCCAAACTTCTAGGATTTCCAGGTAAAGTCAACCTTAAGAGGAGTGTGAACCTACGGCTTTTCATACAAACGGCGATAACGATTTCGACCCCTTAAATGTTAACCGATTTTGACCAATTTTTGATAGGTTGTCAGTCAAACAAAATCTAGGTTTATTTTGTTTTAGTATTCTCATTCTTTGTTCATCTTTAAACAATATTCGGAAAACGTATAGACCTAGATTTTGTCTTGACTGACAAACTATCAAAGACCACGGTACCTGGTCAAAATCGGTTTACATTTAAAGGGTGGAAATCGTTATCGCCTTTTGTATGAAAAGGGTGATTTTTGCCGTCGGTTCACAATCCTCTTAAGAGTTTGCATTATAATCGCACCAAGTTTGACCTTTGTATGTATTACACGTTTTATGATAAACAAAAACACGTTAATATGTTTTTTATTTGTTAAGATAGATGTATAGATATTACAACAGTATTCTGCGATCAACCGGCTACGTATTACGGTTTAAAAGTTACAGCCCTTTAAAGGTAGGACATACAGACAGACGGCGTCGTAGTATTTTTTTTATATTGATTAAAGATCAACAAAGTCAAGTAATCGCAGAAATTAGTTTTGTATGAGAACACTAAAACGACAATAAAACTGAACTTATTCTTGAAAGTGAAAAAACCAAAACGTATAGGCATAGAATTTGTTCAGACTGACAACCTTTCAAAAATTGGTCAAAATCGGTTAACATTTAAGGGGTGGAAATCGTTATCGCCTTTTGTATAAAAAGCCGTGGGTTCACACTCCTCTTAAGTAAAACAACAACAACAAGTAATAAAGCCTGTCAAGTGTGAATCGGGTTGGCGCAGAATATCTCAAACTGGGGTCGTATTATGTTATGAGCTCTTTATTCCAGGCAGTTTCCGCCGTATACTGCACTGCCTGGAAATTTCGCATGATGAGCGCGCTAAACAGGCCGACTTTAGCGCGCTCATAATACGAACTTTCCAGGCAGCTCAGTTTACGGCGGAAACTGCCTGGAATTAAGAGCTCATAATATGATGACACTTGAATCAAATCCAAGACAGTTTTTTGGTAAACAAAATAAAAAAGTGTGGTGGTACAGAACCGGCGGTGCGCGTTTCTGACTTTTTATTGTTTGTGCCATACCGGCTTTCAGTCTTCGTCAAATTATAAAGTAATTTCTATTCATCAAGCAACATTGATTGTTATCCAAAAATGGATGCTGTTCATTGCAACATTCTTAATGGTTTTAATAAGTAACTTAATAGGTCCAATTCGAAATTGTCCCCCCTAAATTTAAAATAAGAAACGTTAACTCGATTCTGTAAATCACCAAGCTGTCAAAATCGATTTTGACGTTTCGAGAACCAATTATAGAAACCTGCTCACAAAATTTTCGAGAACCGATTGTTAAATGCGACCTTTAAGGCCCGGGCACACCAAACGCGGTTGCGGCGCGTTTGCGGCGCGAACGCGGGTCCGCGCCGTTGTCGAACAGCGCGAGCGAATTCACCATGCCACACCAAAGTAGCCGCGGGACCGCGGCGGTCCCGCGCCGCCGCGGTGTGGCATGGTATATTCGCCCGCGCCGTTAGACAACGGCGCGGACCCGCGTTCGCGCCGCAACGGCGTTTGGTTTGCCCCGGCCTTTAGAGGAGAAAAACGGGACATCCGGACATACGAAAGCGTTTTGGCCCAAGCTGAAACGAAGTCGCTTCGCTCACTTCGCTCGCTCGGTCAATTAAGTATAAACTGGCTACGCCCTAGGCTTTATTCCAAGATATGGTCTACCTGTCCGCCTTTCGTCGAAATCCGTCCAGCCGTTTGTGCGTGATTACAGAACATCTACTTGTCAAATTTTAAGTCAATGGCTCACTAAAAGTGCGTCAAAATATACTTGGATAAAGTTTACGCACTCTGGACCTTAGTCGCTCGTTTGCTGACGCATATTGTTATGATTTAATATTATTTATTTATACAATAATAAATATAATAACGATAATATTATATTACAAGCATTGGGATTGGTTTTAATTGCGACAAAACAAAACGTTTAAAACTGGCAGATTGTGATTGCATTTTAATCAATAACATGTTATTTGTAAACCCCACTTCGTGATAATAAATACATTTTCGTTTATAAAAGTAAGGAATGAAGTTTGAATGAAGTTGAATGGAGTTTTGGGCAGCACCTGAAATTAAAATGAGGGTGGTACAATGTCCTACCTCGAATGAGGCGAGGAGCTACGCAGAGCGTACGCCTCGCTCTCGCGTCAGCGTGTCAGACTGTACGGAACGCACGGCGCTCGTTTGTCTCACTCATAGCCTGAGTTACTTGCATAGCTGGGCACCGTTAATCAAATAGTTAACTTCGTTAATCGTTAATCCGTAACTAAGAGTTAACTTCGTTAAACGTTAAAGCGTTCAGTTTATAAAGATTAACTGAAGTTAACGTTAACTCGTGATAGAAATTGCATTTTATATGTATGTATGGGCTATGGAAGTTTAGACAGAACATGAAAATGAATAAAAGACGGGTCTGCGTTAAATAACTGAAAATCGGCCCAAACGTACATTGGCAAAAAGTAGGTACTTAATTACCGATTAACGTACATTAATTGTTTTAACTGAACTTAACAAGTCCGTTAACAATTTTTAAAATTAACTTAAAGTTAATCCGTTAATCGAAACGTTAATTTCGTTAATTAACGATTAACGGATTAACGGTCGTGTGCCCAGCTATGGTTACTCGCTATGCTATCATCTGTTTCGCCTTACTCGCATCTTCATTCGGTGGGACAAAAACATTAGAGGTGGGACAGACGAGTAAAGTGTTGTGAAAATCTACCAAAGTGAGTGTAACATTTGAGGTACCTCATCTATGACTAAATCAACACTAAAATGAACAAACAAGCAATCAAAACGTATATTTACCGAAAAAAAAAAAACATCAATATTCTAAAACACTATAATGCCCCGCGTCACAATACCCAGTGAAGAGTAAATGTTTCTCTATAGAACCTCTTCCGTAATCTATGGTTTTCGACCCGTTCCTGTGAACTTTGAACGAGTAATCCGAAAAAACCTCGCTAACACAATGCAGTTCAACATGCCCGGCGTATTCGCCGTCCCGCGACATCAGATTCCGGTAATCTTCGGACGTTCTCAGATTGTAGCCGTACGAGCGGTCGCCTATAATGAAGTCTTTGTACCTCTGCCAATTATTGACGACCCTCTCAACGACCTTCATCCGGATTTCCCTGTGCCTCTCCTGGTTGCCGAAGACGCAATA
Organism: Tortricodes alternella; assembly: GCA_947859335.1. NCBI lineage: Eukaryota > Metazoa > Arthropoda > Insecta > Lepidoptera > Tortricidae > Tortricodes > Tortricodes alternella. The sequence goes on from OX401970.1 coordinate 1,321,638, forward strand.
AGCCACCGACCGAAACAAACAATTTCCATCGCCTCTGATTGCGATAACGCGACGCATTATCTGTGAGTTAATTGAGTAAGAGCGTTAAAAGTCGCAGAGATGTACAGGGTCCCTGGACAAGTAATCATTAACAATAAATGAAATGGAGCCCCCGTGCGCACGAATCTTTATACCATGATATATTAAAAAAAAAAGGTTTTTAACCATAACAGTCTTGATCCATAAGAGGATGATTACCTCTTTAGCAGTTTTGTTGTTAATCCGAATGATTTTCAACATAATCATGAAACCAATAGCGTTATTTTAGCATAAGCAAATTTTGTCGGACGGATTTTCTTAAAAAAAAACACTTTAATCTTGTACTCTTTAAGGTAGCAAATCGCTTGTGCTATGAAAAGCAAATTGACGTCAAGTATACAACCTATAGTGACTAACCTCAAATTATCGCCCGACTCAGACTAGATTTGTCATCACGATCTGACATCTTCCAACAAACCCGAGCTACAATCCAAATAAACCTTATAAATCTTTGAACAACCTTACGAATACAATGCGGAATTATCTTAAATTTCCAAATAGAAAAACAATACGCCGTTTTATTGAATTTTGAAGTTATTTAAACGTCAGGTATGTTAGTCATTTTTTCTGTCAACTATTAGCAAGCGACGTCTGTCAATTCATGAGTCAGAGATGCTAATGATGCATTGTATGCAGCTATTCATTCGTGGTATTGATCAGTGAGTGCATAGTATCACGCTCGTAGCGAGTGCATAATGTGGCACCTACACGCGGCTGTTGGAAGCGTAATACTGTATTGGAAATGCATTTCAAAGCATACTGTACGTGGCTTGGTTTTATAGCTTTAACAGAATGTCCCTGGATCGCTTAGGGCCTGGCCACACCACCGCGGCACGACGTGTGAACGTGAAACGGCGCGGCGCCGCTACATAACCACGGTACGGCGCCGTGCTGTGAAAAAATCCGTTGCACATCACCTTTATACGTATAGAAATAAGGGCGACGTGCAACGGAATTTTTTACGGCACGGCCACCGACCATTATGTGCATTAGTCCGCATTGCTGGGCGACTAGAGTTGTGCGTGCTCTTTCACTGCGCGGATCGCTCCAAACTAGTACAATCGTGCAAATGTACTAGGTCGCTCTTTTAGTATACTAGTACACTGAAATAATCTATCTATGGTCTGCTCCCGACCGGACGGCTCGTCAAAACTACGTCGTCTCGCTTGCTCCCGTACAATTACATAAGCATGTTTAGTTCACGCACAAGAGGAGTCCGTTTCCTTCCCTCTTGCTATCTTACTCGGACAGAGAGATATAATGTCCGTGTGGTGCCGGCTTAAGAATAGTATCACCCCATCTCCCGTGGGCGTCGTAAAAGGCGACGGAGGGATCGACCGAAGGATGGGCAGCAGCGTCCTGAGTACTATCATGACCCTGCGGTCGCCAACCCGTCTGCCAAGCGTGTTGAGTATGGCAAATCCCCCCATTTTCGGAGGAGGCCTATAAAAATAACTCTCCTTATTTTCATTTTACAGTAGCCGAGTGCCGCGGTTTCCCATTTCATCATAACTCCAAAAATTTACCTTAAAAACCCTTTCTTAGTGCTCACCTACGACTTCTATGCGAACAAAGAAATCTAGCCACATCCCATTGATATTCATGCGTAAAGTGACCCATATTTCTATGAAAATTCTCATACGTTACAATGACACTTATAATATAAATAATACTCGATTATTTAACAAGTTTTTTTTTACATTCCCCTTAAAATGAATCACTATACTAATTATAATATTTACCGTTACCACGTACTAACTAAAATTATATCTTATTACTACGTTTTAAGTCTTAATTTAGCGTGTGTTGACAAACTACATGGATATAACCAATTACTAGTGGGTTTTGAAACGTATGCGCTTATCATAAAGTCGGGACTGGATTGTGTTGATAAAATGAATCATGCGCAGGAAAACGCGCTACCATTACGATACCTACGTGTTTCACATGTTATGCTCAACTGAACACGATATAAAAATGGTTATGAGTTTGCTGTGGATAGAAGCTGACTCGCAGGCAGAGATAACATCGCACGGCACAACTGTTCTTTAAGGCGCTGACAACACCTAAATCGGCTTTACTCAAACAGTATTACAACAAAACCTATTTGATTTGGCAACGCGAGAACAATATATTTTAACATTCTTTATATTATTGAAAAACTTGCTATTTCAAAAACACGATTCGATGAAATCGATTCGATAGCAATAATCGTGAAGTTACGTCTGAAATCCTGTAACAGTTCTGTCATATTTTTTTACTTACGGGTACTACAATTAATAACAATATTACATCACACCCATACTAAAATGTTTGCTGATTTATTTTATACGTGTAGTGTACCTACTTATATAATTCATCCGTTTTTGATTTTCCGCATACGAATAACCGCACAGTGCTTCTCGTTCACTCCGGTGCAAACAGACAGTGACCGATCACTGAAGGTTCATTGGCAGTTGTCAGCGTCTTAACTAAAGGAGGTGAGCGCTAACAAAGGATTTTGCGAAAATCCAGCACTAAAGGGGTGAAATGGAGTCCACACATTGGATATTTTCGAACCATGTAAAATTGTAATAGTTTCAGTTTCTTTTTGCTTGATGTTTCAAACGAAAACAGATTCAAATAAAAAAAATGTATATTATGAGTCTTTAAAGCAAGTCCTTTCATTATTATAACCCATTTGACCTGATTTTATCTCCTCTTGAACCCCCAATATCTCAGATCCCAACAAGAAATTATGCTGATGTACTCACATACAAATTGTATGAATACCTCGTATTCGTATTACCTCGTATAGTTAGTTCGTATAGCAAATTTTATCAAAATTGTAAAAAGACGCCTAGTTTCTTGCGGCGTTTCTCAGCAGATGTCACTTTTCGAAGCGCTGGTAGATTCAGACACGTGAAAGAGCCCATGTGGCCTACTTGCAAAATAAATATTTTCATTTTCATCAAGATTGGATTGACAGTTCGGAAGTTATCCTCGGACAAATATATAAACAAACATGCTGATGAGTCCAATGCGTCGCCGCGGAGAATTCGCTTCGCTCTATGAATAAACTGTATTGCAAAGATTTACGATAGCTTTTGTAAATCAATAAATAAAAGTAAAATACAGAACGTAATTCCAGTATTAAAGTTATCAGGATTGTTTCTTTCAAAAAGTACTATTTCCATTCGACTGATGCTAAATATCGACTCTAGGTGCAAAGTCATTGGATTTAAATTAAATTAGCCCCTCGAATGGAAATATACCCTCTTCGACGGATGATCCTCATACAGAAGAATAGATACGGGCACATTCAGAATATTAGATCCGAAAATTACTTAATTTAATATGAGGGGTAAATTGTATGCAGGCGCTTATCATACTAAAGTCAAGGCTAGAAATAAAATAATATGCTTTGTTCCTTGACTGTGCGACTGTAGTTAGGTAATGTTTATATGTAAGTAGGTTTGTCTGTTCCTTCTAGTAAGCTAGGCGAAACGTGGATTCCTAGATTTCGTCAGGGAGTTTCACTTCGCCCTTTAGGTACGCTCGGCCGTCGGACAGCGCGGAGCTGTAAATCCCAGCAGGTTGCCGCTCGCTCGCTCGCTGGCCGATTCGCGCGCCATCAAGTAGCCCAGATGTTCGGTGTTGGATGACGCGGATAAAAAACTGACAACCCTAGCGTATACGAAAGAGCACGTATTATGCGACGGAGACAGAAGGCATGATTAGGCATATTTTTGTACCTATAAACACCGGTTTTGTTAGACACTGATTCTTCTGTACGTTATTACTATTATTTCTGTGGTTTCGTTAGAGAATATGTTTCCATCGGTAAAACTCGGATCTCAATCGGAAGACGACGGGACCCGAAGTTTCAATTAATTATTGTATTCAATGAGTGACATGTTTATATTCATTAATATGAAACTTTATTGTTTACTGTCAAATGTCAAAATGAAAAATGACAGCATAGTATGATGGCTACTGGCCCCCAATTCTCGATGCATTCGAGATAATGTCGATTGCAAGATTAAACGTCAGATTCGTACAGTTGTGTCAAATGACTGTAAGCACTGACGTTTAATCTCGATTGTAAGATTATCTCGAATGAACCGAGAATTGGGGGCCTGCTGAAACTAATTGAGAGAGCACGATAAATACGAACTTTTCCGATAAAACACGATGGAAACTAATTATGCACTACATCTGTAACATCCATTCTAATTTCCGTTGATTTTCAGAGCAGGGCGGGGGATTGGGGGTTTAACATGCGCGGGGCGAAACGTCGCCTGTACGTGTTGCTAAAGCCGCTAAATGATACCAAAACAGAAATAGAGCGAGATACAACATACGCGATACGATAGGATAGAGTAGGACGAAGTTTTGTTATGGTTCGCGGCGTTGGCATACAGCGACATAACTATCAAATAAATCAATATTATATGATATGAAAAGTATCCTATGTGTTAATTTAGAGTATAAACTATCTCCATTCCGAATTTCATCCGAATCCGTCCAGCTGTACCATTACCATGAGTTTACGCAAACCATTCTCGCTATCGAAATCTATCGGAAATATTGCTTGTGGCCGATACAAGAAGAAGGGACCAAGCGATTCTATGTAATGGTACTATTGTGGGAGACACACACTCACACACTATTATTACACACACACACAAACTTTCGCATTTACAATATAATATAATATATGACCTATAATTTCACCTTACATAAGTTTCATGCTTGATAAGCTATCGCTAACACCTTATCAATAAACAAATACAATGGCAGTGTTATCTGTAGGTATTGTGAACTTACTACGTTACGAAGACAGCTGACTTCAATTCAATAGAAACGTGACGGATATGATTCATGTAAACTCATCGAATAGGTGCTTTTGATCGTTAAATATGGTTTTATCTACACCCATATCATAAAACCTCCATAGTGTAATCAAAAACCGTAGGAAATGACCACCATTTTGACAACCAATTAGGAAAAACCAGTGCTGCAATGTTATTCCCGTATCGTTTTTAGTGTAGAAATGAGATTAAATTTGGAATAGCTGTCAAAACTCAAGTGGGTCTCTATTCTAGTATCCATAGATATTAAAACAGTTATTGATACGAAACGTCAATTCAGTATGTTTTTTTAATATAAACTGCACAACATTTGATCTCGAGTGACATGAGAATAGAGACTTCATTCGTGTGTCTATGATTTAAAAAAAAATGGTCTTGACGGAGGATCAAATTGCCGACATTATGTTGGTGTTTTGCTGAACGAAAGTAGAATTGTTGTTGAATTGAATAGAAAAAGTTGTTTGTAATTTACATTTTAGTTGAAAATATGAATAGTAGTCTTCTCGGAGTGTGTGTGATGTGAAAATGCGCCGGATATCGGAAATATGCAGCCACGATTGCAACAAATAACTTGTTGCCAGAAAATATTGTTTCTGAACCCATCATGGAGGATTTATAATATGTGTGTAGATAAAGTTATGTATGTAACTCTGCATAATTTGGCCTAAAACACACGTGCGATCTTATTATGAAACTCGCTAAAAGCTCGTTTCATAAAACCGCACTAGTGTTTTAAGGCCTATCATTATGCAACCGTTGCATAAACTACTATTTTATACCAAGTAAAATTTCCCATCGGCAACACCTCCGATCCTAACTTCTAAAACAGGTCATCGAGACTGACTCGCTCGCCGCGGGTCCCGTGTTTACCTAGAAAAAACCGACAGTACCATGTAAGTACGGAACCCTAAAAAATAAGTAATAGCTTCTAACAACCGGGTGACCATTTACAACGGACCTATGAAATAAGGCAAGTAATAACTTTCGCAAGCTCCTATCTCTGTGCAACCCTCGAGTGTGATACGACCTTTCAAAGGTTATTTCGTTTAACCTTACTTGTGCTATAAGACGTTGCTTCTTGACAAATTTCATGATTCCAGATCAACGGGAAGTGCCCATAGGTTTGGATTCCCTTACGATGCGAGTGTCAAAATATGCGTAAACGGCCGTATCTTTTGATTGCGTTGACTTAGAAGTTTAATTATTTCACGGTTCCAAGGTATTGCAGAACTGAGAATTTGATATTAATTTCAACCTCCACGCGTTTCTGAGAACAGGGGTATTGACTGATGACAGGCAGATAACAAAGTGATCCTATAAGGGTTGAGGTGCGGAACTCGAACCAAATTCCAAACAAAATTTCAATTCCCTATTTAACCCCTTTAGGGGGTGACTTTTCAAAAACCCTTTCTTTGTGCTCAGCTACGTTATATATAAGAAACACCTATGCAAAATTTCATACTTCTAGACACCAATCCTTTTCAGTATTTTGAGTTTTGATGGTTTTGATGGTTTTGATGAGCCCGCCTGATGGTAAGCGGGTACTATAGCCTTTGGGGACGTTCATTAATTAATTGAGCTCAAAACAGGGTCAAGTTAAATCTCATTTTGAGGGAGGGGGTCAATACAAATCTTACGTCAACTATGTATTTAACTCAGAGAAATATCAGATTACACTCTAATGTCTGAAAAATAAAGTATGTACAATGTAGTAGGTATTTAGTAGTATAAACCAAAATACAGGAACCTAATAAGTAAAATGAATTATTTTCTAAATATAGGGTAAATCTCAGGTGACGGTGAGAGGGGTTTTTGTTTTTAAAGCACCTCAGTTAATGGACGTCCCCTATGGTTGCCTGCAACACCTGATGTCCAGGAGTATCAAATTCGCCATTGACTACCTAGCTTCTTGAAGAACCCCATACTGCATGTGTGCATTTGTTGTGTGGTGGACAACAGGTTTGACATTGACGTACTGATAAAATTCCAGCCATCTTGTTTTTTCATTTAGCCGGTGATGTTTGCGGGATCAGCATAGCATTACAGGTTTTGACTAAGTGACAGTGCATATATTAGTTACAATGAGTAATTACCATAATAGGTTGAGCGGTAAACGTCAAAAATCCAACATGGCGTCGTGACTAACAGCAAAGAACTGTCGCTAATTGGTAGTAATTAATGTTAATTTGTATAATAGTCAGAATGTTTCAATTATGTAATAAGCCGTTCAAAATAATACAAAAAGCAACGCAAAGGCGCGTTTAAAAACTAGCGGCCCCGCCTGCGGTATTTCTTATACAAACTTTGAACCCCTTCATGGGTGGATTTTCGTAAACCCTTAATGTCTTTACCCTGGGAGCTTACCTGCCAAATATTTAATTTATAGGTTTCATAGTTCCTGAGAGATTTCGTGATAGTCAGTGAATGAATATTTCGATTTACAAATATAGGTGATTTTAGAATCTTATTTTAAAGTATAGAGAAAAGAAAATGGGAAAGCACGAATTATTATGAACAAACGTTTATTAATACACTGAGCGTGTCTATGCTTACGTTATTATGTTAATTAGTAGCTTTTACCGGCGTTTTTTTTTTTAAAAACAGTTTTCACGTGGCTTTTTTTATTTAGATTTTTTTCCCACTAATTACTTGCTGACATCGAGCGCGCACGAACTTACCGTTAATTATTTTCCAGTCCATATTTCACCCTTTTAGGGGTTCATTTTCTTATTCAACAACGTAGCCTATATCCTTCCTAATAACTATCTCCCGACCAAATTTCATTGAATCGGTTCAGCGGCTTAGCTGTGAAAACGTAACAGACGGACGGGCAGATAGACATAGTCTCTTAAAAACTAGTTGTGGACCCGCTGGGATTTCTTATCGGCAATATCTCACGAACCACTAGACTTCCATTCAAACTTTCATCCCCTATTTAATCCAATTAGGGGATGAATTTTTCAAAAATAATTTCTAATAGCTCACATACGCTATACGAGTATAAGGAACTCTTGCGCAAAACGTGATTATTCTAGACCATTATTTTTCAACCTTTTTGAGTTCGGAATCCGTTTACAAGTAAAACAGGTCTAACGACCCCCCAATGACCGTTTTAAACTATGTCAATGGTTTCAACGACGATTTATTTAAAAACCTGAACCCAAATTCTCGGTTCTTGTGATATGAAGTCACATGTGAGATTATGCTTATGTCCAACAGTGGATGTCTTACGGCTGAAATGATAATGATGTGAGATTCACGTGGAACTTATCTCACATGTAACCTAATCTCGCAAGGACCGAGAGTTAGGGCCACGGCTTGCTACCGCGATCCCCTGAGTAAGAATTTGCGAACCCCCTGGGGGTCACGACCCATCGGTTTAGGCTGTGAGCTGTCTGTCAGTCAGTATTAAGAGTTTTTTTTTAAGTAAAAGACTAGCTATTGTCGGCATGGAATTCGTTTATCGCACGCAGTGCCATCTACCGAGTACCATTGCTCATATTTTCTCTATTTATTAAAATTCCGGGATAAAAAATATCCCATGTCTATCTCACTTATAACGCGCCACATATGTGCCAATTTTTAAGGAATTCTGTTAATTCGATTGACCGTGAAAACGGAACAAACCAACACACTCCCATTTATAACGTAAGTATGGATAGCTTGAGGTATTTAGAATCTAGACAGGACTGCAAGGTCGCAATCTGAGACTAGTACATTCTAAATTCTGAGATCAAGGTCTAATCAGTCTTGGCGTATAGTTCAGCCTTTCCAACAATGGCAGATGCAAGAGGGTAGTCAAGGCGGGGTAACACATATACATATATTTTAGAAAATATACCCCGTTTTTACGTCAAATTCTTCCCATTAAAGCTAAGTGTTTGTACTCGAGCTATGAATATTTACTGTTTATATAATATGTACTAGCGCTCGCTTTAATTTGCAAACAAACTTTGAATCCCCTTACTACCCCACCAGGGTTGGATTTCGAAAAACCCTTTCTTGGTGCGCGCTTACACTCTAAAGGGGAATACTTGCAAAATTCCGTAGTTAAATAGTTTTGGAGATTTGTTTATATAACAAAGCTATACTTATAAAATATACCTATGTAAGTTTTTTTTACGAACTTTATAAACATAGATTTTTTTCCCCTGAAATCACGGGCTCTCATAGGACTTACGATTTTGCCGTCAGTTAATGTTCTATCCCCTAGTCTACCCCTTTGTGGGTTGCCTTTTAAAAAAGGCACCCTAGCCCGGGGCTCGAACTATCTGCAGACCATATTTCATCAAAATCGGTTCAGCATTCTAGCTGAAAATCGCGCATATACATAAAAGACATCAACGGGCTCTCGCCAGACACGCACGAGCTTACCGTTCATTGATTAAAAAAATGTATGTTTTTTTAATAAATAAACGAGATTTATTTAAATAAGATTTGCCGTATCTCTTCCCCTCTTAGCAAAGTAAATTCAAAGCGATATGGTCCCATATCGCTTAGTTGCTGTCGAATAGATGTTCTGATTGTAATTCTTATGAAATATTATATTTCGCCGATGACGAACTGAAATCATCGGAACCGATCGATATGTTCAGTCAACTACTAACTTTCACAAACGTGTATCTTACTCAACGGTGAAATTGCATTATCAACCTTAAAATGATTTACATATAAAGTTCAAATTTCGAGACAACGCTTCAGCGTTATATATAATATAAATATTATCAACAGTATTTTATCTTTTATCTCAATATAATAATAAATACATTGATAGATTCAAAGTAAGCAATATACTTCGTCACTATAATCTACTTTGAAAAATCGCATCACAAAATCAACTTTAATCCAAGTTGGTTAAGCTTATTTTTCTAATAACCTATTTTGAGATAGATTTGTCATTTGCTATTAGAATAGCAAATACCTACTGATCAACATTGCCTGTTTTTAATTTGTTCGTAGCGATGTTTCGCTACAAGGCGAAACACGCTGCTACGCAACGCGCTACAAGCGTAGCGAGTAGCGCTGCGTGGCACTTAAAATGTTAACACGTTCACTGCAGTCCGTCTGCGTTCGATAAAGTCCGATGGGCTATTCCTACAGTGCGGTAGGAATAATAATGACGGGTCGTATTATGCTCGCCGGCGAATTCATCGACGACCTGGTACCTATGTAAGAGAATCACACCCCAGGGCCATGTTTGACCCAGTTCTGGCATCGATCTGTATTTCTCGCTGCTGGCCATGCCGGGTCCCAATGCGGGCCTCGTCCTGATACGGACTTCATAACACACACTACTTAGACTTTTCATGTTCTCCATTTTATGGTAATCTTTACTTTAAAATCTCAAAGGCTTTTACTCATCTGACAATGTTAACTTATTTAGTGGCAAAAGACCTCCATCTCAACTTTCCACGCGCAGGTATATACCTATTGTATTATAATTATAAAGAGTATACCTACAACCTATTAAAACAAACCCATTGCTCCTCACTTGTGCACCATGTATGTAGGTATACAACACATGACCGTGGCTCAAATTGATGACACATTCAAACCATTTTAAAACAATGATACCAACCTAACCGACGTTTGTATATTAGTACCCGATAAGAAAACACGAACACATTGTTCAATAATCCCTCAAAACTTCAACGAGAACCGTAAGATGGAGCTGTCGAAACAGGTCACAGATTATCTCATTCATAGCGTATTTTGCTATTAAACTTGTATAAAAAACTTATTATGAATGGTATGGCGCATCCATATTTAACTAGGTAGGTACCTTTATCGTAGAAAAAGAGTAATATTTCTCGTTAAAAGTGATTGCTAGCTAATGTGAAACTATCCACTATTCATTTAAACACCATAATTTTACATGAAGACAAATAAATAGATGGGTCTTATTAGGATTGGCTCATAGCAACGTAGGTACCCATACAACTCATTCATAGACAGTTCTAAATAAAATAGGTCAGAACTCGCTGAGATTGACCCAATCGTAGCTATGGTAGGTAGGTATAGTAAAAACTAGCCATACCAATAAGGTAAACATTGAGTCCCGATGCTTACAGCTATTTTTAGTCATGGCGTAAACACAAACCGCGCATAGCATTAAAAAAAAACAACGTTCGCTTTTCGAAATCCAAACAAAATGGCGTCCGAATTGTTATTAAAAGTTTTAAATCCCGATCAATTTGGTCGGGGAAAAAATCAAAAATCGACCGTGGAGCCCACGCAGGCGTAGTAGCCGTTTGGCTGTCATACTATATGAACTTAACGTACGTTCGCTCGGCATTAAGTTCGCTCTTACCTGCTGCCAGTAATCTTCTAGGGATAATTTCCACTCGAAGTAGCCTGTGTCGGTGACATCTTGGAGTTCACGAAACAGGTTCCCACTGGGCAATACATCCATCGTGTTAACATGGGTTTTCGAGAGCAACACGCGTACTTCCCCTGCGGTAGTCCGCGCACGACTGAATTCTGAATAAGTGCGTGCGGTGTTGCCAGCGTTTGCAGAAGAATCCCCTAATAGGGAATATGCATTTTTTTTCATCTTGTTTTGAAAGTGCTGAGTAATAGAAACGGATCTGTGCACGCAAAACATTTTTATGGTAATTATTTTATGAGTTTCATAGCTTTGAAAAGTCATTGTTCATACCACTTCTCGCAAAAGCATTCCATACAAAATGGACAACAGCTATGACGTCACAGCTGTCGTTAGACTGTAAAAAATGTATGGCGTTTAAACGAAATCTGCAATTATTTTCGATAATACTGTTTTTAGTGCAACATCGTAAAAATAAAACATGACATACATTTGATGAGGATGTCCATAAAACTAAAATCAGTACTAAGAAAAATATATATTTTTCACTAAGTTTGACCCTTATGCAAATAAAAATGAATGGTCAAAATGAGCCATAACTTGAGTTCGGCTTGGGTCGCCGTCGAGAAAGGTCGTGCCTTCTACAAGTGCCTAGTGAAACAAAAACAAAAACAAAGACGCTCCGCACATTTCTGCTCAGGGCGGACGTTTACCCGAGAGTCGCAGTCTTTCGTGCGCTCGGCATTTCGCGTGATGGTGGTGAACTTGCGAGATTCTTTGTTTGTAGTCAACTAAGAAATTTATCAATTTTGTCTTAGTTCAAGACTTTGTAACCTTAACTCCTTTTAGTTTTCTGAATTGTTTAAACTGTTTTAAGTAGAGCATGTTGTGTCTACTATTTAAGGATGTACACGATGAAAAGATGTACACATTATAATTATTATAAGACTATAGTTGGACCATCCAGTTTGTAGACCATTTAATAAAAATAAAAAAAGCTCGACGGGACGCAATGCGCAATCACAAAAAAAAATCTCTACCTGACTTAACACTTGACAAAGGATGGTTATAAAAAAATCGCCGTGCGGCCAAGAGCGACAAACACTTAATGCCAACTAGCGTCATATTGTTTTTTGCTTGTACTGTTCTACATTTTAAGGCCCATAATAACCCATATCTAATGAACAAATGCTTTAACTTTGATTGTAAGATCTTTAACAGCATTCCTATAGGTCCAGCAGTCTTGAAACAACCAACGCCAATAATGAGAATCAGCGCCACCATTGCAAAAGTACCAAGCTACTGTAACCGCCTATTCCAAGCTATTGCTTATGAAACGAATCGCCAATCCCATGCATTATAACATTGGATCACCAAGCGATCTGACAAACCTAGGCTAATATGTAGATGTTATAGTGCCAGTGGGTGTAACCGTTCCATTTTAATTCAAATCAGAGAAAAATTCAAAACATTATTGCATAAATTAAAGTGGTAAAGTGGACATCTTATTTTCGAAGTTTGAACAGTTCGTTCTGCTTAACAACATGAAAGAAGAATTACAAGTGTTAGTGTAGCGGTAGTATAACTTTGTGTGTTATCTGTGTGCGCTGGATGACTGAAGATGGGGGGGTTGGACGAGTTCGTAATATTTAGTGGTACCTATCGCAGCGTTCGGAACCGGGACTGTTCAACGATCAAGCAGAAGTAGATTTCTGATCTTCGTGCACTTATAGGAGAGTCATGGTCGGATTGCCCACAGGGTTTTAAGTACTTAACAGCAACCTGCGGCTTGGCTAGACAATCGGAAGAACACCTTTGGGACTGATCCGTTTCTAGATAGGCCAGTTGTAACATGAGATCGAAGCTGTTTGCAGTGGCAGATATCAAAAAAAAAATACAAAGGACTGAGCGCAGGTGCTGCTCACGGCGTTGGCTTGTACGCGCTTGGCGGCGGTGCAAGGGAGAGAGCAGATATTCTAAGACGCCAAAAGCCACAACTGCTTTATGCCGCGCTTTAAAGAGGCTAGACGGAAAAGAGGTCGACCTGTACTGATTGACCTACGGATACAGAAACTGAACCAGACGATGAAAGGGAGGCATAAAAACTAAGAAACAGAGCAAAGAGGCCAAGCAGGAACAACAAACAACAGCAGTCACCAATTCCCCGCTTATATATTACTCACCAAGTATAGTATCTATCTTCCCCACGGGCTACGATGCTAGTATTCGGGTTCGATCAATCCTTCCTCCACCCCATCCTGACTGCAACCAACCTCTACACTCCCAACCTGTAACTCCTGGCTCCGCGGTTTCTCGGGCAGGAGAGGCAGTTGACCACATCGGGCGGCAGTCGACGGCGGGATTTTCATAAAACTCAGTATATAGTTAACTTTGGTCCTGGAATAGGACATATATGGTACTTACATCCCGGAAAAATCAAGAGTTTTCGAGGGAATAACTATATACTTAACCGAATTAAAGACCGACAATGTTGCGGGCAGAAGCTAATACTTCAATAATTGTTTATCAAATATTTGAATGGTGTTTGAATACTTAATAGATTTGAGAGCAAGAGAGAGAGAGAGAGAGAGATTGGAACTGACATCTTTATAATACCTAATCTTTGGATCTATATGTACAAAATCTGCATTTTTTTTCTGGCCCTCTAATTTCACCTTTGACTTCTTTTAAAATGTATGCTTTGGTGGTATTAAATCAAGACAAATAATCACTTTCTTTCTTATATGGTTAAGGGCGACATTTTTATTGGCTTAGTATCCTGTCGTTGAGTTACGGCAACAAATATGTTTTCTTATATAGTAACCCCACCCCACATTACTGATCGATTTATCCAACGACTATTAAGTTTATTGAACGGCCTATAAAAATATCAGCAGATACGTGTAACACTAAATAACCCCTTTGTAAAACACACTTTTTATTGAATAATGAAAACCGTTAATAATACAAACGAATTTAAAATCCCCCTAAAACGTAATCCTCCTATGTTCCAAACCCCCTAAATTATCCTTATCTCTTCAACAAGGCATCACCGTCGTTCCGAGTTTCCCCTCCCACCCGCAACATCCTTAAGCATAGGTTACCAAAGAACAGAGAGAACACATATCGCTTTCTCTTTTTTATCCTTTTTCTGGGGGACTCTCAGGACGATACTGCAAACTTATCTGTTCATATGGCTAAAACTTAAACTAACGTTTGCCACATACTAAATGTACGTGTGCCATGCGATTGTACCGCTGCTAACACCTGCTAAGATAAGTTTGTAATGCTGTAAGAGATTTCCAAGATTTATGTTGAATTATTCGATGTCAACTTCACAGAGCATTCGGAATTTAAATTGGGAATACGATTGTTTCTTTTGTTTTCAATTATTCATAATATGAGCGCGTCATAAATTCATAATGCTCAGACGTTGTTTGTGTGAAATTTTGTTTGGAAACTAAAGATGAAACTTAGGATATAATTATTTTTATCCAAAAAATATGCTTACAGCTTATGGTAATGGTACAGCGGCCCTAGCATGCCAGACACGGGGATAAGTAAAACCCGTTTATCTCTCTGACTATCTCTTTCTTCGGCTGTACTGTGAGAGAGACGCATTTAGAGATAAACGGATTTAACTTATCCCCGTGTCTGGCATGCTAGGGCCGCTGTACCATTACCATGAGTTTATGCAAACCGTTCTTGTAATAGAAAACTATCGCTCGTTCCCTTTTACTTGTATCGGCAACAAGCAGTTTCCGATTGATTTCAGTAATGAGAACGGTTTGCGCATGGTAATGGTACTGCAGCCCTAACATGCGTGGCACAAAGATAAATTAGAACCGTTTATGTCTATGACTATCTCTTTCGTCGGCACTAGTGTGAGAGAGACGGACTTAGAGATAAACGGTTCTAATTTATCTTTGTGCCATGCATGTTAGGGCCGCTGGGCATCGCAAATTATACCTGAAAAACCTGTAAAAGGTAACTTTCAGGGAGGATACAAGATTTCATCAAAATCGTTACGGCCGTTTTCGAGAAGCCAATTACATATTGTATCCCAGCTCTTACGCGCAACTTCGTCTGTGTGGAAATAGTTATATCGAATTCTCATGTTCCGTTTTCTGCTTAATGTATTATTTTGATCTTTTGCCCGTTTTTATGTTATTCTTCTGTGTCTGCCGTGACTTTACCAGATGGTTCCAACGGACGACCAGCGCTGGCCCCCAAGCCAGCATTATGGGACCTTTTTGTAACAGTTGGCACTATGTTCTGCTTTTTCTAGATATTTCGTCTTTTGATGTATTTTGTGCTCTGTTATCAATAAGTAATTATGTCTTTCTTCTTTCTTTTGACTTTAAAAAAAAAATATTTTACCCTCAAACAAATCCTTTCGCATACATCGGGCACCTATAAACTTGCTGCTAGCAAGCTTTTAGGTATTTCCCCAGGGTTCAATCTATTTTCAAATCATATTTCATCAAAATCGGTTTAGCAGTTTAGCCGTAAATTGCATCGGCATGCACAAGCTTCCCGTATATCATTCATCCAGCCGTAGAGGCTTAACCTAACAGGGACAGATTTTCTGTAAAAAACCGGTCATGTGCGAGTCTGACGCGCGCCGAGGGTTCCTCACTTACCTATGATAAAGAAACAGTACCTTATAGGTACGGAACCCCCAAAAATTCAAAAATA
The DNA here is from genome assembly GCA_947859335.1 of Tortricodes alternella. NCBI lineage: Eukaryota > Metazoa > Arthropoda > Insecta > Lepidoptera > Tortricidae > Tortricodes > Tortricodes alternella. The sequence goes on from OX401970.1 coordinate 1,337,592, forward strand.
ATTGCTTTTATACAACGGTTATTCCGTTGAACATTTTTTTTTATGTGATGTTATTACCAATTTACGGTTTTCGGACTTTTTCCTTTACTTGTGCTGTAAGACACTGCTTTTTGCCAAATTTCATGATCCTAGGTCAACAGGAAGTATCCTATAGGTTTTAATTCCCTTTGGATTTCCTTGAACTCCTCTGCTGCACTGGGAGTGAAGAAATAGCATAGAATGCGTGCAGATGCTTATCATCCTGGCATGTCGTAAAAGTCGACTAAGGGACGGGTCCTCTCCAACATGGTGGACTATCTGTATGGGCGATGGGCTGATCACCTGTCACCATACGGTTCATCATACCATCTTAGGACTAATTAATCGAACGTGGCCACAAGTAGTTTTGTGGCTCTGCCCATCCCATTAGGGATTTCGGGCGTGATGCTATGTATGTATGTATGCATTTCCTTGAAAGTATCAAAATATGTGGCATAAACAACCGTATCTTTTAATTGTGGTGACTTAGAAGATTGATTTTTTTCACAGCTTCAAGAGATTGCAGACCTGAGTATTTGATATTAGTTTAAACTTGACACCTGCACGCGTTCCTGACAAAAAGGTCTTGACACACAGACAGACGGACAGATGGACAGACGGACAGACAGATAGTCAGACAGAGAGACGGACAAACAAGTAATTCTATAAGGGGGCCTTTTTTCCTTTTGAGGTACGGAACTCTAAAAAGTAGACGATGTTATTTCCCTAGTCTTAAACTATCTCCATTCCAAATTTCATTAAAAATAAAAAATAAACTTCTTATAGGTTTTCCTGTAAGTGTAGGTAAAAAACAATATTCTGTATTTTTTTCTAATTAGATCCAGTAGTATCGGAGTAGTGGTAAATTTTCGCCTATCTTCCTAAATGACTTGAAAACCATTTACATATCTTAAAATGAAATATTAAAGATTCTCACAACGAGCCCTTTCATTTGATATGTCACACGCCATAATTCGCAAATTTTTCCATTTTTATTTTTCTTATTTACCCCCGCAAAAGTGGCCCCATGTTTAAAATTCATTCATTTACGTTACGCGTTTGTTAGCGGGGAAATATGATTTGTATTATCTTAAAAATAAAAGGAAACAAGTCAAATTGAAATTCACTTTTGTTTTAAACTTTACTCAAACGCGTTAAAGTTGAATTTGGAATGGATTTGTATTTCACATTATTTCTTTTTATGTATGTATGTACGATGTATTTGTACCTATCACGTTTATCACAATTTGTTTAATTAATTTCAACACGACTGTTAAAATGATTTTCCAATATGGCGATCGAAGTTTGACACTTTAGTCAATTGACTTTCATAATATTAATGTTAATTAACTTAATAAAAGGTTCAATTAAGGAATTACATTGTTAATAAATATATTTCAATAAGTAATTATTAATTTAAGATAATATATGTTAATTAAGGAGTAATCTTTGAACATTAAGTTGACATTTTGACAAGTTCCGTTACAGATATAGTGAATAATATGTTTCCATCTGTAAAACTCGGATCTCAATCGGAAGACGACGGGACCCGAAGTGTCAATTAATTATTGTATTAAATGAGTGACATGTTTATATTCATTAATATGTACAATGTATGTTTAATACAAAATAAATAAATATCAAATATCAAATACATTTATTATTTAGTGTCTAATGTCAAAATGAAAACTGACAGCATGGTATGATGGGTACTGGCCCCCAATTCTCGATGCATTCGAGATAATGTCGATTGCGAGATTAAACGTCAGATTCATGGAGTTGTCAAGTGACTGTATGCACTGACATTTAATCTTGATTATGAGATTATCTCGAGTGCACCGAGAATTGGGGGCCTGCTGAAGCTAATTGAGAGAGCACGATAATACGAACTTTTCCGATAAAACATGATGGAAGCTAATTAATACTAATTATGCACTACATCTGTACTTGTTTATTCACCCTCAAAGGTTGTGACGTCACTTGTTTTTCAAGGCAAATTTAGTATAAAACGGTCGCCCTAACCGGGCGGGAGCACATTTCTGTGCGAGCCGGCGAACAGTGTTCAGTTAAGTACCAACCACCATTATATTTATATCTGTAATTACCTTGCATTACTGTACTGGAGATGTACTACTGTTTATGTTGTAATTTTTTTACTAAAAGTTATTAAAATATGTTATACTAACAAAAATGAATTATGAATTGTGTGTGTGTGTATATGTAAATACTTTAGTACCCTGTTTATTATATCAAAAATAAATTAAGTAATTGGCTTTGGTTTTCTGGTTAACTATTGTCCTCGGGCTTCCTGTCCTCTTGCTATTCTTACAATTCCCGTAATATGTTAATATACTACTTAATAAATGAATTAAGTAGTTGGGTGAAATACTTATGACAGTAGCTGGCTTGTTAGTATCCTTGCTTATCAAATACATTTGATATACTATTAATAAATTAATCTATACATCTTATTAATCAAACATCTTTTTAATCTAACACGTTCGTATTGCGGTGACCGACTTACATGTGTACCAAATTTCAACTCAATCGGCCCAGTAGTTTCGGAGCAAAACAAAAAGACACACAAATGATCCTATAAGGGTTCCGTTTTTTCCTTTTGAGGTACGGAACCCTAAAAAACCGTATGAACACTAAATTATTTATATTTTGGAAGGGCCAATTTGAATGTAGGTCATTTTGAGGCCGGAGGGCTATTTTTAAACCTCTGGTTATTGTGGGACAGTCCCAACGATGCATATGATAGGTATATGGTGCTCGTACATGAATTTACCGCATATGTATGTGTCCATGGACTTGGATTTTGTTTTCCATGCGCCTATTCAGAAAAGATTACAGTTTTTTTTTAATCTAAAATAAAGAGCTTCGTCGCCATTCAGGGTGATGATGTCGCTCCATTATGCCAGCCAAACAAATTCCACTGGTCATCTCCTGGCGAGGCCTAGTCGCACTAACTTAAATAATGCCCTGGCCTCATCCGATGCGATGTTGAAGATTACAGTTGAAGTTAACCCGCGGTAATCTGACAAAGGTTTTGCAAGGCGGTGTCAGATTATCAAATTTACATACATACATAAATAGCATCACGCCCGAAATCCCTAATGGGGTGGGCAGAGCCACAAGACTACTTGTGGCCACGTTCGATTAATTAGTCCTAAGATGTTATGATGAACCGTATGGTGACAGGTGATCAGCCCATCGCCCATACAGATAGTCCACCATGTTGGAGAGGACCCGTCCCTTAGTCGACTTTTACGACATGCCAGGATGATAAGCATCTGCACGCATTCTATGCTATTTCTTCACTCCCAGTGCAGCAGAGGAGCAATTTATTACAATTATCAAATTTGCTGGACTATATATTACTACCAACCACAGCCCCCAGCCGTCCGGGACTTATTAATAAACCGGCCAAGCGCGAGGCGGACTCGCGCACGAAGGGTTCCGTACCTATAATTATCTAGAAAAACGACAAAAAATCACGTTTGTTGTATGTGAGCCCCCTTAGATATTTATTTTATTCCGTTTTTCAGTATTGGTTGTTATAGCCGCAACAGAAATACATCATTTGTGAAAATTTCAACTGTCCAGTTCATGTGGTACAGCCTGGTGACATACGGACAGACGGACGGACGGACAGCGGAGTCTTAGTAATAGGGTCCCGTTTTACCCTTTGGGTATGGAACCCTAAAAACCGGACACGTGCGAGTAAACTCGCTTGGAGAGGGTTCCGTACACGATTATCTGAAATTTCCTGTTACTTTAAATACCTTAGACTTCTTATAGGTTTTCTTTTTATCTATAGGTACCTAAAGAACTATTGTTCGTATTTTATCAAAATTTTAGGCGCAGTGGTTTCGGAGATAGATTTAAATTTTCGGCTATTTTCATAAACAACGTCAAAACCATTTATCTTAAAATTGTAAAAAATATATAAAATAAGTATAATCCTCACAACGAGCCCTTTCATTAGATATGTATGTCATAACTACACCATATGCTGCAAAGTTTTTTTTTAAATATTTTCTAATTTACTTCCTAAATGTATGCATGTACTTATGTAATGCACTATTATGTTATGAGGCACGTAATTGTGTATATATGTACGCAAAAGAAACATTTTTGCAAAACTTCATCCGCGGTGTTTCCCATACAAATTTGGAATTACTGTGAAAATAAATATTCCCGTGGGAAATTAGCAACAGGCGACGCTGCGAGGCGGAACTAGTCAAACAATTCAAATTTCTCACAATAAGTACAACATCCAAATATCAAAAAGCTTTCTCCAATAACTGTTACAATACAAATCGAGCTCAACTAATGCTGGCTACGTACAAGCCAATTTGGAAGACCTTCAATTTGCGAGACATGTCCACGGAAAATAGGTTATGGTGTACTGGACGGACGTCGGAAGATCGGCCAATTTTTAAAGAGCCCTCATCGTTTGAAGTTCCTTGCGAATATCAGGTTACGTTATACTCGCTGGTTACAGCGGTTACATTAAGTACAACGAATATTGTTGACACCTGAATGTTGATTTTTTTTAGGGAATCCGTAGTCAATTCATTTTGTATTATATGTCCAGTTGACAAGACCCGTCCGACCATACAATGAAGTAAAAATTAGTGGTCATTTAGCATTGGTTTTTGTATGCAGAAATCGACTAGAATTGTTGAGCTCTTGGGCAATGTGATGGAGCGTATCACAGAGCTCCAGTTATTTTGGAATTTTGTGTTCCAAGCCAGTGAATTGGTGCTTTGTTTCTTCATAATTGTTTGTAAATAACGGTTCTATTTGTGCTGGTTATTGAGTTCAAACTGGCCAGTATAACAAACCCGTCGTTTACTGCTAATTACATAAAAATGACGGATGAATTAATATTGGTCGCTTGTTATTTCAAATGACCAATATTGAAGAACTCTCAATGCTTTCTAAGGGTAATAAATCACAGGTCAACTTGCACTGGATAGCTACTAATGTCGTATGAATGGAGTCACGGTGCGCGAGCGCGTAAAACGCGACAATGGTGCTTTCTCTCGCTCGTACGTGTAAGGAGTGAGGGAGAGGAAAGTTACAACTGTATAACGGGCTGCATACCAGCTTGCGTACTACGCACAGGTTATTCCAGAAACAGAGATCACGTTAGAAAATGATTAAATCATTATTAGCATCGCACGTTCCACGTCTCGTCAGAAGAACTGGGAAGGACCGCGCGGGCCCAGTGCCGATTAGGGACTTCACATTCATCGTTGTATAAGTTCGCGTGTGCAGATTTATTTGGGTATTTTCTTTTTCTCATTCCTAATCGAGTTATTTTGATAGCTGTCAAACCGGGTCTCTTAGAAAGTCCCGACTATAGGGGTTGTGAGGGATTATATGAATATACTCACATACATACACGTGTATTACACAGCTTAAATCATAATCATAACCTTGTTTAAGCTGTGTACGTATGTGAGTAGCTTTGCCGTAGTCGGGTAAAGTAATAATAATATCAAAAAAGTATCAAAATGGTTTAAATGATTTTCACACAAAAAATTATAAATGCGAAAGCTTGTGTGTGTGTGTTGGTGTGTTTACTCCTTCGCGCTTCAACGGCTGGACGGATTTGGATGTAATCTGGAATGGAGATAGCGTATACCCTGGATTAACACATAGGATACTTTTTATCCCAATACCACGCGAAAACTTACGAGCATCACACATTCGGGATTTTAAAAACATTCGATATTTTTTTATGTTTAGTCTCATGTAGCATTTAGTGGCATTTGGTTGGGCCACATGGATCTCGTTACTTGGACAACGGTTATTATTTGGCCGTTATTTTGAGGTAAGGCGTACAACCAAGGGCCATTGTAGAATTTACAACTGAAACAATATAATGCAGAAATGCCAACTATTTTAAACCAACGGTAGCAGAACTCGCATTGTCCCAAAGTTGGTAAGTGGATGGGCGTAATGATAATATTTTACTTCATTGGGCCAACGTTACTTAATATCTAATAGGGCCTTCGTTGTCTACAATGCAGAAATGCCATCCGTTTTTAAACAACGGTAGCGGTATTCACAATGGCCCAACGTTTGTAATTGGTTGGGCGTAATCATATTTTTTTTGTTATATTTGGCCAATGTTAGTTTTATGCGGGCAAACTACTAACCATATCCCTACCGATTCCCTACTGTTGGCCTATAGATGCCAACGGAAAATGATAGAGATAGATATTTCTGTTCTGCACGTCCTGTCCAAAGTTTATAAAAGCCAACAAAGGACGGTTCATTTTCTTTTGAACTTCTTAATTAGATACTTTGTAGTGGAGTTTCTACGCTCTTTAAAGCACAGAAGAGTCAAAGGAACCATTTCCCTGACGCATTAATTAATGCACTAGCTTATTAATAGAGAGACCTCGCGTTGCACCTCCCTGAATATGAAATCCCCCTCTTAAAGGGGGATCCCCCTATCTTCGTAATGCCCGACCGATTGTGCTCAAGTTCGAAATTAATTGTTTGTTTCAACGACTATCTACCAAATTTTATGAAGATTGTATCAGTTCTCCAGTTACCGTCTAACAAACATACATACTAAAAAGTTAAGTACCTACAAGCAATTTAGCTAGTATGACGTGTCCTTATAATGCATGACTTGTCACTCGCATTTATTAAAATCGGTCCAGTAGTTCAGGAGCTGAAGTGGGTCCTCCGATTTTTGGTCACATATATACAGCAGCGAACGGATACTCGCGCGCACGGTTTTCGCCTTTCCCTCGCTTCGCGCTCTCCCTCTACGGGTCTCCATTTTAGTCGAGGTAAAATAGCAACGCACTCAATACATTCGATGCTCACTCAACATGACGACACTGACATGTTTACTGATCGTTTGATACCTATGCAACATTGCTAGGCAGTTTCTGAATAATAATTGTAATAATTAATTAATTGTCTGACATTGTAATTTTGATCTATTATGACATTTCTAACCTTATTTCCTTATTTGACATGTTCATTCTATTTTTACCTGTATCTGTTTGCTTAACGTGTAAGTGCTTTGGTATCGTATACTGTTAACTTATACTGAACTGAATATAATAAATAAATAACCTCCTTTCATAAGTACGTAACATGTTAAAGAAACCGTGGTGTGATCTCCAATGGAGCGTTTCTCAAACTTTTTCAGCGACGGAGCCCTAAAATAACCAACAACTGGTGGTTTATGGTAGTACCTTTTTAACATACATACAAACATATTATCACGCCCGAAATCCCTAATGGGATGGGCAGAGCCACAAGACTACTTGTGGCCACGTTAGATTAATTAGTCCTAAGATGGTATGATGAACCGTATGGTGACAGGTGATCAGCCCATCGCCCATACAGATAGTCCACCATGTTGGAGAGGACCCGTCCCTTAGTCGACTTTTACGACATGCCTGGATGATAAGCATCTGCACGCATTCTATGCTATTTCTTCACTCCCAGTGCAGCAGAGGGGCACCTTTTTAAAGCTATCATTTAAGAAAGCTATAAGGAATTTGACACCCGTCCTTTATCAACGATACCGTCAACCCCTGACGGTTTTGTGCCGGACTTGGCCCTTTTTCCACATTTATGTTTATGATCTGATTTTCTATTACCAGAATGGTTTGCATAAACCCTTCGTAATGGTACTGGTCTCTTCGAATTAGGCCTTTACAGACTGCCGTGCGCTTCGATAGTCGTAGTTTGTTATTTTGCACGTGTCTCATGCCTTTAAGAGGACTGTGAACCGACAAAAATCACCCTTTTCATATAAAAGGCGATAACGATTTCCACCCCTTAAATTTTAACCGATTTTGACCAATTTTTGATAGGTTGTCAGTCAGAACCAAATCTAGGTTTACAAGTACGTTTTTTGAATATAGATTAAAGATCAAGAAAGTCAAATAATTGCGAAAATTGTTTTGTATGAGAATACTGTAACCACCGTAAAACTGAATTTATTGATTATAGTGAAAAAATAAAAACGTATAGACCTAGATTATGTTCTGACCGACAACCTATCAAAAATTGGTGAACATCGGTTAAAATTTTAAGGGTTGGAAACCGTTATCGCCTTTTATATGAAACGCCGTAGGTTCAAACTCCTCTTAAGTCCACGGATAGCTATCAACAGTATCAATACTGATCATTTGTTCAGCTTTATACTAGTTCAATGGCCTTTGAACTAGGTCGCAGCTCTGACATCGCCTGTAACGCTAAATCGGGTACGCAGGTGTTCATGTATAAATATTACAAAGATAAAGTACTTATACAGCATTGCATTCGTTTTAGGGTTCCGTACCCAAAGGGAAAAACGGGACCCTATTCTAAGACTCCGCTGTCCGTCCGTCTGTCACCAAGATGTATCTCATGAACCATGATAGTTAGACAGTTGAAATTTTCACAGATGATGTATTTCTGTTGGCGCTGAAAGTACTAAAAAACAGAATAAAATAAATATTTCAGGGGGCTCCCATACAACAAACGTGATTTTTTTGCTGTTTTTATAGATAATGGTACGGAACCCTTCGTGTGCGAGTCCGACTCGCACTTGGCTGGTATTTTCCTCAAGTGTTTTGAAGATTCAATAGCAGCTATGCTTCGCTCGCCGACGACCCTTCTGCATATAAAATAGAAAATACTTTTCATCACACTTGCTCGGAAAAGGCTGTTATTATACGCAGGCGTACAGAGCAGCTGTAGCCTACTTACCTCCCAAGGGCAGTTATGGATTTTGTATGGGTTATAACTCCCGCTGACGGCGGGGCGAGCCGCAGCCGGCGGAGCTGCCCCGCGCTGATCGCAACGTACGCTCAGTTTATGAACACCCACCTGATGGTAATTCACGATGTAAAATGGGAATAGAATTAATATATATACTTTTTTTAGAAACCTAGAAACGTCGGATCAAATTAAATATATCCAAGTCAGTGTCAAGTAAATATACACAGTATGAAGGATATTATTATCTAATTTACTTGCCACTGACCTACGATTACATGAGGCGTGCATTCGAGATAATCTCACAATCGAGTTTAAACGTCAGTGCATACAGTCATTTGACACAACTGTATGAATCTGACGTTTAATCTCGCAATTGACATTATCTCGAATTCATCGAGAATTGGGGGCCAGTACCCATCATACCATGCTGTCATTTTTCATTTTGACATTTGACGGTAAATAATAAAGTTTCATATTAATGAATATAAACATGTTACTCATTGAATACAATAATTAATTGACACATCGGGTCCCGTCGTCTTCCGATTGAGATCCGAGTTTTACCGATGGAAACTTATTATTCATATAGTTGTAATGGACAACGATATGTACCTATAATATAGATAAATGGACCATTCTACTTTTTAGTGCCTACAAATACGTCCCCATATTTATATTTTTTACGGTTTCGTACCTCAAAAGGAAAAAACGGAGGATCACTCGTATGTCTGTCTGTTCGTCCGTCTTTCACAGCCAATTTGCTCCAAAACTACAAGACCGATTGAGTTGAAATTTGGTACACATGTGTAAATTTATGGCCGCAACTCGGAAAAGTAATGTAAATAAGTGAATATTAAACACGTTTGACAACAAACACATTTGAGGGTAAATTAGAAAGAATAATAATTGCAAAAGTTAGCGTGTGACATATCAAATGAAAGAGCTCGTTGTGAGAATGGGAAATATTTTTATTTGTAATTTCAAGATATTTAGTTTAGAAGTTATTTAGGAAAATAGGCGAAAAGTGTATTTCCGAAACTACATACATACATATCATCACGCCCGAAATCCCTAATGTGGTGGGCAGAGCCACAAGACTACTTGTGGCCACGTTCGATCAATTAGTCCTAAGATGGTATGATGAACCGTATGGTGACAGGTGATCAGCCCATCGCCCATACAGATAGTCCACCATGTTGGAGAGGACCCGTCCATTAGCCGACTCCGAAACTACAGAACCAAAAATTTTGAAAAAAATTATACAGATAATAGTTCCTAACCTACGTCCTACAGGATTCCAGGAAAACCTAGAAACAGTCTATTATTTAAAGTAGCATAGGAAATTTCAGATAATCATGTACGGAACCCTCCCCACGCGAGTTTAACTCGCACTTGTCCGGTTTTTTTTATACGGCACGGACTATATGCTATACATAAACTTGAGCTTTTTTGCTAGTAAAAGTTAGCCTAAGCGGTGTCTGTAGGATATTTTGGTCTGTGCTTATAGCGGTCATAGTAACCTGTTAATATTTTATACCCTGTACGTGGCGATTGCGCATGGCTATGTTTATCTTATCGCCTGCTATTGTATTGCACAGGCAAATCGGGGTCAAATCCGAGTATAGGAAAGCGAAGATTTTCTTGCGTTTTTAGGGTTCCGTACCTAATAAAGAAAAAACCGGTCAAGTGCGAGTGAAACCCGCGTGGAGAGGGTTCCGTTCCATACATGATAAACTGAAATTTCCTGTTACTTTAAATACCATAGACTTCTTATAGGTTTTCCTGTAATCTATAGGTAAAGAACTATTTTCTGTATTTTTTTTCAAAATTTTAGGCCCGGTAGTTTCGGAGATAAGGGGGGAGGGGGAATGGTCAATTTTCACCTATTTTCCTAAATAACTTCTAAACTATTTTACCTAAAATTCAAAAAAAAAAAATACATTTAAGATTCTCACAATAAGCCCTTTCATTTGATATGTCACACGATTTCAGTTGCACAACTTTTTTTTTTAGTTTTCTAATTTATCCCAAAAGTGGGGCCCATGTTCAAAATTAATTAATTTACGTTACGCATCCCTGTTGCGGTCACCAATTTACATATGTATACCCAATTTCAAATCAATCGGTCTAGTAGTTTCGGAGCAAATTGGCTGTGACAGACGGACAGGCAGACAGACAGACAGACAGACAGACAGACGGACAGACAAACAAACAGACACACGAGTGATCCTATAAGGGTTCCTTTTTTCCTTTTGAGGTACTGAACCCTAAAAAACAACCCTTATATGATCACTCGTGTGTCTGTCTGTCCGTCTGTCACAGTCAATTTGCTCCGAAACTATTGGACCGTTCGAATTGAAAGGGTATAGCAGGATAGCATAAGAAAAATTGCCCTCAGCGTTTTTGGGTCGAAACTATAATCAAACGATGCTTTTTGAGGAGGTAATACCCTGCACAAAGTTTCATCCCTCTGTTACCCACTGGGGGTGAAACACCCGATTAACCCCAAAACTGTTTTATGAATTTTTTCCTAAACTATGAAAGTGACGAATTTCAAATTTTGTACAAATATTAATGAGACTAAAAAGCTATATGTTAAAAAAATATGATACTCCTAACCACTTAAATACTTGTAAAAAAAAATAAAAAAATAAAAAAACAGCCTGCATAACAAGTTCGGCTCATGATGATGATGATGATGATGGGTGGAGACGCCTGGCCGGTGACAGGCGGGCGGTCGATCTGCGTGTGCTGATCATTCCGCCCCGTTCCCCTAGGTTTTGGAGTTTAAGGTTACTGCCCCGGCGGCGCTCCCATCCAACATGGATCCCATCTTCTTGTCCTCCTGCAGAACAAAAGAACATCCTGCAGGTTCAAGCTACTTAGCTCATTTACATCTATTACATCTGCTCCGAATATGTCGTATCTCAGTGACGAGTACATGACACAGTCGGTTATAAGGTGTTTGCTAGTCTCCTCCTCCCCACAGTGAGGGCATCGTGGGTCTGATTTTACCCCTATTATTGACAGATGTCTATTTAGTGGGCAGTGGCCTGTGATTGCCCCTGTCAGTATGCTGAGGTTGTACTTACCGAGGTTCACTAGATACCTGGTCCTTTTGTGATTTGTTCTCTTGATCATCATTTTTGCTTGTCTGCATGTCTGGACAGTGCTCCATTCTTCATTGGTTTTTGCCTCAATGTATCTTGCTATGACCCCTTTCGTGACTATGGCTGAAATTGGTAGAGCCGGTTCGGGCCCCAGGAATCCCTGATCGGCTCCGGCTCTAGCCAGTTCATCTGCTTTATCGTTACCATCTACTCCACTGTGTCCTGGTACCCATGCGAGTGTTAACGCAACCTTCGATCCCAGACTATTCAGCTCGGCTTTGCATTCTAAAACCAGCGCCGATGTTGTGCTTGGTTTGTCTAGCGCCTCATGCGTCAAGTTCGGCTCATGGTACACACACCGTTTTTTTAAAAATATGAACCAATTTATATTCTTCATCATACAAAAGTTTCATCGACCTAGCCCAGAAGGAACATTACAAAATTAATATGAATTGGCTCTTTGGTGCCTACTATTCATTTAACTCCTACTAAGAGACTTGCATTATTACTTTTTGGGTAAATTAGACAATTTTGCAAACTATTAAATGAGAGCGCTCGTTGTTAGTTTTTTTTAATACTTTTGAAATAAATAGTTTGGAAGTTATTTAGGAAAATAGGCGAAAATTGACCACCCCCTTTATCTCCAGAACTACTGGGCCTCAAAATTGTGTAAAAAATACAGAAATAGTTCTTTACCTATAGATTACAGGAAAACCTTTAGAAGTGTATGGGATTTAAAGTAACAGGAAATTTCAGATAATCATGTACGGAACGGAACCCTCTCCAGGCGAGTTTAACTCGCACTTGTCCGGTTTTTTGTAATAATACACTTAAGTAAGAGAATCGGGTCATGCTTCATACAAATTCCATTTAAAGCGATTATAATGTACCTACTAGCTTCAGTTTTTTGAGATAAAGTAGGCTACATGTCCTTCACCAGACACAAAAGTACATCCTTGCAATTTTTTTTAGGCTTCCGTACCCAAAGGGACCCTATTACTAAGGCTCCGCTGTTCGTCTGTCGGTCCGTCCGTCTGTCACCAGGCTGTATCTCATGAACCGTGATAGCTAGACCGTTGAAATTTTCACAGATGATGTATTTTTGTTGCCGCTGTAATAACAAATACTAAAAATCAGAATTAAATAAATATTTAAGGGGCTTCCATACAACAAACATGTTTTTTTTTGGCGTTTTTATAGATAATGGTACGGAACTCTTCGTGCGCGAGGCAGACTCGTACTTGGCCGGTCCTCAAATAAAAAAATATGAAATAAACCGGACAAGTGGGAGGCCGGTTTATTTAATTTGTTTCTGCGGTTTCGCCGTGAAAACATAACAGACAGACAGGACAGACAAACATGAATTTCCTTTAATGTAAATGAAACCTGGAACACGCAGCGTGGGCACACCACCCACAAGGTGGAACTTAGACCTGGTGGAACTGGTGAAGATAGCGGGGCTGTGGTGGATGCGAGCAGCACAGGAGCAGTTGTGGCGATCATTGGGGAAGGCTTTTGTCCAGCAGTGGACGTCTTTCGGCTGAAATCATGATAATGATGTTGGGCCAAGTCGGCCAACTCGCGGGACTCATTAATGCGGAAGTCTGTCTCACCTTAGCGTATATCTATCGAATCTCCATCTTTATACCTACTTGACCATGGAGACTGTCTGCATCTCCATGTAACCTAAATTAATCAATTTCTAGTCTTAATTTAGATGTTTTCTTTGTTTAATTATTATTCTTATTATTATGACCCTTAGAGACTTTATACAGCTCTAAGATACTTACTTACTTTACTTGTTCAGACGCGGAGACTACATACATCTCCCTTATAAGTTGTTTACTATAATTAATTTGTGCCCATTAGGTTTTTTATGTTAGTTTTAGTTATATGTAATTTTAAAGTTGAAAACGACTTACTGCTGAGTTTCTTGCGGCATTTCTTCTCAGCACATGTCACCTTTCGAAGCGCTGGTAGATTCAGACATGTGTAAGAGCCAGTGTGGCCTACTTGCAAAATAAATATTTTCATTTTCATACAAGAGCGTCCCAACATGTATTACCCAGGTTTACAGAATCACTTGGCTCTACTCTCATATTGTAATCTTTCAGGTCGGTCACATTGCGTGCGCGCCGAGATTGCGACCGATCCATCCTCACATCGGCAGACGTTTGGACTGACGCCTTACGTTCGCGCTGTAACCCTTCGATCCGTGTCGCAGAAATCAGACGCAATCTGCGGAAGCATCTGTCGATGTGTAGAGGAGGCACCGTGCCGTTGCCGAGCGATAGTAATAAATAAAATGTGAACAAAAAACTTAGGTACTTTTCAAAGGCTATTTGAAGTCAGTTTTTTTATTTTAGAAATTATAGATTATCTATGCTTAAGTCGAATACAAAATATGACGTCACGCTGTGGTCACGCCGGCCACTGCCACGCACGCAATGTGACGGGCCTTAAATGGCCGTTATGTGCATTCATATTGCAACTTCACGTGCGTCACTATACAAATATTGGCATGCATAATATATGTTTGTGGCTGGGATCGGTGCTTATGAATTTTTAGTGTGTAGGTATTTGTGAGAGCGCATAGCATACAAAATTTGAAATCGAATCAAATTCATTTATTTATAAGAATGCAGTTAAAACATGGTCTTACTTATATTATTCCTGCACTTGTATTCAGCATACAAATATTGGTAGTCATCTTAATTCTAATTAGTGTTTACATAGTAGTTAATTTTTATAACTTTTATAGCTTTAGTCAATGTACATATTCAAACCTTAAATATTCCTTGACACTGTAAAAACATTTCTCCATTAACCACTTTGTCAAATTTATCAACTTACACTTTTTTTACTAATTGCCAGTAGCGAGAGGGATGCATGTTGTATGTGTAGGGATACAGGGTGGGAAGTGGCCCATTGATCATAGATAAATGTGCGAGCGTTGCGTCGGCGCACGGCGGGGCGCGCATAAGACCCGGCCACTTCCGGGCGACGCGCAGTGAAAGTCGGCAGGCGCGCGCGCACCCACTGAAGGAAAATCATTTGCTCTTACCGCGACGTCACGCCTTAGTTAGGTCGGGGTCTCTGTAAACAACCGCCGCGCCGTATGTCCAGAGCTGGGCGAGGCAACTAAACGGTGAGCGAGGAACAATGTGGATTCTCAGACTGGCTTTTTTTTACGTCTGCAATAGGATTGCGGACATATAAAAAAAGCCGGTCAAGTGCGAGACTGACTCCCGCACCTAGGGTCCCGTATGAAAAACAGTACGTACCATTTAAAGCATGAAATAAAACAGAAAATAACTTTCGCAAGCTCCTGCCTTATGTCTATGCAATGCAACAATCGAGTGTAATAAAACCTTGCAAAGGTTATTCCGTTTTATTAAGTTTTCACGAAAAGCATTACTTGGAACTTCATTACATTTTTCCTGTAAAATATACCTCGGTTCCTCTCAGCATGAATAATTTGAGATGCACATTTCGGAGATAAGGGACCTGGCGCCTCATTCGGGAACGCTAAGTGATTCTGTAGCGACTCGTAAGCCAGATCTCTCATCTCGCTCTTACGCATTTCGCGTCGTGCGGAAGAGTGGAATGAGAAATCTGGCTTACGAGTCGCTACAGAATCACTTAGCGTTCCCGAATGAGGCGCCAGGTCAACGGAAATGTTTGCTTATTTTTGTTAATAATTATTGACCCGATTGATTGGCTTTCAAAAATCGACCCACTTGTCCAATTTGATTTTAAGCGAATGATTTTTAAATAACAACATATTAACAATTTTTTTTTTAATGTATAACACGCGCTGTTTTAATGTGGTCTTTCTTACCTTAGACATAAAGACGCCCTTTTGGTATGTGAAACAGACGCCTCATTCGGGAACGCTAAGTGATTCTGTAGCAACTCGTAAGCCAGATCTCTCATCTCGCTGTTACGCATTTGGCGTCGTGCGGAAGAGTGGAATGAGAAATCTGGCTTCAGAGTCGCTACAGAATCACTTAGCGTTCCCGAATGAGGCGCCAGTGTTGCATATTACCGGTTATTTCATAGTAGAGATTAGCGGTTACACTTCGCAGTGAAATATAATGGCTTTGTTTGTCAGATAAGTAGCTAATGGGTAAATAGGTGGGTAAATAGCTAAAAAATACACACTTCAAGAAACAAAAATTGTCCCTCCTGTTACCAAAAGTTAACGAAACCCACTCCTTAATTTTACGTTGTCTTCATACAGGCCAAAACTGTGCCTAATACCTATCCTACATGCGGATATATTCCAAGCAACAAAATCAAACCTCGGAGTCCTTAACTTTCGGGAACAGGGGGTCTATTGTGGAACGTCTAAGTGATACTGCAGTGACCCGCGAGCGAGACTCGCATCTCGCTCTTACGCATTCCGCGTCGTGCGGAAGAGTGAGATGAGAAACCTCGCTCGCGGGTCGCTACAACATCACTTATCGTTCCCCAATAGAGGCGCAGGAGGGGACAGTTCTGAGCATAAACGTGTGTATGGCCTAATGGGATCGGGACTAGAAAAAATAATTAGATACCACTCATGCCCAATTCGTATCAAATGATCCTCAGAGAAAAAAAACAAAATTACTAAAATAATTTAATCTTACAAGAAACATACAAACACAAATACAGAAAAGTGGCAACTATGGAAATAAGATTTTCATTAATATATCTATCGGATCAGTTCCCTTCATTTTATTAATTATCAAAAAAAAAATGCTTGTTTTGAACTCCGTTTTTCGTAGCGCCAAAATCATCAACATGCTTTCTTAGAAATCCTTTATAGATACTCCCATACTGATTTAGATTGCGCACCCTGTATATAGATTACCAATGAAGCAACGCGCCACTTCAGAGGGTTACCAGCGCATGCGCAACTGGTTTCGACGTAACGCGCCACGCGCTATTGATCGCGCAATGTCCGTGATCTGTACATACATACCTACAGTAACGGCGATATCTATATGTACATTTGCAGGCGATATACGATATTGGTCGAAGTGATATGGAAAGCTATTGGCCACCTGTGGGCTCTTTTATTTGTCACATGAATAAACTGAAATGTGTTGAATCTACCAGCGCTTCAGACAAGACCATCATTACTGAGAAGAAGCGCTGCAAGAAAGTCAGCAGAAAGTCATCTTTTCAAGTCAATACATTGATTCTACATCATATAGAAAAACCCAAATTAAATTAAATAGAAACATTACAAAGTACAAAGCAATAAATGATAATTTTTAAGACTTAGGGCCTGTTTCACAATGTCTGAATATTTATCTGTCGAGTAACTCATATAAAATTCGCCGTTATCTGCCAAATAACGTCTTACTTGGAGATTGTGAAACAGCCCCTAATAGAAATAAAATCGATTGTTGAATAATCAAAAAATATGAAAAGCTATAAAATATAGTATAGATAACACTATGATCTCTCTCTAGTCAGGTTCACATATCGCATGATACGATAGCTAAATTCGAATACGAAGCATCTTATTTTCACCAATTTTAACGAAGTAGAACGAATTTTCTTGAAGATAAGCTCAGTATGCTTGATGCTTCTTCATTCACCTAAACTTTATAATAACCGAAAGAATCCCCGTAATGTTCATTCATTTTAAGCAACCTCCCACACTGAAAGTTTGGCAACGGTTACGGCAATAGTAGTTTATGCAACGGTTGCATAATGATAAGCCTTAAAACACTAGTGCGGTTTTCATGAAACGAGCCGTAGGCGAGTTTCATAATAAGATCGCACGTGTGTTTTAAGGTTAAATTATGCAGAGTTGCATACATAACTTTATCTACACACATATTATAAATCCTCCATTATGGGTTCAGAAACAATATTTTCTGGCAACAAGTTATTTGTTGCAATCGTGGCTGCATATTTCCGATATCCGGCGCATTTTCACATCACACACACTCCGAGAAGACTACTTACTATTCATATTTTCAACTAAAATGTAAATTACAAACAACTTTTTCTATTCAATTCAACAACAATTCTACTTTCGTTCAGCAAAACGTCAACATGGCGGCAAATACGATCTTCCGTCAAGACCATTTTTTTTTAAATCATAGACAAACGGATGAAGTCTTTATTCTCACGTCACTCGAGATCAAATATTGTGCAGTTTATATTAAAAAAAAACATACTGAATTGACGTTTCGTATCAATAACTTTTTAATATCTATGGATACTAGAATAGAGACCCACTTGAGTTTTGACAGCTGTTCCAAATTTAATCTCATTTCTTTACTAAAAACGATAAAGAAGTCATTTTATTTCTTTATCGCAGCACTGGTTTTTCCTAATTGGTTGTCAAAATGGTGGTCATTTCATACGGTTTTTGATTAACCAATGGAGGTTTTATGATATGGGTGTAGATAAAAAGTTTTTAATTATTTAAATCTCTATTAATATGTTGTTTCAGATGTGGTTAACAGTGCTAATTTTAGTATTAGTAATCTGCCTCTTCCTGTACTTGGATACAGTGAAACCACGCAACTTCCCTCCGGGCCCAAAATGGATTCCAATATTCGGGAGCGCATTAGAAATATACCGGATGAGACAAAAGACCGTTTACCTTTATAAAGTAGTTAAGAAACTATCGCAGATATACTGTAAAGATAGTCCCCTTTTAGGTCTTAAAATTGGCATTGATAGGATCATAATGGTGAACAGCCTCGAAGCTCATAAAGAGATGTTGTATAACGAAGACTGTGACGGAAGACCGAATAGCATCTTCTACACGACCAGAACTTGGGGGCTCAGACGTGGCGTTCTTCTGTCAGATGGCGAGCTCTGGAAAGAACAACGAAGGTTCCTTCTGAAACATCTGAAAGAGTACGGCTTTGGAAGGAAAGGGATGGGTGACATAGCCAGCTACGAAGCGGCGCATATAGTGAAAGACGTGCGCGCGTTGATTGATAATAATAAGGAAGGCGGTGTGATCCATATGCACAATTTCTTCAACGTCTACATTCTGAATACCTTATGGACCATGCTGGCTGGACTTAGGTATGAACCCTCGGATCCCCAAATGAAGGTGCTCCAGGATTTGCTGTTCGGTTTGTTTTCGACCATAGACATGGTAGGGACAGTCTTCAGTCATTTCCCGATCTTAAGCATCGTGGCTCCGTCAAAATCGGGGTATAAAAGCTTTTTGAAGACTCACGAGCGGATCTGGAAGTTTCTGCGTGCAGAGTTGGAGCGGCATAAGCAGGATTTTGATCCCGAGAAGGAAGATAAAGATTTTATGGATGTGTATATTAGAGTTTTGAGAGCTAAGGAGCCTAAAGATACGTATTCGGAAGGTAAGTGTTTTTTACACATCGTCATCATTTCAGCCGAAAGACGTCCACTGCGGAACAGGGCTACCCCAATGATCGTCACAATGATCGATTCTGTGCTGCTCGCATCCAGCGGTGACCCGCGATTTTCACCAGGTCGTCAAAGACGGTCTGGCCACGCTGCGCTTTCCAGTACGTGGACGCCACTCAAGAACTCTTCGGCCCCATCAGCCAGCTGTTCTATGTTCAGTGTGCCCCGCTCACTGCCACTTAAGTTAAGCAATTCTGTTTTAATTAAACAGGATTATAATAATAAATTTTAATCGCCATTGATTGCCTCTGCCATGAAGACGTTGGATACTGGCGGGAAACAGTTAAAATTATTATGGTAACAAGTAACAGCTCAACTTTATCCGATCTTATAACAGTACTTGGCCACGTTCCAAGTTTTTACTCTCCATAGAAATTTATATTCTCTTTTGATACTCATTGAATAAACAGGCATACAAATAATGTGGTGACCTAGATACTTGTAAATTATGGACATTATTTTGTTTATATCACTAGATTTATTTACCGCGTGTCTTTAGGTGTCTAGAACGGCGTATTTCTCACAAAGCGAATCGATAACTTTGTAATTCAACATTTCCTTGGACTTTTTTGAGATTCTTAACAACTCGCCCGTTTTTATTATTAACTCTCATTACACCTGTGGCCTCACCTTTCTTTTTGTGAACCAGGTCAGCTAGTAGCCATCTGCATGGACATGTTCATGGCTGGCACGGAGACGACAAGCAAGAGCATGGGTTTCGGCTTCAGCTACATGGTGCGCGACGTGGAAGTCCAGAGGAGAGCGCAGGAGGAGATCGACCGGGTGGTGGGAGATGAGAGGGCGCCGTGCCTTGAGGACCGAACTAAGTAAGACAGCCAGTGTGACCATTAGGATAATAGGGAATCTGCCATATACTTACTGCTACATAAATATGCTACATAATTTGAATACCCTTTATGAATTGAATCAACTGGGGCCTTTTGCATAAATACTTGTAACTTGTATTACAAGCGGAAGCCTTTTTTCAACTTATTTTACTAGAAAGAGACTTCCGCATGTATTACAAGTTTGTCCCGTTTCACGAAGCCAACATTTACTTATTTTACGGGTCCTTTAGGTGAATATTCCTAAACTTGCCAATTCCTGCCACTTTTGTAATGTTGCAAAGTGAAAATTCGATAGCAGAATTTGCCAAACTGGCAGTAATCTACCACGAATGGTCACACTGACGACAGCTTGACTATAAAAGGTTGCGAGGAAGATTTTTTCCTTACTTAAACTTATTTATATTTTTGTTGTTGTTTCTGCGTTTTAATAAGTGTATTTAATACAGTTATTAAAAAACAATAATGATTTCATGCTGTGCGAGGATCATGTCCGATCTTATTATTTAAGTGCCTGGCGACCCGTTTTGACCTGCACATAAAGTTTAAAACTGTAGTATATTTTGTGTGTTTAATTGATCACAAATAAAGATTTAGCTATCTTGGGCGTTCCTGAATCCACGTGTTAAAACCCCATCAAAATTCTTTCAGTAGTTCTTCTATGATACCTGTTCAAATAAACATGGTTTATATGTTTTTAGGGTTCCGTACCCAAAGGGTAAAACGGGACCCTATTACTAAGACTCCGCTGTCCGTCCGCCTGTCACCACCGAACCGTGATAGACAGTTGAGATTTTCACAGATGATGTATTTCTGTTGCTGCTATAACAATAAATACCAAAAAATTTAATAAAATAAATATTTAAGGGGGCTCCAATACAACAAACGTGATTTTTTTGCCGTTTTTATACATTATGATATGGTACGGAACCCTTCGTGCGCGAGTCCGACTCGCACTTGGCCGGTTTTTTATTGTTTTATGTCGAAATACGTTCTGTTTAATATGTCCTATTCTAATTTACCAAAGCAATCAAACGTAAATAATGAAAAAGTAACAAATGAATAATAATACTACATAAACTAAGTTAAAATCTAAATAAAATCATTTAAACCTAAATACTTATCTATATTTATCTATATAGTTATAATAAAATGCTAACAAAGTCGATTTTGTACATCAAAGACATTTAAATAATAATGATAGATTTGGCAATAATGCTTAAAAAGATGCCGAAACAACTTTTAGTTTTTTTTTATTGTCTTTCTGTCTGTCGGTTAATTTGTGCTTCAGTCACAATCTTATGTCAGACTTAAGTAGGTATCTTATACGATGTAGGCATACCTTGTATTGACGGATGTATCCGTCGTTGGCGCTAAACCTGTGGTACAGATTCATCCATCATTGGCGCTCAATAGGTTAATCAAAGATTGTGCAAATGCTCGGTAGGATAGAGAGGACGCCTTGGGAATAATGCAAAACCCAGGGCGAGGATATGCGGCATGCCAATATACGCTTATTCGAGATAGCAATTTAGTATACGCTTGAGCGAATCCAGCAAAAATCAAGATTCTTCGCCGTGCCGTTTGTGTGCGCCAGCTCAGGTGGTATTTATGAAATACATTGTGCTAATAGACACATTTTTTGCAGTATGCCATACAACGAAGCTATTGTACACGAGTGCGTCCGCCACTTCATGGGGCGTACATTTAGCGTACCGCACCGTGCATTACGAGACACTGTTCTGGCTGGATACAATATACCCGGGGTAAGTGGTTAGGAGTGTGCTACTTTAAGCCGAGCGGCGTGACCAGTTCCATACCGGCGCAAATCGGTTTTAAGTGGAGACCGAGTGGGTTTATTACGTTTTATGACTAGGATACTTAGCAAGGGTGAAAATAGTATTATAAGTGAAAAGAAGAAGCAAGGTGAAGAACGGAAGAATAAAAGGAAGGGAGAAAGAGATGCTGTATAGTGGTGGCACCAGCGGAATCATATCGAAAACTGTAATTGGTATATTTTTGCCGCTTACCTTACTTTGGGGGAAAGCTGGTGTCTATAGGCCGGTGGCGTGGCTGGTGTCTAGAGGGGTATTAAATAACTCGCAACAAATCTTAAGATATTTCTCCTCATCTTGTGCGGCTGTACAAATACTTTGGTGTCTTACCCCGTCTTCGCACATGAACAAGATAACCTATAACATCCGAGCTTACTTAGCTGTGCAGTTGGTTTCAGGATACGATGGTAGTCGGCAACTTCACGAGCATTCTAATGGATGAGACTCTTTTCCCGGAGCCCTACGCCTTCAAACCAGAACGCTTCCTTCTCAACGACAAGATCCACATCCCGGAACACTACTTCCCTTTCGGCCTGTCGAAGCATCGCTGCATGGGAGAGGTACCTTGAGGAGTTTTTTATATCTGAGTTGACCGACTTCAGGAGAGCCACCCGTTTGATCCGATATTACAGAGTAAAGGCTGCGTCACCTATATACAAACGTCACTATGATAACAGATCAATTTTAGCAACGATGCCAAAAGAAAGATATGGTGTTAAATACAACTGCGTTGAACAAATGACTTGGGTCATGCTAGCGCCCTCTATGTAAAAGATTATAAACTACGAACCTCTATTGCCGACCTCTTAGTTCTTATGCCGTTTACACAGTCTTATTTTGCCTGACTCATCGCTGTCTTTCATTGCTCGCTAGGACCTGCGAACCACAAAAAAATATTGAAGGAATCTAATAATTCTAGACCTTTTTTCAATGTACCTAATTATCACAGAACGTTGGATGCCCTTCTTAAAGTCACCTTTAAAACCTTTTGAGCGCCAATGACGGATATATCCGTGCCACTTGTTTACCGCCAACCACGGATATATCCGTAAAAGAGATCTACATAACCTGACGTAAAGATCATATTCGTGTTATTTTATGATGGCCTGGCGTGTGAGTGACAAATTTTGTGTGACGTGGCGTTGAAAAGGTTAAAATTTAAAAAAAAATTACAAGTTTTTACTTATTTAGTTTCTCCTATCCCTGTGACTGTCCTTAATTAAAATCTTGTACTCGTATGTTAAATTTGACCCACATCGCGGTGGACGATTGAGCTGAAATTTGGTATACCTACGTAACTTCGGTGACGATGCAATTTCTGTGTTAACACATCCGTCAATGTGTTATCGGTCGGTATTATAGGATGATACAATAGTAGTTTATGCAACGGTTGCATAATGATAGGCCTTAAAACACTAGTGAGGTTTTCATGAAACGAGCATTAGCGAGTTTCATAATAAGATCGCACGTGTGTTTTAAGGCCAAATTATGCAGAGTTGCATACATAACTTTATCTACACACATATTATAAATCCTCCATGATGGGTTCAGAAACAATATTTTCTGGCAACAAGTTATTTGTTGCAATCGTGGCTGCATATTTCCGATATCCGGCGCATTTTCACATCACACACACTCCGAGAAGACTACTATTCATATTTTCAACTAAAATGTAAATTACAAACAACTTTTTCTGTTCAATTCAACAACAATTCTACTTTCGTTCAGCAAAACACCAACATAATGGCGGCAATTCGATCCTCCGTCAAGACCATTTTTTTTTAAGTCATGGACAAACGAATGAAGTCTCTATTCTCATGTCACTCGAGATCAAATGTTGTGCAGTTTATATTAAAAAAACATACTGAATTGACATTTCGTATCAATAACTGTTTTAATATCTATGGATACTAGAATAGAGACCCACTTGAGTTTTGACAGCTGTTCCAAATTTAATCTCATTTCTGTACTAAAAACGATACGGGAATAACATTGCAGCACTCGTTTTACCTAATTGGTTGTCAAAATGGTGGTCGTTTCCTACGGTTTTTGATTACACTATGGGGGTTTTATGATATGGGTGTAGATAAAATGTGTTAATTGACTTTAAAACAAGACGTAATTCATAATTTGTTTATAATGATAGATTTAAAATTAACGGACAACACTAGCAAACTGGGTTATTGTGCTCGGCTCAACGTAGCCATCTACGGGTTTGAAGGTTTGCTGTTCATCGTGCTAAATATTGTAGATTATTCACTAAAATCTGTACCACAGGATCTTGCGGCACCTTTTGAAGCGCTGGTAGATTCAGACACGTGCCAGACCTTGCGTGGTTTACTTACATAATATATTAAATTATAATTTTCAGGTGCTAGCTAAATGCGAGATCTTCGTATTCACGACGACGTTGCTACAGAATTATACGTTCTACCCCGTTGAGGGAGAGTTGCCTTCACTTCAGCACGTTGATGGAGCGACCCCGGCTGCAGCAGCGTTTAAGACGCGCGCGGTGCCGCGTGCGCACTTTGCGGAGGCTTGGTAGTAGCGCCATCTAGGATGAGATTCTCTCACTTGCCAATACCGGTACAAACCGGTTTTCTATACAGGCGAGTCGATGGTGAATCAAGGGCGAAATACCACTCCACTTCGTACTAAGTTCTTTTAAGATTGAGTTTCCTACCCTCATTTTTAGTGACCGCTATATAGCTTCGAATGACGTCACTAAAACGTTATGATACAATTGTTTTGTAAAAAGTGATAATAATACACAGGCTGGAACGGAACGTGGGACCTTCCCGCAAATTTAAGATTCTGTAAGCATAGTTCTATAATTTTCGCCCCGAAACTATGTCAATATTTGTAGCCGTTTACAAGTTACTGTTTGTTAAAATTGAATCCAAAAAAGTTAATTCGTTCAACCGTAAGAGCGATTTCGAACTCGATATTAATTGTTTGGTTAGGCTTGCTAAGTAGTACCTACGCGGGTGTATTAATTAGGGTTGGCACCAAGATATAAAATGATTTAATTTCATAATTCTCTTTTTATTTAAATAAACGTACTTAACCGATAGTACCTCATTAACATGATGCGATATTTTCATAGCTGGGCACTGTTAATCAAATAGTTAACTTCGTTATTGCTAATCCGTTACTAATAAAGTTAACTTGGTTAAACGTTAAAGGCGTTTACATTTCGGAAGACTTAATGGAAGTTAAGGTTAATCGTTAAGTCGAGATAGAAATTGCATTTTTTGTTATGTCGTTGCGTTAGTAATTTACTTATAAATAAATGTTGATATTAAACTTTAGGCAGGACATAGTTTGTAATAAACAAAATATTTAGAGATCAATTTCAAATCATAGCTATCTGACATAAGGTGCAAATTGCCCTTTATAACGTCAATACATACATACGTTTATACTTAATTAACGGGCTTTAATTGTTTTAACGGAAGTTAAAATGAGTCCTTTAACAATTTTTGAAGTAAACTTCAAAGTCAATCCGTTACTTGAAATGTTAACTTTATTAATTAACGATTGCAGGATTAACGCTCTTGTGCCTAGCTATGCGTATAAGGATAAATAAATCTTGCCAGATCCAAAATTCAGTTAAGTAATAAATGTGAGAAGGTTCCTCGATTTGTCTCTAATCAGCGGCAGGTTGAGCCGCGCCCCGTCTACCGTTTTTTATATATTTTATTTTGTTTTTATGTACCATAAAAAACAAGGTAATGTACTTACACTTAAAACTATGTAAGAATTGTATACTGACATTTTTTTTCAACAAATATATTTAGCGAAATAGAAGCAATTAAGTAACAATTTTAATTGTCTAATTGTATATTTAAAATAATTTTGTATCTCCATAGTTATCAGGTTATAACATGTAAATGAAAACCTTTCCAATCACCAGATACCAATTATGCTTAAGAACAATTTATTTCACAATAAATAGAACACAAGAATAAATACAATTATTAACTGAAGATTTTAAGTAAGTAGTAGTTACTTAAACACCACTTTGAATAGAAAACTATCTAAAGTTATGGTTTTCGGAGTTATAATGGCTACGGAACCCTACACTGAGCATAGCACGATATGCTCATGACCAGTTTTTAACATGTTACCAACCGGAACAATATCTAGGTTTATAGATTAGTTATTAATAGTTTGTTGTTGTTGTTAAAAAAAAAAACGTCGTCTTATCTTTTAATCGTAAAACCTTTAAACCTTGATTTCACCAAGATAAGATAACAAGATTTATTTGATGATTCAGAACACATTGTCCTTGGTAAAGGACTCAGTACGACTGAGTGCCACCGAAAGGACTCCCGCGCATAATATTTAAGCATATTCTTGTGCATCGGTAGCCACAACGTTGATTATCGGCGGGAACCAATTCAGAGTGAAGCACTATAGTCGGAGAGTACAAAAAATAATTAATCAATTATGCATGTTCCCTATTTCACGTTTTTTTTTCTTATAATTCTATATTCGCTTATAATTCTAACTAGCTACGGACTTCACCATAACTTTGGCATATTTAATACATTTAAAGTCTTCCCGATCATACTAAAGCTGCGTCTATTTTTTTTTATTACATCTAAATACATTTCATATAATTTGAGAAGACTATGGAGTTAACAGTTTTAAACTTTTGGAAGTTAGTAATATATAAATATAACAGAAGTAGAAATCTTTTAAAACAGAGATCTATATCTACACGACATCGGCGAAGCGTTATCGTTGTATATCACATCGTCTTCATTTTGGTGACATTTCGTTGCTATAGCAACGATCGGTTTCTATAGCGCTCGACCAATGTCGAATAGTATGTTGTTCATCATTGGGTTATATTCTTAATACTTATAATAGAACTTTTAGTTCAATATTTTGTGCTGTATTTGCGCCATCTTTTATTTATCAATTTACTTAAACAGCACCAATATTGATATAATGCGTTCATAGCTGGGCACCGTTAATTTTAAACGTTAAAGCGTTACATTTCGGAAGATGTAACTTTAGTTAACGTTAATGGTTCAGTCGTGATAGATATTGCAATTTATCTATATTTCAATCCGTTAGTGATATGGAGTTGAAAAAAAAGTCGTATGGACAGACAGGACATGACAAATGAAGGGTGTAACATTAGAGTTAGTAATAATACCCAATAATTTAAAGATTCCCCTTTATAAACATTAATTATAGACGGTTCGCGCGGTGTCCTTTCGGGAAATTGTAGTATATTAACGATTAATGGACTTTAATTGTTTTAACGGAAGTTAATGAGCCCGTTAACAATTTTTAAAATTAAGATACTTTACTTGAAATATTGACTTCGTTAATTAACGATTACCGCATTAATTGTCTTGTGCACAGCTATGAATGCGTTGTATTTATCTCACGAACAGGGTCTATTACTGAAGTACGACAAAGTATCCGAAGAACGATTGTGCGACATTTCTAATGAACGGACTCTATGCGAAGTGACAATGTGCAATATCACTTAGGCGTCTTTCACGTTAACACGCGGGCGTAATATCTAACATATGGCGTTGTATGCAAGTGTTCACGTACGAAGCGCACGTGCACGCCAAGACAAGTAAGCGCGCCCGCCGCCGCGCCCGCGCCCGGTAAGGTCTGTTCGTCGAGAGTTGATAAATATTATGATATCGTTTCGAAATAGCAACTGTCGCTTAACTATCGCAAACTGTATGACGGGCGTCGCTTATCGCCGCGCGCACTGAGTTTCGTGGTACGAGAGATGCAGATGCTGTCAAGTGCGGTGTCACGCCAGGCGGACGGCGGTGAAAAAAATATATTTGTTTTGTTCAGTTAAGTCGAAAAAGTATGATTTTTAGTTATATAGCTTGTTTAAATCAGAACAAGCTATATAATTAAACATCACACTTTTTCGACTTAACCCCCTTTTCACTAGGACCCCAGAATGTGCGCGTCAAATGTCAAAAAAATCTACTCTGACCGAAAAGAAACTAAAAAGGTTTTTTTTTATCAATGACACATGTTTATAACGCGTTGAGTATGGATATGACGTGTCTTGTGTCTTTCTATAATATGTCATTGGCTTCGAGTGTGTCGTTTGGGTGTTCGCGTGTTGCTTTCTGTTTAAACAGTTGGGCTTTTCAATAAGAATATTCTATGAAAAAAATACAATTTTTCCCTTTAATTTTATATTATCATCAGTAAAAATAACTAGCGGGCCCCTATTTGTAATGAGTTAAGAAGCCCTAGATTTTTACTTTTTTTATCAACTCTCGGAGAACAGACCTTAGTTGTATTGTACGTGAAAGACGCCTTACTGTGCAAGAATACCCACGTACCTACGACACTAGCTTTGTGCAGTGACATTGTGCGACTTATCGCTTAACAATACTTCGTACAATCGTACGTACATCGCATAATCATCATTCAACAATACCTCTCACAAGCGTTTATTGCACCGCACTCCTGTAATAAACCCTCACAAACAAGTTTCGTAGATGGGTAATAATCACATTTAGGTTCAGAACTGTCCCCTCCTGTTCCCGACAGTTAAGGACCCTGAGGCTAATTTTTTTTGTTTTGACTATATCGGCATATAGGGCGTCAGGCAAAGTTTTGGCCTGAATGAATGAAAAGTTAATGTAATCCTTCGTTTTCGTTAACTGTTGACTACAGGAGGGACAAATTTTGTTTCTTAACGTGATTATTACCCAGATGGAATGCTGACATTTATCGACCTTCGAAATATAGAATATAGAAATTTTTGCAATAAAAATTAACTGAATTGGTATTGTATTTATTGAACAATTACAAATAATTTTACTCCAGCACTTTATCACAATATTAAGTAAACCAATCCATCTAAGTAGTAGTAAATAAATAAATAATTATTAGCATGTTATATTAGCATGTGTCACAGACGGTGCTGGCTGAAAATCAGCGCTGCAGGTGTCTTACACCTCAGCATCATGCTGAGCCAGTGTCCCATTCACTGCCGCGAGGACACACACCACCATTTTGTTTTGCATTGTTTTAAAATATTTGTCAGTGATCAGAAACCAGTTTTTCAGACTCGGTAATTGATGGCCATGTTCAAGAAAAGCCTTCAATTACCGAGTCTAAAAAACTCGTTTATCTACACCCATATCATAAAACCTCCATTGTTTAATCAAAAACCGTAGGAAATGACCACCATTTTGACAACCAATTAGGAAAAACCAGTGCTGCAATGTTATTTCTTTATCGTTTTTAGTAAAGAAATGAGATTAAATATGGAACAGCTGTCAAAACTCAAGTGGGTCTCTATTCTAGTATCCATAGATATTAAAAAGTTATTGATACGAAACGTCAATTCAGTATGTTTTTTTAATATAAACTGCACAACATTTGATCTCGAGTGACATGAGAATAGAGACATCATTCGTTCAAAAAAAAAATGGTCTTGACAGAGGATCGAATTGGCGCCATTATGTTGGTGTTTTGCTGAACGAAAGTAGAATTGTTATTGAATTGAATAGAAAAAAGTTGTTTGTAATTTACATTTTAGTTGAAGATATGAATAGTAGTCTTCTCGGAATGTGTGTGATGTGAAAATGCGCCGGATATCGGAAATATGCAGCCACGATTGCAACAAATAACTTGTTGCCAGAAAATATTGTTTCTGAACCCATCATGGAGGATTTATAATATGTGTGTAGATAAAGTTATGTATGCAACTCTGCATAATTTGGCCTTAAAACACACGTGCGATCTTATTATGAAACTCACCTATCGGCGCGTTTCATGAAAGCCGCACTGCGCTGTCTTAAGGCCTATCATTATGCAACCGTTGCATAAACTACTATTCTGATCACGTTTTCGATGTATTTAGTCTGCGTGTATTTTGTGTTAGTGAATAAATGTCTCTCTCTCTCACAATTAATTGGTCAAATCAAAACTTTTGTGATGAGCGCTTCAACAATATCGATATCTGAAAAATTTCAGCATTCCACTCCATGCAACTATGGTTCTTAAAAAAAGATAACACCCTATACTGATTACGAACCAAACAGTATAATTACTTAGCTTTTAACAATAATATACTTATACAAATTTTATTTATTTTGTTTTTAGTAACTTAAGTAAGTACTTCAAAATATCTATCTATCAACTCTATCTAACAAGTTTAGTATAATCTACGGTACGTAAGTTGAACCAAAATGGCGGTCGTCCGCGCAGATTCAACTATGGTTATTTCGCGGCACGTAAGTTGACCCATAACCTTGAATGCTCTGAACATATTCGGGTCTCAATCGAAGTGCGGGATGAGGTGCGACGCGAGGGGCCGCGTAACCATAGTCGTACCTGCGCGGACGACCGCCATTTTGGTTTAAATTATGTGCCGAGGAATATTCTTAGAGACGTTTGAGTGATTTTGTAGGTTAGGAAATGAAAAACATTTTTTTTTACAATACCGTTAAATGTTAAGTACCTACCTATATGTTTTTTATTCTAGTGTACTGTGATTTATTAAGATGTTTATCTCAGGATCTTATTTTTAACCATCTGGTATTTTGATAATCTACCAGGGGCGTCCACATTGCCTAAGCGATTTGGTATATCGCTTTGCTCTGTCTTCATCTTACTTTGCGAAGTTTACATTGAAAAGAAAGTGACAAAGCGACATTTCGTTATCATAACAACGATCGCTTCTGTATAATCTGAACAGAAGCCTAGGTCAGAGCTGTCTCGTATCTTAATCTTAATAAAAGTTAATCTACTGAACATTATTATATCTATGTTGCACTTTGGTGGCATTTTGTACAATAACTTAAAATTAAAAATAAAACATGGCGATCCACAAAAGAGATTGCCCACCGCACATATAAAAAAAACACAAATGTAGGGTGTCATAATAGAGCGACTCCCACTAAAATCTTCAAGCCTGGTCATATTACGGGCGCGACAGGAGCGCGGCGCAATCGCAGCGTGGCGCCATTAAATGACTGCTGATATTTTGTATTGAAAGTAAACATATATCTCGGCTTGGTGGCCGACGTTGCGTGATATGTGTAGGGCTAGTACATTTCGTAGCTCCATATTTTTGCGATACAAGGATAAATGCTAGGCAAATACAATAAAAATACTTGATAAATGTAAACAATGGCGACTCCATGGTACTTTAGAAGCACGGCGTGCTTCTAACGTCCTAGATGTCAAATATGTAAGTCGTAAGACACTGCTACGACTTCCAAAGCAATTCAACAGATGGTATCGCGCTGCGGTCACGCCACGCTAACGCAGCGAACGCAATGTGACTAAGCCTTAACCTGTTGGAACCCAATGCCATCATAATATCACTGAAATGTATACCTTTTAAATTAAATACGTACTTATTATAGTTAAATAACGATAAGAAACGCCTTGCTTATGTACTTGTCTTGTAATGACGTGACGGTTGCGTGGCGTTACTTTGTTACAGCGGTTTTATAAATGGCCGACGATCGACGCTTCAGTACATCTTTCCAGCGGCCCTAACATGAATGACACAAAGATAAATTAAACCCGTTTATCTCTATGACTATCTCTTTCATCGGGGCTAGTGTGAGAGAGACGCACTTAGAGATAAGACGGTCTATCTTATCTTTGTGTCATTCATGTTAGGGCCGCAGTATAAATAGACTACGTCCGCACAGACAGGCTATACTAACTAAGATACACGGTGGCTGCACTGAGAGGTTGTTTGCATGGTGGGTCAGGTGCCTTGTTCATTTGCTTGTCGGCACGTTGACTAGATGTCACTTTCAAAAATTATTAGGTACAGAAAATTCGTCTTTAAAATATACCATTTCACGATCTTATCCATCATGTTGGGTTCATAACATGAATAAGGTAAATTACTAGGCTATAGGCACTAAGCAAGCCGCCGGTCTGTGTGGACGGGGCCTTAGTCTTACTTAGAACAATATGAAAATTTAATTCTTAAATGTTTTGCGTCACCGACGATATTTCCCATATCGTCGGTGACGCAAAACATTTAAGAAGTTAATTTTTATTTTAGCAGTAAATATGAAACAACAAATTATTATAAGTACAGTAAAATATTAACTTAAAAATATTTTCCTGAAATGGAATTTTACCTAGGCGGATAAATTAACAAAATTGATTTATGCAATTAAAATAACTTAATAAATCCACTTTATTCTTCAAAGTATGTATTGGTACGTAAAATTCAGCCTTAATTGGACAACAAATAATTTAACTAGGACAATGTTCTTACCCTACCTGGCGTTTTCATAATTTACCTGGACATGTTTTTAGTCTATCTGGCATTTTCATAATTTACCTGGACACTTCTTTTAAAACTTAATAACTCCTTTATTTCTCATCCGATCTGTGACAAAAAACATCTTTGAAGAGACGTTACTTTATTTAATGGCTCAATTACTTAAAATACGCCAAAAATAAATGAAATAAATTTATTTGTATTTCTTGAGAATGATTTGAAAAGTAAGTGTTTGATTTTACTGCTACAACTGAACGCAGTTTTTGAATGCATCTACAATAAAATTTGTCAGCCCTCTCATTCACACATACGCTTTAATTTTCAAGTATTCATAATGTCTCACGTAAGATTTAATTTGACCATATATTTACCTATTATATTCATGATCATGATCTTCAATTGGTTTAGGTTAAACTGTTGGCTAAAAATGACGCGTAGATTTGTTTTATTGAATATAAAAGAGGTAGTACGCAGTGTTTCACGTTTACACATATATATATATATATATATATATATATTATATTTATAGATTTTGATACAAGCCGCTTATTGTTCGGAATTCTATTAATATAAAAATATGAATAATTTCCGTTCATTTCAGGCATTCAGTGGGCATTCTCCTTCCTTTTGTTCTGTTTTTCCATAGTTTATATAAAACTATGTTCAAATGCGTGACTAATGGCCGAATTCAGAAACGCCACTTAAGCATTTGGCTACATATTAAGGAGTTAAATGTGCCTCAACTAGTTGTCAACCTATACAGAAACGTCACTTTAATTAAAGCTCAATTTGAGTGGCCTTTCTGAATTCAGCCATAAGTGGCCGTCACGTTTGCTTATTACCTTGACTTCGTAACTTCACTTAATATGAAGCTGTTAAAACAACCTTAAGTACGTCACAATCAAGTTTAAATTTCGATCAACGTATTTAGTGAAATACGAGATTGAATAAATAAATCTGTGGTCACATCTTTAGGTTCAGTTTAATCGATTCCACCGAGGGCTCATGGATTAGCCAACCATTTTAACTAACAGCGCCATCTAGTTTAAAGGAATAATGCCAGCTTCAGTCTTCATATTATGACGTCATTCTTCCATATAAAAGCCAGAACGCGGCGCCACTGTCTATACGTAGCAGCGGAGCCAGCGTGCACGCAAATTTCACAAGCCTGACAATAAATAGGGTATCACTGCGAAATTTTTGTCCGATCACAATAGAAAAGATAATGATGGTTGGATCGAAAGTGCGTGGAATCACTTCACGTTTATGCGTTTGTGCTTGGCCCTTTTCATCTGGCGAATGAGCCTAATCCAGGGTTCTCGTCAGCTGTTCTTCTCGTCGTATGGCTGTAACTCAATCTGAAAATACAAAAAAAAAGGTTTTTTGTAGGTACTGGTCCGTGAGCCAGCAACAGATTTTCATGACCAATTCCCTCTCGGACGATAACTCGTAATCGTAAAATGATCCAGAGAGTTGTATCATGAAGCCTCGTGAACGACAGCGGCACCACGCACGTAGAAAAAAAAGTCCCTCTCGATTGAGACTAGAAAGTCAGCATACTATAAAGTGGTGGATTATATGTCAGCTTTCATGTTCTGGCTACCGGACCAGCTGACGTATAACCCACCACTTTATAGCAATAATCTGATAAATTTAAAAAAATCGGAGGTTACCACTGCTCAACCCACCCACGGAACCGCAGCTGACGTTCACGAGGCTTCATGATACAACTCTGAAGCATTTTATGAGTTATCGCCCGGGAGGATTGACGAAATAATGTACCTGGCTCGTGGACTATACTTTCGTATTTTTAACCGACTTCAAAACACCGAAAGAGGAAGTTCTCAATTCGACGCGTATATATATATTTTTATTTAAATATTATTATGGATGTGTTTATAATTAATTTCAATAGGACCTCGCTAAATCTCGCTCGCTAATATTTTAATGGTAACAAAACAAAGTTTAATCTTACTTACGTTAATTATCGAATGATACAATCGAGAAAAGCCAGTGAACTGCGAGTCGGACTCGCGCACCGAGGGTTCCGTACTACGCTAATTTGGCATGTTCGCGGTTGATGTTTCATTTGGTTTCGTAGTTTTCTTTTACGTGAACGGTTTGAATAAACTTATGGTAAGTAATGCATAGAAATATATTGTAAGGAACTGCCCAATGCAACTTTTGCGTAGCTCACTTTTTTGGTGTCAAATAACACCATCGCACACTCGGTAAATATTGCCGACATCGACGTTCTTATTAAAAAGGTCCATTATTGGCTGATTAATGCGTTTTGTTGTTGTGGTTGGTAGCTCCTAGCGAGCAATGAAAGACGACGATGAATCAGGCAAAATAAGACTCTGTAGAAATGTTATAGAACTAAGACGTCGGAAATAAAGCTTCGTTGTTTATAAACTTGTAAACAGATGGCGTTACCATGACGAACATTTGTTCGACAGAGTTGTATTGAACGCCATATCCTTCTTTTGAGATCGTTGTGGTAATGGTACTGTGCTCCGAATTAATATTACAACTCACCTCGCTGAGTATAACCCAAAACGTGCTATTCCTGGTGGCCCTAAGCCTGACGGCACTGATAGGCCCCACATTCTGGTTTAACATATTACAACTCACCTCGCTGAGTATAACCCAAAACGTGCTGTTCCTAGTGGCCCTGAGCCTGACCGCACTGATAGGCCCCACGTCCTGGTTTAACATATTACAACTCACCTCGCTGAGTATAACCCAAAACGTGCTATTCCTGGTGGCCCTGAGCCTGACCGCACTGATAGGCCCCACGTCCTGCTTTAACATATTACAACTCACCTCGCTGAGTATAACCCAAAACGTGCTATTCCTGGTGGCCCTGAGCCTGACCGCACTGATAGGCCCCACGTCCTGGTTTAACATATTACAACTCACCTCGCTGAGTATAACCCAAAACGTGCTATTCCTGGTAGCCCTGAGCCTGACCGCACTGATAGGCCCCACGTCCTGCTTTAACATATTACAACTCACCTCGCTGAGTATAACCCAAAACGTGCTATTCCTGGTGGCCCTGAGCCTGACCGCACTGATAGGCCCCACGTCCTGCTTTAACATATTACAACTCACCTCGCTGAGTATAACCCAAAACGTGCTATTCCTGGTGGCCCTGAGCCTGACCGCACTGATAGGCCCCACGTCCTGCTTTAACATATTACAACTCACCTCGCTGAGTATAACCCAAAACGTGCTATTCCTGGTGGCCCTGAGCCTGACCGCACTAATAGGCCCCACGTCCTGCTTTAACGAGCCGTCGGCCAGACCGAACTCGTCGAAGCTGTCGACTATTGTGTAGTTGCCGTTCACCGGTAAAACTTCCACGACGGCATCGTAAAATTTATCGGTTAGGTGGTTGACGTTGCCGCTCCTGAATGTGTATCTGAAAAGACCAGGAAGATCAGCTGGGCGGGTCCAGCGTGAAGCCCTTCGCTCGCATGCTTCGACTGGCGATAAGCGACGCCCGAGACGGCACGATATCATTATATTTATCACCTCTAGGCGAACAGTCTTTACATTTATTGTAGTACCCATATTTATAAGTGTGTATTGTTACAGAGTATCTCCTATTCTAAAATATAAACTACCAATATTCCATTACTGTTGTACTGCTACTACTACATTACAACTGCCTTCATCTACCCTCCCCGATCTTGAGTCAATAACAGTCTCTACGTTTCAACCTGACACTGCACCATGGTGTCCAAGGTATGCCGTGACTCTTTAATCCGACGATTCTACTCAAAATACTGGCATAAACCGGTTTTGTGTACGGCAGCTGCTAGCAATCTTAACGGGGGGCGCGGGGGGCTATGCCCCCAATAAATGCAAACAGGCTACGTCTTCTTGGTCGAAAGTCTTAAAAATGCCCTATTCTCACCATTGGCTGGTAGCTTGGCAGGGGGAGGGGGCTTTCGAAACTCAAAGTGATTAATGAACGATCCCTTACAAAGAAGAGAGAAGACTCGGAAGTATCTCTTTACTGGAGCCATCTCAATGGTGTAATAAATATATTTCAATACCTCTCCAGCAAAATGGGTTTCTGGAACGTGAACTCGATGGTATCCCCTTTCTTCGGCTTCAGACCCCAGAAGAAGTCCTCCCCAGCATATGCTTTCATCAGGGAGTGGTCTGGCCTCTCCTCAATGTCACTCCTGATGGCTTCCAGCGGTGGATTATCATGCGGGTAGAATGTTGGCAGTTTGCGGAAGCGGGGGTTCTGAAATTTCAATTTGATTTCCCTTATGAGTCTGACTCGCGCGCCGAGGGTCCCGTACATACCCATGAAAATAAGCCATAGATAACTTTCACAATTTCACATCTCTTTATAAAACGTCAAGTGTGATACTGACCTAGCCACGGTTATTAGGTTTTTTATTTATATCGTAAACTATAAATAATTGATACGTTTTATTTCTCTTGTATGTACCTAAATTTTTTGGTTTCAAAAGTTTTGGAGATAATGTTGATTTTCACCTTGCTAATAATAAAAAGTATGCTGAATTAATAACAAAAAGACAGAAAACCTTAAGAAAACCCTTTCATTTAATAACAACCCCTAGATCCTATAGTAAGTTTTTTTTTAAATTCGAACCCCATCCTTAGCACGCAAATTCAGAAAAGAAATGAGTATGCTCATAAGTGCACGCTCCTCCTCCTCCTGGGACCTCATATGAAGGGGCTCGTAAACCGGCTAATTTTTCGGCAATCTATTGCTGCAATGTAGGCTAGGAAACTAGACACAATCTAACAAAAATCTCTAAAAATTTGCTATTTTCAGTATTTAAGGTAGTGCCCCACCGAGTGGCTTTTTTCTCTCCTGCTTGTATTTTATTGTGACATTGCCATATCCAAAGTGTGTTCGCTAAATTTAAAAGTCGGTAAAGTTGAATAAAAAATGTCATACTCGATTTTGACAGCTTCGTGCAATACAAAATCGAGATTGCCGTTTCTTTTTTTAATTTTAGTGAAAGAATACATATTACATCGCTAATGGGGACAAACAGTTTGAATGTAAACTTTTGAGGATAGCCCGAATTGCAGCAATAAATTGCCGAAAAACTAGCTCGTTTCCGAGCCCCTTTAATATTCGGGCTCGTTTTCAACCTTGTTCAGATTTCGAATGTACCATAACAATAAAAAACTTTTTTTAGTATTCATCACACACCTGTACTTTTTGTATTTTCCCCTTTAATGACGAATATAAACCTATATGTTGAAACAGAGATAACTTATACTTAGGTCGGATTTCTTCTTTACTCTTTCCGCATTCTTTCTGAAAAGAGACATAATAGTTTGTATAAATGGTTTTATTACACATAAATGGAGTAAAACCTTAAGAGAACATTATTACCAGAATCACAAATTTCAAAACCTTTAAATGGTAACCGATTTTACAAATTTAATTACAATACAAAGAATGATAAGTAAATAAATTAGGGGACAATCTTTACACTATTCGATCTTGTCCCAAAGTAAGCTCTAAAGGCTTGTGTTATGGGTACTAGACGACGATATACATACTTATATAGA
Source organism: Tortricodes alternella (assembly GCA_947859335.1). NCBI lineage: Eukaryota > Metazoa > Arthropoda > Insecta > Lepidoptera > Tortricidae > Tortricodes > Tortricodes alternella. The sequence continues at coordinate 1,375,405 of OX401970.1, forward strand.
GAAATAAATACTTAAATACATAGGAAACATCCAAGACTCAGGAACAAACATTCGTGCTCATCACATAGATTTGTCCTTACCGGGGATCGAACCAGGGACCGCTAGCTTCGATCGAAAGCAGGCTCACTACCAACTAGGCTAACAGCGTCTTTACTGACTTTTTAAATTTAAATTTGCCTAAAATGACGGATTCTCATCGGGCACGCACGAGTTTGCCGTTATTTATGTTTCCAACCCCTATTTCACCCTATTAGGTGTTATTTTTTTTTAAACATAGCTTATGTCCTTCCTCATGGCTTAAACTACCTCCATACCAAATTTTATCAAAGTCGGTTCAGTGGTTTAGCTGTGAAAACGTAGCAGACAGACAGACAGAGTTACTTTCGTAATTAATAATATTGGTATGGATGATGTCTGGTAGGTCTAATTTTAGGTTAATAAAAATGGAGTATAAAACCAAAATAAGAAAATATAAATCTATACACCTAGATACTGTTCAGATTGACAAATTATCAAAATCTAAAAAATGGCTAAAAAGTGGTTTCTCTTTTTAAATAATAAATAAATAAAACTTGTTTACTAAATAAATCAAAGTGACATATGATACAATTATCTGGCGGTCTGGCGGGCGGCACTATAGTGGCCGTCTACCAAAGTGACGACTAAGACAATAGAATATTCCTTTCTTTGCTGCACTATGTACTGAGTCACGCTCCGTAAGACCATGCAATTGCGAAAGAGATAGCACAATTCTAATGGTTTTATGGCCCCAGTCGTCACTTTGACGGCCACTATAGGCTATGCCTGTCACGTGGGGTTTTTAATAGAATGTAGTACCTATTCAGTAGATCGATTAAGTAGGCTGAATAGAATAATTACATAAACTTACCGTAGACTTATAGATGGTGCAAACTTTATCTGCCAAGTAGCTTTCCAGTAGCCAATCTATAGGCATATTGTTATAGAACAGCTGCACGTAGGTGACAAAATGGGTCAAGTCCGACGATCTGAATAACTTCCCTATGCCCCCGAAGACGCAGTACTCTATGAAGAACCACTGAGGCGATTTGAGCGTTACTGAGGCAGTGAAAGATTTGATTTCCTGTTGACAAATTGGTATAGTTTCTGCTTATTATACGCAGATCGGTTTTAAACTACAATGGATTCATACATACTTTTCTTATTTGGTAAACAAGTTTCTAACCTCAAAATGCACCGTTTTTTGGCTAAAACAGCTGTTTCATTGGAAATAAAGGAACCAAAGATAACATTTTAGATGTCACTTTGTCACTTTTTTGCTGAACAAAAAATATTGTTCAGCTGCCTTCTTGGACATTAGTCAAGCTTTCGACAAAGTCTGGCACCTGGGACTGCTTTACAAGTTGAAAAATAACATACCGCATACATTTTACTCAATACTAACATCATACTTATCAGACAGATGTTTTGAAGTAAAGTTCCAAGACGCTATATCAAGACTTCAAAAAATCCATTCTGGTATCCCTCAGGGCAGTGTGCTGGGACCAGTACTATACTTACTGTTTACTTCAGACTTACCTACTACACCTAACACAGTTACTGGCACTTTTGCCGATGATACTGTAACAATGGCAGTACATGAAAACCCAACGACGGCATCCGCGTATCTCCAAGATAACCTCCAACAGTTAGAAAACTGGTATCACAAGTGGAGAATTAAGGTAAATACAGAAAAATCCACACACGTCACATTTACTCTAAGAAAAGAGACTTGTACACCTGTATTACTAAATGGCACTCAAATTCCTCAGAGCCAAGACACACGATATCTGGGAATTCACCTAGACCGGAGGCTGACGTGGAGGAAACACATCTGGAGCAAAAGAAAGCAACTTGACACAAAAGTTAGAAATATCACCTGGCTAATAGGTCGACAAGCACAACTACCCACAAACAGTAAACTGGCAGTCTATAAAGCTATCTTGAAACCAGTGTGGATGTACGGGGCCCAATTATGGGGCACAGCGGCAAAATCTAACATAGACATAATAGAAAGATTTCAGACGAAAATGATCAGGATGCTGTTCAAGATACCCTGGTATATTAGCAACAAAAGCATGTATGCAGACATAGGCCTTCCAACTGTAAGAGAAGAGATTGAAAATGTTATCAGCAGATATAAAGATCGGCTTAAGAACCACCCAAATGCATTAGCACATTCATTGGTAACATCAGGAAACATGAAATTCACCAGACTACGGAGATATAGTGTTACTAGTCTTCTTGACAGGTTTCACAAAAACAAGTCAACACAAGAGGCATGAAGCCAATGGGTCTCTCTCTGTTTCAATACATTCAATCCAGCAAATAGCAGACAACAGTGACGCCTATTGTAGTTAAAACACTACAGATTGTGTCGGAATGCAGTCAAAACATAATAGAAAAAAAAAAAAAAAAAACTTTGCCAATTTTTTGCCTAGCTTTGCTTCATTTAGGGTAAAATAACTAGCTGTTTCATTCAAAAATTGCGCATTTTGAGGTTAGGTTAGTTGTTTACCAAATAAGACAAGTATGGATGAATCCACTGTAGTGGTTTTGTGTAGACAGAGACAGTAGAAGATCAGTTTAATTAATCGTATATGTATGCATATTATTACGTAGTTTACTTAATACCACAGAACTATATCGAGATAGAAGGAGAGTTCGTCGATTTGTATGGAAACTGAGCGTGTAACATTTATGCGTAGTTACTGTGATATCACGAGTGTAATTTAGTGACGGGAAGCATAAGTCGCGCGAAAACGATTCAAAAGCATCGATGAGCACGCGCCACGGCACACTGAGTCCACAGCCCTTACCATGAGTTTGCGCAAACTGTTCTCGCTATCGAAATCTATCGGACATGCTGCTTGTTGCCGATACAAGTAAAAGGGACCGAGCGATAGTTCACGCTAGCGAGAGCGGTTTGCGCAACTCGTGGTAATGGTACAGGCACCGCCACCCCCGCCGCCGACATCTTTTCGGCACGCGGGAACATACACTCTTTACTTCTATCCCGATATAGTTCGTGCTTGAAACCTTTTTGGAAACAAGATATGTTAAGGGGCTTGTAATCGGAGTAGCTTTTTTGGGAATTTATTTCCGCAATTTGGGCTTCTTAGAGAGCTCGACCCTTTAAGACTGACACCTTTGAAAACTCAATACTATAAAAGGGAGGGAAAAAAATGGAGCAGAAAGGTAGTGATACCTTAAAAAAAAACTTTTGGAAAGATTGGCATAAGACAAATTTTCCAATAGTACGTCTATCCTTACCCCCTCTTTTAAGTAAGTTATCTCTTCTATTTAATTAGAATATACTTAGACGTGTAGGAAAAATTTAGGTACATTGTCGTACATGGCAGAAAAGGTTAGTTTGAGCGCGATCTCGCCGACAAACTGTTATGTCAGTTTGGCGAAGAAATATTATGTTATGTACGTTTTGTTAAATAAATGAATAAAATAATGATCTCTGCTTCTGAGCTTTGAACGTGCTGTCATACGTCTAAAGCAACTTTAAAAAACTTAGTTAATAGTAAATCAGCGAAGTCATATAAAAAAAATCGCATTGCTAAGAACACTTTTATTATGGCTGCGAAATATTAAGCACACATTTCAAAAGATTATAGTTTCGCTTTCGCATCAACATTCGCAAAATCTTATTATGTAAGGAAGGCGTAGGTTGCCGTGCAAGTAAATATATTGACGAGTTATCTGTATAAGTTAGAGTACACAACATGACTAAAAAGAATAATAATTTGATGCTGACTACTAGCGCGGTAATGTAGCGATCGAAAGCTGAGTCATTTTTAAGCCCGAGCCGCAGGCTGAGGGCTTCAAAGGCGGGAGGTAGAAAAACATCCAGAAGCTTAGCACTTGGGTCTGATTGTTTGTGCGTCTTGGTGATTCAAAAGACTTTGAATCGATTCCAATTTAATTCTTATCACGTGAAGCATCATCAACCTATACATATATACTATCCCACTGCTGGACAAGGGCCTCTTCTGATAGCGAAAGGGACTAGGCAGTAGTCCCCACGCCGGTCCAGTGCAGACTAGGGAGTTCACATCTTTGAATTATTTCGCATTCTGCATTTTCTTTTTAAGCATAACTTACCTGCATATAGTTTTTTTTAGCAATAACATCGTCTTCCAGCATCAGATAGAAAATGCCCCGGTTCTGCGCATGCGCCATCAGGAATATTGTGTCCAGGTTCTGCTTTGTGCGCCATTTCATGCGTTTCATAGAATCACCCAGGGTCGGTTCTAAAGAGTCGAAGTCGGGGTAATACGCTGGTGACGGACTGATCACTTCTATGAGGCCGATTTGGACTTCTAATGGAAATCTGGAATTGTGAAAATATAGTTCAGGATTTTTTTAAATGAAGGCAAGATTTTGTTTTAAGTTATAGAGCGCTGTGATTGGTGTGTTCAAGGTTGTATGCGGGCCCTTTGCCTCAAATTCTGGCAGCTGGGGGTGTCTCCGCTATGCAGAGTCTATAGGATATTATGGTCTGTGCGTCATACAAAGTGTATCCGTGAGGACCCCCCACTATATAAAATGATAATGCTACTAACTGGCTCTCAATCATCCTCGCCGTGTTGATGACGAACTCCAAATCGGGTTCACCAATCATCACGATGATGAGGGTGTCGTTCAAATCAGCCTCTGACATCCCGGTGACCAGGTGCTGAAATAGTATAAATAATATTTAAAACCTGAACTCAAACAGAGATATTTAGGTGACAACAAACATAAGTTTTATAAATGGAATACGCGCAATACTTAAATTAAATCAGGGGAGAATCTTTACACAAATCGATATACTCGTAGTGCCAATGTAAACTCAAAACGCTGATATAATATTATGAGTACTAGACGAAGATATACATACTTATATAAATAAATAAATACTTAATTACCTAGGAAACATTACATTCTTCATGAACAAACATTCGTGCTCATCACAAAATACCAGGGATCGAACCCGGGACCGCTAGCTTCGGAGGCAGGAAGTAGTTGTCGTAAAGGAACATAAGCAGAAAGAAATAGAACAAAGTGCCTAAAGAGACGTCACGCATGCATAGTAGCGTGGTGTCAAAAGAAGTAAGGTTAAAACACGGTGACGTCACATCATTTTTGCTCCTAGCCATAGCCATAGCCTATGACAGTCGCACGTTCTGGACAAATCATATGAAGAGTTTCTTGCGGCGTGTCTTCTCAACAGATGTCGCCTCTCGAAGCGCTGGTAGACTCAGACATGTGACAGACCCGTGTGGCCTTTTTGCACGACAAACTATTATCGATAACCGCTTATTGAAATCGGTCCAGTAGTTCAGAAGCTGCAGTGGACCATCCGGTCACTAACTACGTGACCTCGTCCGCGTGGAGTTCGTTGAACGCGCGCAGCACCATCTACCGAGGAGTAGCATGTCTCATATTTCCTGTAGGTTATACAGATTCCTGAAAATCCTTTCATATCATCAAATCAACCCATACAACATCTACATTAGTGCAATTTTTATGAAATTTTGTTAATACGTTTAGTCGTGAAAACGGAGCAAATGTTAGTTGGAAGTCCAAGGTCTTTGCTCAGCGATGGCTTTATCCAAGTAGTTTTGTTAGATATTAGTATTTGTAAAGCGCTCCGATTGCTACAGACGGCGCTGGCTGAACATCAGCGCTGCGGGTGTCGGACACCTCAGCGTTATGCTGAGCCGGCGACCTCACTGCTGCGACGTCACACATCTCTCGTTTTTCTGTAGCTTTTTATTATTGTGTATCTTATGTGGCGTTTTTCAGCAAAACTGGCCACCTGTGGGCTCTTTTACTTGTCACATGAATAAATGAAAATGGGCTGAATCTACCAGCGCTTCGGACAGCGCCATCATTACTGAGAAGCGTCTGAAGAAACTCAGCAGAAAGTCACCTTCTTAAGTCAAACATTGATTTTACATCATATATGTATAAAAACTAAAATTAAATTAAATAGAAACATTACACGTAATAAAGCAATAAATAATAATTATTAAGATTAACAAAAATTTAATCGATTATCGATCGATAATCAACAAATATGAAAAACTATGATATATAGCATAGATAACACTATGAAGTCTCTAGTCAGGTTCAGATATCGCGCAAAATTGTTTGGGTGGGAAGCAATTACAGACTAATAAAATAAATGCGTTCTCGATATAGTATAGGTACAGTCCAGCGGTCGTCCAGCTAAAGCAGCCGACTTTAGCGCGCTCAAAATACGAATTTTCCAGGCAGCTCATTTTACGGCGGAATTTACCAGCGGCCCTAACATGCATGGCACAAAGATAAATTAGAACCGTTTATCTCTAAGTGGGTCTCTCTCACAACTAGTGCCGACGAAAGAGATAGTCATAGACATAAACGGTTCTAATTTACATTTGTGGCATGCATGTTAGGGCCGCTGGAATTAAGAGCTCATAATACATCCCCAGGTCTTCTACTAACCATCAAAGTGACCAGCAAATAGCTCTCCTTATCTCTCTTGACGGTGGGGATACCGATGACGATCTCCGCAAACTGCCTGTTTCCTCGCATGTGGTACGCTGGCCGGAGACTGTGAGGGTCGTCGAGGAGGTGAGGCATGAGCTGGTGGATGAACGGGAGCTGCTGGTATTGGAGGTAGGGCTCCACGCCTGATGCTGCATGCGTACCTGGAACCACAATTCCAGATTATTATAATCATTACTAATATTATAAATGCGATAACCAGTTTGTTTATTTGTTTCTCTAATGTTATCTACGTTAATTAACGGATTAACAGTATTGTGCCCAGCTATGTTTTTGTCAATGTTCTTTTGGAGTCTGGGGATCATAGTTTTCGTCCCAGAAAAGCAGTTTCCGAGGTGGAATAGCGATAGCCGAGCGAAATCGCGGGAAAAAGCTATTATTTTTTAACCAACCCGCTCCCTTCCTAACTGTACTCGCATAGAAAGGTTAAGCTTTCACTAACACCTCTTTGGACATAGTAGGGTAGGATCACGCTAACTGACGTTTCGAATCGCGCAGTCGATCAAAGCTCTATTTAAATCCATGCCAGTAAATCGTTTAGCAAAATAATACCGGTAATGACGCACGCGCTGACCAAAATAGCACAGTTTAATATTATTATGCCTTTGAAGTGAAAATATCACGCTTAAAAATAAAAGGAAATAAGTCCAAATGAAATTCACTTTTGTTTTAAAGTTTACTCAACCGCGTTAGAATTGAATTTTGAATGGATTTGTATTTCATATTATTTATTTTTAATTTTAAACGAGCGATATCTACCCGCTGTTTGCGTTATAGTCTCTATTTCTATACGAGTTACTCGCAAACGCGTTCGGGCATTGAATATATAGTAAGGAACTGCTTAAAGCAATCCTCGCGATGCTTACTTTTGAGGTGTCAGAACGTGAATCTGACACCATCGCACGTTAAGTAGCATGGCAAACGCGGTCCTTGACACCCGTTTCAGTTACACTATTATAATTAAGTATCTAGTAAAATTCCACAACCTGTAAGACCGAACCACCGACCACACCGTCCACAACGATACGATAGCGTGTGAATCAAGCAATATTAGACTTTTGCATGTATGTCTTAAGAACTAAGACATCAGCAATAGGGTGTGGTTAAGCCATGGCGCTGGCGTTTGACCACCTACAGACTTGTTACACGAAATTGTACTGATAGGCATATCCTTCTTTTGAGATCTTTGCGTTCGGGACTTTTTTATGATAAAGAATTACAATAAGGCACAAAACATAACCAGCGCCTGAAACGCACGCCCATGTCTACTTTTTCAGACGAGATTCTGCATCGCTACCATCGTGATGCAGCTGCGATACAGCATCGCTACAGAGGAGATTCTGCATCGCTACTATCGTGATACAACCGTGATACAGCATTGCTACAGACGAGATTTTGCATCGCTACAGATGAGATTCTTCTTCGCTACAGACGACATTCTGCATCGCTACTCTCGTGATGCAGCCGTGATACAGCATTGCTGGAGACGAGATTCTGCATCGCTACTATCGTGATACAACCGCGATACAGCATCGCTACAGACGAGATTTTGCTTCGCTACAGATGAGATTCTTCTTCGCTACAGACGAGATTCTGCATCACTACTATCGTGATGCAGCCGTGATACAGCATCGCTAGAGACGAGATTCTGCATCGCTACTATCGTGATACAGCCGTGATACAGCATCGCTGGAGACGAGATTCTGCATCGCTAGAGACGAGATTCTGCATCGCTACCGACGAGTTTAGTAGCGATGCAGCAAAACCTAACCTAACCAATTTGAGAAATCGTTTAGTAAATAGGTACACAGCCCCCACAGCCAAGCTGCAAATTCCAAAAAATATGTTAAATGAAAACTTATATAACGCAGTTAAAAGGAAAACTATCACGACTAAATACGCTTTATTGGTTCTTATTATACCTAGGCGACTAACTTGTTTTTAACACGACACGACACAATGTTTTCGCTATTTCTATAAAAATTATGACTTTTATCGTAGATAGAAAATGACAGTTAAAATATTTCCTTGCGAGGGCACATTTTATTTTGAAGAAAAACGCATGTCGAATTGTGAAATAAAACTTTATTATAAAAAGGAGCACATTAAATTTTAATTGCGCAATTAAAATAGCTTTACATAAGTATATTTTTTAATTATCATTATTATGTGAAACCGTGAATTTGTGTCACGGTTTGGACATAATACAACATTTATATATTTATCACAAAAACTTACGATTCCATCGTACCTAAATATAATAAAGATCCGTGCTACAATATTAGTATATACATATAATAAATCTGTAGCAAAGAGATACATTAAAGATAGTACCTGGGCGCTCGCTTCGCTCGGCGTCTTAAAGCCTGAAAATGTGTAAAACGCTTTTTCAGGAGGTATGACACCTATCTAGTTGAAATGTGTGTACAAACGTTAACATAACCTGCCATTAGACAAAACTACTTACACATTGAAAGCGACTCCGCAGTGGCGGCTCTAGGAATTAACTTAGGGAGGAGGCATTTTTTGAGACCTTGAGTGTATGTACGTTCACAACAAAAACGCCTTTTTAATTCATACAAATTATAGTCCGTTATTTACACCTACGATAGTTCTCGAAAATGGTCGTGCGACAATTTATTGGGATCGACCTTTTATCACGGACAGGACTAATCCCCTGCCCCTTATAGTGGACCCTTCGGTGCATTCGGAACTAAACTCAAAATACCTACTTACGACCTAATTTCAAACAGACCTTTTCTCATAAAGAATTAACCCGAATTGACTTATTACCAAAAATAGCTATATTCTCGATATATACTGTTCTCAAAAAGACTCAATTTCAAATGGACTGAATCTCATAAAAACGGATTCACAAAACGTTCCATTACCAAAATACACTAAATTGTAATATCCGGTGACTCTCGTAATGACCGAATTTCAAAAGGTCCCAGTCCCAAAATACCCTAGAATATCAGTTGTAGTCATACCTAAAGAAATATAAAGCATACTTTTTATTCCGGAAAATGCAAGGTTTCCGAGGTATGTACGAGTATATTGGGGCATGCGCGGTCCCAGGGGGGGGTCACAGGTGACATGACCCCCCCCCCCCCCAACATCCTACACGTCAAATTGAAATATCAAGTCTAAAAGTAAAGTCTAATTTACTCGACATATTTTATTATTAGTGACCCCCCCCCAAAATTTCAGGCTGCGACCGCGCCTGTATTGGGGTTTCATTCTTTATGATAAAAGGTTTTTTGAAATTAGCTCGTATTTAGTAATAGGGTATTTTGAGTTTTGTTCCGAATGCACCGGAAGGTAACGAACAGAGTGTACCTACACTCCAAGTTTTCTACTCATCATCAGCCGTAAAACATCCACTGCAGGACATAGGCTGCCCCCAAAACGGGGGGATTTGCCATAGTCGCCACGCTCGGCAGGCGGGTTGGTCACCGCAGTTGGTCATGACGGTACTCGCAGGACGCTGCTGCCCATCCTTCGGTTGGTCCCTCTGTCGCCTTTTACGACACCCACAGGAGGAGATGGGGTGATGCTATTCTTAGCCGACACCACACGGACAAGGTTTCAACTCACCAGTGATGTTCTTTAGGAGACTTAACACTTCGGGAGACATGGTCGCAGGCGGCCCCAGCACCTTGTCCGACTGGACCGGCGTATTATTGCCCAGGTTTGTTAACTTCGTCTGGAACAAACAAACATCATATATATTATTTCTAAAAGGTATTTTTTGAAGACGCTCAAGATCTCCATTAATTCTTTACCAAAATTAATGCTTTAAACGTCATTTTAAAGCTTATGTTCGTCGCTTTGGGACAAAAATACAATAATCATATAATAGATTAAAATTGAAGTTTTCGTTAAATAATAAATTAAAAACCACGCGATTTGCAAGCGCCATCTATTAACAGTCTGTTTAACTAACATGTCTGTAAGCTAATTGCACATGCAGACTAATGTGAACAGATGGCGCTACTGGAGAGTACCGCGTTCATTATTATCTTTGTCAAAATTATCCGTTACTATATAGGTATTATAATAATACGTATTAAGACTTTCAATTACAAAACAGCGCGTGGCCTAGAACATTCGCGTACGTAAATAAAAATCACTCGAATTGCAAGCGCCATCTATTGACAGTCTGTTTAACTAAAATGTGTCCTAGCTATTTGCAGACCAATGCCAATAGATGGCACACCCGCAAGTACCCCGTTTATTATCTTTGTCAAAATTATCTGCTATTGACGAAAAATAGACAAATAGAGTACTAATAATACTTGCATTTACTTATTCTCACTTTATTATATTATTATTATCCGGTGTTTGATCACGATACTGTGCGAAAATTCGCACGGGTCAGCTAGTATTGTGTTAATGAAAGACTAGTGGGTCCGTGAGCTGTAGACCTGGCGACAAACTTAACTTGGCGTTGGAAAACTGATATTTATTTATTTATTTATATAAGAACAAAGTGAGTTAACAGTTTGCACCAAAGCACTCACATTGTTAAAATTGTACATTAACATAAAACTATAAAAAATACAAATTTAAAAATAAATCTATATTCCTAAGGTACACGGGCCAGTTATCCGCTCATACATCGACATACTCGATATCCCCATACATCGACATAGGTCGGGTCAGTTTACTAACACCGGAAATACGATTGTAATTGCAAAAACCCCCATATCTCCGCCATTTTGAAATATTGCAAAAAACTGAACAGACAAAAAAAAATCTATATAATAATCGAACCTGCTCACAAAATTTTACGAGAATCGGTTGAGAATTGCGACCTGTAGACGAGAACAAATGGACAGACGGACATCCGCTGGATATACGAAAGCATTTTTGCCCAAGCTGAAACGGAAACGCTTCGCTCGCTCGGTCGAAAGTTTAAAAAAACCGGACAAGTGTGTCCCTATCTGGGAAATAGAATGACGAATAACGTTCGCAACATCGTATCTTATTTTATCTACACCCATATCATAAAACCTCCATTGGTTAATCAAAAACCGTAGGAAATGACCACCATTTTGACAACCAATTAGGAAAAACCAGTGCTGCGATGAAGAAATAACATGTCTTCTTTATCGTTTTTAGTAAAGAAATGAGATTAAATTTGGAACAGCTGTCAAACTCAAGTGGGTCTCTATTCTAGTATCCATAGATATTAAAGCAGTTATTGATACGAAACGTCAATTCAGTATGTTATTTTAATATAAACTGCACAATATTTGGTCTCGAGTGACATGAGAATAGAGACTTCATCCGTTTGATATGATTTAAAAAAAAATGGTCTCGACGGACGGCCGCCATTATGTTGACGTTTTGCTGAACGAAAGTAGAATTTTGTTGAATTGAATAGAAAAAGTTGTTTGTAATTTACATTTTAGTTGAAAATATGAATAGTAAGTAGTCTTCTCGGAGTGTGTGTGATGTGAAAATGCGCCGGATATCGGAAATATGCAGCCACGATTGCAACAAATAACTTGTTGCCAGAAAATATTGTTTCTGAACCCATCATGGAGGATTTATAATATGTGTGTAGATAAAGTTATGTATGCAACTCTGCATAATTTGGCCTTAAAACACACGTGCGATCTTATTATGAAACTCGCTAAAAGCTCGTTTCATAAAACCGCACTAGTGTTTTAAGGCCTATCATTATGCAACCGTTGCATAAACTACTAATGCAACGCCAATTTTAATGCGAGTTTGTCAAGGTTATCCCGGTTCATTTCATTTTCTCGATAGCCATAAATGTTAAGAAGTTTTTTTAATCCCGTAAAATATGCCTAGCTTTTTTAAAGCGTGAACAATTTTAGATTTATGAGAATTGAACATTTTAGAGATACGTCAGCTGTAATATGAATTAACGTAACCGCCAAAAGCTAACTTTTCAGGAGAGCCACAAAACTAAATTACAATTCAGAGAAAGAGTTGTAAGTACTTAACTTTTTTTGTACTTATCCTATTGCAATGATGTTTATAGCAATTTTGTTAAAATGGTAAGACCAGTTAATTAAAGGACTCCATATAAAGCTTTCTATCATAGTTTTAATGATGGCATGGGGTTTACTTTTATTTTTAATCTAACGTGATTTTTAAAAAAAATTGAAAAAACTAATAACAGCTATAACGTAACTCACACAACATACAACCAAATTTTTTTCGCATTGGGTCAGTTCGGTCAATACATTAAAATGTATTTACAAACCTGTCGTTTACATTAACCTACAAAGGGCTGATTTTCATAAAATATTACTTATGTCGCAAAAACAGGTTGAATGAAAAAAAACTTTGGATCTTCTTAAACGTAACCGCAATTTTTTCTAAGATACCGAGAATAAAAGACAACAACCGACAGAACGGAAAATTTGCAGTCGAACTGTAAATAGAACTCAATTTCGTCATTTTGGCGGTTACGCTAATTCATATTACAGCTGACGAATGTTTTTGTTTGTAATTTTTTGGTTATATTATAAGGCTTTAAAAGAACATGCTGTATAAGTAAAAATAATACAGATGTTGTAACCAAGCTTTTTCATCATGACACGGGACGTCAAAAATACAACCCAAGAAGGAGGTTATAGAGTTTAACAGTCTATGTATGTATGTATGTGACCGAAAATCGGATGGTCCACTTTAGCTCCTGAGCTACTGGACCGATTTTAACCTTTTGGCCGCCGTTGTCGACTATGCGTGACAGGCCATTCAGGGTAAAAAAGACCTTGAACACTTAGACTTAAAGTTGAAATTCGTGTTACTTCTCAGACATGCTTGGCGGCCAAAAGGTTAATAACTGGGGTACCTAATGATTCGTGGAGAACGTGCCAGTGGCGTAGGCCATATAAAAATTCTAAGGGTGGAGCATACTAGGAGCAAAAATCAAAGCTGGGCACAAGACCGTTAATCCGTTAATCGATAATGAACGAAGTTAACATTTCCAGTAACGAATCATTGTAATACAAGCAGATGTCTGTAAAATTATAATTGTTGGATTCAGTTCTTTCAAACTAGGTACATATTTTTATTACTGAGGAAATTGCGACAATGTTATATTATGCCAATGATATACTGACCTGGAGGTTCATGACTTCGATCTGCCTCGCCCGGTACAAGGACTCCAGGAACTGAAGATGCGTTTGCACCTCCGTCAGCCTCTGTTCCATCTCATCCTCGCGTGTCAAACGGGCTGGAAACAAACATCATCATCAACAGACAGACAGACGGACAAACAAGTGATCCTATACGGGCTACTTTTTTTCCTTTTGAGGTACGGAACCCTAAAAAAGAATAGTCCCGACTACTACCGTAGATTATTCACAGCTTGCGGTTTTCTTCCAGTCGAATGGTCAATTTCCATAGCTTCTAATGATAATAATAATGAAATAGCGATCGACGTAGGCGTGCAGACACGACGGCGCGGCGCGCGTACGTCCACTTGAATTAAATTTGAATTCCATAATGTTAATACCATAAGAAGTCTGGCATTATTTATACAATAGTACACTATAGTTTATATAATTTTGTAGTGGTAGAGCCAAACAGTAATCCTCACTAGATGATTACTGTTCGAATGGGCCGGCTCGACCGGGGTAGTGCCACACTCTCACAGAATATCGGCGTAATGTAATAGCTTGCTATTGCGTTTCGTACGGTGAGTGACGAGATCCGGAGGCCTCATCCCCATCCCATCCCCATTCCCCATCCTCCCTAGTCTGGCAAGGCATTGGCAGCACCTCTGGTGTTGCAGATGTCCATGGGCGGCGGTGACCACTTTCCATCAGGTGGGCCGTCTGCCGGTTTGTCAGTCAATTGACATAAAAATAAAAAATACGAATAAATAAAATTGAAGTGTCCGTTTGTCAAAAAAGCCTATGAAAGTATATTCGGTACTTATAAAAATACACAATAAAAAAATATGTGTTTCTGTTTGTCTGTTGGTTCCAGCTAATCTCCGAAACGGCTGGAGAACTAATTCAAAGATGTGTGTCAACTCCCCAATCCGCACTGAGTCCGCGTGGCTATGAATTTCGTCTCATTATGAGATGATGACTAGATTCAAAGCGATCTTCGAACAGCACGCGATGAGAGACGTTCTAATTTAGACCGAAAGTCTTTGTTTTTAAAGTCTAAATTAATAGTTTCGTGTATCCGCTTGCACGGACAAAGAGTACGGGTAATAATATAGGGTTGGCAACGCCTTTATATTCTGCGTTAATGACCAAGCTAGGGTTGACTACGCTTGAGTGCTAAAGTTTACCTAAAAAGGTGAAAATAGCACATCTCCAGACGCCATGCCATGCAATTTTAAGCTTAGCCGTAACAGCGCTTCTATTTCAAATAAAATGACGTTTCTATTGAGTTAGGTCGTTATTTAATTATAATCTAACGTAGTCCGGCAATAGGTCTTTTACTTTAGGCTATTATTAGGTACGAACAAGAGCCTATGGTAATAAAAGTCTTGTCCAATGAATTCCCGTGGGAATCCAAGGGAATCCAATAACCTGGGAATGTTAAGTTGAATAATGACACGGCTCAAACAAAGCAAAAAGTATTAAAAATTCTAAATTCAACTTTGTCATCATTAATTCAAGGTTTAAAAGTACTGCCATAATTTGTTCTTATTTTAGTACACTTGAGCGGAATCGCTCTGAGCATTAGAAATACTTACGATATTAAATTACTAGCTTTCGTGGTAGTTTAGCGGTGAAAACTTAACAGACAGACAGAAAATCAATTATAAATGTCAGCTATTTGTGATTATAAAGTAATTATCACTAATTGTTATTAGTGAGTGTCAAAGTCGCAGGCAGATCGTAAAGAGTTATTAACAATTTAGGAAATCTGCACAAGAACTAGAGCTGTTGAGAAGCTCTTGTAAAAAACACGGAAAAAACAAAAGGTTATCGAAAAGAGGTTGAATAATAGTAGTTTATGCAACGGTTGCATAATGATAGGCCTTAAAACACTAGTGCGGTTTTCATGAAACGAGCCGATAGGCGAGTTTCATAATAAGATCGCACGTGTGTTTTAAGGCCAAATTATGCAGAGTTGCATACATAACTTTATCTACACACATATTATAAATCCTCCATGATGGGTTCAGAAACAATATTTTCTGGCAACAAGTTATTTGTTGCAATCGTGGCTGCATATTTCCGATATCCGGCGCATTTTCACATCACACACACTCCGAGAAGACTACTTACTATTCATATTTTCAACTAAAATGTAAATTACAAACAACTTTTTCTATTCAATTCAACAAAATTCTACTTTCGTTCAGCGAAACGTCAACATAATGGTGGCGATTCGATCCTCCGTCAATACCATTTTTTTTTAAATCATAGACAAACGGATGAAGTCTCTATTCTCACGTCACTCGAGATCAAATATTGTGCAGTTTATATTAAAAAAACATACTGAATTGACGTTTCGTATCAATAACTGTTTTATTATCTATGGATACTAGAATAGAGACCCACTTGAGTTTTGACAGCTATTCCAAATTTAATGTCATTTCTTTACTAAAAACGATAAAGAAGTCATGTTATTTCTTTATCGCAGCACTGGTTTTTCCTAATGGTGGTGGTCATTTCCTACGGTTTTTGATTAACCAATGGAGGTTTTATGATATGGGTGTAGATAAAAAGAATAGCACACTCGGGAAATATAGCACAATAATGCTTTTAACAACCATAGAAAAATTTAAGAATATGTGCTCCCGTGTAAGCAGCCTGCTTACCGCGAGCTTGGTGTTATTATATGAAGTGTCGGACGCCTGACCAGCCATATGATTCTACATTCAAATTTAGACCGAATTGCTTTGTATTCACAGTCTAAAAAAAAATTTTCGTTCATGCGCTGATCAGCCAGTACCATGACTTTTATCTACACCCATATCATAAAAACTCCATTGGTTAATCAAAAACCATAGGAAATGACCACCATTTTGACAACCAATTAGGAAAAACCAATGCTGCGATGAAGAAATAACATGACTTCTTTATCGTTTTTAGTAAATAAATGAGATTAAATTTGGAACAGCTGTCAAACTCAAGTGGGTCTCTATTCTAGTATCCATAGATATTAAAACAGTTATTGATACGAAACGTCAATTCAGTATGTTTTTTTAATATAAACTGCACAATATTTGATCTCGAGTGACGTGAGAATAGAGACTTCATCCGTTTGTCTATGATTTAAAAAAGAAATTGGTCTTGCGGACGGCCGCCATTATTGACGCGCCGCGCCGCGTTGACGTTTTGCTGAACGAAAGTAGAATTTTGTTGAATTGAATAGAAAAAGTTCATGTGTAATTTACATTTTAGTTGAAAATATGAATAGTAAGTAGTCTTCTCGGAGTGTGTGTGATGTGAAAATGCACCGGATATCGGAAATATGCAGCCACGATTGCAACAAATAACTTGTTGCCAGAAAATATTGTTTCTGAACCCATCATGGAGCATTTATAATATGTGTGTAGATAAAGTTATGTATGCAACTCTGCATAATTTGGCCTTAAAACACACGTGCGATCTTATTATGAAACTCGCTAAAAGCTCGTTTCATAAAACCGCACTAGTGTTTTAAGGCCTATCATTATGCAACCGTTGCATAAACTACTATTTTCAAGCCGTTCTCGTTATCGAAAACTATCGCTCGATCCCTTTTACTTGTATCGGCAACAAGCAGTGTTTCCAATAGATTTCGATAACGAGAACGGTTTGCGTAAAATCATAGTAAGGGTACTGGTAAGGTTGCGGCACAGAATAGACAATAGTATTACTAACATACAGAAGAATCACTGCCTTACAAAAGCGGTGTTTAGGTACGCAATATGCCTAATCATGCCTTCTCTCCGTCGCATAAAACGTGCTCTTTCGTGTACGCTAGGGTTGTCAGTTTTTCCCTCAACAACAACAAACATCTAGGCTACTTGATGACGAGCGAATCGGCCAGCGAGCGAGCGAGCGGCAACCTGCTGCGATTTACAGCTCCGAGCTGTCCGACGACCGAGCGTACCTAAAGTGTGGGGTGAGACCTCCTGGCTATGGGAATCGGCTGGGTGCGAGTAGCGTAGGATTGATTGTTGTGGCAATTAGGGGATAAGTATGTCCAATAGTGTAGAGGACGACTTTCGGCTAAGATAATGATGATGAAATATCAGCTTAGCTGTGATCTAAATCGACTGCATCAACTCAGTTATAGCGATAAACTTAAAACACTGATTATCGAACATAAAAACATACATTAAAAAAATACCAATAGGAATGTTAGAGAACCTTATAATCCAATACATTATTATTTGAGGAATCATAGAACTTTGAAGTTGAAAATTCGAGTTTTCAACGTTGGATAAAGTAACCACCATTTGTTTTTCTTTCCACGTGTAGAACGCTGATGAATAAACTAATCGATCGCGGAAAAATACAACATGGAGAAAAGCTACAAGTAAAAATGACGATGAACAAATTAATCGATCGCGGAAAAATGCGACTCGGAAATACGCTACACGAAAACAATGCGTTTGCGGAACCCGTCTAACAAATCCCTACATGGGACCTATGCGACACGTGAGTTTCATTGAGTATACAGGTTGCTCAAAGGAGATTCAGTGATGAACCGTTATTTATTCGGTAAATACTAGAGTGATTGTATTGCATATTGGTCAGATATGCAGTGCTGAGCATTTTGAGTTAAATAATATCCAGCAGTCAGGGACATGTATATTATTTTGTTTTTAATTCTCTGTAAGGTAGATTGCTCTCTGCGTAGTAATATTGGAAAGCAATCAAGACGGTACTAAGCCGTTAACATCCGCCATGATTTAATTAATACTTAATTGGTATGCAACGGTGATTGGTGGTGAAGTCAAGTGTACGAAACGGTAAGGATTTTCCAAGATTACAATAAAAAAAGTCACAACTGCTTTTCCGAATCTACTCTATCAACGTCTAGAAAATCATCGTAAGTATAATATGCTACGAAATATTTATTATAAGTGTTTATTTTTTAGTAAATTTTGAACCAGTATCTGTGATTATATTTGCTAATCTTATAAATAAATAATACACGTATTCATCATCACTTCGACGCGGATAGAGGGAAGGACCACGTGTGCGCGACTGTTTAATTATTCTTCGATAGATGGATTCGTGTGCTGTAAGTACGTGTAACAAAAACTGTGCACGAAACAGAAACCCAGTGGTATACTCATGAAACTGAACAACTGTCCCCAATGAACGTAAGTTGAAAAGTGAAGATTTTTTTCATCTTTCCATTGTAAGTCGATCAGGTGATCGCATATTTCGTATGGGATGACGACATTATTTTCTCAATTTTCAACCCATACTCCTTGATGGAAGTTGTTCAGTTTCATGAGTATATCGCTGGGTTTCGGGTCCGTGCACAGTTTTTGTTACACATTGTATATATCTTGCTATAAAAATGCAATTATTACTAAAATCCAATTTTTCAACTAAGTAACATGATTCTAAATCAAAATCATTTACATCAGTCAATTAGTTCACGCTTATAATGGGAGACGAATAGTCCACAAGCGGGTCCAATGTTGGTCAAGCACCCACAATTAATTAAACATTTCAGTCCTCCACGATGCTACTCCTCCTCCTGATGTCCTCGGCTGCAGCCGAAATGACTCCTCGCATCGTGGGTGGCAACGCCGCGCACATCAAAGACTGGCCGTTCATCGCGTTCATAGCTATCTTCAACGAACAGACCGCCGCCACTTGCGGAGGCTCCCTGATCAGTTCGCAGACCGTCCTCACTGCCGCCCATTGCTTGGACGACATCACAAATTCGAAGGCGAATATAAAAAGGTACAAATAACTACGTAGTTAAAAAAAACTGCGCTTCAGTGACAACTAAGCCAAAATCGGCCATTTTGAAAAATTTAGTTCTTGGTCGGCCTATTTAGTTCCTGGACTGTTTGCTTTCAAAATCGATATCTGAGAGTCTCTGCGGTCTCCAAATACGAATCCATTCTCAGAATTACAAAAATAGGCGTACATTTTTAAAAATTTCGTTACTGGACCGATTGATTGCTTTGAAAATCGATATCAGATAGTGCCTGCGGTCTCCAAATACGAATCTGTTATCAAAATTACAAAAAATACTTGATTTATGATTATAGTGAAGAAACCAAAACGTACCTATAGACCTAGATTTTGTTCTGACTTTAAGGGTTGTAAATCGTTATCACCTTTTGTATGAAAAGCCGTAGGTTCATACTGCTCTTAATACCATACACTTTTCCTATAATCTTTAGGTAAAGAACTATTTTTTCAAAACTGTAGGCCCAGTAGTTTCGGAGATAAGCCATTTATCTTAAAATTATAAAAACAAATACTTAAGATTGAGCCCATTTGATATGTCACACGCCATAGTATGCAAGCCTTTTTTATTTTCTAATTTACCCCCCAAAAATGACTCCCACCCATGTTTAAAATTCATTTATTTACGTTACTCGTCCATGTTAGGTTCACCAACTTACATTATGTGTACCAAATTTCAACTCAATCAGTCCAGTAGTTTCGGATCAAATATGCTGTGATAGATGGACAGATAGACAGACAGACACACGAGTGTTCCTATAAGGGTTCCGTTTTTCCCTAAAAGGGTACAGCGCAAGAGGAGGTTTTGTCAAAGCTCCGTTCGCCATTATGTTAGGCAAAGGCTGGCTAAACTTGTTATGAAAAGCCTAGCCTTTAAAGGCAAACCAGAACATTCAAATTTTGAAGGATTTCTCTGGCTCTCGTATCAACCGTCGCTAAATATGTACCAAGGGCTTCATAACTAAAACACGGTGTGTGCACGAGGCGCCGGTGGACGCACGAGTACACTAATAAGAACATCTCCGGGCACAACCACCCTATTTAATCAGTGACCGTGTTTTAAGTCACGCGAGTCTACGTTATATTTTCAGCACACTTGCCCGTAATTAGTTAAATTAAATACGGGGACAATGGATGGAGACTTGCGTCTTAAATACGGCCCAAGGGCATTTGTGTTATAAATATTATATTGAATAACTCCCGCTTGACTGCACACGCTCCCCAACTTGAGCAATTTTGACGATGTCATTGGTATTATAAGGTATTGGAAATTAAGTCAATATTACTCTAATTCATCATTTTGAAGATTTCACATCACTGACAACCCTATGTCACAAAACTTACAAATTTATGCTAATTCACCCACTGGCGTTAAAAATATAACGAAGGAAATAGAGTCCCAAAGTAATCTCCCAAGGCTCTAAAGACTCAGGAACGTGCTCATCACACAAATACCAAGGATTGAAACCGGGACTGCTAGCTTCATCAACTAGGCTAACCGCGTCGTGAAAACTTATAAAAATCTTAATTTCCAGTTTCAGTTTCTCAGTCCTCATGGGCCACAGCATGTTCTCAAAGGCTACCATGATCCGCTTCATGCTCGATTACGAAACCCATCACAACTACGACACTTCAGGGACCATAAGTGACATTGGGATCATTTTCCTGGTGGCACCGGTGCAGTTCTCGAACACCGTTAAGAAAGTGCTACTGATGAGGCAAATTCATGATAGACATGATAGAAAATTGGAGGTGGCCGGGTGGGGCAAGTGGTCGGTAAGGAATCTAATGGCTCTTCTTCACAATTGCCCATCATGGGCGATTAAAAAAGTGGCCATCATCGGCGCATTCATGGGTTGCTTTCTACATAACAACCGTGAATGCAAGTAGCATTTAAGTGTCGGTAAAATCAATATACCAGCCAATTTAGAACTTAGAGTGTTTTAAGGGACTTAAAAGAGTGTCAGGGAAAACTAACCTGAGCTCAAGCTGTATAAAATCATTATAAAGGAATCTGCGTACGCATGGGGTGTTATATCAGAATATAAAAAATCTACTATAAAACTTTAAGTGTTGTGTGACACTTAGAGCTAATTCTATCGTTAAAGCTGTATACAGGCTGTATTGTAGTATCAATTGGCACTTGTTGCTGTAAAACGGTATCTGTAAACTCCGTTATAAAACTTCAAGTGTTGTGTGACGCTACAAGCTTATTCTATCATTAAAGCTGTATAGAGGCTGTAGTGTAGGATCACCTGGCACTTGTTGCTGTACAAAAGTATTTGTCAACTTCGATTTAAAACTAATTCTTATGGCGTAATTTTACACTATTATAAGTATAATAGTGTTATAACTTCTGTCTGTAAGGTTATTACAAAACTAAAAGAATAAATGACAGCTGTAGTACAGTCTATGTCTGTCTATTTTTTATTCTGTTGTAATTCTTCTTAAAAATCTATTTAAAACTTATATCCTTAAATCATACTTATAAGAGATAATCTGTAGTGCTAAGGTTTCCTTTTACACCGAATTACAGCTATTATACAGGTTATCTATTGCTTCTATAGCAAGATATAGGTAGATTCATTCCTTGACCTTCATAAGAGCTTGTAAAAGCCTAAATTGAATAAAGATAGTTTGACTTTGACTTTTTTGACTTTGATAGCTACTGTACAGCTGTAATAACGCGAAAAGCTGTATAATTGGGGCCCTTTTTAAACTTATAAGGGCTGTATAAGCGCTTATACAGCTGTAGTACAGCCTAAATGTACAGCTTATAGTAATAAAATAAACTGATATACAGCTCTTATACAGCTTGCAATGCTACTTATATGTCCATATACTGACTGTCGTCTTTTGAAGATGGACGTCGAAATGATAGCGACCGCTGCTATTTATGTAGGTAATAATAATAATGGTTATACAACCATTATCGGAATGTGCATCAAAAAAAGTTACGAAAATAGATGGAGGAAGAGAAGGTGCAGCGAGTCTTATTATTGTACTAGATATTAGATAGCACGACTTTCTTACTCGACCCCTGCCGAGCGACGTAATGTTGGGCGATTGTGTGGACACGCGCACGGTCATCGACACGCATTCCTTTGATCTACCGACAACTCACCGATTACCCACGATTGCAGGCGATGATGGCCACTAACAAACAATTATACTCTCTACAGAATCGTGCGTGTCTATGTTCGCCCACGATGAGCCATTGTGAAGACTAGCCATAGAAGTTTACACCAATTCATCATCCTATTCATCATTCTCGAGTTATACATATTCCACTGCTACAGATTACCTGTCATAGTGAGAGGAACTGAGCAGCAGACCCCACGCAAGTCCACTATTGGAGATTTCACACACATATTTGGATTCTCGCAGATGCATACAGGTTTACAGCATACAAGGCATACGCAAGGGCCCTATCTAATACCACTGCACATGCTACTACATATGCGATTCCGCAGACTCCCTAATACATCTACTTATACAAGAGACAAACTAGGACCATGCCATGGGGTCGAGGAATAATCCACCAGAAAGATCTGTTCGTTCGTTATTTTTTCCAGAGAATCCTGCGCTGCAGGGCGGATGAGAAACAATTTTCCTTATGAGCCTTTGAAACAAGCTAAGTGTCAACGTTGCTACGCTCTTTCTCAATTTAATAGAATGCAAAATCAAGAAATCCATTGAGGAACCAGATCTACCAATATTGGGCGCTCAGATCTTGCAAATAGAAGGGGCAATATGCTCATGGCTGTGAGAACTGATTGTCCATGTGGCGTCAAGGTTCTAGAATAGACGCTAAGAACAGAGAGACGCACCGTAGGTCAGCCCTCATACGATGGGCCAACCATTGTTGGAGGACAATTGTATGACTGTTTGTTACTTAAATGGTCACTTGTCTTTCGGTATTTTACAAGGTGTATTATGGAGTGTGCCCAGGAATTACATGACCTCATCCCACCCATCGGTCTTCCAGACGCCGGGAGGGATTCCATCGGCATGTAGTTGAATTTCCAAGGGTTCGTACGCAGCGGGTTGCTGTCATTTCTTATTCACACTGCCAAGGAGTTAAATGAACTCCCTGTGTCTGTATTCCCGGAATCCTATAACCTTGGTGTTTTTAAGGCAAGAGTGAATAGACATTTTCTGGGTAAGCGTGTACCGGCTTCGACCTCGTCATCACTTAGCATCACATGAGACAGAGGTCAAACGCAAACTTAGTTTTAGATATAAAATGAGTTTTTTGGGGTGACATATCTTCAGCAGCTGACATTTGAAATTATGATGATGCAGATTATATTTCAGGCGGAGATCACCCGAACGAATAGCAACAGTCCGATACTGAAGTCTTTGAAACAATCGCTGATACCGTCTGGCAGATGCAAACAGCTCCTTGCGGAGGAAGATATGGACAACACCGTCATCTGTGCTGGGAAACTTAACGCCTCGGAGTTTGCATATAGGTTCGTACAAGAAATAGTAATAATAGTATTTTATGATCGCACATAATGACAGGTCTGAAGGTGCGTCCACATAATTATGAAGAACACGTCGCGAATGCGCCGCTCGCACGCCGATCACGAACCGCTCGGCAGCGCATTCGCGGCGCGTTCGACAGATGTGGACGCACCATAAATAAAATACTGTAGATGAAGTCTGTTCGCCGATAGTTGATAAATTTTATTATGATATCGTCTCGAAATAGCGACTGTCGCTTAACTATCGCAAATTGTATGACGGGCGTCGCTTATCGCCGCGCGGACTGAGTTTCTTGGTACGAGGCACGCAGTTGTTATCAAGCGCGGCGCTGTGCCGGGCGGGCGGTACTATACGGTATAAGAAGATTAAAGATTTTTATATATCGATGGCAGGGTAGACGAATCAATTTTCACAATAAACGTCACCAACTCTGATTCTTCCTGAGACTTCATCATGGTCTTCGTCCGATGATGTGCCATCAATGGGACATATACAGGCTATTCAATAATAATATTCTATGAAAAAAATATAGCTTTTCCTTTTAATTTCTAATATCATTAGCAGGCCGCTATTTGCAATGAGTTAAAAAACCCTGATTATTAATTT
The DNA here is from genome assembly GCA_947859335.1 of Tortricodes alternella. Lineage (NCBI taxonomy): Eukaryota > Metazoa > Arthropoda > Insecta > Lepidoptera > Tortricidae > Tortricodes > Tortricodes alternella. Next base: position 1,399,953 of record OX401970.1, read on the forward strand.
GTTTTATCAACTCTTGGCCAACACACTTTAAACACACTGTAGCTTCAGCTCCCATATTTTAGTCAGCTACCTTTCAAATCAATATCACAAAGTATCAGAGACGTCGTGGTATAGCTGAATCATTTGTACTGAGACCCTACATAGAGACTCGACGTAACAAAGTGGCGTAATAAAGTAGTACGTGAACCAACACATCAATTTAATATGAAAAGATTCGATCGCTGATTCTCCACGGCTCTTTATGGAGATTTCTTTTCGCTCAATCCTGACCTGAACCAGTGATCCCTGGGTCTCGATGGGCGTACCAACTGTGGTATATACTTAGATTTGTAAACAACTGTAGACATCATTGTTGATTTATGTGTACTGTTTTGAAAAAAATATACCTCATTGAGTTTCTTGCCGGCTCTTCTCAGTGGAGGATTTTTTTCCGAACCGGTGGTACATTCATTCCTTGACCTTCATAAGAGCTTATAAAATACTAAATCGAATAAAGATAGTTTGACTTTGACTTCGACTTTGCACAGCCAATCAATTCCTTTTACAGTGGAGATTCAGGAGGGCCTATAGTAAAAGCAGGTAAGGCGCTTCTGGCGGGCGTGGTATCATTTCGCATGGAGGAGAAAGGGTTCACGGTGTACACCAGTGTACCGTTCTACTACAACTGGATAGAGGAAACCCAGCTGCGATTATACCATATGCACTGCTCAAAAAAGAAGCTTATCATGAGCCGCGCTGATACTGAATCGACCAGCCAACAAGTTTGATTAACAAGAAATAAATGCTATGATTTAAGGTACATTGTTTCCGTTTAGGTCCTTTGTAGTCAGATTGCGTCCTTAAAGTCTTATTCATACCCATCATCGGCCAGGTGTCCTCAAAGTTGGTAATTTACGGGCACAGACCATATATACAATAGACTCCGCATGGCCGGGCGACCCCCGCTGCCAGTATTAGAGGCAAAATGTGTCTGTCTGTCTGTCCATCTGTCACAGACAATTTGCTCCGAAACTACTGGACCGAATGACTTGAAATTTGGTACACCTATGTAAGTCGGTTCCCGCAACACAAACGTGTAACGTAAATAAATAAATTTTAAACATGGGAGCCACTTTTCGGCCTTAACTCGAACTTGTCCTGTTTTTTTTCTTCAAGAGATCCGGTTAGCTATGATCTGATAGATTTTCAATCGGGAGGGAATGATTTAAAAATATATTTTTTCTACGTGCGTGAGATGTTACCACCGCTCAACCCACCCACGGAACCGCAGCTGACGTTCACGAGGCTTCATGATACAACTCTGAAGCATTTTACGAGCTATCGCTCGGGAGGGAAATGGTCATGAAAATCTGTTGCCTGCTCACGGACCAATGGAGCTGCACCTACCGCAGTTCCAGGCTGCATTACAGTACTCACATCCACTGGAGCTCAGCATCAGTAAAGTGACGAGGCCGGCGAGGGCCAACAGCAGGATGGCGCGCTTGCGCGCGATGGGCCACATGCCGCAACACCGCGGCGACGCGCCGTGCTTCGTTCTGTGCCTGCGCAATACAGTGAGCCATCAGTTGCAATCTCAAACGCTGTCGCTATAATTGACTACTTAACTATAGCACAGAGTAAATATTAGATACAGAGGTCTGACGAAGCCGTCTAGACAGAGCAATCGTCAAGGTATGTGGGGCGAGGGGGCGACCCATACTGGCCTCAGTAGCATGGGGCCTGTATTTAAGGGCTGGTGTGTCTCGCCCGCGTGTCATATTAATATTAATAATAACTCAATATGGTCGACATAAAAACTTCACAGAACGTTCTGGAAACTTAATAGAAAATTCTAAAATCCTCACAGTCCCTTCTTTAAACTTCATGGAACCTTATGACCTCTTATAACCTTCTAGAAACTTCATGGAACCTTCTAAAAATCTCATAGAACCCTTTAAAAACTTCATAGAACCTTATAGCAACTTCATAGATTTTTTTTAAACCTCATAGTTTCTTCTAGAAACTTCTAGAAACATCATAGGACCTTCTATGAACTTCATAGAATATTCTAGAAACTTCATAGAACATTATAAAAATGTCATAATATCTTCATAGAACCTTCTAGAATCTTCTTCTTAAGACTTCATAGAAATTTCCATAAAATTCATAGAACCTTCCAGAAACTTCATGGAACCTTTAAGAAACCTCATAAAACCTTCTAGAAACTTCGCGCGCTTCGCTGCGCGCAAGCGGTTCGCGACCGGCGCGAGCGGCGCATTCGTCAGATGTGGACGCACCATAACGTTTGCGTAGGTCAGTTGCGTTCCAAATCACGCTGCCCACCTTAAACGTTGTGATCACCGTGAGTGTTATTCGGACCGCACCCTTATACAGATTATGCTTTTTTTGACGTTTACGACCGGTTTCAGCAAGTTGACGTCACAGGGGCAACGTGCAGTTAATCTCTAACGTGCGCGTGGCTGATCAGCGGGTTAACGAACTATTACTTTAGACTATAAAGACATAGTCATTCGGTCTAAATTCCATCAGCAGTCTCATCGCTTATCAACCGCTGACCACGCTTCCCCGCTGCACCGCTAGGCTCACCCTGGGAGGGAGATTTAAGTATATTAATTGAATTTTAAATTTTGATATAATAATTAATTGATCCTTGAGAATGCTGTCGAATTGATCGCTATCTCTTTTACGCCCAATAATTTTTTAAGTTATTTACAATTGCGTGACGTCATTAATGTAAGTGTACCTTTGTGGGGTGTTTCCGTGATGTTTAAAAGGGTGATAACTTCTTAATGAAAGCTTGTGTGAAAAACCACAGTTATCTTTCTCTTAAGTGATAATATATTTTCCTTGCGAGGACTGTGAATTGATAATAATAGTACATTGTGCATCTAGGGCCGTAAGAAGGGGATAACTAACGAGAGTCTGTTATCCCCTTACTGCCCGTGATACACACAATGTTTTTCATCACATTTGTGAGGAAATGAAATAAAAAAAAGACAAAAAAAGTATACATATATTAATTTTATTCCCATTTTACATCGTGAATTACCAACGGGTGGTTGTTCATAAACTGTAAGTAGGTACGTCGCGATCAGCGCGGGGCGGCTGCGGCACCCGCCCGGCCCCGCCGGCTGCGGCTCGCCGAGCAGCTCCGCCGGCGTGGGGCACGCACTACCCGTGGGAGTTCGAAACCATACAAAATCCATAACTCCCTAGGGAGTATTGGTTTTTGTATGTATTTTGTATTTTATAACTCCTGCTGTCGGCGGGACCCGTAGAGGAGTTAAATCGGCTATAGCTGCTCTATACGCCTGCGTATAATAACACCCTTTCCGAGCAAGTGTGATGAAATAAATATTTAATAATATCTGCGCCCGCGTCTACATGACGTCATCAACAAACATTCGAATCATAATATTTATCTAGCAAGTAGGCCACACCGGCTCCTTAAAGGCTGGAAGAGTGACACCTGTTGAGAAGTAGCGCCGCAAGAAACTCAATATATATACATATACATATAATATATATATATATATATATATATATATATATATATATATATATATATATATATATATATATATATATATATATATATATATATGACTAGCTGTCCCCCGCGGTTTCACGATCGAATTTTGTTCACAATGTCATGTTTACATTTTTTGGCGCGGAAGCCTAATTCTGTTTCTAAAATAGCCCCATCAAAATCGGCTTAGCTGTTTCGGAGATTGACCGGAACAAACACAGACAAAAGACAGAAAAAATATTATAAGTTTTTAGTTATAAGCACCGTATATACTTTTATACCTACGTATTTAAAGTCGATCCATCCTTTCTTGTCTTATTTGGTAAACAAGTTTATAACCCCAAAATGTTCCCTTTTCGGGTAAAACAGCTATTTTAACACAATTAAAGTAAACTTAGGTGAAAAATTGGTAAAGTGATGTCTAAAATATTATGTCCGGATGCTTTATTTACGAAGAAATAACTGTTTTTGCCTGAGGTGCATTCTGAGGTTAGAAATTTGTTTACCAAATAAGACAAGTAAGAATGAATTGACTTTAGTAAAACACTGTTTATTTTGACATTACATACATTTGACACGCTTACACACGCACTTTGATGCGCGTTACCTTTGTCAATTTTGATTGATTTGATAAAGCAAAAAATACGTGTTCAATATTTTTTGATTAACTAACCGACGGACTAATAAGTATATTTTTTTTTACTCAGTATGAATAGGGATGCCCTATTGTATATTATATTTAATCAATCATACCTTACACACTCCTTTTAAAAGGTTTTTCTTGAGTAATGTATTTTCTTTCAGTGTACTATTTTATTTATACCTTTGACTGGAGAATAATATATTTGCCCCATAAATAGTTGACAACCCTACTGTATCTGTACGGCCAGAAAAACACCCGTCATCTAACGTTGGTATCAAAATATTTACATTGCAAGTGGGCCGCACGGGCTCATTCACGAGTCAGCTACATACGTTATTCTCAATAAACTTTGATGCTCATTTCATTAGACAATCATAAATTGACCCGCGTGCTCGTAGATATTATGCGGAGTTAGGTATCTATGTCCGTGGGCGTGTGTGTCGAATCGACCAAGGTGGAAGGCACGCGCGGACATCTAATTTATACGCACTGACGGCTCAAGTTAGGCTCGCCAGCGAGCTCATTAACGAAGTGCTATTTAAGTGAACCACACGGTTGAACATAAAATCATGTTTGTTCAAATAAATATTGTTCAATCTTACTTAATTTCAATTAATTAACAGTTTGATTTCATTCGCAATGCGTTCTCAATTAGGGCAGGTCCATTTAATATGTCGGCTACTCGTAAAAAAGCCGGTCAAGTGCGAGTCTGACTCGCGCGCCGAGGGTCCCGTACTTACGTACCTATGAAAAACGTCAGACACGCACTTGACCGGCTTTTATTATTTAGTAAATATGATCTAATAGTATAGTTCCATTGATCCACTAGTATTTACCAGATGTTGAAAGTATAGTGCCAATTGCTCATCGTCCCTTGTAAAAAATTGCTATCAGAATGCAAGGACTGTTAAGGAGGTCTTTTGCGAACCTTACCATCACTTCCGAATAACCAAAAGCGTTCTAACGAAGTTACTTAGCATCTCATCAAACTCAAAAGGTTTACTTATTCGGAAAATTGGCCACCGCTGGGCTCTTTTAATTATTATTGTCACATGATTAAATTAAAATGGGTTGAATCTAACCGGCGCTTCGGGCAGGACCATTATTACTGAGAAGCGCCGTAAGAAACTCAGCATAAAGTCGAAAGAAACGCATAATCCGTTAACTGCCTATCATTGAAGAGTTCCATGTAGCATTCCGTTGAGTCCATCATCACCCCGCTTGACCAAATGATGCTGCTCTAGCGCAAATACATCTATCCTCAAAAACGGAATGTGTGCTTCCAAATTTTGAGGAGTTCCGTTGATTCCCATAGCTCCCATCATCAGATCCAATTTTTATGGCACTATTGGTACAGGTTCACGAGGTAAAAATGTATGCGGGAATACAAGTTACGGAGTCGAATAGATAACCTTTTTTGAAGTCGTTTGAAAATGATTCTACAATTTTTAGATTATATCAACAACTACTTACATTTAACTTTTATTCATGGGTAATAAGTTAAGCATGTCCATGCATGTATGTTGTTGTATAGGATACAAACAGTCACTATATTCCTGATACGCTTATCTAATCTAGGCACACTGGCACTGCACCGTCGGCTCAGCCACCAGTGTTGTCAATTCATAAGTTAAAAAGCGGCTAGGTGTAATTCTAAAAGTTGCTAAATATTTTTGAACGAAATGTGCTCAAAATACCTAGCTGGAATTGTAATCTTAAAATTATGAAGTTAAGGTGATTACCGGGAAATAGCACACACACGTATAACGGTTATAACGGTTATTTCAGTGTCTCAAACAACAAGTATTGAAACGTAATATGCGACTTCTGTGTTATCCCCAATATACTTAAACAAAAATTTCGAATTACACAAGTTGCTAGAAATGCTTGATGCTACGAGGGGCGGCTGAAAAGTTATCTACCTAAGTATGAAACAAAAGACGATCATGGCTAGTTTATTTTTTATTTTTCAATATAGTCTCCTGACAGGGAATTGCAGTTATTACATTTATCAATTAAACACATTAACCCGTTAAAAAATAAACTTTAGGTTTATCATCGAAAAAGTCATTAACAGCAGCCTTCATGTCGTTATCGGTTACGAATCTTCGTCCCCTCAGTTCTTTCTTCAAAAGTCTGAACAGGAAGTAGTCGGATGGGGCCAAATCTGGACTATATGGAGGGTGGTTGATTACTTCGTACCCATTTCCATTAATTGCTAGCTTCGTTAAGCGAGCAGTATGCACAGGTGCGTTATCATGCAAAAGCAGAATCCCTTTACTGAGTTTGCCCCTTCTTTTTTCTTTTATGGCTTCTCTGAGCTGGTCAAGTAAATCTGCGTAATATTCAGCATTCATTGTAGTTTTTTTTGGCAAGTAATCTACAAGCAGAATTCCTCCCGCATCCCAAAAAAATGTTGCCATTACTTTGCCTGCTGACGGGCGAACCTTAAATTTCCGAGGAGGCTTTTCATCCTTGAATTTCCATTGTAATGACTCCTGTTTACTTTCGGGATCCCACTGCCGAATCCAAGTCTCATCACAGGTTACTATTCTAGAAATAATTTCCTCCTCTTTTCCACGGCTCATGTCTAAAAATTCCTCGCAACATTGAACACGTCTGTCCTTGTCAAACGGAGTCAACATTCTAGGGACCCAGCGTGCACTAACCTTAGACATGTGCAAATGTTCATGAATTATTTCATTGACCCGTTCTTTACTAATGCCCACATCCCTGGCTAACTCCCACTGCTTAATTCGCCGGTCTTCTAAAAAAAAATTTCTCACTTTGGCCACATTTTCATCGGTGACAGCGGAAACTGGTCGCCCACTACGAGGATCATCGTCAAGGCTCTCACGGCCAAGCTTATACTGTTTCGACGAGAACTTTATTGTAAATTCAGAAGGGCATTAACCACCAAAAACAGGTAACATACGCAGTCTAATCTGCGAGGGTGTATTTCCTTCTTTAGTGAGAAATTTTATCACTGCACGCTGCTCAATTTTAATCAGTTTTTTTTTTCTTGCGACATTTTGAAAAAAATCCAGTCCCAAAAAAAGCGGGAAGCAAGAAACAAATGAATGTTGGTGATTTTGAAAAAAGAATAACCAGTGAACACGACCTCATAGTGGCCAGTATTATTTTCGCATAACATATAGGCTAGGTAGATAACTTTTCAGCCGCCCCTCGTAAATGGTCATTTAGTTGGTAAATTAGCTAAAAAATGCTAAATTGGCAATACTGTCAGTCAAACTGACCGGAACTGCCTGCTATTTCAAGCGAAACGCCATTAAAATGGACGGAATATTTTTCGTAAAGGTGTATTCACAACGCGAAGTGACGGGTGGTGAAATGACTACTATTTGTTTTTGGCAAAATAATTACAAAACTTTTGTCAGTAACGCACTAAAAAAGTACAAAACCCTCATCGCTAAGGTAATGTTTTGGACTCGTCAAAATAAACCAAATGAGCCCAAACTCGAGGGGTTCACTATTAGTGATTGAAGAGTTCCACTATCCACCTCCTGGCACCATGATCAGATCAGCTCGATGCATACACTTGCAAAGTTTCAAATCGGTATAACAATTAGAAGTAGGTTCCAATTGATTTCTCGTGTTTTATTACTGTATTTGTTAGTTATTTAGTTATTTACAAGTGTAGGTAAGGTGTTTTGTTATTAAACAAACGCACATTTTTGCACACTAGATGAAGCCTTGGATATGACGAACGAAACCGCATGATGAAGCTAGTGTCAATACAAATTAGTCTCATTAGACCATCTGATCTAGGAAAGGTCGTCTACACCCTGCCAGGCAAAAATGACCCCATATTCCTATGTATTACGGTGCTCATTGTTACGGTTATAAATCTAGGTACTGATCTATTTCACATCATTATAACGACGAACGGAACGCCATTTTAGGTCATCTAAGTATGCTAAAGTTAGAAATTAGCCTAGATTTTCATATAAGACCTATAAAACAACAGTTTTACTTTTTAAAAGTCAGACAAAAATCTCTAATCAAATGCTTAAGTGGCGTTTGTGAATTCGGCTATAGATCCTCACTGCCCGTGAAATTTCGCAGTATGACTATGTAGACATATGTTTACCAAATAATCCAAATGTGCCAATTGGCATATTTTGGATTATTCGATATTCATTTATACCTACACTCTACTTAATTCTATTGAGAAATTTCACGAAAAATGTTGCATGGGAAAGCACAACGAATGTAAATATGACTCGGGCGGGTACAATCATTTGTGCTCATCACAAAAGCGGGATTCGAACCCGTGACCAGCACAGATGACAGTCACTTTACCACTGAGACATTGAATCAGTCCATATCAACCCTCCCTATGCCTCGTTATGTCCAGAATATTATAATATGTATGTCCATCACCGACCATGTAATCGCACCATTATTTTTTATCTTTTATCTAAGCCTATATGTGGCGGTAGCTGTTCGGCCGCGCGCCTGACAAGCACATTATATACCTCTCAGATTTTCTATTCAGTATCCTCTTTAGGGTTCCGTACCCAAAGGGTAAAAAGGGACCCTATTACTAAGACTTCGCTCCGTCCGTCCGTCTGTCACCAGGCTGTATCTCACGAATTGTGATAGTCACCGTTACTGACAAAGTAATTTTTTTAGTTTCTGTGAACTATTTTTTTAGTAATGTACCCAAAGCACTAATAATCATAGCATTTGCAATTGAGTATAACTGACGAAAAATATATTTCATTACCATAGTATATATAATGTATATTTTTTAATAACCAAGTCATTGATTGATCTAAAATTATCTTAATATTACAAAATGTAATGATAAATAATGGTACAATCAAGATAGGAGATAAAACAAGGAAATACCTAAGAATTATTAATATAACCTACTTTTGGGCAATATGAGATTAAGGGAAATATATTTGAAGGTCAAATTAAAATCAATTTCAAATTTCGCCAAAATCTAAAGCATTCTTCCAACAGTTTGTTTAAGGCTGGAAGTAATTCAAACTGGGTTAGCAAATTTTAATCCGAATAAATCATTATTAGGGTTCCGTACCTCAAAAGGAAAAAAGGAACCCTTATAGGATCACTCGTGTGTCTGTCTGTCTGTCTGTCTGTCTGTCCGTCTGTCACAGCCAATTTGCTCCGAAACTACTGGACCGATTGAGTTGAAATTTGGAATTCATATGTAAGTTGGTGACCGCAATACGGACGCGTGACGTAAATATATGAATTTTAAACATAGGGGCCACTTTTTGGGGGTAAACTAGAAAATTTTAAAAAAAAGTTATGCCACCTATATTGTGTGCCATATCAAATGAAAGGGCTTATAGTGAGGATCTTAAATATATATATTTTTTAATTTTAAGTAAAGTAGTTTAGAAGTTATTCAGGAAAATAGGTGGAAAATGACCATTCCCCCCCCTTATTTCCGAAACTACTGGGGCTAAAATTTTGAAAAAAATACAGAAAATATATCTTTGCCTATAGATTACAGGAAAACCTATAAGAAGTCTATGGTATTTAAGGTAACCTAGTAAATAACAGATAATTATGTGCTAAACGGAACCCTCTCCACGCGAGTTTAACTCGCACTTGTCCGGTTTTTTTTATTATAAGTTTACTTAATTCAAAGTCGAGTTCAACAGCCGTGCTCATCACACATAGTTGGCACCCAGCGGGTTCGAACTGGCAGCTTGCACAGAGGCAGTTCCAACTACTGCGCAATAAAGTCAATCAAATGGCCGAATTCAGAAAGGCTACTCTAATTGAGCTTTAATCAAAGTGACGTGAAGTTGAGGGAAATACTTAAGTCCGTTTCTGAATTCGGCTAAAAGTGTCGTAGTTAACAGTGTAGTATTGTGAAACAGTTTATCTGCGTGTTTATTCAAAGAATAATCCGTGACAAATGAGCCAGACAAGCTCGCGCGATGTTGTTATGTAAATACAGCAACGTATTTTCAATAGAGTTAAACCGTGCTACGTACGTAACGGGCCATATATCGCATGTTTAAAAATAAAAATAAATAATGTGAAATACAAATCCTGTCCAAATTCAATTTTAACGCGTTTGAGTAAAGTTTAAAAACAAAAGTAAATTTAAATTTGACTTGTTTCCTTTTATTTTTAAACGTGCGATATTATTGCAGCTTACTCTTCATACGTAAACATAAACAGTGTGAAAAATATTGTCACTTATACAGAAAAGACCATTTTGATCCCTCGAAAGAGGACTCAAAGTAATCTATTTCTGGCAAGCTATCAAAAGAATTTCTACAGTTCAAAAGATGTAAGATGCGCATGTTAGACTTTAAGTTTAGTGACTTATCTATGGCCGAATTCACAAACCCATTTGATTAGAGATTAAAAAGTTAAATGTCCCTCAACTAGCTGTCAACCTATACATAAAAGTCACATTAATTAAATATCAATTTGAGTGGCCTTTGTGAATTTGGCCATTAGTAGACTTTTTAGCGAAAAACTTTAGAACTGGTCCCACTAAATACATAATTACTTATTATATGTTAATATATTTAATGAGTTGTTGAAATAAAATTAAATAGCTTTCCGCCGCAGTTTCACCTAAATTCTGCTAAATTCACAATTCACTCAAAAGATGATTGCACACTAAACAGACACTAGTTAATGGCATGAACCAGGACGCAATGTGCAAATTCAGAGACTGATAAGACAGCCATGCACATCCTCTGCTCATGTGGACCACTCAATAGAAGTATGCATGTGGCGACATATAATTCACTCCGAAGAGATACAAGATCTCACTGCTCAACACATCTGGCACTTCCTGGATGCAACGGGACTAAGCAGTGAACTAAGAAAGGGCCACAACAGCTCAGCAATGGTCGAAGCGGCACATATGCTCAAATAAACAATGATAATAATCAATTTCTGTTTAACCATTTCATTCAATGTCTGCCGTGAAACGACCACTGCAGGACATTGGCGTCCCCCAAAAATAGGGGGTTTGCCATAGTCGCCACGCTTTTTAGACGGGTTGGCGACCGCCGTTGGTAATGATAGTACTAGACAATGATATTAAAAAACCAAAGATGCGTCTTTCAAGCTCAAAATTTAAACCCAGAAAGCAACCCAATTGTGATCCTTTCAATTAGTCATGCGCGGACTTTTGGCCGAGTAACACGTCGTGCTCTATTGAAAATGTTCTCAAAAAAGCCATTCTGGAGCCAAATGTCGGTTCCTAATACTACAAAAAAAATTAAAGGAATTCTGTTGATTTATTTCATTTGTAGATACATTCAACATAAATAGAAGTACTAAAATGCATTTATTTTGTTCATACACGATCGCCATATTCCAAATTAATGTGTAATATCTGCACGTCAAATGTCACCTAAGCTGCACTGGCCGAAAAGAAACGAAAAAAGAAGAAAATTATCTGTCACGTTTTTAAAATGCCTTGAGTATGGATATAACGTATCTTTCTATAAAAAAAAGTATCAACCCGCCAACCAGGGGGTGAGTCAGGAATGTCTATTCTTAACCAACAAACCAGATTGTCGCTTGGGAAAAAAAAGTACTAACCGTCCAATTGGTTGAAATGTCTGGTTTGGCGGTTGGTAATAGACGTTTTCAGTCCCATAGGTAAATACTTATTACAGTATGTGTGTAAAAAAACAGTTGGGATTTGTATCAGTGACACGACTGCAAATTCAATATAGAATACATCTTGCCAAGCTGTCCTTCTGACTTTTGCGAATATTTGATAATTTGAGTAACACAATTCGCATTATGGCGTAACCTAGGTATATCACATAAGAGTTTACACTTTATAACTCAGAATGAAATAAAATAAAATATCGCTTAAATCAAATAAAATATCGCTTAAATAACAAAAGTAATTTTAACCTGGTTCAAACTGCAAAATTAAAATCATCTCAACCATTTCCAGCATAAAGTGCGTCACTTCGTGTTGAACTAACACCCCGGTATACGAAATGTATTTCTAATTGTGTCGAAAATAAAGACGTATTCTACGCGAACGAAATCGCGGGCAATAACTACCCAAATTCCACGCGAATTCGCGACAAATACATTGTTAAAAATAAAGTGACAAAACGAAGCGCCCTTAGAAAATCAAAAAATAAATTAAAAATGACATTCGACACAAAATCAACACACAGATAACAAGGAAAGCAAAAAGAAAAAGAAAAATTAACATAAAATGCTGTGCCAAATGGTGCCACGGCATAACGCTGAGTGGTACCCACCACTCAGCGTTATGCCGAGGCGAGCCTCGACTCCGATTTTAAGAGACCCTTAACTATTAAGTAAACTTACCGTAAAAAAGACGAGCCTAGAGGTGTTTCAACCGCGTCTGTCTGTGACTAACTGCCTATGTAAAATCATGAGCTTAGTTAGCTTGATAGCAAACGATAATAAAAACAAAAAAGATCAAGCGCAAAGCCACGCGCGCGATACGGGTTCCGCACCTAAGAAACTAAAAATAACTTTAACTGCATGCAATGTCAACGGGATACGACCCAATTGACCTAACGATATTCTTCGGCCCTTGTTTTCAGTTAATTTATACGAATAAATAAAATAGAGGTGTCTGTACGTTATGCCAAAACATTTATAACAAATATGTGTAATGATATTCGTGGAATAGTTTTCGGCGAATTTTAATCGATATAGCAAGTTTCGATAAAATAATAGGCACCCGAAAATTTAATTGTTAACTATAGTTCTTTTTTTGTAATTTTTTTTATTACTTACTATTATTAAAAGGGTTCGTTGTTACCTTTTAGGTGCGGAACCCTGAAAGTATATCTATTCGTGGCAATTAACTTTAGGAATCGTTATCAATATCGATAATGAACTTATCCTTGTGTGTCGAATGTCCGAATTAGAATTGCAGAAAAAAAAATACGGGGTATAATTGATACCCCGTTTTTTTTTTCCGAATTAAAAAAAAGAGGTCATCTCTATCTATAAGGAGTTCATGTGGGAGATGGCTTCATCATCAGCCGTAAAACTGCAGGACATAGACCTTCCCCAGATATGGGGGGATTTGCCATCGTGGCCACGCTTGGCAGGCGGGTTGGCGACCGCAGATAGTACTCAAAGCAAGCTGGCCGTCATTGCTGACCCCTAAATCTTAAATAGGACGCTTTTCTTACGATATTCATAGGAAAGATGTGCGAAATTCTTATGCCTACATGCAGCCGAATTAAGCAGGGAAGTGGGCATGGAAGTGGGCAGCGCGAGTATGTAAATGGGTCACTTCTCCTGCTCCTGACGCTGCTACTGGCGTTGCCCTTGCAATCGAAGTGAGCAGAGAAGTGGGCAGCGCGAGTATTTAAATGGGTCACTTCTCCTGCTCCTGCCGCTGCTACTGGCGTTGCCCATGCAGCCGAAGTGAGCAGAGAAGTGGGCAGCGCGAGTATGTAAATGGGTCACTTCTCCTGCTCCTGCCGCGGCTACTGGCGTTGCCCTTGCAGTCGAAGTGAGCAGGGAAGTGGGCAGCGCGAGTATGTAAATGGGTCACTTCTCCTGCTCCTGCCGCTGCTACTGGCATTGCCCATGCAGCCGAAGTGAGCAGGAAAGTGGGCATGGAAGTGGGCAGCGCGAGTGAGTCACTTCTCCTGCTCCTGCCGCTGCTACTGGCCTTGCCCATGGAATCGAAGTGAGCAGGGAAGTGGGCAGCGCGAGTATGTAAATGGTTCACTTCTCCTGCTCCTGCCGCTGCTACTGGCGTTGCCAATGCAATCGAAGTGAGCAGGGAAGTGGGCAGCGCGAATATGTAAATGGGTCACTTCTCCTGCTCCTGCCGCTGCTACTGGCGTTGCCAATGCAATCGAAGTGAGCAGGGAAGTGGGCAGCGCGAGTATGTAAATGGGTCACTTCTCCTGCTCCTGCCGCTGCTACTCGCGTCGCGGCGCGCGGTGAGTCAGGAAGCAGCATGTAAACACCCATTTCCTTCGAAAGCAGTATGTGGCAATTATTTCTGGCAGTGCCAGCAGCAGTGGCATTGGTTGCATGTAAATGAGGTATATATTATACCATTGGCTTTCTAAAAACTTCGTGACTTCGCCCAGCTACTTCCAACCCTAGTGGCATACCTCTATATGGGTCTCTATCCGGATTCATATACTACAGTTTTTCACCTCTGGGACGACGGACTACATTATTTTCATCAGCTAAGTTATAGGCTAACAACTTTCGTCGCTCATTTCGTCTGACTGTCATAAATTGACCCGCGCGCCCGTACGCATTAAGGCGCTGACAATAATTAAATCGGCTTCACTTAAACAGCCTTTTAGCAAAACCTATTTGATTTGGCAAAGCGCAAAAAATATATGTTTATATTCTTTATATTATTGAAAACTTAACTATTTCCAAAACACGATTTGATGAAATCGACACTAGAAAAAAAAAACGTGAAGTTACGTCTGAAATCCTCTTTAAACAGTTCTGTCATATTTTTTTAAATTATGGGTCTGTAATTCATAACACTAGTTATTACATCACGCCCATACTAAAAACTTGACTAAATTATATTTTACGTGTGTTGTGTTTCCTTATATAACTCATCCGTTTTTGATTTTCCCAATACAAATAACCGCCCAGTGCTTCTCGTTCACTCCGGTGCAAACAGACAGTGACCGATCACTCAAGGTCATTGGTTGTTGTCAGCGTCCGAAGCGGTGTTAGATGCCTACACCCGTGATACGACCAAGGTCTAAGGCACGTACGAACATGTAGTTTATACGCACTGACCGGTCAAGTTAGGCTCGCCTATGAGTTTACGACCGAAACTATATTAACACTCTTTTATTAGCTTCACTTGTAACTAAGGGCTCATCCCCTGTCTTTGTCACAGTTGGTCACATTTGTGAGACCCCCCCTCCCTAGTGTGACGTCACATATTTTCCAATATTACATGTAAAAATTATTAAATTAAAACATCAGTTCCGAAAAAGTTTAATTTCCATTTCAATATTTGGATATTAATCAAAATGAAATCAAACATTTGAAAAACCGCGACCCGCGCGTGACACTGGTAGGGAGAGCGACTGTGAACTCGCCAACAAAAAAATGTAAACCTTATGTCCATACAGATAGCGTTGGTTTTTTTTTTGTTTTCGTTTATATTTCAAATTTAGCATTTTAACACTTAGATGTATAAAATTTTGAAATGTGACGTCATGAAACTTAGGTCCCCTCCCACCCCTTGTCACACAATGTCACACTTCGTCGACCCCCTCCCTCCCCCTTAACGTGTGACATACTTTATGGATAACCCCTAATTAACAAACAACGTACGTAACAAAATCTAAGAATTCAATTTTAACCTACATCTAATTATCTTAACGATTTGAAAATTTGCAAGTATATGCGATTAAAATGACAATACAATAATTTCGTACCATCGAGCTGATCTGACCATGGCCCAGGAGGTGGATAGTGGAACTCTTCAACGATTACCAGTAAACCGCCCGAGTTTGGGCTGATTTGGTTTGTTTCGACGAGTCCAATACATTAGTGATGAGGGTCTTTAGTGCGGTAGTTTAAGTGCCCTACTGACAAAAGCGTGTTTTTTAGAGTTTTTGTGAACTATAATTATTTAAGAGTATCACACCCCAGAAAGCTTAAGCATCGCTTCATGTTTCCTAAGTACTGTGTCGCCTTTTCCCTGGCGCCAGAAGACCGCCGTCACGCGCCCACAGTGGTCCACACGATCCAGATCTGCATCTTCGGTGTTTCAAAAATAAATAAATGTTAATTACGACTATATTCGTAGAAATTTGTAAAAAATCCATAAAACCCCTTCCCGCTATTACTACCACGAATACCGAAAACCTACCAGCGGCCCTTACTTGCAAGACACAAATATAAGTTAAACCCGTTTATCTCTATGACTATCTCTTTCGTCCGCTAGTGTGAGAGAGACGCACTTAGCGATAAGACTGTTTAACTTATCCTTGTGTCTTGCATGTTGGACCGCAGTAAGAATACTGGGAATTTCCTTCCCATTATTACTACCAATAATGGGAAAGAAATTACTAATGGTAAGATTAATAAAATTGGTAGTAGTAATACTGGGTAGGTATTTCTTACTACGAGTAATCACATTTTATCTACAACATTTAAGGGGTGGAAATCTTTGTCGCCTTCTTAATAAAAAGCCGTAGGTTCACACTCCTCTTAATAGTGTGCTGAAAACTAATATCGAACTCAATGTTTTTATATAGTACCTAAGTGCCTACTTGAGTACGATATCAGTTTTAAGCACCGACACCGCTTAGCCTTACTTTTACTAGCAAATAGACCTGCCGAACTTGCGTCTATTTACCTGTAATGCTGGTAGCGGGGGTCGCCCGGCTATGCGAAGTCTATTGTATATGTATGGTCTGTGGCACTGACTATTAAAACGGACGGTACTAAATAGCCTGCGTAACGCTGCCGTCACCGTGAGTCAATGTTGCATTAGAATTCAATGGGTGGCCTTGGTTTATTGAAGAGTCAGAAGAAAAATACGACATGATTTTGTATGCAACTGGGTTACCTAATCAACTTTATTAACACGCTTGTAATGAAAATGAAAATGAAAATGAAAATATTTATTTGGCAAGTAGGCCACCTGGGCTATTTTACATGTCTGAATCTAACCAGCGCTTCGAAAGGTGACATCTGCTGAGAAGAAACGCCGCAAGAAATAATAATGCCGGGCGGACGGCAGCGAAAAGAATATATCTGTTTTATTCACATACACAATCGCGTTATTGCAAATTAATGTCTTATAGGTAGGTATGTGCGCGACAAATGTCACATTAATCTGCCTGGGCCGAAAAGAAACGAAAAAGATAATTTTTATCTATGACACATATTTAAAACGCGTTGAGTAACTATGGATATGACGTGTCTTCTGTCTTTCTATAATTTGTCATTGGCTCCTAATGTATCTTTCGGGGATTTGTTAGATGCATTTTCCGATATTTTTTATGTAGACCAATTTCCAAACACTTTCTTTCCCTACAGATATAATTCCTGGTATATTTATTTTCTTGTATAAAAAATTCCGAATGCATATGCCTATAGACATATTTGCCGATATATTTATTTTCTTGAATAATTATTTCCGAACGCCTTCTTTCCCTGTAATTTTACGTAGTCGTTCATTTTACTAGGGGTAGAACTTCTTATTCGCTTGTGACCCGTGAGCATTGTGTGCTCGTGTGGTCTGAGCCTATGTGTGTGCATGTGTGTGTGAGCATTTTTTCGCTGTAGTAAAACCTAATCTAGTAGATAAATAACCTAATCAGGGGTCTCATTGTACTTTGGTTTTACACCCATTGTAATCATTATTGTTTATACCTAAGTCTACCACTTTTACTATAAATGTCAATAAGATCTGTCACAACGTTGATATCAACTTATAAGTAGTAGGTATTCATCCAGTGACGTGAACGGGAAAAATTGCGAATACATATTATAATTTCCTATCGAGAATTAAATCTATTTTTAAATATCTGATTAGGAAAAAAGACGACCGGGAATTTGTGCCCCTAGCAAATGAACGACTACGAAATGTTGCGTATGTCAACAAAAAAGAAAGGGAAAATAGGCGTTCGGAAATTTTTATACAAGATAATAAATATATCAGGAGATACATCTAAAAGGAAAGAAGGCGATTGGATTTTGTCTATACAAGAAAATAAATATATCAGGAAATTTATCTGCAGGGAAATAGTCGATCGGAATTTTTTATACAAGAAAATAAAAATATCGGAAAATGTATCTAACAAATCCTTTCGAGTGTTCGCGTGTTCCTTTTTAGGGTTCCGTACCTAAAAAACGAAAAACGAAACCCTTATAGGATCACTCGTGTGTCTGTCTGTCTGTCTGTCCGTCTGTCACAGCCAATTTGCTCCGAAACTACTGGACGGATTGAGTTGAAATTTGGTATAAATATGTTGGTTGGTGACCGCAACACGGACGCGTGTGTGACATATCAAATGAAAGGGCTTATTGTGAGGATCTTAAATATATTTTCTTTTGAATTTCAAGTAAAATAGTTCAGAAGTCATTTACGAAAATAGACGAAAATTGACCATTCCCCCTCCCCCCCCTTATTTCCGATAATACTGGGGCCAAAATTTTGAAAAAAAAAACCTTAGTGCCGACGAAAGAGCTAGTCATAGAGATAAACGGGTTTTACTTATCTTTGTGTCTTCCATGTTAGGCCGCTACTCTCTTAACTCTCTATCTCTTTCGTCAGCACAAGTGTGGGAGAGACGCTCTTAGAGATAAAACGGGATTAACTTATACTCGTGTCAACCTTGCTAGGACCGCTGTAAGTAAATAACTACATTTTTTTTAAATGATTGATAGTTTTCCGTTGACCGCTATCTCACTTGATGGAAAGTGCTGACGCGAAAATGGAACGCGATTTCCCAGGAAATGTCTATTTAATTTAAGGGTATAATACTGGAAAGAAAGAGTTGGAAGACACCGAAACTGGGACTAAAAGATCGTTCGCTTGATCGGTGCAACTGTACCATTACCATGAGCTGCGCAGCCCCGAAGTACTCGCTAGCGTAAACTATCGGAAATACTGCTTTTGCCGATACAAGTAAAAGGGACCGAGCGATAGTTTAGTGAGCGTCAAGTTGGCGTACCCTTCGAAGATATCCAGGATCTGAAGATTCCAAAAAATAGTGCCTAAATAGTACCCAATTAGTACCGAGTTAGAAAAAATAGTACCTTTGTAATTTCGGAGATATAAGCCTTGTTTAACGGGTACGCTAACTTGACGTGTTGTTCAATGTTCCACTTAGCTTTTCTTTTATGTTTTTATCGTAAAAGGGGTACTATTTCAGGCACTATTTTTTGGTATATAGCTGGCTTAGAAATTCTATGGCTTTCTGTGTGATCTCGGTCGGGTACGCCAGCTTGACCGTGCAAAATATTTTACCCGTGTTTGGTATGAAATATCTCAGTTTCTATAAGAGCTACGAAGTTGAGACTTTCGGAGCCAAGGGTACTATTTGTGCACTATTTTTTGGGATATAGAGCATATTTGGAAAAAACACCGTTCTTGAGATCCAAAACGGGTACGCCAGCTTGACGTCAAGTTAGCGTACCCGTTAAACAAGGCTCATATCTCCGAAATTACAAAGGTACTATTTTTTCTAAGTCGGTACTAATTGGGTACTATTTAGGTACTATTTTTTGGAATCATCAGATCCTAGATATCTTCGAAGGGTACGTCAACTTGACGCTCACATAGTTTACGCTAGCGAGAACGTTTTGCGCAACTCATGGTAATGGTCTAGATTCTCTCAAAATGGCTACCCAAGGCATAGTGCTGGAACACGATTGGAGTCGCTTGGCGGCATGACTTTGCCAATGGGGTTGGTGACCAGCCGCGGTCAAACCCTACCACCGGTAGTGTGCCACCGAATGCTTTCGTATGTCCGACTGTCCAGCGGATGTCCATTTGTTCTCCTCTACAGGGCGTCTATTCGGGAACGTCTAGGTGATATTGTAGCGACTCGAGAGCGAGATTCGCATCCCGCTCTTACGCATTACGCATCGTGCGGAAGATTGATATGCTAATTCGCGCGTCGCTACAATATCACTTATAGTCTGTTCGGCGAGAGTTGATAAAAAAAAGTTAAAAGTCAGGGCTTCTTAACTCATTACAAATAGCGGCCCGCTAGTTATTTTTACTGATGATAATAAAAAATTAAAAGAAAAAAATACATTGTAACAGTAAAGGCTTGAGCAAACCAAACGCGTGCGCGGCGCTTCGCGTCTCGGACGCGGACCCGCGCGATCTGTAGAACGGCAAAGCGAATTGAACACGGCACTGCAGAAAGTAGCGCGGGTCCGCGTTAAAAACGCGATGCACCGCGCACGCGCTCGGTTTGCCCGAGCCTTAACAAACAACGATAACAACAACAATTTTAAACAATTATTTAACTGTATAAACAGAAAGCAACACGCGAAAACCCAAACGACACACTCGAAACCAATGACATATTATAGAAGGACACAAGCACGTCATACTCTACGCATTTTAAACACGTGTCATAGATACTGTTTTTCTATTTCGTTTCTTTTCGGCGAGTGCAGATTTATGTGACATTTGACGCGCACATATAAGACATTAATTTGCAAAATGGCGATTGTGTATATGAACAATACAAATATATTTTTTTCGCCGCCGTCCGCCCGATGATATACCGCGTTTTATAACATCTGCATCCCTCATACCACGAAACTCAGTGCGCGCGGCGATAAGCGACGCCCGTCATACAGTTTGCGATAGTTAAGCGACAGTCGCTATTTCATAACGATATCATAATATTTATCAACTCTCGCCGAACAGACTGTAGACGTTCCCGAGTAGAGGCGCAGGTCGCATTTTTCGGTTCGAGGATTATAATAGTTTCTTTTTGTCGATTCACATTTTTTTTTTTTTAATGACGGAGGTATGGGGGTTTTTGCCATAGCAAAGTTATTAGCGGTATTGGTGAACTGACCGCGACCTATGTCGATGTATCGGGATAACAGTTTTCCAACGCTAAAGTTAAGTTGGTGCGACGTCTACAGCTCAGGGAGTCTAATTATGTTTACATACCTACATATCGCATATAGCTTTTTAACAAAGCTTTGTTAAAAAACTATTTAATATTGACTTGCGATCAGTTGTTCGTACGCTTTGGGTTCATAACAACTAATTTTCATAATGTCTTATTCACTAATTTGACTAAATTTCAAATTGCCATAGTCCAACAATACCTAAATATCAAATTATCTCATTTAAGAAAATGAACAAAATAAATAATGACTTTGACCTAAACTATTGAAATTTACATGTCCTTCAAATACCAATGCAGCCATACTAAGAATCCGGTGTTATGAGAAAAAAAAATAGTTATGAACCCAAAGCGTTCTTGCAACCCTCAGTCATGTGATGGTCAAGCACGCGGAGCCCGCGTTCATTGAGAACCGGTTTGAACCGGTTTGCGCCGGTTTGAACCGGTCCAGCCGTCGCCAGGCCTGTTTCTCAAAGTATATTAGTCTGCCTAATAATAAGTGGTTTTTCTCGTAAAATGTTAGTATTATTAAACTAGTAGGTATGCTTTGAGAACTAGGCACCACCTTATTAAAACCCAAGTGCGAGAAGGCCTCACGAGCCAAGGGTTCCGCGATCTACGTTTGAAATAAAACAAGGCATGACTTCAGCTTGTTCGTATTTCTTTGTGAAACGTTTAGTATTTATGATACGAGCTTCCAAAGTTTATTACGTTCTTAACATTTTATCAAGACCGGATCTCTATTCCTGTAAAATAATCGTATAGGTACCTAAATTATTTGTTTTCATTGTAAATAATTTTTGATAAGTAAAGGCTGGCGATTTTCGGAGATAGTGGAAACGGCCCTTATTTGCATATTTTTATTAAATGAAATATAAGTAATATAGATAATAATTATGCCTTTACTTAAGACACCCATGACTTTAAAAAAATCGACTGAGTATCCAAATTGAGTTTCAAGCAACACGCTCCAATTTTGTTGCCGTTTTGCCTAGAGTAAAACGGAGCCCTGCTACCTATAAGGAGAGCGCGAAGCGGGGGATGGATAAAGCGCAAGCTCATTATATGTTATTTATTTGTTAATGTTAGTTATTCCAAAATATCTTGTCAAAAATATTTTCCACTACAAATGAAGCAGAATTAGGATAGCCGTATTCCTTAACCAAAATCAATTTCCGATATCGATATCCGTCATCCCTATACAGTAAAGTTTAATTTAAATGAATGGCATGTTTTTTTTTTTTTTTCATTTAAACGTACGTTTGGAAGAAAACATCCAAGGAAAAACCCCCGAGAAAAAGTTCAAGCGGACCGCACAAATAAAAACATTGCGTTCTATTTATAAAATTGAGCATACAACATACACAACTTTACCTCGTCCAGGACAACATTAGCGTGGCCACTTAGACTGTTTGTGTTCTATTTGAACAGTTTTCACATTACATCACATCATACGGAGACATTGAGCGGTTATTGACGGTTCGAACCGCGGAGCGGACATGTCCGCCGCATTGCGCATAGCTCTACACTGATATTTTTGATCGAGTGTTGCCAGGTATCTCTGAGAAGTTCCCCGGTTACGTGAAATTATTCAGAAATTTATGAAACCGTAAATATGGCTATTTAAATACATTTAATGTTATGGTAGGGGCAGGGTAAAAAATCATGTAATATTCAATCAAATTCATATGTTAAGCTTCCAACTAGTTTTTAGTTAAGAATTACTTCTTAGGCATTTATTGTATTTTATGATTGATATTATCTTGTGGCTATATTTCTTTAGAAACTTCAGACATAACAAATATTAGTTTCCAAAACCTGGTTAAGATGGAGTTCTGAAAAAACTCCGCAATTGGAAAAAGTGATGAATTATGATCTAAACGACAATGAACTATAGAATAAAATAAAATAAATGTTATGTCAATAAGTTCATAAGTTGTATTATTATGAAAAACACAAACATATTGACTTTTACGAATATTCCTCAAAAGGATTATTTGAAGTTGTTCGACTAAGGGGATTTATTTCTGTCACAGACTATACATGGAGCCTCAAAATATCGCAATCCTATTCTCCATTAATTTAATATTATATTATTTAAAAACTTTTTAATTTTAAACCTTAACATAACCTTTCTTTTGAACAAAATCGCTTAAGCTGGCAACACTCTAAACGTCACTCTGCTTTGCCGACAGCGTTCTGTAGGTAAAACAGTGACGTCATCTGTATAGATAAAACCTTTGGAACCTCGCCATTAGAGATTGCTAGAAACATGCGTACTAGCGCTGCCATCTTACCGTTAAAGCTTGAAGTAATCCCATCCCCGTGAACGGATGACGATGAAGGCATTATGTTCTCGACGTACAACTATATGTCGCTAGATGGCTCTGAATTCATTTTAACATCGTATGATGCGTTGATATCCACTATATAAAACAAACAGAAAAAACACCCGTACATATTTCACGAGAATCACGTTGTATTTACGAGTATTACCTGAACCTCTATTCGGGAACGTCCAAGCAATATTGAAGCGACGCGCTAGCGAGATTCTCATCCCATTCTTCCGCAAGATACGTAATGCGTAAGAGTGGGATGCGAGTCTCGCTCGCGAGTCGCTTGGACGTTCTCGAATAGAGGCCCTAGTGTCTTACTTATTTTATTATTTATTATTTTTAGGGTTTCGTGAACCCTTCTACAATGAATTTGTTGTCCGTCTATATGTTGTCCATCTGTCTGTCTATCAATACTCTTTCTCAGGTAACGTTATAATAATAATTACTAAACCAATGTAAGAACCCGTACATCTCTGCCACTGAGACACAGAATACGTACCTAATAGCAAAATAGTACTAACGTACTACAGAAGAATCACTGTCAAACAAAACCTATGTCTAGGTACGAAAATATGCATGCAATTTATTGAAGAATTTATCCATTTACTTACGAATATAAATAATCATATAAAACACTAAATTTATTACAAAACACTAATAAATATTTATAAAATGACACTGAAATGAATTATAGAAAATTTTAAAAAGTTATTGCTGTCAGGTTGATAGAAGGGTGCATAATGTATTGTCCATGGACTTGTTTGGTTTGCTGCTTAGATTATGTATACAATTCTATAATCTAAGGATTGCTGTCACCCGGGAGACGTTGACGGCCGGATATTTGGACGCAACTTTGAGAACTTGGATGTAACCCATAGATGTAAGAGCATTTTCACATATTCGATATAATATCGGTGTCGGACGCCGATCCAATATCGAGGCATAAAATGTATGAAATATTTACCCGCCTTTCACATTGCCCGATCAGATATTAGATCCGACACCGATATGTTGGCAGCCCTGTCGGACCTCTGCGGTCTATCGGACGCTAATCATTGTAGTATTTTACGACGCGGATAGCCTAGTTGGTAGTGACCCTGCTTCCGAAGCTAACGGCTCCGAGTTCGATCCCCAGTAATGGCAAATATAGGTATTTGTTTGATGATCGCAAATGTTTGTTTCTGAGTCTTGGATAAATTTCCTATGTCGTCGTCTAATACCCATATCACATGCCTTTAGGGCTCACTTTGGGACTAGATCGATTTGTGTTAAGATTGTCTCCCGTTTTATTTATTTTATTATTATGCCAAGTTTCATAAAGGTGCGTCAGATCAAGATCAATTTAGTAAATCAATACAATTTTTCACATCTTGACCATTTGATCGAACGGATCTTTATAAAACTCAGCCTTAGCGTCGTGCGGCCGATGGCCAAATCGGAACAATTTAATCGCAGATTTGTTAAGACATCCACATGGTATCGGATCTTTCGGCATCCGACACGGATATCATATCGGATAATGTGAAAACGCTCCGCTCATACGAAATGCATCCCGACGAATAAGTAAAGGCCGCTGGCTGCCCCCGGAATCCTGGATATCCTCGACGCATACCCCAAACGTGTCGCTCACGCACTTGTTCGGCTTTTTTTTGACAACACTCACGTTTAGGTTAAGAACTGTCCCATCCTGTTTCCAAAAGGTACGGACCCTGAGGCCTGATTTTGTTGCATGGACTATATCCGCATGTAGGACATTAGGTATAGTTTTGGCCTGTATGAACAAAACGTAAAATTAAGTAGTCGTTTTCGTTAACTTTTGGTCACAGGAGGGACAATTTTTGTTGCTTGAAGTGTGTATTACCCAATTACCGGGGGAGTACTAAAGAACACGCCTAATACGATCGTTACGGAAAATGTTACTTAAATTGTTCTTATGCAACGTCAATTTTCTCTTGCATTAGCACTATTGTTCTGTTTCCATCTTGAGAACAATCTTAGCTTTAAATGTAACATCACGAAGGTAAATACAAAACCGGTTGGTCTAGTAGTTAGTGGACTAATGCGCGATGCAGTTCGTGGGTTATAATCCCGGCACCCACCTCTGAGATTTTCGGATCATCCGCGGAACTTATAATAATAACTCAATAGGAACCAAGTCCGCGGGCACAATTTGAAGCAATAAAATCGGAGCCATTTATGGCTCCAAATTATACAAACACTCAAAGATGTGTGTCAAGATCAAGACCCGAATCTGCACTGAACCCGCGTAGTGACTATTGCCTCAGTGCTTTTGGTGGAAGGGGCTATTCTAGACGCATGTCTGAACGTGTTCGGTAATGAGCATGCTAGAAGGGATCAGCTCATTCAAGGCAAAACGAGCATGATATGGCAAGCAAAGTACACAGTTACAAGAACCCGCAAAGTCAAGCTTCGTCATCATCAGACCTATAAACGTCCCACTGTTGGACACAGTCCTCCTCTGATAGCGAGAGGCTTTTTTTTGCTTCTGTTGAGCATGTTTGCAATACGTGCTCAATGGTCAGTTCACATTCCTTAGTTTAGCATGCTATTTGTAATTATAAGCTCCACAACATGCATGCTCTTCCACTGTGTACCTTAGCTTGTGATATGATAAGCATGCTCGTTTTCAGCACACCCCCCTCCACCACAGGTAGCGTGCTAAAAGAGCAAAAAACAATTTGCTTAAAATCATTGTTGCCAGGTCAATGAAACAAGAAATGGCTAAACTATTTCTAAAATTGGCTAGAAATCTACAATTTTTGACCCCATGAAGTCGCTTAAAACGGCTATTTTTTTTTACATAAATTGATGCTATTTTATTTATTGAAGAAGGTAAAAAACTATTCAATCATTTTGAAATGGATATTATATGTATACATTCGTTTTTGTCGAAGCAAAAAAAAACATTCGTAAACCCGCGCTCGGAGCTGTCGCACAAACAGTTAACAAGAAGGTTTTTTTTTACGACTTCTACATAATAAACGAAAAATACAAATAATAGCAACAACTCCCACGGACGTAATGTTTACAGGCGTTTCGGCATAAAAATTATGTCCGTGGGTACGCGGCTAAAAGTTGCTAAAATTGTGGCCAAGAAATATTGATAATTGTGGCTAAATTGAGTCAAAATATTGCTAGATACATACATACACATCACGCCCGAAATCCCTAATGGGGTGGGCAGAGCCACAAGACTACTTGTGGCCACGTTCGATTAATTAGTCCTAAGATGGTATGATGAACCGTATGGTGACAAGTGATCAGCCCATCGCCGATACAGATAGTCCACCATGTTGGAGAGGACCCGCCCGTCCCTTAGTCGACTTTTACAACATGCCAGAATGATAAGCATCTGCACGCATTCTATGCTATTTCTTCACTCCCAGTGCAGCAGAGGAGGTATTGCTAGATCTAGCCAAAAAATTGCTAACTTGGCAACACTGCTTGCGATTGACTAGAATACTCAAAATCGGCATGCTAATTACAAACACGTGCTTGATACACATGCTAGTAGCCAGCATTTGCTCGAAATTAGCATGCTTTGAGCATGCGTATCTGTTTCTTATCTGCACTTAAGCAAGCGAGATGTCGCAAGTAAAGGGCTTCGCGCACTTAAGTATCACATGGCTACTGTTGTTTTCTGGCAATGCATTTTAGAATCAGATGAGCACCCAGTTACGTCCGCAGAGATTGCTGTCATTGCATCAAGAATTTGGTCCAAGTTACAGGTGAAGTCTATGAAAATTCTATAAATCAAAGAGTAAGTTATGTTTTGTCGGTAGAGTTACGCTTACGTGTATTCGTCGAGGTGTCCTGTTTTGTGCTGTGAAGGTGGAAATAAAACTGGGAGCGATCACTAGTCTGTATATCGATATACGAGCTAGAGATGCAACGGATAGTAATTTGGCCCTTGGCCGGATAGCAAATAACCGGCATGGCCATTGGCCGGATAGCTGGATATCCAGCTACACACTTGCTATCTCTAAAGTCGTGTTAGCTTGCGCGGCCATCGTGCAGCGAGCTAGTTTTAACTTGTTACGAATTGTAAGTGCGCGGGGAGGCCCTTTGAGGTTCAATACGCGGTTTATTTCGTAAGTTGGGAATATTTGAACGTGCACGACGTGATGTTACATAAAGTCCTGTGTTAAAATAAAAATAAACTAAGTTTTAATTTCATAACTGACATTGATTTCGTTTGTTTCTGCTGGCTTTTTATTTGTTTTGTCCTATTTCTGATCCGAGGTTGTAAAACGAGGTATCCGGTATCCGGCCGGATATTCCTGAAATTAACCAGATATTCGTTGCATTTCGAATACGTACTCACTACTGACAGTATATTTTGTCTTTTGATTATGACATAATAAAGTGCGTATTTATTTTTAAGGGGCTCGTAAGCGGGCTAGTTTTTCGGCAATTTATTGCTGCAATTCGGGCTATCCCCAAAAAGATTACTTATTATACATCACTAATGGGCACAAACAGTTTGAATGTAAACTTGTGAGGATAGCCCGAATTGCAGCAATAACTTGCCGAAAAACCAGCCCGTTTAAGAGTAAAG
The DNA here is from genome assembly GCA_947859335.1 of Tortricodes alternella. NCBI lineage: Eukaryota > Metazoa > Arthropoda > Insecta > Lepidoptera > Tortricidae > Tortricodes > Tortricodes alternella. Next base: position 1,427,641 of record OX401970.1, read on the forward strand.
GGGCTCTTAAACGGGTTTAAAGCTCTTCGTTGCCAAGCATGTCTGTGAAGTAACACGAATTTCAACCTTACGTCAAACCCATGTAGAGCTTTTTTACCCTGTATGCCCTGACGGATATATCCGTCATTAGCGTTGAAAAAGTTTAAGGGCCTCCTCACGCACTACCAAATTGTAACATGATGAAACTAACACGACTTTAGAGATAGCTCGTGTGCTGCCGGATATCCGGCAGCTGGATTGGTATTAAATATAGTTCGAAGTCACGCACGAACATGTAGTTTATAAGCACCGACGGGTCAAATTAGACTCGCCAGATACTCGTACTATGCTATGAACGGAGTGTCATTTAAAAGAATCAAACCGTTACCCGCGTACCGCTGATCGCTCAGCGCTCATCGCTCGCAACGCGTCGCGCGCGCACTCCGCCGGACACCTACGCGATGTAATGCCGATTCCATTCACGCTGCGTTCACGCAATTTCTCCGCGGCCGGTACACACACGCGTACAAGTGCTACTGAAATAATGAGCAGTTTTTATTATGCAACATAATTTTCCGGGCAATTAAGAAATGTAATTACTACGGTCGCTAATCCGGTCATTTTATATTTATTTATTTCAACTTGGACGGTAGTAATATCAACTCAGAGTACGAAAGCGGATTTCGATTTAGTCCTAGATAATTTCAGAATGTTGAAATGTCAAATACGAGTATTTCATATTAATATCTCACTCGAAAGTTTGGATATCGTTATTTTTGGGGTTCCGTGGTCCAACTTGGAACCTTTATAATTTCGCCATGTCCGTCTATCCGTCTCTCTCCGTATGCCGTATAATAAAAGCTTCCGCCCGCGACGTCGTTCGCGTGAAATTCGGTTATATTTATTTCCTCGGGAACTTTAAAATTTTCCAGGCTTCCTATCTGATAATTCAGGGCAGTGATTATCAAACTTTTTTGACGGCGGAACCAAAGACGACGACGACCGACGACGACGACGAAAGCAAAATATTTGACGGAGCCCAAAATGTAAATTGTAGATAGATTGAATTTTTCTCTGCAACCTTGTAGTTATTTTTTTCATTATGACCGTTATTTTCGCGGAGCTCCCACCGAGAGAATTAAGAACGGCTGATCCAGGGCATAAGCTATCTCGATTCCAAATTTCATCCAAATCCGGCCGTTGACGCGTGAAGGAGTAGCAAACTTACCAACACACACAACCTCGCATTTATGGATTCACTTGCGCCCGCGACTGTCTCAATCTCTTGTTACGTCACCGAGCGTGACCTTTGTACGCAATTATATCCGCGTAATGCCGCTCGCACTGACACTCAAACGCAAGATTCTAACCTAATGGCTCTTCATGACGGGCCATCTTCGGCCATCGCACGCGACGCATTCATACGTAAGACGGGCCATTATTACACATGCCTAACATCGGGTCATTGTGGGGTGATATTCTAACGTTCTCAGCGCTGCCTCAGGAATCGTGTGACGTCACACATGATACGTCTGACTCGATGGTGAAGATATCGCGGGTTCGTTTCCCGCTAGGAGCAAATGTTGTGTGAGCGCAAACATTTGCACACCATCATATATGTTAAGTATCTTGCTTGTACTAGCTTGTACATTTCATACGACCGTATATTTCAATGACGATCAGTGTCTGACCTAATAAAGCATATTTACATACATTTCGTTAACTAATTGCTTAATATATTTTATCTAAACCCATATCATAAAACCTCCATAATGTAACCCAAAACCGTAGGAAATGACCACCATTATGACAACCTGTGCTGTAATGTTATTACAGTATCGATTTTAGTATCGTAATGGTCATAACGATACAGATATGAGCTACAGGCCGGCGCGCCGCCGTCGCCGCAGCCGGAGGGGCGCCATCGTCGCCGCAGCCGGAGGGACCCCATCGTCACCGTGTCGCCGTTTATAATATGGGTGTAGATAAAGTTATGTATGCAACTCTGCATAATTTCGCCCTCGCTTAAAAGCTCGTTTCATAAAACCACACTAGTGTTTTAAGGCCTATCATTATGCAACCGTTGCATAAACTACTATTATTTACAAAATAATTGAGTACGCAATGTATTACATCGCAGTGATTAATCGATTTGCGTATCTACGCAAAAATCATGTCATGAGAGTCATGACAGTTCATTTGTTTAGATATACGTAATACATTGCTGCTCAGTCCTACTTTAAAAAAATATTACTCTTTACTAATTAAACTATTTAAAAGTAGTGTGAACCTCCGGATTTCCATACAAAAGGCGATAACAATGTACACCCCTAAATGTTGCAGATAAAATGTGATTAATTAACTATTGAATCTCTATATAATTTTTAATGATTTGTTCGGGTTTAATGTGAATTTTATTATTGTATTGTGTACTGTGTAACGATATGGTTAAGACCTGAAGTAAATGAGTTCTATTCTATTCTAGAGGATAACCGATTGTTTTAATAATTAATAGGGCCAATTAATATCTATTAGGGCCTTCGTTGGTAGGTATATAATGCAGAAATGCATTTTCGTAGTGGTAGAGCCAAACAGTAATCCTCACTATATGATTACTGTTCGAATGGGCCGGCTCGACCGGGGTAGTACCACACTCTCACAGAATATCGGCGTAAACTAATAGCTTGCTATTGCGTTTCGTACGGTGAGTGACGAGATCCGGAGGCCTATTCCCTCATCCCCATCCCATCCCCATGCCCCATCCTCCATAGACTGGCAACGCATTGGCAGCACCTCTGGTGTTGCAGATGTCCATGGGCGGCGGTGACCACTTTCCATCAGGTGGGCCGTCAGCTCGTTTGCCAGTCAATTGACATTTAAAAAAAATGCCAACCGTTTTTAAACAACTCTAACGGTATTCACAGTTGGTAATTGGTTGGACATAATGATAATCTTTTTGTTATATTGGTCAAAATTAAATGTTAGTTTTATGTGGGAAAACTACCAACCATATCCCTACGGGTGCCCTACTTGGCCAATAGATGCCAAAGGAAAATGCGTCGTATTTTTAATTAGACGAAGTCAACTGACTGTTTACTGTGTTGTCAGTTTTAGATGAAATAAAAATAGTGTTGTGACAAAGTGAATGATTGAAAAAACTCCTGAATGAATGAAATTGCCTCGACTATCTAGTGAATAGTTAGTGTGCCAAACTGCCGATATCGGGTATTGGGTTCGAATTTTAGTCGTGCTTTGTACATATCAACGAGTTTTCGACGACTATGTTCCTATAGTATCTACCTATACTATACCGAGTGTTTTAAACATTAAGGAAAACATTGCGAGGAAACTTGTAAGACTGTCCTATTTAAATAATCTATTCTTTTATAGTTTAAAATGATTAACTATTCACACTCATTGTTCATTCATCTGATTGAACTAGAACTGAACGCATCACTATTACTTTAAATATGGCAACATTCTTTTACAAAGTGATATTAGCTACTGTCAGTAGGCTTCGTATAATTAAAAATACGACTATAGGGTAAGAATTCTTGTACTCATGTACCGACACAGACCAATCCAATAGACGCCGCTTTTCCGGGCGACCCCCGCTGCCAGCATTACAGACAAAAAGCTATAAGCAGAGGGGCTATAGGGAAGCGCGGGCGCATAAACTCGAACGCGCCAATCACAGCGCTCTAAGAAGGATCCGTATCCTGATCCTTTTAATCGGTATGATAAAAATACAGAATGTTTTTGTTTACATTTTGGTCGGTTCGATTCCTGATTGAGGCAAGCAACTTTTGAAAAATAGCCGTGGGAGGCCCTATATATTTCTATACTTACTGATTTCTAAAGACAACATGAAATAGTGCATTCTACCGTAACAAATGTTATTAACTACATTTGTTAGAAGCAGGAACGGCCAGACGCCGACAAATGTCAAATTAGTGTAGTTATGTACCATTGTACAATAAACCATTAAAAACTTTAAAAAAACAACTTCCCACCCTGTCGATCAGTGATCTCTGTCTGGTAAGAAGTGGTTAAGCGCGAGTCGGTTATATGTTAAGGGTTCAGCCGTGTGATGGAACCCCTTCGCCTTAAAGACAGTATATCCAGCTCTTGATATTTTTGGCCTGGCCCTAGGTGAAGACGTCCGTTTACAAAGAATATTATGAATCTGCCCCTAAAACAACTCTGATTTACAGTTTACTAGCGATTCGCCCCGGCTTTGCACGGGTAGCACTTTTTATCTATTGCCTCATTTACATGCAGCCGAAGTGAGCCGGGAAGTGGGCATGGAAGTGGGCAGTGCGAGTATGTAATTGGGTCACTTCTCCTGCTCCTGCCACTGCTACTCGCGTTTCCTGGCGTGCAGGGAGTCAGGTAGCAGCATGTGAACACCCACTGCCTTCGAAAGCAGTATGCGGGAATTATTTCTGGCAGCGCGAGCAGCAGTGGCAGTGGCTGCATGTAACAGCATGTAAACACCCAATGCCTTCGAAAACATTGATTTTTATAATATAGATAGATATTTCACTGCGGGCGAAGACGTAGCGGAATCGATAGTATTTGACCAAGCGAGCGCGAAGTGTCTCCGTTTCAGCTTGTTCAAACATGCTTTCGTATGACCGGATGTCTGATCTCTTCTGAAATTTTGTGAGCAGGTCCGACAATTATACACTATGTTTTTTATGTCAATTCAGTTTTTCTAAATTTTCAGGCGTTTAGAAAAAAATTCAAAAATCTCCCAAACTTATTTTGTTACCCTTATTACGCCTAAATTACAAGGGTTTAGGGGTTTTAAGGTATGCAAAGACAGACTCGCGAGGCCTATTTATATTATTAGATTACACAGCACGGAACCCTAACAACCCAAGTTCCTACTCCAAGTCAAGGTGAAAATTATTAAAAAACGGAATATGCGCCATTGTCTGCGTATCTCCACATCAAGATAACCCAGCAGCATTCATTCTTTGTTCCTGCAGCACTTGAATTTTAATCAAACTTGTGTTTTAAATAACTAGTAAATTATACGAATACGATACAATATCTTTTTATTAATAAAAAAAACCCTAATTACCCGAATAAATAAATTAATCAGGGGACAATCTTTACACAAATCGATCTAGTCCCAAAGTAAGCTCTAGAGGCTTGTGTTATGGGTACTAGACGACGATATACATACTTATATAGAGAAATAAATACTTAAATATATAGGAAACATCCAAGACTCAGGAACAAACATTCGTGCTGATCACACAAATATTTGCCCTTACCAGGGATCGAACACGGGACGCTAGTTTCGGAGGCAGGGTCACTACCAACTAGGCTACGCGTCGTCGTCGAATACCTACGGCAAACCAAAAGGAAGGTATTGATTTTAGCAGTCTACGTAATGTATGTTAGTTTGTATGTATGTTCATCTGTTCCTAAAATACTCATTTTATTTTGACAATTAGGGTGTTGGTGGCTTCATATTAGTATTTCATAGGGTATATGACGTTTAAATAAATCGATCATGGTCGATAAAACGATTTAAATAACTAATCTGATTTTTTTTTCATACAAAAATGTCATACAAAAGCACATTCTGCCATAATCTCCTTAATTTGGTAGTGGATTCATTCATACTTCTCTTATTTAGTAAACAAGTTTCTAACCTCAAAATGCACCTTTTTTGGCTAAAACAGCTGTTTCCTTGCAAATACAGGAACCAGAGAGAATAAATTTAGACGTCAATTTGCAAATTTTTAGCCTATGTTTGCTTTATTTAGGATACAACAGCTGTTCACCCAAAAATTGCACATTTTGAGGTTAGAAACTTGTTTACCAAATAAGACAAGTATGGATGAATCCACTGTAATCAATATTATAAAAACTGAAACCTATAGTTTGCCCTACTCATCATTAATTATATTTAACCATTTAACCTAGATTAATCGATTTAGATGTTTCTTTGCTTCAATTTTTATTTTTATTATTATGACCCTTAGAGACTTTATACATCTTTAAGTTACTTAACTTTTCCAGACGCGGAGACTGTACATCTCCCTTATTAGTTATTTATTAGAATTAATTTGTACCCATTAGGTTTTTATGTTGCACATTTTGTTTTAGTTTTTAGATAAAACTGTACTGCCAAAGTTGAAAAAAGACTTACTGCTGAGTTTCTTGCGGCGTTTCTTCTCAGCAGATGTCACCTTTCGAAGCGCTGGTAGATTCAGACATGTAAAAGAGCCTAGGTGGCCTACTTGCAAAATAAATATTTTCATTTTCATATACGAATATCAAAATCCGTCCACATTTAAAAAGGTAAACACGTTCTCCACTTGTATGAAAAGTGTTAAGCTGTTTATTCACACACCCTTAAATCGCATTTTTCGTTTCTGTCTTCCATATCCAAACTATATTCACTCAGGTAATGCATTTCAAAAACTATATTGATTTAAATATTATTGATTTTGGTAACGGATATTTACAAGTCAGGCCTACATATGTAATGTTAAGTTAAATAGTTATATGTTAGTATATCCGTGTGTTCACTGAACGTAAACTGGCGAACTAAAAGAAAGTAAAACGTTTTAATTATAGTTATATTTATTCTTCTCTCCAATTAATGTAAGCAAAGAAATATGAGCGGCTAATAAAGACCGTGTGAAGAGAAAGCGGGGCTGTGGCCTTGCCGGCGCGGAGCGGGAAGCGATACGCTTCCGCTTTTATAGAATACAAAAAACTGGTTAAGTGCGAGTTGGACTCGCGCACATGTGTATCTTAGTAGTTTAGTATTTTATTTTGTTCGCTCGAGCGCACTCCCTTTCAAGATTTCTTGTTATTTAGGTTTAAAATTATTTTCTTCCACAAGTCCACAATGTGACTTTTTATTTGTATTTATTTCAATAGAGAGTGGGTCCAATTCGAAACGGTCTTCTAAATCTAAAAATTCCTAAACTTAAAATAAGAAACATCAAACTCGATTTTGTATAGCACAAAGCTGTTAAAATCAACCTGACGTTTCTTATTTAAAATGTAGTGACTTTTAAATTTAGTGTTCTCACTTTCGAATTGGCACCATTATCTAACTATACCCAAGTTAAATTTTACAACTGAAACTTTAGCCGTATTGAAACTACAATTACCTACTAAACATAACACAATCTGTTTTTAAATTCTCAGTTCAGAACCGGATAACATTTTCTAAAACATTTCTAAATTTAGTATCCCAAAGTAATGATCATTTTTAATTTGTACAAAAACCTTTTATACCACACAGGTTTATTTAAAGGCAAACTTTTCTCACTGCCTTGAAAAATATCTACAAACAAGCTCATAATGCTACGTACATCCAAATTAAATCATTTAACCCTGGCGTCCACTAGACTCGCCGAGGCGAATCGAATTGAATCGCAATAATTCGCCTCCTATATTTTCTAATGCAACTGCGTCCATTGAATCGGCGCGCCGCCGCGGCTGTTCGTCAATGGACGCAGTTGCATTAGAAAATATAGGAGGCGAATTATTGCGATTCGATTCGATTCGCCTCGGCGAGTCTAGTGGACGCCAGGGTTCAATCAGAAAGCAGGTCATCTGTGGAATCTTTTACTCGTCACATAATATGATAAAATTAAATGAATCTTCCGCTCTGCTTGTTACCTAGACTCGGCCTTAGGTCATGTGCGGAGCGAGATGCATCTCATCTTCGACTTGATCGTGACAGCATCATTTGTTATCCTAGTCCTGAAGACACACTAAAAGCTAGCGATATTCATTTTTCATTTCATTCAAAGTTATTTCTTAATCACTCAAAGGTTACCTGGAACAGATTCCATAAAGTGGCAAGTATTTTTATTAAGTACGTGTTCTTGAACATACATACTAATTATATTATATTATTATATATATCTTATATTTTTCTCATATACCAGGTACGCAATGTAACAAGTTTCATACCTTCAACCCCCTATATTACCCCCTTTCAGTTCTATTTCCTTAAGTTTCTATAGCCTATAGGTATAACTGCCTGAACTTACACTTAATAATATCGAATTAGAATCCGTGCAGTAGTTTTAAAGTTTATCGCGTACATAACAATAAGACAAACAGACTAGAAATTCAAAAACCATTAGGATGTGTTCTATTGCTTATTCTGAAGCTCCCCATAGCATTTTTTCATTATTATCTTCAATGTACAGACTTTCCATTTAACGAGTTTATTACAGTGTAGATTCTGAAAAAACGGTGTTTAAAAATTAAGACGTGTATGCGTATTTTTTCAGAAATAAACTATTCCGTTAAAGCGTATCAGCATCGCTCAAGATTTCTTCTATTTGCATAGCATTGTGATGGAAGCAGGCTTAGTTAAAAACTTGTTACCTAACTTATAATGAAAGGCTAACCTTATGTAACAAGACCTCAGACTATTATAGTGTTTCTAGATTCTAGACTTGACATTTATGTTATTAATAATGTAGTAGGTATATTGAAATTCTTGCGATGCCATTATGAATTAGCATAATGATATTCGTTTGTTTCGTCACTGCTTTCAGTAACTAATTTTTATTGATCAGGATTCATTGACATTTAATTTTTAACCGACTTAAAAAAGGAGGAGGTTCTCAATTCGGTTGTATTTTTTTTATGTTTGTTACTTCACAACTCCGACATTTATAGATCGATTTGAAAAAATCTTTTTAAGCGGTAGGGTATACCTCCAGTTTGGTCCCGTTGTAGCCAAAGTCCAGGTGTCATGAGAGGATCTATGAGGAATCGATGGAACTCTTAAAATATTATAGGCACGCATATAGCAATTTTAGTATAATCTGTAATAACTCAAGCAGTTATGTTCCAAAAGCATTATTTGGTGAAGTGGAACTGTTGATGAAGACCATAGATGATCACCGGAACTCCTAAATGATAGGTATTTCACGGGTGGCGATTAGATTGCTGTACCTATAAGGTCCGGAAGCAACTTATGTTCATGAAAATCCATGTGGTAAAATAGAACCGGTGGTGATGAAACCAGGAGAAGGTGCAAAGATGTCAATCGTTGAAGAGCTCTTCAACGATTGACATCCTTGCACCTTCTGTTCGGTTTTCTAATGTAAAATACTCCTCGGTATATGGTATATGAAAAACACCTTGGTGAAATGTCATTCGTTTATGACAGTTAATTGGGTAGTTGACTATAGTTAGTAACGAAATATTAAAATATTTCTGTGGAATAATAGCTATTAACCCCCTTCAATACATATAGAACAGGAAGCATGTAAAAATAAATCAAGATTAAACTATATTTTAATAATTTAAAACGTTCATTTTTAGTTCTAAGTCACTTGACTTACTACTACTACTACATCGTGAGCGTAGCGAGGTAATTCAAAGATGCGTGGAGTCCCCATACCCCATACTGCATACGTTTTTCGTATTTTTTGATAGTGTAAATGACGGACTAAATAGTTTTTTTCAGGAAACTAGCCTATTGTAGGGTTTTCATGACCCACCCGGCTCTCCTATATATTATGCAGTACGTAACACGACGAACAGCAAACCTTCAAACCCGTTGATGGCTACGTCGAGCCGAGCACTGTTTAGTAAATTTAGCAAATTAATAAATTACCTCTAGTTTTAAAGTCGGTTAACACATTTTGTATCATTCATTCCACTTTTCCATAAATCCTATCACGTGTTCAACTATGACCGCGGTATAATCACATTAACGCGATTTAAGCAATTGTGTAACTTATTTAAATAACGCATTTTATACGTTTAATGGCCGAATTCAGAAAGGCCACTCAAATTGATCTTTAATTAAAGTGAAGTTTCAGTGATGTTTCTATATAGATTGACAACCAGTTGAGGGATATTTAATTACCTAATAACTAATCAAATGCTTAAGTGGCGTTTCTGAATTCGGTCATAAGAGGTTCAAACTCACAAACAATAACTATCAGGGCGTCTATTCAGGAACGTCTAAGTGATATTGTAGCGACTCGCGAGCGAGATTCGCATCCCGCTCTGACGTATTACGCATCGTGCGGAAGAGTGAGATGAGAATCTCGCTCGCGAGTCGCTACAATATCACTTAGATGTTCCCGAATAGAGGCGTAGCACTGACATCCATTATCTTGATGCCTAAATGTCAATTTTGATTTCCCTTCGTAGGTAGGTAATAACAAATAAGGTCGGTAAACAATAATAACGAGAATGACACGATTTTATATATAAGACGTCTTCATCATACAAAACCAAGGTATTACCATTAATAATAAAATTATTATTCGTTATAGGTCTATTATAAAAAAAAACTGATGTTCTTAAGATATGTACCATAACCTTTCTCCTCATCCAAACTTTGACGGGTTATAATATTTGCCTTCGTCGTGTTACATACTGTATACGCATGCGCGTGACCAGGAGACACCATAATTGTATTTATGTCACGCGTCGAAGCGCGCCTGTTGACATAGTGTCATTGGTGCTACGGTCACGGGGTGGTGGATTGTGTCGTGAAGTCCTATTCGATGTCACGCAGTCCGGTCCGCAATGTCACAAGTGTGAACGTGACATTTCATCGTAACATGGTTCATGAACGTGTCAGCATCAGATTGTCCACATTTCCAGCTTAGGTAGTAGTGACCCTGCATCCGAAAGTAGTGGTCTCCGGTAAGAGGCAAATATTTGTGTCTTGGATGTTTCCTAAAGTATTTATTTATCTATATAATTACATATGTATATCGTACTACTTAGCTGGTGCCCGCGACTTCGTCTGCGTAGAATACTAATTTAAGTAGCCTATGTCCTTCTCCAAGGTCCAATGTACTTGTATTCCAAAAGTTCATCAAAACTGGTTCAGCGGTTTAGGCGTGAAAACGTAACAGAGTTACTTTTGCATTTATAATATTAGTTAGGATAATACCCATTACCCATAACACAAACCTTCACGAGATTGTCCCCCGATTTATTTATTTAGGCCGGTATATTATTTATTTAGGTATTTATTTTATAAAGGTCTGTCAGATCAAGATCAATTAAAAAATCCGTAAATTTTTTGACATCCTGGCCAAAATTTGATCGAACGGATTTTTACAAAGCTTAGCTTTAGTCCTGGGGTGTGATTCTCTTTAATGTGGAGCATGGTGTCTTGCGGGAGAGGTCTACCGGCAGAGTTGATCGCAGTATTCGTATTGGTACCGTAATGAAACCAACTCTGTGAGGTGGGCGGGCATGCACTCGGATGAATATAGGTTGCAATGTGGAGTGAGGCAGGGGGGCTGACCTTCCCTTGACTGTTTAATATGTATATGGACGGGCTGATCGAAGAACTCAGCAGCGCCAAGGTCGGATGTTCCATTGGCAATAAACTATATGGCGTTGCTGACTTCCTCGATCAGTGCGCTCAGGAAGCTCTTGGGGATCTGTGAGCCTTATGCGGAGACCATGGGCTCAGATGTAACCCCAGTAAAAGTGAACTCCTCGTTTTTAAGGCTGGTAATAAGAAAGTAGAGGATGTTCCTCCTGTTAGACTGAGTGGAGCCGTCCTAAATAGGGTACAGCGCTTTAAATACAGGGGCCACTGGCTCACCGAGGACCTCACCGACGACCTAGATACAGATAGGGAGCGCAGGGTATTGACGGTTTGATGTAACATGCTGGCACGCAGGTTTGCAAAATGCTCCAGTGAGGTCACGCACGCTATTTAGGGCATTAGTCTAACTTTTAGTGGCAAATAAAGCCGTCATACTTGCGGGGCGCGCGGGGTTTTTAGAGCGCTCTGGTTGGTACGTTCGGGTTAGTATCAGATGGTCGTAACGCAACTGGTCTACGGCATCAACTCGCCTAAAAAGTAACTCACCTATGAAGCAGCTCGTCAGAAAATTATTTTGTCTACTGCCCTATTATCAATTCGACTTAAATGTAAGTGGTATAAATAGTTGGTCGCCTATTAAGCAACTCCTCTTAAAAAACAAGTGATCCTAAGTATATAGTTGGTCGCCCGTGAAGCAATTCGTCTTAAATGCGTGTCGGGGAACATTAAGCCCGTTTCAATCTTACCGGAGCGTTCAAGTTAAGCAGTATGACTGTAAATGAGTAAAAATCGGACAATAACTATGAGGCAAACATACATAATTCAGATTTGTTTGGTTAAGTTCGGTTGAGGAATCGTATTATTTCTGACGAGTTACTTTTTAGACCGAATTGCGAATTTGTCCAGGTTATTTTAAGACGATTATCTATAGAGTCCAGTTACTTCATGGGTAACCTGATAATTTGTCAAACCGATTTCTGACGAGCTGCTTCATAGGCGAGTTACTTTTTAGGCTATAATATAATATTACCAGCGTAACAATATTTATTATTTTAATAAATATATCCATCTACCATCTTAGGACTAATTAATCGAACGTGGCCACAAGTAGTCTTGTGGCTCTGCCCACCCCATTAGGGATTTCGGGCGTGATAATATGTATGTATGTGTAATAAATAAATTAGATCAAAATTAATGAATTAACAATTTACAAAGTAAAAAATCAAGTTAAAACACAAATAATAAAATGAACGTGAAAAATCGCACGGTTATGTCGCAAACATAAACAAATATGACGTGGAATAGATTGTAGCATCTAGAAATCTACCCAACCTAGATGTCAAAATATGAAAGAGAAAAAAAGAAGAAGACCGCCATCTGTTAGGAATTCATAGAACTTACAAATAAATACACACTATTGTCGTGTAATAAACATTTAATTTGCAATAACAAATATTGAGGTGAATAATCGAGTCAAAAACTATCGTATCTTTTAAGTTGGACCAAATTACACATATTTACAAAATTTCATCAAGATCGGTTTAGTAGTATAGATATTTTAACAAACGATAACGGTTAATAGAAAACAATAAAACACAGAGTTGATACTACCTGAGACTCTCCAAATCTCAATCTCATCAAAATTCCTTCAGTAGTTCTCCAAACAAACAAACAGACAAAATAGCTGACTTATTTGTCCCCTGTATATATTTTTTGTAAACATATAAGCTATCTTCATTTCAAATTTCATCCAAATCCGTCCAGCCGATAAAGATTGAAGGAGTAACAAACATACTAACGCACACACAAAAACTCATGTCTATTCATGAACCCACCGGCGAGCCTAAATTGACCCGTCAATGTGTATAAACTACGTGTTCGTGCGTGTCTACGACCTTGGACGTATTAGGATGCAGGCGGCCACGGTTGTAGGTAGGTACCTTACTCGGCATAATGCCTACGAGCGTGCAGGTCAATTTATGATTGTCGAACGAAAATAAGACATGTTTGTTAAAGAATAACGTACAGTACCCGGTGGTAAATATTGCACTTCGACCTTTAGAAAGAGAGAATCGGCTAATTTCGGGTACGTAGAGCGTTATCTCTGTCCCACACTATTATTATAACGTTTGCTAGTCGTGGTTCAGATATATATATATATATATATATATATATATTTTGGACTGGACGTGACCGCACTTTATCGCATCTGAACCATATATATATATATATATATATATATATATATATATATAAATATATATGTATAGAGTTGTTAAAACCCCTAACTTTAAATCACTTAAAGTTGTACCGTGGCATCTATAGGAAAAAAGGGAAACCTTTACGAGGCCAGTCACGCGAAATTATCGTATATCGTTGGATAAATATTCACTTTAGTTGCATACCTAATCGTCAAACATAAGAACCTCTTCTTTTTTGGAAGTCGGTTGAAGAAGTTTTTATTTTGTTTAATATTTGTATTAATTTCGTTGGTATACTATACATGTTGAAAAGGAGTAAAAGATATAAAAAAGGAGTTTTACAGTTCTATATAGTTCACGCTGGAATCAAAACAAAACAACAATAAAATACTTAAACTAGAAATAAGCACGGCTTTACTCACGATTTATTGTCAGAAATAGTCCGACATGTTTCGAACTCATAAGGAGTCCTTCTTCAGGGGTTGAGTTCGAAACATGTCGGACTATTTCTGACAATAAATCGTGAGTAAAGCCGTGCTTATTTCTAGTCTTAGTAATGTCTCACGAAAGTTTTAATCTGATTAATAAAATACTTAGTTCTGAATTCAAATTCTGATAAACGATTAATCTAAGCTGGACATGGAAATTCGCATTCGTTTGTATTCGGAAATGTGATGATTGCCGATGTGCAATATTTACCGCCGAGCACTGTAGCCGATCTAATTATTATATGTAAGAATAAACTGATATTTATTGATAAAATAAAACAAAAGCCTTTAATCTTAACTCGTATATTGATAAAAACTTAAAAAAAAAACAAAAGCATGTTTATAAAACATAATAAAAACAATGTACTCTAACACCACGGGAAAGTATAATTAACTCTAAAGCCTGTAAAATACGGATCAGAATCCAAACTCGTCTAGTTAATAAAGTACAGATTAATATACCGACGCCGTTTACTTCATTTCGACATCGATTTTGAATTTGAACTATATACTGCCAATGCAAGTTTGCTTTTGCGTAAACATTAAAAAAAACTATAGCTGAATCAATTTAGATCACCATTTGTGACTGTAGTGGTGTGTGTTTAATGTTCCATAGGTATATAAAACACAGACACGAATACGCACACATTTATACTCTTCCACATATCTACTCACACATAAGCAAATGCGGCCCGAAATCGATTCAGCTATACTAATATTAATTTATTAATAATAACATTGCAACTTTGACTTAAAATATTAATGATATAATCCACAGACTAAATATCCCGAAAAAACGGCTTAGCCTAACTTTTACTAGCAAATAAAGCTGCCAAACTAGCGGGGCGCGCGGGGTTTTTAGAGCGCTGTGATTGGTGCGTTCGAGGTTATGCCCCCGCGCCTGCCTGTAACCCCGCTGCTAATGGCTTAGTCTCTAAGTTAGGCTAGTTTCTTATCAATGACTGTCGAAATATCATTAGAACTCGTTGATTCGACAAACTTAAGGTATTTCGCCTAACATAAATTTTCATCGCATTAAGACGTTCAAATTTAAATAAATTTAACAGCTGTCGCTTGTTTATTTATTAATTTGTCAAACCCAGCATGAATTGAGAAATTAAAGTACTATCTCTTATCTAGAATCTCATCTCAAGTTATGGTTGCAATATTATTGTTAATATAAAAAATTTATCTCGCAAAAGCATTGGCATACGCAAAGTCGCAGTTCGCACCGATGTGTTTAACGCACAAATACTCGGAAACATTAATAATTTCGACACAAATCGTAAGCACATTATAATGCGTGGTCTTCGTCAAGTACCATGCTGTCGAATTTTTGTGACAGTTCGCGACAAAAATGACAGATGTGCGACTAGGTCCATGAATATTCGTGCAAAAACACATCAAAGGACATTCGCCGGCAGCAGGTGCTTTGCGTACGCCGATGCTAATTAAAGTAACCGATTTTTCAACGGCAGTACTATAGATGGGTTTATCAATGAGTGAATTGACTGTTCCTTTTATATCAAGCTACAAATCTGGACAGTTATTTTCAATGCAGTTTAGCACAACCTCACATTAAAAGTCAGAAGGCTGCATCACATTAACGACTCGCTTTAGTATCAAGTCGAGCGTGTTCCAAATACAATGGTCCAGCGGCCATTGTGGCGCCCAGCATTCAACTGTCTATATCTCCCCAATCTACCCTTCACTTAGGTTTTTCCTCGAGTACTTACATATCATATTTACAATGGTATGGATTGGTAACAATAATTAACAAATGACTATAGTGTCTAAAAACCAAAAGGTAACCGACATACTTCAAAATGGTATTCCATATATACAGCTCTGTATGTTCGTCCCTTTTGGTTTTTTATGCATAATGGTTACCTAATTAATCCCATCCGTGGTGCTCGTGGTGGATTGGGACCCAGACCTTCTCCCACACTGGTTTCCACACCTTCTTCCATGCGGGAACTTCCACAGTCTTCCATACGGGCACTTGAATTTGCTTCCACTTCTCTACCCATATTTTCTTCTGTACTGGCACCCAGACCTCTTTCTTTACCGTTTTCCACACCTGAACCTTCTCTTCTACCCATTCCTGTTTTTTCTCTGTTACCCACGCTTGCTTCTTTTCTGTCCTCCAGATTTGCTTCAGTTCCTCTTTCCACTCCAACTTCTTCTCGGTAACCCACTCCTGTTTATGTTCGGTTCTCCACACCTTCTTCCATACGGGTTTCCAGATCATCTTCTTCCTCCACAAATCGTGGCTGGTGTATTCCCATCCATGGTCGTCTTTTCCTAAGAACTTTTCTCCGGGAACTCCTTCCTTTACCCACTCCGGGATATAGGATTGCTTCCACTCCGGAACCTGAATGGTTTTCGTCACGGGAACCTTAATTTCCTTCCAAACTGGTTTTTGCACCTTCTTCCAATCTGGAACCTGAACCTCCTTCCAAATAGGTACTTGCACTTCCTTCCAAATGGGTTTCTGTACTATTTTCCACGCGGGCACTTGTTCTTCTTTCCATTGCTGTACTTTCTCAGTTTTCCACGCTGGTTCCTTTTCTTTCTTCCACTCCGTTTTCCAGGCGAGTTTCTTTTCGGTCTTCCAGATCTGTTTCCACTCTTCCTTCCACACGAGTTTCTTTTTCCACACGCCTTCTGGTTCAGAATGCCAGCCACCCGGGGAGCGCTTCTCCCTGGTTGTCTCTACATCCTGGGGGACCGGGACTGCGAGGGCAGCCGTGAAGGCCACGGCCAAAAGCTGAAAGAAAAATACACGTATTAGAATATGGGTTTAAAACGTTCATGTAGACCATTCCAGCTTTTACAGCGTTATATCGTGAACTAATTTACATAAAAAACTATCGCAGTAGTCTGTAGAAATATATCCATTTTGATACACTTGGCGTTATGAAAACAAGTGATCCAACTAGTCCTCAAATTATAATCCTACGCCCTTTGATACAAAAGCTAAAAAATATTTTTTAGCTTATACTCGTATGTGAAACGCGTGACTGATTGTATGCCATGGAGTCTGCCATTTCTTTCGCATTGAAACAGCTAGAAAAGGACGACCTTGTTTTTGTTGTGGTCTTTCAAATCTCGTCTTTTAACAGAATGATTAATGACTGTAATATTACAAACGGTTTGAAAATTAAAGCCAAGGTCTCTGTCAGTAAGTTAATTAGTATTTAAGATATTTTTAAGACATAAACAAGTTGTTGAACATTAGAAGTTGTCACCTTTAACGTTATTGATAATTAGAATTAAATGATTATCACAACTTCTAATGATTAACACGAGAATATTGGAAAAGTAAATGACTAGTATTTTTAAGTACCCTAATCTGTATTTGGAAGGTGATAATAGATTTTAAGACAGATTATTTGCGGTCTACAAAAAAGTCCCAATCGTTATTTTTGACAGTTCTTATACAAATTTAGAAGGTAAGTATTATTATATTATACCGAATATCTTCTCAGTTTAGCGCGTGAAAATCATAGACTTATTCCTCGCATAAAATATTCGTCAATCCTAATAATAAATATGGAAGCATTTCTTCCCTTTTGATTTGAATGAAATGTAGAAAGCAGATAAACCATATCTTGGAATAAAACATAGGATGCTTTTTATCCCGATAATGAATTCCCGTGGGATGATTTGTCAACAGAATCACAACTAGTTTCTTATATTTCTGATGGTATGCTCTACTCTACCATAGGGCAAGTTCCATCCGTTTTATTGTATGATGAAGTGCTGTCGTGGAAGGCCAACAGTGGCCGAAAGGTCAGTGCATTGCAAGCGCGAGCAAGCTTGTTCCAGAAACCCTTTGTTGTTACAATGTGCCAAGGTTTGGTGCAATAGGGACCCCTATTGTAACAAACCTTCGCACTTCAGCTAATGTTAATTGAAATATACCTGACTTTTTCATTGCTATTATGAATTAGTTTCCGTCTACATTTTCTAGGATCAAAAGTACCTCTACCTACCTCTTATTCCAAGAACTACGGTAACTATTTACAAAGTTTCATTAATATCCGTCCAGCTATTACGTAGCTGAGAGGTAACAAACATACATTACACATAAACTTTCGAATTTATAATATTAATGAGCATGAAATTTGTAAGAATGTCTCTCTTCGTTCTTTGTATGGAATAAATTTAGGCTTTTATCTAATTAAGGTTTTTTGAGACGCATTCGCGAAATCGCGGAAAGCGAAAGTTCTTCCACACTAAATAGCCGACGCGGGTTCTCTTTTGAATTGTGGTCGGAGGTAATTACAGTAAGTTGCCTCATAAGATTAGCAATTAGAAATATTCTTAGTGCTTTATTCGTATGGTAACAGTCACTATTTTGCATACTTGCGTCCTTCATTTGTCCTTAATTTAGGTTTACTATTTTCCTACAAGCCCTCGAAGTCATACCTATTTCAGTTTCCAGAATTTTAAAGTTACAAGTTCTGTTAATCGACCGAGCGAGCGAAGCGTCTCCGTTTCAGCTTGGGCAAAAATACTTTCGTATGTCCGGTGGATGTCCGTCGGCCGTCTTTCCATTTGTTCTCGTCTACAGGTTGGGAGTTCTCAACCGATATTCGTGAAATGTTGTGAGCAGGTTCAACAATTAAATAGATTTTTTTTTTCGATTCAGTTTTTCGGAATTTTTCAAAATGGCGGAGATATGAGGGTTTTGCAATTACAAACTTATTTGCGGTGTTGGCTAACTGACCCGACGTATATCGATGTATGGGGATATCAGTTTTCCAACGGCAAATATAAGTTTGTCGCGAGGTCTAAAGCTCACGGAGCCACCAGTAATAAAATTTGTTCTGTATTTTAAGAACATAAAGCGTCAAATTTGAAACGTTATCTTGTTAGTGTAAAATTTCCTAAACTTATAAGAAACGTCAACATCGATTTTGTATAGCACAAAGCTGTTAATATCAAGTTCGACGTTTCTAACGGAGCCAATTCAAAAGAATATTCGCTAAATTTAAGTCACTAAACTTAAAATAAGAAACGTCAAACTTGATTTTGAGAGCTCTGTGCTATACAAAATCGAGTTTGACGTTTCTTGTTGTAAGTCTATGTTTTTTTTTTTAATTAAGAAGACACCGTTTTGAATTGGATCCAATATTGTTTTGTTTTGGAATGATCTTTAAAAGCAATTGACAAATGCCAACATTTTCCACACGTCTATTTTTTTAGCTAATTAAAAAGTTGTAATAATTTTAACGGAGATATAAAACAGTCGGTCATTATGGCGATAATCTGAATGACTTCACTGCGACGCGAAAAAACATGAATGCACGAACAGTTTTTTAAAAAGGTTTTTTTCTATATATTATGATAATGGGAGCTTAAGAGAAAACAAAAAATAAAGGTCTCTTAAAACTGTTTAAGTTTTTTAACTAGCTCAAAAACTTGACATATGGAAAAAAAATAAAAATATGTGGGAATTGTAAAGACTGCGTTACACATTTCTAATGAAACTTCAATCATATGATTTTAGTTGAATTTTCGATATAGATAAGGACACACATGATAATAATTCTATAATATAGACTTTAGCTATTAAAACTGTAAAGAATGTTTTAACTTTGTAGTAACATAGTTTTAAATTATTATTGTAACTAACACCTATGGACGAAATTTGTCTGAATATAATTTTATATTTTATTTTTTCAAATCATGTATAAATTCTTCGCGTCATTTTCTTAATTTTTCTGTTCCGTTGGATTTAAACTAGTGCATTTAAACTAGTTTATTGAATTACTAGATTATGCCCGTGACTTCGTCCGCGTGGAATTCGTTTACAACATTTTCCCGGAAAATGTAGCATATGTTCTTTTCCGGCTATCCAACTATCGCTATGCAAAAAATCAAGTCAATCCATCGCAAAATAAAAAAAAAATGTTAATAGTTTGGATCTACAAAAGCTACCAATTAATTTGCTTGCAAATAGTAAAACTGCCGTAAATAAGATAACATATTTTTTACAGCATAATTGAGATAAATTTCACAATCTCAAGGATCATTTCACTGTCGTCCATCCATATACTGACTTGAGTTGTTGCCTCACTCTCAATCAAGTGCCCTGCCCTGCGAGTACATTCACATACCCGAAACCGGCTTCAATGTATTTATGTGCGAATGTATGTTGATTAATAATATTGACTCAGTGTGCTTTATGATCAGGAACTTAGAGGAAAAAATTAATTATTAAATATAGCTTTTATTTTGATAATGTAAATATAAAATTAATATTTACATATAAAATAGTAAATATTAATTTTATATTCCAATTTGAACATTAAGTTTATACTTTTGTACACGTAGTATTTTAATCATATATTTTATACCAATTATCATTATGATAATAATTTATTACGTACGTATATTTTAGTCTTAGCAGTAAGAAATGACATGCAAAAGTTCAATAATTTTATTTTTATTATTATTTTTAGCCATATTGTTTTAATTGAATTGCATGTATAACATTATTTGATATATACCTATATTATACGATCTTTTTTAAATAACAACTTGCAAATCTTTTGTAAGTTATTATTCCTATACAGCTTTGGTGCTGAAAATAATTTGAATTATTATGTTTTAACCAAAGAAAAACTGTCAACCAAAAAATAATAATATGATAATAACTTTTTTTATATATCAATAGTTAATGCATAAAGGTATGTAATTATTGAACTAATCCTAGCACAATATAAAATATTTTATTTAGGAGAGCTTAAAATGTTTACAAATATATAAATAAAAAAGCTTTACGCTAACAGAAACATTTTATATGTCAGTTAATCACTGCAGTGCATATCCGCATATTCCATTTTATTTGCATTTGCAATTTTTGCTTTTTATTTTTTTGGTTAGAAATGGCGAATGCTTAATAAATTTACTTTTTCGATTTGTAAACGCGTCGATCGCCAAAATTTAGATAATAATTATATAAAAACGGTAATTGTCTGTTCAAATGTACATTAAACTTTGTTAGATAATAAAGTATGCTGGGCAAGAAGATTTGCGGACATATAATTTTTTTTAAGCTATACCAATATTTTGGCGCTATCAGTGAACTGTTCCGTATTTATAAACTATTTATTTAAAGGATGTAGAAATAAAACATGTAAAATATACGTAATGCCAAAAAATATCCAAAAAGGCTTTTTTGATAGACATTTAGGAATTTCAAAATATTTTATTTTTAATATTTTGTCTCAAATTTAATGTTGAAATTTTTGCAAATTTAAAGTATCGAAAAAATGATCTTGTATTTTTTTAGAGCTATATACCATCAAAGTCAATTTTGAAATTAAATATAATGAACGCAATTAAACAAAAAAAACGTATCGATTTTATAAGCCGCATCACTTAATATGTCGATAAAGTGAATTCCAAACCCAATTAAAACACTACACAATTTTGTAAACACATATAACACACACAACACCCACCGTTATAGCCAGAGCTCTCATCATGCTGAGCCGACACTACGCCGAGATCGCCAAGCGCATGCGTATATATCCCACGCAACCCCTCTCTCGCATTATATGCCCGGAAACGTACGTATGGCATTATACATCACGACGTACGATTAAAAAACTTTAAGAAAAAACAGATGCCCTTTTAAAAGGGCTGTTGGTAAATCAAGCATAAAATATCTGAAATAGCCATTAAGTTGTATTGAAATTAATGCTATTAAATCAAGCCATTCTTCTTTATTATTGTGTGTATCAAATCAAAATACTACTTTTTATAATATGTTAACATTGAGATTTTTGTGGCAAAATCAACGGTCAATATTTTTTTTAAATAAAATTTATTACCTAAATGAAAAACACTTCAAAAATATGATCTTGACAGCTGACATCAAAGTTAATGCTCCTGGATAAACAGAAATATTCACAATAAGAAGCGGAAAATTAATTTAAGTAAGCATTTTTTTTACTTAATTTTTAATTAATATTATTTACAAACAAATGAAAGCGATCAATTTAAGCGACAAGTATCGCTAAATTGGTGTTGTCACAAAAATGTCAAGGTATGTTTATACGTGTACATAACGCGATGACTTAGCATTTTTACAGACTCGGACACCCTGTACCTTTTGTTTATTTATGCGACACCGTGCTCACGGACTACCGATCTTTACAGGCATTTTAAAATAAAATAAAAACTGTATCTTTTTGTGTAATAATTACGTTAAATCCCATCAAAAGTACTATATAATTTTCCTATAATACCTGTTCAAACAAACTGAAAAACAGACAAGAATTCTAAAAACCGGTAACATGCGAGTCGGACTCGCGCACCGAGGGTTCCGTACTAAGCCAATTTAGCATGGTCTACACCAATCAATAAAAGACTTCATATATATGGTTTGAGAACTTTGACAGTTGCAAATAAGTTAGCAGATTGTTAAGCTGCAGCGGTCATATCGTCGGTACGAATCCCATAATCGCTATGTGTTTTTTCGTGTTTTTTTTTTATTTTAACACTAAAAATGTTTCGATTTTAATTTCTGCATCAGGCCACAAAAACATTTTTTTGCTAACAGTACTGGTTTAATGTGTTAGTAGGCAAAAATGTACCTTGAATAATTCGCTTTGTGAAATTAGGCAGTTAGCGAATTTTAAATAATAACGCACATTTAAGACAGAGTTCGTTTTATTTCGCTATGTGTTCGTTGATGCACATAGCGATATTTTACCATCGGCATTGTTGTCAGATTTTTACACATGGCGATTTTTAGTAGTCTGATACCTTCAAATATAGTGTGTAAAACCCGCTATGTAGCAAAATATTCCTAACAACATAATTTAAGAAAATAGTCATGTGACTGCTAGGTAATTAGCGATTATTAAAGTTACAAATTAAACCCGCTATGTACCAATATTTCCATTTATGTAATGTATTATTAATAACTAATTTGAAAGATTATTGAATTTTTAATGTCACACGATACAGTTTACATTTTACAACAAGATGTCTAGTCAAATAGTCCGCCCCGCGTCATTCCGGGCGCAAAGGTGCCCAACACGCTCGCCGCGTTCCCTCGTTGAATTGCAATAGCCAACCTTTGCACCAGGAATGACCCGGACCGGGGCTCGAGATCCCTCTCACGTAAACGGCGCCCAACTTCCCTGACAACATTTTTGGCATCTAAGCCCCAACAACCAGACGTCTCCACCGCAAGCGGGACAAATAAATAATTCCCGAGGCACGAATACCTATCCCGCTTCCTAAGTGTTAACTAATTAACAAGTTAGATTTAATTTAATTTATATTGATGTAAAAGTTACCTAGTTATCATTAAAAAAATATAACTACGCATGTTAAGTAACTGTTAAAGAAAAAAACGGTTTTAACTGTCTCCTGAAAAGTAGACTATAAACACAGCGATTTTGGAATTCGCACCGACTTCATATTCTGGTTTGATTTCAATATATATTTCACATTTCTGTTAAAGAATACCGTTGAATTGATATTTGTTGTTGCTAGACTATTGAGTATTAGCTAAAATCAGGCCAAATTTGATAGCTGAAGCTTAAGCCATGGAAATACCATAGTAAGTATCATGGTAGGCTTCTCAAGCTTAAAACTTATTGATATTTTTATTATTTCCTAGTATTCATGCCATAGAAACACATATTCTGTGAAAATTGCAACCTTCTAGCTCTTACCGTTGGACTGTGAACCAAAGGCAAAAATCACCCTTTTCATACAAAAGGCGATACCGATTTCCACCCTTTAAATGTTAACCGATTTTGACCAATTTTTGATAGGTTGTCAGTCAGAAAAAAATATAGGTCTATACGTTTTTTGAATTTTAATTAAAGATCAAGAAAGTCAAAGAGTGCCCAAAATAGTTTTGTATGAGAATACTGAAACTACAATAAAACCGAATTCATTGATTATAGTGAAAAAATCAAAACGTATAGACCTAGATTTTGTTCTGACTGACAACCTATCAAAAATTGGTGAACATCGGTTAACATTTAAGGGGTGGAAATTGTTATCGCCTTTTGTATAAAAAGCCGTAGGTTCACACTCCTCTTAAATAATACCCGTTGCTGAGCTAGAGGTCTCGTATATTAATAGTTAAATGTTTGTTAACTTACATACACGACAAAATAATGGAAAAATAATTAAGAGTATAATAAAGGTAATATTTACAAAATGTTTACAAAACTTAATATAATAAATAACTACAAATTATCTCTTTTAGCAGAGGAAGCTGTGAATTTGATTTTTAAGTACGTTTAATTTACAGTTGAAGATATACAAAGAAGAATGCTCAGTCACCGTGTCATTATATATAGTCGGCACATTCTGGTCAAAGGGTTGTAAAACGAAGTTTCCGCTGTAAACGGCGCTGCCTAAAAAATCGTATTATGAGCGCGCTAAACAGACCGGCTTCAGCGCTCATAATACTAATTTCCCAGGCAGCTCAGTTTTCGGCGGAAACTGCCGGGAATTAAGAGCTTATAATACGATCACATTATCAGTTATTTAGTAACCTAATATAATCACAACGAATATTTCCAGGAATGTCAATCCGCGTGGACACCCTGATCACCTAGGGGTATGAAATATACGATACGACCTATTCTCATTCTACCAAATATCCATAATAAAAATCATAAAAATCGGTCCAGCCGTTTCGTAGGAGTTCGACCACAAACACAGTGATACGAGATATTCGTATACATATAAGATTTCTAATGTCCAAAGATAAGGTAAGTTCCCTTATTGTTTCTTTAATATCTCTTAAACGAGTGTGACTAATAATTTCTGAAAATATTTTTTTTTGTGTCATTGTTCCATTCCCATATTTTCCCAGTGGCATTTTTTCCCAATGCCTAATTTGGCTTTGGCAATTTTTCGTAAAATTGTTCCTTACATTTCCATATTTTCTCAATCTTTTTTAATCATCTATAATAAATAGTTCATAGGAACTTTATTTTCCTCATTCCCATATTTGTACAATCTTCTTATATTGTGATGTATAACATTTCTAAAAACTGTATTACAGTAAAAAGAGCGCTGACGGCCATACATTTTATATGGCTGTCAGCGCTCTTTTTACTGTAGACGAAGTATAAGCAATAATAATCATACTAGCAGTTGCCCGCGATTTAATTCGCGTTAAATTTAGTTATCGTTATGACAGTTTACCATCTTCATTGCTATAGGCTATAAGGCAAAAGCATGGTCTATTAAGGGATGAAAAAAAACCTCACCTTAGCCTTCTAACCTAAATTTATCCGACTCGGTTCTGCTCCGACCTGAATTCCTCGCTCGCTTCGCTCGCTCGCCGCAACATATTATTACTTCGTATTTGCTGTTCTTGTCTTTATACTTTTTATCATAACAATTTATTTGACTAAATGATTATAGTCTAATGATTTTTTGCTTTAATAAAGCATTTGATAAAAGACCACATGACTTAATGTCGTTTTCCGTAGTAATATTCTGCTGAGTGAAAATTTGACTGAATAAAAATGTGCCTACTAAAATTATTTCAATAATTGCATTGGCAAAAAAACGGTTGCAAAAATTTGTTTGGGAAAATTAATTTGACAAAAGATTTTTGATGAAACGGCAGGATCCCATAGACTCTGCACCCGAAGGAGTCTACTGCGGTATTCGATGGTAAAGCCGATGGTAGAATAATAGATGACTTGCTGGTAGAATAATAGATGAGATTCTTATCCAAAGACTTCCACGTCCTTTGCCTTCTAGTTAAATAATTCTGTCATGAGACGAGGTCGCTGGCAATCTAAGGAGAGATGTAGAAACGTGGCGAGGCAGGTACTTCACATTAATGTATATGATTAATTGGAAATGGTATGACGACAAATTTTAGCGTAGTAGTGACCAGGACCCGGGACCAGTAGCTTCATAGGTAGTAAAGCTACTGGTCCCGGGTCCTTATAACGGACGAACTTATGTAATGAGCACGAGTCTTGGTTATTTGAGTACACAGGGCGTCCCACGGCCATACCACTTGGGAAAGAACATTTTACTGAAAGAACACTTCATTTTCATTTTAAAAACAATTTAAACTGCGTTCAAAGATTTCTGCGAAGAAAGAATAATCGCCTGCCTAAACCGGAATCAAACCCGCCAAATAGAAAAAAAAAACACTCATGTACAAACAAAAATAATCGAGACGATTGAGCCTTTTGATCGGTATCATAAAATCACGGGTATTTTTTTAACCATTTGGCACGTTCGATTCCCGGTTCAGACAGGCGATTATTAAATACCAACCGAAAGTAAAAAAAACTATTTAAATAAAATAAAATATATAACAATAAATATATAATTTACTATTGCACCTATTCATTTGTGTTTATTTTTGTACTAGAGAAAACAACGATAAATATATAATAAATTACAAAAAAAAAATACACTAAGTATATACAGGACAGTCAAGCTCTTTAATTTCATTTGGCTTATTGAATATGTTTGTATACAGACATACAGAAAATGCTTTCTTAAAGTTTTTTTGTGAGCCGGTTAACACCAAAAAATTTCGATGCTGTTCTAGCACAATTTTAAACATCTCAATATTGATCTTGACTATTGGACAGACCTCATAGATATAAAGAGAGCAGTGGCGCAGCCTGCCTACAAGCCGATTCCTGACGGCTTTACCAAGCCAGCAAGCTACGGCTAGCTATCAGTGAATTCTATGTTACTCTAACTAAATGTCAGACTCGCACGTACGGTTCTAATTCTTCCGGCTTCCCTTAGGAGATTTTTGACGCTTCGCCACTGAAAGACAGGGATGTGTATAGATATATTCAATTTCTGGAATAGAAGCTTACAAGGATCTGTATATCGAGCATCGCATCACTTAATACGCTGACAAGAGCCAGTGACATTGAGTGATCGGTCACTGTCTGTTTGCACCGGAGTGAACGAGAAGCACTATGAGGTTATTTGTATGGGAAAAATTAGTTAAACTCGCGTGGAGAGGGTTCCGTTCCGTACATGATTATCTGAAATTTATTTTTCCTGTCTCAAAAGTTTCCTGTAATTTATAGATAAAATAACTATTTTCTGTATTCTTTTTTTTAAATTTTAGGCCCAGATGTTTCGGAAATAAGGGGGGGAATGGTCAATTTTCACGTATTGTCCTGAATAACTTCCAATCTATTTACCTTAAAATTAAAAAAATATATATTTAAGATCCTCACAATAAGCTTTCATTTGATATGTCACACGATGTAGTTTACATTTTTTTTTCTAATTTACCCCCAAAATTTGCCCCCATGTTTCAAATTCACTTATTTATACACAAATTGTATACTTTTTAAGTTTAATTTTAAGTTAGCTGTATTTTTAGATCACTCGTCTGTCTGTCTGTCTGGCTGTCCGTCTGTCGCAGCAAATTTGCTCCGAAACTACTGGACCGATTGAGTTGAAATTTGGTATACTTGGTATATTTGGTGTAAGTCGGTGGCCGCAACACGAAGAAAGTAATGCAAATTATATCGTGTGACATATCAAATGAAAGAACTTATGGTGAGGATCCTGAATAGATATATATTTTTGGGAATTTTAAAATAAATTGTTTCGAAGTTATTTAGGAAAATACGCAAAAATGTACCGTCCCCCCCCCCCCCCCCCCTTATTTCCGAAACAACTGGGTCAAAAATTTAGAAAAAAGAATTGTTCTTATAGATTACAGGAAAACCTATAAGAAGTCTATGGTATTAAAAGTAACATAGGAAATTTCAGATAATCATGTACGGAACGGAACCCTCTCCACGCGAGTTTAACTCGCAGTTATCCGGTTTTTTTAATTTATTTTATGTCTATTATTGCCACTGTTGAATCTTAAGTTTACCATGCCTGTTGACATGGCGGAAGGTCTTAACCAGGCATGCGCGTGCTTATAAATAAATAAATAAACGTATTGCAGTCACTGTCTTACATATGTATACCAAATTTCAACTCAATCGGTCCAGTAGTTTCGGAGCAAATTGGCTGTGACAGACTGACAGACAGACAGACAGACAGAGAGACAGACACACGGGTGATCCTATAAGGGTTCCGTTTTTTCCTTTTGAGGTACGGAACACTGTCATGTGACGTCATTTTACTGGAAGAAAATCAAAATACCCAGGTTGTCATAAATGTAAAGAAGCGGGAGCCAGTAATGTACGACCAGGGAATGCACCACCCGATAAATCGGTGCCTACGAGCGCGAGCGCGATTCGGAACGCACACGATTGCTGTGATGTAATGCGTCGTGATTTATGTTTTAAGTCACGTGACTTAGAAATAAAAGATGAAGTTTTCAAATTATTAAAATATACATAATCCTAATACTTGAAAAACACACGGCTTTACTCACGATTTATTGTCAGAAATAGTCCGACATGTTTCGAACTCGATTGGAGTCCTTCTTCAGGGTTTGAGTGCGGTCCCGGTCAGATCAACCCGCGCACACCGGGACCGCACTCAACCCCTGAAGAAGGACTCCAATCGAGTTTGAAACATGTCGGACTATTTCTGACGTATTCATAATATCTCACGAAAGTTTTAATTTGACAAAATTTTCCCAATTTCTTTTTACACGACTCCTGTTCTACATGTATTGTTGACGGTTAAGAGGAGTGTGAACCTACGGCTTTTCATACAAAAGGCGATAACGATTTCCACCTCTTAAAAGTTAACCGATGTTGATCTCTTTTTGATAGGTTGACAGTCAAAACATAATCTAGGTCTATACGTTTTGTTGTTTTCACTATAATCAATAAATTCAGTTTTATTGTTGTTTTAGTATTCTCATAATAAACTTATTTTGCTGATTATTTGACTTTGTTGATATTTAATCAATATTCAAAAAACGTAAAGAGCTACATATTATTGTTCTGACTGACACCCTAGCAAAAATTGTTCGAAATCGGTTAACATTTAAGGGGTGGAAATCGTTATCGCCTTTTGTATGAAAAGGGTGATTTTTGCCGTTGATTCACATTCCTCTTAAGCTATTATTCCACAGAAATATTCTAATATTTGTTACTATAGTCAACTACCCAATTCAATATTAAAAAAGAGTACGCAAAACAGCTTGTCATAAAAAAAAACTGAAGTATCGTAAAATGGCCGACTTACGACATTAAAAGTCGGGGAACTTCGTTCGTATTATGAAGCACACCTTGGCTCGTGTTATGTAAAAACGTTTCTCTGGCAGTAAGAGCCTTTGCGCACTGCATCCGATTCGAATCCGAGAATTTTCGGATCAAAGTAGCCGTATTTGAATTACACGCACAAGATCTGAATTTCGTTTTGTATTCGGGGCATAGTTTACGGACCGAAGTAACCACAATGTTATTTGTATGAACGCTTGCACACGCGTCCGATCTGAGATGGAGCCATCATGCGGGCAACAACACCAGTACCATTACCATGAGTTTATGCAAACCGTTTTCGTTATCGACATCTATCGGAAATACTGCTTGTTGCCGATACAAGTAAGAGGGAGCGCACGATAGTTTTCTATTACGAGAACGGTTTGCATAAACTCATAAGTATACGCAAGCAACATTCGTCGAAACGGACGCAGTGCACAATCGAAATCCGGATTCGATCCGATATTTCTAGATCTGGAATTTCTCGCATTCGGATCGGATGCAGTGCGTAAACGCCCTTACATACGTAAATAACTAATTGACCGGCCAATGGGGTGAATTCGTCAATTGTTCACGTCAGGTTATTTAAGTTAAAGACCGTGGATTGAATCCGGTTATGATATACGTCTGTAAGGGCCTGGCCACAACACCACGGCATGACGTCGTGAACGTCAAACGGCGCGGCGCCGCGTCTTTCCGCGGCGCCGCTACATAACCACGGTACGGCACCATCGGCCATCCTAAATCATTTGTACGTTGTTCTCGTTGCGTTCATTTAATTCATTAGAATTTCCAGAATAGGAAAAAGTTGGTTGACGTCTAGGTCGCTAATTCCTTATGTACGATTTTTTAAATTTGTAGTTAAAAAATGCATCGACATACGACTTTCATTTACTGGACCAAATCGATTTGTATTGACATAAACTTTCATCCCTATCAATATGAAAGACGAACAAATCATATACCAAAGTTGCACCCAGCTCTCGTCGATACGACGTCGTGCCGTGGTGTTGTGGCTAGGCCTTAACGCCTTGTCCAATCGCTTATTATCCGACTGACGCTTTGTTCGTGGATCGTGATGATTATTCACACAAACAGCTGTCATACCTCCGAAAGCCTTTGACATATCAAAATAAAATAAAAGCCATTATATCCGGACGTTCTAGAGTCTATTCGGAACAAACAGACAGACAGACGAAAACTCTATCACCGTAATTTTGGCTTAGGCATTATGTATAACATTTATATGTATTAACTAGCAAACCCGGCGAACTCCGTTTCGCCACCAGATGGCTTCGTTTTATGTAACATTTCGTTTGGTGTAGCTATGTATCAGAGATGGCGCTGTATCTGAAAAAAGACTTTCCCGCTTTTCTGTTGAAATTTTTCCTGAATTTTCTTTGCTATAAACCTCATGGAGCCCGAGACCTTTCCAACGAATGCAAAACCGTGGAAATCGGTTCGTGCGTTCTGGAGTTATAGCGTCAGGAAGGAAAACCCGACTTATTTTTATATAGTAGATTTTGAATTTACAGACAGACTTCAATTTTATTTATCTGTGTCTAGACACGACATTACTGATGCCGTGATGTAAGTTATAGCCGATAAGCGAATTGAAACGAAAATGCAAATGAAAATATTTTGCAAGGCTCTCACATGCCTTCGCAACGCTTCCATATGTGATATCTGCTGAGAAGAAACGCCTCTTCGTTCTATATAACTACTAGTGGACCCGCCACAACTTCGCCCGCGATATTTTCCATACAAACTTTATCACCTATTCAAATAATCCCTCCTTAGTGCACTTATAGGGTACTCGAAGAATGTCTCCTCCAAATTTCAAACCTCTAGAACCACCCGTTTAGGCTGTGCGTTGTCTATAAGTGAGTATCGGTACTGTTTTAAATGTTTGATTCTATTTTATAACAATTCTAATAGAACTTCGTTCCTGAACTCGCCGGCAAGCCTAACTTGACTCGTCATTGCGTATAAACTACATGTTCGTAGCGTGTCTTCAACGTTGGTCGTATTTCGACGTAGCTGACCACCAACGAAGGTATCTCGCTCCGCATAATGCCTAAGAGTGCGCGGGTCAATTTATCCTTGTCGGACGATGAGAGTCGAGATTAGAGAATAACGTAGCTGACGTATCTGTCGATCAAAAGTTCCGTGAAATTTATCTCACTATCTCATCGGTCATGCGTACATCTGTTATGTAATTTCGGTAACTGAATGTAGTTTATACTTATTTAGGGTTCCGTATATAATCAAATAGTAATAAAAAGGCTGCAGCGGTAGGCTGTGGCCCAATTTTTAGGGTTCTGTAGTCTCCAACTAGTAGTCCGCCTTTATGTCTGTATGTCACAGTTATTCGAAGGTTATTGGTTGCAAAGCTAAAAAATAATAATAATAATAAATCATGGGACAATCTTTACAAAAATCTATCTAGTCCCAAAGTAAGCTCTAAAGGCTTGTGGTATGGGTCATGCCAACATTGTGCATGGTCCGACATGCACTACAAATTAGATTTGTTTGTTGTATGTGTTAGTTTCAGTTAAAGTTGAAAAAAGGCTTACTGCTGAGTTTCTTGCGGCGTTTCTTCTCAGCAGACGTCACCTTTCGAAGCGCTGGTAGCTTCAGACATGTGAAAGAGCGTGTAAAAACCTGCAAAATAAATATTTTCATTTTCATTTTCACTTGACCGGATTTTATTTTTATTTATTTTATATTTACAACTCTCAGAGTCATCGTGTCTCATTTCACCCGACAATCATAATTTGAGTTACGTGACTACGTCCGTGGCTGTTTGCGTCGTAACAAGACCAAAGTCGAAGACACGTAGAAACATGACGTTTATACGCACCGACGGGTCAACTTATTGGAAGTGTTATTTGTAATGGCATGTCATGTTAAGTGGCCGAGATCATAGGCATAAAAAAACTTAAAACAAAAGTAGCCTATGTCCTTTCACAGGACTAAGTCTATCTCTATACAAAGTTTCATGAAAATCGAATCAGCATTTTAGCCGTGTAAGCGTAACAGACAGACACAGTTACTTTCGTATTACAATATAAGTAAAGATTAAGTTGATATCTTTTTATACAGAACCCTCGACCGCGAGCTCTGCTCACCCATGACTGCTTAAAAAAATACGATTTCCTGTTTTGGTACTTTATGTAAACACCGGTCGGACAGGTCGGGCCCCTTGTTTCAAAATGCGTGAAATACTTCGCTTGAGAATGGGGCTGAAACAATTTTATACAATAGGTGAATTTAGTAAACGCTTAGCTAATAGCCGAATTCAGAAACGCCACTTAAGCACTTAAGCAGTCACTGAAACGTCACTTTAATTACAGTTCATTTGAGTAGCCTCTCTGAATTCGGCCATAGGTAAGACTTGAAAGTTTTCATACATTTTCTAAGTACTTAAAAAAATATGTAGTCTAGTGGCAGCGCTTACAGACCATTATATTTATCACCGACGACGCGGTTAGTAGTGACCCTGCCTCCGAAGCTAGCGTCCCGCTGCTCAATTACGTAACACCAATTGATATCGCTTTCGCAAAAAGTAAACCAATTGTACCCTTATTTACATCGAGTAATGACTAAATTGGTTTGCATTTCGAGCCAAACCGATACCAATTGTGTCACGTAATTGAGCTGCGGGGTTCGATCCCCGGTAAGGGCAAATATTTATGTGATGAGCACGAATGCTTGTTCCTGAGTCTTGGATGTTTCCTATGTATTTAAGTATTTATTTATCTATATAAGTGTGTATATCGTCGTCTAGTACCCATAACTCAAGCCTTTAGAGCTTACATTGGGACTCGATCGATTTGTGTAAATATTTATTTATTTATTTATTATATCCAATAGACGCATAGCCGGGCGAACCCCGCTGCTGGCGTTAAAGGTAAAAAGCCATATGCAATGTCATAAAGGCAGGCGCGGGGAGCGCATAACCTAGAACGCACCAATCACAGCGCTCTAAGAAGCCCGCTCGCCCCGCAAGCTTGGCAGCTTAATTTGCTAGTAAAAGTTATAGTACCCGAGCCAAGGATAAATTTGGTCAGTCATTTCCTCCCCGGTTTGATAATTCAGAGAAACATCGTAGCAACTTTTTAATTTTCCGGTTCAGTGTAGGCAAAGACAATACCATTCAGCCATGCGTTTAAGGAGCTTGGCATTAAAAAAACTGGCGGTAAAAGGAAATGACGCATGTAGATGATTTTGGCTTCAGAAGCTTTAGGTATGTATGAATCTACTAGCGTTCAAGTTTACAGGTCCTGTTTTAGGGTTCCGTCTTCCGTGCCTCAAAAGGAAGAAACGGACTCCTTATAGGATCACTTGTGTGTCTGTCTATTCGTCTGTCACAGCCAGTTTGCTCCGAAACTACTGGACCAATTGAGTTGAAATTTGGTAAACATATGTAAGGCGGTGACCGCAACACAGGCATATAACGTAAATTAAATAATTTTAAACATGGGGGGCCAGTTATGGGGGGCACTATGGCGTTTACGATCTATGGCGTGACATATCAAATAAAAGGACTCACTTTCTCCGATGTTCTCTACCTATAGATTACAGGAAAACCTATAAGAAGTATTTAAAGTAGCATAGGAAATTTCAGATCATCATGTATTGATTGATACGCAATAAGATTCACTATTACACCTTCAGAAACTACAATCGTAATCAGCTCGTGCAGTGTTATTGTATTTTATTTTTATAAACTTCATTTATTGTCATTTATTTATATAATAAAAACAAACATAATCCAATAAGTATATATTTTTATTATACGTCTAATCGTGATGAACTTTACTCACACAATATGCTTTCAGCAACTGTTTGATTTCTTACTGTAAGCAAAAGTCATTCTAGTGTAAAGAAGACGCCTCATCCCGCTTGCTCTCGCATGCGATCTGGGCTTCACAGAATTGATATTCTTTGTTGCAGGTCTAAGTTCTGCAGCACATGCTGAGTGAAGACCCTTATTTGGTACCACATTGCATCAACATTTTATTAGTTTAAGCTCAATGTTTTTGTCATTATAGATTAAGTTGGTGGTAGTGTGATACAAATAAAATATTTTTCTTTCTTTCTTTCTTTCTATTGAACCCTCTTCGCGCGAGTTTAACTCGCACTTGTCCGGATTTGTCATGTTATGCCACAGAATAGATAATAGTACTGACGTAGTTATCCTCAGGTTTTTAAGTCACATGACAGAAGTAAAAAATGAAGTTTTTAAATCATAAAATTATAATGTATTGTCGAGGTATCATTCCACAGAAATATTTTAATACTTATGGACATGAAATGTTATATTTCAAATTGTTTCTTTTGATATTTGGAGACCTTACATCTCCATCTTTATACTTGACCGTGGAGACTGTTTACACCTCCATTTAACCTAGATTGATCGATTTAGATGTTTTTTGCTTCAATTTTTATTTTTATTATTATGACCCTTAGAGACTTTATACATCTCTAAGTCACTTAACTTTTCCAGAAGTGGAGACTATACATCTCCCTTATTAGTTATTTATTAGAATTAATTTGTACCCATTAGGTTTTTATGTTGCACATTTTGTTTTAGTTTTTAGATAAAACTGTACTGCCAAAGTTGAAAAAAGACTTACTGCTGAGTTTCTTGCGGCGTTTCTTCTCAGCAGATGTCACCTTTCGAAGCGCTGGTAGATTCAGACATGTAAAAGAGCCTAGGTGGCCTACTTGCAAAATAAATATTTTCATTTTCATTTATGTGTTGCTATAGTCAACTACTCAATTAGCGACGAAATTCGGTCAAAAACACCGTTTGTTTTCATTGAAGTAGTACGTTACACTAGAACAGGCATCTCAAACAAATGACAGCGAGCACTTGATGACGGAGCGGGCGTGCGCGCCGCGTCCGGCGGTGATCGTTTATAACCGACTTCAAAAAAAGGAGGAGGTTCTCAATTCGGTTTTTTTTTTATGTTTGTTACTTCAGAACTCCGTCATTTATAAACCAATTTTGAAAATTCTATTTTTAATCGGTAGGGTATACCTCCAGTTTGGTCCCGTTGTAGTCAAAGTTGAGTTATGATGAGAGGATCTATGTGGAATCGATGGAACTCTTCAAAATGTTATAGGCAAGCATAAAGCTATATTAGTATGTTCTGTAAAAACTCATGCAGTTACGTTCCAAAAGCATTATTTGGTGAAGTGGAACTGTTGATGAAGACCACAGATGATCACCGGAACTCCTAAATGTTGAGTATTTCACGGTTGACGATTAAATTGCTGTATAAAGTTCTGAAGCATCGTATGTCCATGAAAATTCATGTAGTAAAATTGAAGAACCAGGAGAACTCCTCAACGATGGACACCCTTGCACCGTGGATAGCAACAGTTTGTAAATGGTGATGAGCAATTGGCATTGTACTATTGTTACTTGATGTAGTAAATGTGTCGTTAAATCACAGGTTAATAAACAAAATGTGAAAAAAAAAACTTACTTTTCAAAGGCCATTTGAAGTCGTTTTTTTTTTATAAGTTATAGATTATCTTATAGATGTTTGTGCCACTTGGCCTCAACATCAGGCTTTACAAAAAATCAAGATGAGGCGTCCACTCTAGTATACATATAGTTTCTTTTAAATACGTTTGTCAAAATAGAACGAATTTTTTTTTTCGGTTTACCCAAACATGTCTACTTAAATATAATGATTATATAATTAATAATTGTCAGTGTGTATTGTGATATTCATTTTCTGTTGTTATTCGTCAAATGTGTTCACAATAAGTTATATAAGAAGATACAGACATACATTACAAAATCGAAACAAAAGTATACCACGACTTCGATCAGAAAACCAGTACATGAGCTCAAGTGCTAACCGGTCCTCGAGTACTTTCTCGCCTTTTTTTAAAACGCGGGCC
Source organism: Tortricodes alternella (assembly GCA_947859335.1). Lineage (NCBI taxonomy): Eukaryota > Metazoa > Arthropoda > Insecta > Lepidoptera > Tortricidae > Tortricodes > Tortricodes alternella. The sequence continues at coordinate 1,463,720 of OX401970.1, forward strand.
ACGTAACAAATTAGGCCAAGTTCGGAATCGGTGATGCTTTGAATACTTATGCTTTTTATTTGGGCTATATTGCGCTTGCGTAATGGGCGTAGGTGCGATGGGATGACCTTGGATCCAAACTAATATTATAAATGCGAGTGTTGGTCGTTCTGTTTTCACAACACAAATTAACAGAATTCCATAATATTCGCACAAGTGTAGCCAGTGGCCCTAGCATGCCAGACACGGGGATAAGTTAGATCCGTTTATCTCTCTGACTATCTCTTTTGTCGGCACTAGTGTGAGAGAGATGCACTTAGAGGAAGACGGTTATAATAAATTCAGATTTATTGTTGTTTCAGTATACTGAAACAACGATAAAACTGAATTTATTGATTATACTGAAAAAATCAAAACGTATAGACCTAGATTTTATTCTGACTGAAAACCTATCAAAAATTGGTCAACATCGGTTGACATTTAAGGGTTGGAAGTCGTTATCGCCTTTTTTATGAAGACGATGATTTTTGCCGTTGGTTCACAGTCCTCTTCTGGTGTCTGGTGGTGATGGATAATTGATACTTTTTACCCCGATATCCTGGAAGAAATTCTGGAAGAGGTGCTCCACTGTAATGGCGCTGCGCGCGATAAACGAAATTCCACGCGAACAAAATCTCATATACGTCTATCTGATTATGTTACAAGCTGTTACCCGCGGCGTCGGCCACCTGGAATTCGGTATAGTTATTCCCCCGGGAACTTTTGAATTTTTTCGGGATTAAAACGAATCTTTGTCCTTCCTAGGACTTAAGGCAACTTATAGTAGGTTTCATGAAAATCCGTTCAGCATAAAGACACACTCACACAAACACACACAAACTTATAAGCGAACGATTCTTGTATATACACATGTAATTGGTTGCTCGGAAACGGCTCTAACGATTTAGATGAAATTTTGTATTTAAGAAGAAAAACATTTATTCATAACAGAGCACAATAAAAGACGTTTGGCCGAATTCAGAAAGGCCACTCAAATTGAGCTTTAATTAAAGTGACATTTCAATGACGTTTCTGTATAGGTTGACAACTAGTTGAGGGACATTTAACAACTTAATATCGAGTCAAATGTTTAAGTGGCGTTTCTGAATTCGGCCAATGGTAAAACAAAAAAGTAGAAAAAGTATAGTAGTAAATGTTACCAGGCTGCGCCAGCGCTGGTCTTCCGTTGGAACCATCTGGTAAAGTCACGGCAGATTTAGATAATGTTTTTCTTTCCAAGTTTATCTAGAAAGGCGTCATCCCTGAGAAAGAAAGATGCCTAGTGACGCTTGCTCGCCCAGGTACTTAAACCATAGATGATCACCGGAACTCCTAAACGATAACTATTTCACGGGAGGCGATTAGATTGCTGTATAAGGTACGGAAGCAATTTGTGTTCATAAAATTGAACCGGTAGTGAAGAACCAGGAGAACTCCTCAACGATTGACATCCTTGCACCTTGGATAGCAACCGTTTTTAAATAGTGATGACCAATTGGCATTATGTTATCGTTACTTGACGTAGTAATGTGTGTCGTTTAATCGGGAGCCTGCCGTTTCATCGAAATTCAAATTATTACTTCCCAAACAAAGTTTAGCAACCGTTTTTTTGCCAATCCAATCTTTGGAATAGTTTTAGTACGCACATTTTCATTTCGTCAAATCTTCACTCAGCAGAATATTACGACGGAAAACGACATTAAGTCATTTGGTATTTTGTCAAATATGCAAAAATCATTAGACAATAATCATTTAGTCAAATGAAATTGTTATGATAAAAAGTATAAAGACAAGAACAGCAATTACGAAATAATAATATGTTGCGGCGAGCGAGCGAAGCGAGCGAGCAATACAGGTTGGAGCAGAACCGAGTCGGATAAAGTTAGGTTAGAAGGCTAAGGCGGGAAGGCTAAGGGGCCTTATCCTCGAGGTTTTTTTTTAATTCCTTAATAAGACATGCTTTTGCTTTATTTTGTTTGCGTAAAATATATTATGCCAACTGAAAAATTTTACTTCATGAAATTTGGTATAAGTACCAGATGGCAAGTGAGTCATTGTTGGAACGTTCACTTGCCAAACATTAGGTTTGTGTTACAATTATTTGTGAAGAGTTCATTTGCGAAATAATAATTTGGCAAATGAAATTGTACGAAAAATTGTTTGGGAAGTGATAATTTGTTTTTTTTTTTTTTTGATGGAACAAGGGTAACCCTGTTTAATCGCATGATAATAAGTGAAAAAATTTTGAAAAACCCTTACTTTTCAAAGACTATTAGAAGCTGGTTTTTTTGGTTTATTATATGATTATTCTTATTAACAACTACTATAACTATAGACCTTTCTTTCTTGTCAAAATCCACACGGTAAAAACCGTACTGACCGTACCGTTTTCGTACCACAATAAACTTACGTAACTTATCCTTACCTTACTCAGCACAGTACCTTTTATAAACGAAACGACATAAGGCTTAACACTCTTCCTTTTCTGTTGTTTCACTATTTGTATGACATCGCCTACTCATCAGCGACCTTGGAACGGAGGACTAATTTACACATCGTGTGTTTACTTCCTCGATCTCGTATCTTGGTCGACCCTGAAGTTGGAAAAGCGACCTTGATAGCGTATTAATAACGTATGAAATTCCAAAAAACTTATCAACGATTATAAGAATTTAAGGAAGCAAGCAGATTTATGTGCAAGTCACTGACCGTTTCCAAATAACCAACGCTTTTTTACCGACGGCGAAGTAGTAATTTCATGGTTATTGTTCGACGACCGCGCAATGTCAGCCGCAGAGCTAAGTTTGTATTCTTATTACTGACATGACTGAATTTTTTAAATGGCCGGGGCGCCCTTTAGTGCATATATTAGTCTAGTCTAGTAATATAAATGTTTTGTTGAATTTATTTAATAGAGCTGCTGCCGACCTGGTTATACCCTATTAGTCCTTTGTCCTAGAGTTAAAATACCGGACAAGTACGAGTTAAACTCGCGTGGAGAGGGTTTCGTTCCGTACCTGATTATCTGAAATTTCCTATGTTACTTCAGATACCATAGACTTCTTATAGGTTTTCCTGGCTAAAGAACTATTTTATGTATTTATTTATTTTCAAAATTTTATGCTCAGTAGTTTCGGAGATAAGTAAATTTTCGCCTATTGTCCTAAGTAACTTCCAAACTATTTATTTTAAAATTCAAAAAAATATATACCTATATATATATTTAAGGTTCTCAAAATGAGCCCTTTCATTTGATATGTCACACGATATAGTTTGCAAAACATTTTACTTTAATTTTCAAATTTGCCCCCAAAAGTGGCCCTCATGTTTAAAATTACTTTTCGTACAAAGTGTGCAAAGTCGTGACGTCACGCGGAACTTCAACGCATTATATTTTCGTAATTTTTTGTTTAATCGACCAAAAAAAAAATGTGTTCAATATTTTTTTATAATGTTAATGACGGACTGAGTCAAATTTTTCAGAAAACTTCCTTATTGCAGCACTAAATTGCCATAAAACTAGTCCGTTTACAAGCCCCTTTAGAGTGGGATGCGAGTCTCGCTTGCGAGCCGCAAAAATATCGCTAAGATGTTCCCGAATAGAGGCCAAGGGAATCATATAAAAAAGAGAAAGCTCGAAACTAATAATTTCACATGCTTCATTCGTTTTCCATTAACACGAAAATGTTCGTATCTCGAATGTGCAAGTTCAAATAATACGAACAAATAAAAGTTTTGTAAATTATTACAGGAATATTAATATTATGCATATCGTTCTAGTCACAAAGTAAGCTCCAAAGGCTTGTGTTATGGGCAGACGATATGCATACTTAAATACATAGGAAACATCCAAGACTCGGGAACAAACATTCGTACTCATCACACAAATATTTCCCTTTACCAAGGACCGAACCCTAAATAGCTAAATAAAACTAAACAATAAACCATATGTGCTACTTAGAACCGAGTTCGGTCATAATATAGCCATCATTCGGTCTAGACCGCTGCAATACCTAGATTTCTTATATCTTGTGCAAACCTGTTGACACCGATCGCTGTGTTTACGATATTTCCTATTGCTAATCCTCAATTTATTCTTGGGTAACAATACACTAAGAAATCGGTGATGCTCTTCTCTGACGCCTACACTCGACATTGGTCTGATACAGAAGTCGATAGTTAGTTGCCATGGTAACGAAATGCTACCTATCATCTCATTTAATATGCACTTTAAAGACCTGTTTGGTAACTCATGTTCCGGTAGTTTTGTGGTTTGGATTTTTTTCCCTAAACTACGTCCATTATTATTGAGGATTCCTTGTCCCGGGACCCTGTACATCTCTGCATCTTTTAGTGTAAGCATTTATACTGACGCGGAGACTATACATCACTCTTATTAGTTATTTATTATAATAGATTTTTGCCCATTAGGTTTGTCTATTGCAATTTGTATGTGTTAAAGTCTGTTCGCCGAGAGTCGTTACGATAATTAGAAGTAGGTTAAAATTGACTCCAAAGATCTTATTACATTGTTTGCTAGTTACAAGTAAAGCTATTCAAAGGGTAATAATCACGTTAAGAAACAAAGTTTGTCTTTCCTGTGGCCAAAAGTTAACGAAAACCTTTTGCAGGCCAAAACTATGCCTGACGCCAGAAGCGTAACGTGCCTTGACGGGGCCCCGTATAAAAATTTCTTTGAGGGCCCTTAGGAAGGGTAAAGATATTTTGCTCACGCACGTTGGGGGCCCCCGTGGCCCGGGGGCCCCGTATAATTGATACGGCAGATACGGCGATAGCTACGCCCCTGCCTGACGCCCTACATGCAGACAGTCCAAATAAATAAATCAGGACTCAGGGTCTTTCGAGAACTTTCGAGAACAGGAGGGGACAGTTTATTAGCTAAAAGCGTGTAGTAAAAGACAGCGAATCTCACTTTCAGGGTCAAACTCCTCGTTGACTAGCTTAACTCTTATAAAAACACCACTACATGCGATTCCCCATATCTATTCTATACCTACCTTTACTATTCTGAGCGATGCAACTGCATTGCCCTGTGACATCCGACGTAACTAACGGCTTGAATGTCACGAAGTCCTAAAGTCATTACCTCTGCCGTTGCTCATGGAACTTTGTCAAAGTGTGCCTGGTGCATAGTTAAAAGCCAAAGTTCAGTGGGAAAACAGGAAATTGTAAACATTGCCGGTAAGTTACTTAGTACTCCTCAGGTCGACGAAGCATCAAGCTCATTCCATGAGGTCGAAATCCAACCGATACGGTGATGAAATTCGTCATACATAATTACATATTGAAGGGCATTTTTAACCGAGAGCAGCGAAGCTAAAAAGAGGGTTATGTTTTTCGCGAGTATGTATATGTATATGTATAATTATGATTATACTATAAATATGTATGTTATCATTCTATTCGTTACCACCTAGAGCCGAAACTACTGATCCGATTTTAACAAATGCGGTGTCAAACGATTCAGGAAAAATGCCCGGGTGACAGACATTTTTTTTTCTTGATAATTTTCCATCCATGCATTATTGGTATGAAATCAAAGGGCTTGACGAGGGAATTCCAAAAATATATAATATATTGGTATTTATAAGTACTTTTTATAACAAATATTATCATTTCAGAACTGTCACGTCTGTTGCACAGGTCCTTCCACTTAATTCTTATTGTCATTATCAATGATTACTATTTGTTTTAGTTTAGTTGGGATTAAATTTGTAAGAAAATGCGGATTCTTGTTTTTCTTAAAACTATTCATAGCACTTTTGAGAAGTCCTGCTTTCCGGATTTTCATTTAATGTCGAACTGACGGGAACCTACCTTTGAAGCTACCTAGTATTGTAAACATACAATTATATCTTGTACATGTTTGCTTACATAATGTGGGCTAAGAATGCGTATAAAGGTGAAACTTTTGCTGGACAGCTGTGAGGTCTAAACTATGTCATTACAGTCGTACAACTTTAATACAATACGTGGTTTAATCGATAATAGCTTCTTTGCTAACGCAATAAATACTTTGACGAGTCACTCATTTTTGTGGTTTTGGTGTAGGCTGTGCATGACAAGTGCTCTTAACACTCCTGCGCAACTCAGCTCGCAAGCGTTATTGGTCAACTGATCTTCCATTTTGATTGATACTTATTCAAACGCTGAGTCGCCGAAGCGCTGTTTCGTTTGAACTGCACTTTAACGTTTTTAAGGTTCCGTACCTCAAAAGGAAAAAACTGACTCGCCTACTCGTGTGTCTGTCTGTCTGTCTTTCTGTCTGTCCGTCTGTGACAGCCAATTTGCTCCGAAACTACTGGACCGACTGAGTTGAAATTTGGTACACATTATGTACTTAAGTCAGTGACCGCAAAACGGACGTATAACGCAATAATAATAATAAGAACATGGGGGCCACTTTTGGAGGGTAAATTTCAAAATAAAAGAAAAATTAGTTATGCAAACTATGGCGTAACATATCAAATAAAAGGGCTTGCTATGAGGATCTTAAATATATTTTATTCATAATTTAAAGACAAAAGGTTTTGAAGTTATTTAGGAAAATAGGAGAAAATTTACCATTAACTGAACCTACATGGCCATACAATTTTAGGCCCATTGTGTAGGTCCCCCCTACACAATGGGCCTAAAATTTTGGAAAAAATCAAAAAATACTTCTTTACCTGTAGATTACAGGAAAACCTATAAGAAGTCTATGATATTTAAAATTACATAGGAAATTTCATACAACGGAAATTTCACGGAACACTCTCCACGCGAATTTAACTCGCACTTGTCGGGTTTTTAAATTATTGTTCAGTGTGTGCAGTGGTTTAACGCGCGGCTTCTCGCGTCGCAGGGCCGCAGATTCAATTATCGTACTTGTACTTGATATTTTTGGGAAGTTATGTGCGGAATTGAACTTTATTTCGTAAGTTGGGAATATAAGGCCAAATTGGCGTAGCCCGGAACCCTCGGAGCGCGAGTACAAATAGCACTTGGCCGGTTCTTTTCAAAAAATTAGCTTTTATAGATTATGTATAAACCGGAGGCTGTATGCATCTTCCTCATAATAATTTTGTGCCAGTTATGTCTTCCTGTTACACTGTGTCTCAGTTTAACTGTTTTTGTATGTGTATAATGTAGAGTTAGATCAATTACTTTTTAACCGAATTGCTAAGTCCAGGTTATTTTAAGACGATTATCTATAGAGTCCAGTTACTTCATGGGTAACCTGATAATTTTTCAAACTGATTTCTGACGAGCTGCTTCATAGGCTAGTTACTTTTTAGGCTAGTTGCGATTGCATAGAGATGATTTTAGGACAAGTTGATGCCGTAGACCAGTTGCATTTCCATCTGATACTAACCCCATTTGGTCTCGTTACCGTGTCGCTTTCGCACCTGCGCAGTTTAGTTCAACATCATTGTTATTATGATAAACTTCTTTTAGATCAAACAAAAGTATTACATGTGAAACTACATTGTTTACTTAAATGTGTACGTTTTCGAAGGATACTGTTGCAAATGTCTTGTATTGTCCGTTAATAGTTTCATTTTTGTCTGTGGTTTTTTTAGGGTTCCGTACCCAAAGGGTAAAACGGGACCCTATTACTAAGACTCCGCCGTCCGACCGTCTGTCTGTCCGTCTGTCACCAGGCTGTATCTCATGAACCGTGATGGTTAGTCAGTTGAAATTTTCACAGATGATGTATTTCTGTTGCCGCTATAACGACAAATACTAAAAAACAGAATAAAATAAATATTTAAGGGGACTCCCATGCAACAAACATTATATTTTCGCCGTTTTTATAGACAATGGTACGGAACCCTTCATGCGCGAGTCCTACTTGCACTTGGCCGGTGTTTTAAGTAAGGTTATTTTCTTCTTATTGCGTCAGCTGGTTGGGTTAGGTTAGACGCCAGCTTACGTTATGCGAACTGTACGTATTCCAGTAAATCCTTATTCTTACCTTCTTTTACGGCATAGGGCAAGTTACTACGTCTTATCTAAACAAAACCAAAGAAATTTTGGTTATTATTTCGTTTTACTAGAACTTAACTCGCGTATCTTTGACAGTTTTTACTTGAAACTGCACTTCGTGCAAACTTACATTTTCTGCAGCGTTCGATCTCTCTTGATCAGGAAGTGTATTCAAATTGACTTGCACGATTTGACTCTGCTCACGTGCCAACGTAATGTATATATAATGATACTGATATATAGCAAAATACCACAGATTACACACTGTCCGTGCGCGGGCTCCGAGGAATTTTAACGCACGTTAATGTAAAAATGTAGTGCGGTAAATGACTAATACGGCACCTGCATCAATAAGTATGAGCAGCATTTAGGCTGACACTCGTACTGGTAGAGTGCAGGATATGATGGGACCTTCGAAAGGTGACATCTGCTAATAAATAATAATAATAAGGGAGATGTATAGTCTCCGCTTCAATACAAATACTGAAACTAAAAACCGGACAAGTGAGAGTTAAACTCGCGTGGAGAGGGTTCCGTTTCATACATGATTATCTGAAATTTCCTGTTATTTTAAATACCATAGACTTCTTATAGGTTTTCCCGTAATCTATAGGTAAAGAACTATTTTCAGTATATTTTTTTATGTTAGGCCCAGTAGTTTCGGAAATAAGGGTATATTTTTGCCTAATTTCCTAAATAAATTGCAAACTAAGTACGTTAAAATTAAAAAAATATATATTTAAGATCCTCACAATAAGTTCCTTCATTTGATATGTCACACGATATAGTTTGCATAACATTTTTTTTAAATTTTCTCATTTACCCCCTAAAAAATGGCCGTTCATAATTCATTTCTTTACGTTACGCGTTTCGGTCACCGACTTACATATGTATACCAAATTTCAACTCAATCGTTCCAGTAGTTTCGGAGCAAATTGGCTATGACAGACAGACAGATACACGAGTTATCCTATAACGGTTCTGTTTTTTCCTTTGAGGTACGGAACCCTAAAAATTGCATAGTTGTACAGGGACAAGTAATCATCAATAATAAATGAGATGTATACATATGCGATTTCCAGGTGAACTGAATATTTTAAAAATAGAGGAGACAACCCTGGACAAGTAAATTTAAGTGACGTAAATATTAAAGACTCTAAGTATCAGAATAATAATAATTATAATACTACGTAGTACGGATAACTGCAGCGGCCTATAACAAAAAAAAAACCGTGATGTTAGTACATTGACCTTTGACCAAATGTGAGGTCAAACGAGTGAAAGTACGCTCAAGTCTGTCTGAAGTTATGTAAACACTAAATCAAGAGTAATGGAACTACCAAATTAATTATGCTGCCAGCGAAAATTGAAACTCAAATCACTAAGAACTAATCTTGGAATAGTGATTGACACAAGCGCTAAGTAATTGTTAATAATAAGTTTGTATTGACGGTACTTTTCAAATGAAAGTGCACAAAGTCTGAATGAGAATGCGCGAATTTCAATTTTAACGTGGCGGTGTTGAGTCGAAATTTGTTGCATGTGATGGCCTTAGGCAAGACGCGTACGCATGGGTGATGTTGATCGCGATTGGTTTAAGCGTGATTCAAACTGCCGCGGAATTAAGCGGTGTTTGGGGTTCATGGGTTTACTCTGATCCAATTAAATGCAAAGAGTTGTACTTTAGTTAGGTATTAGGAGAGCGTCGGTGGCCTAATGGCTAAAGATGTCGACTCGTGATCGTGAGGCCCGGGTTCGAATCTAAGCAGTTGCCAATGTTGCCATGTACCAATGAATTTTTCAATGTTCTTTTTAAGTACATTATCTGGCTGCGAATTGCGCTAACCGATGCTCTTACGCTGAGGGAAAACATCGCGAGAATACCTGCACATTTGGGTAACTAAATGTGTAACCATGATCCAACTGCTCCTCTGCTGCACTGGGAGTGAAGAAATAGCATAGAATGCGTGCAGATGCTTATCATCCTGGCATGTCGTAAAAGTCGACTAAGGGACGGGTCCTCTCCAACATGGTGGACTATCTGTATGGGCGATGGGCTGATCACCTGTCACCATACGGTTCATCATACCATCTTAGGACTAATTAATCGAACGTGGCCACAAGTAGTCTTGTGGCTCTGCCCACCCCATTAGGGATTTCGAGCGTGATGCTATGTATGTATGTATGATCCAACTGGTTCCCCTGTCACAAGGGTTTACGAGGTCAGACGGCAGTCGCTCCACTGTAACGCGACGTGTCGAATCTGGGGTCATGGTCAAAGCGTACCCAGAATTTAATACGGGAACCAACTAGGTGTTACACGATTCCGGAAAATTTCCCGGATGTCATAGCAGTCGAGGATCCTCGATGAAATCCTATAATTGCTACTTGAAGTCACCGACTGCTATTTCCATATCGACCCCACGAGTACGGCAGAATATTCCTGTCTTTCTTTTTGAGGTTATGCAGTCGGGATTTTTAAATTTTTTAAAGAAATTCATATATATCTTTAGAGTGAATCATTAAAGCAGTTTATTTGTTAAAATCTGACAATGCGTAATGATATAGGAGTACATTACATAAAAATAAAGTGCACTTTTTTCGGAAGAGTCGAGTAAATGAAGCGATTTAAGCTGCATAACTGCTTATTATAGCCATTAAAAGATCACACTGGATTTAAAATAAGTGCTTAAAAATGCGCGGGCGACGACTTTATAAAGACCGGTCAAGTGCGAGTTTGATTTACTTACGGGTCCCGTAATTATGTATGAATAAAAATATAGTTTAAAAAAGCCGTCCAAGCGCAAGTCTGACTCGCGCGCCGAGGGTCCCGTACTCACCTATGAAAAACAGACACTACTTTGTACTTGTCCCCTGGATCAGCTCGGAAGCACCAAATCATTGTACAGTCATTCATTGTTTCAAATCGATGCGACAATTTGTAGTTTGAAATTGACTTCTGAGTTTTTTCTGCACGCAAATACAAACTTAATTTTTTACGGTTTTATTGAAACTATTTATTCATAATCTCTTAGCTATAAAGTTGAATATCAGTTCAATACCTCTTTAATGATGTTTGTACTTGAGCAATTTCCAAATATTCGAACATGCGGCACTATAGCCCCTAAATAAAAGTGAATCAAGTCCAAATTCGTGGAGCAACTTCTGAACGCCTTAAGATTGGCGCATACCTTTCACCATAGCATCCTCCGGCTACCCAATTTGGAAAATAGTCGTGATCAATACTTGTAGGCGTGACCTTTGCACTTATATAACGTTTCATAAAAAACGATTACAGTTTATTACACCTGACCTCGATCCGAAAATAGATCCGATCAACAAAACCGAAATTGCTGTTATGTAATTGTTTTGGTCGATACGTGGATCCGAAATGTTTCGATGCATCGCTGTGTATTGATGATATGACGGTTTTATAATTTGCGTGGGAGTATAAACTCGATGTTATTCTCTAAACAAATTTCATCAGTCATTTATCCCGGCAATCTTAAATTTACGGGTATATCCCAGGAGTTTCAATAGTTCTAGTTCCAGCAGGAATAATCGGTACATATATAAATGTCAAATGATTGATTCCAATAGTTCCATATGGAACTACATACTAAGTGTAACACCTGAGTTTGGCATGAAACTATGAGTTCGGCAAAAAGCGCGAGTTCTTTAAAGCTTTAAGTTAATGAATATTGGCGTTTTATTATTGTAAAACACATATGTGACTTAATGTTAAAGACGTGATCCCTTGTGTAAGAATATAGAATCTGAAGGATGACAATTGACAATGTCAACTGAAGTATTTAATCGATGCGCAGTGGTTGATATATATACCACCGCTTAAATGAGTCGTCGCCCGCGCGGCACAGGGGCGCGGGGCATGACGACAAAGAGGCCTGAGAGAGGTGCAGGCGGCGTGAAATGAATGAAAACAAAAATGCGCCTGCCGCCCGCACCTCTCTCGGTCCCCTTTGTCGCCGTGCCCCCACGCCCCTGTGATAGTACTGGGATATTTCCTTTAAAATGAATATCCCATTACTTCGATATGGAACTGAAAAATATGGAACTCCTGGGATATCCCAGGAGTTCAGTAAGGGTAAGGGGGGTAATTTGGGTATATAGGTACCCAAATTTACCGGCACGCTGGTAGATATTATCGGAGGGGTCTCACTCCGCACTGGAGGTACGCTCGGTCATCGGACAGCTCGGAGCTGTAAATCGCAGCAGGTTGCCACTCGCTCGCTCGCTGGACGACTCGCGCGTCATTAGTAGCCTGGATGTTTGGTGTTGTTGGGTGACGCGGATAAACGGACAACCCTAGCGTACACGAAAGAGCACGTTTTATGTGACAGAGAGAGCAAGCATGGTAGGTAGGTAGCTAGGTCATTTATTTCTTTAAGAAAATTACATTACAAAAATTATTATGTTAGATAATGAATTCACAAAAAGATCGTCAGTTGAAATAGAATAATATAAAAATAACGTCTAGAAATAATTCTAGGAATGATCAAAATTCTTAAAATTTAATTTATCTTAAATTACTTACTTGCTTAAGTCACAAATAAAATTAATACTTAATAAAATAAAAACAGATGTCAAAAAATGCAACAAAATTAAAACTAAGGAAACACTAATGTCAGAAAATCAAAATGGAATAAAAACAATAAAAATATAGTACTAAATTAGCTTTCACTGTATTCTTTAACAGAATACAGTGATCGCGTCAATAATAGTAGTTTATGCAACGGTTGCATAATGATAGGCCTTAAAACACTAGTGCGGTTTTCATGAAACGAGCCGATAGGCGAGTTTCATAATAAGATAGCACGTGTGTTTTCAGGCTAAATTATGCAGAGTTGCATACATAATTTTATCTACACACATATTATAAATCCTCCATGATGGGTTCAGAAACAATATTTTCTGGCAACAAGTTATTTGTTGCAATCGTGGCTGCATATTTCCGATATCCGGCGCATTTTCACATCACACACACTCCAAGAAGACTACTTACTATTCATATTTTCAACTAAAATGTAAATTACAAACAACTTTTTCTATTCAATTCAACAACAATTCTACTTTCGTTTAGCAAAACACCAACATGGCGGCAATTCGATCCACCGTCAAGACCATTTTTTTTAAAATCATAGTCAAGCGAATTAAGTCTCTATTCTCACGTCACTCGAGATCAAATATTGTGCAGTTTATATTAAAAAAACATACGGAATTGACGTTTCGTATCAATAACTGTTTTATTATCTATGGATACTAGAATAGAGACCCACTTGAGTTTTGACAGCTGTTCCAAATTTTATCTCATTTCTTTACTAAAAACGATAAAGAAGTCATGTTATTTCTTTATCGCAGCACTGGTTTTTCCTAATTGGTTGTCAAAATGGTGGTCATTTCCTACGGTTTTTGATTAACCAATGGAGGTTTTATGATATGGATATAACGTCCGAACACTCGTTCTTTAGGTCGGCGGGTAGCCTCTCATAGAAAGCGGGACCTATGACACGCGGGTTTTTGTCGAGCAGGCAACCGCCGTGGCACACGCTGTAAGCGCCCTGTTTGTCGGGTTATTCTGCCCGGGATATTGACTCGTTTAAAAGAATGTATGTTGTGACGCGTATACACAGTAATATCATAGATGTATTGTGAGTAATGTGTCAATATTCTGTACTTTTTAAACAGCTCCCTACACGAATGACGTGGTTGTACACCTTTTTTTTTTTTTTTAACGGAGTGGAAATGCATTACGCATACCCCCGCGCCTGGGGAAGCGCAGGGGTTATGTGGGACTCTCTCCCAAGGGGGAGCATACCCACTAAAACCACTCCGGCGTGACCCTCTCTGCCGTTTTCGGGGGCGCCGTGGGATCCCGAAGATTCAACCAAAACGACGCCCCCCGGCCGCCCCGGTTTTTACCGGGGGCCACCCGCGCCAAAGGAGGGGAGGATCGGAACGCTACGATCCCCCCCCCCCAGACGTGTAGGGCCGTGCAGTGCAGGCAGGAGATCCCCATCTCCCACCCACTGGCCCTATTAGGGGATGAGACGAGCCGCAAACTGGGCTCGCCTCCTCCCCCTCCGTCTGCGCCGGAGCGGGTGTGCGTCGACACTGTCTTCGCGCTCCCGCTCCGCGGCCTCCTTCTGCGAGACGACGGTCTCGCAGAAGGAGGCAACTGCCTCCCAGGATCTCTCGCTCCCCAGCATGGCCGAAACGACGCTGTGAAGCGAGAGATCCTCCCTCCCAATGATGGTTGTACACCTGCCAAAGTGCGCAGAGCTCGCTTTTGCATATTTAAGACTCGATTCGAATCCGTTGAGTTACCCTATAGGATTATGCCATATGATAACAGTGAATGAAAATATGCAAAATATATCTGGAGCAGTGCATCACTGGATACTAACGGTTTGAGTTATCGTAGTGCAAATACTGCACCACTAAGCTTATCACACAACGTGGACACGTGTTGTTTCCAGTTGAGTTTAGTATCAATGGTTAGGTATATTTTCTAACATATACGCCGGCTTTGTTAGACAGTGATTCTTCTGTACGTTAGTACTATTATGTATTCTGTGACATGAGCGGAGTTAGCTACGACCTTGGCAAAGCTCCGTCGAATACTAACAAGGTCGAAGACACGCACCTGCATGTAGTTTATACGCACTGACGGGTCAATTTAGGCTCGCCGGCGAGTTCGACGACGAATCATAATTCAAGAGAATTACACCCCCCTACCATTTATATTATATATTATTGTAGTTAAACATAGCTTTCGCAGCAATAATCCTCACATATGCCGTTGTCTTATTCCAATTCCCGGCAATATTGCTTACCTGAAATTATATATGTCGGGGAATTTCCAAATTTGCCGGAAATTTTAATATATTTCCCGGCAACGTTAACCTTAGCGGAATTATCCCAAGAATATTGCCGGTAATATTGCTATTTCGGGAGAAATGATGTCATTTGAAATGCTCGTGTGGCCTACTTGAAAATAAATATTTTTAATTTCGATACGCCTCCAACTGTAATATTAATATTTGTGAAATCGACATGTAATGTCAGATGTATTGATTTATTGATGGATCGTAAAGTTGCTAACATATAATTTTGCTTTGCAACTCTTCTAACGCTAACCGGTGGTTGCGCCAAGTTTATACGACCATAGTACTATCCATTTCGTGTTTAGTGTCTTGTAGTGCTGAGTGAGCAAATCTGGCAAGTACATATTTTTAATGTGAAGTTCGATTTATGTGAAATGAATACAAAGCATGGACTGTAAATGCAAATGTTTAATGAATTCTTAATATAAGTGTACTTACATTGGCAATAAGTCGTATGAAAATTGAATCTACACATCACAGTCATTTTATTTACGTCAATGCCAAATAGAACCTAAGAATTTGTCAGAAGAATTGTAATAAGGCTTAGGCTTACTAAATTATTTTTAATTAGGTTTTTTTCATATCAAAGTGTATAGTATGAGAGCTTATATAAATAAATTTACATTTTACTGGAATAATTTAAAGATTATAAAAATAAAATATGGTTTTATATCTGCATTTTAACTTTATTTTTAACTCTCCATTATTTTTACGTTATATTTTAAATAAAGTATTTCACGACATTATGTACTCTTCCAGAAGTCCTATCATCGGATATGAGCTTGCAGTGTGAAGATTAAATGGAAAATAACATTATTTCTCCAACAAGACAGAGAAGCAGTTTCTATATTTGCTATAAAGAGAGTTTGATTAGAGAGACGTTTAACCCCACGTGTCTCCATGGAAAACATTTTGGTAGATGAGAGCCTCTTGAACAACTTAATAGTTACTACTATGTAGTACTCAACTCGTGTAAAATCTCCGGCTACATAGGAGGTTCATAAGCTTTTGCTCAGTTTGAACTGCTGACCCTCGTATGGCTTACATAATGCGCCTACGCAGTCACGCAACGTAATCACATGGCACGTAGAGATACTTACAATTTTTTACTCGTTACACGAGAAAGTTAGGTACGGAGGCAAACATTATTGACATCGTGATTTAAGATCTTGTACACGCCAGCCATGTAATTCCCTGGCACGCAAAGTGCTTCGCCGACGAGCTATAAGCTGCGAAGAAAATCATACACTGAGAAAAAATTACAATCAAGCTACTTCATTTATTTCAGTTTTAACCATAATATGGTAGTCTAAAATGAATAATTATTAAAATATAACGGTACTAACTAACACTAAAAAAATAGATAAAAACTAAAACTAGACTAAATTTACTAAAATAAATTTAAAAAATCTGGTCCCCGCGGCAGGGTGCCCATCACGCAAGCTGCATTTCCACGCTGAATGGCTATGCTTAGCCTTTGTGCGAGGTAGCAGCCTGCGCGAGGGTCACCCGTGGCCTCCCTGAGACGCTTGCTGAGCTCCCTGAAGAGCTCATGCGCGCCCGGGCCCCACGGACCTAGTGTCTCGACCCCGAAAGCGACAAAATCGTACTGGGTGCCGAGACAACTAGTGTATTTGTTTTCTTTATACCGCTCCCTGGACTCGGCCGCCGCACCCGCCCGGTAGTCTAAATGTAATGTTTTTTTGCAATGTAAGCTTAATTAATAAACAAATTGATCGCACCGGTAGTCAAAAGTCAAAGTCAAGAACAAAACTGAATGTAAGGTACAGGTAAATCTCGCGAGAAGCTTTTATATCATATAAATTCTATAATTTAATAAACTGACGGGTTTGATTTAATTAAAAAAAAATCGTAATTGTAGAGCATTTAAATAAAAGCTTGTTTTTAAAAATATTTTTTTTACATTTATTTAATTAGAATTTGCTGTGTCTATTTCTGTTTTGTACAGTGGACATTCCGCTGATTTTTGAATGACCCTAATTGTTAGTTAAAGTTCACTTGTAAACATCATACTTTATTTAATTTCCGTTTCATTTATATTTATATCAAGCATGCGCGTAATTCACACAATTACAATAATATAATCACAAATAACAATAACAGCACAATTCAAATGGACTAACTTAAAAAAAACCTCACCCTGCATCTGCCTGTCTGAAGCTTCGCCATCATGCCAGCAGCATTATAGGCATGAGAGTTGAGGTAAATGATTACACGCACAATACATTGCCATACAAAAAACACAAATTGGAAAATTCGAACGAAATTGTCTTGTGCACACATCACATGCCGCGGTGTGCGTGACCTCAACTCTCGTGGCGATACCTATACCGCGCTGGATAGCAATGGACATCTGCTGAACCAGCCACAACTCAGAGTGGGGTTCGCAGCCCTTTAGCTGATGTCCCAAGTCCTTGAACAACCTCGGTGCCTCAACTGCGAACTGCTAGTTTCCTGAAACACCACATATTTTTTCTTTTGTCAATTAAACAAAAAATTACGAAGATACGAGTATATTAGTGCGTTGAAGTTCCGCGTGACGTCACGGCTTCTCACACTTTGTACTAATAAGTGACGTCATAAGTCCCCACTCCCGAACTTTGATGCGCGTTATCTTTGTCAATTTTGATAGATTTGATAAAGCAAAAAATAAGTGTTCAATATTTTTTGATGATCTAACTGACGAAGTAATTAGAATTACTATTTTTTTAGCAAGGAAACTTCCCTATTGTAAATGACTTCTTAAAGGACCAAAAATAGTGAAGGATTGAGTTCAAAGTCAACAGATGTTAACTTATTACTCAGAAAGTGTTAAGTGCCATTGGCATAGTGCTGACGCATCACTGTCTAACTGAAGGTTTCCACTTTCGATACTCTAGTAGTCTTTTCATTAAACACCTCACAACGCTTCGGAAATTACCGGTTTTTATCAACAATTCCGCAGCAATTACTTTGTAATTAGTATGCGGTAAAGTGTATGCGTTTTTGTGAATGTTGCCCTTAGTGATGTGCCAATTCCGGCAATTGCCCGAAACGGGAATATTACTCACAATATTGCAGATAACTTTATGACGACTTTTATTTTGTTACGCATATAAAAAACTTGCCGGCAAAATTGCGAATATTTCTGGGATAATAAGGATTAAAATAGATAACTAACTCAGCTCTTATTAATTTGAGAGCAAAAGAGCACACATGGTATAAAAAATCAGACAAGTGCGAGTTAAACTCGCGTGGAGAGGGTTCCGTTCTGTACATGATAATCTGAAATTTCCTATGTTACTTTAAATACCATAGACTTTTTTCCTGTAATCTATAGGTTAAGAACTGTTTTCAAAATATTTTTCAAAATTTTAGGCCGTAGTTTCGGAGACTATGGGAATGGTAAATTTTTCCAAAATTCAACTCAATCGGTCCGGTAGTTTCGGAGCAAATTGGCTGTGATAGACGGACGTACAGATACACGAGTGATCCTATGAGGGTTCCGCTTTTTTCATTTTGAAGTACAGAGCCCTAAAAATACGCAATATTGCTTAGGTAATGTTGAATCGTGCAGCGGTAATAACTAAAAAAGCACAAATGACCCTCATCACCAATGTATTGGATTCGTTAAAATAAACCATAAATATGAGCCCAAATTCGAGGGGTTTACTAGTAGTCATTGAAGAGTTACACCATCCACCTCCTGGCTCCATTGTCAGATCAGCTCGAATGGTACCAAATTATTGTATTATCATCCAAATTGCATACGCAAATTAGAAGTAGGTTAAAGTTTACTTCTAAGATTTGATTACATTGTTAGTTAGTTAGTTACAAAGCGTGTTACCTAATAATAAATTGAGGTGACATTTTTATTAAAATATCCCTTAGACGACAGTAACGGATAGCGGTCACGCGTAACCGTATTTAGCGCCCTGTACTTACTGTTCAAGTCAAGTGATTTCGTAAGTAACACGGCACGTCATTGACATACCTACTTATTGAAGTGATCATTGAGTATTCGTTTGCAATAAGAACTTCTTAAACATGGATTTCACTTCGCTATCTTTTCAGCCATTACTTTGAGTATAACCTTTTAGATGGGGCAATCGAAGTTCAATATGACCTTGCCAATACTTTGACATTCCACAGAGTGGTTGGACGTAGAATTGACGGACTGTCCCGGATTTAGAACGGGTGCAATGGGTGGCCTCTCGTATAAACTTCTTGATCAATTAACTAAAACTAAGTAAATTTTAATAATGAATTTTTTATGCAACTTTATGCTCTAGAGCAAATAAGTACTGATGATTTCTAGTAAACCCAAACAGTAACCCTCAATGGATGATTACTGTTCGAATGGGCCGGCTAGACAGGGGTAGTACCACACTCTCACAGAATATCGGCGTAAAGTATTGGCTTGCTATATATTGCGTTTTGTACAGTGAGTGACGAGATCCGGAGGCCTATTCCCTCATCCCCATCCCATCCCATCCCCATATTGGCAGCACCTCTGGTGTTGAAGATGTCCATGGGCGGCGGTGATCACTTTCCATCAGGTGGGCCGTCTGCAAACCGGCAGACGGCCCACCTGATCAGTCAACTGACATAAAAAAAGTACTGATTTATGCTAAGTATTTAAGGACATTATTATGAAATTAAAGCATAGTTGGAAGAATAAATTTCTATTCTATTCATAACATCAAAGAGCTTAAAGTTTTATCTGTTGTTTTTTAAAATGTTATTAAAAAGAGTTGACATTTTTAATACCTAAATAAGATTAGGGGGCGGGGAAATAATGCATCGTAGATTAGCGAAACAGTTTCTAAAATATCCGTCCGATACGTCAACTAACTAAGTAGCAGTACCTACCTACCTAAACAAATCTTGAAACTTTTCAAGTGTATGTAACTCAGACCACAGTACAATTTGGTCCCATCGAGCTGATTTGACCATGGAGCCAGAGGATAGTGGAACTTTTCAATGGCAACTACTAAACCCATCGAGATTGAACTCATTTAGTTTGTTTTGACGAGTCCAATAGATTACATTTGGTGACGAGGATTTTGTAATGGAGTATGGAGGTGGAAAGAAGGTTTTGTAAACTATGTTTTTTTATTCGTCTAATGGCACCGTTTCAATTTAGGTCATTGGTGCTCTGCAACTAGACGGTTTTAACAATCGTGTTCATGTCGATTACACGCTCCTCTGCCTATGGAACGTTCCGACAATTATCCAAATTTCCTTGATCGGAGAACGTTCAGAAAACAAACTTATCTTTTCACTCGCTAGCGCCTTCAGCATCGTGGTTTTTGTATAAGGCTAAGCTTGTGCGAGTTCACCAAGCGCACAGTTAAAATTGTGCCATTAGCTTGGAACATATTATTTCATAAGTTCTTGCGGTAAACCATAAAGTTTTACCGCGAATGGAAAAAAGTCTAGTCGTAATAGCGTAAGTTCGTGATTGTAAATCAATTTTGAAAGGCGTAAGCGTTTAGGAAAGGAGTCTGGAGGAGTGGAGGATATCGCTTTCCAGCGACAAAGCCGCCTATCCATTCATCTGCGTATCGAGAGTGCGATAGTTATATAATAAAAAAATTATACACCAGTATCTATCATACAAATGATTAGTATCCTTTATTGTTAAGTACGGCCGCGTTTCCTATCCAGTTAATAAGAGCCACCATATCGTAGCAAAATAATTTGCGATATCATTAAAGCAATGACGAATACAGGCCCAATTCTAAATGGAAAAACGCCTGATTGAAAATATACCTAAGGAAATTCGTCAATCCTACTTATATTATAAATGGAAACGCATGTGTGTGTGTCTTGTTTGTTACTGCTCGGTAATGGCTGAACGGATTTTCATGTTTGGTTGGTATAGTTAGCTTAGGTCGTGGAATAGGACATAGGTTAGTTTAACATTCCCGAGGGAATAATTATACCCGAATTCTACATAGACAAAGTAGCAAAATGGCAGGCAAAATGTAGTCTGAAATATGTCAAAGAGAAATATGTTAATTCGGATGTACGTACAATCTGAAATATGTCTAATCGTAGGTGCTTCCTACCTGAAATATTAATACACTCTGGTTAAAATAACGTTGTACTATATTCACTTTATATGTAAGATAAGTTGCAATTTGGACCTAATTTATTTATGACAACAATCCCTTTGTACTTCATAAAGTTTTAGTGGACAAGAAATTCTTGATAAAATTGACTAACTTCACTTTGGATAGTATTACTTTTGGCCTAACTTCAAATCTGTCATTTCTACTAGATGATGATGATAATAATGATTAGTGGGGACGCCTGGCTGGTGACAGCGGTGAATTGGCAGGCGCAGATCACTCAACTCAGCCCCAAGGTTGGAGGCGAAGGTTTCTGTTCAGACTGCACTGCTGTTCATCATGGATCCCATCTTCTTGTTTTCCTGCAGGACATAGTACATCCTCCTATAAAATCTTCTCCAAATATATCATATCTCGTTGACGAGTACAGGACACAGTCGGCCAGAACATAGTTGCTTCCTAGTCTCCTTATCCCCACAATATAGGCATAACGGGTCTGTCCTCACCCCAGTTACTGGTAGATAACTATAGACCACATAAACACATAAAAATATAAAAAATAATTAACATATCATAACACTTATTTATTGCACCGAATTTATAATGGCATGTTATTAAGAGAAATGATTTCACCATCATGAAATTTAGGGAAATCGAGTACTACAATTTATTTAATTGCTACACACGAATTCGAGATGAATACCATTATAATCATTATACAAGACACTCGGATTTTTAAAATTGTGCCTTGTTTTAAAACGATGCAGAGTCCAATCTCGGTTAACACTAATCATGTAATATACGATCTTGTGATATTGAGCTGGAGAAGTTATTATGTTACGTCAAGTGAAGCCATATCGCTTTAATATGTTGAGAGTAAGCGTTATAATTATTCATTAAACAACACATAGATTTTAAGAGCCTTTTATATAATAATACACACTGATCTACGCCCAAACTAGGATTTCATGTCTGGGCACTCAACACAACATGACAAAGACGATTTATTAATATAGATAAAAATACATATTGTACATCTATGACTCATTTTTGCCCAGTAGTGGGCAATTGAAGAAACCAACCATTGTATGCGTGTTATACAATATGAAATTATCTCAAATCTCTGAAGGTCGGTATATTTTAAACACCTTCCCGGCATTGTTCCATTCTTCACATAGCACCAAAATGAATTCCAAAGATGTAGTTAAGTAAGTACTTACGAGTACATAAAAGCATAGATCCCACTCGTATCTCTATGTTATGAAGAACCTTGTCCGTAAAAATTATATTCACAAAAATTCAAAAAGCACGCTTTTGTCAGTAACGCACTTAAAATTACAAAAGACCCACATCACCGATGTATTGGACTCGACATAATAAACCTAATGAGCCCAAACTCGAGGCGCTTACAGTAGTCATTGAAGAGTTCCATTATCCGCCTCCTGGCTCCATGGTCAGATCCGCTCGATGGTAACCAATTATTATATTGTCATCCGAATTGCTTACACTTGCAAAGTTTCAAATCGTTACGACAATTAGAAGTAGGTTAAAATTGACTTCAAAGTTTTATTAGATTGTTTGTTAGTTAGTTACAAGTGAAGCTAATAAAATCGTGTTAATGAAATCCTGGCCTAGAAGGATCGCGTTCAAAAATCCAGCCGTCAGTCTGCTGGAACTTAATGCAATTGAATTTGATATTTACATTGCGTTATAGTGAAGGAAAAAGTTGTGACGAATCCTACACATCTGGGAAGTACTTCAACGATGTCTGATGAGAAGTCCCTACCCGTACTGCGCCTGCGTGGGGACTCCAGCCTAATTCCTCTTACTACGATAGGAGGTCTGTGTCTCGCAAAAAGAAAATCCCATAATGAGACGTTCAAAAACCTTTTATTTTATTACAAATATATATTATTAATACTTCTATTTAGTATTCTCTGTGGTCTTAAGTTGTTTCGCATGGCACCTAGCTATCTGCCTTTTAATCTCTCGCTACGCTCAGGATTCTGATAAGGTATCCCTCTTGCTTCGGATTCAATATCGCGGGAGATAATTCTGCAGCCTTGCATAACAAATAACTTATTCGTGGTCAGAAAGCGTGTCAAATTCCAAGTACATCCGGTTATCAAAATTTGTGAAATTATAAAAAAATCTTGGAGACTACTAGAAAACTAGAAATTCAAGTCTTAGCCGAGAAATTGCTCGTTGAAATTGATTCATCAAGGTTTGTCGAGTCATATTGACACGCGTAAGATGTTTGCTTGTGTGTTTGTCATGCTTTAACACATTAACGCACATATGATAAACGGTTGCAAACATTCAGACATTCTTGTGTGTGCAAATAACCGTAAACTGGTAAAAACAACAGGTGCTATTTAAAATAACTTCACCATCATCCTAATACTCTTTCGGGATAAAGTTACTTTTTTCTGATATCTCAAAAACTTACTCTCCTCTTATTTACAATCTGTGAAGAATGAAATTGTATTCAAGTAGGCGTTTCCCTATACAAAAATCGTTACGATATAGTCTTGACATGATTTATTTCTGCTGTAATAATGAAACGAAAGATTTTTTCGCTAGAAAACTGAGGCCGCAATTTCTTGTACACTTATGTGCATTCGTCGATTTAGAAACCCGAGCGGTAACAACAGTTTTTTGGTAAAGCCAGAGACGCTGATAAACGTCTAAAAGTTCATTCACCCTTGTCTGTAATATTGAGTACCAACAAGGAATACACAGACCAAAATAACATTGTAGACACTGAGACGTATTGTTCTAATTCCAAATTAGGAGGCCATTTTATTATTTTCCATTCTCTTCTCTAAACGGTGCTTAAAACTTTCACTGAACACATTCAGTAATTGTTAAGTTAGTTGTTATTTGGGACGAGTGCTAATATTGAATCCGGAGCAAGAGTAAGATTCCAAAATAAGAACCTTGAGCGTAGCGAGGGATAAAAGGCTTGATAAGCGAATTGGTGCCGTGCAAAATATAACATTTTACGCGGCAGCGGGAAAATACTAGAAGCAAGAAAAACAATTCAGATAGAATTAACAACATGTTATTCATGTCCCATCACATTTTCAATCTGCATCAAGAGTAGGTAGGTAGGTAGTAAAATGCCAATTCATCGAGTTTGTAATTCGAATAACTTTTCCGTGTTAAAATATAGTTTTCCTTGCACCATTGAGTTTTTCCGTTACACTACTCTTGTGTTCTAACATGAGTCTGTCGTGGTTTGATTCGGTAACGTATACAGCGCTGTGTCAGCGACGAGGACACATATAATTTGAACTGCACACCTCACAGAATCACACGTTAAGTCGAAATAAACGAACGTGACCTCAAAATCTAAGTTATACTGAGGAAACATGTCCATATCGCATTTATTATACTTCTTTATTAGTCACACAATACACTTTAGCAATCCTAAAAATAAACTTACGACTTACATTATTAAAATGAGCGTGTATGAATACTAAAAAGTGGGCTAAACGATGCATAACAGCAATATTTCGCATCGTTTGGCGCCAATGATAACAAGCGTTGTATACTGATCGTCGGACAAACTCAATTATGCGGACGAGCTTTTGAACTAACATCGGCCATTAAATAATAAAATTACGTAACTCAAATTCAATAGTGTCTATTCGAATTGTATTTGCCTTCTTGCTTAATTGAGGCCTTATCACCTTTGAATTAAAGTCCAAAATAAAAGTGCTATTGAGATTAGAAAAGGCACGCGCCTCAATTGGGAATGTAACTGATTAAGTTTTCTGCGAAACCGCGTTCTAACTACGGCCTTGTCGTTGTGTCGAGCCTAAACAAGCATAGAAAGAATATTACGACTAAATATGATCAGACGAAGAAATAGCCGGCCCAGTAAGCTCAGCACCCATATGCAGGCTTATATGCATCGCATAAATCAATAAGGTCGATTGTCAACGGTAAACTATTCAAAGCCTAATCCTTTGCGACATGTTTACGGTTTGAAACTGATGGTGATGCCACTGTTCATAGACCTGTAGCTTCGGGTGCTTTCATCTTATTACCCATATAGACCTAGGTTCCATACAAAATTTAGGGCAAATCACTCAAAACATCGTGTCCCTGTCCATTTTACAGATGTACAATCTTTATAAATTACGTAATTCAATTACCTTACATAATTTGATAAGCTTTATGTTAAATTTATAAGAGCTTAAATTGAGGTTCTGCTACATAAAAGAGTGACACAGTTAACCGCGTAAGTTTGCGTCGCTCGCGGGCGCAGACAGTGGTGACAGTAAAAAATTATTGTTTAATTTGAAAACGGATTATATTATAAAAAGCTAACTAGAAAAAGGATTCCGTATAATTATAGCTGTAAGAGTCTAGAAATCTCGGACCGAATTCGGATATTGCTTATGCACTAGTCCGATCTCTGATCCAACTGCCACCTTGAACTAAACTGGATGCCTGCCGCAACCCCCGGCCACATACCCCGCCGCCCCGCTGCCGCAGCTCGGATTCAGTTCGGATACGGTTCGGACGCAGTGCGCAATCGTTCATACAAATAATACTATGGCTACTTCGGTCCGTCAATAATCTTCTCCGGAATGGAGATTCACGGATGACGGGGAGAAATCGGATGACGGAAGCCGGACCTAGTGCGTAAACTTCACGGGTTCAGATCGGATACGGATCAGAAATTCTGCGTAAATAAGCGTTCTTAAAGCGAAAAACAGGTACCACATAGAAAACAAATAATCACACTCCTGTTGGTTTTGAGAGGCTCATAACTGGGTTTTAAAGTTCCTGAAATTTACGAAAAACATAATTTCGTAATTGAAGTCTAAGTTTAAATAGTACTGTCGGTATCAGATATCACAAATAATAAAATTCAATTTCATATTTAATTTACGTCAATAAACTTTTTAGTTAACGGAACCCTAGAAATATAACCTTGAACTGCATTCAACTAAACAGTTTCATGCGTAATGCTGTAATCGAAAAGATACTCATGACTAATTCATGATTACTATTTACCGACGGTGGAGAAAGGAGGGAATTGTGTTTGTTTATATGTATGTTAACTGTTACATAAAAATCTATATTTTTATACACATTGTGTTTGTGAGAGTGAGTTTATAAATTTGAGAAAGCCACTATTGTTCCGGTAAATTTACCGTTTTCTATGCTAAAATATACCGGCTTGCTTTCCCTAGTTGCTGTTATTTATTTACGTTTTGGATTACCTAAATTATACATTAGATTAGACTTTACAGCGATAGTCTGTAGCCGTATTCATCAATGTATGCGTGAACCGAGAGAAATAGTGTCATCTCCTTTTCTCCTACAGTTGCTTTTGTCTTTCACGCATTCGGCATTTTACGATCAATCATTTTAACAACTAGAGAAAATGGAAATTAATTTCATATTTTTTTAAGTAATAATAATTACGAAAGAAATGTTACGCCGTTCTTGCATCTTTGTTTAATGGCACACATTTTCTCAGGAAAAGTTAATACGCCGATTATTCTTCGCTTTCAGTTGAGCACTAATTGAAGCTTTGCGAATTTCGCTAACCTCACGAGGGACGTATTCCGGCGCAGTCAGTGTATGTCGTCGTCCTAATAGAACGCGATTGCGCGATCATCGCTAGTTCGCGCGTTGTAGATGTCCTGATTGACATTCGCGCGATCAATTAGGACACCTGTTCGCGCGTGTATGTACGATCGCGCGTTCGTGCGAAGAAAATTCGCGTGAACTAGCGATGATCGCGCAATCGCGTTCTGCGACGACGTCTGAAGCTTGTACGATTTTAAATCTATGTTAAGACCAGATTTTTAAGAAAAATATCGAAGTCTAATATGTGTAATCCCCAATACACTGGGCCCGCTTGGGGACATCCAGTAACATCATGATAGAAGATTTTAAAGTTCAACGAAATCAGTTCATCATCACTATCATGTTGGTGAAGTGTGCACGTTTACTTTGCATCTAGTTTTCTAAAACGCTGCTCAGAATGAACAAGAGTGTCTGTTCAAATAGGCATTTCTATCGGACACTCCTAATTTATACTGTAGCTTCAAAGTTATTAGGTTTAAGTTAAATCACTCCCTTGATTGTACGTAAGCTCTTATTAAACTTTTAAAATCGAGTGAAATATACAAGTGTTAGTAACATATTTGACCGCGTGCGAAGGTTTTTGTTTCTGCTGAATCATGACTCCATGATGAAATCCGATGATAAAATATAGTCACAGAGTATGGTTCAGGCAGGTACATCGCCGGCCATTTTGACACGCCTTTATTAGCTTCACTTGTAACTAACTAACAAACAATGGAATATAATCTTAGAAGTCAATTTTAACCTACTTCTAATCGTCGTAACGATTTGAAACTTTGCAAGTGTAAGCAATTCGGATGACAATATAATAATTGGTTACCATCGAGCGGATCTGACCATGGAGCCAGGAGGCGGATAATGGAACTCTTCAATGACTACTGTAAGCGCCTCGAGTTTGGGCTCATTAGGTTTATTATGTCGAGTCCAATACATCGGTGATGTGGGTCTTTTGTAATTTTAAGTGCGTGACTGACAAAAGCGTGCTTTTTAAATTTTTGTGAACATAATTTTTACGGACAAGGTTCTTCAAAACATAGAGATACGAGTGGAATCTATGCTTTTATGTACTCGTAAGTACTTACTTAACTACATCTTTGGAATTCATTTTGGTGTCATGTGAAGAATGGAACAATGCCGGGAAGGTGTTTAAAATATACCGACCTTCAGAGATTTGAGATAATTTCATATTGTATAACACGCATACAATGGTTGGTTTCTTCAATTGCCCACTACTGGGCAAAAGTGAGTCAATAAGTGTATGCAATTCAGATGTCAATACAATAATTTGATACCAACGAGCTGATCTGACCATGGAGCCAGGAAGTGGATAGTGGAACTCTTCAATGACTACTAGTGATCCCGTCGAGTTTGGTCTCATTTGGTTTGTTTTGAAGAGTCCTATAAAATTTGGTGATGAGTCTTTTGTACAGTTTTTCTGAGCTATAATAATTTCTAATCATATTAATAACTAACTGAGGCCAGTACTTATGCGTTTCAATGGTCTGTTTTTTGTGTCGTAATCGTAAAGCTTCCCGGGCGCACGCACGCTGACTCACCAAAGTGTCATCGTTATCGGATGAGTTTTATTGCGAAGTGGATGGAGTGGAGGGATGAGTTTTAAGGGAAGGAACGCAGAGAAGACTAACAAACCAACAAATAACTTTTCCAATAACTTTCCAGACTTCGATTCTTTTACGCCCTTCCAATTTTATTTCCAGAAGCCATTGTCCTCCCTGAAGTTGGCCTTATCTTATCGAAAACCGCATTGAAATTCGTCTAATAGCTCAAAAGGTTACCGCACACATAAAATCAGAAAAACCGATAAACAGGGAGTGTGTTGTTTTGCTAATTCTGAAGTCATTCTTTTATTGTTATCTTCAATGTACAGACTTTTTCTAGTTTGCATTAAGCATAATTTCCACCAAACGGCCCACATCGCATCGGATCGGAACGGATTTTACAATCATTAAACGATATTAAATCATGTACACAGTATTTAAAGTCTATAATTACCTAGCTAAGATCGCGTGTGTCGCGAAAGACGCCCGCGGACACGCAGCTGTGCACGGCTAGGTAATATAGACTTTAAATACTGTGTACATGATTTAATATCGTTTAAAGATTGTAAAATCCGGTCCGATGCGATGCGGGCCGGTTGGTGGAAATTATGCTTTACGCTAGGTTTACACGACATAAATTGGGTGTTGACAGCAGTGGCGAAGCCTCCCTACAAGCCGATTCCTGACGGCATTACCAAACTAGAAAGCTACGGCTAGCTGTCAGTGAAGTCCATGTTACTCTAACCAAATGTCAGACTCGCACGTACGGTTTTAATTCTTCCGGCATCCCTCAGGAAATATTTGACGCTTCGCCACTGGTTGACAGTGCTCGATTTGATTACTCTGGTCCGCGTGTACTCTGAACTTAGAAAGGCACAGACCACGCAATTGAAATATGCCAAGTCATTCTGATTCTTGACGACACTACCCTTGATATGAGCCCTAAGGAATCTCGTCGCTCAATTCGTCGACAATCATTAATTGACCCGCGCTCTCGTAGGCATTATGCGAAGTTAGGTGCCTACGTCCGTGGCCGGCTGCGTCGAAATATGACCAAGGTTGAATACACGCACGAACGTGTAGTTTATACAGACTGACGGGTCAAGTTATGCTCGCCGGCGAGTGCATAAATAAAGTGTTATTTTAGAGAATCACACCCCAGTTTCTCAAACGTATCTTAATAAAAGGCACTGTTAAAATATCAATACAAACAGAACAGTACCGTGACGCACTTATAGACAACGCACAGCCTGAACGGGTGGTCCTAGAGGTTTGTAATTTGGAGGAGATATTCCTCGAGTACCCTAGAGGTGCATTAAGGGGTTTTTTTTTAATTCCCTCCCTAAAGGGGTGATAAAGATTGTATGGAACATACAGCGGGCGAAGCTGTGGCGGTTCCACTACTCTTTATACAATGTAGGATTTTAAGTTTATGAAGGTCAAGAAATGAATCTACCACCCGTTCGGAATAAAGCCTCTTCTGAGAAGAGCCGGTAAGAAACTCGGTGAAGCATAATTTTTTCAAAACACTTTTTTTTACTTAACTGTTTTATAGAAATTAGAGATATACCCAGTAGATACGCCTATACAAACTCACGTTGGTGCGGGTCAGAATCATTTAGATTTTAGATTTACTTAGATTTATTTTATGTCTCAAATTAAATTACATTATATTCAGTACATGTCAAAATATATGAATTCAAAGTTGAGATCGTCAAAACATCAAATAATAAAATAGAATATAAGACATCACAAATTAATAATCAACAATTTAAATCAAAACTAAAAAATAATACAACACTATCAAATGTTTAATTCAATTATTACACATTTCCAGACATCCCTCTTCTCTGTATTACTTTCTGTATCAGTAGAGGTTTTTCCAAACCAGTGGTAGATTCACTCCTCGGCCTTCGTAAGAGCTTGTAAAAGCTTCCTTAATCTTCGCACAATGTCGAACGGACGCTCAAGTTGCCTGTCCATCTTTAGAAAATGTCCAGATCCTGGTTTGGGCCTTTAAGAGATGTAAAGAACCTTAAGGCATGTCCATGCCTTAATTGTAAGTTATTGCATCTGTTAATTGCATGATGGCGGACTGCCTTGGGAAGCCCCTAACATTCAACGCCGGCTGTCATACTATATACAATTCAATTATAAATGGTGTACAGATTTAGAAACAAAGAATGAAAGAAAGAAAAGAAAGAAAAACATTTATTCACTAACGCAGATGACAGACTTTTTTTACAGAGATTTCGATATGACCTTATAACAAAAAACGAGAAGTTACACAAATAAAAATGACCTTGAATCGAAGCTTAATGACGTCATGGTCGCTCTCTAGTTTTCTAATAAATTTAGTTTTAAAAATCATTATTCTTGTATTATTCTGCACCTTAGAGACTATATATCTCTTAAGACACTTATTATTAACTTGTCCAGAACGCATTACATATCCGTGTTTTTTTATTAAACTTTTCACCTGGAGATCCGATATCACGTCTCCTTAATTATTCATTATTAGTTGTCCAGGGATCCTGTACCTCTCGGAGAGGGCATCTATTCGGGATCGTCCAAGCGATATTGTAGCGACGCGCTAGCGAGATTCTCATCCCACTCTTCCGCATGATGCGTAATGTGTAAGAGTGGGATGCAGTAATATCGCTTGGACGTTCCCGAATAGATGCCCTGCACACTTATCTCCCTCGTAATTATTCTGTTGCACTTCACATCTTAGTTTTTGTGCTTTTGTAACATGGCAATTGTTAAAATTTGGCTGAAAAAAAAAAACGAATTGCCGAGTTTCTTGCGGTACTTCTTCTCAGCAGATGTCACCATTTAAAACGTTGGTAGATTCAGACATGTGATAATGAAAATGAAAATATATATTTTGCAGTAGGCCACTCGGGCTCTTTCACATGTCTGAATCTACCAGCGCTTCAAAAGGTGACATCCGCTGAGAAGAAACGCCGCAAGAAACCCAACAGTAAGTACTTTTTCAACTTTATCATTACATTTTTAACTAACTCATTTTTTTAAGGCAAAAAGTGCAACAAACAAATCTATAGGACACAAAATAATTATAATAATTAACTAATGAGGGATATGTATAGTCTCCGCGTCTGGACAAGTTAGATTTAGGTTGAGATGAGTGGATGAGTGAGCTTTTCTAGACGCAGTTCGAACGGAACCGCACGAGTGCGCACGTTAGTAAACCACATGGCTCGTTGCCATCCATTTGTAGGGCAGCCTGCCTTTGAGATAAAAATAAATTAAACGAATCATCACCATCTTTGGTGCGAAGTGGAAATTATTTCACCTTGGACAAAAGCAGTTAAAAGTTATTATATTAAACAATTACTTTCCTGGTTTTAACTGCAAGATTATATGTTTATAGCTACGCTTTCATGAATGACTTTCTTTGAGACTAAGTAATTATCTGTCGCAAGGTTTAAGCCAGAAAAATCCATACTACTATTATAAATGGGCAATTATGTTTGTTTGTAATTAATTTCCTTGTTGATCAAATTCAAAAAATCTAGCTTTTGCCTTTATAGTTTTATTGCTCTTCTATTTATAATTATTACTTATACCTATGTAACTAAATGACTTAATAAATAATTAGACACGGAACATTTATTAATTGCTTACTGTATTTTACGCAGT
This sequence comes from Tortricodes alternella, assembly GCA_947859335.1. Classification (NCBI taxonomy): domain Eukaryota; kingdom Metazoa; phylum Arthropoda; class Insecta; order Lepidoptera; family Tortricidae; genus Tortricodes; species Tortricodes alternella. The sequence continues at coordinate 1,495,544 of OX401970.1, forward strand.
TTACGATATAATTATAGTCTTAATAGTTGTCATATATATAATCGTCGACGTAGTAATGATATAACTGACCCTAATGAATGCGCTCCTGGTGTCGGTGCCAGAGTGCGACCTGCACCTCTATTCGGGAACGCTAAGTGATTCTGTAGCGATTCGTAAGCGAGATTTCTCATCCCATTCTACCGCACGACGCGTAATGTGTAAGAGCGAGATGAGAAATCTCGCTCGCGGATCGCTATAGAATCACTTAGCGTTCCCGAATAGAGGCCCTGCTGGCGTGGAGATGGACGGCTGGATGTCATGCATGCTTGAAGTTTTGCGAGATGATGGATAAAAAGCATCTAGTGTTTTTACATGACGTGCCATTTTGTATTAATCTTAAGTTATTTTAGTTTCACAGTGAATTAGTTAAGACTGTAATGCTGTGTAACCAAATAAATAAATAAATATATAGTTTTTATAATTATCATTTATTGCTTTATTAATTTGTAATGTTTCCATTTAATTTTATTTGAGTTTGTACATTTATGATGTAAAATGACCCATTTTAATTTATTCACGTGACAAGTAAAAGAGAATGTTAAAGAAAGATCGAAGAATCAGATTTATTTGGAAATTATATCTTAAAAACAACACACTAAGACGTGAAATCTATGAAAGTTCATACATTTCGGCAGGATACGCGTAAAGCCAATAGTTTCATTGATCATTCAAACGACAATCACATTTTTATCCCTTTAAGAGGAACCTGCGGCTTTTCATACAAAAGGCGATAACAATTTCCACCCCTTAAATGTTAACCGATGTTGACCAATTTTTTATAGGTCGTCGTTTTGGTTTTTTCAATACATACATACATACATACATAGCATCACGCCCGAAATCCCTAATGGGGTGGGCAGAGCCACAAGACTACTTGTGGCCACGTTCGATTAATTAGTCCTAAGATGGTATGATGAACCGTATGGTGACAGGTGATCAGCCCATCGCCCATACAGATAGTCCACCATGTTGGAGAGGACCCGTCCCTAGTCGACTTTTACGACATGCCAGGATGATAAGCATCTGCACGCATTCTATGCTATTTCTTCACTCCCAGTGCAGCGGAGGAGTTTTTTTCAATATACTTAATTAATAAATTCATTTTTATTGTTGTTTTAGTATTCTCATACAAAAATAATTCCCGCGATTACTTGACTTTGTTGATCTTTAATCAATATTCAAAAAACGTATAGACCTAAATTTTCTTTTGACTGACAACCCATCAAAAATTGGTCAAAATCGGGTAACATTTAAGCGGTGGAAATAGTTGTCGCCTTTTGTATGAAAAGAGTGATTTTTGCCGTTGGTTCACAGTCCGCTTAAGTGATCACCGATTTTGCCAATTATTATAATGTCACGATATCATATTAAATTTAATCATTTACCATGGCACCTCCATTTTCAAGCTGTCATTCTGCAGAGCAGTTTCACGTGTCCTTGTCAAAATGTCAATGCATCGGACATTATCATTAACGTGTTATTAACGGTAATCATTGAAACTGTCAGTTGGATCTTGATCTTCCGTATAAGGCTTTATATTGTCATTAAAATGGACTTTAATATGTAAAGGCTTGTTACAAAATTGTATTTACCAAACAGTACCAAGGGGATGGGGATTTTGGTGAAGGAAAACCATGTGAAGTCCCCAATCAGCACTGGGACCGCGTGTAGCGCAGTCCTTCTCACTATGAGAGGCCTGTGCTTAGCAGTGACGTTACTACGGTCAAAATCTAGAGAGAAAATGGATGAACAAAGCATTTTGTCCGCTCTTCCTTTTTAGTCTTCGATTCTCACGATTGTTGCGAGAAACAAAGTTCAAGAACGTGTACACAGCCATCATAGATTACAATAATGCGTAGATAGTACACTGGTTATTATACCGAGAATGTTTCCAATGTGTGACACCGTAGGAGATGTAACCTAAACACCGGCCAAGTGCGAGTTAAACTCGCGTAGAGTTACAGTACTATTAAATATGTTCACCATTCGGCCATCCTCGGTTATTCTCGGTATCCCACGTTTTTCACATAGAGTATATCAAATTATGGATATGACCGTTAAATATATTACCCGTTATCTTATTAAACACAATACAACAGAAGGATATGAGCACCAAACCCGCCTAATAGTAGTAATCTAAAGTAACACAACCTTTATATTGAATTAAGAAAAATAATTAGTGACTTTTTCTTGACAGTATTACATATTACACGCAAGAATGAAGAATCATAAATATATTTTTTTATATTATAGGTAGTAGTTTTATATTTACATCAATAAATAATGCATGTCCATATCGCTTCTTAGGTCTATTGGTAAGTAAATGTCATCATGGCAGGTGGTGATATATATTGCGTTTACGATACTTTAAGTTGAATCTTACCTAAAAGAAATAGCAGCAATGCAGCGTGTTTTCGTTTTCGTAGCCATAGACTTCTGTTTTCCTGTAATCAATAGGTCAAAAAATGGTCACTAATTATTTTTCTTATTTCAATATAAACGTTGTTACTTTAGAGCTATTAGGAGATTTTGTTGCTCATATCCTTCTGTTCTATTGTAATTAAGAAGATAACGGGAAATATATTTAAAGGTCATATCTGCAATTTAATATACTCTATATGAAAAACGAGGGATACCGACATTAACCGAGGATGGCCGAATGGTGAACTTATTTTAATAGTACTGTAATGTTGTGCACAAATAAAACCTTTCTGTCGACATTGATCTTTGATCTTTAATGGTGGGAATGTTCACTTCAGGAAGTTAGTTCGTTGAGCGAGTCCGCGCAAGTTCCTCACGCAAAAACGGATTATCAGCCGGTTGTACAGGCAGTTAAACCATAGCTTAAGCAGCCGCGTGATCTGTAACGCGCAGAACTCGCCTGCCGCATAGAAAACCGGTTTGTGCTGGTTTGAGAATTGAGAACGGGTGAATATTTTATTTAGTATTAAAAAACGGTACGCTGACAAAATCGCTCGCTAAAGTGTTGCATTAAGTCTAAATTCGTGTTTAAAAAAAGTTGTTATGAGTTTATCAATACGCGATATCTCCGAAAATAAATAACAATGTCACTTGTGAATACCTATGTTCTATTTTTATATTAAGATAACATCGAGCGTGAAAGAGCATTTAATGTGATATATTTGTGCTCGTTATGGATAAGTTAAAAAGGCGTCCCATCAATAAGAAGTAATTAGATGAACGCTTTCTTATTTTTATTTTTAATTTATGTATAAGACAAAACCGCTTTCAAAGAAAACACTTACAATTTCTTGCCTCAAGTGTAATTTACTGTAATAATATTGCATAATGTTTTCTTTTTTCTTTGGGCTGCGTCATTTTGTTTAGTTTGCTTATCGTAATAATTTTTAGGGTCCCGTACCTCAAAAGGAAAAAGGAACCCTTATAGGATCACTTCTTTGTCCGTGTGTCAAGACCTTTTTCTCAAGAACGCGTGGAGGTATCAAGTTGAAATGAATATCAAATACTCAAGTCTGCAATCTCCTGGAGTAAAAAATCTACTTTCTAAGTCACCGCAATCAAAAGATACGGCTGTTTATGCCACATATTTTGATACTCGCAAGGGAATCAAAACCTTTAGGGTACTTCCCTTTGACCTACAATCATGAAATTTGGCAAGAAGCAGTGTCTTATAGCACAAGTAAACGAAAAGGAAAAAGTCAGAAAACTGTAAATTGACATCACAATAATAAATAATCAGTTTAAAAGAACCGTCCTTCTTTTCTCATCGATTGCAAAAACCAACTATTTATGAAGATTACATTTCTAAATGCATTTTGTTAAATCTTCTCTCAAATCTTCATTGATCTTGATATTCTCCTCTGATACCTATTCAATCAAACCAACGAGAAACAGTAAATATTATTTTGCCTTGTCTAACTAGCGTTCATTTGAATTTCTTAGTTTAAGTGCCTAATTTTAAACTCTAGTTATTTCTCTGCAGTTGGTACCACCGGGCCTAGAAAGTGAAATAATAGGCGGGGATGGAATAACAATTAGACGCAACTAAGTAACTATTAAATAATAGATAAACATTGTAAGAAGATCATGTGTTATAAAAATAAATAACAATGGCGTGAACTGGGTTCTTTCCCATTTCGTTCAAACTGGCGTTAATTCTTAGACTTAGTACTTATGCCTAATCTTAGTTCCTCTCATTCAGATAAAGTCTGTTCACCGAGAGTTGATACATATTATGATATCGCCTAGAAATAGCGACTGTCGCTTACCTATCACAAACTGTATGACGGGCGTCGCTTATCGCCGCGCGCACTGAGTTTCGTGGTACGAGGGACGCAGTTGTTGCCATCGCGGCGCCGCGCGTGGCGGGCGGTACTATACGGTAAAAGAAGATGATAGATTTTTACAAATTGATGGCAGGGTAGAGGCAATTGAACGTTTCATAATAATCGTCTCCGACTCTGAGACTTGGTTATGGTCGTCATCCGATGATATGCCAGCAATGGTACATATACAATACAGGCTATTCAATAATAATATTCTATGAAAAAATATAGTTTTTCCTTTTAATTTCTTATCCGCTCCGGTCTGCTATTTGTAATGAGTTAAGAAACTCTGTTTTTTTTTATCAACTCTTCATCATTCTATCAACCGTCAAAAACCCGACTGCATAACCTCAAAAAGAAAGAAACAAGAAATTGATTTCGCCGTGCTCGTTCGGTCGATATGGAAATAGCAGTCGGTGATTCTCCATGAAATCCTATAATAGCTATTTGAAGTGACCGATTGCTATTTCCATATCGACCCAATGAGCAAACCCGAATCAATTTCTTGTTTCATAGTTTTCAAGTTATGCATGCAGTCGTGCTAATGATTCTAAATTTAGGTAAGTAAGTATTACGCATATTTTTATATAAAAAGTAATTGTACATAAATACCATCATGTTATATATTTTTGAAATAGGTACTCTCGTCAAGCCTTTCATATCAATGATGCATGGGTAGAAAAATATCAAGAAACAAAATGTCTTCTAGCATCCGCCATGTTGGATTTTAGGTGACCTCGTATGTCCTATGTCACGGGCATTTTGCCTGAATCGTTTGACTGAATCGACTGGGTATTTTAGAATGCCTACCTAATTGTTTGTTCTGAACAGTATTTACAACTTTCAAGTTTGTAAACTCATGGAAAATACATATTGAGTTAGCTTCACGTAATAAATTAAAAAAAGATATGGTTGGCTCGCGTCACCACCAATAATCATAAACATTTGTGTACGAACTCAAACGAACACTGATAGCTTCCACTACTGATAGCAGTGATGTACGAGTATGTTATTACATTTGTTCAGTATCTGTGTACCAGTCAACAGTGACCTGATAATATAATGCCGTGCTTCAAGATTCTTACAAATATTCCTAAAAGCAACATTCCCGTGAATTTTGTTAATAAACTCGTTCCGGTGCTTTCCAGGACGTTAAATAAGGACCCGAGGGTACGTGACAATACTAATAATAATAAATTCATTTATTCAGACAAACACAAAGATCCATGTTAGTAAATATTATTCTAGGTTAGTACTTTATAACTAGCTTTGTTTTTGTCCTCTAAATGAGTTGCCACATAAGAGGACAATCAAACCTACTACCTACTAGTGGCTCCGTGAGCTGCAGACCTCGCGACAAACTTAACTTTAGCGTTGGAAATCTGTTATCCCCATACATCGATATAGGTCGGGTCAGTTTACCAACATCGCAAATAAGTTTGTAATTATAAAAACACCCAAGCTCCGCCATTTTGAAAATAATTGAAAAATTTAATGGACAAAAAAAATCTATATTTTTATCGAACCTGCTCACAAAATTTCACGGGAATCGGTTGAGAACTGCGACCTGTAGACGAGAACAAATGGACAGACGCCGGACATCCGCTGGACATACGAAAGCATTTTTGCCCAAGCTGAAACGGAGACGCTTCGCTCGCTCGGTCGATAACTTGCAGGATGCTGTTACTGCTCCCGCGCACTCTGTTTAGGTAATAACGAGGCAGTTTTTTTGCGCCAGACAATGACACTATATTTAGAGGTCAAGAGGACCAATTACCAACAGTAAAATAATAATCACGATTATCAACAGAAGGCGAAAACGATATCCTCTATTAAAATAATGTTACTTAAGAGGATTGTGAACCATTTGTTGCACTTTTTGTGTTAGTTTTAGTTAAAATTTAATTTTTAAGTAGAAATCAGACTTACTGCTGAGTTTCTTGCGGCGTTTCTTCTCAGCAGATGTCACCTTTCGAAGCGCTGGTAGATTCAGACATGTGAAAGAGCCCGTGTGGCCTACTTGCAAAATAAATATTTTCATTTTCTTACAAAGGGCAATAACGATTTCCACCGCTTAAATATTAATCGATGGTGACCACTTTTTGATAGGTTGTCATTCAGAACAAAATCTAGGTGACGTTTTGGTTCTTTCACTATAATCAATAAATGAAGTTTTATTGTTGTTTCAGTATTCTAATGCAAATCTAATTACGGCGATTATTTGATTTTGTTGATATTTAATCAATATTCTAAAAACGTATAGACCTAGATTTTGTTCTGACTGACAACATATCAAACATTGGTCACAATCGGTTAACATTTAAGGGGTGGAAATCGTTATCGCCTTTTGTATGAAATGGGTGATTTTTGCCGTTGGTTCACAGTTCTCCGACGATTTTGTCAAGTTCAGATGTCAGGTAGGTCAAATCTAGATTAAAGATATTACGACTAACAATTGTTTTGTATGATAATGCTAAACCATTTTTTTTTATTTATTACGAGTAACTAACTCAATAAACAACAAAAACTTGCAAATTGTTATTATATTGTTCGGGTTGATAACGTGTTAAATTTTTATCTTTTGCTTATATAATGTGTTTATTTCACGCTCTTCTCATGAAATGTTTTATATGGAAAAGGTTTACGAACAACTTTTGTATTTGACGTGACCCCAAGCTTGACAAGTGCTTTTTGCGCAGGCGTTCAGCTGCGTGATATCTGGAGACTGCCATGTCTCGTTTGCTGGGGAATCTTCCTTGCCTGGTGCCATCGCCTCCCTGGAGTCCATCGGCCACATCGGACTTGAGGAAAATAAGGTCATAGTGAGGGAAGTTTCGGAATTCGTGCACAAGGAGTTGGGGGTGCATCCTGATAGGTGAGCAAAGTCGTTCTCTGTCTTAAGTATGTATTTTGACGCCAAATAAGTACTAATTATTGTATTTTTTATTTTTACTTTTTGTTACTTAATGTGAACAACAACAATCAGAAATAGCTTATTTCGTCTCAAAATGCATAATTAACTCCTCTGCTGCACTGGGAGTGAAGAAATAGCATAGAATGCGTGCAGATGCTTATCATCCTGGCATGTCGTAAAAGTCGACTAAGGGACGGGTCCTCTCCAACATGATGGACTATCTGTATGGGCGATGGGCTGATCACCTGTCACCATACGGTTCATCATACCATCTTAGGACTAATTAATCAAACGTGGCCACAAGCAGTCTTGTGGCTCTGCTCAACCCATTAGGGATTTCGGGCATGATAATATGTATGTATGTATGCATAATTATTGCCTCCAACTTAACAAAATTTCATTGAGAGGAGTTTGAACCTACGGCTTTTCATACAAAAGGCGACAACGATTTCCGCCCCTTTAATGTTAACCGATGTTGACCAATTTTTGATAGGTTAATAAAGGTAAATCTAGGTTTATACGAGTTGGTTTTTTCACTATAGTCAATAAATTGAGTTTTATTGTTGTTTCAATATTCGCATAGAAAACAAATTTCGGTGATTATTTGACTTTGTTGATCTTTAATCAAATTCAAAAAACGTATAAACCTAGATTTTGTTCTGTCTGACAACGTATCAAAAATTGGTCAAAATCAGTTAACATTTAAGGGGTGGAAATCGTTATCGCCTTTTGTATGAAAAGGGTGATTTTTGCCGTTGGTTCAAAGTCCTCTTAAGATCGGATTGACTGTTAGAAAGTTATCCTCGGACAAACATATTTACATACATATACCGAGAGAGATTTTGCTTTGCTCAATCAATCCATACTTGATATTATAAATGCGAAAGTGTGTTTGATGGTTTGTTAGTTTGTCAGTCTGTCCTTGTTGTTTAGCAATGGAACAACGGACGGGCATGATTTTTTTGTATAGAGATAGTTTATGAGCCGGACAGTGACATCGTTTATGGATCATATCCCTGTGGAGATCAGAAATAAATGAAATTTATTTAATTTTATATATTTATTTATTTCCGATAAGAAGACTAATGAAACCACTGCCTCCTGGTCTATCAGGACTTTGGAAAATAAATTAAAATATCCAAATAGTTTAATCTTATTTTCTTTTCAGGTTTTTCCTAAGTTTCTACGACATGAAGGGAGAAAATATCGGAAAAGGTGGAAACACGATGGCTTGAATAAAAAATGCTTGAATTAAAAATCTAAATAATATATTCATTTACTTAAAGAAAATTACACTTGTTAAGTTTTAACTTCTTTTTTATTAGTGCCAACATAACATAGGTAAATACTAGAGATGAGCCGACTATTAATCGGCATATTTTATAGTCGGCGATTAGTCGGAAAAATTATTGATAGTTATTTTCCATTATTATTACTTATAGTCAAAGTTATGTGTTCAAAAATGTGCATATTTTTGGATAGTAATTAAACTAGATCCAAAAAATATATTATTTAGGTCCGGTAGTATATAGGTAGACAGTCTATGATGGCAGTACTACTAGGAATACAGTACGATTAAAATCAGTTAACGATTCGACTTTTCTCGGCTATTATCGGCAAAAGCCGAAGACGATAATGGCACTAGTTACATTGCTGCTATTTCTTTTAGGAAGCATTCTACTTAAAGTATTGTAAACACATTGTATATCACCTGCCATGATGACATTACTTACCAGTAGACCTAAGAAGTTTACAGAAGCGATATGGACATGCATTATTTATTGATGTATATAAATGTACCTATAATATAAAAAAAAACATGATTCTTTATTAAGTTAAGTTACTGTTTTACGTAAGGTAACAGTACGATATTTGTAATGCATGTCATTCTGTCAAAAAATAGTCACTATTTATTTTTCTTATTTCAATATAAATGTTGTGGTACTTTACAGCTATTAGGGTTTGTTGCTCATATCCTTCTGTTGTATTGTGTTTAATAAGATAACGGGTAATATATTTAAAGGTCATATCTGTAATTTACGTTGTAATGTAATTGTAAACGTAATAACCGAGGATGGCCGAATGGTTAACTTATTTTAATAGTACTGTACGATGTGTCTACCAAAGCGCCTGACAGTTGAGTAACAGCAATTCTTTGCAACTGCATGTAAGTACAATTAAACGCCAACTTAGAATAATGATAACAGAATATTTAGCATTAGTTAATGTATAAAAGAAAAACACAAAAGCTTCTATAGTAACTAAGCAATATAGTTATTTAAAAATTAATATTTTAAATTGTTTCTAGTCAAGGCATTCATTCGGTTGAATAGGGAACATGGTATGAAGGTTTAAATTATATTTATGAATGAAAATGTAAACAAAAGCATATTAAGGAAAAATCTAATAAATTGACTACTCGTTTTTAAAGGTTCCGTACCTTAAAAGGAAAAAAGGAACCCTTATAGGATCATTTGTTTGTCCGTCTGTCTGTCTGCGTGTCAAGACCTTTTTCTCAGGAACACGTGGAGGTATCAAGTTGACATGAATATCAAATACTCAGGTCTGCACTGTACGAATTTCCGAGCCCGCTCAGTTTACGTACAACCCCAGAACCACACCCAGAACCTATCACGCAAATAATTCAAATTTATCCAGAAATGTTTTTAAATAAAATTGTAGCTTCGAGGTTGCACCGACGCGTTCTTTTAAAAATACTTTAAAGGTACTATTTTTGATTTATAATATGACAGCTAAATTAAACCTTATTCCGTCAACGTCAATGTCATGTTAAAAAAAATACAGATCAGTTGTCACACAAACCGATTAGCAATGGAAACCAAATAAAATGTTCCAGCGTGCAGAATCTCCCGTCTCAGAATGTAAAACATGGTCGGCTACGAGGCGAATGAGACCCTCACGCCGAACCAAAAACTCATCGCTGGCTGCATCTCAGGTGGACTGACCAGGTGAGCTCGTGGTACCCGTTGATGAGGAGGAAGTTCTTGTCCTTGCTTAACTAGTATTTAAGTGTTGCACACAACCTGCAGCTCAATTATCTAGCACAATTGGGATCGCTTTGGCTCGGAAAGGAAACCAATTGAGACGTCACTCGATGTATTTAAAGGTCAAGGTTTCGTGGTTTACTTTGCGAGCCAAAGCGATACCAATTGTGTTACACAATTGAGCTGCTGATAACCAGCGTCACGAGATGCCTAGTGCCGTGTCAAAAGCTGAGCGAAGATCAATTTGGGTACTGATGCATGGTAAGTAGATACTATAAGTCGTCCGACGCGACTCAAGCAAACACACTGTGATCGACGAGAACTGACGATAAGCCGGGCGTAAGACCATTAGACTACTGCACACTACTGCAGAGTCAACTCGCATCATAATGTACTTGTAATAAGTTTTGAGGCTACTCTGTCTTTGCGTGCATCGTGAACTTAAGTAGAAGTTGTTTTTGACCGTTGAGTAACTCGTTATCGGAGGTGAAATGGCGGTCGACCTGCTATCGATTATCACTAGTATAAACTCGTTCAATTGTGACGAATTGCCAATGTTATGCAGCATTTTATCTTATCTGTGTGTGACTCTTACAGATATGCTTCGAACCTAGAGGATCTTTTGTTTAATAATATAACCCTTTCCTAAGCACTTAGTCAATGGCATTCTCCACCACTTCAATGAAGCGAATTATGGAGCGTAGTGCTTTGAATTCCCTTGGTTCTGAATATCCAGTGTCAAGGATTTTCATAGTCAAATTAAAACGTCGTGATTATTGTCAAAAATGGTCCGACAAGTTTCAGACTCGTATGGAGTCCTTCTTCAGGGACTGAGTGCGGTCGCGGTCAAAGCAACCCGCGCACTGCCCGCCGCGCGGCTCGCTGCGCCCTGGCTGAGGGTGCGCGGGCAGCGGAGGGTGGCATCGGCGTTGCTGATGTGCTTGGCTGTGGCTCGTCGTCGGGGGTGCACGGCAGCAAACAACCCCTGAAGAAGAACTCGATCCGCGTCCGAAATATGTCGGACCATTTCTGTCAATAGATTGTGTATCTATTTTTTCAGATTCATAACCCAACCTTTAGATATAATTAAGTTAAGAACACAACTTCAAAAAAAGAGAGTAGTAGGTAACAGAAGATTTTTTCGTACCACCAAAACAATCCTTCGGGAGGAAGGCGTCAGTGCGTTTTGGCACGGCCATAATCTTGGACAGGTTGGTATCATTAATGTCGTCATAATAGTGTTGCCATCATCATCGATCGTTCTTACATCATTAAAAGTTATATTTTCCGTTGGTAGTCTGTTATCTTAACAGGAGGGGCCGCCTGAGCCATTGCGACACTCTGGGCAGATAGATCTTTGCGAGAATGATGATGGTATAGATATCAGCGTGATAACTACCACGCAAGAGAGCGCGAGTGGTACGACGTGAGTCTTATAATGTGCGGCATAAGGCGTGAAATTCAAATATATATTAGTACTATTACTTAGTATCTAATACTTTCTGTACATGGGTTGTTGCACGAGGCTCGGGCGGTTACCCTACTCGCCACCCCCAAAGGCCGCACCCTGAACTTTAACCAGGCCGTCAGTTCATCTCATCATTTCAGCCGACAGACTTCTAGCAAACGATTCTGTAGCGCGCGAATACCTTCGCTCGACTGCGTAATAAACCGGTTTGCGCCTGTATGGGATTCGTTCTTCGTCTAGTCTAGCTTCTAGTCCGTCGTCTCGTCGCAGAGGTAGAACACTGTACCTAGTATATAAATTCGGATCGAGCTTCTAAAGAGTGAGGCACTAGACTACCACAGTGCTCGAATACCTATTTCTTACGTACCGTTTCCCTCAAGGTAGTAGATCACGTGGAAGGAAAAGAAGTTGCAGACCGACTCGTTGGACCGACGCCGTAAAAGAAGTCTGCCAGACTAATATGCAGGCTTCCATCCATTTAGCCGCTGATAGGGGGGCTTGGAATGCTCTTGTTCGTAAGGTGAACCAAGGCGATCACGACCCTCAGCTATGAGGATTCGACGAAGAAGACGTTCCGGATAGGACGCCCATGGAAATCCGTCTTTGAAATTCGTAAAATTGCTATTGGACGTAATAGCTGGGCGTCTGTTCGGGAACGTCTAAGTGATCTTGTAGCGACTCACGAGCGAGATTCGCATCCCGCTCTTACGCATTACACATTGTGCGTAAGAGTGGGATAATAATCTCGCTCGCGAGTCGCTACAATATCACTAAGACGTTCCCGAATAGAGGCGCTGGACGAACTATAATGCCTGTTTCTTACAAATCTTTTAGAAAGATACCTATTCGATTTTTGAGCGGTCTGATTTCGCACATGCTTCCGAAAAACTTCGTAAGATCTGTAATTTCAGATACTAAAGGTTTTTTTTTCATTTTTATTGTATTTCGGACTCGGACCCTTCAGACCCCTGTCTTCCAAGAGCATCCTAGACAGGGCGTAAGACATAGGTATTCGAGCATTGTGAGTTGCCACCAGTGGCGAAGCGTTAAATATTTTCTAATGGAAGCCGGAATAATTACAATTTTACGTGCGAGTCTGACATTTAGTTAGAGTAACATGGACTTCACTGACAGTTAACCGTATCTTTCTAGCCGTCTTTCTAGCTTTAAAGCCGTCAGGAATCGTCTTGTAGGCAGTGTCCGCCACTGGTTGCCACACCCCTTTAAAGGTCTCTATCCTATCTGAATTTATATGGTAGGCACAGTTGTCTAACTTTGGGACAACGGACTATAATCTAGACGAATCTGCGGTTTGCTACGCAAGCAAGTCTTCGGCGAGCGAAGAACATCTTAAACATCACTCATTAACTGTTTTTTCCAGGTGCACTCAATTTTGGCGGTCAGTACAGTTTTGGGGGATGTTAATAAAAAGCACTTTAAGATGAAAACAAGCCGCTCTGCGCCGTAATAGAATATTTCGTTCCCAAAATATCTAGTCAAAAGACTAATTATACAGATGGTAAACCATACCACATAGAATTACTGTTGTACCGGATTTTCTAAATACAATCTATATCTACGGGGTTGCTTTTGATAACAAATTAAAGTAAGCAAACGTAAATAAAATAAATCATAAAAAAATTATAACTGGTATTTTGGGAATGGCATTTGGCAAACAGATAGATAGAAAGATAAAATACCCACGGCAGAGAAAGGAAAGGCAAGCGTAATGACTGTATGGTCAGACTTTCCATCAATCTATCTATATCTAATATGCAAGACAGAAAGATAAGTGAAACCCGTTTATCTCTATGACTATCTCTTTCGTCCGCTAGTGTGAGAGAGACGCACTTAGAGATAAGACGGTTTAACTTATCCTTGTGTCTTGCATGTTAGGGCCGCAGACGAACTATGAAACCTACAAACTTGAAATTTGGCTGGTGGGGCACATACTGCTAAGTTTCTTGCGACGCTTCTCAGCAGACGTTGCAGAGCGGTGGTAGATCCAGACATCTGAAAGAGCCTGTGTGGCCTACTTGCGAAATAAATATTTTAATTGTATTTTCGAGCATTGTGCCATAAAAGTGCCAGTGGGCGTTACTTAAATATGTTAAGCGATTCCTTGATCTATATCGGTTATTCTAGTTCTTTGGCAGAGCTCCTCATTTCTATTCTATTCGATATAGTATTCGTATCGTTGTCCAGTACTCACAGTAGGAGTTCTAGTTTGGGACAAATAAACGTTGATATTATTGCTTTGTTAGATAGGTGCCCTGAGCGCATTTTACATCGGTAAAAAATGGAATTGTTGTAAATTGCTTGCTATCAAGGTAAAATGAGACAGAAGCAACTTGCGATAAGGAAAACTGGCATTACGAAATGTGCGTTCCAGTCAAAATGCTACAGGATAAAATGCATGTTTGTCAAAATGCGATCATGACAAAAAACTTACCGATGAAAAATGCAATCAAGGCACCCATCTAACCCATATTACTTAAGTATTATTATACTAACGATCACTGTGCAAAGCGGCTTGCTTCCATCATAAAACGCAGTTTCATCTAAACTTTCTTCTAAATGCCAAGACCACAACTCAATTCTACGTGTACGAACTAAGCACAAAATACGTCCTGAATACCTCCAATCCTAAATACAAGTAAGTGCTTTTTAAAGTCATACTCGGATCAACTCTGATTTATACTCACCGACCAAATATCTTAAAGACACCGCTTAGCCTATTACTAGCAAATAAAGATGTCAAAGTTGCGGGGCGCGCGGAGTTTTTTAGAGCGCGTGATAGGTGGCACCCCGCTTATGGCTTTTTGCCTCGAATGCTGGCAGCGGGGGTCGCCCAGCTATACGGAGTCTATTGTATATATAGTCTGTGTTTATAACTCTTGACTTGGCGCCTGTAAAAAGTTTTCAACAATGATATATATTAATCAACATTGCTATAACTTTTATTCCAGGCACGTATCGGTATCCGTGCTACGCGGAGACGTGTTCCGTTCTGTTCCCGTACACGGGTACCCTTGTACTTTGTCTTGTTCACGGGTAGACGGATTTAAATAACCCGCGTGTATTACCCGTTTGTGATAACAAGAAGTTGTCACAAACAGTGTTCCATTTTTCTTAGAGCCATTGGGTGTAACGCTATTTATTTTTCACTCCAACTATTCAGAAGAGATTATTTTGATCCCTCAATAAGAGGGATAGAAGTTATAAATTTCTGTTCAACAGTTTCAATGTACTATTTATTTTATTAAGCTATTCATTTCATCACTTAATTTCCTCCTCATCCAGGACGTTCTTCCTCTTCCTTTGCGGTATCTTTGCTGGATGTTGCGCAGCGACTATCGTCGTACCCCTGGAGGTGATCAGGGTCCGTCAAATGCTAGTCAAGGCGCAGTACGGGGGCATGTTACAGGGGGCCAGACAGGTATACTCTACGGGGGGCCTGCTAGCGTTCTACGAGGGGCTCGGTGCTTCGCTGTTACAGGTGACGTCATCATCATAAATGGGGCTAGGTGTTTGGTAATTCGTAGTAGTAATTCGGTCTTACCAGTTCTTTGACATGCAACGGTGGGAACAAAATTAATTTTGCTGTGGGTGAGTAACTGGGGATAACTGAAAACTATTTTTGCCTTACGCTCTAATGGCAAATGTCTTTAGTAAGAATTGCATCTATAATTTACCAAATGACTAGTCAGCTTATTTAGAAGACCTTTATTGCTGTATCCCGTTCATGCTTCGGGGTATGCTTTGACCATGATCGCAGAATTAGCCGATCGAGTTATATATAACAAGGAGCGACTGCCATCTGATCTACGTTACCTTTGTGTCAGGTAAACCATGATGACACATTTAGTTATCAAGATGCGTAGGTTCCCTGACAGTCTTCTCTGATCGCACGAGCATCAGTTCACATATAATCTACATAAGTTAGAACCATTGGTACATAGCGACTGCTGGAGTTCTAACACAGTACCTCGCGATTATTGTCAACACCTAGAGCCACTAAGCCACCAATGTAAAAAGTCTAGTCTTATGCCAGCATTTTAATTGCCTTATACAGGAAAACAGGCATACCCACGAAATACCCGATGGGAAGTGGTCAACGACGCCTATGGCCATTAGCTTCACCAGAGGCGCTGCCGTTGTCGTTTATTGCCGGTTAAGGGTAACAGGAGGATGGGGGAGATAAGAGATGGAATAGGGGCAGGGTGATATGGGATGGATTTTCGGATATAGTCACTTAACGTACGAAACGCAGTAGCAAGTTGGTAGTCGTGTGAGCGAGGTCTACTGCTGTCGAGCCCATTTACAGTCATTAAAATAGGCATGTACCACCACTTGACCACCACTACCTTTTTGTCCCCAGATGGGCCCATCAGTGGGCATATCGTTCGCGGTGTTCCGTTACACGCAGCCTCGTTTGCTGGAATACATGTCGCCTGGTTGCCAGGGGGAGCAGTGCGAGAGGTTGGCCTCTGGGAACGTTCACAAGTATGACCGTTTTCTCAAGTAAATCTTCAGAAAATACCAGCGGAAATGGGTGCAGCTCTAGGACCTCGGGTATTAGCCAGTGCTGCACTCGTGCTTTACTTTAGCTAAGTCTCTGATTAACAGCTCTAATAAACTTATGCAAACCCATGGGACTAGACCTTGACGCTCAACTCCAACGCCAAATGCCCATCATTCAATTCAACTCAATCGGTCCAGTAGTTTCGGAGCAAATTGGATATGACAGACACGAGTGATCCTATAAGGGTTCCGTTTGTTTTTTTTGAGGTGAGGAACCCTAAAAACGTTCAACATTAATATGTATGTCAAATTTTAATATATTTATGTATATGTATTTACTGCTTTTATGTAAAAGGTGTTGTTTCTAATCTCGTTCCAAAAAATCCACGTATCGATGATTCGAACTAGTCGGTCCCAATAGGGATTTTTCCAGGGTTAAAAAATTGTAGGTAACTGTAATTAGTCCGTCAGTTAGATTAAAAAAAAAACCACGTATTTTTTGCTTTATCACATCAATCAAAATTGACAAAGATAACGCGTATCTAAGTTCGGGCGTGGGGACTAATGACGTCACTTAATGGTAAAAAGTGTACAAAATCGTGACGTCAGGCGAAACTTCAACGCACTAGGCATATCTTCGTCAGTTTTTGTTTAATTGACATAAGAAAAAATATGTGTTAAATATTTTTTTATTATGTAAATATCGGACTAATTAGATTTTTCAGGAAACCAGCCTATTGGTTTGGATAATCGAGGTTCTACTGTATTGGTTTTCAGGCCAGGCTATGTCCTAGTGGCGAGCACCATGGCGGGCTCTCTGGCAGGATTCGTGTCCAAAACGTTCACCTACCCCTTCGACCTTGCCAAGCGGAGGCTTCAGATATCAGTAGGTATTTACTCTTTCTCTAGAAACTGTCCAAATGTTTTTGTCATTATGTTATAGAGTCACAGACCATATACTCGTATATATCCTAGGCCTATTCCCTCATCCCCATCCCATCCCCATTCCCCATCCTCCCTAGACTGGCAACGCATTGGCAGCACCTCTGGCGGTGACCACTTATCATCAGGTGGGCCGTCAGCTCGTTTGTCAGTCAATTGACATTTAAAAAAAAAACAATAGACTGCATAGCCGAGCGAACCCTGCTGCCAGCATTAGAGGCAAAAGGCCATAAGCGACGGGGTTATAGGCAGGCGCATCCATCCACAGCCAGCGGCCTGGCCAGCTCTCCATGGCATGACGTCGTGAACGTAAAACGGCGCCGCTACATAACCACGGTACGGCGTCGTGTCGTGAAAAATTCCGTTGCAAATCACACTTATAGTCATAGAAATAAGGGCGACGTGCTACAGAATGTTTCACGACACGACGCCGTACCGCGGTTGTCTAGCCGCGCCGTGGATCGACGCGGCGCCGCGTCGTGCATTTTCACGGTGCGGGCACACGCTTAGGATTAAGTATCCTACACACGAGTAGCGATGGTGGTACCCAAGCACCACAGGAGCTGTCCCCTGACTATATTTATTTAAATAAAAAGTCGACATAAAAGTGGTGTGTGTTTTCTACTTTTTGGTGCCTAAAAAAACGTCTCCAGCTAATTTTAAAGTTAAAATGTTTGACCTACACAGGATTATTCTATAAAATAGCATGGTCTTAAAATATTAACAACTAGCTTTAATATAATACGAATTTTCATGTTACTGACTTTTAACATTTATAATGTTTTCCCTCAAATCACGGGTTCCCGTCAGTCACTCACGAGCTTCCTGTTTTAGTTCTGTCAAATGTTTTTATTTGTTAAACTAAAATAAATATTTATTTACCTATCAACAGACTCGCTGACAGCGGAAAGTTAAAATTAAAAGCCGGACTGGCGATGTAAACGCATTTTTACTCCTAGTATGACGCATCCTTAGACTTCTTATAACAACCTCTGGTACTCAAAAATTATAAAATCCTATTTATTAAAATCGGTCCAGTAGTTCAGAAGCTCAAGTAGAACATCCAAATTTTGGTCACATACATAGACTTTTTAGGCTCCACCTTTAGGCTTTGCGCAGCCCTTCAATGTCCAAATAAAATTAGGCACTAAAAAGTAGAATGACAGTTTTCTCTTTTTTTGCCCCACTTTACCGCGAACAGGGAATATGCATAATTTATTTTCATGGTTTTTAAATTAAGTACGATTCACACCAAACGGACCGTGTTGGGAAAGGCAGGAACGCATTTTAAACAATTAATGAATTAGTTAAGTCTAATTATCTGTACTTTACTTCATATTTGTGTGTACAGTGGTCATCCATACTTGTCTTATTTGGTAAACAACTTGCAAACTTCAAAATGCACTGCATTTTGGCTAAAACAGCTGTTTCCTTGGAAATAAAGGAACTGGAGACAATATTTTAGACGTCACTTTGCCAATTTTTAGCCTAGGTTTGTTTTATTTAGGATAAAACGGCTGTTTCACCCAAAAATTACACATTTTGAGGTTAGAAACTTGCTTATCAAATAAGACAAGTATGGATGAATCCACTGTAGCCATAAATCTAGGACTGCTCGGCAGCCAGTAGGTACGTCCGCTTGGCTATTGCCGCTTCCGCCTGCTGCTCGCGCGCCGTTCGGCTCAGCGAGGGTGCGCGAGAATTCACGACGCGCCGGTCGGCTCAGCGAGGGTGCGCGAGAATTCACGACGCGCCGGTCGGCTCAGCGAGGGTCCGCGGTTGCAAAGCGAGCCTTCCGATGCAATGGTTACCCCGTTACCCCGAATTTGAAGTTCTAAGTATCATTAGCTCTGTCCTTTTCTAACACTAAGGAGTGTGAGCTAATGAAGCTTGAATTTTGTTTCGGAGTAACCCACCAGTTCGTTAGGTGTGAATTGCACTTAACTCCGCTGTTGGTTCATTATTTTTAATGTTTTGTCTCTTTCTGACATTATATGAAAGGTACCTTACTCGACAAAGTATCGCGTCGTATAGTCGTTTATAGGTTGCGTTGAACTTCTAGTGCATTCTAAACGTGAGGGTATTCATTATTCGGTACAGTCATTATTTCACAGGTGATAAAGTCCAAATTGCAGCGTCCTTAAAAGCATACATTCTCCTGTCCATTTCTGTTAAACTAATGGTAACGACAGCGATGAAACCAGATTTCTCTCACTAAAACATCAGTTCAGTACTTAAAAAGGAATGTTCCAAAAAAAATTGGGGTACTCTGTGAAATGATCTTTTTTTAGTTTTGTCAAAACCTAAAGTAATGCTTAGAGCTCTCGCACTCTAACTCGACAAGATTACTATTTTTCTAAATAGATGGCGCTGAAATCAAAAGTTTTACACGTATAGGATTTCTATAAATTAAATACTTCATAATGCTAATTTTAAAATAAATTCACGCCTAACGGACCACGTCGGATGCGCACGCGTCGCGTGAATAGTAAACGACCCGTTCGGACCAGAGCGTGTTCTGGGATGTGCATGGAATCCTCGCGGCGCCAGTCGGACGCGGTGACAGCCAAGCAGACGTTACAGTTGCCGGACACAGGCTCAGACATTTTGCCACAGCCGAGAACATTCCACGGTTTGCGGACAAACACTAGTCCTAGATGCACAGTGCATAGTTTTGGACGTTAACCGAGTTGTATATACCATCTGTAACAGGCCGGTTTACGTAAGAAATGGCGTCTACGTATGTATAGTGAGATAAATACACACTGTAAGGAGGAACATAGTTTGTTGTCTTTCCCGTGTCCAAAAGTTAACAAGCGGTCGCACCTCGCCGTTTATGCGCCAAAAATGTGCGTAAAAAATCCAAAAAATAGTCCTCGAAGTCCTGTTACTGGCAACAGGAGGGACAATCTTTCTTCTATACTGATATATCAACGAAGGAAGAAGCTGACTGATTGACTGACATATCAACGCACAGCCAAAACTACTTAAGTTAGTCTAAAATTTTGCACAGGTCTTCCTTAGCTAATGTAGGTATTAGCGGGCGAAAAAAGCTTTTCCCAAAATTTCTAAATATTAAAGTTGTGTATGATCCAATTGCCAAAAGGTGACGTCAACAGTTGACGAATGTAAGAACCGACGGTTTGATTCAGCACCCTTCAGATCATTAAATACCTAGACGTTCTATAATAGCCATAAAAGAAAATTTCTAAACGGTTTATTTCCTTTTAAAGTAGAACATCTAATAAAGACTTCTAATAGTCTATGGACTTTGGATAACCCGAACCCAAGCCCTTATAGCCTTCTAGAACCGACTGACTCCTATAAATAGCGCTTCGACGAGGTCCGTTAGATGTGAATCGTACTACTTAGGTACCAACATGCATATTCCCTATTGCAGAGCCACAAGGAAGACCCAACCATAAAACAACCAAAGCACCTGGTAAAGTGTCATAACCTGGTGGACTGTCTGACAAAAACCGTGCGGAAGGAGGGTGCGGCCGGGCTATTCCGAGGTTGGACAGTGACAATGTATAAGGCCCAAGTCACCAGCGTAGTGGCTTTCAGCTGCTATGAGATGCTTTGTCACGCCCTAAGAGAGCATCACTATAGTGATACAGATGACAGTAGTGACAATAAAACGTGATGTTGTTTTAGAATTTCTTTGGTTTCCGAGCGTTCTGGAAAGAATTTTAACGTCTGAGGTCGTATAATGAGCTCCTGTTTCCATTATGAGCGCGATGAAGAGGCCGGCTTACGCGCTCGTAAAAAGAATTTTCCAGGCAGCTCAGTTTACGGCGGAAATTGCCTGGGATTGAGAGCTCATAATACGACTCCTGGTAGACGGGTGTTGCGTCTAGATCGAACGCAAACATTTTTGTTCTTAATAATAATAATGTGCTCATTATTTCGACCGCAATCTTTACTTGGTTTTTAATACCATCTATGAAAAACATTTATTTATTTATTTATTTATTAAATCTAAATTAACATTAACATTAACTTGCGACATGAAAAGCAAGATCGGATTGCCAGATTCGCATACGTTTTCCAAAACGCTTGGAACATAATGAAAGTAATGAGATAAAACTCATAACAAAGTCATGTGTCTTTCACTGCCTTGTAACTAAAATCCGCACTCGAATCTGTAACAAATAGTAAACATCAAGCATGCAATCAAATCAAATGTGCAAGCTTAGTGCAAGAAATAGTCTTCTGAAACCGTGCAGACTGACATTAGAATAAACAGAACCCGTCTCTCAATCGGGAGACATAAAAGTACTTATAATTAGCCAAAGTATCTATCATCCCAATGTATTCATCATAGCAATTTACGCCAAAACCGAAACATTTCTGGATTGTTATAAGACAAACCTAACCTACAGTACAGTCAGGATATTTTAAAAATCCTGATTTTACGGTTGCGTCAAAAATAACGTAAGTACTATTGACAGAATAGGACATATGTTTCACGGTACGAAACGGAACCTCCCGTGGGGAGCTAAAAATATTGCTACTTAAGGAACAAAAATGTCCACCAATTGCTTTTGTGACTTCAAGGACAAATTGGAAATCAGAAGGAACTTTCAATGTTTTCAGCTAAAGGGGATACTCCGCACATGCGGCTCGCGTAAAAGGAGCGAACCAACTTCAATTAAAATTGTAAATACTATACCATACCCTCTGGATTAGATTAGGACCTTCTAATAATAAATAATACCTAAACTTGTCTAAGTAAATAGTGTTTGAACTATTGCTTTTTTTATTGTAGATGAGATATTTTATATGTATTTCATTGAGCTTCTCTTGCATCTTTGATTTGTTAGCTTATGACGTAGGCTAAATTGCGGCCGGCCCTCGGATTATACTTTTAAACCAATATAAACTATATTTGAGTGCGGATCAAGACGAGACTTAGGTAGGGGACTCGGGGTAAAGACTGGCTTCGTTCTTCAGTTGGAATTAAGAATGTTACAGTAAATTGGTACGGTAATAAAGTATTGTGATTATTACGTTTTATCTTCTTTGTTGCTTTCATCGATTCCATATCGATGAAATGTCTTGTTATTGAATGACACACATATATTCACGCATACACACACGGACAGGGACACATGTCATTTCTTCAGATGTATATCGTCGCTTATCTAAAAACACCGCTCACGTCGAAAATTTGCGGTTTTTACATTTGAATGTCATTGGATAGAGCTACTCATTGCGCTACAAATCACACTCTAGACGTTTCGGCCAATAAGAGACCAGAATTCAAAAAATAGTGACAGCGCGCAAGTCGGTTGGCCTTCCAACACCGCTTAAGTCGTTGTTCGGCCATACTTTGACAACTTTGCGCTCTGTGTTTATTTATTGTTTTTTTGTGAGTTATGTGACTAAACATGTGTAAATAAAGTAATATTATCAAAGACAAAAGGTAAGCTAATGAAGTTATTATAAGAAATAATAATTTGCGTATAATAATTAACCAAAAATCGATCGAGTTTATTGCCATGTACTTGATATATGGTGTTTACTATTGAATGATTTTTTTAATTCCGCGTTGTTACAAAGGTAATGTTTTTTTGGCTCTCCTATAAAGCTGGTCAAAATGTCTTGAGCGGTGTTGTTAGATAAGCGACGATATGTAAAGTCTGACTTCCAAGGATCTCGGCCGATGCGACAGACCCTTGCGAGTGACGCGCGTGGCTCGCGACCGACAGTATCAGAGGCGTAGCTACCACCGTATCTGCCGTATCAATTATACGGGGCCCCCGGTCCACGCCAACGTGCCTGAGCAAAAAATCTTTACCCTTCCTAAGGGCCCCCAAATAAATTTTTATACGGGGCCCCGCCAAGGCACGCTATGCTTCTGGACAGTATATGGCATCGCTTCCAAGATATGTTCAGCCGCACGCGGCTGTCGCTCGGGGGCCAGCACGACAAGCCCGCGAGTCTTTTGTCGCTTAGTGCGTCTCTGTCAAACTAGTGAAGTATGTAAGGCATGCACTCAGGCTCATGCAGGGTCAGGACGGTTCATGCTCGCAAGGACCATTTAAATTGGTTAGTGTTTAATTTATTAGTTTTGTGCAATATCTGAACCTGACTAGAGAGACTTCATAGTGTTCTCTAAACTATATTTGATAGTTTTTCATATTCGTATATTATTTATATTATTAGGACATGGAATTTTATATTTCAAATTGTTTCTTTTGATATTTGGAGACCTTACATCTCCATCTTTATACTTGACAGTGGAGACTGTCTACACCTCCATTTAACCTAGATTAATCGATTTAGATGTTTCTTTGTTTCAATTTTTATTTTTATTATTATGACCCTTAGAGACTTTATACATCTCTAAGTTACTTAACTTGTCCAAACGCGGAGACTATACATCTCCC
This sequence comes from Tortricodes alternella, assembly GCA_947859335.1. Taxonomy (NCBI): domain Eukaryota; kingdom Metazoa; phylum Arthropoda; class Insecta; order Lepidoptera; family Tortricidae; genus Tortricodes; species Tortricodes alternella. The sequence continues at coordinate 1,519,138 of OX401970.1, forward strand.
TTATTAGTTATTTATTAGTATTAATTTGTACACATTAGGTTTTTATATTGCACAGTTTGTGTTATTTTCTAGATAAAACTGTATTGCAAAAGTTGAAAAAAGACTTACTGCTGAGTTTTTTGCGGCGTTTCTTCTCAGCAGATGTCACCTTTCGTTTGTTTTCATTTTCATTCACTGGGCGACAAAAGACTCGCAGGCAGACGTGCACTGAGCCGCTTACCTTGGAAGCAGCGCCATAAATTCCCACACCCTAATAGCATTTAGTGGACAAAGTTAGATTTGGCCGTCGTTTTGAGGTAAGGCCTACAACTAAGGGCCATTGTAGAATTTTCGACTGAAACAATATAATGCAGAGATGCCAACCGTTTTATACCAACAGTAGCAGAAGTATTGGCCCAACGTTTGGTAAGTGTATGGGCGTAATAATAACATTTTACTGCATTGGTACAACGTTACTTAATATCTAATAGGGCCATCGTTGTATACAATGCAGAAATGCCAACCCTTTTTGAACAACGGTAGCGGTACCACAATGACCCAACGTTGGTAATATGTAGGCAAACTACTAACTATATCCCTACGGATTCCCTACCGTTGGCCAATGGATACCAACGGAAAATGCTACTAGGGCAGTGCTTAGCAATGCGTGCCACGCGCGTCTTTATTGCGCGGCCGTGATTTTGGTAAGTCAACCAGACCACATTCAGTGCCGACAATCGCTACGGGCTACGCGCGTACCTGCGTTTTTCCGCTTTGTAGCGAAAATGCGCTATGAACGGTGAACCCAACTCTCGGGTTCTTGGCACTGAAAGTGTTAAAGATGAAGCTGAAAATTCATGGTTTATAACTCTAGAATAAGTTTTTGTTAAAAAGCGCATTTTTATAACAAGCATCTGTGCATGTGCATGCCAAATTCGTCCATGGGAACTGGTTTAAAATTGGCTAGGAGCAAGTTACTCGTCAATACAAGCCAGTTAACAAGTAATCGGCTGATGCTTTCTCGCTCCCGCACGCTTGTTTTTATAGCGAACTGTACTCGTATCCTTATAGTGGAGGATTGTGGGATTTATCCCCAAAAGGGGATTTTGGTCAACATAAGGGGGATGGATATCTTGCACCCAGTTGAGTAAGTCCACCATATAAGCGCTTTATAGGATCGGCAGCCGATCAGAACATAATTTTTTTACAACATCAGATTAAGAAAATTTATCTAAATAAACAATTTACAAATTATGGGCCTTCACGACTGGGACAGCAAAATTAACCATCTGTATAATAATCTGACGCGCGCGAGTATTTCATTATGACATTTTATAGGGTTCCGTACCCAAAGGGTAAACCGGGACCCTATTACTAAGACTCCGCTGTCCGTCCGTCTGTCTGTCCGTCTGTCACCAGGCTGTATCACATGAACCGTGATAGTTGGACAGTTAAAATTTTCACAGATGATGTATCTCTGTTGCCGCTATAACAACAAATACTAAAAAATAGAATAAAATTAATATTTAAGGGGGCTCCAATGCAGCAGACATTTTATTTACCGTTTTAATAGATGCGCGCACACTTAATCTTGACAACGGGAGTCGCCCGGCTATGCATTGTAAAGGACACTAGCTTCCGCCCGCGACTTCGTCCACGTGGACACCTTAAACTTATAAAAATATATTATAGCGGTATGAAATATACTTTATGACCTATTCTCGTAGGTACGTACTACATAAAAAACTTCATAAGAATCGATTTAGCCGTTTCGGAGTTCGACCACAAACACCAGGTCACGAGGTTTTTTTTTATAATATAGATATATATGTTGGAAATAAGACCTTATATTGTCATGTCGATACGCCTGCTCTCACATTTCCGAAGATAGTTGACGATGCTGTTTGTTTGCGAAGATCGCTCTCAATTCGGTTTTGTGTAATGACACTTTTCGTTATATTTCGTAAATACGGTGCGTGTACCTAGTGCGATCCTATATTAGTACGTCGCCTCAAAGGCAAAAACCTCTAGTAATTATGAATTTGGATAAATAACTGTACATGAGTGTGGCATTTAGCAGTGCTCGTAAATCAGGAGAGTCTGAAATACGAAAAAAGTGTTGTATCCAAAATCGTTTTTAGGGTTCCGTACCCAAAGGGTAAAAATGGGACCCTATTACTAAGGCTCCGATGTCCGGCTGTCCGTCCGGCCGTCTGTTCGTCTGTCACCAGGCTTTATCTCATGAACCGTGATAGTTAGTTCAAATTTTCACAGATGATGTATTTCTGTTGCCGCTATAACAACAAATACTAAAAACAGAATAAAATAAATATTTAAGGGGGCTCACATACAACAAACGTGATTTTTTTGCCGTTTTTATAGATAATGGTACGGCACATTTCGTGCGCGAGTCCGACTCGCACTTTGCCGGTTTTTATTATCTTCCGAGAGCGTCCTAGACAACGCGTAAAAATTAGGTATTCGTGCACTGTGGGGCTAGCGCCGTACCCCTATATATTTCTCTGTCCGAATTCATATACTACAGCTTTTTACCATTGGGGCTATATATAGCAAACAGAGTGTACTTTTCTTCTCTTTCAGACACATATAGAGGACGCAAGATACCCACCGTTCTCTACCGCGCGCGACCCTATTAAATGTCACCGTCTGGTGGAATGCCTCTACTTCACAGCCAAAAAAGAAGGTGTTTGGGGTCTGTACAGAGGATGGACCATCTCAGGGTACCAAGCCAATGTCAAATACGGCATTATGTACTCCGCGTATGAGCTCATATGCTTAATACTGAGGGACGATAGTGATTATTCTTACAAAAAATATACAAACTGAAGATTCACTGTGTCGTTTCTGTCCAGAGCAGTCACACTGAAGCCGGGTCGTGCGCGGTGCGGGTTGTGTCCAAGGATCTAATGGAAGTCTAGACGGCGCGTTAAAAGCGCGGGACCGTTATGAATTTGGTTCCTGGTTAGAACAATCGCGCACAATCCGCGTTAGGTGTGGAAGGTAACTGATAATTCTGTTATGTGAATAAAATTGTGACAAAAGGCAGTCTTTTATTCTAGTCACATTAGAACTAGTTGGTTTGGAGGCGAAATATGAAACGAGTGAATTGCAAAGAATTCTCGAATAAAAATGGTGTTGCGGACGGTGAAGTCTAGGATTTAATTAGGTTAAGAAGAGTGATTTTCATACAAAACCGATTTCCACCCCTTATATGTTAACCGATTTTGACCAATTTTTGATAGGTTGTCAGTCAGAACAAAATCTAGGTCTATACGTTTTGTTTTTTTTTTTCACTATAATCAGTAAATTCAGTTTTATTGCTGTTTCGGTATTCTCATACAAAACTAATTTCGGCGATTACTTGACTTTGTTGATCTTTAATCAATATTCAAAAAACGTATAAACCAAGACTTTGTTCCGACTGTCACCCTATTAAAAATTGGTCAAAATCGGTTAACATTTAAGGGGATGAAATCGTTATCGCCTTTTGTATGAAAGGGGTGATTTTTGCCGTGGGTTTACTTACAGTCCTATAAATTAGATTAATTTCATAAGATTTCATAGTATAGAAATATTCTAAGAACCTAGGTTAGGCAGTAATTATTGTTGTTCTTTGAGATAAGTTTGTATAAGTCAAAATTAATAGTATCGAACCCTAAGAGTTCCCGGACAAATGCACATATACATACGTTGCGCGGACGTGCCCGTAGAATTAAAAATTAGACGAAATAAGAGGAAAACATGAGAATTTTTGGGCATTTAAGCAGATCCACCGACTCAGCTACAAATAATATTACAAAACAATGTCCTGGTACAGTATTTTTGGTTTTTTTCGCCTGCCCCCCTTCTTAATACAATCCCGTCTACACCCTCGCTAGATAAAGGGTCTTTTTTAACTCACGCGGGTCATGCCAAACCAGAAGCGTAGCTGCTAACCAAAGGCCCAGGGGCAAAAAAACTGGGGTCCTAACTTAACCGTTTAGGTTATATCAAGTAAAAATATAAATACTTAGGTATATATGAATTTTTCAAAGGTACGAAGCTACTCTACCATCAGCTTTTTACGCTCGTGCACTGCAGAGCATAAGCAAACGCTACTTACTACGTGTATTTGCACGAGTGTTTTGTGTGAGGTTCAGTGATCGCCTAGGTTATTCAGGTGGAGAGTTTAGGAACATAAACTTGGATTATTGATATTGGTATTAAGCAATAATTTAGCTAGTTCAATACGAGGTTTGCTGATCAGGGTCGGCCGAGGTTTGGCCGACGTTGGTCCACCATGAACCGCTGATAAGCGCTTTATTGGCGATATCAGGTCCAGTGATAAGGGGATGATCCATTGGTGAGCCAAACAGTTGACACTCGACCGCAGACTTCGGATTTTAAGCATGCACAAAGAGCCAGCGAGTGAAAGAGTTTTTAGACGGCAGACTTTTAGCGCCCTATTTTATTCAGACATGGGTGACAACCGTGGTGTCTTTAATGCCGGCGGCTGTATACACTCATCGAGAGCCTCTCGCCGAGAGTCTCGGCGATGCATAGTAACCATTCTTCTTGGCCATGGTTTAAGTAGGATTTTTATTCTAATAGCTAGGGAGCTGGGTGCCGAAATTTGTATATGATTTGTTCGCTTGGCAGACCTGAATTGTTCGATTAATGACAATGTAAAAAACCACAGAAAAATAGTCTGCCACCATGGTAGCGCTGCTTTTTGAATTGACAGCGTTTCAATTCTTTTTTAAAAGAGTGTGTGCTATATCATTTGCTCGTATCTGCCTCTTGGACTGATGATCAGAATCATCCTCAAAACGATAAACATCGAAGAGGCAGATACGTGCAGGGGTTTAGGGTTAGGGTCGTGTTTTATAAAGGAAGTAGTTGCAAAAATGTAAATGAAAAAAGGCTATACTAAATCAATCGTCATTTTCGTTGCGTCCATTCGATGCATTAGGGCTCCCAGAATAAAAAAAAAGTTGGCTGACGGTTGGCTGGTCGCTGATTTCTTTGTGTACGATTTTTTAAAGTTGTAATTCAAAAACGCAGGGACATACGACTTTCATTTATTCATGTTGAGTCTGTGCTGAGGTATGGTCTCATTATATGGGGGAATGGTAGTGATATGTGCAGAGCTTTCATCGCTCATAAGAAATGTATTCGTGCCATTTGTGGAGTTGGCCCACTTGAATCATGTAAGTCCCTGTTCCTCAAATTACGAATACTACAGCTTCCGAGTTTATATATTTACGAAATATCAAAGTTTGTTAGAAAGCATAGTGATCGATTTAAAACTGCTAGAAATATATATACACGTAATATAAGAAATGGTAATCGTCTTGAAGTTGGTAAACAACAAAAAACTGCTAGATTTAGGAAGAATTGCAGTGTAATGTGTGTGAAAATATACAACAAATTACCACAACAACTTAAAGAACTACCAAATAACAAATTTAATAAAATGTTATAAGAATGGCTTCTAAAACGTAGATTTTATAAATTAAATGACTTTTTAGAATAGTAGTGACCTATAATACAAAGTAGTGAGTAGTTAACTTGACATACTTAAATGCTAAAATATAATAATTAATTGATCCTTTTGTACCTAGAATAAATATAATTATGATTATGAGCCTGACCTCCTTAATATACTATTTTATACATAGATAAGTCAGCTTGCTTAATAAATAAATTCGTTTTAACTGGTATGAAAAAACACTTACAATATATCTACATAAAATTAACTTATGACTAAGTATTGGTCGATATTTTGCATGCTGTTTGTTAATAGCTGAATAAGGAGAACATTATCTGTGTGTTAACTGTAAAGCAACTCTTTTTCTGGCAAAATAAATTATTTCTATTTCTATTTCTATTTACTGGATCAAATCGATTTGTATTGACATAAACTTTCATCCCTATCAATATGAAAGACGAACAAATCTTATACCAAAATGGCACCCAGCTCCCTAAGTATAATGATATATGCGTAAAAAATTACAATAGCACAAAGACAAACAGCAGCGGCAGTTTCCAAGTCCATCGTGGCGGGTATCTGCGGTCCAAATGAAGCAACAAGTGTGAACATGGTGTGCTCTCGCCGAGAACCTCTCACACGAGACTCGGTGAGAGGCTCTGGATGAGTATGTACAGCCAGAGTAAGTTAACAAAATAACTTAAAACTAACACATTCGTTCTGCGATGTGCGATGCAAACACACCGCAGCGAGCCGGCCGCGGAACCCCCTTCGGCCAAAACTCTTGCAACATGAAGGTCGATAGATCTTGCATCGGTAATCTCACCACAAAGGAGTTAAAGTTCACCTTGTGGCGGGATTCCAACCGCTTCCCTGAGCTAAACCTCAGTCCAGTCTTGATCAAAACTAATCTACTAGTACAAGAGGAAGAGGAATCTCTTTGAAGAGTGATGTAGTCGGGACACGTACAGCAGCGTCCCGGTATCTCACCTGGTGTCAGCTTGGTTGCACAACCAGCATGGACGAGTGCCCAGATCTAACTGGCAGCGCAGCCACGCTGGTTGCGCCACCACTAATTAGTATAACGCTTTATGATTTCAATGACTCAGCTGCCACTAGCGCTTTCAAACTGTGATTCTGGCGTCTGCTCTGGTGTCTCTCAGGGGTAGCCCACAACATGCCCGAGAGCCGTTTGTTGCTCAGTGCGTCAGATGGTTAAGGGAGCACCGCACGTCCAGCACGACCTGCCCGCGAGTCATTTGTCGCTCAGTGTATCCCTAACATATTTGACAAGTTTGACAGAGACGCACTGAGCGACAAACGACTCGCGAGCATGTCGTGCTCGCCCCCCAGTGTGATAAATGACTTACGGGCAGGTTGTGCTAGACGTGCTGGTGGTCTTGTTTAGTGGCTACTGGCGGCTGTAGACACTCGTCGAGATACCCCGAGACAGGCCAAGTGTCAGTGTGTACATAGTGCTCTCGTCTTGTCTCGCCGTGTCCCGATCGCGGTCTCGCGACGTAAGCGAGACCGAGCATGTACTTATCAGAGGTCTTGGGGTGTCTCGACATGTATGTACAGCCGCCATAATAGATTTTCTGCTTGCTGCACTTCGATTGCAACCTAAACTCTTTCCACGAAAAAAACTTGTCCGAAAAAGAACAAGAAACAAAAGTAGACATCACTTATTTCTGTCACCACAAAATTAACAATTTAATTTACTTAGATAAAGCTTTTAAATTATTAGTTTTCAATTATCAGTTTATAATGGTTCTTCAGAATGAAGATGAAAAGCAAGGGACCAGCCATGACACCGACGAGAAACATCAACAAACAAGGAGCCCCTCACAATCCAGTGGCTCCTTTTCGAGCATAGATACGGAAATAGAAAGGGAACCCAGCGTGCCCATTGAACAGGTGAAGAAAGAACCACACCTGGGAACGAGGAAAATGCGTCCGATGAAGAAGAAGCCGAAAAGATCCACTGGTAGGGTCCAGAAGCGGGGAAGTCTAAGGAAACCCAACCGCAAGCAAAAGAAAAACTTAGCAATAGCAGCGTCCGTGACGTCTTATTACTCCAGCCGTCGCAGCAGTAGTGGTGGGAGACGCTGCAAGTACTGCGGACATCGCTGCTGTCGAAGGTAGAGTAGCGGCCCTCCCCCCCTCCCCTCCATTCCCATTTTCGCACATTTATATTATTATTCTGTGTGAATGTTATTAAAATTTGAGTATTGATTGAGTTAGTGTTTTCTTAATTGTGAAAGTGAATCGGAATGGTAACTTTGTGAGCTGCAGTGGTAATGGTAGCCTATGGTTTCGCGCGGTTCTAGGTTCAAATACAAATTTAATTTGATATTCACGAGCATTTTGGTGAAAGAGAAACAGCATGAGGAACCCTGCATGCTTATGCGAAGTAATTTGAAGATTTGTGTGAAGTCCCCAATCCACACCGGGCCCGCGTGGAATCTACTGTCTAGTCCCTCACTATGAAAGCAGTGGGACACAATAGGCTGATGATGATGACGACTTTATCAATATGGAGTTTGTGAGAAAAAGTCTTGACGGACGGGCAGACGGAAAACAATGTGACCTCAAAAAGAAAAAACCGTTACCCTTATAGAATCACTCGAGTGTCTGTCTGTCTGTCCGTCTGTCACAGCCAATTTGCTCCGAAACTACTGGACCGATTGAGTTGAAATTATGTACACATGTAAGTCGGTGACCGCAACACGGACGTGTAAGGTAAATAAATGAACTTTAAACATTGGGGGCACTTTTTAAAATGTAATTTTAAAATAAATAGTTTAGAAGGTATTTAGGAAAATAGGTGAAAATTTACTATCTCCGAAACCAAAGGGGCTAAATATTTGAAAAAAATACAGAAAATAGTTCTTTACCTGTAGATTACAAGAAAACCTATAAGAAGTCTATGGTTTTTAAAGTAACATAGGAAATTTCAGATAATCATGTACGGAACCCTCTCCACGTGAGTGTAACTCGCACTTGTCCGTTTTTTTTAAAATGGTTTTACTTAACTTACCGTGTTTGTCTTATGCGGGTCAAATTTAGTACCTGAAAGTTTACCTTCTTCCTTTTGACCGATTGATCTAGAATTCGGTGAACATCTTAAAGCTACAGATACACATGCTGAATATTAGCACATACGAGTATAAAGCATGCTTATAAGCATGCTGAAGATGAGCATGCTATTTGACTGTATACATTTGCCTGGGAAAAGCATGCTCAAAGCAAACTTCTGTCAAGTAGAAAGAAGAAGAGAAGGATTGTGACGATTTGGGTCCGTGATTGGTTCAGTAGAAGAGAAGACATTGGAGAAAGTCCTCAATTGCTACAGAAAATGCGAGAAGAAGATATTATTATATGAATGTACTCAATTTCGGGTAAAGTCCACTAAGGGACGGGTCCTCTCCAACATGGTGGACTATCTGTATGGGCGATGGGCTGATCACCTGTCACCATACGGTTCATCATACCATCTTAGGACTAATTAATTAATCGAACGTGGCCACAAGTAGTCTTGAGGCTCTGCCCATCCCATTTGGGATTTCGGGCGTGATGATATGAATGTTTATGTACTCGTTTTACTACTTCCTGGTCTATACTTCCTGCACCATCCTTAACATGTTTCTGTTGGACCTAGTGGTTAAATTGGTAGGTCTGGCTAAACTGATTAAACCTCCCTAGCAGAGCGCTGTCCAGCCTCACCGCTATAACCTGCACAAGGCTTTAGACGGGAACCTTAACTTTATAGTAGTGGAGACGTGGAAGACCGACTTTCACCCATCAGATAACTTGATGAGACATATTTTTTATCAAATATAATTAATTAACAGACACAGAATATAACTTGCCTATCGAAAAGTTTACATAGCTATTTTTAATTGAATTAATTTTAGTTTTAACTTCTCTTATGGCCTGTTTCACAATCTCCACGTAAGGCTGGTTTATTTTTTTAAGATTTATTTAACCTAGATTAATCAATTTAGATGTTTCTTTGTTTCAATTATTATTTTATTATTATGACCCTTAGAGGCTTCATACATCTCTAAGTCACTTAACCTGTCCAGACGCGGAGACTATACGTACATCTCCCTTACCTATTAGTAATCTGTGCTATTAGTCATTAATTAGAATTAATTTCTACCCATTAGGTTTGTTTTTTGCACTTTTGTGTTAGTTTTTAGATAAAACTCTAATGTCAAAGTTGAAATAAGACTTACTGCTGAGTTTCTTGCGGCGTTTCTTCTCAGCAGATGTCGCCTTTCGACGCGCTGGTAGATTCAGACATGTGAAAGAGCCCATGTGGCCTAATGTAAAATAAATATTTTCGTTTTCATTTGGCAGATAACGGCGAATTTTATATGAGTTACTGTACAGATACATTTTACTAGGACATTGTGAAACAGGCCATTAGACTAGTAGCGCATATTCCGAATAGGGCACCTTCTAAACCCAAATTGGAATCCGTTAGGATCGAATAGTGAAGACTACTGATAGATACGTCGTTTTAGATCCGGGTACGAAAAACCAAGGAGTCAGAAGCAGAAAAAGAGTCACGAGACAAAACCTGAACGCCAGCGGAGCAGAGAATCAGGTTGGCATGATTATGATTGACTATAATGTTACGGTCAAATTAAACATTTCGCGAGATACTATGAACACTTGAATGATTACTAATGTATGGACAAAAAGATTCCCAAAGTATCACATCGCAAACTATTTTACTCAAATTTAGCATTTTATGGTTGGGCAATATTATTACTGGGCAATATTATCAAGTATCTAATTGGACATGCCTTTGGACATTCGTCTTTGTCATTTTTCTATTTAGACATTAGTCGTGCGAAGGATGCTAATAATGCCATTCGCATGTCATCGGCCAGTGTCGGAGCAGGTCGGGACGCCGAACAAGATGCTGTCTTCATTGTTCGTTGCTTCTAACAATGTGCCTGAGGCGCCAGACGGGATACAAATGTATAGCGAGGTATGATGCAGGATGGGGAAGTGCATTGACAAAATTTCCAAGCCGTTTATTTATCTAATTACCAAGATGTCATGTAAATACTCGTATAACAATAAAGTAAGAAAGAAATATTTCAAAATATACCGGACAAGTGCGAGTTAAACTCGTGTGTAGAGAGAATTTTCTACGTTATTTTAAATAACATAAGGTCTGTTCGGCGAGTGTTGATAAAAAAGTAAAAAGTCAGGGCTTCTTAACTCATTACAAATAGCGGCCCGCTTATTATTTTTACCGATGATAGTTAATAAAAAATTAAAGAGGTAAATTATATTTTTTTTCATTGAATATTATTATTGAATAGCCTAACTGTATAATATAAAAAGAAAGCAACACGCAAACAGAACACACAAACGCCGCACTCGAAGCCAATGACATTATTATATGTAGAAAGACACAAGACACGTCATATCCATACTCAAAGCATTTTAAACATGTGTCATTGATATTTTTTTCTTCTTCTTTTCTTTGGCCGAAACCAGTGCAGATTATTGAATTTATAAGACATTTGACGCGGACATATAAGACATTAATTTGCAATATGGCGATTGTGTATACGAACAAAACAAATATATTTCTTTCGCCGCTGTCCGCCCGGCGCGAAACCGCAGTGACAACAACTGCGTCCCTCGTACCATGAAACTCAGTGCGCGCAGCGATAAGCGACGCCCGTCATACAGTTTGCGCTAGTTAAGCGACAGTCGCTATTTCGATACGATATCATAATATGTATCAACTCTCGGCAAACAGACCTTAGACTTCCTATAGGTTTTTATAAATGAAGAACTATTTTCTGTATTTTTAGGGTTCCGTACCTCAAAAGGAAAAAAGGAACCCTTATAGGATCTCTCGGGTGTCCGTCTGTCTGTCTGTATGTCTGTCTGTCTGTCTGTCTGTCTGTCTGTCTGTCTGTCTGTCTGTCTGTCTGTCTGTCTGTCTGTCTGTCTGTCTGTCTGTCTGTCTGTCTGTCTGTCTGTCTGTCTGTCAAGACCTTTTTCTCAGGAACGCGTGGAGGTATCAAGTTGAAATTAATATCAAATACTCAGGTCTATAATCTCTTGAAGCTATGAAAAAATCAACCTTCTAAGTCACCGCAATCAAAAGGCCGTTTATGTCTCATATGTTGATGATACTTTCAAGGTCATCCAAAGGGAATCAAAACCTATAGGGTACTTCCCGTTGACCTAGAATCATGAAATTTGGCAAGAAGCAGTGTCTTACAACACAAGTAAAGGAAAAAGTCTGAAAACCGTGAATTTGTAATTAAGTACATCACATAAAAAAAAGTTAAACGGAATAACCTTTGCAAAGTCGTATCACACTCTACGATTGAACGGGGATAGGAGCTTGCGAAAGTGATTTTTTGTCTTATGTCATAGGCAGCTTGTAAATGGTTACCCCGTTGTTAAAAGCTACTTTTTTTTTAGGGATCCGTACTTACAAGGTACTGTTTCTTTTTCATTAATCGCGGAACCCTCGGCGCGCGAGTCAGGCTCGCAATTGACCGGTTTTTTGTTTTTCAAAATTTTAGTCCCGGTTGTTTCGGAAATAAAGGGGGGGGTATGGTAAATTTTCGCCTAGACAAACTTCATTTCATTTGATATTTGATACGAGTATGTCACATTACATACAGATCACCCCACAAATGATCCATCAAAGCTTAAAGACGCTGACTATGTGGCTTCAGGGTGTGCCCACGGAGTCTATTTATAACTACATAAGGGTAAGTCAAACGTTTATAATTTTCGGCTGTAAAGTCTGTAAGTCTGTAATAAGAACTGCTGTCTTCCTCTTACGTACGTACTCAGCGGCTGATCAGCGTATAAACGTCACTAGTCATTTAGACTGTAAGGACGAAGTCATTCAGTCAAAAATTTATTTTTTTGTCATAACTACGAGTAGGTTTGGGTTTTTCTTAGTCTCACCTGATGTTAAGTTACGACGAGGTCGAAGGTGGTACTCGCTACACGCTTACCCAGAAAATGCCTATTCACTCTTGTCTTGAAAACACCAAGGTTATACGATTCCGGGAATACAGACGCAGGGAGAACGTTCCTCTGCTGTAATAACATTGAGTGACGCAACAAACCGCTTCGTGCGCACCATGGAAATCCCTCCTCCCGGCGTCGGGAAAATCGGTGGGAGAAAGTGGAGGGTGGGATGAGGTCGTGTAGTTCCTGGGCACACTCTCCATAATACACTTTGTAAAATACCGATAGACAAGCGACTTCTTAACTCCAAATTCCATTGAATGTTTCCCTCATCGTTGATCAGCCGCTGCCAATGTTGGAGTATCATATGGCTGAACTGACTAATGCCAGTCGAAGACCAGTAGACTGGGAACTTCACGTATAGTTGCGGTATCAAAAGGGGTCATCCATAAAGTACGTCACACGTAAAGGGGGGGGAGAGGGTCGACGAAGTGACGTTGTGTGAAAAGGGGTGGGAGTCCTAAGTTTCGTGACGTCACGTCTAAGTGTTAAAATGCCAAATTTGAACTATTAACGAAAAACTTAATACTACATTATGCATGTAGGGCCGTAAGATACGGGCAGGGCCTTCGGCATCGGGCTTTTAACAGACTCTCATTAGGTATCCCCTTACTGCCCGTGATACAGACAGTGATTTTCAGCACATTTGTGACGAAACTAAATAAAGATTAGACAAAAAAAAAACATTGTACACCGTGAATTACCATCAGGTGGGTAGAATAAACTGTATGTCGCGTCGGTTGCGCGCTACTTCTACGAGAAAGCGATTACTGCCGGACCTGGCGCACACGCCCCGCCGTCTGCGGGAGTTATAAACCATACTAAATTCATAACTCCCCTGGCTATAGCTGCTCTATACGCCTGCGTATAATAACACCCTTTCCGAGCAAGTGTGATGAAAAAATATTACCAACTCTATCTGTATTGAAGGAGTGGGTAAGTGGGTTTTAAGTCCATGGACACAAAATGATCAAGCTTAATTAATACTTTATTGCCTTATTAATTTTTCTAATGATTGGTTCGATGTTGATTATATTAAAAAATAATTTAAATGGATAAGTATAAAACTAATTTCGGAACAGCTGTTTTTATTAGATGTTAAAAATATGTGACGTCACACAGGAGGAGGTCTCACAAATGTGACCAACTGTGACAAGAACGAGGTAGCTGTCGAAAAATCACGAATTCAGTGTGACTTACTTTCTGGATGACCCCAAAGGTTGAAAATGAAAGTGAAAATATTTATTTTGTAAGTAGAAACGCCACAAGAAACTTGGCAGTAAGTCTTTTTTCAACGATAGGAGGTTTTTGTCCAGCAGCGGCCCTAACATGCATGCCACAAATATAAATTAGAACCGTTTATCTCTATGACTATCTCTTTCGTCGGCACTAGTGTGAGAGAGACGCACTTAGAGATAAACGGTTTTAATTTATCTTTGTGCCATGCATGTTAGGGCCGCAGTGGGCGTATAGTACTTTATAAGTTGCATTATTAAGCATATCAGTTACGGGTCGTATTATGAGCTCTTAATTCCAGGCAGTTTCCGCCGTAGCTAGCTCAGCCTGGAAAATTCTTAGGTATTATGAGCGCGCTAAAGAGGCCGGCTTTAGCGCGCTCATAATACGATTTCCAGGCAGCTCAGTTCACGGCGGAAACTGCCTGGAATTAAGAACTCATAATACGACCTCAGTTATCTATTATTACAACGTGTTTAGACCCATTTTCCCGTGAACCCGGACCTCGAAGAACTTATGTTGGAGTTGCTGGAAAAACTTCGCGTAGCTATTATATCAGGTGAAAATAAATTACTTATATCTTTTAAATTTAAATTACATATCTGAAGGCGCGGCCCTCCACATTTTACAAATGTAAGTAGTTAAGTAATTATAAATCAGGGGATAATCTTTTACACAACTTGATCTAGTCCTTAAGTAAGCTCTAAAGGCTTGTGTTTTGGGTTACTAGACAATGATATACATACTTATATAGAGAAATAAATACTTAAATAAACAAACATTCGTGCTTATCACACAAATATTTTGCCTTTACCGGGGATTGAACCTGGGACGCTAACTTCGGAGGCAGGGTCACTTCCAACTAGGCTAACCGCGTCGTCAAACGTCGTTGTAAACGTAAGGCAGCCATTACACGCTCAATCTAGATCGTGATCTGGACCAAGGTCGCGGATCGCAATTTTGTGAGCCTATGTCGCGATCCCTCAATCCAACACCTTACACAGTCAATCTGGATCAAGATCACTGATCTCGATCTAGATTGAGCGTGTCATGGCTGCCTAACACGTCTATGCGTACGTACTATTCCCCGTTTCAATTTTACAAGCATACCAGCAACGCAACACCGATGTCAGATCTCATACTGTTTTTAGCAAACTGATGAAATAAAAACTATGAATACCTATAGTTAAACAATGTAATTAATATAAATTACAATAATGCGTGACACTATGACGGGGCGACATTTAACAGAGAGCGTTTAATAAAAAGAGTATTATAGCTATGGCATAGAAAAGTGTGAATTTGCTAAGACAACTTATCAGGCGTTTGCGTTCCCTTTATTAACTTTGTTAAAGCGTTAAATTCCGGAAAGTTTAACGGAAGTTAACGTGAATCGTTAATCGTTAACCTTTGATGTAACTTACGTTTAACATGACGTTGCGTTAGTAACTAACTTATAAAAAAATGTTGGTATGTGCTATGGAAGTTTAGGCAGGAAATGTAACAGTAAAAATAGGGTATAGGATATTGGGAGTTTGTAATAATCTTATATATAAAATTCTCGTGTCACAATGTTCGTTCCCGTACTCCTCCGAAACGGCTTGACCGATTCTCATGAAATTTTGTGAGCATATTGAGTAGGTCTGAGAATCGGCCAACATCTATTTTTCATTACCCTAAATGATAAGGGGGACTCACCGGGCAGGACGACGTCTGCTGGGTCCGCTAGTTAATACCTATTATTTAGAGATCAAATTCAAATCAAAAGCTATCTGACATAAGCCGCGCGGTGTCTTTTTGGCAAACAGCAGGTACTTAATTAATGTTTAACGGACTTTAATTGTATAAACGGAAGTTAATGAGTCCGTTCACAATTTTTGAAGTTAACTTAAAACTTATTCCGTTACTCAAAATGTTAATTTCGTTAATAACGATTAACGGATTAACGGTCTTGTGCCCACCTATGGTACTACACAATATTATTATAACAAGTTATCTATTCAGGTCTTGTGTGGGCACTCCCCAACAACCATTGGCGCTTAACCCAGCAAATTGAACGCATCCCCAAGTTGAAGAATACCCACGTGACGTTGTTCTGGAAGGCCTACGGGGACACCATGAAGCCACTCGACAACAGCGCGCAACGGGTAACGAATTAAAACTAGTGGCTCCGTGAGCTGTAAAGAAAGAAAGAAAGAAAGAAAGAAAGAAAGAAAGAGAGAGAGAGAGAAAGAAAGAAAGAAAGAAAGAAAGAAAGAAAGAAAGAAAGAAAGAAAGAAAGAAAGAAAGAAAGAAAGAAAGAAAGAAAGAAAGAAAGAAAGAAAGGAAGAAATAAATAAATAAAGGAAGGAAGAAAGAAAGAAAGGAAGACATAAATAAAGGAAGGAAGGAAGAAAGAAAGAGAGAGAGAGAGAGAGAGAGAGAGAGAGAGAGAAACATTTATTCACTAACACAGAAGACACACAGAGTAAGATAAATATAAATTAAAACCTATCAAACAAAATGGTGGTGTGTGTGGCTGTAGACCTAGCGATCGCATAACTTAACTTTGCCGTTGGAAAACTATTACCCCATACATCGACATAGGACGCAGTCAGTTTACAAACGCCGCAAATAACTTTGTAATCTCAAACACTGAATCGACAAAAAAAAAACATATAATTTTATCTAACCTGCGACTCTATCCGGGAACGCTAAGTGATGTTGTAGCGACTCGCGAGCGAGATTTATCATCTCACACTTCCGCACGACGCGTAATGCGTAAGAGTGAGATGCGAGTCTCGCTCGCGGGTCGCTGCAGAATCACTTAGACGTTCCCGAATAGACGCCCTGCTCACAAAATTTCGGTTGAGTAAATGCGACCTCTAGAGGAAAACAAATTGACATCCGGCCGGACAGCCGCCGGACATACGAAAGCATTTTTGCCCAAGCTGCTTCGCTACGCTCTCTCGGTCGAATATGAAAACTAAACGTGTAACATTTATGCGTAGGTAGTTACTTTGATATCACGAGTGTAATTTAGTGACGGGAAGCATAAGTCGCGCGAAAACGATTCAAAAGCGTCGATGAGCACGCGCCGCGGCACACCGAGTCCAGGCGCCGCCACTCCCGCCCCCCGCGCCGCGCCGCCGCCGTTGTTACACACAAAGATGATCTCACGACATCTTTTTGGCACGCGGGAACATACACTCTTTCCTTCTATCTCGATATAGTTCTGTGGTTCGAAGTGTTATTTAACAGTGTTTCTATTGCAGTTGAAGTTGGTGAAACGTGAAGACAAACAAGAAGGCACTGAGGCAGGCCTGCGCATGCGCATCGATGACGATAATGATAATAGTACTATCGTCTAGACGTAGTTTGATTCGTTTGTAACAAAACTAATATCTAATAACAAAATTGTTTTTGAAAATGCCGTGGTACGTGCTAAGCATAAATGCTATATGCTCTATGATCCTGGACCCCAATAGGCATGTTTAACTGAACAATACAAATTAGTCCGTCATTTAGATTATAAAAAAAACAAATATACGCGTCGAATTGAGAACCTCCTCCTTCGGATTTTTTGAAGACGGCTAAAAAATATTGAACATATATTTTTTTCTGTCGTTAATTAAACAAAAAATTACGAAGATATAGTGCACTAATATTATGAATGCAAAAGTTTACTAGTGTGTATGTTATGTTTGTTACTTCTTCACGCTGCAAAGGCTTAAAGAATTGATTGAAATTTGGAAAGGAGTTTGCTTATACCCTGAATTAACACACAGGCTACTTTTAATCACGGAAAATTTAAAAGTTCCCGAGGGAATAACTGTTACCCCAGTAGCAAGATAGACTTGAAATTATTGCAAAGGGCTAATAAAAATACATTGGTTATTGTATAAAAAATCGTTTTATTTCTTTGGCTCTTAAAATTAAGATTGAATACATTATGACAAGTTAATTGGTAACTATATGTTTAATGTACAATGTTATAACAAACCATTGGAAACTGTTGGAGCTCTCGCTCTAAACCAACGAGTGCGGTTAATAACGATTACCGGTTACGGTGCATTTCGTTCTTCATATTAACCGGTAACCGAAGTGAGTTCCCTTAGTTACCCGGTTAAATGACGAACGAAATGAATCTGGATTTATAAACGATATTAACTGGTTCCGAGCTCATGACGGTCAGAAATAAGAAAAAAACTGCATTGGATTCCACGCGTGCTCTGTTTCGTAAATTGAACGCAGCTTGCGTCAGAACTGCGTATAGTACGCGTCACGTAAAAAGAACGCGGCTATACGATTTATACGACTGTCAACGCTCTTTTTACGTGACGCGAACTATATCAGATTTCAACACGGCGATTGCGAGTGGCGGTGTGTCTTGCGCAAGCACCAATGACTGGGTGCAAGCTACTACGCATTGCGTACAATAATAATGATCAGGCTTCAGCTTGCTTAATGGGATAAGTAACAGTAAAACGAATCCCTAGAAGACGCCATAATTTGATGCAATCAACAACATACATAAGTTAATATGAACTATTTAAAATCAACAATTGATAACGAAGCGTGTTAGCAGAAAGAGAAATGTGACCAAAATAGATTGGCATATTTCCATTCTTCATAATGAAATGGTATATGATTGACAATGATATGAAGCCAAGGGCCTCTATTTGACATGAATCAAAGTGATACAGATCGTCGTAACGAAATGCCGCTGTGTTTTAACTCTTTCTATTTAATGCAAACTTCACAAAGTAAGATCAAGTCAAAGCAAGGCTTTATATAACGCTAATGTCGCTAAAGCAATATCCAATAGACGCCATGATTTCATGTCAGATACATAATATGTTTTTGACATAATCTTGTATGTGTGAGTGACTATTCTATAATCTAAGGAGTGACTTCATCTGTATAGTCATTGTGGTTTTGAAGTTCTATCCCTTTTACTAATTAGTGACTATGAAAAGACTAAAGGTTGAACAATTTTAATGTTTCAGTGTGCTGTCCTTATCTTTCAAGTGACAATTTAATTTGGAAGAAAGGGATGCATTTGAGTATAATTCATTAATTAATTGGACTGTAAGAATAAATTTCGCCACGATTTTCTATTCAGATTACCGTCATTTATGCATATTTTGGACTGATTATCTCACAATTACCTGTGTTTAAGATCGGAAGATCGTTATTAAACCTTTTTAACTCTTAAGTGTCCATTTTAATCTATATTTCTACATTTATGATTTGCTATTCCATTGTACATGCCAGCAAATGTTTGTCATCTGTGTTCGTTACTTCATATCTCATACCTGTTGACAAAAAACATAGTAATTATAATAGATGCCAGTATGCCCAGTGTGCCCAATATTCCCAATGTCTCTGTGTTCTAAACTACTTGAGCATCTCCATTACCCCATTGACTAATATCCCCAGTGTCGTCAAAGTTCCCGATTTCTCTAGTCTCATAAAAACCCGTAGTTTATTATAAGTGTCTACAATGGCCCATGTATCCCCAATGACTTTCAGTTAAGTTAAGTTACTGTTAGTGGCTTTAGCAAATAATGTCTATATTACAGTGTCCCGATGTCCCCAATGTCCCCAATGTCCATAATGTCTACAATTGTCCCAAACTCACCTATATCTACTAATACAGCAGCAGCCCAATCAGTTCCAGCCGTGAGACAGCGACTCGCTCTCCCACCCCTTGTGTTCCTCGTGATGGTCGTGCACATGGACGGGCACAATCTTCTCCACCACCACTTTCTTCTCCACCGGGTAAGGTACGTGCTTGATCACCGGTACATGGACCTCCTTGTACACGGGGACCTCCTTCACAATTTGCACCTCTTTGTAGACGGGGACGTGGATTTTAGAGACGTGGTGGTGGTGGACTGTGTGGACCTTGTAAGGCACGTGGATGGTTACGTGTTTGCTGAAAAGAAAGAAATAGTTCTCATATAAATGCCAGTTAAATTTAGTTGTCTACATTAACGGGTATTCCCTTTATTAACCGGTTAATTGATTAACGAAATTAAACCGGTTTCATGAACCGCTACTTCAAAACCGGTTCCGAGCCGTCTGAATCTACCAGTATCGCTTCAAAGGGTGAGCTGCTGGTGGCGCTGCGGCCCTAACATGCAAGACAAGGATAAGTCAAACCATCTTATCTCAAAGTGCGTCTCTCTCACACTAGTGCCGACGAAAGAGAGAGATAAAAGGATTTACCTTATCTGTGTCTTGCATGTTAGGGTCGTAGTAAGGAACTCGACGGTAAGTTCTTTTTCACCCCGACTTTCCACTCATTTGGAAACTAAAACGCATTCTTCGACCAATCCAAGTCAGAACTGTATCAAATTACTTTCATTTAAGTGAGCAATTCCTATTAATGTTTATCTATAAGTATGTATATTTGTAATGGCTGACACACTGCCGTGTGTCTAGATTGGGTTCCCGATCTTTAACGATTTGGTTGACATTTTGTATTTACATAACGTTTTACTTTCCAAGTTTATCTCTAAAAAGGTGTCATCTTGGAGGGAGAAAAAAATGCCGAGCATAGCTTGATCACCTAGGTACTGAACCATTTAAGTATCAAAACAATCGTATATCAAACTTATACCCGATCGAATTATTACTGGCATAAAACCGTATTTTATCTACACCCATATCATAAAACCTCCATTGGGTAATCAAAAACCTTAGGAAATGACCACCATTTTGACAACCAATTAGGAAAAACCAGTGCTGCGATAAAGAAATAACATGACTTCTTTATCGTTTTTAGTAAAGAAATGAGATTAAATTTGGAACAGCTGTCAAAACTCAAGTGGGTCTTTATTCTAGTATCCATAGATATTAAAACAGTTATTGATACGAAACGTCAATTCAGTATGTTTTTTAATATAAACTGCACAATATTTGATCTCGAGTGACGTGAGAATAGAGACTTCATCCGTTTGTCTATGATTTAAAAAAAATGGTCTTGACGGAGGATCGAATCGGCGCCATGTTGGTGTTTTGCTGAACGAAAGTAGAATTAATTGAATAGAAAAAGTTGTTTGTAATTTACATTTTAGTTGAAAATATGAATAGTAAGTAGTCTTCTCGGAGTGTGTGTGATGTGAAAATGCGCCGGATATCGGAAATATGCAGCCACGATTGCAACAAATAACTTATTGCCAGAAAATATTGTTTCTGTACCCATCATGGAGGATATGTGTGTAGATAAAGTTATGTATGCAACTCTGCATAATTTGGCCTTAAAACACACGTGCGATCTTATTATGAAACTCGCCTATCGGCTCGTTTCATGAAAACCGCACTAGTGTTTTAAGGGCTATCATTATGCAACCGTTGCATAAACTACTATTACTGTACTCAAACCGGAACTTAAGAAGCATCTTGAGAACATTGCAATACAGTTCTAATTTGGAGATAACGCTGCGACATGGGATGTTGGAAAGTTATAAGTTATACTCATTATCCATTTGTTAGCAATTCAGTCCGTCTGTCTGTCCGCCCGTTGAATGTGAATTGCGCACTTTCTCCTTACATGGGAAACGAACCGCTTATGGCATTGCAATAACGAATGAATCTCGTAATGCCTATTTCCATGATAGATTTACACAAACGTAGTATTAGTTGGGTAGTTACTTGACGCTTAATAAATAGGACTGGCTTCTAGTCACTCGCACTTGCAGTTTCACTAATACTAAGCCACAGACCAAATATCCTAGGGACACAGCTTAGGCTACATTTTACTAGCAAATAAAGTTGTCAAAATTGCAGGCGCGCGGGGTTAGAGCGCTATGATTGGTGCGTTTGAGGTGAGCCTGCGCCTGCCCCGTGTCTTTTGGTTTTTTGCCTCTTATTCTGGCAGCGAGGGTCGTCCGGGTATTGTATAAATTGTCTGTGTTCTAAGCAGTCGTACATTATGTTTACATAGTTAACTCAAAGGAGGATGAGATCAATGAACGTATAAATATGCATATATTGTAGTAATTTCGCGAAAGCCATTTTTAGGGCCGTTTATTTACCCGAGTGTGCAAAGTTTACCCGATTGACCGTAAACAAGGTCTTATTAAGAGGGCACCGACCGTCCAGTGGCGCCCTCATCACTGTTATTGTGTTTTCTATTAAAGGAAAGTATTTTATTAAAATTGAAGCCGTATAAGTTGTTACGCAACTTAATACACAACATATAAGCTATGTAATATAGCTTTGCAAAGTATAACCATCATCTAATCAATTTAACAGAAAAAAGCGGCCACTATTTTCTATTAAATTGATTAGATGATGGTTATACTTTGCAAAGCTATATTACATAGCATATACGTTGTGTATTAAGTTGCGTAACAACTTATACGGCTTCAATTTTAATAAAATACTTTCCTTTAATAGAAAACACAATAACAGTGATGAGGGCGCCACTGGACGGTCGGTGCCCTCTTAATTGTAACTGTCTTAGAAGAAATATATCGCAATTATTCAATAGAAAATTAGACCTTGTTCTAAGCATGTTAGGTTATGGTCGTTAATATGAGTAATCCATAGAGTTACAAACCATAGAAGGACTGTAATCG
Organism: Tortricodes alternella; assembly: GCA_947859335.1. NCBI lineage: Eukaryota > Metazoa > Arthropoda > Insecta > Lepidoptera > Tortricidae > Tortricodes > Tortricodes alternella. Next base: position 1,541,446 of record OX401970.1, read on the forward strand.
TAGATCGGAAGGATGTAAACTATTACATACAACCGCCCTGACAAAAGTGAAGCAATAAACCGAGATGCGTTCGGTGCGCTTTGACATTTGGCACTACGGAGCGTCCCGGCGTTTGGAGCCAGAAATGGCTCCGATTTTGTTGCTTCAGATTGTGCGCGCGGACTTGGTTTCTATTGCGTTATTATTCTAAGGAGTACTTAATCTAAGTTTACGAATGAAGATAAATAATTCCTTACATTGCGCAATCTGCGTAAACACGAAAAATTCAAAATAGAAATGGAAAAGTCTAGTTGAAATGACAGATTTGAAGCTGGGCCAAAAATATTCAAAGTTTTAGTAAACATGTATTTTTGTTGAAAAATATTTATGTAAGTTGAAATTTCTTGTCATCAAATACTGATCAAGCCCAAAGTGAATGTTGTCCACAATAAAAGATTCTTGCGTGTCGTCCAAAATTCAATTACGTCATAAACTGAATTTAGTACAAACGAATTAAGCCCTAAATGGACATGATTACGAAGAAGCCAAACCAACATAAGTAATTGCCCATTATAATTGGTTACAATTCGGTTCTTGACCAATTTTTAAACAATATTTTTGGCTGCTTGTTAGCTCATTTAATATTATGTAAAAATATTTTCGATTTGAATTTTTCATATTTTCAAGGAAAAGGCACTATTTAATATTTTTCATTTTAAAATTTGCCGCTAAATCGCTATCTTACTGTCAGCCGTTGCGTGTGAAGTCAACATACTGAAACTGGTCGTAATCGTCAAAAAAAAGCATAGTCTGATGAGGGTGCGGTCCGAATAACACTTACAGATCCCACTGTTACGCATTACGCATCGGGATGAGAATCTCGCTCGCGAGTCGCTACAATATCACTTAGACGTTCCCGAATAGAGGCGCTGTTCTACAACTGCATTTTTATAACAAGTGTAAATTGCTTACAAAAGTCTCGCTCGACCGGAAAGTGAAATGACACAGAGCCCTTGCGCACAGCGACACACATGCGTAAGAGACGCGCGTATAAAGACATCTTCACACCGAAACTAAAATGGAAATTTTCACATCAATTCGTGCGGCTGCCGTATCGATGGCACTTTTACTAATGTAATACTGACATATTGATACGAAACGCGTCTCATACGATAGTCGCCGTGTGGAGCCCTAACGTTTGCCATACTTTAACATTTGTGTCTGTATAGTAACTTAAACTTTTTGACTGACCGCGAAATAGTTCAGTTTTCAAACAAGAATACACCACGAGTGGTTTTTAATCCTTGCCTGTGTTGTCCGGTCTCGTTTCGAAAGTTCATGATGCAAGAGAAATAAGCAGTTCGATACACTTAATGAGTGCGCTTTAAAACTAATATTTTATAAACAAAGTTGTTACGTAATTTAATTACTTAACAACATACTTCCTGGTGCATGTAAAACCATTGTTTTACTGGAAGCGGGGATTTAATTAATACTTTATTTGACCTAACCGAACCTAATTTTTTTTTTTTCATAACGAGAACGGTTTGCTAACTCATGGTAATGGTACTGATGTAAATTAATGATGCGGCCGAAGGTGGAACGCGATAGGAGATGCCTATTTATTCTCCTCAAGTGCGGTCATAACTATCCCGAAAGACCGATGCAGGGAGGTTATTACATTCCTTAGATGCACGTAACAGTAACAGGAAAGACGAAGCCAGTCGCTTCGTATGTCAGGTGTAAGGTGGGGATACGTCCCACTTTGAGGCTCATAAAGCATGCACAATATGACATTAATGCAAATGTTACATTGATCTCGAATTAACCAACTTTCAAATTAAATTATATGTGAAGTGTTGAAACTGTTTCAACCGATTTCATTCGAGAACCGTGTTGCGTGGTAAGATCGCCCGTTTTTAATCCGGTTTTGCCCAAGTTATATTAAGAAAAAATATTTTGACTGACATTCTCATTGACATTTAGTATAGAGATGGGGTCAATGACATTGCGTGCATCTTAAAGCAGTTATCAAACTAATATGCAACTTTATAGAGCTATCATTAATGTTGCAACTACGTGTGCTATTACTGCTATGTTGTGGTAACATAATTGCTATGTAATGCTCGGGTATAAGTAGCTATTATTGCTATAGGACAAGTTTTTGAAAACTTTATACTACTTCATTTTTTGATAAAGTTTAATGATTTCAGTGTATTTGTCAGTATCTGTCAATGTTTAAGCGACTCAGTTCGAAAATAGATCTAAAATGTAAAGAAGAACACAGATTTACTAACTGCCGTACCCCAAATCAAATACGTAACTTTGGGTGATGTCACCTACATTTTGATGCAAAGCGACGCTATGTCCATTTGCGTAAATTAATGAAATACCCAAAACAACGTGTCCGTGTACAGCGTGCTCCGCTGTCGACTTCTGTGCTATATATGTTATATTATGGTTGTCTGTCAAACAATGGAATATTAGATCAACCGGGATTTTCATGAAGAATAATTAGGACATAGCCCTACGGCACCACATATTAATGTGGGCTTTCCGTATGAATTATTCCGTATGTTTTTATGACAAATTAATAATACTTACTGGTGTCCACCATGTCCACCAGGTGTCGGAGAAGCCACGACTGCGGCAATCACGAGGGATACGAGCTGGAATAGACATGTTTTGTTTTAAATATACCTATATAATTATTACACAGAAAAGTATATATACAAAAAAATTGCATGCAGTGGAAAAGTGCTTGATCGAGTCCTTAAAGTTCACTCTGATAAAATGAAAGCTAAGTATAGTTGGTTTATGGAGGCCTGTGTTGGACGTCCTGGGTTCGAACCCTGCTAGAGGCCAACTTTTGTGATAAGCGCCAATGATTGTGCCCGACTTATCGATGTATTTATCTAATATACCCATAGTTCAGGGTATCCTAGTTTGGGACTACATTGTGTGTGTTAATGTCGAAAAATAAACTCAACACGTTTTTAGTAAGAGTTGAGTTTCCTCTTTCGAGATGTGAGTTTCAAAGTTACAGTATGTTGTTTTGATTGTATCCGAACTGCCATCGTACTCGATTGGCAGGTTATTTCCACCACGGGAAATAGCCAATTCTCCTATTTGGTCAAGGAATTCCTAGTTTACTTTATAGTGTCTTATATTTAAAGGTTGACTTTCGTAGCAAGCGTCAGTGGCGCCACGACAAAGCGGCAGATAGTGCCGCACGCGGCGTTAGCGTCGCGTCGTGTGACGCTCCATATAATATTTGCATAATGCATTGCTTGATTTGACGCCACTGACGCTTGCTTCAAAAGTACACCTTAAAAAGTATTTATCACAATTTCACACACAAATAGATATCCACAGCAGTAGACAGTTTCCCTGCCAATAAGTCGGGTTGCGGGATTTCGTATTTGCTCACATTTCGAACAAACCGTTTGCTGGGTTTTTGCTATAGCAGCTATAGCAACTTTTTATGGGGGAAATTCTGCGGGGTAGAACTAGATTTTTTGGCTAGCAGTGGAAGCGTTAACTGACCGCTAAAACGGATGCAGACACCGAACAAAAATAAACTTTGCACTTCAATATCTTAAATATCAGATGGCATGTTGATTATTATAAATGACGAATCACTTTATCTGTTGAAAGTACTTTTAGAATGTACCAAAAAGTAAAGGAGTTTCTTATTACTTATGTCTTACTTTATTTTTAAACAAACTTTGATGTCAATAAAATTCGCTTCATGAGAAACATGAAAGAAGATAATAAGATAAGGAAAAAATATTTTTCGCCATGGAATATGTTTTTTCAATGTGTCATCAATAACAAGATAAAACATGTTAAAAATTCTGTAAGGCAATTTTTGAGTTTGGTTTTGGACAAAGTTAATATATTGAAGTAATTCGCAAAATTTACAGTTAACAAAATATATGACGAATCTAATATGTCTATTAGATATATTGATAGGCTTTTCAGCCTTAAAACTCTGGGGTTGATTAATTTGTTTGGGCTTTACAAAATTTGTGATGCATCTAACACTATATTAGGGGTGGACTTACAGCGAGTTTTGCGTACATCTTGCGTGATGCTGGAATGATTCCGTGTATTCACTGAAAACTTAGATTTAGGTATGACTGTCCGTAATTCTGAGGCAGTTTATATACATTCGTTTACGTAATGGTCAGCCCATCCCTGCTTGCAGTGAGAGGCCATGGTAGGGGCGCGCGACGCAAGTTGTTACAGTTTTTCGATTCCGCGCCGACCGGTGAGCTAGCCTTTAATTACTTCTAGAAGCGAATTTTTTAACGTCTTTATTGTTTATCCACTTTTTAAACCATCTTGCTTTTCCATAATACTGTAATTATAATTGTTAATATCGGGAACTGATAAAAACTTCAGACCGCGGTAAGAGCCTGTTTATACGAAAAAAATATCTTTTTTATCTGTTATTGACAATTTTAATTGAATAAAAAAATTGACGGAAATTTCTACTACTAGAACTTAAGACATAGTAGTTTTAATAATAATAATAATATCACATTTATATTAAGGGCATCTATCTGCAGGTTGAATTCGGCCTAATTATATTATCTGCTTTTATCGAAAGAATTTAAAATAAATAAGAAGAAATAATTAAACTCCATTAAAAATACATTGAACACACATTAAAAACAGTATTAGTAAATAAATTTAACTAAGGCTTTTACCGTTTACCGCTAACTCAAAATCGCATCACTTATTTTATTAGATATATATAATACGTTTGTATGCACGCGCGCGTTGATATTACGATTAGTGACCGCTCTTACTCAAAAAAACTGCGCAGTGAAGTGATTCGGCCACTTTAAATAAATAATAAAACTAAATGGAAGCTGTCATTAATTATTCTAAAACACCTGACCCAGATATTTTACAATGCTATAACTAATAATTTTGGGATAATTAATACTAGTATCCACGTGCGTAGTTAAAACGTAAGCGTAAAAAAAACCGGCCAAGTGCGAGTCAGACTCGTACCATTATCTATAAAAATGGCCAAAAAGAACACGTTTGTTGTATGGCAGCCCCCTTAAATATTTATTTTATCATGTTTTTTTAGTATTTCTTGTTATAGCGGCAACAGAAATACATCATCTGTGAAAATTTCAACTGTCCAACTATCACGGTTCATGAGATACAGCCTGGTGACAGAGGGACGGACGGACGGACCGATAGATGGACAAATAGGGTCCCGTTTTTACCCTTTGGGTACGGAACCCTTAAAATGAATTTCAGTGAAAATAATAATAATAAAATCTTTATTTTTTCGTCATCATATATGACAATATTGTTTTAATTGGGTGCAACAGCCATGATGAGCCATTTTGGCGTACGACTATTTTGAGTACTTAAATCTATTTCAGACAATTGTAATATTTATAATATTTGTATTAAATTTATTGTTAACATTAATGTCTTATATAGTTCTTTATGTATAAATGTTCGCTTTTAATAAACATATTTATTTACAAAGGCAAGCTATCATCCATGATATTATAGTAACACTTGTCGGAAAGAAACTTGAAGATTTTTAAATCGGGTTACAGTTCAATTTTGCCATGCTTCTGAGAGTTATATAAAAATATAGTCAATTAACGTTTTCCATTTGGTGTAGTTATGTGTGTAATGCAAAATTTTCTCATGAGGAGGCACGTTATTAAATTTGTTTGTATTGCGTACCTACATACAGATTTACATGCCTCATCTCATCACGACAAAATATTCCATTACGCTCATATAAATACACCAAATGGTAACTTAATTGACTACATTTCTTATTTTCACGCTAAGCGTGTTTTTGTTTTTGTTTTTGTGTATTATAGGCGTGTTTCCTGAAAACCTTCTACCTAAGTAGTCCGTCATTTACATGCATTATAAAAATTAAATTTTTCATTTTTCTTTTGTCAATTAAAAAAAAATGACGAAGATATAGTGTGTTGAAGTTCCGCGTGCCGTCACGACTTTGCACACTTTTTACCATTAAGTGACGTCATGAGCCCCACACCCGAACTTTGATGCGCGATCTTTGTCAATTTTGATTGATTTGATAAAGCAAAAAATACGTGTTCAATATTTTTTGATAATGTAACTGACGGACTAATTACAATTATTATTTAATTACACAGGAAACATTCCTATAATGTCGCTTGCACGTCAAAATGGCGCGCTTTGAACCCTTGACCTTCAGTACTATAGGAGTTTTATTACTATTTCAAGTTCATAACCTGACAGTTCCTGAGATAACTGGCCATGACATAATGACGGACAGATACCTAGATAGACAATAGAGTCTCAAAATAAGGGTCCCTTTAGTACCTTTTAGTAAGGAACAACACATGGGGATCTTCAAAAAGCGAGTGAATAGGGTCCTCAAAGGTCGGCAAGGCATTGGCGAATCCGCTGGTGTTGCACATGTCCATGGGCGACGATGACCACCTCCCATCAAGTGGCTCGTCTGCTCGTTTGCCACCTTTATTATATAAAAAAGGAACCCCCAAAAACCTTTAACCAAACCCAGAGTTCATTCTAGATCCTTTTTTAAAAGAGATCTCATGTAGGTGCAGTGGAGATCAAAAATATGCGTACGCGGAGAAAGTAGTCAAAAATATGTTAACACGCTTTAATTATCGAAGGCGTAATAGCTACTTATTTTTGCCCGTTTGGTAACATATATATATTTATGACCTCGACTGTACTCTGTACTGTTTATGTGTCTTGAACAACCTGCTATTAAATATGGCATTATACTCACATCCTCAATCTAGTAGTTGTAACTATAGCGCATGAAACCGGTCGGTGTAGCGGTTAATAAACTTTGGTCTACGTAACAGGTCGGGAGTTCAGCACCCACATTAGCAAATAACAACGCTAACATAAGAGGTATAAAGCTATAAGCGGCGGGGAGGGGATACACGCACCAATCACAGCGCCCTAATCCCGCGCGCCGCGCAAGTTTGTCAGCTTTATTTGCTAGTAAAGGGGCTAGTTTTTCAACAATTTAACACTGCAATTCGGGCTATTCTCAAAAGCAAACTTTCAAACTTTTTGTCGCCATTTTGATATAAAATGTAAACTTTTTGGGGATAGCCCGAATTGCAGCAAAATATTGCCGAAAAACCGTTTAGGAGCCCCTTAAAAGTAAGCCTAAGCAGTGTCTTTAGGTAATGTGTACACACGTTAAGAAACAAAATTAGTACGTCCTGTCGCCAAACGCAGTGGCGAAGCCATGAACTCTAAATAGTACGATTAGTACCCTAAAAGATCCTACAGAAAAAGTATAGACAAAAGCCTTGCTGATGCGACTTTACGTCTAGATTAGTCTACGCTACGCCAACTGGCTAAAGGTTTAGAAAAATGTTTTTTTTTTTCAGGCAGTCCAAAACTATTCCTGATGCACTACTAGAGGATATATAGTCCAGTCAGTCAAGACAATTAATTCATTATAATTCCAAAAGTTTTCAAATTTTGATGTAAGGTCGGGAGTGGTATTAAAACAAACTATAAAATTTTGCAACCTGCTCTGCGGTCCGGAACATTGTTAAAAATGCAATAAATGATAATTTGCTCAGTTCTTGAGACCAAAATTCCAAAAGTTCTGCAAAGTTGGAGTGGTGTTAAATATATTATTTTACATCACGTGTCAAATTTGCAACCAATTTAAGTGTACGGAACATTTTTTGTTATTAAAAATTAATGTTTTTCTTTATTAAACTGAAGGAAAACGTTCCAAAAGTTCTGCAAATTTGACAGATATATCGGAAAAATATACCGAACGATTCTATAAATTTGCAACCTTTTACGTTGACCGGAACATGTTTATTTATAATTCTTTTTAATTTGTGGTCATTTTTTCGAGTAAGGTGGTCTCGGAATAATTACAAAAGTTTTGAAACTTGGTTGCAAACTTCGAAAACATCTATTCTGATGTATTTACAAATTTGCAACCTCATACGCGATCCGGAACTTTATGCAATTTGCAAAAATGTAATTTTTTTATTTTTTCACCTTTTGCAAATTGCATAAAGTTCCGGATCGCGTATACACGTGATATGAAATATTATATCGAAAACTTCCCCAAGTTTGCAGAACTTTTGGAATTTTTTTCACGACCATACAGCAAAAATTAATTTAATTGCAATTTTAACAATGTTCCGGACTGCGGACAAGGTTGCAAAATGAGATTTATTGTCGTCCCAATGTACCATTCACTTGACCGAAGTTTGAAAACTTTTGGAATTATTATCAAATTTTCGATTACGAATGTCTATAATGACTGGACTAATAGTTCAAACGTTGACGACGCGGTTAGCCTAGTTGGTAGTGAACCTGCCTCTGAAGCTGGCGGTCCCGGGTTCGATCCCCGGTAAGGGCAAATATTTGTGCGATGAGCACGAATGTTTGTTCCTGAGTCTTGGATGTTTCCTAAGTATTTATTTACCTACTATCTACCTGCCTATGTTATCTTACTTTGGGACTAGATCGATTTGTGTAAAGATGTGCTGTAAAACAACAAAAGATCAGTCCTCAAGTTTATGCAAACCGTTCTCGTAATAGAAAACTATCGCTCGGTCCCTTTTACTTGTATCGGCAACAAGCAGTATTTCCGATAGATTTCGATAACGAGATCGGTTTGCATAAACTCATGGTATAGGTGCTGGAGGGCCACTTTGTATGACCCAACGAAAAAGATTTCAAACAATGCCACCTTACAAAAGCATAGCGGCTATTGCGAACGTGAAATTATAATATATATTGCAAGGCGAATGTCATTGTACTGCCACTCTTCATATTTATAGAAAGCAGAAAATTGTTGAATTAGAACTAAAATTGCTGTTGAACAACAATATCAGCAGAGGCATGCAAAAAAACCCGTCACGTGTGAGACAGACTCGCGCACCGAGGGTTCCGTACTACGCCAATTTGGCATGATTTCAACTCTCAACCGATCAATAATAGATTTTAGATATGTTAATGATATAAGAAGCTGCAGCGGTAATTTTCTGATTTGATTTCAATATATTTTTCAAATTTCCATATGAATTGATATTTCTTGTTAGATTATGGAGTATAAACTAAAATTAGACCAAATTTAATACCTGAAACTTTCAAGCCATTATGGAAGTACAGCTGGCTGGAACAAAATTTGTCTAAAATAGGTTAAGATGTTTATTCTCATAAGAATTACATAATTCACTTAAATGAGAACATTTATGTTTTTGATAAAATTTAGACTTAAACGTACAGTGGTAGTAAATTAAAATTAAAAAATACAATAAAGGTGGGTAAGTGAGTAAATATTGCACATGCAATTTATACATTTGTTATTTTTCGTTGTGTTCATGGTGCGGCGGACAGAGCTACGACGCTAAAGTAACATGCAAAAACATAGGTGGCGAAATGGATGTGGCATCGGTTGATCATTACAGGTAAGTACTTGTAATTATTCTGTTTTTATTTATTCCGATCATGGTGTTATTTTTATTGGTTTTAAGATGTAACATATTGTATATTAAATAACAATTTAGATTTATTGGTAAAAGCAGTACATTTCTAGTGCATCAATGTATGGGGAGCTTCTCAGGCTTTTTGCCTCAAAGGCTGCTGGCAACGGTCGCCCGGCTAAGCGGAGTCTATTGGATATATGGTCTATGCTCCTTGACCATGTCGTATACCCTGTTCCGACAAGTGGGCACTACTTGCCTTCATAATGACATGAACGTCATAGCAGAACTAAACTAGGTGCCCAGTCGCCGGTGCGCGGTCTGACTCGCCTTTATGGGCAACTAATGGTACATGTCAATCTCGATATATACCATGACAGTTATGAGTCTTTTAGAAGCAAGCTCTTATCTGTTGTACCTGTGTCGTTTAATTTAAATTTTATTTTATTTACCTAATTAATTTCTTGTGCTTAATTTATAATCTTTAAAAATCTTATACTGTATTAAAAATCTTACCTTAATTATACAATTGTCAAAGTCAAAGTCAAACTATCTTAGCTCTTCTGAAGGTCAAGGAATGAATCTACCTGTCTCTGTTAGGTTAATTAGATTAGTTATAGTTTACGCACTATGTTGTTTAGCATTAATTAACGCATGCTGTGATTGCCTGTAATTGGGGGAGCAGTTAGTTCAGGATGTATGTAATGCTTTTATTTCTAACTTCAATTTATTGTGTCCGCTGTTGGTGATCCTATTAAATAAATAAATAAATAAAGCTTATAAATATGGTGTTCATGATGTTAGTTCTCTTTGCGACCTGTCCAGGATTTATCACGGGGAGTGTTCAGAGGAACTGTTTGATTTATCACCAGCCGCTGTATTCCACCATCGTACTACTCGCCGAAAACTAGAATTTCACCAACACCATCTTGATGAACGGCGATCTACTGTGCGTGTTTTAACACTTCCAGCCACGTACGGTGAAAATGTGGAACCGACTTCCATCAGCGGTGTTCCCGGACTGTTTCGACATTGGGGCCTTCAAGAGAAGAGTTGAAATTTTCCTAAAAGGTCGGCAACGGCTCAATGACTCCTTCGGGGTTAGTGATGTTCATGGGCAGCGATGATCACTTACCATCGCATGCTCGTTTGCCTTCCCTTATATAAAAATATATTGGTCCGCGAGCCAGCAACAGATTTGCATGACCAATCGCCTCCCGGCTGATAATTGGTACAATGATTAAGATAGTTGCATCATGAAGCCTAGTGAGCGTCAGCTGGCGCTTGGTGAAAAATTATTTTTCTCATTTTCAGGTGACCAGCTGACGATCTTTCCACCGCGATAGAGCCAGCTGACGATTCGATTTGTTCATAATAGCATATAAACTATCATCTGACCAAGTATCACTCGGGAGGCGATGGCAAAAAAAAAAAAACTCCTAGTTTGGGACGTTATTGCTGCTCAACCCACCCACCAAGCCGCAGCTGTCGCTCACTAGGCTTCATGAGACAACTATCTTAATCATTGTACCAATTATCAGCCGGGAGGAAATGATAAACCGAATTTGTCCCTGGCTCGGGTACGATATGTACTCGTATATATAAATCCAATTAGAATCGGTTGACCAGATGTCATTTTTAAATATTTACGGGACGTTCTCAACAAGAAAAAAATGCTAAATTTATATTATAAATTTTCTTCCGCTTTATACAGCAGACAATCGCGCGCACGGCTGTGGACGTCCGCTTCGCGCTCTCCCTCTAGCGGCGCTCCGTTTTACTAAACCAGAAACTGAGAGCGCGCCGCTGGAATCCCGATGTAGCTCAACGCCGCGTACTGCCGACTTTAAGATCCCTTGAGATTGTGCGTTACATACGTTTTTACGTAATCGGCGATCGTATTTTGTGTAACACGTTATTAAAGCAAGGACACTGACGCAACTTCTCTCTAGTTGAATGATAAATTAATATGTTTTTTATGGGATACGCATGACATGGGCATGGGTTCGTTCCCAGATATTTACGTAATACAGTTCAGTGATCATCGGCTTATAGAAAATGTACCTGGCTGTTGGATACTGCTTAAGAGGACTGTGAAGTACGGCAAAAATCACCCTTTTCATACAAAAGGCGATAACGATTTCCACCCCTTAAATCTTAACCGATTTTGACCAATTTTTTATGTTGTCATTCAGAACAAAATCTAGGTCTATACGTTTTTTGAATATTGATTAAAGATCAACAAACACAAATAATCGCGATTTGTTTTGCATGAGAATACTGAAATAACAATGAAAGTAATTATAGTGAAAAAAGCAAAACGTAAAGATCTTGATTTTGTTCTGACTGACAACCTATCAAGAATTAGTGAACATCGGTTAACATTTAATGGATGGAAATCGTTATCGCCTTTTGTATGAAAGGCCGTAGGTTCACACTCTTTTTTTTTGAAGAGTGTGAACCTACGGCCTTTCATACAAAAGGCGATACACTTTACCACGTGGGAGCAACCTCATTTTGCACTCATTGGCACTGACACCATTTGTTGCATAGGTCCTGTCTTTGCTGGCATTATCAATGATTGATACAATATGTTACTATATGTTTTAATTTAGTTGGGTTTAATGTTGTTAGAAACTGCGGATTCTTGTGTTGCTGAAAAAAAAACTTCATGACACTTTTGATAAGTCCTATTTTCTGGGTTTTCATTTAAGGTCGAACTTACACGACACGTTGTATAGTAAGTCCCAGAGTCGCTAAACTGGCTACACTGTCCGCGTCTCATATACAGGGTGACATCGAAGACGTGATCAGAAACCAATTTTTCAGACTCGGTATTTGATGGCAATTTTCAAGCAATATGAGTTACAAGAAACAAAAGCAATTTTTTTTGTTAATTTACCCCTTCGAAGGGTCAACTATGAATAGTCAGTAGGGGTAAATTAACAAAAAAAATAGCTTTCGTTTCTTGTTACTCATATGACATCTCATTAAATTGCGGATAAGGAAATATGGCGGATTTTGTAGGAGGTATAAAATGAAGTTATATTTGGCATTCCTTGAATATTATATAAATATACGTATTCAAAGAATGTTCAAGTAGCTAATTACATATTATACTAGAGCAGCGTTCAAGTTATGTCACTCATTCAAGTACAGCTGAACCAGTTGTACTGGGACCCTCCATAGAACCTAGTCATAATAAAGTGACGCATTAAATGACGCATGAACCAACAATTACTTTATTGTGACATGGTACTATGGAGGGTTGCAATACAACAGGTTTAGCTATGACCGCATAATCTTATACAATTTACCTATGACTACAGTATCGTCAACATGGTAGTAGTTTTACTAGCGTAATAAATAAGTATATAGCCAGTGTGACAAGTTCCTTCAGCGGCCCTAACTTGCAAGACAAGGATAAGTTATTCCGTGTTGTCTCTAAGTGCGTCTCTCTCACACTAGTGCCGACGAAAGAGATAGTCATAGAAATAAACGGGTTTAACTTCTTTCTCTCGTGTCGTGCATTTTAGGGCCGCTGACAACTTTAATAATGACTACTACAGGGACTCCGTACATCTCTGCGCCTTTACTCACCCGGAGACACACCATAATATCCAATAATACTCCGCATAGTCGAGCGACCCCCGCTGCAACCCTTCGGCCGTTAAGGAAACGGGAGTTTGGAAACCAGTTTCCTAAAAGGCTTTTTTTTTACCTCTACGTAACTGGTTTCCTATAAGTACTGCATTAGAGGCAAAAGCCATAAGCGGCGCGAACCATCATAATCGCGAACGCATCAATAACAGCGCGCTAAACCCTGAGCGCCCGCTTTATTTGCCAGTAAAAGTGAGGCTAAGCGATGTCTATAGGATATTTCTTATGATCATATAAGCAAGGAAGTCAGGCGGCATTTTGGGAAAAGTGGGTCGATTGCTGATCACTAATTTAATTGTCATAATCGCAAGGCAAGAAGTAAGTTTAGCACATGGATAGCTTGAGAATCATAGTTACACGGTCAGCCCTAGGTTCAATCCACGAAGACGCGTCCCATGAGTCAGGCTTCTATACGCCGAAATGAGGGTCGTTTGTGAAGCGGGTCAGAAGCGGGCCCGCGTCACAGGAAGTAAATTGGAAGATTTAAAATCAATGAGTCCGTGCGGTCACTGAAGGCTTCTAGTTTAGTTTTAGTTGTAGCCAGCATCCGACCCGCTCCGTTCTCGATCGTTTCGGTATGTACCTAGTAACTTTTAAGGTGCTTCTAAACGAGCAATTTTTCTGCAATTTTCGTTCCCAGTAGTTATGAGATAGGTAATATGCTCAAATTGCAGCAATAAATTACCAAAAAACTATCCCGTTTACAAGCCCTAAATTGTTACTACCATGCAGCGATGGGCATACTTTATTCGAATGGCGAATAACGAAAATTCGCGAATAACAAATAAAAATATCGAATGATTATTAATTTTTGGCATAAATTGGCAAGAATAATTATTTATTTCAATAATTAACTTTTTTCGAATAATAATATTTACAAATGACATAAGTAAATACTGCTTTTTTGTACAAGCGGACTAAGCTTACCTATTTATCGTCGTATATAAATCATTCTTCTAATAAATATTATTCATGTTATTTATTCGCATTAAATGATTAATTATTCTTGGATTTATTCGAATAAAATAACGAATAAATTATTCGTGAATAATAAAATCGTGAATTAATCGTGAATAATAAAATCGTGAATTATTCTTTATCTATTCGAATAATTATTCAAATAAAATAAAAAATAATACCCATCTATGCTGCCATGTTGTGATAGATAGATAGCTGTTACTAAGAATATGAACTTTACCTCACTTTTAAGTTTTAAGTTAAGTTTAGTCTCGTTTATATTCGTTTAACTTGTGTATTCAGTAGACCGCCTTTGTGGTGAACGCTATTGTATGCCTGTTAAAGATGTACGACCAGGGAATTTGTATTAAGTATATTATGTTTGTAGCATAGCCATGGACATTGTTGGTGTGTCAAGTAAAATAAATAAGTACTTAGTGCGTGCATGCACCATTATGTAACAAGTTGTGAAGATGATCCAGTTATCTGAGTGAAGGAAGTGGCCGTATCCATTACATCCAAAACGGTTCAGCATTGTGAAAGAATGGACTGGTTTGTTTACGTGCGGTGATACAATAATTACGTAATTGTTATATTGTTTTTTGTTTATAAAACTGACTCGGTCCTTCGGCGCCGAGGGTCCAGTACCTATGAAGTAAAATACAACATGAAGTAAGAGACAATTTTAACAAGCTCTTAGCTCTTAATACGAGGTTGTTTTACTAAACTTATCGATTATCGTTCTTACCTTTCATTGTCACCTAAATAAACGTATAACTAAAATAAGGGATCTTTGCGTCATTTAGCGGACTTGATTTTTTTAAGAACAGACAGACAGACAGTAGACGGTTTCTTGAGCTGCCTTGAAATTCTCTCCAACTATAGCCCGGTGAATCCAATCACTTATTGCAATTTGAGATTTTAAGATTTCTCGTCGGCCTTGTCTTCATCACTGGAACATTACTCTAATATTTCAAAACAAATTAATGTCGTAACACGCATGGTTGAATAAACAACTAGACGACACATGAAGTAACGTGTGTTAAGGCCCGCTCACATTGCGGACGCAGGAGCCTTCCGCTGTCTTGTATTAGAGTCGTAACAGATGGCAGACGTATAACGCGCGCGTCGCACGCGCTTTGGCTCGGCGCGACCGCCGCGCGGGAAGTCTGTTACGACTTCCAATGCAAAAACTACAGGGGTGATTCTCTTAACCTTTTGGCCGCCGTTGTCGACTGTGCGTGACAGCTTATACAGGGTAAAAAAGTCCTTCACTACCTTGACTTAAAGTTGAAATTCGTGTTACTTCTCAGACATGCTTGGCGGCCAAAAGGTTAAAACCTAATTCATGAACTCACCGGCGAGCCTAACTTGACCCGTCAGTGCGTATAAACTATACATGTTTGTGCGTGCTTTCAACCGTGGTCGTATTTCAATGCGGCTGCGATGTAGGTACCTCGCTTCGCTCGCGCGTGGGTCAATTTATGATTGTCGGACAAAATGAGCGACGACATTTGTTAGAGAATAACAGCAGATGCTGTCACACCAAGGGCGTGGTATGGGGGGCAGCTGTCCCTCTAGCAGGGTGTGGGTGGGTTTTTCATTAAGAGGAGTGTGAACCTACGGCGATTACGATTTCCACCCCTTAAATGTTAACCGATGTTGACTTTGATAGTTTGATACGTTGTTATTCAGAACAAAATCTAGGTTTATACGTTTTAGTTTTTTCACTATAATCATTAAATTCAGTTTCATTGCTTTTTAGTGTTTTCATACAAAACGAATTTCGGCGATTATTAGACTGTTGATCTTTTTTCAATATTCAAAAACGTATAGATCTAGATTTTGTTCTGACTTGACCTATCAAAAATTAGTCAAAATCAGTAAAAAATTAAGGGGTGGAAATCGTTATCGCCTTTTGTATGAAAAGGCTGATCTTTGCTCATGGTTCACAGTCCTCTTAATAAATGTTTTGATAGCATGCATATTATTAGATTTCTTTTATCTCCGACAAAAGTCTGGTTAGGCCTTTGCTTTACGCTACGGTCGCACCACGCTCCTGCATTATATTTGTAATTTGTGCTCACACAGTAATTTGACGTGGGTGCATGCCTTTGTAACCGGTTCTTACATGATGAGACACGAAACTTTAATAAGACTAAAATTATAACCTTTGAAAGACAAGTTTTGTTTGCCAATTACACCGGTTTATCCGTGCAGTGTGCCAAGTCCCCAGACCCACTTCAAAACCCGGCACGCACGAAATACTGCTTGCCGATACAAGTAAAAGGGACCGAGAGATAGTTTTCCTTTACGATTTTTTTCTTCTTAGTCAATATACAATGAAGTTAAAGTGCTACATAGTCATATTGCCTGGTAGGCATTTTGCTTTTTAGTCAATATACAATGAAGTTAAAGTGCTGCATAGTCATATTGCCTGGTAGGCATTTTGCTTTTTAGTCAATATACAATGAAGTTAAAGTGCTGCATAGTCATATTGCCTGGTAGGCATTTTGCTTTTTAGTCAATATACAATGAAGTTAAAGTTCTGCATAGTCATATTGCCTGGTAGGCATTTTGCTTCTTAGTCAATATTAGCTTTAGGCTAAATTTCACGTACCTAGACATTTTGATCTTTAGACAATTTGCTGCTTAGGTATTATTGCAATTTAGGCATTTTGCTTGGCAGACATTTATATCTTTAGACGATTTACTGCTTAGGTATTTTCCTTCGTACATTTTGTTTCGTAGACGAATTGCAAGTTAGACATTCTGATCAAGAAGGTTAGTTTTCTATTACGAGAAAAGTTTGCATAAACTCATGGTAATGGAACTGAGTTCTTCGGAACTTAGTTGGCGGCGGAACTGGAAGGAGAATAAACCTGCAAGTTAAAAAAAAACACCCAATTAGAACCATTGGCTATATAATGTGCCATTGCTCCACTGAGATATGCTATTGGCCGAGTTTCTTGCGGCGGTTCTTCTCAGCAGATGTCACCTTTCGAAGCGCTGGTAGATTCAGACATGTGAAAGAGCTCGTGTGGCCTACTTGCAAAATATTTCTTTGAATAACTTATATATTACTAGCTTTTACCCGCGACTTCGTTCACGTGGAATTTGGTTATAGTTATTCCCTCGGGAACTTTTAAATTTTCGGGGATAAAAAGTATCCTATTTTACTTATAATACCTCCAAGAATATGTGTACATGATGTTTCATGATGATCGGTTCATTAGTTTTTACGTGAAATCGTAACAAACAAACTTACATTCACATTTATAATATTAAGTAAGGATTTTTGTATTTGAGAGCGAAAATTCCAATATGATAAGCCTTATTTAGGTAATACACACTTCTAGAAACAAAAATTGTCCCTCCTGTGACCAAAAGTTAACGAAACAAAAACGACTGCTTAATTGTAGGTTTTCTTCACCCAGGCCGAAACTATACCTAATGTTCTACATGCCGATATAGTCCAAGCAACAAAATCAGGCCTCAAGGTCCTTAACTTTCGGGAACAGGAGGGGACATTTTCTGAACCTAAACGTGTGTATGACCCATTTTAACACTCTCCTTTTTTGGCACCGTGCAAATATAGCTCGGGGGGTCATGATCATGATCCCTATGATCCCACATGACCCCCTGGATCCGTACTTGCTATTATTAGAGTTATGACCACCAAACCATGTCATGTTATTTAAATAAAGCTTATAAATAAACGAAACACAAAATCTAAATATAAAACGGGTAATTATGTCTTGACAGAAACGGAATCTGTATGCGTTTTCTATTTGAACCGGCCACGCACTGTTAATTTTAAGTGGTCATATAATATTATAACGTTAACAAGGAGCTATGAATACAGATAAAGATCAAGAACTAATTAAAAACAGAAGTAAATATGATTATTATTTTTAAACTATTCACTTTAAGACGAGTGTGAACCTACGGCTTTTCATACAAAAGGCGATAACCGTTTCCACGCCTTAAATGTTAACCGATGTTCACCAATTTTTGATAGCTTGTCGGTAAAACAAAATCTAGTTCTGACGTTTTGATTTTTTCACTATATAATCAATATATTGACGACGCGGATAGCCTAGTTGGTAGTGACCCTGCCTCGGACGCAAGCGTCCCGGGTTCGATCCCCGGTACGGGCAAATATTTGTGTGATCAGCACGAATATTTGTTCCTGAGTCTTGGATGTTTCCTATGTATTTAAGTATTTATTTCTCTATATAAGTATTGATATCGTCGTCTAGTACTCATAACACAATCATATAGAGCTTACTTTGGGACTAGATCGATTGTCCCCTGATTTATTTATTTAATAAAATTTGTATTTTATTACACAAAACGAATACAACAGTATAATAACAATATAATAAAAATAATAAATCAGGGGACAATCTTTACACATATCAATCTAGCCCCAAAGTAAGCTCTAAAGGCTTGTGTTATGGGTACTAGACGACGATATACCTACTTATATAGTTAAATAAATACTTAAATACATAGAAAATATCCAAGACTCAGGAACAAACATTCGTGCTCATCACACAAATATTTGCCCTTACCGGGATTCGAACCCGGGACCGCTGGCTTCGGAAGCAGAGGCACTACCAACTAGGCCAAACGTGTCGTCAAATACACATATACAGTACATAAACCATAAATCAAAAATAAACCTAAAATTAAAATTAAACCTAAAACTACACTACAAATAAAATATCAATAAATTCAGTTTTATTCTGATTCAGTACTCTTGAAATTTCGGCATTGTTTGACTTTCTTGATCTTTAATCAATGTTCAAAAAACGTATAGACCTAGATTTTCTTCTGGCTGACAAGCTGTCAAAAATTGGTCAGAATCGGTTAACATTTAAAGGGGTGGAAATCGTTATTGCCTTTTGTATGAAAATGATGGTTTTTTGCCGTTGGTTCACAGACCTCTTAATACCTAGGCATATCTTTAGGTACCTACCACGCGTCGCAGCATACTTTCGGCTACGATCGCGTATCGCGGCTGTCGCGGCAGACGCCCGCGCCCGCGGTCAAGCTGCTGTGCGCGGCTAGGTAGGTACTTAATATAGAAATTAAATTCTGTGTACATGATTTAATATCGTTTAAAGATTGTAAAATCCGTGCCGATCCGATGCGATGCGGGCCATTTAGTGGAAATCCCGTACTCCCGAAATGTAACGCTTTAACGAAGTTAACTTTTTTAGTAACGGACTAGATATTAACGAAGTTATCTTTTTCATTAACGGTGCCCAGCTATGAGTATTTATCTGTTCTACAGCACTGGGACGAATATAAGCTGACTATGATGATATAACCTTTCCTCGTCAATAATTAGGTATAGCTCATTGAGAAGTCATTGACCCCACGTATGCTGCTATTGCTTCTTTATAAAATTGAACCTTACGATGTGGTCTTTAAGGTGGTTTTAGTATCTTCGAGTTAGGTAGATAGGAGGTTGACTAAGTTAACAGTATTTTAGGGTTCCGTACCTAAAAAGGAAAAAACGGAACACATATAGGATCACTCGTGTCTGTCTGTCGGTCGTGTAACGTAAATAAATGAATTTTAAACAAGGTGGCCACATTTGGGGGGCAAATAAGAAAATTTAAAAAAAAGTTTTGCCGTCTATTTCGTGTGACATATCAAATGAAAGGGTTCATTGTGAGAATCTTAAATGTTTATTTTCAGAATTTTTAAAATAATTAATTTGTAAGTTATTTAAGTTATTTATAAGCGAAAATTCACCATTCTCCCCTTACCTCCAATGCTACTGGGTCAAAAAAATTGAAAAAAAAAATGCAAAAAATTATTATTTACCTATAGATTACCTACAGGCAAACCTGTAAAAAGTCTATGGTATTTAAAGTAAGACAGGATATTTCAGATAATCATGTACGGAATGGAACCTTTCCCACGCGACTTTAACTCTCACTACCCGGTATTTTTTTCACTTTTAACATAACCTGTCCCATTGCTGGTGCAGCATGTACCTTAGGTATATTCTTGGTTTTTCTTCGCCTGCCCCCCCTTTTCAGAATCCTGGCTACGCCCATAGGTGCGCAGGTGAATCCACCAAAAATTACTTCATTTAGAAATGACCGCAATCCTATTGGTTTTCGCAAGTTTTCAGCTTAGTTTCATGGTAAGATTCCTTCTCTTTCTTCGTTCTGTATGTCAAGGCGTCACCAGCAAAAATAACCTAAAATAATTATAGTTCACAAAATCTAAAAAACACGCTTTTGTCAGTAACTAAACTAAAAAGTACAAACGACCCTCATCACCAAGGTAGATTATAGAAGAGATAGAAGAGTATAGAACTCGTCGAAACAAACCAAATGATCCCAAACTCGAGGGGTTTACTAGTTGTCATTGAAAAGTTCCACTATCCACCGTCTGGTTCCTTGGTCAGAGCAGCTCGATGCTACCAAATTATTGTATTGTCATCCGAATTGCATACACTTGCAAAGTTTCAATAATTAGTTACGACAATTAGTAGTAGGTTAAAACTGATTTCTAAGATTTCAAATCCAACCAATTTTTCTTTTCATTCTTCATAATTGTATTTCTTATTATCAAAAGACAAAATAATTGAGGTGTACTTCACAGGAAAAATAAAACGAAGCAACGAGTATTTGAATATTTATATATTGACTCCTCTGCTGCACTGGGAGTGAAGAAATAGCATAGAATGCGTGCAGATGCTTATCATCCTGGCATGTCGTAAAAGTCGACTAAGGGACGGGTCCTCTCCAACATGGTGGACTATCTGTATGGGCGATGGGCTGATCACCTGTCACCATACGGTTCATCATACCATCTTAGGACTAATTAATCGAACGTGGCCACAAGTAGTCTTGTCGCTCTGCCCACTCCATTAGGGATTTCGGGCGTGATAATATGTATGTATGTAACGAATATTTTCAGTTTTCAAGAATAATAAGCAGACAGGTTGCGGAAGTTATCATATTATTATCACTTAGAAACGGAACCCTTGGCGCGCGGGTCCGACTCGCACATGCCAATTTTTTTTCACGCATTGACTTCATGTTACTTTCTAATCAGTAATCATTACTGATTAGTGTTAAATCAGTCGTTGACTGACATTATGTCATCAACGTATGGACATTATACATGGCATTTCTAAGAAAACCGATCAAGTGCGAGTCCGACTCGAGCGCCGAGGGTCCCGCAGGTACGTATAAAAAACTGTCTACCCAAGGTAGGTACGCAACCCTAAAATTATAAAAAAGTTTTAACAACCGGGTAATCATTACAACCTACCTATGAAATAAAACAAGAAATAACTTTCGCAAGCTCCTATCTCTGTGCAACCGTCGGGTGTGATACGACCTTGTAAAGGTTATTCCGGAACCCAGATGAAAATTGACAAGCTTACTAATAACTACTGATGGTACCTACTACTACCGTAGTATTGTTTATCAAAATATATGTTTGCGTTTTCTCTACAATGAAGTTAAAATAGTGGCAAGTGTAAAATGCAACGGTACTTATATCGTAACTAATACCAGTCAATTTAAATATTGTATATTTTTTTTAGTGCGTGATAAATGCGTGTTTTTATTTTTTTAAACAATATATTTTTGGTTATATCCCAGGAGTGTCATAGTTCTAGTTCCATATGGAACAATCGGTACATGTAAATGTCAAATTAATGATCCCAAAAGTTCCATATGGAACTACATACTGTCGAGCTGTGTAGCTCGACGGTACGCAGAGAAGACGGGGATTACTGATGATCTTCAGAATTAAAACACTATCGTGGAATACTTATTGTATTTTCTATCACAAGTACAAGAGAGTAGCCACTTCGACGGCACGAACTGGAATGAGCATCTGGACAATCGCATCCGATGTTCTAATAATATTTGAATTTAAAAATATGAATAACAAGTACATCGGTGATGCGCCTGTCCAGTTACAATAAAATACTAGAGCAAAAAGAGGTTGCTCTACAATATCTACTTAGTTCTACGATGATTTTACACCTGATTTTGCCTTGAATATTGGGTTGGTGGGCGTGCTTACCCCGGCCACGTTGTTACAGACGCGATCCCTTGTGTAAGAATTTAAAATCTGAAGGATGACAATTGACAACATCAACTGAATTAATCGATGTGTAGTAGTAAATTATGTAGCATACACATGTAAAAGTCGTACTTAGGTACAAAGGTAGAACGTTACATATGAATGTGTACCAGTAGTTCCATATGATACCTACTACTGGGATATTTCCTTACAATGAATATCCCATTAGTTCCATATGGAACTGAAAAATATGGAACTCCTGGGTTATACTCATATTTATATTTTAAGAATATATAAAAAGGAATGCAAAGGTCGCTAAGCGGTGTCCTCGGGATATGGTATTGCATATCGCTGTCACTTTTACTCCTTAAAACCTGAACACGACGCACGCGCAGTAGAACCACTCTTGCTTTCTTGCACTGGCGTAAAAAAGCTACTTTGCTCCCCGCCCGCGTCGCATCTTCGACGTACATGTGAAATTTCACTTGTTAGGTGTCAAGTAAACGAAACATGCATACCAAGTCAACTTTCTTTCGCAAACTCGTATGTCACTATTTCATAGAATACGGAATATGCATGAAAATCAAAATGAGGTTTAAATTACATATTCTGAAAGAAAATTTAAATAAATGCACGTACCTAATAGAAAAATAAGATAATTTTGTCTGTTCCTTTTTTTATTAAGGGTCAAAATAAGTGAAGCAACTTATGTTCATGAAAATCCATGTGGTAAAATAGAACCGGTTGTCAAGAACCAGGAGAACTCCCCAACGATTGATATCTTTGCAACTAGGATAGCAACAGTTTGTAAATGGCGATGACCGAAGCTTTTGTTAAATCACCGCTGATAATAACTAAACTGTGAAAATAAAAACTTACTTTTCAAAGGCTATATGAAGTCGGTTTTTTAATTATTAAATTATTTATATGAGTATTTTATTAACTACTAGTAATAAAATATCCTTCTGTGATTATTATATTTCCTGCTCTAAGCTTTCGCTGTCCCTTGTTAGGTCAACGTAAGCACTCTTGAAGTACTGTTTCAGTTCGAAAAATAGCTTCGGATATCCTCTCATCATCTTCCTGAAACAAGCCTTGTCCAGCAACAATATCTGAAAGGGGATGGTTACTTACAATCTACAATATTAGACGGGAGACGGAATGGTACATTGTGTTACAAGCAAATGACAGCATAAATTGAAAAAAAAAATCCGTATTTATGTTTAAGGTTTCGCACCTCAAAAGGAAAAAACTGAACACTTATAGGAATATACTCGCGTGTCTGTCTGTATGTCTGTCTGTCCGTCTGTCACAGCCAATTTGCTCCGAAACTACTGGACCGATTGAGTTGTTTGGTATAATTATATGTAAGTTAGTGACCGCAATAAGAACGTGAAACTTAAATAAGTTAATTGTAATTGTAAACATGAGGGCCACTTTTAGGGGGCAAATTAGAAAATTAGGTGTCTTTTGCACTTTGTGATAGTTTTAGTTTTCTTGTATCATAGAAACTGTAACGTTTTGGTTTAATAAAAAATTTCGGCTGAGTTTCTTGCGGCGCTCAACAGATGTCATCTTTCGAAACGCTCGAATATTTATTTTGCAAGTATGAATTTACTACTTACAAAATAAATATTTTCACTTATGTTTACTTGAAATAAACACGTACGCACGATTTATTGTCAGAAATGGTCCGATTTGTTTCGGAGTCGTATGTAGTTCTACTTCATGGGTTCAGTGCGGTCGCGGTCAAAGAAACCAGCGCAATGGCCACTGCGCCCGGGCTGAAGGCGCAGGAGTGGCAGGCGGCGCCGGCGGCACCCGCGAAGGACTCCATAAGAGTCCGAACCATGTCGGACCATTTCTGAAAATAAATTGTGAGTACGTGTTTATTTCTAGTGTTCATAATGTTTGACTACTGAATTTATGTTCCTCACCGAACAGTAAGTCACAGCGATCACAGTGCTCGTCCTAAACTCCTTATCAGTGACCAGAGAGAGCTCCCCGAAATAATCTCCATCGATCAGATGGCCTGTCTCCTCCATCTGCACAGAGTATACCGCCAGCAGACCTGCTTCAACTATGAGCAGGCCATCGCTTCGCGACCAGGCCTGTAATCACGAAACACCGGCCAAGTGTGAGTCGGACCCGCGCACCGAAGGGTTCCTATAATTAGGTAAACTATGAAAGCACCGGATAAACTGGAGTGAGGGACAAACTTAACTTTGCCGTTAGAAAACTGGTGTACCCATACATAGACCTAGGTCGTGGTCAGTTTACCAACTGGCAAATAGGTTTATAATCGCAATCGAGTGATGTAACTGCAAATATACGGTTCTCGGATTTTTTCTCTTTACTTGTGCTAAGATATTGCTTTTTGCCAAATTTGATGATTCTAGGTCAACGGTAAGTACCCTACAGGTTTCGATTCCCATGCGAGTGTCAAAATATCCGGCATAAACGGCCGTATCGTCACTCCTAATTCAAACAGATTCTAGGCGGGCACAAGAAATCAGACACACAAACATGAAACACATTACCCTTCTTTATATGCACAGTCGCATGCGCAAGTAAGATTTTATATACATGAAAATGTCTATTTTTGTTCGTTAACTTTGGTATCAGATTTGACTTGCACACTATTAAGGTCCAGTCATATTACGGGCGCGGCGTAGCCGGAGCGCGGCGTAACTGCAGCGTAACACCATCCTCTGTCTGCAGGCCGTAACAGATACCACATCACGCTGCGCTGCTGCTCAAAACTCCTGCCGCGCCAGCAAAGTGACGCAGATAGATATTAAATGTAACTCACGCCGGCAACAACATCTTTCGCCAAATAGATTTCCGCCCTCAGCAGCAGAACCAACTCATTGATGAGCTCATACGGCCAACCGGAGAAGAACGGGATCCTTGTCAACTGTCTCCTATAGCAGCTCAACTTTATATCCTTCTTCAAAGCGTCAGGCAACGACAAAAACAGTCCATTCTGATGCTCAATAACAGCCATCTCCGTCATGTTACATTGATAGTACTTAGTCACTTTGGTATGTACAACGTCAGGGAGCTGACGGCTTCGCAAAATGTCCAAGGTGCGATTTTGGGTATAAATAAGCTGTTCGTTTGATGATATGCCCCTAATTATGCAAACGTAGCAACCTAGAAAACTCCAAATGTGGAAACTGTACGCCATAAAGAAAGACAGCAGGGCTGTTAGCTGATCGAATGGGGTCTCGTACGGCTGCAGCCCGTATCCAAAGAGAAGCAAGCTCTTGCATATTCTGGAGAATTCTAAACAGAGGAATATGAAGTCCCGCTCATCATAGCTATCGTTGTTTCTGTACATTAATAGAATGGTTATGTACAACCTGCCGTCTACCATTTGGTACTGAACGATGAAGATAATAATCAACGCATCCACGAATGTTACTATCTCAAGCATTATGATTATACCGAGCACAAAGATCCTTAGAAAAGTAAAGATCGATGTCAGTCTGAACGTGTCACGGTTTCTCTTCCAATACTTCGACAGTTCAAACAGCCTGATCATGCTGATGAGACTAATGAGCTTCAGAGTGGCTATGAATAAGTTACATTTGCACAAAGAACAGTCGATACCCTTACCATATCTCAAGAACATTAAAGCTTCAAGAGGTATAGCTGATGCTACGTGAATGAAGATATTAGAGGACATATAGTTTGTAAAGATTTTGTAGCAATCGAGAATAACCAGCCGGCGTTCCTTGACAACGTAACCAGTTCTAAAGTTAATAAACAGATCACTGATGATGATAGCTTCGAAAACGAGGGCTAAGTAGTGACTCCAGATGGTGGTGTGGTGGATGATCGAGCAGTTAATATCGAACAAGCACTTATTAATTAACATGACGTGTAAGATAAGGCAGTTCCAGAAGTTTCTGAAACAAATAAAATACGGACATTCAACATCGGACATTATTGGAAAATTACTTAGAATTTACTCATACTTTTGATAAAATGACATAATTATTAAAAGTTTCTGTTAAATTTATGATATCATTTGTATTTAAAGATTAATTAGTTCACCGATCGTTGGACTGTGTCTGGGGTTTTAACGACCGTCATGCGGTGCCCACTCGTCGCTTAAGCAGCAAGTATCCTCCCTTCGAGCATAAAGCTCTCGCGACCGCTCCGACCGGCCGGTGAAGGCAAGCCAGAGGTGAGAGCCTGTTCCTCGACATTGTTCACTCCAAGGCAAGCGGAGATGAGAAACAGGGTCTTCCTTCGGGAGCACTCAGGTCCGTGGAGTCGCAGCTGTCATTGGAGAATAGATTACTCATGTAATAAAAATTAAACAAATACAACAAACAAACCTGAATTTGCTAAAAGGATGAATATTGCAGCGGTTATATCGAAAATGCGCAGTTCTCGCGGTCTTTATGGCGTAAGTGGTTGTGTAAAAGTATTTGGCACGGTTTACCGAATACGACACAAGAAACAAATCATACCATAATCTTTTCAATCTCGCAAAACAAGAATTACCCTTTATATCTGTCTCGAGAACATCTTTTTCGTGCCCAATAGTGCACAGATGTTCGTAATTAGACTCGTAAGTATTATTATGTATTTTATACATTTTCTAACGATGTAAAATACAATATTTGACTTTGCCGCTAGATGACAAAACCAAGTTAGCGCTGTGCGGGTGGCCAAATATGGAACTAAGGTCGCCATCTTGTCAACAAACTGTCAGTGCTGTCAGTTCGGCCATTGGACATTGATGTCAGTGGTGTATTTTTGTGGCGATTATAACCGAAAATAGCCATCAAAATGCCGAAAAATATAACTAGTGAAGTGCGTGAGATAATACTGAAAGTAAAAGAGTTTATGGACGAAGAAAAACGTATGCAAGTGCCGATTATTCCATTAAGTAAAGTATACGTGAGAGTGTCTGCCGCTACAGGTTAGTGTTGCCAGTAATGTTTTTTGAACTCCCTAACCTAATATAGAAACTGTTTTATTTTGAAATTGGTTCCTTATAAACTTCAATATATATTTTTTCATCCAAAAAAATGAAAATCATAGATAATTTGAGTACCTTCTTAATTAAAATTGTACCTTTATTACACATTTATTATTTTCAGGTGTATCAGAGCGCACTGTACTTAACATAGTTAAAGAAGCTCGATTGGTGGAACAAGGTCTCTTAGACCCAGAAACGTTAAAGAAAACGCCCAAGAAACGCGTCCGTACTAAAGGAAAAATCGAAGTGGACGAATATGACTTGCAAGTCATAAGGCGCAAGATCCATGAGTTCTACGCATTCAAAAAAGAAGTGCCGACTATTAACAAACTGTTGCAAATCCTCAAAGAAGAAATAAATTTCAAAGGCTCGCGAGAGACGCTACGTAAAATCTTACGTAAAAACGGATTTCAGTTCAGAAAGACGAAAAACAACAAGGAGAAAGAGCCGGTACCGGAACCCACGGCGTCTGTGCCTCCGATGGTCGCGCCATACATACACACTATGTTTAGTCATAAAAATATTCAGTCGTAAGTTCTTACTAATACCGACAAAAGTGGTAAGCGCCCTTGCTCTGGCAACATTTTTCTGACGGCGGCCTTTCACACTGCCACTGTCCATGCAGGCAAACTTTGTCATTTATATTTGGAACTGCATCAAAATTTTGTAGAAAATAAGGAATGTATTAAGTATGAAGTTAGGTAACTAGCGAGATTGATACATTATATACTTAGGTTGATATGTTAATAACAGCATATCTAAGCACGAATGGCAAATTAGGAAACGTATTTATTTATGTTTTAGTGATAAAGATGAGTCCGCCATTGCTGTCTTGAGTGAATGCTTGAATAAATGCGTCAGAACATGTAACTTATTAATTTTAGTAAAGGTTAATATCATAATTGACTACTTCAAGGAGTAACTACGAATACTCTAGTTTTAGTACGCAATAGTCAAAAACTATTGGCACAGTAGGCAATTTTGTTTGCTTACCTTCCAAATTACTTAAAAATCGGAGTTCAAATGTACCTTTATAGTTTACTTAACTTTGATTATAATTATTTTCCAATAGTTATAAAGAATCTCTCCACTTGCATTATCAACTCATTAATTCATTAAGGCTAACAGTTGTTTAGGTTTTAAACGCGATTTTTTTCTTTACTAATTACTTTCAAAAGTATACTTACTTACCTTGTTTCAAGGTACATGTTTGACGGATTTAATCATTTTCATATGAAATTTGGAGAATGGATCACATTCTTTGGAAACTCTTAACCAGAGCAGCTCACTTGGAACTAGTGGAACAGTTTGCGGTCTTCACCGACTGTATTTCCATATTACAATATGCTCAAGCGATTGAATCCTGAAATTAATGTGTTTACTACATCTCAGAAAATGTAAAACCATATTTTAGTGCGCAGAAATATAATACGTTTTTGTTGAAAGTTGCTTTTTATAACTGGAACTGGTTCATAATTTACTTCTTAGATTTGACCGTAACATACAAACAAGTACATAGAAGCTTGTCATTATGATTGACATGAATGCTATGCGAAAGATATTGTGTTCATGGAGTATGACATGATTGTGCTCGTAAATAAATTGATTTAAGAGTTGTAGCCATAAGTGGGGCTTTTAATTTTTATATATGTAAATTTTCTGTGTATTTCTGCCTGCAGTAGAGGATACTCTAATAAGATGTTTATATCCTATGGCCTATTATTTGACATTTGGTCTAAGTTTGTTAATTATATGCCACTGCTTTGTCTCATTTGAGTATAAAATTTTCTAAGTATTAAGCTAAAGACAACCATCCATTCAACCATATTGCTTAGCCAGTGTTGAATGGAGGCCCCGTTTTACCAACTATGTGGCTTAACTGTCTGTCTGTCTGTTTACTATACAGAGATTTTGTGTAGTTGGTTAAATGTAGTGGTTTTGTGTAATAACATCACGTCTGCATTCGTAGACACATTTTATAGATCTCATCCACTCTGACTGCACTCAAACATACAAAATGTTCTCTGTATGATAAACAGAATATGCGATGTTTCTTTAGACGTGCCTATTGTGAATAAGCAATGATAACTTTAGTGCCTGTATTAATAGAAGGATGTCACACTCACTCAAGGAATGATTTAAGCATGAGAAAATGCCTTTTATATGTACGGGCCTAAATCTGTACATTCTGCCTGGCAGGACGATGCATTTTGGGTTGACTTGCTCCTAATAATTGCGTAGGATCAACATATCCAGATTTTATGCTATCTATCTTTTTTAGTTAAGGATATACTAACTAGATAGCAAAAAATCTCAAATGATGTTTCCAGTTGCATCGTTCTATCTGATGGTTGCAGTTTTTTGCCTAATTAAAATGTTATCCTAATAGTTATTAAAGTGTATAGTTAGAGTTATATTATACTAGAGCTCCTGAAATGTTTATTGCTTTTTCCCAAACAACATTTTAACATTTCTCAACGCACACCATTTTCAAAATTTGTAAATGAATCTTAACAAATCATAAAATTTGTCCCTGGCAGTTCATCAAGCCAGAAAATGACTTCTCAAAAGTGCTATGAATAGTTTTAATTTGTATTTTTAATAAAAACAAGAATTCACGTTTCCTACCAAATTTAATCCTAACTAAACCATTGATAATGCCAATAAGCAAAAAGAACGGGATCTATGCAACACAGTGTAAGCGTCAATGAGTGTAGATACTGGTTGCTCCAACGTGGTAAGTTAGTTTTATTTTTGGTAAATAGTGATCATATTCATAATTTGCCTTTTGTTCAGATGTCCACTGCTGAGCATTTTGTGTTAAGGGGAGTGTGAACCTACGGCATCCGTGTCCAAGTAGCCATGCTGGATGCGAGCAGCACAGAATCTGTTGTGACAATCATTGGGGGAGGGCTATGTCCAGCCACGGCCCCCGGCATACGACATGCATGCAGGTTAAGAAATCCTGCAATACGGTATGGCAAATCATCAATGAAAACATTGTACAATGAGCCAAAGGAAGGACTTTAACAGCAACTAATGTTGACTAAATCTCATTAGGTAGACGTATTAGAAGACAAATCCTAATGAAACAGTGAGTCGTTCCCAACATTGCAGTGCGAACAGGGTTTCGTAATGATCATTGGCTTAAGCTGACATATTCAGTAGCAGGACAGACCAAATATCCTAAGGATACCGCTTAGTCTAAAGCTCTAGGGCTCCTAAACGGCCTAGTTTTTAGGCAATTTATTGCTGCAATTTGGGCTATCCCCAAAAAGATTAAATAACATCACTAAACGGCTAGCGATTCCTATTTATTTAGTTAAGTCATATACCATGCCCATTGACGCGGCCGCGACTCTGAAGGAAGCCTAGTGGAAATGAGGCCCTCTGGAGACGAAAAAAATTAAGCCAAATTGCAGCAATAACATTGCCGCAAAATACCCCGCTTACGGGCCTCTTAACCTTTAGAACACAACGGCTAGCGGCGAAGCGTGCCACGAGCGCTCGACGACGGCTGTAGCCGACGCAAATGTAAGGGATACGCCACATCGTGGCGTCAGGGCCACGGAAATCTGCTGTCGGTTCCGACTGGGGCGTTCAAAAGGTTAACTTTAACTAGCTTAATAATTAAGCTATATATATATAGACTCCGCACATTAGAGGCAAAAAGCCACCGGCGGGGCTACAGCGGCCCTAACATGAATGACACAGATAAATTAAACCCGTTTATCTCTATGACTATCTCTTTCGTCGGCACTGTGGTGAGAGAGACCCACTTAGAGATAAGACTGTCTATCTTATCTTTGTGAGACTTTGTGTCATTAATGTTAGGGCCGCAGGCAGCTACCAATCACACCGCTCTAAAAACCCCGCGCGCCCGAATTTGACAGCTTTATGTACAAGATATTTGGTCTGTGGGTCCGATTTCGGTGTCGGTAACTTTTGGGCACAGGAAAGACGTTTTGTTTCTTCCCGTGTATATTACAGTACAAGGAAGGGCGATACTTTTAGAATTTCGTATTTCATGGTATTTGTTGTATTTTTATGACTCACATTGTTAAGAAAACGATGAAGTAGGTTACCTACTCTTTTATAATGTAAATTAATCGATTAAATTAACTAATTTAAGTAAATTGTATCGCTAAGAGATGCATATATTATTAAATTACGTTTTAAGTTGTAGTACCTACCAATCCATTTACTTTCAAATTTACTTTAATAATCAATTTGTTTTGTGCCATGCTGGTAGTAAATGGGAAAATCGTTCCCAGTTATCCCGACTGGGCGCACTGAAATATATGCTCAAAGTACCTAAACCAATCGTTGGATATCACTGGCCAGTTTTTGTCCCACTCTCAACTGGGTCGTATGAATTTGGTGGGTTCAACTAGGCATAGCCCCAAAATCCTTCACTCTCATTAGGTAGTCTGTCCTCAAACTACATACCAAATTTCGTCACAATCGGTTTAGTCGTGATACGTAACGGACAGTTAGTTTCCCAATTTATAATATTAGAATGGATTTTTATGAATATTGGACGATTATGCAAGTTTATATTAGACGAATAAAAATTCGGACAAATATTTTTAACACAATAACTTTTTAACTTAATTCACTTTGGGTGTCATTTCAATTAGATGATTTTTCATGTTGACCTAATGACAGTGAAGGTCTAAAATAGATTGTTACACAATTAATTAATAACACATTCGGTTTTTCAGATCAATCGTGAGTTCTATTGTTATGATGTTATTAAGAAAATGTAATAAATTAAGGTAGTTGTAGCTATTACTGTATAGAAAAAATAAAATGAGAACTTGTGTATTCATTATTTTATTTCATACCCTCTAGCAAAGTTGACACGGGGATAAATTCACCCGGTGTTATCTCTTTGCGGCCGTAGCAAGGTTGACACGGGGATAACTTAACTCCGTCTTATCTCTCTGCGGCCGTAGCAAGGTTGACACGGGGATAACTCCGTCTTCTCTGCGGCCCTAGCAATTTTGACACGGGAATAAATTAACCGAGTCTTATCTCTCTGCGGCCGTAGCAAGGTTGACACGGGGATAACTTAACTCCGTCTTATCTCTCTGCGGCCCTAGCAATTTTGACACGGGAATAAATTAACCCAGTTTTATCTCTGCGGCCCTAGCAAGGTTGACACGGGGATAACTTAACTCCGTCTTATCTCTCTGCGGCCCTAGCAATTTTGACACGGGAATAAATTAACCCAGTTTTATCTCTGCGGCCCTAGCAAGGTTGACACGGGGATAACTTAAACCCGTCTTATCTCTCTGCGGCCCTAGCAATTTTGACATGGGGATAAATTTACCCAGTCTTATCTCTCTGCGGCCCTAGCTAGGTTGTCACGGGGATAACTTAACCCCGTCTTAACTGTGCGGCCCTAGCAAGATTGACACGGGAATAACTTAACCCCGTCTTAACTCTGCGGTCCTAGCAAGGTTGAGACGAGGATAAGTTACCACCAGCTTATCTCGCAAGTGCGTCTCTCTCACACTGAAGCCGTTGAAAGAGATACTCTGAGAAATAAGACAGGGTTAAGTTATCCCCGTGTCAACCTTGCTAAGGCCGCTGACTCACATTTGGACAATTTTATATTTCACTAGTGGACCCGCCACAGCTTCGCCCGCGGTATTTTCCATACAAACTATCACCCCTTTAGGGATGGAATTTCGAAAAATCCCTCCTCAGTGCACCTCTAGGGTACTCGAGGAATGTCTCCTCCAAATTGCAAACCTCTAGGACCAGCCGTTTAGGCTGTGCGTTGTCTATAAGTGAGTCACGGTACTGTTTTATATGTATAGATTTGCGCAAGTATCTTAGGCCAGGAACCCAAGCTTTAATAAACCTAACATTGAAACGTCATAGTATGTCTGTAAACTCTTTATTACACATAAACAATGAAAACAAGTACAGATATAGTGAATAATATGTTTCCATCGGTAAAACTCGGATCTTAATCGGAAGACAACGGGACCCGAAGTGTCAATTAATTATTGTATTAAATGAGTGACATGTTTATATTCATTAATATCAATCTTTATTATTTAGTGTCAAATATCAAAATGAAAAATGACAGCATGCTATGATTGGTACTGGCCCCCAATTCTTGATGCATTCGAGATAATGTCGATTGCGAGATTGAACGTCATATCCATACAGTTGTGTCAAATGACTGTATGCAATGACGTTTAATCTCGATTGTAAGATTATCTCGAATGCACCGAGAATTGGGGCCCTGCTGAAGCTAATTTGAGAGAGAACGATAATACGAACTTTTCCGATAAAACACGATGGAAACTAATTATGCACTGCATCTGTATGCTTGGATATATTATACCAACATGAAACCACCTAAGAGATTATGGTCGCAGCTGTCAATAATATATACAATTTTTGACTGTTGAATTAAATGCTAACTACATTCATTATAATACATATATCTTGAACTACATATAAGTACTTATTTATACCGTCTCGTTTATTTATATATCTAACGTAAATTGTTTATATGTATTACAAATAATAACAACTATAGGTACCTATCGTCTAATTATTAAATAAAGCCATACGTATATCAACATTGCAACAAAACGTTTATTACGCATTATAGAATAATAGCTGCAAGTATAAAAAGTAGCCAAGTCTTTAAACAAAATTTAGGCCTGTGTCATATTTTATGTGTCTATTTTTTACAAGCCTTTTATTAACTTGCTCATTTTGTATGTTTGTTTGTTTGTTTAGGTCAATACCAAACTGAATTAGAACCACTTCCCCTTATCCTACCGAGTAAATTTTCCGATGACAATGCATTTTTATAGTAAGCATGACCTGCGACATCCAGGGTTAGCTCCAGATAAAGGAACTCTTCAACGGTCACCAGCACAGACACGAAACTGTAGGTATACACGCATTTTATTGCGATATTAAAATACAATTAGCAAAAAAGCTTATAAAAATGCAATTTTTAACACGTAATAACAAATTAGAAGCGGAACATTACAGAAATCTTTTAAAATTTAGAACACGCTGTCAAAGTCATATCTTTAGTAATTATAATAGGCTAGTTCCCTGAAAAATTCTATTTAGTCCGTAATTTACATTATCAAAACTATTGGATACGTATTTTTGCTTTTGTCAATTAAAGAAAAAATTACGAAGATATAGTGCGTTGAAGTTTCGCGTGACGTCACGCCTTGTTACACTTTTTACCATGAAGTGACGTCACGAGACCCGACTCCCGAACTCTGACTCGATTGATTTGATAAATTACTAAATAAGTGTTCAATATTTTTTGATAATCTAACCGACGGCCTAATTGGATTTGTATGATTTTACCCACGAAACATCCCTATTAATAATAATGCATTAATATTAAATAAAAAATTAACATCTTATCTCTAGGTCGTATCTATAGAGGTCTCTGAAATTAAGATGAGTGCCGACTAGGCAAGAAATTCAAGACGGTTTTATGTTTAAACGAAGTTAAATGGCGCTAACGCCTGCGGGGTATTCGATCAAATGTAATTAATTTTATTTAGCGTAACTGTTCGAAATTGAACAATTACCTAAGAAATGTGCCGATAGATGGCGATATTAAATCCGAAGTAGGTACGCCTGCAAGGCGATCGACAGGCCCCTTGCTTTATTTGTTCATGGAGATGTTAATTAACGTCAATGGACACAATTTTTGATGTTAAAATGAACCCATATCATATTTTTGCATTGGTTTTATATTTCAACAAAATTGACCAATTGAAATAAACAAAAAAACAATTGTTTTTTGTGTCAACCTAATTTAGCGAGATATGAGCTTTTTAAATATAATATTTCTTGACGTGTGACGTCTTGTTTTTCTAGTCCTGGTGTTGTAGGCATTCATCTTAGAAAGAAAAATGATGACTTATATTATATAGTACCTACCAATAGTATCATTTTTTACTTAAAAATATGAGTACGAAAAGCACGTGTACTAAACTCGTTACTTCCAAATTGACAATGATCACATCTTTAACTATAAATAATGCCAAGAAACATAATTACAAAATACTGACATCCACGTTCGGTAACGTTTTATTTTATACTATTAAATCACAATTTAGAATTAAACACATGAACATTAATGATTTGTGTATTAGCTTTTGAACTTGGCGAGCGCACTACTGTGCATCTAAAGCGTACACCTAACAGTACGTATGGTATGTGCAATTGAGCACTTCCGCGCGCGGACATCTAAAGCGAACAGACTTTACCGGTCATAGAAGTTTGTTCGCTACGCCAAAAGTACCTACATTACATAACACATAAATATGTAAAAACTAAATAAGGCCAATTGTCTTAACTTGCCGGCTGTATATTTTTATTTCTGGTTCCAATATAGATGAAGTTCAATATCCATATACCGAACAATATAGTCGATAACTTCGTGCCATAATTTACCTAAATAAATACACGAAAACATCTTACACATGTCCACGTCCGTACCCGACCGCGACGCACTCGCGACTTTTGTGTACCGAAGTTTATACCTCATCCAATGTAAAAAGAGCGCTGACGGTCATACATTTTATATGGCCGTCGGCGGTCTTTTTACATTGGGCGAGGTATACCGAGATTTCGGAGCGCGTCGTTTCGGCCGTTTGTTTGAAGATGGAATACTGCTTACTAGAAAGAAAGAATAGGGAAATATCCTAGGTAAAAAAATCTAATTAGTCCGTCAATTAGATCATCAAAAAATATTGAACACTTATTTTTTGCTTTATCAAATCAATCAAAATTGGCAAAGATAACGCGCATCAAAGTTCGGGAGTGAGGACTTATGACGTCACGCGGAACTTCAACGCCCTATATCTTCGTCATTTTTCGTTTAATCGACAAAATAAAAAATATACGTTCAATATTTTTTCATAATGTAAATGAGGGACTAATTAGAATTTTTCATGAAACTTCCCTATTGCAGTCCAAAAATTTCAAATACATCGTTCTGATAACTATTTTATACATAATAACAAACAACGAAGCGAATACTTATTTAATAATTAGCTAAATGCTCTTCGTTCTTTAATCGATAATGAATAAAATATAACATTTTTAAATGCTAGATAAGTGTATGGTCTATACCAGAAACCATTTATTACACACCATATATATTCAGTATACATAATCTACTTGATGATTGGTTGGTGTTATTTAGTCTAATGGTAGAATAAGAGTACACTTAAAAAATATTGATTGGTGTTTCCTAAACAGGGATCGAATAATCGGATGCATAGCCCAATGTTGGTGAAATCTCGTAAAAAGTTATGTAAGTATGGAGACGGATTCTTAAAATATTTTAATAATAATTAAAATCCCCAAAATATTGAAATGCGTAATACGTTTACTATCTCACTCGTGCATGACCACCTCACGTACCCAATCTAAGAAATATTTAGTTGCTAGATATTCGACCAACATCGTTAATATTCTTACTAAGCAATCGACATAAGCAACATAACTTAAAATAAATGAATATACATTGACATCCCGGGTATTTTCTCTATACAAATATATAAAATTAAAGTGTCAATTTTTTTAATGCCATTATAAAAGCTTTTACTAAATATTTATTTTATGAAAGTACCGAAACGGCCGGACCGAATTTGACGGGACTTTCATTGGCAGATAGCTGATATGACAAGGAGTAACTTAGGCTACTTTTATTTTAGAATCAGAATTAGGGTTCCACGCAAAAAAGTTAAACTCATAAAATTATGAACACCGCGAAACCGCGGGGGACATGTAGTTAATAAATAAAGCAAAGTCCGCTTCCATAACACTGAACAACAACGCTGCCACTAAACTTTAGGTATAGATATGCATACGATTATCCGACTCGAAAAATTGCCCTGAAGTAGTATGCAATATCATATTTTTTAACAAAATACTCTCCTTAGCATGCTAATCATTTTATAGCTACCTCGTCTTCACCTGATTAAAAAAAGGACAAATTACCCGACTAAGGCGACGCAAAAAGGAGGGTTATGATTTTAATCTGTAAGTATGTATTTATGTTCATCGGTTCCCTCATAACTTCTAAACTACTCATCGTAATTTGACAAATGAGGTATCGTTAAGTGTCTTGATCGTCCGCTGGTTACAGGCTATGTGACGTCACATTTAATTGAATATGGCGCCCCCTGGAGGACAAAGTCATGAACTAAAAAAAATATTTTTTTGATGACTATCAATAGGAAGGGATAAATTAGCATGTTTCAAAAATATATATCTTGTTAGATGTTTCATACTTTTTAGTGCGTGATTTTTCAGAAGTCGGGTTTTAGATTTAGAATATTACTTGATTTTAACTAACTAGTAGTATCTACTGGTTTTGGGAAGCATTTGTGGCTGTAGTGGTCTTGTGTCTCATATTTAAAACACAGACACAAATTCACATTCATACTCCTCACCTCATAACCTAACGCACATGCGGACACTTGAAATAATAAAAATCAGACCGTCCTTACACTTTCATTGCCAAGCCAAAATGATTTACTGAGCAAACGTACTAGTAGGATACCCCGAGCTTGTTTTCAAAAGTTAATGCATAATACATATTGTACAGCATACAATTGGTTCGCCCACGGACGTATATAAGGGGTGGGGGGGGAGGTTTAGGGTGTCCGAACCCCCATTCATATCCATCTTTTGTGAAAATGGCAACGAGAAGGAACGAGGTTTTAGACCTCTGTTTTTTTTTATTAACTTATGGCTACGTCCGTGTAGTAGGATAACTTTAAAGATAACTTGCGAGGCCACTACTTGACAGTGAAAGTGTTAGGCGGGATTAATGAGTAAGATCCATGGTCGATTTCGGCAGCGATAGTGTTAAAAATAGTTTAACACAATTCTTCCTCCTCCTCGGGTTTGGCCGGTGCACTGTCTCCCGCGTAAGTTTCGTTGTTATCCGACTCCGGAGTAACGCGCTGAAAAAAAATACCATGTTTTTAAATAGGACTAAAGAGTATAAAAAAACTTTGCACCGAACAGAGTCTCTAGCTCATCGGAAAGTTAGTTTAAAATCGATTGCATTTTTTAGGGTTCCGTACCTCAAAAGGAAAAAACGGGACCCTTATAGGATCACTCGTGTGTCTGTCTGTCTGTCCTTCTGTCAAAGCCAATTTGCTCCGAAACTACTGGATCGATTGAGTTGAAATTTGATAAATATATAAGTCGGTGACCGCAACACGGACGTGTAACGTAACGTAAATGATTTTTAAACAGGCCAAGTTTGGGGGTAAATTAGATAATTAAAAAAAGTTTTGCTGACTACGGCGTGTGCCATATCAAATGAAAGGGCTTATTATTTAAGAAAATAGGCGAAAATTGGCCATTAACCCCCTTATCTCCGAAAGAAGTGGGCCTAAAATTTTGAAAAAAATACAGAAAATAGTTCTTTACCTATTGATTACAGGAAAACCTATAAGAAGTCTATGGTAGTTAAAGTAACATAGGAAATTTCGTTTAATCACGGAATCCTCTCCACGCGAGTTTACTTTTGTGTTGTTCAACTCTACAGGCCATCCTAGTTTGGGCCGTGTGACGTTTACCTGGTTGTTGGCAGCATTGGGGCTGACGTAGGACGGAGCAGCGTTCTCCCTCACTCCCGCGCTCGGGGTCGGCTCCATTGCTTCCGGTAGCGGCACCATCTATTGAATACAGTTTTTTTTAAGGCAACCCTTTTGCTGTATGTGCTCTGTACTATAATATAACATTTTCATCGGACTATAAGACTTGTCAAGACAAGTCCAACGAGCCCAAACACGACGGGGGGGCTATCTTGTTTAGTTGAGGAGTTCCTATGGCCTGCCGGCTCCATCATCAGACCAGCTCCATGGCATCATATTATTGCATTATCACCGAAGTTGCATAGGTTATGCCAAATACCAGCTCAATCGGTTGTCAGCAAGTGCTTGAAAAATGGATTACAAATGTTGAACCGGAAAGACAGACAGACAAACAAACAGACGGATAGACTTACATGCGAACGAAGCGAGTTAAATAGAGGCTTGTAATAAACAGACGTGTCCTGACCGACTGACTGATTCTGACGATGCAATAACATGGTACCATGGAGCTGGTCTAATGACGGAGCCGGAAGGTGACCATGGGAACTCCTCAACTAACCAAGATAGCTCCGTCGTGTTTGGGCTCGTTGGACTTGTCTTGACAAGTACTATAGCCTGATCAAAATGCAATATTACAGTTATTAGCCTAGTTCGTAGTGGCCCTGCCTCCGAAGCTAGCAGTCCCGGGTTCGATTCTCGGTAAGGGCAAATTGTGTGATGAGCACGAATGTTTATTCCCGAGTCTTAGATGTTCCCTATGTGTTTCAGTATTTGTTTATCTATATAGGTGTATTTATATCGTCTAGTACCCATAAGACAAGCCTTTAGAGCTTTCTTTGGGACTAGATCGATTTGTGTAAAGTATGTCATCTGATTTAATTTTTTAGCAAATTCTTTATCAATACGTATAAAACAGTACCGTGACTCACTTATAGACAACGCACAGCCTAAACGGGTGGTCCCGGAGGTTTGAAATTTGGATGAGACATTCCTCGAGTACCCTAGAGGTGCACTAAGGAGGGATTTTTTGAAATTCCATCCCTATAGGGGTGAAAAGGGGTGATAAAGTTTGTATGGAAAATACCGCGGGCGAGGTCCACTAGTTATATTATATACGTGGATTACCTGCGCTAGCCTGGCGTATTCGACGTCCATGCTGCGTATGAACGGCGACTTGAGCGCACGTTTCGCCGACTCCCTGTCTTCTTCGTCGTACGCGGATAAAAGTTGCTCTATGGTTTGCATTTCGGCGACCTCGCAATTGTTACCCCATTCCTATAGTTTAAAAAAAATGTAGAACGTGTACTCGATTCCCTGTTTGTAACTGGTTACGTATTAGGCTACAGAATGGGAAACCAAGAGTCTCGGTTTGTAACTGGTTACATATTGGGCTGCGTGGGTCCGTTTTTTACAAATCGATAATTGAAAAGTCCCAACGTGTAGTTAGTTGCAGCATGGCACTTTTTCCCATTTCGAAGCTGGTTACCTACCAGTCACGGTTACAAATCGGTAATAGAAAATTCCCTATTTGTAGCTAGTTACGGCATGGGATCTTTTTCCCGTTTCGAAGCTGGTAACAAATTTTAGTTACCAAACGGTACCAAGGGATTTTTTCACCTAAGTCGTAATTTGCTTGTTAAAAGAACTTAGTATCCTATGTTTTAATATTGTATGTAATGATACTTTAATTTTCTATTTCTGTCAAATTTGGTTAGTTGTTTAAATTGTTTAAAAAAAAAAATTACTGTCCGACTATCGTGCGTCACTCTGAATTAGTTCCCGCTGAAAATCAGCGTTGTGGCTACCGAGGCACAAAATTATACTGCGCGGGAGTCCTTTCGGTGGCACTCAGTCGTATTGAGTCCTGAATCATCGAATGAATCTTATCTTAAAACACACACACTCAGAAACGTTTGTGATATTAATGATGTTACCTTATACGCTTTCTCAGCGGCGACGGCATCCCCCCTCGCCAGCTGCACCAACACGACGGCAACGGTGAGACGCCCCACAGCGCCGAAGTTACCGCTCTCCTGGTGGAACCCTATCTCGCGACGCAGACTGTCCACGGCTTGGTCATACCTGATAACGTTGAATTAACAGTAACCATAGCTGGGCACAAGACCGTTATTCGTTAATAAACGAAGTTATTTCGAGTAATGGATTAACTTTTAAGTTAACTAAATTGTTAACGGACTCCGTTCCTTCCGTTAAAACAATAAAAGTCCATATATTGTTAATAAAGTACCTACTATTTCTCAAAAGGACACCGCGCGGACCGTATTTCTTGATGTTTATACAGGTGAATCTCTAATTAATAATTAGGTATTATAACAAAGTCTAATGTTACATCCTTATTTTATAAATTTTTGATGTCCTGCCTGCCCATACCAATGTTTTTTATAAGTAAATCCCTAACGCAGTAGCATTTAAAATGCAATTACTATCACAAGTTAACGATTAACGTTAACTTACGATGAATCTCCTGAATTGTAACGCTTTAGTAACGGATTAGTGATTAAAAAAGTTAACGATTTGATTAACGGGTCCCAGCTATGACGTTAACTGCCCAAATCTTTCCCCCATACAAAATTACTGTAGCAAGAGCCCGGTTCACGCGTTACATTTGTGAGAAAATTCTCCGAATACCAATCAACCGAGTTCTTAGGTGGCAGCGAGGGTGTTAATCTTTTGAATGCTAGTTCTTACATGAGTGGATTAAGAGGATATATTGACGGCGCGATTAGCTTATTAATTACTCTGCCTCGGAAGCTAGCGGTCCCGTGTTCGATCCCCAGTAAGGGCAAATATTTGTGTGATGAGCACGAATGTTCGTTCCTGAGTCTGGGTTTCCTATGTATTTAAGTATTTATTTCTCTATGTAAGTATGTATTTCGTCGTACCCATAACACAAGCCTTTAGAGCTTACTTTGGGACTAGATCGGTTTGTGTCAAGTTTGTCCCCTGATTTATTATTTATTTATTTATATTCCAAAGTTGCAGCACATCCTTGCAAAATCTGAAATATCTTTCAAAACGACATTTCTTCATTCTACTGCGAGGCAATTCAAGTCAACTGTGGGCTTGTGCCCAGCCGTGGGAGTTACAGGCTGACGATAATATCACTAAGTAAGATAAGTAGGATGTACAGACTTATTTTATGTAGGGTTGTCTTGGTTGTGAAGCGTACTCACCGTTGGAGTTTGACCAGAATCCTAGACGCTTTGCTGATATACTCCGCGCCCTGGTGTTGACTGCTTTCCGACTGAAATAAAATAGACTTAAATCGTCTGACAAAAACCTAAGCATCCTTATTTTTTAATTTTAGTATTTAAAATAATTTAAAAAGTCCGTCCAAGTGCGAGTTTGACTCGCGCGCCGAGGGTCCCATACTTATGAAAAACAGATAGTACCTTGTAGGAACGGAACCCTAACAAATGAAAAAAATTGCTTTTAACAACCGGGTAACAATTTTCAACCTACCTACGAAATAAGAAAAAAAAATAACTTTCGCAAGCTTCTATCTCCGTGCAACCGTCGAGTGTGGTACGACCTTGCAAAACCTTGACCTTGCAAAGGTTATTACATTAAACTAATTTATGTTGTGATGTAAGAACAAATTTACAAATTTCGGACTCTTTCCTTTACTTGTGCTATAAGACACTGCTTCTTGCCAAATTTCATAATTCCAGGTCAACGGGAAGTACCCTATACGTTTTGATGCCCTTGCGAGTATGAAAATATGTGGCATAAACGGCCGTATCTTTTGATTGCGGTGACTTAGAAGGTTGATTTTTTTCGCAGCTCCAGGAGATTGCAGACTTGAGTATTCGATATTAACTTCAACTTGAGACCTCCACGCGTTCTTGAGAAAAAGGTCTTGACTAGAGATGCAACGGATATCCGGTTACTATCCGGTATCCGGCCTATCCGGCCATGATTTTAGTATCCGGCCGGATACCGGATAGTGAGTCAGTATCCGGCCGGATACCGGATAGTTAAAGCTTGCATCAGAAATAGGATAAAACCAATAAAAAACCATCAGAAATAAACGAAATTCACGTCAGTTATCAAATTAAAGCTTAGTTTCTGGTTATTTAAACATAAAACTTCACTTAACACCACAACGTGCACGTTTGAATATTCCCAACTAACGTAATAGAGCGCGTATTGAACCTCAAAGGGCCTCCCCGCGCACTTACAATTTGTAACAAGTTGAAACTTGCTCGCCGCGCGAAGGCCGCGCCAGCTAACACGACTTACGAGATAGCTAATGTGCAACCGGATATCCGGTTGCCGGATATCCGGCCAACGCCCATTCCGGTATCCGGCCAAACCACTATCCGTTGCATCTATCATTGCGTTTTTTGTAGCAGTAGAGCCAAACAGTAATCCTCACTAGATGATAACTGTTCGAATGGGCCGGCTCGACCGGGTAGTACCACACTCTCACAGAATATCGGCGTAAAGTAATAGCTTGCTATTGCGTTTCGTACGGTGAGTGACGAGATCCGGAGGCCTATTCCCTCATCCCCATCCCATCCCCATTCCCCATCCTCCCTAGACTGGCAACGCATTGGCAGCACCTCTGGTGTTGCAGATGTCCATGGGCGGCGGTGACCACTTTCCATCAGGTGGGCCGTCAGCTCGTTTGTCAGTCAATTGATATAAAAAAAAACTCTAGTCTTGACACGCAAACAAACAGACAACAAAGAAGTGATCCTTTTTTCCTTTTGAGGTACGGAACCCTAAAAAATGTAGCTAATTGCTATGCAGAGTCTATACGATATATGGTCTGTGGATTCCATAATACAACTCGCTTACGCTCATTTTATAAACTCACACTCATGTTTCTATAACCCTATCAAGTAATTTGCATAAATAGCAGCAGCATAATCACTACTGTGGTACTGGAATAGGATCGGAGCACTTACTGAGGAAACGTCAGCAGCTTGTGCGAACAGCTTGTAAGCCAGCTCGGGGGAGTTCTCCTCGATGATCTTGGCTGCCTTGTCCAGCACCGCTGCCGCTGAGTCACCAGAGCCTTGCTGCTGATAAAGATTGGCCGCCTCCGTGGCTAAGTTGTATATCTATAAAAAAAACGGTCAAGTACGAGTTGGAATCGCGCGCCGAGGATTCCGTACAACAATTTAGCATGGGCTCAACCGATCAATAATAGAATATGTTAAAAGAACTTTCACAGTTGCAAATAAGTTGGCAGGTTGTTAAGCTGCAGTGGTAAAATTTCTGGTTTGATTTCAATATATTTTTCACATTTCTATAGCATAGTAGCAGAACATAATTCAATTGATTGTTTTACTGTGGAGTATAAACTAACATCAGGCTAAAATTTATAGCTGAATCTAAATAGAATA
Source organism: Tortricodes alternella (assembly GCA_947859335.1). Classification (NCBI taxonomy): domain Eukaryota; kingdom Metazoa; phylum Arthropoda; class Insecta; order Lepidoptera; family Tortricidae; genus Tortricodes; species Tortricodes alternella. The sequence continues at coordinate 1,585,604 of OX401970.1, forward strand.
GAATAGATTAGAATAGAATAAACTTTATTTTTTATAATTATTTTAACATTGACTAGCCCGCCAAGACCAGGCAGTTATTTTTACCTATATGTCTAAACCTTAGATCTAAGTGTAAAGTTAATGGGGCTCAGTTCATACGTGAACTGGCTCACGCTTACGCTACATGTTTTATATCATAACATCACAGAATCGGGATACGAGGAGGGACTGTTCGCTTGGAGAGCGGTTTACCTCTTTCTTTTTTATCAACATAATCAATTTCGCCTGCGCGCAGGCTAGGCAGCATAGGATTATGGTGGTTTACTTTATTATATTCCTGACCAGGGAGTGTAACTCCGGGTATCTGTTGAACCGTTAACTTGCGGAGCATGTCTTCATGCAGGTCCCTGGCACGAATGTACCATGGATCTTCATCAAGCATGTCCCAAATTATCTCTGACTTTGTATTTCGAGGAAAGTTACCAGCTGTTTTTAATGCCATTCGATACTGTCTTTCTAATTCAGTTAGCTTAGACTTACACAGCCTGGGGTAAAGTTGTACTATGCCGTAATCCATGATTGGTAGCAGAGTTGCTTTAATGACCTTGAGTTTTAAGCTGAATCTAAAGCCGTTATGGAAATACAGCTGGAAAAAATTGGTCTAAAATCAACCAATTTTTAGGATAAGTATAGAGAGCATTTAGGCTTAAAACTTTTTTTTTAATTTGCTAGTATTCATGCCATAACAACACATATTCTGTGAAAATTCCAACCTTTTATCTCTTACTGTTGCTGATCACCGGAACTCCTAAACGATAAGTATTTCACGGGTGGCGATTAGATTGCTGTATAAGGTTCGGAAGCAACTTGTGTTCATGAAACTCCATGCGGCAAAACAGAACCGGTTGTGAAGAGCCAGGAGAACTCCTCAACGATTGACATCCTTGCACCTTGGATAGCAACAGTTTTTAAATGATGATGAGCAATTGGCGTTGCTATTGTTACTTGATGTAGTAAATGGGTCGTCAAATCACATTATAATAACTAAAATGTGAAAAAAAATCTTACTTTTCAAAGGCTATTATTATAAAGTCAGTTTTATAATATTTTTTAATTATAATTATTATTTACTGCTCCTCTCCTCCGCACTCCTCTGGGAGTGAAGTGAAGAAATAGAATAGAATGCGTGCAGATGCTTATCATCCTGACATTTCGTAAAAGTCGACTAAGGGACGGGTCCTTTCCAACATGGTGGACTATCTGTATGGGCGATGGGCTGATCACCTGTCACCATACGGTTCATCATACCATCTTAGGACTAATTAATCGAACGTGGCCACAAGTAGTCTTGTGGCTCTGCGCACCCCATTAGGGATTTCGGGCGTGATGCTATGTATGTATGTATGTGTATTTAGCCCTTCACATGTTAATAGGGTGCTGTAGCTACCCTCACCTCGTCCGGCGACGACGACTCTTTGCTGACGAGTATCGCGTTCTCCAAAGCCTTGCCCGCGTGGAAGAACGCCTTGTGGTTATTGTACATCTCCGACGCTTTCAGGTGGCACGCCTTGGAGTTCTTGAGATCACGAGCAATGCGGTAACATTGGGCTAGAAAAAAGTAAAAGCAGCATTTTAAAACAGGATTGCGATATCCGTTGGATATTTTTGGGATTGCCATTTAAAACCCTTTACTTCGATACCAAACTGTGTTGGGTGTGTAAATTCTGGCATGTTTTTTAGAGTTCCGTACCTCAAAAGGAAAAAAGGAACCCTTATAGGATCACTCGTGTGTCTGTCTGTCTGTCTGTCTGTCTGTCCGTCTGTCACAGCCAATTTGCTCCGAAACTACTGGACCGATTGAGTTGAAATTTGGTATTCATATGTAAGTTGGTGACCGCAATACGGACGCGTGACGTAAATATATGAATTTTAAACATAGGGGCCACTTTTTGGGGGTAAACTAGAAAATTAAAAGAAAAAGTTATGCCACCTATATCATGTGACATATCAAATGAAAGGGCTTATTGTGAGGATCTTAAATATATATTTTTTTTAAATTTTAAGTAAAACAGTTTAGAAGTTGTTCAGGAAAATAGGCGAAAAATGAACATCCCCCCCCCCCCTTATTTACGATACTACTGGGTCTAAAATTTTGAAAAAAATACAGAAAATAGATCTTTGCCTATAGATTACAGGAAAACCTATAAGAAGTCTATGGTATTTAAGGTAACCTAGTAAAATTCAGATAATCATGTTCGGAACGGAACCCTCTCCACGCGAGTTTAACTCGCACTTGTCCGGTTTTTATTCATGTAGACATGCAGCATGAAGACACATCTGACGATTCCGGTTCGCTACAATCAAATATCATAATGTCCTTTTACATATTTGACTAAATCTCATTTTGTCTTAGATCCAAAATGTCTAAATTCCCAAACTGACTTATTTTAAATACAATATAATGTCATAATAACAAATATAACAAATATGAATCCCGTTATTTGAAATAAATGATTTAATAATAATAACATTTACACATTACAGCCGATATCCAAAATCTATAGTTGGTAAAATGAACAATAACTTCAAATACCGAATTATTATTAAGACTGAAGGTGAAAATGCATAAGTTTCATAATTACCAAAATTCAAAAATTTTGTTGACTGGTCCAAAGATCAAAATGACACTGTCTCATAATACCTAAAATTTTAACCACGCGGTATTTTTAGTGTACGACAACAAGTTTATCATTGACACGGTGTAAATAAATAAATTATCCTCCTTTTTTCACGCCGTTGGGTAATATTGCCTTTACCACAGACAGGCCGATCAGCAGATGGCAACTTGATGGACCTTTGCAACTCCAGCCAGAGGCTACCAATGTGTTGCCAGTTAGAGGAGCAGGGGGATATGGGATGGGGATAGGGTAGGGGATGGGGCAAAGGCTAGGGGTGGGGGATGAGACTCCGAATTTCGTCATACCTGCTTGACTGTATTCATCAGCAGCGGAGTCAAAGTCAGGCTTCCATCGTAGAAATGAAGTCTTCAGGCTGAAAGATGTAACATGGATATAGTCAAGGGTTTTGTAAGTGCTATATTTATAGTAGGTAAAAGATTTATTATTATTTTTGTTACTGAATATGTTAATAATAATAATAAGGGTATGTCCATGGTCACTTACATTAAATTATGCTTAAATAAATCGCTCGTTTAAAATTAAAAAGAAATAACGTAAAACACAAATCCATTCCAAATTCAATTCTAAGGCGGTTGAGTAAACTTTAAAACAAAACTGAATTTCATTTGGACTTATTCCTTTTTATTTTTAAATGAGCGAAATATACATTCAAAAGGATATGTATGGAATACGTTTCTTTATCTGACTCTGAGTAGGACTATTTAGAGTAATTTGTCAAAAAGACAAAACCATTTCGTCATTCTGTTGCGTCGACATCTGACGAAGGCGCCGCTCGCAAACAGCTACAATAAATACACGTATGCAGCGCGCGTGCTGCGCGCGAGCGTTTCGCGATCGGCGTATTCGCGGCGCGTTCGTCAGATGTGGATACACCTTCAGGGAACAAAACTATAAAAATAACAAACAGTGCAGCATGGACACTCGCAGCGCAAAATATGCATCTTACAAAATGAAGTAACAAATTATGTTTCTATTGGTACAATTACACCAAGTAAGAAAATCAACTGTTTTTTTAAATTATAGGGTTTAAAATTATTAAGAATAATTTAATAACAATAAAAAAACCAGAACAAGAGAGAAATGTATGTTTTATTTTGAAAATAAGAAAAAAAAAAAGAATTTGTACAAATAAATAATACAAAAGCCAGCGCAAATACTTACAAATATTAAATGTATGAAAGCAAGAACTTAGCTAATTACTATCGCTTGCTAAGCTATTTAGAAACAATAAGTTTTTTTTAAAATAATTAGAGACAAAGTAAAATATATTTGGTAGATATAGTCCATAATATGAACAATATTAATATTATTTTGTATTAATAGAGTCTGCTCCGAAACTAGACTTAAGTAGGTAAATCCTCATTTCAAACACCATACTTGAGTACTCTTAAAATGTAAGCAAATCTTGAGTCAAGTCTCAATGTCTTAGTTTAGAAAACAACACCTTAAATTTTAATTTGATTGTATTTAAATTCCATAGTTGTGACCTTGATTCAATACTGAAAGAATACCACTGATTTTGACGGTCAGCTTAACCCGTGATCGTCCATGACATATACAGTGACCCCTTAGAAATTAACAATACAGTTCACTGGTTAACGTACCTCCTAATAACAGAGAATGTTGAAACTTTTCTTAGTTTGCTTTAATTTTGCCCATTCCATAACACTAATATCCTCAGTGCCGGATTAAGCCAGCGCGGGGCCTGTAGCAAATTCTGTCAAGAAGCCCTTGGTTTGCTTTAGTAATTTCTAATTATTTTTGTATATTTTGATACCGAAATCTTAACATAGGCCTCTTGTATTTTAATTAAAAGACTATATATTTATACGCTCCTATCTTAATCGAAAAAAGAAATATGCTCATGCAAGCGTGCGTGCGTAGGGCCCCCTAATGTGCGGGGCCCGTAGAATTTGCTACTCTTGCTAGATGGCTAATCCGGCACTGAATATCCTTCCTTCTTTTAAACCACGTCTATTACCACTTTGTTCATCAAGTCATTGGTCCACAAAGGTGGACAGTTTGATTTTAAATATAGGGAGCCGAGTTTTTTAAATCAACTATAATAAAGCCATAATATATGTATGATTCGCTTGGCTGCAGTAGGTACAAAAAGAATGATGACTCAACATAAATATTTGAAGACGTCTAGTAGTGGCAATAGCTCACTTTCAAAGCCTTCTTTATCAAAAATGGGCGTTCAATTGAACTGTCTCACCTGATGAAAAGCCTAACGCGAGTCAAGTGCCATAAAACACCAATTTATTGTAATAAGCGCAAACAATAAACCCGTTATTATAAACTTGCATATGATTAGGCAGAGTAAATCAATCAAAAGTTGGGCGAAAAATAGAATATGAACTACCGAATACACTTACTATTTTTCTGCAGTTTTGCAATGCTCCTGGGCCTCTTGTATCTTGGCGGCCATGGTGGAATAGGACTGCTTAAATCCTAACTTAACAAAGACTTAAATTTAAGGAAGAAGTATAGGATATTCTGGAAACTAGGTCTTAATAGTACACGTAAAAATCAATACAATCCTATCCTAGTTCTAACTGTCAAAACGCCAACACCAACCAACACAGTTTGACAGATCAGACCCCCAATATTCGGTGCATTCGAGATAATCTCACAATCGAGATTAAGGCCCGTCACACACATTCGTTTTCCTGATTCGATTTCCGAATCCGTTTTCCGTATGCGGACACCCCGAACGCAAGCATTTCATATAAATAGTTCTACACGTTCGTAATTTTTCCGTACGGAATTCCTAACGGAATTTGTTCGAATGTGTGTGCCATTTTGAACTATTTATATGAAATGCTTGCGTTCGGGGTGTCCGCATACGGAATACGAATTTGGAAATCGAATCAGGAAAACGAATGTATGTGACGGGCCTAAACGTCAATGCATACAGTAATTTGACACAACTCTATGAATCTGACGTTTAATCTCGCAATCTCGCTTGACATTATCTCGAATGCATCGAAAATTGGGGGCCAGACTTGAGGTCGGATTTAAAACACCCAACATTGAAATGACAGCGTTTTACTTCTAATTCTAAACTGCCCAATTTCTGATATTTTATACATTAATTTTTTTTTGAATTCGATTTTTGTCATTTTCTGAATTTTTCGACTAGCACAATAACAAAGAAAAATGTTAGCTGAAATTAATATTTGTTAAAACCTGTATAATTCGTCCAAGGCAAAAAGAGCGCTGGGCGGCAGTGGAGGAGGTGGGTCCGCGCATGTGTACAGTCACTCGCGAAAGTGCTTGGCTAATGTTTAATATTAGAAATGTAATGTTTTGTAGAATATCTGTAAACCGGTAAGTTTACGGTAATCAGACTCCAACTTTTACCTGAACGGGACCATCCGGAGGTATATTCTTTTGATTTAAAAAAAAATTACAAATCTGTTTACAAGTGCCGGAGTTATGAAGTAATAATATTAAAAAAATATATACATACTAGCTGACCCGTGCGAATTTTCGCACGTTATCAAACATCGGATAGTAATAATAACAATATAATAAAGTGAGAATAAGTAAATGTAAGTATTATTAAGAAAAGATATTTTATTTTTGAGAGATAATTGTACTAAGACATTGCCTATTTATACAATAGTACCTGGATGACCGAGCCTTGCCCGGCATTTTTTTTTTGGTAAAACGTGTTTTTATTGGAAAAAAAATATGCGTGGATAAAGATACTTTTTCTCACAAAAGAAAAAAACTTGAAAAGAAAATTATAATCCACCAACCACCACCTGGACTCGAACCGGGGTCTTCTGGCTTCGGAACCGATTGACTTCCCAAACCGAGCTAATTATAACTTTGTGAATAGTGACGAAATTAACCTTCGTATTCAAATGATATTGTAGCAGTTTTTCATTACCGGATAACACGGATAAAACAACGTTTTCTTAAAATGAAACCTAGCTATATCGATTTATCGCCCAAAAACCCACTGCATACCAAATTTCATGAAAATCGTTGGAGCCGTTTTCGTTATTCACATTATATATATATATATTAATAAGAATACACGGGGGATGCACGCAGCTTCGCGCGAGTGGTTCGCGATCAGCGCGCGATCGGCATATTCGTCAGATGTGGACGCACCATAATATTATTTTAACTTTCCCATGCTACAAAACTTCTTTAAAAACAATGTTAGCAGTTACAATGTGATCATCGTTGACTGTTTGACCGTAGGTCTCCTTAACACAAACATAAATATCACTGAATTTACGAACTCGTGAAAAAGCCACATATAATGAGCTTGGGAAAAATAAAAATAAAGTAAATTTTTATTCATGAAAATGATAGACCTTGTTTTTATTTCACTTCGATACGATGTGTATTTACAAAGTTATAGGACTTATAAGTTTGCTTAAAAACTGAACCTTGCTTAAATCTGAGAAGTTCGCTGGCGTTGAGCTCGCTACGTCATCGGGCACGATTCTCTCACCAGTTGTATGTATAAATGTTCGGGCCAAATCTTGCAAGCTGAATTAGAACCACTTCCTCTTATCCTACGGAGCTGATTTTTTACATGTTAATTCAGTTCTGACGACCATGCATTTTTATGGTAAGCATGACCTGAATCGACTTCCAGGATAAGCTCCAGGCAAAGGAACTCTTCAACGGTCAACAGCACAGGCACGAAATTTTGTGTAGGCATTTCACTATAGTAGCCGGTTTTAATTTTTACCTTGACATGGTTGCGGTACTCAGGGTTGGCTCCTAACTAGGGAACTCTTCAACGGTCTACAGCACAGTCAGGAAATTGTGTGTACGCATTTTATTATGATAGTCGGTTTTAAGTGTTATCATCACATGGTTGCTGTACTCCGGGTTGACTCCTAACTAGGGAACTCTTAAACGGTCAACAGCACAGTCACGAAATATTGTGTACGCATTTTACTATGATAGCCGGTGTTAAGTTTTACCAGGACATGGCTACTGCACTCGAAGTTAGCTAACGAGGGCACTCCTCAACGGTTAACAGCACAGACGCGAAATGATGTAAAGGTACGCATTTAATCAACCATGCCGTTGTCTATTTCGGCTCAAAGGGCTTATGTATTTACACAGTTAAATCACGCGACAAGCTTTTATATCATATAAATTGTATAATGTAATAAATTTATATTCTTAATTTTAGAGCTTTTGAATAAAAGCTTGTTTTTAAAAATATTTTTTTACTTATATTTTTTAGATTTCAGTTTTCGTTGGACATGTTTCTAAGAATGTTCATGTCATGCGTCATTGGTGCACGGTCTTTTGCCTGTTAATTTAGTATAGTCTAGTTCTTCAATAATGAGACCTAGCGAGTTGACTCTACTTAAGGCCAAGTCGGTGGCAAGTAAATTAGATAATCTTATCATACTCATACTGTGTTCATTTACTTGACACCGATTTCGATGTATTTAATGTATCACTTAATCAACAACATATGAAGTTTCTAGGTAATTTACTTACGAAGGCCAATTATTATTTCTTACTTTTCAAAGGGTTTTTGAAGTCAGTTTTTTTATTTGTTAATCTTTGTGCAGTTAGTAGTTACTACCGAAGGAGTAATTCCGTGGACATGTTTTGAGCTATACTGCCTCATTTTACTAAAAAACTGTGTTTAGAGACGTAAAAAAGTCGGGTGTAAAGGTATTTTTATGCGAATTCACCTACGTGGACTATACGTGACCGTCAAGGTAGCGTACACCAATAAGATATCCAGGATTTGGTGATGCCAATAAATAGTACCCAAATAGTACCGAATTAGTACCTATTTAAAAAAATAGTACCATTGTAATTTTCGAGATATAAGGGGCAGTAGGTAGGTACGCCACCTTGACGTCAAGGTGGCGTACACCGAGTGAATCTCTGGATTGGCAGTGTCCCCGGAAATTCTGTATGAGCCAAAAATTAGTACCCAAAAATGTACGTAAAAAGCATAATGAGTAAACGCGGACAAAGCTGTCGCGGCACGTCCATCGTCTTCTACGTTTCGGCGGCAACTGAGCTATGCGAGCGTGAAGCGGAGTGCCACCCGCCCCTGCACCACTCGCCGAGCGCCTCGTACGAGCGTGAAATACCGCCATAAGCTCAAACTAAACGTTATATAATGGTAACATTATTTCTTGTCAAATCAAAATGTCAAAATTATTAAAATGGCAGCTCTATCTATAACAAGGTGTTTAGGTGATATTATTTTGTGATTTGAACCGTTTCCAACTATAAAAGTGATTGTTTTTTTACTAAAGCTATTACAAAATTAGATATAATATCATCATAATGCATTGCGGATACATTATATTGACGTTCTTCGTAACCAGCCTCTTCTGCGCTACGGTAAGAAACCATACATAATTGTTTCCCTAGTTTTATCTTACCATGTTAAAAGAATAAAAATGTTAAGTAATGGAAAAAATTAGCACGGTTAGCTATGGAAACTTCTCTAACACTTTGGAAACAAGCAATAGTAGCAACCAATGAGTCTTGAGTTTAAGAAACGCCCCTAATTCATTGAATAATAATCAAACTATCTCTTTTGATTAAATACTTTTGGGACTTATGCACACTTAAGAATGAGGTCAATCTGACCTCAAATGCTTTAAAATAGTCGTTTTTGTTTGTGACCTTTCTTGTTTTAGTTCCTATTCAAACTGCTGTTCCTTACAAAACTTAAATTATTCTTTTTTTAAAGGCCGACAGCCAGTCTGCCGCTGAGCCAGTACATCAGGATCACCAGTCGTCCTATGAAGACAGGAGATGCAAGTGCGTTTGTCCCAGTCCTGCTGCTGTGCTAAACAACACTGCCGGCTCTGACAGGAAACTTTACATTGCCAATGTACCACCAAATAAGTGGTAAGTTTGTGTTTAAATAAACAATTGAATAATAGTCAATCATATCAGACTTCCCTATCCCTTTGCCTCCAATCCCGTTTGTCTTTTACCACTCTGCTCCAGGTTACCTCACTGACCTGTCTGATGTCATCATCCTACCTTTTTGGCTCTGTCTTTTTGATAATGTGCATAATGTTTGGCAAATAAACAATTGTTCTATTCAATTTTTTATCCTTCTCTGGGAAAAGCTTGCTCCATCTTTCATTTCCCTGATCAGATGTCCTGCCTTTCCATTTAAGCCTTCTAATTTTCATTGTAATGTCTCAGTGTTTGGTCTTGTTCTTGGTGCTGTTGCTTTACAACTGGTCAGCTTTCTTGATATCTAACCTGCTTTTTCATCTTTCCTTGACAGATTGTGAGCTTGTTGGTAACTAATACAGTTATTAAATACTTTACTCGTTGAATGCATAAAGTGTCTTTCAGCATCTCTTTCAGACCTCAGTATCTGAGGTATGATTTTTAAATACTCTATTGAAAAAGATATAACAAGCAACATCACACAGAGGCTTTTAGTATTTGCTGTATCTAGGTCCTGTAAATACCAACCATTTGGTTCCATTCCTTATTCCTTCATGTCCTGAGATCCACACCAGCATCACATTATATCTGCCAACTTGATGATGATGATAGTATGATTTAGTAATACAATCTCTTTGTACATTAGTGACTGCGATGGGGTGATTCTACCGCAAGTGGGTGCTGAGATTAAGGGCCGTGAGCTCGAATTCTGTCCCCGGTGCGAGTGCAAATACGAGAACAGGAACACCACTATAATCAAGGTAAAGTATTAATCAAGCTCTTATGAAATGCTAAAGTTACTGCCTTGTGTGAAGAAGATTTCAGCTTCAAGTCCTGTGGCAAACTTTGTATGATGAGGTATGAGTGTTTGTACCCGAGTCATAGATGTTAAGTATCTACGTATGTATATAGTTATGTACATAACTATTTGCATGTTTACATTACTCATAGCGAATGAACTGTTGGCGTTTATTCAAAATGCCGTAGACACCATGGACGAGGGGCATGGGGGGGGGGGGGCATGGTATCATGCAGATCTGCAAATCAAGTTTTAAGGAGGATGAGATTTACAGTAGCATGGCGTTGCTCTTCCGGACGCTCGGTAAGACCGACCAGATGCCCTCCCGCCGAAGGGATGAAGGCGTGAAGAGTCTCCATACATCACGATGTTCAAGGCAACCAAGGTGCCCGCTTTGGTGGTGAAGGAGTTGCGCAAGCTGCCCCCCCCCCGGCACTTTCGACCACGTTGAAGTCACCAGGCTGCTTAAGGACATGACATCCTTAAAAGCCGGTCTGGCTGAGATGCAGTTCAAGTTACGAGGTGTCAAATAGCACCATTAGTGAGTTGCATTCCGAGGTAGTATTACTATGTAATAATATTGCGGAATGTAGGTCACGCGAGGCCTCTAACATGAACTCGTGTCGTGGAGCGCAAAATGCATGGCACAGCAGAGTTGAGTCCGCGATTTTCAATGCGTCGACTGCTGTTGACAACACCCGTTGCTCCGCGCCCCACCGCCCTCCCTCTGCCTCAGTAGAGGTGTCGAAATGCGTTTATATTTCCCAAATTAAAAAGAGCGCAGACGACCATACATTTTATATGACCGTCAGCGCTCTTTTTACATTGGGCGAGGTATAAGTGAGTCTACTCCTCGGCGTGACTACGCTGCCGCTGTAAGCAGACCTGCCGCCAACTCGCAGCCGCCATGGGGATCAACAAGTGGCAAAACGAATCCACTTGAGGACCGATGCGACAAGGATGGTTTCGAAACGGTAAGAAGGATGACGAATCCGACCTGTCCTAACCTGTGCGGTACTGCCAGACCAAAACATCTGCTGCGTCCGGTTGTTCCAACGACAAAGCTTTACGTCGACTGCATTACTCGTAAGAAGGAGGAGATCGTAGAGTATATCAGTTTTATCCTGAGGGTCCAGCGGGTCTCCACCGTCTTGCGGCCTTCTCAAAGCAGGAATTGTGGCCGAAGGGTGTCGTATTCCGTCGTTTTCGCGGACAGTTATTGGACACCGAGAAACCGTGTGACACGTTGCAGACCAAACGCGTTACCTAGTCATTTAAGAGTTTTATTTTTACTTCTGTATGTTATCTTTCTCTTATTATCTTATCTTTATATCTTATCTTTATTTTGGTAGCTTCATGGCCGAATTCAGAAACGCCACTTAACCATTTGATTAGATATTAAATAGTTAAATGTCCCTCAAATAGTGGTCAACTTATACAGAAACGTCACTGAAACGTCATTTTAATTAAAGATCAATTTGAGTAGCCTTTCTGAATTCGGCCATCAGACATGTGAAAGAGCCCATGTGGCCTACTTTCAAAATCAATATTTTCATTTTCATTTAAGGTATTTGGTATGGGCCTTGTTGCCTGATGGTTATTATTATTATTTGTTTCACCTAGTACCTATACCACAGGATCCTACTTTGAGACTAGATCTCGTGCTCCTATTAGTAGTCTAGTTTTTACAAAATGAACTGACATCACTGTTCAAGACGCTGGAGGCTGTTGGACACGGAAGGGTGATCGTTAGTTGTGGGAGTTTTTGAGTGGAAATTATGAAAGTTGGGTATTGATACCAGTTATAAGCACTCTTAATGGATCAGATCCTTTGAAGGTTTCGGTGTTGACGGGCGACGCTGGTCACATACCATCAGGTGACATTCTCGTTTGCCTTTTTTTGTAAATAAAACTAGTGGACCCGCCACAGCTTCGCCTATGGTATTTTCCATACAAACTTTATCGCCTCTTTTCACCCCTGTAGGGATGGAATTTCAAGAAATCCCTTCTTAGTGCACTTCTAGGGTACTCGAGGAATGTCTCCTCCAAGTTTCAAACCTTTAGGACCACCCGTTTAGGCTGTGCGTTGTCTATAAGTGAGTCACGATATTGTTTTATATGTATTGATGGTGATCATATATTAACCCCAACCCATCTGTTGCAGGTGGTGGTGATAATCGTTATTTGGGTGATAATGCTGCTGGTGGTATACATGGGGTTCCTTATCTGTCTGGATCCGCTGATCAACAAGCGTGCGAAGGCGTCTTACCAGGAGCACACCAACGAAGAGGTAATCACATTCATTTTCATAATAAATGGCACCCCAAATAGCTTTAGGTCTTCTCGTCAAATATGCTACCATGTCTTAAGAGGAGTGTGAACCTACGGCTTTTCATACAAAAGGCGATAACGATTTCCACCCCTTAAATGTTACCCGATGTTCACTAATTTTTGATAGGTTGTCAGTCAGAACAAAATCTAGGTCTATACGTTTTTATTTTATCACTATAATCAATAAATTTAGTTTTATTGCTGTTTATGTATTCTCATACGGAACTAATTTCGGCGATTATTTGACTTTGTTGATGTTTAATCAATATTCAAAAAACGTATAGACCTAGGTTTTGCTCTGACTGACAACCTATCAAAAATTGGTCAAAATCGGTTAACATTTAAGGGGTGGAAATCGTTATCGCTTTTTGTATGAAAAGGCTGATTTTTGCAGTTGGTTCACAGTCGTCTTAAGACGAAAGTCTGACCCAAAGATCTCAAAAAAAGGATATGCCTATCAGTACAATTTCGTGTAACAAGACTGATAGAAGGTTGTCACACGCCAGCGCCATGACTTAACTACGCCCTATTGCTGAATTCTGAGTTCTTACGACATACATACAAAAGTCTGATATTGCTTGATTCACACGCTATCGTATTATTGTGAACGGTGGGGTCGGTGATACTGCGGCCTCACACCGCACGATTTTCAATTATAACAGTGTCAACATGCGATGGTGTCAGATTCGCGTTTCGAAACCTCAAAAGTAAGCATCTTGCTTACTTTTGCTGTTTCGAAACTGCTTGCTTCACACGCTATCATATCATTGTGGAGGGTGGGCTCGGTGGTGGTGATAAAGTTTGTATGGAAATTACCGCGGGCGAACCTGTGGCGGGTACTCTAGCACTAGTACATCTCTAAGTCACTTAACTTGTCCAGACGCGGAGACTATAAATGTCACTCATTAGTTATTTATTATAATTAATTTGTACCCATTAGGTTTCTTGCACTTTTTGTGTTAGTTTTAGGTAAAAGTCTAGTGTCAAAGTTGAAAAAAAAAGACTTGCTGCTGAGTTTCTTGCGGCGTTTCTTCTCAGCAGATGTCACCCTTCGAAGGTGACCACCTTCTACTTGCATAATAAATATAAATTTTTCATTTTCATTTTAATTCCATTACCCTTTAAGTACGGATCCATAAAAAAGGAACAGTCAAAATAATCTGCCTTTTACGTCCATAACGTGAAAAATGACCTCATTTAGATTTTCATGGATACATACCTACTGTATTATCCTCACTTTTTTTTACCAGGACGAAACCTCGGTGCCCGGGCCGTCTCAGCAGATGGCCTCCCGCGGCAACGTCCTAAACCGCGTTACCCACCAGCAGGACAAATGGAAACGTCAAGTCCGGGAGCAGCGGCGTAATATCTACGATCGGCATACCATGCTCAACTAGTGCCAAGACAACTAGCATTGGGTAAACCGACGCCATGGGTAAATACACCTCTTACCTTAACAAGGCGATAATGTTTTACCTTCGAACCTAATATCTTATCCACTTTTAACAGGTTTTAGGGATAAATTTCAAGTTAATTGAATGTCAAAATGAAACTGGGGTTAGTTTAATCCGATGTAAGTGATATAAGTATTTACCTGGTAAAATGTGTATGCTAAATATTTACCTGTGGGCATTTACCTAATGCCTTAACACGTACGATCGCCACGCTCAACTATTGAAAAGACAATAGCGTTGGGAAAACTGACGCGATGGGTAAATACAGATTTACCCTATCACATCGACAAACATTATTTCGTGTTTATAGAATATGTGAGTATTTACACGGTAAAATTTGTATTTACCTATAAAGTTATGGGTATTTATTTACATAATGCTTACGATGTAACATCTAAAATTGGCACTACTGCCATGACAATAGGTAATATACCCAGGTATCTCTACCCAATAGGTATTTAATATCGATTTGTACATAAATACAGTAAAAGGTAGAAGACTGTCAAATTATATCTGTTTATTCACTTTTCTGTGGACTACATTGGACTATATTAAAGAATTAAAAATAGATTGGCTTGGATAAGACCTTTGACAGTACACAGAAAAGTATAGCTTGCTATTACCCTTCAGGATTAGCTTCTAACACACATGAGTATTTATCGAGTACCGGTGGAAGTATTAAACCGGTAAAATATGACCCAATATGTATATTGATATACCAAATGCAGTAGACAAAGAATAATTAGGCAGTCAAAATATAACTAGTTAATTTCGCGGTCATCAGGATTAGATCGAATTCTACATCAGGTAAACATCCAAAACGACGATGGTTACCCTTCTCAGCAAATATAAACACTTCAATTCTACTTCGAAATATTATTTGACCAGACTGTCAATTATTTACCAGGTAGGAACAGTATTTACCTTGGTTTTCTAACGTGGCATTCTGTTGTTAAACCCACAAATAATCACACAAAAGCGCGGCGGTGACCTCCAAAATTATTAAGAATTATTTTGGCGACACCAAGATTCATGTCGCGTAAGTAAACGTTGTCTTTTCTAAAGACTTTTTATACAAAGCAAAGTACAGCCTTTAAGAACTATTGACTCCTTTGAGCACCTAAATACGCCTGCCCTGTAAAATACGAGTTGTATTTTTAGTAGTAAAATTAATTGCATGTGTATTTTGTAAGTTATTATTTCTAAATAGTATTTTTTTGGCTCAATTATATTTTTTTAATACGACCTCATAAAAACCATGTGAATTCTTTATGGAGTTTTGGAAAAAAAAGCTGATCGATTGGACATAAAATGGAGTGAATAATCAAAATATTTTGTAAATGAAAGTAAAAAACTGAGAAGACTTATTTGTAGGTACAATATGATGAAATTATTTTTTAATTAAAAATCGTTTTTAGTATAAAAGTATTTGTAAATTTTAAATCACGCTATTTATATATAATGTAAAAGCCCTTATAGTCAAGTAATTTAAAATAATTTATTTGAATTAATACAAATGTAGGTGGTAGTAATCATATTTCTAAGTTCACAATATTAAAAAAACAACGCACTGAGCTTTGGGTAAATACTTAGGTAAATACAAGTACCCAAACACAGCGGGTATAAAAATGAGAATTTACCGGGTGGAATGAGTATTATAATGTATGATGGGTAATGTGGTAACCAAGATCAAAATCAAATCAAATCATATATATTGCAGCCATGTTTTTAAATATATGTTCAACGTGACAGTTGACAGGTGACATAAGCGGCACCTCGCAGCCGCGGCACCTGCCGGCACAAGTAATAATTGCCTTAAAATTGTACATCATAATTTTGATTGCGAGCAGCTAAATTTATTATATTAATATCAATGTTATATTTTTTATTGTTGATTTGTGTTATGCGTATTATTGTATACACTTAAGTAAGTAAGTAAGTCGTATGAACCGATGTCAATATATTATTCTTACGTTTACACTGATGTCATTCATTGTTTGATTAATTTATATTATAGTTAGTTTTGCCTGCGGCTTCGTTCGCGTGAATTCGGTTTTCGCTGAACCTCGGGAATCGTGCTTTTTTCCGTGCTAAAAATTAGCATGTCAATCTCCGGTTCATAAACTTCGTCTATGCCAAATCAAGTCCATCCGTTGCTTCGTTGCTGCCATAATAGAGGAGCAATAGTACATTGTGTATCTAGGGGGAGGGGAAGTAAGAAGAGGATAACTAACGAGAGTCTGTTAGAAGCCCGATGCCGTAGGCGAGGGCTTTTAATGACTCGAGTTTGTTATCCCCTTACAATGTTTTTCATCACATTTGCGAGGAAATGAAATAAAAATTAGATAAAAGAATATTATATAATATTTATTTTATACCCATTGTACACTGTGAATTACCATCAGGTGGGTAGAATAAACTGTACATCGCGATCAGCGCGGGGCGGCTCCGCCGGCTGCGGCACCGGCGCGCCCCGCCGACCTGCGGCACGCACTGCCCGTGGGAGTTCTAACCCATACAAAATCCATAACTCCCTAGGGAGACGGCGACGGAGGGGAGGCTGACGGCGGGGCCTATAGAGGAGTTAAATCGGCTATAGCTGCTCCTATACGCCTGCGTATAATAACACCCTTTCCGAGCAAGTGTGATGAAAAAAAATTTGCGGAGGAAAGGAACGTCATCTAGTATGGTGATAGTGGCTGCAATGGAAATAACTTATAATAGCTATGTTGTTCATATAGGACGTTAGTTTATTACATAAATTAATATTTGAAAATGAAAGAAATGTGATTGTACCGTTGTTGGTACTGCCCTCATGACCTTTCGGTACCCGATGTCATCTTATGATGACGGGCATACTGCAATTTAATTTATACCATTTTACAAATTTATACAGGTGATTTTGGCATGATTTATACGGTTTAAGAATGGGAATGAAATGAACTATCCAATCACACGTCACTCTTAATTGCATACTCCAAATCGGTTGAAAAGTTTGTTTCAAAGTGACCGTTATAAGATTTCAGCGCTTAGTGACACAACTGCCGGGGTATCGAATGCTTTTTTGGTTATAATACATCTGACATTTGGTTTGACGGACCATTATAAAACCCGGTCTAAGTTGTTAATAGTTACATTATGTATATAGATTAGTAAGATGTGAATAATGTGAATAATAAATGTATATATGTATCGGATATTAGTTTTTTATTTACGTGTGATTCCTGTTAAATTATATTATGCATTACTGCCGGCGGCGCATATACGTGTTTTACTTATTTTGACTCAGTGCCATGGACGCGTCTGTGCGTTCACCTGACGACGTCTCGGAGAAAAGGTGCGGCAGCGAACGTGTTGATAAATAAAAACTTTTTTTTTTCGTCATCAGGGTACCAAACCCTACATTGTGCATGGTTCACAGACGAAATATCCTGAAAACACAGTTGAGATTAACTTTTACTAGCAAATAAAGCTGTCAAACTTGCGGGGCGCGCGGGGTTAGAGCGCTGTGATTGGTGCGCGTTCGCGGAAATGCACTCCTCGCGCTTGTATGTAGCCCCGCTACTCATGGCTTTTTGCTTCTAATGGTGGCAGCGGGGGCCCGGCTATTCGGAGTCTATTGGATATATTGTCTGTGGCGCAGTACGACGTACATTTTTAATCCCTAGGCAATGCAATTGTCGGGCCCCCTTTACCCTTTTCTAACTTCCTAAATTACTACAAAATATATTTCCTCGTTGCGCAGGACCCTACACTGCTTAATGGACAATCTGGCCCTGCTCGCATCTACCGGAGCCCCGCACTTTTCACCCGGAGTGAGATTCTCTTAAATAAATCTTTCTTCATGAACTCATCGAAGAGCCTAACTCTACTGCACGTTGGTGCGTGTCTTGGTCGGGTTTCGACCATAGATCGGCACAAGACCTTTAATCCGTTAATCGTTAATTAACGAACTTAACATTTCGTGTTACATTAACTTATAAGTTAACTTCAAAAATTGTTAACGGACTCATTAATTTCCGTTAAAACAATTAAAGTGCTTTAAACGTTAATTAAGTACATACTATTTGCCAGTAAGACACCGCGCGGCTTATGTTTGAATCAGTGAAATCGGTCCGAGATTTCTAGATCCGTATTTTCACGGGTTCGGATCGGGTAGGTATGGATCGGACGTAGTGCGTAAGCGTTCTTACAAGCGAGCGGGATAATTTATGATTGTCGGATGAAATGAGAGACTAAATTAGCGACAGGATTTGTTCGAGAATAATATAGCTGGTCGTCAGTCCGTCGCTCCACAGAACTATATCGAGATATAAGGAAAGATTGTATGTTCCCGCGTGCCAAGAAGATTTCGTGAGATCATCTTTTTGTGTAACAACGGCGGCGGCGCGGCGCGGGCGGCGGGAGTGGCGGTGCCTAGACTCGGTCCGCTAATTGATGCTTTTGAATCGTTTTCGCACGATTTATGCTTCCCGTCACTAAATTACACTCGTGATTACAAGTAACTACGCATAAATGTTACACGCTCAGTTTCCATACAAACCGACGAACTCTCCTTCTATCTCGATATAGTTCTTTCCGTCGCTCCTGCAGTACGCGGTCGCCACTAGAGAACTCTTCGGCCCGATCCTTGAACATTACGAGTCATGAAAATTTCGTTCGTTCAAAATCCAACGTAAACTTATTTTAAAATGGTCGGTCCGATGCTGCTACATAACTGCCACTCTGCGCACGATTCTCGTTACGAGCATCGCTACCTCGTTGCACGTTTTTAATAACTTAGATGCATTCAAAGTTGAGCCGCTTATGTAAAAGGCAGGGTAAGCCCGCCAGCCACACAGGGGTATCGATAAGCCAAGAAAAATGGCCGCAATATGACAAAAAGTTCACTATATTTCTTTTACATATTTCTCATTGTTTGAGTAAAATACAGGACACTAACTTAACGCTACAATTAATTTAAATTAAAAATTACTACGTTTTCTTCACGAGGTAAATCGACAAACTGAGGTCGTAATGGCATTTTTGGTCAATTATGCCCGTTTTTTACTATATCGAGTTGTTTTTATTTACGCATTTGTTTAGCATGATGATTTGTTTATAGGTATGTTATTCTTTAGACGTCAACAAAATATAAAAATACTTACAAAAAATAAAATGCTAACAAAATGCGCTCATGTCTAAAAACAATTCGATATAGTAAAAGAAGAACAATTTACCAAAAATGCCATTTCGACCTCAGATTGTCGATTTTTCTCGTGAACAAAACGTTGTAATATTTAGTTTTAATTTATTGTAGCGTTAAGGTATTGTCCCGTATTTAACTAAAACAATGAGAAATATCAATTTTGCAGATACTATCACTTTTTATTATATTGATAAAGACTGCGTTGCATATTTTTTGTATAATTTGCATTTAATAAATTATTAATTACACTGGTCAACAGTGGTTTTTTTGCCTGGATAATAAACTAATTTCGAGTAATTTGATGCCAACAATTAATCAAACAGTGAATTATTTTGGAATATCGGCTCTGGTTTTCTTTAAATCAAAAGTTCTTTACGTAACTAAAATACGAGGGGTGATCCAAAAGTAATGATAACTGAATACTTATTGAATCGGATTAAAATAAATAGGTATGCAGTTACTGGCCATAAAGACTCCTTATTAAATAAAAAAAATAAAAATTAAAAAATATGTATCTGTCAGAGAGTTGCAGTTGTTTCTTCACGAGCAGTCGGAACAATAACGCAAAAATGGAGAAAACTGAGGTGAGAGCGGTTATTAAATACTTCTGTTTGAAAAAAATGTGTACTAAAGATATATACGCTGAATTAGTGGGCACACTGGGCGAGTCCGCTCCGCCGTATTCCACAGTGGCACGGTGGTCAAAGGAGTTTAACTTGGGAAGGACATCCACTCAAGATGAACATCGCGAAGGCCGTCCATCTGTCGCCATTACTGGAGAAAACGTCAAAAAAATTCATGATCTCGTTTTAACAGATAGAAGGATGACTATCAGGCATCTAGTTGAGCTCACAGGCATCTCGTATGGCAGCATTCGAAGAATCTTAACTGATGAACTACACATGAAAAAAGTCTCCGCTCGTTGGGTGCCTAGAATGTTAACGGCTGAACAAAAGAAAATACGATGTGAGATTTCGAAGTCCAATCTTGACAAATATCAAACTGATCCCGAAACATTTTTGCGTCGGTTTGTAACCATGGACGAGTCTTGGATCCACCATTTCGATCCTGAGACCAAACAGCAATCCATGACCTGGAAGCGAGCGTCTTCCCCTACACCGAAGAAATTCAAGGTAGCAAGCTCCGCTGGTAAGGCCATGGCTTCAGTGTTTTGGGATGCTGAGGGAGTCATAATGATTGAATACCTGGAAAAGGGTACCACTATTACGGGCTCCTACTACGCTGACCAAATACGCAGATTGAGACAGGCAATCAAAGAGAAGCGGCGGGGTAAACTTCGAGCTGGCATCCTGTTTCACCAGGACAACGCACCGCCCCACAAGGCCGGCGTTGCGATGGCTGCCATTCGTGATTCAGGGTTCGAATTGCTGGAACACCCCCCATATTCGCCAGACCTAGCCCCCAGCGACTTTTATCTCTTTCCACGGCTGAAGGAAGATCTTAGAGGCAACAAATTTTTGAATAATGGCGAGGTAATGGCCGCTGTGGAAGCATTTTTGGAGGGTCAAGAAAAAGATTTTTTTTTAAAAGGAATTCGTGGTCTGGAGAAACGATGGTCTAAGTGTGTAGACTTGGAAGGAGATTACGTAGAAAAATAAATCATTTTATTAAACATTTTATGTATCTTTCATACTGATTATCATCACTTTTGGATCACCCCTCGTAGTTAGGTACACCAAAATGAAAACAACATGAGCCAAATCAGTACTTTCATGAATATATATCCGTAAACTGTGTACTTGAAACTAAAGAAATCCGCAGAGATACCCAGGGCAACAAAAAAAATTTTTTTTTTTGGTTACCTTTGTTATATAGTGTACTTTGACTGATTGTTAGTTTATAAAGCTTTAATTACCGTCAGGTCTAATGGTGATTCTGATGAGTAAACATCACAGATTTAAGTCAGTAAATTAGACGTGTGTCGTTTAACTTGAGATAAGAAACGACAAACTCGATTTTGACAACTTGGTGAACTTCTAAATCGAATTTGACGTTTCTAATTTTACTTTTATAATTTGAACTGTCGTAGTTGGTTACGCTCACCCCACAACATTACGTGACATGTTCAAGACAATTTTATTTGTGTGGGTACCGGCATCGAACTTACCGTTACCCGAAGCACTTCAGGATTGAATGCGTTAGTTCGGATTCCCTAAGCATTAGGCAAATGTTGAGTTTTAAAACTGCTTTATGGACGCTGGTTCAACGAAGAAATGTATGGTTATGTAACGTGTACAGAAATGTGATTATTTAACGCGCAAAGCACTTTACTGCACTTTAAGCTAACGAGAAAACCGACCAGAAACGAAAGATTTAAAATTTAAAATAAGAAATTTGTTATGGGCTCGTTTTTGGTATACAGGATGTCGGGAAATGGCTCCGAGAGCCGCCGGAATCTTAAGTATTTCTAATATTTCTCCGTATTTGGTTATGTTTTAAAATTATCGATAAAATAAATAAATAATATTCACTCCTAGTGCTCCCCAGCCTAATAGAAGAAACAACATGGGACAGGAAGTTCTACATACCTACTACTTTGACCTATCTGAGGACTTATCACACTAGCTTGTATCGCGCTTATATAAAGCCTGTTCGCCGAGAATTGATAAATATTATAATATCGCTTACCTATCACAAACTGAATGACGGGCGTCATCGCCGCGCCGCGCGTACTGAGTTTCGTGGTACGAGGCACGCAGTCGTTGTAAAACGCGGCGCCGCGCCGGGCTGGCAAGCGCCATATATTGCCATTCCGTTGTGGAATACGCTTCGGGTGTGTCGTTTGGGTGTTCGTGTGTTGTTT
Organism: Tortricodes alternella; assembly: GCA_947859335.1. Lineage (NCBI taxonomy): Eukaryota > Metazoa > Arthropoda > Insecta > Lepidoptera > Tortricidae > Tortricodes > Tortricodes alternella. Next base: position 1,607,808 of record OX401970.1, read on the forward strand.
TCGACGAAGCAATTGAACGTTTCATAATAAACGTCACAGACTCTGATTCTTCCTCCCACTTTGAGACTTCGTCATGGTCGTCGTCCATCCGTAATAATAATTATAATATATGAAAAAAATATAGTTTTTCCTTTTAATTTCTTATTATCATCGGTAAAAATTATTAGCGGGCCGCTATTTGTAATGAGTTAAGAAGCCCTGATTTTAATATTTTTTTTATCAACTCTCGGCGAACAGACTTTACCTTCCGTCATCTTTTAACAAATAAACGAGTGCGAAAAAAGGAATGATTGAATGATCGACAGTTATAGTACAATTTTTAGGGTTTCGTACCTCAAAAGGAAAAAACGGAACCCTTATATGATCACTCGTGTGTCTGTCTGTCCGTCTGTCACAGCCAATTTGCTCCGAAACTACTGGACTGAGTCGAAATTTGGTTCATATAAGTAAAATTGGTGACCGTAATACGGACGTTTAACGTAAATAAATTAATTTAAACAAGGGGGCAACTTTTGAGGGGTAAATTCGTTTTTTTTTAAAAGTTTAGCTCACTATGGCGTGTGGCCTATCAAATTAAAGGGACCGTGGGTATTTTTTTTAAATAATTTTGATGTTATTTAGGAAAGTAGGCGAATATATACCTTTCCTACCTCCTTATCGCTGAAACTACTGGGCCTAAAATTTTGATAAAAATACAGAAAATAGTTCTTTAATTATAGATTACAGGTAAACCTATAAGAAGTCTATAGTATTTAAAGTAACATAGGAAATTTAATATAATCACGGAACCCTCTCCACGCAAGTTAACTCGCACTTGTCCGGTTGTTTAAAATAAACCTTAAGTATAAATAACTTAGTGCCTTGCCGTCGTGACAAGTGACTAAAAATCGCCAGATCTCGGTTAAAAACGATGGTAATGCACCACGTTTCCACCCGGTGTACCTCTTGTCTATACTGGATTGCCATCGTTTATAACCGAGATCGTAAAATGTTAAAGTTACTTGATAACAATAGGCGATACTACACACAACTAATCAAATACCTAATAAATTCCAAAAATAATTTTAACCCCAAATACTAAACAATTAATTGTCAAATGAAACTTAAAAACATCTCAAACGCGTCGTGTCGTGTAAAATTCCGTTGCTAATCACCTTTATAGCTATAAAAATAAGGGCCGTGGACTGACGCGGCGCCTTTTCACGATGCGGCAACTTGCCGTTACACGACGCCGCGCCGTTTCACGTTCACTACGTCGAGCCGTTGTGTTGTGGCTAGGCCCTAAAGTGCGTCCTTTCATGCTGAACTTACATCGCCATCTAAGATATTCTGTAACAAATCTCGTCGCTCATTTCGTCTCTCATTTTCGTCCGACAATCATACATTGACCCGCGCGTTTGTAGGCGTTATGCGGAGTTAGGTACCTACGTCCGTGGCCGGCTGCGTCGAAATACGACCGAGGTCGCACGCGCGAACATGTAGTTTGTACGCACTGACTGACGGGTCGAGTCAGGCTCGCCGTGTGTTCTCGAACGAAGTATCATTTAAGAAAATCACATAGTATATTTGTATTGTGGCGAAAACAAAGATGTAGTTTCTAGTGTCCGACCGATGTTCGGTTTTGGTTGTAGTTATGGCCGAAACCAAAACCGAAACTTTTAATGATGTGTTAAAAAAATTGCTTCGATCAATCAATTCAACGATTTTAAATCGTTGAATATTTTAAATAAAAATATCAGTGGACCGTTATTTCTAGACATATAAACGATAGCCACTTGTAAGTTGTGTAGGTGGGTGGAAACAAGTTCGCTTATAAAAGTTGAATAAAGATGTTGCCGACTGAGCCGAGAGCACCCGAGGTGAGCCGAACCCGATCCGAAAGTAAACTTACCTACTTACCAGGTAAGTTTCGGCGCGACCGAAAGCCCCGAGGCTTATTTGACTGAAACCGAAATTTCGGCTGAAACGTGTTTTTTTGCCGAAACCTGCCGAAACCGAAACCGAAACTTCGGTCGGACACTAGTAGTTTCTTATCCTACATCAAAAACTTGGAATAAGTAGGTAGCTTTGGCAGTTATTTATATATTAAGTAGGTAGGTACCTATCATTTTTGGAGGGATGGTCACAGTTGATGATATCTGAAATACCATATTTTTTCTAATTTTTCGCGCAGTGCATCCCTTTCTTTGATACTAGTAAGAAGGAGACGCTCTAAGGTTATTTATCCTTATCCCAGTCATGCTAGGGCTCAAGACGTTACATAAAAATATACATTCAAAGTTACCCAGGCCGAGTGCACAGCATCCGTCACTTTTTAAATGCGTGTGTAGGAGAGAGACCCATGCTTTATGTGCGCGAAAACGAATGTGCTGCCCAGCGTATAGTTAAAAAGTGGAAGACTATAGTCTGCGCGTCTTTACAGTCTTAACTTTTTTCTTCGTCATTTCCTTCGACTTCAATATAGCATATTTAGGCCATTGTATTTTAATATTGCGGGTAACTTATGTGTACCAAATTTCAGTTTATTCTGACCATGGTACTGGTATAGAGATTGACCTAATATTTAAGGAGTCAGTCAAATAAGAGCCTGTTTAAAAGGCGTTTAAGACCCTTTGGCTTATAAAGGTAAGAAATCAGTGCCGCTCAAGTTGGGCGTGTCATATCCGCGCAAACAGTGAAACATCTGCCTGAAAATAAAAACCGCAAATGTAACACTCGTGACGTCACTTGACGAAAAACGCGCACGCCTCAACGTATCGATCGTCACGTTTCACCCGGGAGTAAGTTAGTTCCAGTCATGCGCCGTCCTGTTACCCCGTACGATCGACCAGTGGGTATGGTGCTGTGGGGAGTGACGCTAGGAGCCAGCTCAGGTTAGTGTAGTGCCTTAAGTGCCACGATAGCTCAGCGAATCTGCGAATGTCTGGAAACACGGGTATGTTGCGATGCGAACGCGGACGGGTATCACGACGCCAATGTTCTTTGAATCCACTAACATTTTCAACGAAGTTAATGGTTGTATAATAAATTATATCGTGAGAGACTGTTGTCACCGCGAAACCCGCCCATGGACGGACTTTTGAAACATCCTAAAATTGATAATCGTTTCCTCTAGAATTAGCGGTCATGTGAAGCTGGTTTCATAGCGGTTGTATAGTGGCGAAGTTGGCGATCCTCTTAAAAGTCCGTCAAACTACCAAGTATTACCTAACATGCTACTTGTAAATTCTTTCATTCCGTTTCCAAGAACTGAAGTTCAGCTTCGATCTCTGATTCTTGATAATATTACTATATTTTATCTCGTTATTGAATTGTCAACATAGTGTCATGTGATATAAGGACGATTATCGCGAGTGGATGGTATGGTCGTACGCTTTTCAGTACGGATCATGCAATTTTTGGCAAATTTTTCAGTGGTTTCTTTGATAAAATTAGTGTTTTCTCGGATTGGTGACCTTTATATGCGTTTTGGAAGAAATCTGACTACAGCTCATGTTTCAATCAAATACATTTTAAGTGGTCGAAATCGTAGAAAACTAAATAAAAGGAATATTCGGCTAAGAATTTGGTTCTTTTCAGAACAATATACAAAAAGTCAAGCTAAAAAATACGCAAAAGACTGCAGCTGCCAGTTGCTTAGCTAACTGCATAGGTGTGGTAACTCTGCATTGGTAGATGTTTTCTGTGCGTTTCTTGATACTTGAAAAAAAAGTGACCTTTCTCCTTTTTTTAAATAAAAATATTATTGATTAAGTATTATTTATTTGTCAGCACCTGCGATAATCTTTTCGCTGTGGGACTATGAGTTTTTTTAACTTGATCGGGTCATAAGTGTTTAGCAGAACTTTTTATGATTTAAATTGTTTATTTTTATTATTACCTATTTGTTGTTTTTGTTTGCTTTATATTAATGAGTATTAATCTACAATTTTATTTCGTTTACCGACCCTACTTTATCAACTATTTATATGCATTTTACGATATTCATGTGCTGAGATATATATATATATATATGTGTCATATAGAAGTCATGGATTTCGAAAGATAGTTTTTTGTTTATAAAAATAATACTTATTCAAAGCAAACTAATCTTTCTGAATTCGATTGTGTTCAGGCTTAACAACGAATATCTAAATTGTTTTTTTTTTTGTTATGCTGAACATTAAATAAAAATAAGTATCAAAACTTACATACCTACCTACTTCATAATCTTACTTATCAACTGTAAACTTTCATAAAAAAGTGGGTTGCTCATTTTTTTATTTGATTATCTTCATTTAACCTTATTTAAAAAAAAATTCAACATAAGCGTCGAAAGATATATTAACAGAAACAGGGTCCAAATTTCATCAAAATTGGTAGAGCAGTTTTTGAGAAGCCTAATATATAAAACTTGCTCGTAATCTTTACGTTATATTTTTTTTATTATTTTAATCTTTTACAACAACTTATAATTAAGGTGCGCTACTGAAACCTATTTAAAGTCGACTAAGGGACGGGTCCTCTCCAACATGGTGGACTATCTGTATGGGCGATGGGCTGATCACCTGTCACCATACGGTTCATCATACCATCTTAGGACTAATTAATCAAACGTGGCCACAAGTAGTCTTGTGGCTCTGCCCACCCCATTAGGGATTTCGGGCGTGATGCTATGTAGGTATGTGTATGGTTATCTACTTACTATATCCCTAAGGATTCTCTACTGTTGGCCAATGGATGCCAACGGAAAATGCTTCTAGGGTAATTACCCATCGTCCAATAGTATTAGTCCAATAGTATTATTCAAGTGCAGTGATAGTGTGGTCTAATGGCGCGGCCTCGTGCTGAGGGTAGCGGGTTCAAATTCTGCACTTCTGGAAATTTTCGGATATCATGTATAGGTAACATGCATCCTTTTTTTTAGGGTTCCATAGCCAAATGGCAAAAAACGGAACCCTTATAGATTCGTCACGTCTGTCTGTTTGTCTGTCTGTCTGTCTGTCTGTCTGTCCGTCCGTATGTCACAGCCACTTTTTTCCGAAACTATAAGAACTATGCTGTTGAAACTTGGTAAGTAGATGTATTCTGTACCGCAACCAAACGCAAACCGCATTAAGATTTTCAGACAAAAATAGAAAAAAAAAATTTTTTTGGGATTCCCCATACTTAGAACTGAAACTCAATTTTTTTCAAAAAAATGGTCTTGACGGAGGATCGTGTCGCCGCCATGTTGGTGTACGAAAGTAGAATTGTTGTTGAATTGAATAGAAAAAGTTGTTTGTAATTTACAATTTAGTTGAAAATATGAATAGTAAGTAGTCTTCTCGGAGTGTGTGTGATGTGAAAATGCGCCGGATATCGGAAATATGCAGCCACGATTGCAACAAATAACTTGTTGACAGAAAATATGGTTTCTGAACCCATCATGGAGGATTTATAATATGTGTGTAGATAAAGTTATGTATGCAACTCTGCATAATTTGGCCTTAAAACACACGTGCGATCTTATTATGAAACTCGCCTATCGGCTCGTTTCATGAAAACCGCACTAGTGTTTTAAGGCCTATCATTATGCAACCGTTGCATAAACTACTATTTTAGTTTTAAAACGCGTTTATTAGCTTCACTTGTAACTAACTAACAAAAAATATTAGTTATATAATAGAAGTCAATTTTAACCTACTTCTAATTGTCGTAACGATTTGAAATTTTGCAGGTGTATGCAATTTGGATGATAATTGTATATATACTAATTTCTGTTACGTATATTCCCTCGGGAACTTTTCCTTTAAATGAAACTGTTGAAGTTAACTGTTTCAGCATTTTTCCGTACGGAAAACGAATGTGTGGCCGGCCTAGGAAAATTTCTGAACGAATTAATTGATTAGTTTATGTATTAAATTTTCAATTTAAAATGATGTAAAATAAATAAGGTTCGTTATCGTAAAAGTACAAATTGCATCTGACCTTTAAGGTCCATTCTATCCAAAAAAGTGTTAATGACATTCACGCAATCATTTTTAAAGGCTCATGTAACGACCTCCGCGCAAGGGCAATACCATCACACCGCCCCACTTCACACGTACGGGTGGCAAAAAGATTTTATTGCAACCATTTAATTAACAATAAAACATAATTCGCAACATTTAAATTTTGTACACTGTTTTAGCGGGACGCGGTTTAAAAAAAAAACTAAATAATAATTCTACAGCTTTTTTTTAACGATGAAGAATTAATTTATGTTATTTAACTTATATTTGTTATACTTGTCTATTTTCGATGACAGTAATTTGGTGCCATCAAACCGATTTGATGATGGAGCCAGGAGGTGGACAGTGGAAATATTCAATGGCAATGAGTAAATAGTGTTTATCTACACCCATATCATAAAACCTCCATTGGTTAATCAAAAACCGTATGAAATGACCACCATTTTGACAACCAATTAGGAAAAACCAGTGCTGCGATAAAGAAATAACATGACTTCTTTATCGTTTTTAGTAAAGAAATAAGATTAAATTTGGAACAGCTGTCAAAACTCAAGTGGGTCTCTATTCTAGTATCCATAAATATTAAAACAGTTATTGATACGAAACGTCAATTCAGTATGTTTTTTTAATATAAACTGCACAATATTTGATTTCGAGTGACGTGAGAATAGAGACTTCATCCGTTTGTCTATGATTTAAAAAAAAAATGGTCTTGACGGATGATCAAATTGCCGCCATGTTGACGTTTTGCTGTTTTTCACCGAACATAGTAGAGCTACCGCACAGACCAATTGTCTTCAGGCCGTGTCTTATCCAACCTCGACATTGGCAGAATCATCGAGACATTGATGGGGCCATCAAAACCATAAAAATCAATCAATCGACGTTTTGCTGAACGAAAGTAGAATTGTTGTTGAATTGAATAGAAAAAGTTGTTTGTAATTTACATTTTAGTTGAAAATATGAATAGTAAGTAGTCTTCTCGGAGTGTGTGTGATGTGAAAATGCGCCGGATATCGGAAATATGCAAGCCACGATTGCAACAAATAACTTGTTGCCAGAAAATATTGTTTCTGAACCCATCATGGAGGATTTATAATATGTGTGTAGATAAAGTTATGTATGCAACTCTGCATAATTTGGCCTTAAAACACACGTGCGACCTTATTATGAAACTCGCCTATCGGCTCGTTTCATGAAAACCGCACTAGTGTTTTAAGGCCTATCATTATGCAACCGTTGCATAAACTACTATTTACGAATTTTTATAACTTACATTTTTATTGATAGTTAAGTACCGAGGGTCGCAGCGCGCGAGGTAGACTCACAATTACCGGTTTTTTTTATTTAGATTTCGTATTCATAACCTAAAATATTACTGCAGCTAGTCTGATAATATTTGTAATGGCTCTACTTCACAATGGGCCATGATGGGCGACTAAAGGCAATCACGTTAGTGTAGAAGGCATAAATGTCTGTGATCGGCCATCATCGGGTATGATCGTGCGCAATCGCCGTTGTGTCGGTACATCATAGGAATGATGGCCCATGATTGCGTGCGCGTCCACACAATCGCCGATTACTCAGTACATATTTGTCTCGGGTACATTGTAGACATATTTCTGTCAATCTACAAATAATGGTTGAGTAAATAATTAAGTAAATGATTATAAGAGCTAACTAAAAATATTGCCGCAGCCGCTATCACCTCGATATCCATCTTCGATCGACGTCATATCATAACAGAAGACAGTCAGTAAATGAACGTTCACGATTGTGTGGATAGTTGCCCGATCATGGCGGCGATGATGGACCATCATTTGATGGGCCATCATGGCCCATTGTGAAGGCGAGGCATAATATTTGGCTTCACCGGCGCACCAAACTTTGGTAAATAAACGTCCATTTTTTGACATGCCTGCTAACAGCGCCCTCTCGTAGAGACTTGTAGACGTAAATGGACCGTCCATGCATTATCGACATTGCAACTTTTTACAAAACCTATTTCAAACAAAATTTCCCCGTTCCAATTTTAATTTCATAAATGGAACGTTCTTCGCCTCGCTGAATGCACGAATGAGGCGGAAGAAAAATGATCCCCAACAAATTTTTCATCAACTATTGTTTAGGGAAGACTGTTGCACTTTTCAAAATTAAAAAGTGTAGGGATGTGACTTAGATGATGTCGGTTCATAACTTTTTCTTACAATCTATAACGTACATATTTAACATCTCCACTTCTTCACTTTCCGGTTTGCGATTGAGCTGAAATTTTGCATACATATGTAAATCGGATGACAATTATTACGACATGGAGCAGGCGCCTCATTCGGGAACGCTAAGTGATTATGTAGCGACTCGTAAGCCAGATCTCTCATCTCGCTCTTACGCATTTCGCGTCGTGCGGAAAAGTGGAATGAGAAATCTGTCTTACGAGTCGCTACAGAATCACTTAGCGTTCCCGAATGAGGCGCCTGATCTGATGATGGAGCCGGAAGGTAGCCATGAGAACTTTCTAACTAAACGACGCAACCGCATTGAGTTTGGGCTTGTTTGATTCGTCTTGACAAGGACTCTGGTCCTAGATGGTTACTTTTTATTAACAACTAATAAAATATTTCCTTTTTTAGGGTTCCTCAAAAGGGAAAAACGGAACCTTTATAAGATCACTCGTGTGTCTGTCTGTCCGTCTGTCACACCCAATTTGCTCTGACACTACTGGACCGATTGAGTTGAAATTTAGTACACATATGTAAGTCGGTGACTGCAACACGGACGTGTAACGTAAATAAATGAATTTAAAACATGGGGGCCACTTTCGGGGGGTAAATTAGAAAATTAATAATAAGAAAGTTTTGCTACCCTGGCATGTGACATATCAAATGAAAGAGCTCGTTATGAACATCTGAAATACTTATATATATTTTTATAATTTTAAGATAAATGCTTTTGAAGTTATTTAGGAAAATAGTCGAAAATTGACCATTTCCCCCCTTATCTCCGAAAGTGCTGGCACCAAAATTTCGAAAAATATACAAACAAGTGTTCTTTTACTATAGATTACAGGATAATGTATAAGAAGTCTATGATAGTTATTTTAAGTATGTAACATAGGAATTTTCATAATCGCGGAACCCTCTCCACGCGAGTTTCACTCGTACTTGTTAGGTTTTTTATATTGCTTGTTAAAACTGCCGCGCGTTCAGGGTTCACTTAGTCTACCTCTAAGTCACTTAACTTGTCCAGACGCGGATACTATAGGTACATCTCCCTATTAGTTATTCATCGTAATTAATTTGTACCCATTAGGTTTGGATACTGCCCTTTTTATGTGTTAGTTTTAGTTAAAACTCTAATGTAAAAGTTGGAAAAAAAGGCTTACTGCTGAGTTTCTTGCGGCGTTTCTTCTCAGCAGATGTCACCTTTCGAAGCGCTGGTAGCTTCAGACATGTAAAAGAGCCCATGTGGCCTACTTGCAAAATGAATATTTTCATTTTCATTTTTTTCACTCACACATACCTATATGACGAAATATAAATCAGAATTAAAAGGACGATAAGTTTAGTCTGAACACCGGTTTGAATATTCCGCGTCATATTTTAGGTCTGTGGTTAGTGCCTGCGGCGTGGCAGGGTTAATGCTTTGACCGCACTAGGCAGCACTGCACTACCGCGGAGCGACACAACGCGGCCGTGTAGTAAACCGCACTTAATTCAATTGCTGAGGCACGACACTACTCAGCAAATGTCTGTCATGGCTGGTTTACAGTTGTCAAGCGGTTAACTTAATTTTAGGCGAATACACAATAGTAAACAATTTATAGTTAGGGAGCTGGGTGCCATTTTGGTATATGATTTGTTCGTCTTTCATACTGATATGGATGAAAGTTTATGTCAGTACAAATCGATTTGGCCCAATAAACGAAAGTCTTATGTCCCTGCGTTTTTGAATAAAACTTTAAAAAATCGTACATAAAAAAATCAGGTACCTTGACATCTGCCAACTTTTTTTTTCTATTCTGGGAGTCCTAATGAATCGAATTGACGCAACGAGAACGACGAACAAATGATTTAGTATATCTTGTTTCATTAACATTTTTGCAACTACGTCCCGTCATACAACAGAGCCCTGCACGTCTGTCTCTTCGAGGTTCATCATTTTGAAGATGATTCTGACCATCAGTCCAAGAGGCAGACACGACCAAACGATTTAGGACACCGGTTTTTTTTTAAATTTGAAACGCTGTCAATTGAAAACGCAGCGCTACCATGGTGGCAGACTATTTTTCTGTGGTTCTTTACATTGTCATTAATCGAACAATTCAGGTCTGCCAAGCGAACAAATCATGTAGAAATTTTGGCACCCAGCTCCCTAGCTATTAGTAATAAGTTGCAAAGATTTTAATCTTAGAATCTCCTATATACAGCGGCCCCAGCATGCCAGACACGGGGATATGTTAAACCCAGTTTAAACCCGTTTATCTCTCTATCTCTTTCGTCGGCACTAGTGTGAGAGAGACGCACTTAGAGATAAGACGGTTTAACGTATACTTGTGTTAACGTTGCCAGGGCCGCAGGGATCCAAATATGTATATAATTGAAGTGTTTTATTGAATTTAAAAAAAGCAGCTTTTTACTAAATACAATATGTATGTAAAGTCTTTATTGCACATAAAAGAAAACAAAATTCTGCATTATGACATAAACAGTGTACAAAGGCGAGCTTATCCCTAATAGGATCTAGCTAACGTTGGAGTTGACGAGAGAAGACAATGCGTGGATAGACAAAAATTACAAACAGCCAAAACAAAAACAAACAAATAATAATAATAAAAATAAATAAACAACATAAATAAGTACTATATACCATTATATAAATATATATATTTTAAAATTACATAAATATTAATTTAAATAAGAAGTTGTAGAAGAACAGCTAATTCTAATTCCAGTAATCAGGACTCTCCATCTAGCCACATCTTATTCAGATTCTTATATGATCTGTACTTATAAGAAAAAAATATTTTTTGTGTCCATCTGTGTGCCTATTTGTTCCGGCTACCTCCGAAACGGCTGGACCGATTATCACGGGACTTCCACTGGCAGATAGCTAATGTTATAAGGAGTACCTTGGATACTATAATTTTAGAAACAGAATTAGGGTTCCGCGCAAGGAAAACCCATTAAATTATGATCAAAATTCGATCTACGTGGGTCAAACCACGGGGGACAGCTAGTTGTATATATTTTCGGTTTAATTGGTGAGCGTGGCTAAGGTACTTGTCACGTGTGGACGGTGACAGCACATTAAATTTCCCAATTCCTAATTTAAAAACAGCCTTCCCACTCCCACCAACATAATATTTCAAATGTGTATTATTATTATTTATTTATTTATTTATATATTTAGTGACCTTACATCTCCATCTTTTTACTTGACCGTGGAGACTGTCTACATCTCCATTTAACATATATTAGGTAATCAATTTAGATGTTTCTTTATTATTATTTATTTTTAAAGTAAATATAGTGCATATTTCAGGCGTCTACCTGTTACCGTTATCAATATCGAGCAAAAACGGGCAAAAATATCACGTTTGTTGTATGGGAGCCCCCTTAAATATTTATTTTATTCTGTTTTTTAGTATTTGTTGTTATAGCGGCAACAGAAATATATCATTGTGAAAATTCGGCCGGTTTTTATTAGATTGCAATAACAATTGAGTATTTTTTAAGATAATGTATTATTAAAGCCGCTTTAAAGAATCCTAAAATTGCTCATTTATTTTTCAAAAATATTTTAGCACCTTCTGTTAGCAACGTTTAAAAATGTTTAGCAAGTTTTTGGCATCTAGGCGTATTTTTAGGGTTTCGTACCTCAAAAAGAAAAAACGGAACCGTTGTAGAATCACTCGTGTGTCTGTTTGTCTGTCACAGCGAAACTACTGACTGATTGAGTTGAAATTTGGTACAAATATGTAAGTCGGTGACTGCAACATGGACGTGTACCATAAATAAATGAATCTTAAACATGGGGGCCACTTTTGGGGAATAAAATAGAAAATTAAAAAGAAATGTTTTGCATATCGTGTGATATGTCAAATGAAAGGGCTCGTTGTGAGAATCTTAAATGTTTCTTTATATAATATTAAGTTTTGAAGTTATTTAGGAAAATAGGCGAAAATTGACATCTCCCCTCCTAATTTCCGAAATTACGGGATCAAAAATTGTGAAAAAATACAAACAAATATTTACCTATAACATGAAAATCTATCAGAAGTCTATGGTATTTAAAGTGACAGGAAATTTCAGATAACCACGTACGGAACCCTTTCCACGTGAGTTTAACTCGCACTTGTCTGGTTATTAATTTAAAAGTTGGCATCACTGATTCACAGGGTAACGGTAAGCGTACTGTGCCGTCTTCACTGGGTAAACTTACCACTTCATATTTCACTGCTATTTCGCGGTAACAGAGTAAGTCAATGCCCGATCTGAAACTCTTAATAAAGTGCACTGCAGAGCTCCAACTTGGGGTGAGGGGGGTAGGGGGTGATGTGGGGTGAGGGTGGGGTGGGGTGAGGTGGGCTACGGGGTAGCGATGCACTACCCGGTGTCAAATATCATGGTTTAGTGTATGAGACATTATCAATACTTCGACTTCACATATTATATACACCTAAAGACTGAGAAAACATAACCCTCCTTTGTTTGGCGCACTTCGGTAAAACTATATATTTAGCGTCTTAATAACAAGGTTGATGTTGCTCGGTTCGTTGCCAACCCAACAAGTGAAGTGTAGTACGAAGTGCTTCGGAGCCCTTTATGCGCGAGTCCGACTCGCACTTGACCAGTTTTTTACGTTTTACACTTATAGATAAATAAATTGTTGTTTTGTAAAACTTACAAACAGAAAAATTCCGCCTGTTCCATCTATCCCTACCGCCATATCCCCCCTAATAGAGATATGTGGAATACTTTTCCATTCTTCTCCACCCGTAGGGATATTATTCCATATATCCCTACTAAAATTCACTGCGGTAGGGACTTGTGGAAATTTTTCCATCTATCCATACCAGCTTGCCCCCTGGTGCAGATAAGTGTAAATTTTTCCAATTATCTATACCAGCTTGCTCCATGGTGGGAACAAGTGGAACTTACTCCACCCATCCATACTAGCTTGCCCTTTGGTAGGGATAGCTGGAATTTATTCCACCTATCCTACCAAAGAGCAAGCTAGTATGGATAGATGGAATAAATTCCAGCCATCCGTACCAAAGAGCAAGCTAGTATGGATAGGTGGAATAAATTCCAGCTATTCCTACCAAAGGGCAAGCTAGTATGGATAGGTGGAATAAGTTCCACTTATCCCCACCAGGGGGCAAGCTAGTATGGATCGTTGGAAAATATTCCACTTGGCCCTACTCACTGGGGGCTAGGGTGGACAAATGGACATATTATTTCCATGTATCCCTACCGGTGGAGAAGAATGGAAAAGTATTCTACATATCTCTATTAGGGGGGATATGGCGGTAGGGATAGATGGAACAGGCGCCAATTTCTATCTATTAGTATTTTCCTTTACATATTGTACAATAAAAACAGAAGACAAAGATTTTTGACTCCCGAATGGACACAAGTTTAAGTTAAACCACACTAGTGCTGACGAAAGAGATAGAAAGATAAACGGCTTCAACTAATCCCCGTGTCTGGTAAGGCCGCTGGACACGTGCATAAACTTTCAATTTTCTTTCTTAGAAATTTTGTAATGAGTTTTATGCTAATAGTAATATGGACCAATTTTCAAAGCACGTGATATAGTATTAAAATTAGGTCTGGATCACACAGAGCGCTCTAATCTGTTTAAGTTCTTAAATAGCAATTTGTCACTGAACTACCCGGCGAGCCTAAATTGCCCCGTCAGTGCGTATAAACTACATGTTCGTAGCGTGTCCTTCGATCTTGGTCGTATTTCGACGCGACCAGCCATGGTCGTAAGTACCTAACTCCGCATAATGCCTACGGGCGCGCGGTTCAATTTATGATTGTCGATATAACGTAGCTGCTATTGGTTGTACGGTTCGCGCATCGTCGCGCGCACCCTGTGTGAGTGAGATAGAAACTGCTGTAGACAATTTTGCACCTTATAATTATTACGCCTACGATCGGAAGTACGTTTCCTGGTGTGATTTTATCTGGGGTGTAATTCGATTGCCGGGCGCAGGGTTGTCAGACGTACGATAATTATCGTACGATGTAAGATTAATACGAAGAATACGATGTGTATTATCGTATGCAAAAGTACGATAATTTACAGTGCTCCTGGGAAGTACAAAAAGTACTTACTAGTTATTCATTGATTGTAATTAATTTGTACCGATTAGCTTTGTATGCTGCCCTTTTTATGTGTTAGTTTTAGTTAAAACTCTAATGTAAAAGTTGGGAAAAAAATACTTACTGCTGAGTTTCTTGCGGCATTTCTTTTCAGCAGATGTCTCCTTTCGAAGCGCTGGTAGCTTCAGACATGTAAAAGAGCCCATGTGGCCTACTTGCAAAATAAATATTTTCATTTTCAATTAAAGACGATATTGACCGTCAAGTTCCAATTTAATATATTCGTAGTTTTGGGAATAAGCTTCTTTCAAATTACACGTGTAAACAACCTTGGTAAGTCTTTTTATTCAAAAGTGTTTTTTATTAAACAGATTAAAGTTACTAACTACAAATAAATAACGTCATTTTTATCGCCATGTCTCTGTTAGTAGCTTTATCAATTTAAATAAAAAAAAACGCGTTTTTATAACATGTTTTTTTGCCCATTGGACTTTAATATTGCAATAAAATGCGTACACAAAATTTTGTGTCTGTGCTATTCACCGTTAAAGACTTCCTTTGTCTGGAGCTAATCCTGGATGTCGATTCAGGTCATGCTTACCATAAAAATGCATGGTCATCGGAACCGAACTTGTATGTAAAAATCAGCTTCGTGAATACAAACATTGCAAGTTGAAAAAGAGTTTGTAAAAAAGAAAACTCATTTCTATAAAAATACTTACCACGATCGATTACACGTTTTCTAATCTGACAAAAACAAAGTATAGCTATATACGCGGTACACTAGGGCCACTTTGATAGTAGTACGATATTTTTTCATCCGGTACGATAATCCAATTGCACTCGTGTGGCAACCCTGGCCGGGCGATGGCTCCATTAGTCCGTCCGCCTGATAAGGCGCCGGTCTCACCAGTCGCAAATGCAGCGACCGTACGCTTGCCAATCGCATACGGTTACTGGACTAATGTAATTGTGCCTAATCTTGGCACGGAATATCCAATAAACTCCGTCCGCATACCCGGGCGACAATTTGTTACTAAAACTGCTTACTGAATAGGGAATATACATAAAAATCGAAATGAGCTATAAATTATGTATTATAAAAAAAAAATGTACGTAAAAGAAAATACCGGCCCAGTGCACGGACTCGCGCACGAAGGGTTCCGTGCCATTATCTGTAATCAAGCAAAAAAATAATCGTTTGTTGTATGGGAGCCCCCCTAAAATATTTGTTGCATTTTAATTTAATTATTTATTTTTAAAGTGAATATATATCGAAATAATGTGTGAATATTTCAAGCGTCTGCCTGTTGCCGTTATCAGTATCGAGCAAAAACGAGCAAAAAAAATCACGTTTGTTTTATGGGAGCCCTCATATATATTTATTTCATTCTCTTTTTTAGTTTTTGTTGTTATAGCGGCAACAGAAATACATCATCTGTGAAAATTTTAACTGTCTTACGGTTCATGAGATACAGCCTAGTGACAGACGGACAGCGGAGTCTTGTGTTGTCCTGTGTAATGTATGATTCGGTCATTCGTGATTTTGACTCCACCCGTATTAGGTATTATTTCATTGAATTTAGGAACTGATCTATTTATTAGGTGACAGAATTATTATATTGATGATTTAACGAATTAAATGATATTATGATACTAATAGTTTGTTGACTACTACTCCTCTGCTGCACTGGGAGTGAAGAAATAGCGTAGAATGCGTGCAGATGCTTATCATCCTGGCATGTCGTAAAAGTCGACTAAGGGACGGGTCCTCTCCAACATGGTGGACTATCTGTATGGGCGATGGGCTGATCACCTGTCACCATACGGTTCATCATACCATCTTAGGACTAATTAATCAAACGTGGCCACAAGTAGTCTTGTGGCTCTGCCCACCCCATTAGGGATTTCGGGCGTGATAATATGTATGTATGTATGTAGTTTGTTGATGATATTTATAATGTGAGAGATTTACTATTTTTAGGTACAAATGTAATATAGCTGCTTGTCACTTACCTTTTAGAGGACTGATCTTATATTCAGGCTATAGAAAGAAGTGATCAAACTATAATTTAAAACACATATTTACATTAATCCGAAGATTCATATTTAGACACAGTTTTTATTAATATGGTTACTAATAATTAGTATATTTAATGGGGATAGATATTATAATTAGGGTATTGCAGATTAGTCACACATCTAAACTTAGGTGACAGAAAATATTTGACCCCTTTTAAAACCTTATTTTATTGTGACGTCACCGTCTCTAAAACCTTTTTAGCTTCATATCCTTGTAAATAATTTCCGGCTGGATTTGATCTTGAGATCCGTCCGCCTCTCAGTCAAGAACAAATATTTTTCAATCATTTTGTCAAATATTGACCCTTCGTAAGAGATCACGGGTGTGGCTCTGTTAGATCAAACTGTGTTCATGAACTCGCCGACGAGCCTAACTCGACCCGTCAGTTCGTACAAACTACATGTCCGCGCGTGTCTTCGACCGTGGCCGTATTTCGACGCAGCCGGCCACGGACGTAGGTACGTTACTCCGCATAATGCCTGTGAGCGCGTGCGTCAATTTATAATTGTCGGATGAAATGAGCTCGTCGCTCATTACGTCTTATTTCATCCTACAAACATAAATTGACCCACGCGAAATACGACCAAGGTCTAAGACTCGCACGAACATGCAGTTCATACGCGCTGACGGGTCAAGTTACGCTCGCCGCTGAGTTCATGAACGAAGTATTTTAATAGAATCACATTGTAATTCTCTAACGTGTGCAAGGCTGACCAGCGGATAAACGAAGCTTAATTTAGACTGTAAGGACAAAGCCATTCGGTCGAAATTTGAATGCGTACCTGAATCAGCCGCTGCACAAGTTAATCACAAGGCTGTTCAACCTTTATTCAAACATCCCGTAGTATGCTAAAATACGATTTATACATAAATGAAATGCAAATTTATTAAATAAGCCGCACTAAATTAATTCCCCGATACAGTTACTTAATTATGGTAATAAGTTAATAACATTTCGCGTTAATTTAAAGGGAATTTTGGCAGCGCTTTGTGGATTTAACAAGGAAATAAATCAACAGCCCAAACTCTGATAATTTATCTTGGTGCCATGATTAAGTAGTTTGTGTAGTCAATTAGTGTTTAGTTTGACCGACGCTGGTGGTCTCAGACCTGTCCAGCATCACCAGGATTCATAGCTGGGCACCGTTCATCAAATAGTTAACTTCGTTAATCGCTAATCCGTTACTAAAAAAGTACACTCGTGATGGTAATTGAATTTTATGTCGTTGCGTTAGTAATCTATATATATAAAAATGAATTGCTGTTCGTTAGTCTTACTAAAACTCGAGAACGGCTGAACGGATTTATCTTATCTTAGTCTTGAAATGTTCGTGGAGGTCTAGGGAAGGTTTAAAAGTACATAGGTTACTTAAATTATTATTCTTCGCAGACGAAGTCGCGGGCACCAGCTAGTTTGCTTATAAAAATGTCGGTATGTGCTATGGAAATTTACGCAGGACATGAAACATTAGTTGAAATAGGGTATTGCATTAGAGATGGTAATAATAGCTATTATTTAGAGATCAAATACAAATCAAAAGCTATCTGACATCCGCGCGGTCTCTTTTTGGCAAATAGTTTTAAAGGAAGTTAATGAGTCCGTTAACAATTTTTGAAGTTAACTTAAAAGTTAATCTGTAAGTCGAAATGTTACTTCGTTAATTAACGATTAACAGATTAACGGTCTTGTGCCCGGCTGTGGGTTTGTATAGCGCTCCGATACTACAGACGGTGCTGGCTGAACATCAGCGCTGCGGGTGTCTGACACCTCAGCATTATGCTGAGCCAGCGACCTCTCTGCCGCGACGACACACATCCCTCGTTTTTCTGTTTTGTTTTTGTTATTATTATTGTGCGCCTTGTGTGGTAAATAAATGTCTTTTTTTAGTTTATTTCGAACTACGAAGGGCTTCTAAGCAAGGGTTCTTATCGGGACTGCCGATATATTGTATCGTCGGTAGCATGCCAAAACCGCGTTGTTTATATGACGTTGTTTATACACTGACGTTCACATTCGTGGTTTTCTCATTTCAGTGGCGATATAGTTAATCACTTAGTAGGCCCTGGTCAATGGCAGTTCGCGGAGTGCTCAAGGTCACATCGGTTGCGCGCGTATTGGTTTCGAAGTTTCCTATCTAAGTATTTATTTTCGTGCGTGCGCTACGCGCCTACGCCGTAGCATGTCTACGGGCTACGCGATTGACACGTTTAATGAGCTTTAACTGTGTTGTAAAAAGACGGCTATTGGGTCTTTGCCAATTTTAAATAGTAAATACATATCTACTTGGTCTTTCTACAACTAAACAATATTTTAGACGTCACTTTGCCAATTTTTAGCCTAGGTTTGCTTTATCTAGGATAAAACACGCAGTATCACCCAAAATATGCTCATTTTGAGGTTAGAAACTTGGTTACCAAATAAGCCAAATTTAATATGGATGAATCTACTGTAAATCCATAATTTAAAGTAAATAAAGAACGGAATAAATAACTAAACCATAAACTATAAAAGTCATTGTCGAATTAAAACTTTCACGAGACATTATGAATGAACCCTTGAAAAACATGGCCTTCACAATATATTGTGAGTAGAGCCGTGTTTATAGACGTCATAGTTTATGGTTCAGTGTTGCCAGTACAAAAAAGCGTGAAATATTTCGTATCTGAAGGTTTTCTATAAAGTCGTTCATTAGTGAGCACTCCATTACCGGCGCCATTAAGTTAACGAGATATTTTTATGCATTCCAAGTTTTTAAACCCGCTTTCTAGTAACGTAAACGCGAACCGGGTTATAGCATTTAAAAGACTATCGAAATTCTACGTTTAGATTAACTTCAGTAGGTACAAAATTCCGTTGTACGTCGCCCTTATTTCTATAGCTATAAAAGGGATGTGCAACGGGTTTTTTTACGGCGCGGTGCCGTACCGTGGTTATGTAGCGGCGCCGCGCCGTTCCACGTTGACGACGTCGTACCGTGGTGTTGTGGCAAGGCCCTTACAGGGCCCACCCTATATAAAAAATACTGTAACAAATAGTGACTCCATGGTATTTTAGAACCACGACGTGCTACCCCATTTTCTAGCCCTAGATATTTACTATTATTAGCACATATAACAGTCAAATCGAGTCGTCATATTCGACGCGGATAGCCTAGTTGGTAGTGACCCTGCCTCTGTAGCTAGCGTCCCGGGTTCGATTCCCGGTAAGGGAAAATATTTGTGTGATAAGTACGAATGTTTGTTCCTGAGTCTTGAATGTCTACTATGTATTTAAGTATTTATTTCTCTATATAAGTATGTATATAATCGTCTAGTACCCATAACACAAGCCTCTAGAGGTTACTTTGGCACTAGATCGATTTGTGTAAAGATTGTCCCCTGATTTATTTATATTTATTTATTTAATACAATTAAACTCAACAAACAATTACGTAAACTACTTTGATGTCATACAACTTCTACATGTGTGTCTTAACTTGCATAGAATTATGCATTAGCGAAATTTGCATGTGATCTTTTGCAATATAAAAAACCGGTCAAGTGCGAGTTGGACTCGCGCACGAAGGATTCCGTACCGTTATCTATAAAAACGGCAAAAAAAATACGTTCGTTTTATGGAAGCCCCCGTAAATATTTATTTTAGTATTTGTTGTTATAGCGGGAACAGAAATACATCATTTGTGAAAATTTCAACTGTCTAACTATCACGGTTTATGAGATACAGCCTGGTGACAGACGGTCAGCTGAGTCTTAGTAATAGGGTCCCGTTTTACCCTATGGGTACGGAACTCTAAAAACGGAAGAGCTCATTTATAGCATGATTATTTCTAACTGCAAAGTACTGTCCCGTGATTCTGTAACCAGGAGAAAGCTTGTCGTCACCCATGTTGGCACTAACCGGTTTTCCTTGCAGACGAGTCGTTGGCGAGCGAACGGCTTTGCGCGTTTGATAATCACATGAGTGGAATCACAACGGTCGTCCATTACTATATTCGTTGCAGTGATATTTGCTATAACAGTCAAATCTCTTACTAGCAGTCAGCGCTGACTGTGATTTTAACTCAGCGCTTTATTCGCCTACGAGGACTTTGCCGCACAGAAAACCGGTTTGTGCTGGTATGTTATTCCCGTCGCTCATTTCGTCTCTCTCCTTTTGCCGACAATCATACATTGACCACGCGCGTAGGCATACGGAGAGGGAATACGTCCGTGGCCGGATGCGTCGAAATACGATTGATTGAAGACACGCACGCTGTCATTCAATCTCTTTAACGCAAAGCACGTCTGAGATAGAACACGAATTTCAATCTTACGTCAAACTGATGAAGGCTTTTTTACCCTGACGCTGACGGATATATTCGTCGTTGGCGTTGAAAAGGTTAAAAGAATCACACCCCTCGTCGTAAGAATCAGACCCCACGACTTATTCAACATTGGCCTAAATCAGGAGTCTAAATTACGGGCCGAGGGCCAAAACCGGCCCGCGAGCGCTACTGATCCGGCCAGCGGCAATAGGTTGGGCTTTCCTGGCATTGTGCCATGCCGAGTAGATAAATAATGTATACAGATATAGTGAATAATATGTTTCCATCGGTAAAACTCGGATCTCAATCGGAAGACGACGGGACCCGAAGTGTCAATTAATTATTGTATTCAATGAGTGACATGTTTATATTCATTAATATGAAACTTTATTGTTTACTGTCAAATGTCAAAATGAAAAATGACAGCATAGTATGATGACTACTAGCCCCCAATTCTCGATGCATTCGAGATAATGTCGATTGCAAGATTAAACGTCAGATTCATACAGTTGTGTCAAATGACTGTATGCACTGACGTTTAATCTCGATTGTAAGATTATCTCGAATGCACCGAGAATTGGGGGCCTGCTGAAACTAATTGAGAGAGCACGATAAATACGAACTTTTCCGATGAAACACGATGGAAACTAATTATGCACTACATCTGTAGCAACTTTAAGGTCTTGGCGCTCTTGGCCTGTACGATTTACTGGAAAAGGCAGTGTGGCCCTAAAAGGCTTATTACACCTTCCTAAATTTACCCACTTACGAGAGGGACGCCGCAATACGTTGGAATGTGATTGAGATATCTCCATACGTATCTAACGTATTGCGGCATCCCTCTCGTAAGTGACTAAATTTAGGAAGGTGTAATAAGCACTTAAGTGTGACAGCCTTAACTTTGGTGGGTAACACTGACTTTTCCTTCTTCTTGTCATGGGTGTCGAGTTAAGTTATTGTTCCTTGGTAAATAATTACTGAAATATAGATATATAAACAAACGTGCACGTGTTAATTGAATCATAGTGCGGCGGTTTAGAGATTCCTGCTCAATGATAAAGAAACGAAATTATGTTTGAATATGTTTTGTCCTCGTTTTGCATATGGTGTCCATAACACGGATCAATGTCAAATATCTGCCTAGTTTGGAAGTTTTGATTCTAATAATGTTGCTGAGGAAACCACTGAGCTGTTATACTTTAAAAGTTAAACATAAACAACTGCTGCCATGCGAATCATTACTTAAATTACATACATGTACCTACATCGCGGTCTTTATGCTTAAGGGCCTATCTGTTTTACCCTTTGCATTGCAGATAAGACCTTTTTATATACGGTAATGCAGATACACCCTTTTAGCTTGAAATTCACGTTACATATGTATTGTACATGATCACTTGCCAAATAATTGGCACGATGGTTTGCTGGAATATATTTCACTTTAAACTACTTTTTCGTATGTAGATATGTTCTGTAGATATTATTATAAAAACATCTCTCGAAAAAGGAATTATGATACATTATAACTTTATGCGATATAACAGATCATATGCACAGTGGCACATAAAAGCTGATGTTGATATCAAGTAACACATTAATGTTTGTTTCAGACAAAATGTTGTCCACGCCAGAGTACAAGCGGCCATAGTGAAATGACAATAACTAGAATAAAGGTAAGAAACTAGAAATTACCTTTATTTCATAATAACATCGCCACATTACAAATTTTGTGAATAGCAAAATGGTTTTAGGCAACAACATATTGCTGGTCATTTTCGGTTGAAGTGCATTACTAACTCAAAACAGACACATTTGGTGATGTGTTACTATAGAACTAAACAGCGATGCGAGGAATCTTTAAAAAGGCCCACCCCATTTTGATAACTTTTTTAATTTGCACTTTATATCCGAAGTGATAGGATCACTATAAGGTGTATGCATGTTTGTTTTCATCTTTCATTGAAAAACACTTAGAAATAGAAACCAAACTGAACGCTTCATACAAAATGGACAGACTTTGATGCAACAGTCTATCTTCGTTCCAGTTAAAAAAATCTAGCGAGCTATACAGTAGCCAGATACGATCTGTAACATCTGACATCTCACCGCGCGCGCTCATTGGTCAAATCAAATAACCACGCGCTTCCCCAGCTTCAGCTGTACCACCGCGCGCGCTAATTGGTCAAATCAAATAGCGCGCGCTTCCCCGGCTTCCTGTTACACACACACTTCCGTCCCATTTCACGAAATCACTCCCACAGATTGCAGGAAAGCGAGAGGAAAGATGTGACACATCAAAAATATAGTATTTATACGTTTGCAAATAGGGTTCAAAATCTGGTTCGCAACTCTGATATCTTCGGAACTTATGTGGGGAAGGAAGACATTGTAAGGGAACCGGCACTCTGCGAAAGTTTTCAAGGATGCGTGTGAGTCCTCAATCCGTGCCCATCATTGGGACATAGGCTAATGCATGCTGATATTGATAATCCACGAAGATGTTTTGTCTCGCTTAGTGTGGGGAGCGCTCATGAGACAGTCGTGCCACCGTCTGCTCGAACATCAGCAGGCAGGGGAAGAGGAGCCCCCACTTTATTCACCTATCGATCAAATATCAGGTAAATATTCATTTGTACTGTGTTCACCCTTATGTAACTTATACCGGAAGTTGGAAAAACTACTGTGACACGTTGCACTAAAGTTGAATTTTCGAGATAACGCCATATTCACTGGAGTCTAAGTTTCAGTCTGAATAAATTGTTGATACTAGAACCATGGACGAAAAGAGTAAAGACAGTCAATCGCCTTAGAAACGTGTCCCTTGGATTTCGTAACTCCATCTACTGGCGAATTTCTTAAATTGCGGCTGAATAATATGCTTTTTTTATTTCATTATTGCTTTCGGTATATTCATTGTGTAATTTCGGTGGCATTCCTACACTCTTTGCAATTAACGACTTTTCAATGGCGTTGCAAAAAGCTTACCCCGCTGCCGTACACTATTAAATACAGAGAATTGGTTCTGCCTTTGACGTACATTAATCTTTCGTATATACATATAAAGACTCGGCATTGTTAATACCCTTATTTTTAATTTTATAAAGTATGGTCTACACGATTCAGTAGGTTTATAGGTATTTCCAAAACACGATGCTCTTTTTTGTGGACCTTAGGGGTCGTCCTATTACTACGCGACTATACGATTATCGCAACTTCGCGCGAATTTTACTCGTACAAACGCGCGATCAAACATATTGATCTCAACGCGCGATCAAACGTTTATGTGAAATAGGTTTCCTAATTTTGAAATTCGCGCGACAACTTCCTCGCGCCGTTGGGGAGCAGGGCAGAAAGGGTAATCAACATATTTCCCGACTGTAAAAAAAATGCGTTTCTTACGTTTATGGTTGGGGCCGACCGATGCCATGCGTGCCGATGCCAAATTGCAAAGCTGACTCCGCGGTCGCTTGCATCTTCAATTCGCGCGATGATCGCGTATTTGCGGTCTATTAGGACACCCAGTTTGTACTATCGCGCGACCACGCGATGGTCGCATCGCTTACTCGCGCGATAATCCCGTAGTCGCGTTGTATTAGTACGACGCCTTAAATACCTTTTCTCTGCCAGTGGAATTTCCCTAGAACATGACACCGTATGTAGAAGTTGACGTAGACATGGTTTGCGGTTATTACTGGGTCTATATTGTCTCCCATAAAATTAAAGTCCCAATTTTCACAATCCATAACGTTTTTGGTCATAATAATTATTAGTGATAATGTTGAAATTCCCATATTAATAGGTATAATTTCTGAGTTCCGATTTTCGCTGGTCATATTTGTCGAAAGTCATAAAAACTATATTCATAACTTTTACTTGTAATAACGATTATTACGTCTAAACTTGTTGAACATAACAACAATATACATACAATTTTAGTACCTAACTTGTGCAAGCGGGAAAATTTCTGAGCATTAATCTAACTTAATTTATTTATACTAAATATGGTTAGGTAATCCTCAAATTCATAATGTATAACATTAAAAGACCCGAATAAAGCATAAGATATTACAAACAAGCAAGATTTTCTGCACAGTTACAAAAAAAGACGTAACATCGAAGGCTAAGGCCCGCCTTAGACTTCTCAACCTAACGACCTACGAGTATTTTGTCTCGTTCGCTCGCTCACTGACATTTACCATTTGTAGTCATAAAATGTCAACTTCTTCAGCATAACATCTTACAAACAAGCAAGATACTACCGAAATATTGAAAATTACCATTACCAAATTTAGACAATGAAACGGTATGGGTGAAAGTATTTAGGACTCTCTAATAATCGATATGCCCTTTGTATGTTTGTTTGTATAGATATAAATATTGACTTTTGAAAATTATAATATGTAACAATATGGATTATTAACGTTAGAATTATTAAGGTTATGCTTTACAACTTTTATGACTTTCGATGATTATGAGCATAAATAATATGGGAATCAATTACTGAATTTCAAAATTCGAAACAGTAAGTTTATGGGTGACAAGGGAATCCCGTTAATACTACTGATTAACTAGTTTATTCAAGTAAATGGTGTTTTTTTTTTGTTACGTTATATCTTATATTAAGAAAGACTTGTGGTTGTAATTTTAGGGCAATAGTTTATTTATAATTATTATTAAACTTAGTTTATAAACTGTATAAGTTAATTTTAAGTGTACGTTTAAGTTGATGTATCTTAATAGCTTATTAATTTCTTTTTTTTTCTATAATTCAAAAAAGGAGTAAGTAATATGTATAATGCATAAGAAACTTTATTTAGCTTCTCACATATAATTGTGATACCAATTTGGCAAAAGCCAACGGAAAACCGTTACCTTTTTAACTAACTTAAACTCAAAAAGTTTGTCTTCACATGCACCGAGAATTGGAGTCCTGGTACACTGCGATTGGCGTACGTTAGCGAAAATCCCCGCCATTTCTATTATTGCTTCCCGAGTTAGAGTTGGTCGCGCGGAAAATGTCCAGATCAAGTGTCGAACAAATGGATTTAACGCCGTCGTCAAATTGTTCTCTGAGCAGTGGTTCTTAACCTTAACTCTTTCGTAACGAGGGACCATTTGACAATATTTTTGTCTTGCCATGTACACTGTGTGGAGGTAAATACAGTAAATGGAAATTAATAAATGATTCTTCTATCGATTGTTCACTCGGAGCTCAACTCGCGGCACGTGTCGTTGTGTCGACTCGTTGTCACTCATTTAATATTTTTCCGATGGCTTCGAGGACTACTTCGGGTTCTTCCAGAGACCACCAGTGGTCCGCGGACCACCGGTTAAGAACCACTGTTCTAGATGACCAAAATTTCCAATTTAAACCTCTTACCAAAAATAGATAGTACTAACGAACAGAAGAATAAAGCTGTCTAACAAAACCGGTGTTTAAGTGCCTTCTCTCCGTCGCATAACACGTGCTCTTTCGTGTACGCTAGGGTTGTTAGTTTTTTATTCGCATCACCCAACAACACCAAACATCTAGGCTACTTGATGACGCGCGAATCGGCCAGCGAGCGAGCGAGCGGCAACCTTTACAGCACCGAGCTGTCCGACGGCCGAGCGTACCTAAAAAGTGCGGAGTGAAACTCCTCTGCTCTTACCAGCTAAATCAAAGGAGGAATACACACTTAGGACTTCTTGAAGTGGAAACAAAGTTATCTATTTATTTATTTATTTTCCTCACACAGTGCATAGTAGAACATTATATAATACACGTGTGCAAAGGTAACTCCTAACTCGTGCCGTAGAAAGCACTCGCTGCGCTCGGGTGTTCAATCGTCACCTCGTTGAGAATTACCTATTTAACATACTTGTATCATAATTCATAATCTAGTAATATCAGCCGGTAGTATCTGAGCGTAGCGTGCTACGAACAAGCGCCGTAGCATTTGCTACGAGGAGTGCTACGTAGGATGCTTCCGACATTGTATTCCTTGTTCATAAAAATATCTGCAACTATGTTTATTTAAAAGTACCTTTATGTTGATGTTTAAAACTGGCCAATTTTGAAACATCTGATATATTAATTATTATTTTTCAAAATATCATAAAATCATTGAATAATGTCATTTCAGAACTAATATAGAGGAATGATAATAAAATATTTATTTACTCAGATAAATGAATGAATCTATTAGTAATACATTTTAAATATTAACAATAATAATTTAAAATAGGTTAGTCAATTACCATACAATAAAAAGTGATAATTAAGCCTACGCAGTTCAGTAATAGTACAGCCACATTCTTGTCAAATCAAACTGAAAACGTTTATTCAGCATATTGGCCCCAGGGCCTCTATTCGGGACTGCTAAGTGATTTACTATATCGTCACTAAAATGCCAAAACCGCGAATGTGTCGTTGTTCTGTACGTGTTTGACGATCACATTCGCGGTTTTTGCATTTTATTCGCGATTTAGTCAATCACTTAGAAGTCCCGAATACAGGCTCTGTGGGCTCTTTTACTTGTCATATGAATAAATTAAAATGGGTTGAATCTACCAGCGCTTCGGACAGCACCATCATTAGTACTAAGCGCCGCAAAAAACTCTGTAGAAAGTCATCTTTTCAAATTAAACATTGATTTTATATGAAATATAAAAACATAAATAAAATAAACTAAAAAATAATGACTGTGAAGAATAGCGAATGTGTTCAAATTCAGATGTGTATAATTCACATTGTGCAAAATTACGAATAGGACGAAACAATAATGGCATAGTCAAAGTCAAACTATCTTTATTCAATTTAGGCTTTTACAAGCTCTTATGAAGGTCAAGGAATGAATCTACCACCGGTTCGGAAAAAACCCTCTACTGAGAAGAGCCGGCAAGAAACTCGGTGAGGTACCATTTTTTCAAATCAGTACACATATAAGTCAACAATGATGTCTACAGTTTTATACAAATCTAAGTATATACCACAGCAGGTACGCTCATCGAGACCCAGGGATCGCCAGTGCAGGTCACGATTTAAGCCAAACGTCCCTGTCCATGACGTAGTCTTTTACTGAGTAATATGCCCTAGAAATAAGAATTCGCTTTACAGTAGATTTGAACATTGTGTCTGTTTGTTCTATAATGTTTTTAGGTATTTTATTGTAAAAACGTGTACAATTTCCTAGAAATGACTTTTTAGTTTTAGCCAGTCTATAAGTTGGTACTTTAAGCTTTCCGGTATTTCTAGTAGCCTTTGGCTTATCTACATTTGTAGGAAAATTGTATCTATTTTTTCTGATATACATTATTATTTCAAATACGTACAGCGAAGGCAGTGCTAGTATTTCAATTTCCTTAAAAAAATCCTCAGTGACTCGCGGGTGCCCATGTTATATATGGCCCTGATGGCCCTTTTTTGCAAAATAAAAATAGACTCTAAGTCAGCAGCTGATCCCCATAAAATTAAACCGTATGAAATAGTGCTTTTGAAATACGCGAAGTAACCCAACCATAAACATCGAATAATCCGTTTTGACCTGTATGAAGACACCGTAAATATATATATATCTGAATATATAAATAAACTAGCGGCCACAGGAAGGAAAATGTTTGTTTCTTAAAATGTGTTTTACCCATTATTATAATTAAATGCGTTGGCCTCATAAAATCGTACAACAAATTGTGCTTGCATTATTTCTTGATTCTAATCTCCGTTTATCGAAAATTCTCAGTAACACAATAAAATGCCAACCAGGTCGCAGTTTTAATATCGTTATCGAGTTAACTTTTGTCTGAGTGAGAAGTTATTTTAGTACGCTAAGGCGGGTAGTCTCAAGGTCTGTCAGACTAAATATCAGGTCAAATTTAAGTAAATCGATAATAGTAGATTGTTGCACCAAGCAGAAAGTGATTCATTATTGCGCCGAGTGTTAGTTTGGAGCCCGAACGCAAACGAGGACTCTAAAAACACGAGCGCAATAACACATCACTTGATGCGAGGTGCATAATCTGCTTTTCTTTCTACTACTGCAAAAAGTTGATAAAAAAGTAAAAGTATAGTTAAACCCGACTAGCGGCGTAAAAAGAATTTTTGTACCTGGTATGACGCACCCTTAGAATTTTTATATAGCCTATGATATGATACTTGCACGTTCTCCCCGAATCTTAAGATACCCTATTTATTAAAATCGGTCCAGTCGTTCTGAAGGTAAAGTAAAACATACGAAAACTTTTCACAGAAAACTTGTATCTAGTGAATTCATTTTGACATTATGCCAATTTTTTTTTTAAATCTTTTAGTAAATTATTCTCTTATCAGCCAGTACTTTTAACATTTTAGACGGGGCAATCACAGTTCGACCGCCGACATGTGGACTGTCTTGCTAACAGTAAGTCCACAGAAAAGTGTTCAGCTGTCCCGTTGGACTGTGAATGGGCGGATTGGGTGGCTGGTGGTGTAAACTTTTTGACAACTAACCAAATAAAAAAAAATTACAAAACAGTGCATTAATGAATTTTGTATGCAACTTAATTGCTCTAGAGGAAATAAGGGTTGCTTTGTGCTGAGTATTTAAGGCCATAAGGATGAAATTAAAGAGTAGTAGGAAGAAAAATATTTAACATGCTTTTATTAGCTTCACTTGTAACTAACAAACAATTTAATAAAATCTTAGAAATTTACTATTTTACTACGGTTTTGATAATAGCGTATTTTTTTAGTTTTTGTGAACTATGATTATTGACATTCGTGACCTAAATTTGATCGAATGGATCTTTATAAAACCCAGCCTAAACTTGCACTAAAATCTAACAAATCTCGTCCCTGATTTCGACTGAGAATCGTTAATTGAATCGTGCACTCGTAGGCATTATCACCTCCTTCAGTTCAGATTGGAGTGGCCTTTCAATAGTGCAATTAAAGGCATTACAATGGCAACGTCAGATTTGCAGCGTTGCGAGATCAGCTTTGTAATACTGACGCCTCTACGGCAACGCCATCGACAAGCATGCTCCCGCCCGACTACAAGCTGTGTTAAGGTACCTACGACCGTGGCCGGCTGCGTAGAAATACATCCAAGATCGAAGACACGAACGAACATTTAGTTTATACGCACTGACGGGTCAAGTTAGACTCGCCGTGTGATTTCGAACGAAGTTTTATTTAAGATAATCACACCCAATTTGTCTGTAAGATAGATAGACCATATATTCAATAGACTCTGCAAAGCCGGAAGACCCCCACTGCCACCATTACAGGCAAAGAGCCAGCGACCGGCAGACGAGGGTACGCATAACCTCGAACGCACCAATCACAGCCCTCTAAAACCCCTAAAACAAGTTTGGCAGCTTTATTTCCTACTAAAAGTTAGGCTAAACTAAACGGCCTCCCTAGTATAAAGACGATGTGAGTCGGCCGGTTCCGTTTGAAGCTCATACGATCGCCGTATACAAAGCTCAATAGTTATCAAAGATCCACGTAACAATTTCTTATTAAGTGGAGTGTGAACCTACGGCTTTTCATACAAAAGGCGATAACGATTTCCACCCCTTAAAAGTTAACCGATGTTCACCAATTTTTGATAGGTTGTCAGTCAGAATAATATCTAGGTGCATACGTATTGATTTATTCACTATAATTAAGTATTCTCATACAAAACAAAGTTTGGCATTACTTGACTTTCTCGATCTTTAATCAATAATCAAAAAACGTATAGACCTAGATTTTGTTCTGACAGACAAACTTTCAAAAATTGGTCAAAATCGGTTGACATTTAAAGTGTAGAAATCGTTATCGCCTTTTGTATGAAAAGGGTGATTTTTGCCGTTGGTTCACAGTCCTCTTAACACACTTTTATTAGCTTAATTTCTAATTAATTTACAAACAACGTAATAAAATCTTCTAAGTCAATTTTAACCTTCAAATAGTCATAACAATTTGAAACGTAAATGTATGCAATTCGGATGGCAATAAAATAATTTGGTACCACCGGGCTGATCTGACCATGGAGCCAGGAGGTGGATAGTGGAACTCTTCAATGACTACTAGTTCCCTCGAGTTTGGGCTTTACCTTATTGATGAGGGTTGTTTTGTACTTTTTAGTACGTTACTGTATAAAATAATAGTGGTGTGGTAATTGGACTTGTTATGCCCTGTTCCGCCTCTTGCGGCGTCCGTAATAATTAATGAACGGTAGGAGTTTTCACTTATTTCTTGATAATAATTGTACGAAATGTGGCGCCATGGCGCAGCAACCGGTCTTTGTTAGCGCCAATTCTCGTGCTCAACAAATTATTACTTTTATATGGCTTTAAAATTATAGAATTCATTAATTATCGCTAAATTTTAACGTGATGTTATTATTAGATACTTATAGCATTTCAACGGTAAATGGCTCAAATGTGATGTCACGGAATAGTAGTTTATGCAACGGTTGCATAATGATAGGCTTTAAAACACTAGTGCGGTTTTATGAACCGAGCTTTTAGCGAGTTTCATAATAAGATCGCACGTGTGTTTTAAGGCCAAATTATGCAGAGTTGCATACATAACTTTATCTACACACATATTATAAATCCTCCATGATGGGTTCAGAAACAATATTTTCTGACAACAAGTTATTTGTTGCAATCGTGGCTGCATATTTCCGATATCCGGCGCTTTTTCACATCACACACACTCCGAGAAGACTACTATTCATATTTTCAACTAAAATGTAAATTACAAACAACTTTTTCTATTCAATTCAACAACAATTCTACTTTCGTTCAGCAAAACACCTACATAATGGCGGCAATTCGATCCTCCGTCAAGACCATTTTTTTTTAAATCATAGACAAACGAATGAAGTCTCTATTCTCATGTCACTCGAGATCAAATGTTGTGCAGTTTATATTAAAAAAACATACTGAATTGACGTTTCGTATCAATAACTGTTTTAATATCTATGGATACTAGAATAGGGACCCACTTGAGTTTTGACAGCTGTTTCAAATTTAATCTCATTTCTATACTAAAAACGATACGGGAATAACATTGCGGCACTGGTTTTTCCTAATTGGTTGTCAAAATGGTGGTCATTTCCTATGGTTTTTGATTACACTATGGAGGTTTTACGGTATGGGTGTAGATAAAATAGTCTTAAAGTTCTTTTGTTTCCTTTTTGTGTGTGTTTAGGGTTCCGTACCTCAAAAGGAAATAAGGAACCCTTATAGGATCACTTCGTTGTCCGTCTGTCTGTGTCAAGACCCTTTTTTTCAGGACCGCGTCGAGGTATCAAGTTGAAATTAATATCAAATACCCAGGGGGTGCTAGTACGACACGCCCGCGAGTCGTTTGTCGCTCAGTGTGTCTCTGTCAAACTAGTCAAATGTGTAAGGGATGCACTGAGCGACAAATGACTCGCGGGCAGGTCGTGCTAGACATGCAGGTCTAAGCTCCTTTGGAACTGTGAAAAATTCAAACTTCTAAGTCAACGCAATCAAAAGATACGGCCGTTTATGCCGCATTTTTTGACATTCGCAAGGGAATGGATAATTTTCGCCTAAGTATTTTCCGAAATAACTTCCAAAAAAATTATATATTAAGATCATCACAATAAGCCATTTGATATGTCACACGATATAGTTTCCATAACTTTTTTAAATTTTCTAAATGCCCCCCGAAAAAATTAATTAATTTACGTTACATTTATTTATTTATTTATTTATTTATTACACATAAACTTACAGTACACGTACCAAAGCGTTTACATGCTAGACTAAGGACTAAAATAAAAGTTCATTAATAAATACAATACCTACTAAGAAATCAAAATAATAAATCACCAGTTAAAAAATCACAACATAAAATAACCATAATAATAAAATACATGTCCGTGTTGTGGTCACCGATCTACATAAGTGTATCCAATTTGGCTCAATCGGTCCAGTACTTTCGGAGCAAATTGGCTGTGACAGACTGACAGACAGACGAGTGATCCTATGGGTTTTCCATTTTTTCCTTTTGTGGTACGGAACCCTAAAAATCCGAAAGCTGTAAATTTGTAGTCACATCACAATTTTATTTTTTTACATAATTACATCTAAAAGTTTGTACGGAACCTTCGGTGCCTGATACTAATTCGCATTTGGCCGGTTTTTTCAATATTTTTAAATCAGCACCTCGGCAATTGTGCTGAGTAGGGTCCTCATCGGTCCGTTTTGGCTCACAGGGTTTATTATGGTTTCATTTGTTTTTATTCACTACGGATTTGCCATTTTCTATAATCCTAGAAATACATGCGAAACGCGAAAAGCTTAATAGTACGCTGACTGAACGAAAGCAGTTCATAGATACGCCTTTAACTTCATCCCGGGAAGGTTGCATAGGTATACTGGTCTAGTTATAGTTGGAAGGGGAGGGGGGCGGGCAAGCCAAGCACCGTAATTCAGTGCGATCGCAGACCGCCGCTGCATCGCACGGCTCGGTGCAAACCTCCCTAGTTCCGCACCACACGATGTATAAAAGAGCGCTGGAATCAGGTGGGCGTTTGAGGCGATTCGGTACGTATTGCTGGCACTTCGCTTGGCTGTATTTGCCAAATATTTGCGATGCATTTTCTTTTCACGTAAGAGTAAAAGAGTTGCAACACGGATATTTGGTGAAACAACGTGTGAAGCGTTGATAGGTAATCAATAATCGATTTAGCTTCTTTTTTCGAGTTTAGGATTCGGGAGTTATGCGGCTGAATAAAGATAATTCAAAACTACCCTTTTAAAAAATGAGAGTTCGTGTGCTTTGATTAAATGTGTTGAAAAACTAATTTCAACTCGGATTTTGTTTGGTTTTCCCTTCGTCTCTTTTTTGAAACATTTAATTAATTTAAACTTTATCTTGTTACCATTGGACCCGCCACAGCTTCGCCCGCGGTATTTTCCATACAAACTTTATCACCCCTTTTCACACCTTTAGGGATGGAATTTCAAAAAATCCCTCCTTAGTGCACCTCTAGGGTACTCGAGGAATGTCTCCTCCAAATTTCAAACCTCTAGGACGACCCGTTTAGGCTGTGCGTGGTCTATAAGTGAGTCACGGTACTGTTTTATTTACCGACTTCAAAAAAAAGGAGGAGGTTCTCAATTCGGCTGTATGATTTTTTTCTTCATTTTTTTTATGTTTGTTACTTCAGAACTCCGTCATTTATACACCGATTTGGAAAATTCTATTTTTAATCGGTAGGGTATACTTCCAGTTTGGTCCCGTTGTAGTCAAAGTCGAGGTGTGATGAGAGGATCTATGAGGAATCGATGGAAATCTTCAAATATTATAGGCACGCATATGACAATTTTAGTATAATCTGTAATAACTCAAGCAGTTACGTTCCAAAAGCATTATTTGGTGAAGTGGAACTGTTGATGAAGACCGTAGATGATCACCGGAACTCCTAAATGATAAGTGTTTCACAGTTGGCGAATAAAATTATTTATAAGGTTGTGAAGCAATTTATGGTCATGAAAATGCATGTGGTAAAATAGAACCGGGTTTGAAGAACCAGGAGAACTCCATAAAGATTGATGCCCTTGCACCCTGGATAGCAACATTTTGTAAATGGTGATGAGCAATTAGCATTATGCTGTTGTTGCTTGATGTAATAAATGTGTTTTATACGATAAGCACTAAAAAGTATAAAATAAAATAATAATTTAACAAATAAAAAAACCGACTCCAAAACCTCTCTGAAAAGTAAGAAATAATTATTGACTTTCGTAAGTCATTTACCTAGAAATGGGAGATATATTATTGGTTAAGTGAAGTCATAAATTAAATAAATCGAAGTCGGTGGCAAGTTGATAAGGTAATAGGTACATGGAATAAATGGTACTTTCTAATACATCCCTCATTCTGTGTTCATTTACTTGACAAGTCACCACCAACTACCAACCACCAACTTGCCAAGTATTACCTTATTAACTTGCCACTTCGATATATTTAATTTATGACTTCACTTAACCACTAATATATCTGCCGTTTCTAGGTACCTAAATGACTTACGAAAGCCAAAAATTATTTCATACTTTTCAGAGGGGTTTTTGAGTCGGCTTTTTTATTTGTTAAATTATTATTTTATCTAGTTTTCTTTACCATTGTGCCATTTACCATGATTTTACGAAGACAGTCTCGTTAACGAAATCGATCGCAAATACTGCTTATTGCCGATCTTAGCACGTAAATGTTATCATTCATTCAATATTCAATAAGTAACGTCAACAACTGGCAACGTTACGCGACAGATTCTGCCTTGCTAGTGAAAATGCAGTAAATTAATTTTTTTACGTAAATTGAGTTATGTATTGATTCGGAATCGACGTATTATGCTGATCCCGAATCAATACATAACTCAATTACGTAAAAAAATGTAATTTACTGCATTTTTCATGGCGCTGTACGTACCCTGAAATGCGCTAACGATGTGCTGTTCTAGATTCTATAAAAACACGTGTCGTATAGTCTCCATTATGAGTAGAAAATAAATTTACCATTTGATAAATTCTGGGGTCCTAGTGAAAAGGGGGATAAGTCGAAAAAGTGTGACGTTTAATTATATGGCTTGTTCTAATTTCAAGAAGCTTTATAACTAAACATCACTTTGTTTTTGACTTAACCCCCTTTTCACTAGGACCCCAGAATTTTGTAGGAGTCCTCGCGAATGCCAGCGAAGATTCCGTAATTTAAAAGCAAAATATAGATGTATCAAAGAGTCCGCGGTGTCGCATATCAATGGTATTTCAGCCATTCTACATTTTAGTCAGAACAGTCGGAAGGTGTCTAAGAAGGCTCGTTTGGCTATGCATGAGGAGGTGATGGTTCCGACACTCATGTACGGAAGTGAAAGTTGGGTATGGCAGAAGAAACATGAAAGAAAAGCAGAATAAATGCAGCTGAGATGAGAGCGTTAAAAAGTATGATAGGAGTTAAACTGAGTGACAGGATAAGAAATAGTGAGATAAGGAAACGTTGTGGTCTGAAAGAAGATGTAGTGACAATAATTGAGAAAGGTATGCTGAGATGGTTTGGCCATGTCAGTTTAAAAGGCGAGTGTGAATGAAAAAGTTGGAAGGGGTAGACCTAGGCGGACGTTTCGAGACCAAATCGGGGACGTCTTGAAAAAAGGCCAGGTCAAGATTACCCTAAACCGAAGAGCATGTATGAAGGGAATAATGAAAGTGGACGAAGCGAAACAAGTATGTAAGGATCGTAGCAAGTGGAAAGAAGTGGTCTCTGCCTACCCCTACGGGAAAGATGCGTGATTATATGTATGTACTTTTTAGTACCTACAAAAACGCAGTACCCTTACCATGAATTTACGCTAACCGTACTCTTTATCGAAATCTATCTGAAATACTGCATGTTGCCGATACGAGTAAAAACATTTTGTATTAAATGTCCAACAGCCCGGGACATTTTGTAAATTACATTATTTTCAGATTTCCGGTGGACCGATTATTGAATTTCGAACAAACGCGTTCGTTTATGTTCGAAACTAGTTTATTGAATAAGGATGTATTTTGTACGGGAACCCTGACACTAATTTGCGTCCGTGAAACTTTGCACTATGCCTAAGTAGGCTATACAGAATGTTTATCAAATAATACAGATGCGACTAAGTATCCTGGAGTATGGAACCTAGTTTCACGTCAGGCTCAAAAGGACTGTGACATAGTATAAAGAGGCGGGAAGTAAGTTATCTTCATACAAACGCACCGCGCGCGGCTTGTATGTGTGCGCCAAAGTATCTATACATACAAGCCGCGCGCGGTGCTATGATTGTGATCCAACGGCAAAAATCAGCCTTTTCATACAAAAGGCGATAACGATTTCCACCCCTTTAATTGTTAACCGATTTTGACCAATTTTTGTACGTTTTTTATAAGTTTTTTGAATATTGATTAAAGATCAACACAGTCAAATAATTGCCGAAATTTGTTTTGTATGAGAATACTGAAATAGCAATAAAACGATTTTTTTTATTATAGTGAAAAAACCGAAACGTATAGATCTAGATTTTGTTCTGACTGACAACCTATCAAAAATTGGTCAACATCGGTTAATATTTAAGGGGTGTATATCGTTATCGCATTTTATATGAAAAGCCGTTGGTTCACACCTCTCTTAAAATTCTCCTTAATTATAGAAGACCCCAATTCACTAGCCATTCAAACTCACTATGGCAGGCTTGTGCCCAATAGTGAGACATAAATAGGCCATAGATAATTAAAGTGGTCTGGACCAATTGTTTTAATTTTCTATAGTTCGTGTAAAAATACGATTTTTATAAACACTGTATTGGCTTTAAAGTCATTATCGATTGCTTGAAACTTAAAAATATGTTTCCAGCTAAAATGATTTTTACAAATAAAAGATGAATATTTATTTTAATAGGAATATATTAAATAATTATAAGGACATGATGAATAATAATCTATAATATATAAAATAAAAAACCGACTTCAAATAGCGTTTGAAAAATACCTAAGTTTTTTTGTTCACATTTTATTTATTATCCTGTGATTTAACGACACACATTTACTACATAAGTAACAATAGCATAATGCCAATTGCTCATCACACTTTACAAACTGTTGCTATCCACGGTGCAAAGATGTCAATCGTTGAGGAGTTCTCCTGGTTCTTCAATTTTACTACTTACATGAATTTTCATGGACATAAGTTGCTTCAGAACATTATACAGCAATTTAATCGCCAACCGTGAAATACTCAACATTAAGGAGTTCCGGTGATCATCTATGGTCTTCATCAACAGTTCCACTTCACCAAATAATGCTTTTGGAACGTAACTGCTTGAGTTATTACAGAAAATACTAAAATTGCTCTATGCTTGCCTATAATAATATATTTGAAGAGTTCCATTGACTCCTCATAGATCCTCTGATCATAACTCAACTTTGACGACAACGGGACCAAACTGGAGGTATACCCTACCGATTAAAAAAAGAATTTTCAAAATCGGTTTATAAATGACGGAGTTCTGAAGTAACAAACATAAAAAAAAATACAACCGAATTGAGAACCTCCTCCTTTTTTTTTGGAAGTCGGTTAAAAATGGGATCAAATGAAAACTATACAACATTAATGTTTTTAATTTATTTCATAAATTCGAGGTTTATGCCATAATTGTTAAATCCTATTCGTATTTCTGCATAATGTGACTTTTACACATCTGCATTTGACCACATTCGCTATTCTTCACAGTCATTATTTTTATTGCACAATACGAATTCTGCAGTATTACGAATAGGAAGAAACAATAATAGCATAAACGTTGAATAATCCGCAAAAACCTTACGTACACATAATTACTATATAATAATATACCGGTATACAGCATATAGTGAGGTATGTACATAAAACTGTAATACAGAACAACAGGAGAAAGAAGAAACAAACAAAAAGGTTAATTTGTAATCACTCATTTTTAATAGTGGTGGTTTCGCTTAAATGTATTCCTGCTAAACGCCTCTTGGATAGTAAGGATATCTTCCAGCACTCAGGTTAGGTATATTAAGATTATCAATAGATTACTGAGACCATTACAGTTTCTCATTTAAATTAGGGTCGTCAATTGCCATTATCCGGGATGCCAAACTAACTTAACAAGAGATTGTAAGCTGTATTTTCTTCACATTAGAGTTGCCGGTTGCGAACGTCCAATTTAATGGTAGGGTTGTCAAAAAAGGAAATAAAGTCATAGTTTTCTGGCAGTGGTACCTGACCATGTGGCCCGGGAGGGCGACACCAAGCTGACAAGATATGCGCCGACGGAGGAAGACGAAGCCACTCTGAGGGAGCTACTACTTAGGTACGTGTTCATTCTATCAAAGCGCTTAGGCTGTTAGCATAAAGGCTATAATCGCTTGGTAACTTATAAAAGAGGTCGTGCGACTCTTTGAAATTGTTGAGTACTTAACAGAAAAACAGACAGTTTTTAAAGTAATGAATGAGCTAAAATTAAGGGCGGGTGGCTTTGGAAAAATAGTTTTTGTTTCGGTATGAACATATAAATTGTTGTTTACATTTGAAGTCTGTAAACGTTCTTAATAAATAAAAAATAAAATCGAGTTTTTATATATTATAATCTTGTAACTGTTATTTTTATGATTCAATGTCGCAATTTGCTTATAGAAAACGGTTCAAGCGGTTTTTATAAGAAAATAAATGTACCTTTTTGATTTTCAATTGTTAGTGACCCGCCCTTAATATAAGGTTAAGTCGAGGTAAGATCGGACAAGATCTTATTCCTTGGAAATAAGGTATATTTTAAGATGACAAGATATACTCATAGAGTTGAAAAAATGCACGTATTTGATAGGTGCGATTTTACCACGCCTTGCCCTGCCATAGATTGCTCGCGTAAAATTAAATTGCCGGAAAAACTTATTTTAAAAAACAACTTCTCAGGACAAGGTTTGAATTTTTCACTATGATACGAGTAGATTTCTTATAGAAAAATAACTGACAGAATCGTGTAATATTACCACTGAACTGTCAATCTCTACTTGTACAGTCGGCCAAAAAAGGATTCTAAGGTAACTTACACTGAAGTCGAAATTTCATTGCACGTCGTTAAACGATAAGGTCTCTTTTAGAATGCGCATAATTTCAAGGCATTTAGAGATGTTTTTATTGGAGAGTTTTGTTAAAAGATTTTGGCCGGCCGTACTGCTTGCTACAGCCGTGCGCCCTTTGCTCGCCGACGACTCGCCTGCATAAAAAACCGGTTTATGCCGGTTTCTCTCGTCATCGGACGTTCGCCGGCAAGTTAATCACATCCCTAATCTGCGCCTTTTTGATTTTGAAACATGGCGAGAACGCTGTATTTTTAAGGGTTACCAGCAAAAAATTGGTGACAGAATTTACATTTATACGTCGATTATAAAATATGATGAATCGATAAAACGTCCACATCTAATAAAAAATCCACACGTATTCAAATTTACAGAAAACATGCTTCAATTTACTAGCGTTAATGTCAAAATTCAATGACAAATTTGTTATTCGTTTTTTCGCTCGTTCCCTTGTACGTACAAAAAAGGTTGACAATTAACTTGTTTAATAGAAAACAAGATCAATAAGTGCGCATCGGCGATTACTAAATACTTACTAATATTATAAATGCGAAGGACTGTTCATCTTTCACGTCAAAATAGAGCACCGGGCTAACTTGATTTTCTGCACATCGATATTTGGAAGACCAGTCAAAGATATAGCGATAAACGAATTCCACGCGGACGAAGTTGCAGGCAAAAACTTGTTGAGAAATAATAGGGAAATGTAGGGTAGTTAAATATTTTTAATGCTTTTTCGAAGCATAATAGACTGTCTCTCTCAGCCTCTAATAATTACTGGAAGTAATATAATGAAGTCATTCGAGTCGCCCGACGAGAAACAAAAATATAAACATCCTGTGTATTTATTCCTACACGGTCCATTTATACCCTGTCCACGGAAACAAGTTAATTGGCGTTCTCTTTTGCATTGTTGTATGCAAATGAAAGAGACAAATTATAGCGCTCTGAAGTTACTGGGCGTAAAGAGCATCTGAATGGAAAGAAACCGTATTGCATAGAAATATATAGTAAGGAACTGCCCAACGCAATTTTCGCGATGCTCACTTTTTTGGTGTCAAACGACAGCATCGCACACTCGGTAATATTGCCGACATCGGCGTTCTTATTACATTGAGGACAGGTCCATTATTGGCTGATTCATGCGTTTTGGTTTTGTGGTTCGTAGCTCCTAGCGAGCAATGAAAGACAGCGATGAATCAGGCAAAATAAGACTGTGTAAATGTCACAAGAACTAAGACGTCGGCAATAGAGCTTCGTAGTTTATAAACTTACCATGACGAACTAAGTCATTTGTTCAACGCAGTTGTATTGAACGCCATATCATTATTTTGAGATCGTTGGGTGTGCCAGTGACGGAGCGTTTAATGCTTCGTAATAAGCCGAAAGACCGAATCAGAAATGAGATGATCCGTAGACAAACGAAAGTTACCGAGATAGCCCACCGGGTTAGCAAGTTGAAGTGGCAGTGGGCAGGGCACATAGCACGCAGAACAGACGGCCGATGGCGCCGAAAGGATCTCGAATGGAGACCACAGACCGGTAAGCACAGCGTAGGATGTCCTCCCACAAGATGGACAGACGACCTAAAAGAGAGCGCAGGGAAACGCTGGATGCAGGCTGCTTCCAACCGGCCCTTTTGAAAATCGATGGGGAATGCCTATGTCCAGCAGTGGATGTCCTCCGGCTGAAATGTTGATAATGATGATGAAGCCGAATGAAAAAATACGAGTGCGAGTCTGAAGTTTCATTCACATTGACTTCACTGACAGCTGTAGCTTTAGGAATCAGCACAGACCATTATATCCAATAGACTTCGCATAGCCGGGCGACCCCCGCTGCCAGCTATACAGTCAAAAAGCTATAAGCGGCGGTTTATAATTTAGTTTTTTGGCTCTCCTAAAAAGTCGACTTTTGGCGGTTACGTTAATTCATATTACAGCTAAGGATATGGAGCTAATAGGATATTTATTTTAAAGGAAATATCCCAGTAGTACCATATGGAACTACTGGTACATATTCATATGTAACGTCTACTCTGTACTAATTACGACTTTTACACGTATACACTACATAATTGTCCACTACGCATCGATTGACGGTGACTTCAGTTGACCTTTTCATCCTTCAGATTTTAAATTCTTACACAAGGGATCGTGCCTGTAACATTTGGTTAAAGATGTTTTACAATAATAAAATTAATAAAAAGTGTCCGGGGTAAACACGGGGTTAACCCAATATTCATTAACTTTAAGCTTTATAGAACTCGCGCTTTTTTGCCACAATCAGGTGTAAAACTTAGTATGTAGTTCCATATGGAAC
The DNA here is from genome assembly GCA_947859335.1 of Tortricodes alternella. Lineage (NCBI taxonomy): Eukaryota > Metazoa > Arthropoda > Insecta > Lepidoptera > Tortricidae > Tortricodes > Tortricodes alternella. Next base: position 1,649,434 of record OX401970.1, read on the forward strand.
TATTGGGATCAATAATTTGACATTTACATGTACCGATTGTTCCATATGGAACTAGAACTATGGCGATCCTGGGATATACCCGCTGACATCAGTGTTGTCAGCTTTTGCTTGTGAAATTGTAACTTATAGCTTCGTGAAGCGGGTAGTTAATTTATTAATTCGCTTGTTTGTGCATTTTTCTGTTACAAAAAGTAGCCAATGTCCTTTTCCAGCTTTGCAACTATCGCTTTGCAAAAAAATCAAGCCAATCCATGGCATTGTTTTAACGTGAAAAAAGAACAAACAAACATACACACACTGTAGTAAGGATACGGATAAGGACTGCGCTTGTTGCTATAATATACCCGTCTTGTTCTTATAGCTTTTGGTTGCCCGTTTTAGCATGCTCTCTTAATTATTAAAGAAAAACATCAAGAAACTGTAAATATTTTGAAAAGGCCTCCTTCCTCGTAGATTTTTTTTTCTTGTTCGCTGGTTTGCATGTCGCCCAGCTTCCTGACAATTGATAATTTTAGCAATTGTCGAAAATTTCGTAGATACAATGGGCGTGACGCATGAAACATTTATAATTACTCCGTAATTTACATTTTAACACATATTTTTTCTTTTGTCAACTACACAAAAAACCGGTCAAGTGCGAGTCGGACTCGCGCACGAAGTGTTCCATTATCTGTAAAAACGGCAAAAAAATCACGTTCGTTGTGTGGGAGCCCCGTTAAATATTTATTTTATTCTGTTTTTTAGTATTTCTTGTTATAGCGGCAACAGAAATACATCATCTGTGAAAATTTCAACTGACTATCACGGTTCAGACGGACAGCGGAGTCTTAGTAATAGGGTCCCGTTTTACCTTTTGGTTACGGAACCCTAGTAAGTTCCTTGGATTAAAGGACATTGAAATTGTTTCTGCGGTCCACGAGTGAAAATGAGGATGATGATATAGCGAGTGATTAGAGTCAACAAATAAATAGTTGGTGAATAAAAGTCCCGAATGTTATATATTTTTGTAAACTAGAACAATTAACCTAAAACTAAAAACCTTAAAAAATATAATATAATAACTAAAATATATTGTTAAAAGGAGTCCCTTAAGGCAAGGTTCCGAAGATACTGGCAGCGTTCCCCCTTTGAATAGCTAAACTAATTCTTTGTCCGAGGTAGCTGCCAGCTCTTCGGTCCCCTGTGATGTCGACTAACCTTTTTGCGATTTCCCTAAAAAGCCTTATAGCGCTAGGACCCCACGGACCAAGGGTCTCGACACCAAATGGGACAAAATCATATTCGGGGCCTAGACCCCTGTATTTGCCTAGTTTAGCTTTTTCAGCCGCCTCACCGGCCGCACCAGCTCTGTTGTTGGTCCATGTAGATGGGAAGGGGCCAGCGTGTCTGAGCAGGTAGCATCCCATACCAGCACCCGGCCCATCTTCCATGGAATCAAACTCATACCGTCCGGTCTCTTGCCATCGTCTCTTGCAATGCCAGTCGGCTCAGGTAGACTTGGCACGTTGACGGTGGCAAGGGACCGGCGTATGATATCGTTAAGTGCGGAATGTCTCGAGAAGCGGCCTGCACTTTTTTGGCATGACAGTCCGACCGTTCTAGTTTTTAATTTGTATTTTAATTTTTGTAAACTGTATACAACTTCATCCAAGAGGGACTTTACTAAGTTTTCTTTTTGTCTTTATTCTTCTTTTACTCCTCTGCTGCACTTGGAGTGAAGAAATAGCATAGAATGCGTGCAAATGCTTATCAACCTGGCATGTCGTAAAAGTCGACTAAGGGACGGGTCCTCTCTAACATGGTGGACTATCTGTATGGGCGATGGGCTGATCACCTGTCACCATACGGTTCATCATACCATCTTAGGACTAATTAATCAAACGTGGCCACAAGTAGTCTTGTGGCTCTGCCCACCCCATTAGGGATTTCGGGCGTGATAATATGTATGTATTCTTCTTTTACTCGCATCGAAGGTAAAGCTAAACGTGATTTCACAGAGATAGTTGAAGGACCGGGTGACAAACACGTTTTATCCCGGGAAATGTAGTTCCCGATGCAATAACGCTAAACGAATTCTATGCGAGTGACGCTAAAGTGTTGTATATAAAATACATAAAAGTTATAGGCGTCACCTCGAGTGTGTCCCGACGATATCGTCATATACTCATTTATTAATAATTAAGATCACTTCGCCGAGAGTTGATAAAAGAAACAAAAATTCAGGGCTTCTTAACTCATTACAAATAGCGGCCCGCTAATTATTTTTACCGGTGATAATAAAAAATTAAAGGGAAAAAACTATATTTTTTTCATAGAATAATATCATTGAGTAGCCTGCATATGTACCATTGCTGGTATATCATCGGACGACAACCATGATGAAGTCTCAGAGTGGGCGGAAGAATCAGAGTCGGTGACGTTTATTATGAAACGTTCAATTGCTCTCTTTAAAACAACACACGAACACTCAAACGACACACTCGAAGCGTATTCCAGAACGGAATGGCAATATGGCCGCCGCGTGCGCGCGCTTGACAACAACTGCATGCATTGTACCACGAAACTCAGTGCGCGCGGCGTTAACTGACGCCCGTCATACAGTTTGCGATAGGTAAGCGACAGCGAGACGATTATCATAATATAGGTATATCAACTCTCGGCTAATAGACTTTAGTCGATTACATGTCAGCGCTAGCATGCTATATACGGGGATAGGCTAAGTCCGTTTATCTCTCTGACTGTCTCTTTCGTCGGCACTAGTGTGAGAGAGACGCACTTAGAGATAAGGCAACAAGCAGTATTTCCGATAGTTTTCGATTACGAGAACGGTTTGCGTAAACTCATGGTAAGAGTAATATGCTGGTGCATGCGACGTATAAATTATCATTAACTTTTTTTTTAATGATCTAATATCTAATGAGGCGTTAATTAGATATCAAGAGGAGCTAGTGGCGCAAAACCGTAATCTCCCGTTCCGAAAACTCACCAAAATTCTTCATACGGATATTCCTATAGCGGTAATTCGGTTACTTATGCAGTTAACCCCAAAACCCCAAGAGCGGTAAATTATAATTTCGCGTCGATTAATGTGTTTATTAAACTCATTAATCAGAAATCGGCGAGCGAATGCGGTTTAGGTTATTTATTTCTCAAAATAGAATCACATTATAAATTGCGCATGTCAAAGTACAAGAATTTAGATTGAGATAGTCAGAAATAAATTAGAAATACAATGCAAATTAAAAATTACAATTATTAACAGGTGAGGTGAATGTGTTATAAAGCTATGATTAGAATAGATTAAATTATTTTTCATTTCTTAAAATATCTGCCAATATAATTAAATGTCTTGACATGAATACAATAAAATGCCAATAAAATAATAACATAGTAAAATTAAAAAATTATTAGCGAATTACAATCTAGTGTGAATAAATTCCTTAACCGAGTAGGTAAGTCTTTTTTAAACTTTGACATTAGAGTTTTATCCAAAAACTAACACAAAAGTGCAACAAACAAACCTTATGGGTTATACAAATTAATTCTAATAAATAACTAATAAGGGAGATGTATAGTCTCCGCGTCTGGACAAGTTAAGTGACTTAGAGATGTATAAAGTCTCTAAGGGTCATAATAATAAAAACAATAATTGAAACAAAGAAACATCTAAATTGCTTAATCCATTTTAAATGGAGGTGTAGACAATCTCCACGGTCAAGTATTAAGATGGAGATGTAAGGTCTTAAAATATCAAAAAGAAACATTTGAGTGTCACGTCGACGCTGCGCGGGCGCAGTCAAGACACTGACGCCCGAATGACGCTGGTGTGGAGGAACCTTTATATGAATAGGTGCATTTTTCTTGCAGATACAGTAAATACTACTATTCGTGTAATAATTTTATGAATTAATTCACGAGTTCTTTTATTTAGTATTCCATATTATTTAAAACCGTAGCTGGCCACCGTTAATCGCTAATCCGTTACTAAAAAAGTTAACTTTGTTAAACATTAAAGCGTTACATTTCGGAAGATTTAACGGGAGTTAACGTTCGTTAACTCGTGATAGAAATTGCATTTTATATGTCGTTGCGTTAGTTATTTACTTATAAAAAATGATAGTTATGTGCTATGGAAGTTTAGGCAGGACATGATACATTAGTATATAGGGTATTGCATTACAGTTTGTAATAATACCTATTATTTAGAGATCAAATTCAAATCAAAAGCTATCTGACATAAACCGCGCGGTGTCCTTTTGGCAAATAGTAGGTAGGTACTTAATTAAAGTTTAACGGACTTAAATTGTTTTAACGGAAGTTAATGAGTCCGTTAATAATTGTTCACTCCGTTAATTAACGATTAACGGAAAAACGGTCTTGTGCCCAGTTATGTTTAAACCCACAGTCAAATATTATTGTGTCGTACAATTGGAGTTACGTCCTTATTCGAGTACGTTTTAATAAATCACATTGTGATATTATGAATGCGAAAATTTGCGAGTGTATGCTTAATACAAACACTGCGTGTGTGAGTGATGCATGTCCCCTATTGTTTTTTGTTTAATACTAAATACTTACTAACGCGATAATAGCGTAACGTATAGAATATTCTAGATGGACCTCGATTTCCAATCGTAGAAAGCTTCTTACATTCATGTGTAAAACCCCTTGCACTAGAGTGTGATTCTCTCTGCACAACGGCTGATCAGCGGATAAACGAAATTATTAATTTAGACTGTAAGGACGAAGTCATTCGGTCTAAATTTGAACGTCTCCCTCATCGCTGATCAGCCGCTGCGCACGTTAGAGAATCACATGTTAATCCTACTTTCTCACGTCGTCGCCTTACTATCGATTTGACGTTCCATTTTCAAATGAGGAGCTGACTCGAACAATCGTTTACAGACAGTGCGAAAAGAAATATTTTGAAATTGGAATCGCAAAATTTTTAATTTCGAATTAGAGTCATTTGTTTATACTATGTGTGTGCTCCTCTGCTGCACTGGGAGTGAAGAAATTAATAGCATAGAATGCGTGCAGATGCTTATCATCCTGGCATGTCGTAAAAGTCGACTAAGGGACGGGTCCTCTCCAACATGGTGGACTATCTGTATGGGCGATAGGCTGATCACCTGTCACCATACGGTTCATCATACCATCTTAGGACTAATTAATCGAACGTGGCCACAAGTAGTCTTGTGGCTCTGCCCACCCCATTAGGGATTTCGGACGTGATGCTATGTATGTATGTATACTATGTTTAGAAGACTGATTTAGATTGCATATTGCATTGGAGTTGATATGGCTTTTTAATTTAACACCGTCTTTAAGTAAACCTAGGAGGGCAATTATATAAACTATAGCTGGGCATGAGACCGTTAACCCGTTAATCGTTAATTAATAAAGTTAACATTACGAGTAACGGATTAACTATTAAGTTAACTTCAAAAATTGTTAATGGACTCATTAACTTCCGTTAAAACAATCAAACTCTGTTACTGTTTTATATGTATTGCAAAGCAAACATAGGCTAAAAATTGACAAAGTGGCGTCTAAAATATTTAGTGATGCAACGAATACGAATACGAATATTCGTATTCGCCGAAAAGTAGACGTTTACCGAATATTCGTATTCGGCGAATACTAATACGAATATTTAAAAACTGATATTTTTGTACGCAACTCTATTTACTGCAGATTTGAAAAACGCGCGTAAAAATATGACGTGTGCAGAGGCCCTTAACCGCAACGACGACGCAATATTTTTCACTGAAGCCATGTACAGTCGCCTCGGAAAGACTTTTTTTCAACGGCTGGGAACATCCAGACTGAAAAAAGAAATCGCCTAAAACCAGAAAATCTACAAATTTTATGTGTTTTAAATAAACATTTGCCTGTTATAAATTTTAATTATTAGAAGAGTAAACATTCATCAAATAAATAAATCTTTTATTGCCATGGCGAGATATTCGTATTCGCCGAATAGTAGGTTTGATATTCGTATTCGTATTCGTATTCGTAAAAGTAGTATTCGTTGCATCACTGAAATATTGTCTCCGGTTCCTTTATTTGCAAGGAAACAGCTGCTTTAGCCAAAAAAGGTGCATTTTGAGGTTAGAAACTTGTTTACCGAATATGGATGGATCTAAGTATTACACAGCTGGACTGGCAACACTTCCGAAAAATGCGACGTTGCCAGCTCCGCTTTGCAATACGCTTTTAATTGCACTATTGAAAGGCCACTACAAACTGAACTCCGGGCCATAATCCGAAATCATTGAATCGGACCTTTCGCTCGCACTTATGAAGATTTATGAGCGACCTTCCATAAGGCTCATAGCGCGAGTGAAAGGTATGATAGAATCAGTTAATATTATGACTAGAGATGCAACGGATATCCCGATACTATCCGGTAAAATATATCAGAAACAGGACAAAACAAATAAAAAACCATTAACGTCATGCACGTTCCAATATTCCCAAATGACGTATTGAACCTCCAAGGGCCTCCCCGCGCACTTACAATTCGTAACAATAGCTAACACGACTTTAAAGATAGCTCATGTGCAGCCGGATATCCGGATATCCGGTCAATGGCCTTGCCGGATATCCGGCCAAACCGCTATCCGTTATCATAGCTGGGCACCGTTAATCAAATAGTTAACTTCGTTAAGCGCTAATCCGTTACTGAAAAAGTTAACTTCGTTAAACGTTATCGTTAAATTTCTGATGATTTAACGGAAGTTAACGTTAATCGTTTACTCGTGATAGAAATTGCAATTTATATGTCGTTGCGTTAGTAATTTACTGATAAGAAATGTTAGTATGTGCTATGGAAGTATAGGCAGGACATGAAACATTAGTATATAGGGTATTGCATTAGAGTTTGTAATAATACCTATTATTTAGAGCTCAAATTCAAATTAAAAGCTATCTGACATAAGCGGCGCGGTGTCCTTTTGCCAAATAGTAGGTACTTAATTAACGTTTGATGGATTCTAATTGTTTTAACGGAAGTTAATGAATCCGTTAATCATTTTTGAACTATAACTTCTTTAATTAACGATTAACGGATTAGGTCTTGTGCCCAGCTATGTCAGTTGCGTCTCTAATTAGGTAGCGGCGAAATAGTGCAACTAATAGCAAATACGCCAACGGCATCAATAGGCGTGCTTTAAACTGAAGGACTCGCTCGCACGTCTTGCACGACCTGCCCGAGTCATGTGTCGCTCAGTGCATCCCTTACATATTTGACTACTTTGACAGAGACGCACTGAGCGACAAACAAGTCGCAGGCATGTCTTGCTAGCAGCCCCTAGGCGAGTACGGGGTAGTAATTGCTCCAATTATCTTCAATAATAACGTCATATATTATCAATTTTAGTCTAGTCAACGAGGAGTTTGACCCTGACATTAAGACGCTGACAAGAGCCAACGACCTTGAGTGATCGGTCACTGTCTGTTTGCACCGGAGTGAACGAGAAGCACTGTAGCGGTTATTTATATACAGAAAATCAGATAACTGATGAATTATATAAATGCGATCGGGACAAGAAAAATTATTCCTACTATACAAAAAAACATCCCATTGACTTGCATATTTGACCAAAATCCGTATGACACTAATAGAATTAGGTAATCAGGTAATATTGGCAGTCTCAGTATTGTCAAAGTGTCGTTTGAGATGCCTTCAGTCATTTTGTATTTTCACGTGTAATATGTTCAAAGATTATATTTTACTGTCACTTAATTCAACCGTTCCTATCTCAGCAATTTGCTTTGCCATCAAAAATATTGTTTATTTAAATAATTATTCTGAACTTCCAACTGACTGGCTCAGGATTCGTCAATGAATAAAATAATAAAAATTATTTTGGGCCAGCAATAAAGTTCCGATTATTACTAACGCTTTGAAATTCCCTCAACCTATCAAATTACGCCACCGGCAATATGGAGACCAGCTCAGCTCTGTTCTGTCAAATTCATGAAATATTTTTCAATGTTTCCCCACCAATATTATCAATAATGTTCCCATGTTACCGACACTTCCAAATTACCTCAACCATTATCGAATATTGTGATATTGTTTTCGGCATTAGCAATATAGGTTGAAGTAGTTTCGAACGTCCACTTCTAATTAATTAATTGAACAGCTAACGGCAGCTCAACAAAATTATCCACTTGTCTCCTGAACATCATCAAATATTATCCAATATTGTCAATAATGTACCCATAGTTACTGACTCTTCGAAATTCCCTCAACTATCGAATTTTGCATCGGACAATTTGCGATGTCACGGGTAATTGGCTTTTGCAACGCGCGATTTTTCTTTTGCCGCTGACAATATAGGTTTGAGGTAGTTTCGAACGCGGATCCACTTCCAATTGACTAAACAGCTGACGGCAGCTCTGGTCTCAGCCTCCAGAGGCAGGTGAGCGTCATGAGCATGAACCTGTCGGCCAAGCTGGACGAGCTTCAGCGGGGCGACCGGCAGCTGGAGACGACTGTTGCACTCTGTGAGATCAGGACGCAGCTCCAGGAGTTGACGAAGAGCGTGGAGTCATGCCAGAGCGAGGTTTCAGAGGTACGTCGCTGAAAATACAGATATATTTATCTAACTTCCTAGCGCTTTTTCTCATCTCTAATTCAGGCTACGCTTTGGCCAGGTTATTACAGTGGAGCGACTGCCGTCTGACCTCCGAGACCAATTGGATTATGGATACACATTTTTAGTTACCTAATTATCTTTTAATGTGCAAGTTTCGTCGCTATGTTTCTTCAGCGTAAGAGCATCGGTTACCGCAATTCACAGGCAGATAATGTACATAAGTTAGAAAAACTTATTGGTACATGGCGACCGCTTGGATTCGCAGAGAGTCAACATCCTTAGCCATTAGACCACCGACGCTCTTGCGCGCGACCGAAAATACAGATGTAATTATGTAATGTAATGTACCCAAACACTCGCCATTAACAAAGTAAACGTACAGTACAAAGGCGAACTTATCCTTTGTCTTCCAGTGAACCTTTGGACGAGGGAGAGGACGATCATTGTGTGTTTTGACCCGAGATTAATGTTATATATACAGGAGTAACACAATTTGTTATTATTATTCTAATTGATATATTATCACAGGTGAAACGTGACATGGTCGCCATCAAGCAAGAACTGGACACCGTACAACAGGTCAAGGAGGAGATTGAGGAATTGCGGGAGTACGTGGACAGACTGGAGGAGCACTCCCAGAGGCGGAAGCTACGGTTGCTTGAGCAGGTAATGTGGAATGTTGTCTTTAGCAGCTCGTTATAATGGACTTTCTCTAGGTTAAAGTTCGTCGGTGCCGATGATGTGAGGCTCATGTAGACTCTGTTATCTTTAGCTGCTCATTAATATGGGTTTTCTCTGTGTCCAAATTCCTTGTGGGCGCCTATGAGGACGTGAGTTTCGAGTAATGAACTCTGTTGTCTTTAACCGCTCGTTATTATGGACTTTCTCTAGGTTAAAGTTCCTTGTCGGCGCAGATGACGTGTCTCGAGTAATGGACTCTGTTGTCTTTAGCTGCTCATTAATATGGGCTTTCTCTGTGTCAAAATTCCTTGTGAGCTTCGAGTAATGAACTCTGAACAACAACAACATTTAAACATCATCTGAACATTTAAAATTAAGTTAATAATAATTATAAACAGATAAATAAAACGTGTTTTCTATGAAAATATAAAACATCAATATCTTTTAATTTAATAACTACTTTAAAAAAAAAGTAATATAGACGTAGATATTGTTCAGGTTAATGCGAATGCGAGTTGGACTCGCACATGGAACTCGTACCACGCCAAAATAAATTACCTAATCCTAGAAAAATGCAACTTTCATGAGACATTCAACTTAAATACAATTTTTAGCGCTGACTGACAATGCACAGTGTAAACCGATGGGTCTAGAAGCATGAAATAGCACGGTAGAGTGCAGGGTATGACAGTACGGTTGGGCGTGGCGCACCACTCTTGTGAAGCGTCAAACTTCTCATTGACTGGCCTATTGAATGAATGCAAGGCAATTAATGCCAGGCAATGTTGAATAGATGCCCTGACCTCAGACGACATGTACAAACTGCCATCCTTTTTAAAACGCCTGCTTAGAGCGCTTTCGCACTTTGTCCGATCCGAATCAGATCCGAACACGGCAAAATACAGATCTAGAAATCTCTTGACCGAATTCGGACATTGCTTACGCACTAGTCCGATTTCTGTTCGTACTGCCATCTTGCACTAAACTGGATGCCTGCCGCGCCACCAGGCCACCTACCCCGCCGCCCCGCTGCCTCACTTCTCGTACGCAGCTCGGATTCCGTTCGGATTCAGTTCGAACGCAGTGCGCGAGCGCTCATACAAATAATACTCTGGTTACTTCGGTCCGTTAATAATCTTCTCCGGAATGGAGATTCACGGATGACGGAGAGAAATCGGATGAAGCCGGATCTAGGGCGTAAACTACCATAGAAATTGTTCTACAACTACCCCGAACCGTATTTTCACGGGTCCAGATCGAATTCGGATCGGACGTAGTGCGAAAGCGCTCTTATTGTGACGAAGATGATTTATGAAAAATTAATTACTCAAACACGAACTCCCTTCCCTCCCCTTCCCTTCCCCGTCCCTTTGATGTATCGCCTTGTTTCGAAAGAATTCCTCTTGACGCTAAACAGTCTATTGGGATCCTGGGTGTTGACATTTCGAGTGACGTTCAATTCCGTGGTCATCTGGAAGGAAAAGCTAAATCACCTTCGAAAAAATTGGGAGTGCTCAATAGAGCGGGTCAGTATTTCTCGCCAGCCCATCGCCTACAGCTCTACAAGGCGCAGGTTAGGCCTCATATGGAATACTGTTCCCATCTCTGGGCTGGAGCGCCCCAATATCAACTCCTTCCATTTGACTGCATACAACGTAGAGCTGCTCGAATTGTTAATGACCGGTCGCTTTCCAATCGGCTTGACCCATTGGTCCTGCGGAGGGATGTTGCATCTCTTTGCATCCTGTAACGCATTTATTATGGGGAGTGTTCAGAGGAATTGTTCGGGTTATTACCTGATGCCAAGTTCCACCATCGAACTACTCGACTACTACTAGACACTAACCTTTCACCCTCACCACCTAGATCGGTGGCAGTCAACTACCGTACGTTTTTTGCGGCAGTTTTTGCCACGTACGGTAGGAATTTGGAATGAGCTTGCAGCGGCAACGTTCCCGGACCGATACAACCTAGGGATCTTCAAAAAAAGAGCCTACTCCTTTCTCAAAGGGCCGGCAACGCATCCGTGATTCCCCTGGTGTTGCGGGTGTCCATGGGTGGCGGTGATTGCTTACCATCAGGCAACCCGCCTGCTCGTTTGCCCCCCTCTTAATATAAAAAAAAAAAAAACGAACTAAGGTTAAAAACGGCTCACAGAATAATACAATTGCGCTAAACCACGAATTTTAATATATTGATCGGCTGGTCTCAGAAAAGTTTGCGTGAGTTACATTTTATCGCACAATATTTTAATATAACATCGTCTGTTGGATATTGCGTAATATGCCTAATGCCAATTTTTTTTTCTTTTTTTTTACACTTGATTTGTTTTTTATTTCATCAAAAGAGTCATATTAAAACGTTAAATCATCAAATGCCAAATTATGCGAATAGAATTTTATCAGAAGTTACTTAAAGAGTTTAATTAACAACACGTCTAATTATATCAATTATTTTCTAGCCACCAGCAGATTCAACCAAGAAAAAGAAACTGCGAAAAGTATGTAATATCATTTGCACTGTGAAACACTGCGTCTGTTGCGTACTTTGTTATAGGTATATATAGAAATACACATTCATTGTTATACGTGTGTTTGTCAGCATATTATTTAACCACGGGTTACACGTCATTATCAACTCAATGTGTAATTAGCAACTGAACACGATTGTCATTACTAACTCGAATGTGGTCGTCTGCTTTGTAATCATTCTGTGAACTCCGTCTTAGTAATTATTTATGTTTAGATTGGATTAAAATTAATAGAACGATTGCGTATAAATTGCGAACGTACGTAATTATTTCAAATGACTTATTTCATTGTACCACAATGAAATGAAATTTTATAATATAACGTTATTTAAATAAAAATACTCCTTTATTCCGCGTGTCCAATTAATATGTTTACTAAAGTCTGAAGAAAATAAAAAAAAATCAGGGCTTCTTAATTTATTACGAATAACGGGCCGCTGATTATTTTTACCGATGATAATAAAATTAAAGGGAAAATCTGTATATTTTTCTTAAATTATTATTGTTGAATAGCCTGTATATGTTCTATTGCTGGCATATCATCGGACGACGACCATGACGTTTATTATGAAACGTCCAATTGCTCCATCTAAAACAACACACGAACACCCAAACGACACGCTCGAAGCGTATTCTAGAATGGAATGGCAATATATGTTTTATGATTTCCCGGCGTGGCACCGCCATTGACAACAACTGCGTCCCTCGTGCCACGATACTCAGCGCGTGCGGCGATAAGCGACGCCCATAATACAGTTTGCGATAGGTAAGCGACAGTCGCTATTTCGAGACGTTATCATAATATTTACCAATTCGCGGCGAGCATACCTTTAGTGCTTTTTTATGTCTATAAAGTATTGCGGCTGAGTCGCTCATTGGTTCATTCAAATTAAGCACGGTAAGACGGCTTTCACGGCGTGGAAAACTAGGTACATGAAGAAAATCGCAGGCATCTTTATTACCATAAATATAATGTTTTAAATTATTGATTTTCGTGAATAGTATTAGCAGATAATATAACTTTTGTTATGCAAATAAGTTTAACGTATTCTTAGGTTTCGTGACATAGCTTTACTATTTTATTTCGTTGGAAGAAAAGGATAAATATAAGCATAATAAGTACCTAATATAATATAATAATATGTACATACCAGTAGAAGCGATGTATTCATATATACATACGATACATTGTCAATTAAAATATTGACGTTATGTTGTATTGTGAACGGCTTCTAACCAATAACGAGGGAGAACGTCCTCCCAGTACTTTATAGACCATAAATAAACTATACATAAACAGACCATATATTCGATATATTGCAGTGGCGAAGCGTCAAATATTTCCTAAGGAAAGTCGGAAGAATTAGAACCGTACGGTGCGAGTCTGACATTTAGTTAGAGTAACGTGGACTTCACTGACAGCTAGCCGAAGCTTTCTAGCTTGGTAAAGCCGTCAGGGATCGGCTTGTAGGCAGGCTGCGCTACTGATATATTGGTAAAAGTGATACATAAACCGATCATCAATATCCTAAGCAGATATACTTCGTAGGGCGCGCGTCAGACTGCGTACGCCACGCACTCATTTATTGAATGCCATCTTAAAATCCTGTGTGATCTTGAGTGGGTCCTTTTGTTTCAGGGTCTCACCTTCTTCCTGTCATACGCAATTCTCGCGGCTGTCCTTGGGATGCTGCAGTTTGGTTACAACACGGGAGTTATCAACGCTCCGGGCAGGGTCAGTAATAATATACATACATAAACGTGAAAAAGATATATTATTAAAAAATAATTGCAGATTTCGTTTAAACGCCATACATTTTGTACTGTATAACGTCAGTTCTGTGACGTCATAGCTGTTGTCCATTTTGTATGGAGTGTTTTTGCGAGTGGTATGAACTATGACTTTTCAAAGCTTCATAACTCATAAAATAATCAACATAAAAATGTTTTGCGTACACAGATCGATTTCTATTACTTAGCACTTTCCAGTACAAGATGGAAAAAAAATATGCATGTTCCCTATTATACCGAGATCGATGCTATTTTAGATAATTATAATTTAAGTTTATAATACTTACTAGTAGTTTCTGATAATGTGCTATATTATAACTGGTGAAATGTTGTAACAAAATATGTTACAAATAAACGTTTTTAATTATTTAATTTATGTGTATTTGTACTTGTTCAGAACATCGAAAACTTCATGAAGGATGTTTACAAGGATCGGTACGGGAAAGACATTCAGGAGGAAACTGTCAATCGGCTGTATTCTATTGCTGTCAGCATCTTCGCCATCGGTGGTATGCTTGGAGGGTTCTCGGGCGGTATGATCGCCAACCGATTCGGCAGGTAAAGACCTGGATTTCACTTTCATTGCCACACGGCGAGTAGCTTTGCTAATGAATATGTAGAGCCAAACAGTAATCCTCACTATATGATAACTGTTCGAATGGGCCGGCTCGAAAAAGAAACAGTTATTATATTCATTATCTATCCGTCTGTATGACATAGCCGTTCATCTTAGCAACTACTAATATAATATATGAACTTGAAATTTAAAATAGTTATATAACTATAATTACCCATATATTGCAGGAATAAAATGATTAAAATATCTTTTACAAAAATAATAAGTTTAATACATTCTAGAACTTGCCAAAGCGATAAAGATCGCGTTAGTCTTACGATGCGACTTTGCGATATCGTTTAGGCAATGTCGAATACACGGTGTTGCGATCATGATCACGGGTCGTCAATCCCGTAGATTAAAATCATCCCGTGACAAATTGAGTCCAATTCCCATTGCTTCTACAGGAAAGGCGGGTTATTACTCAACAATATCCTGGGTATCAGCGGGGCCAGTCTCATGGGCTTCACCAAGATCTCACATTGCTATGAGATGCTGTTCTTCGGGAGATTCATAATCGGTGTCAACTGCGGTAAGCATGCATTAGCTGAGTTCACATCCATTAAACCATTATATCCACTACTTCGCATTGCTGGTCAACCCCCGCTGTCAGCATTAGGCGTTTTTCACATTTAAACATCAAATTCAAATCAAACGCTATCTGACATAAGCCGCGCGGTGTTCTTTTGGCAAATAGTAAGTACTTAATTAACGTTTAACGGACTTTAATTGTTTTAACAGAAGTTAATGAGTCCGTTAACAATTTTTGAAGTTAACTTAAAAGTTAATCTGTTACTCGAAATGTTGACTTCGTTAATTAAAGATTAACGGATTAACGATCTTGTGCCCAGCTATGGATATACATAGTATGTTTATCAAATGATCCAAATGGGTCAATTAGAAAACTATAACTAATCTATACACTCTACTCAGTCGATTATTGTCGATGTCAAATTACTCACTGACCCTATTATGTGTGCGATAATAGGGTCTACTAGCGGCCCTATTATAAAAATAACCTATGTCGGTTGTCCAGGACTGAACACCTCACTCGTGCCAATGTATATATCCGAGATAGCGCCACTGAACCTTCGCGGTGGACTGGGCACCGTCAACCAACTGGCCGTCACCGTGGGCCTGCTGCTGTCGCAAGTCCTCGGCATAGAACAGATCCTGGGCACTGATGAGGGATGGCCCATCCTGCTTGGTGAGAAACCTTATTTTACAGGGGATTTTCCAACGCCCTTATTTATGCCATAACAACACATATTCTATGAAAATTCCAACCATTCCAACCTTCCAGTTGCTGAGCTAAATCACTCTGACAGATGATGGACGGACATTGTAGGCTCAGTAATAGGATCCCGTTGATCCCTTCGGGTACGGAACCCTAAAAGCGTGTGTGTCAGTTGTCAATGTAGTTATTATTTTATTGTTGTATTACTTCGGGTCTTAAATCTTATCTTTCATTTTTATATCTTTCATGCCACGCATTTTAATGCTAACCCTTTTGGGGTGCGGTTTTCTATAATAAAAGACTTGTTGCGTTGTTACTATACTTCCGCTTCCACCAAACCTCGGTTGATAACAACCGTACAATTAATTGCATGTCTAAACCACCTTAACCAAAGTAAGTGACATCACATTGCTGCATCTCTTTTTGGTCATTATGAGCCTGTTCTAAACTTAGAGATAAACGAAAGGAGATGCGACCTACAGGGTTTTCGGAAGTAAATGTGATAGTGATGACCTTGATCCGCAGGGCTGGCGATCTGCCCGGCGATACTCCAGCTCCTGCTGTTACCAGCATGCCCTGAATCGCCACGGTACCTGCTCATCACGAGGCAGTGGGAAGAGGAGGCAAGGCGAGCCCTGAGGAGGTTACGGGCTAGCAATCAGGTTTGTATCATTGCCGAGTACAAGAAAACGTCATAAGTCTTTTGAGGATCATTTAATTCTAATTGTTTCTTCAAGAATAATTAAAAAATTGTGTAGGTAACTGTTTTTAAAATAATTGACTAAACGAAGGGATCGCATGGATGCGTGCCCTGGGCGCCGTTTTACGTCGCTACGCCCCTGTCTGTTCGTAGAATGATAGTACCTTGTAAGCACCGCCCACGGCCACCCACTGGTCAGAATGACCGGAGAATGACTGCCGACGGTCATTTTCCCATAATTCTGACCAGACTAACGGACCGAACTGATGGCATACTAAGCATGTAACCTAGCACTAACTTAAATTCAACTCTACCTAAGTATGGCCCTAAGAAGCATTGCGCTCTGAAAGTCTCCTGGCGGGAAAGTTAATGACAAATTTTATAACAGGTGGAGGAGGATATCGAAGAGATGCGGGCCGAGGAGCGAGCGCAGCAGGCCGAAGCGTCGATCTCCATGAGGGAGCTGCTCTGCTCACCCACGTTACGAGCCCCACTGCTGATCGGGGTCGTCATGCAGCTGTCACAGCAGCTGAGCGGCATCAATGCGGTAATTATCATCTCTATCTTCATAATCATTTCAATCCGGTAAGGGGCGTCCATTAATTACGTGACGCGATTTTGGCGTTTTTTCAGTTCCTCCTTCCTCCCCCCTTGATGAGATATCATGAGATTTGGCTCGGCCCCTCCCCCTAATCTCACGGGAGATTTTTCACTTGCGTATTTTTTCTTGTGTATATAGTAATAGTAATAGTAATCTTTATTCGCTCTCACAATGGTTTTTAACAATCTTGTTATAACTATTAACAAAGGTCAGATAGGTAACTTGAACCAGTTTGAGGACCTGGTGTCCGTACTAGGGAGCCCTGTATGACAGATCGCCAGGCTCTCGCCCCGATGCTACTTAAAGGCTAAGACTTAGTTATGTAATTTAGAAATAATGAGCGACAGTGTGTTTGAGTGCGTCTATATATGTGTTTGTGTGTGTGTGTGTGTGTGTGTGTGTGTGTGTGTGTGTGTGTGTGTGTGTGTGTGTGTGTGTGTGTGTGTATGGGTGTGTGGGTGTGCGTATGCGTGTGTGTGTGTGTGTGTGTGTGTTTGTGTGTGTGCGTACATACGAGAGAAACTACACCTACTATTAAATGGTTATCAGACACTAAGTGTGGATCTTCACGTAATTGTAGTAAATAAATTTTCGGTTTGGTCATAGGTAAGTTTATGTAACCACTCCATTAATGCTCTTTTGCATTTATATTTTGTAAATGAATAGATGGATAGTTTAGAATTTATCTTATTGTATAGGTAATTACCTAAAAAGCAAAAAAACCTACGCGGGAGTTTAGTCCTAAAGATTGCTTGGGAACACACTTTATTTTTACGTCTCTTATTTTGTATAAGGGAAACATCATAAATTAGTGTAGAGTGTTGTTTTAGGATAATTTGCAGCACAAAGAGTTGTCTGACGGTAAGGACTTTACTAGTCTGATACAGGTCATAGGTAGGGTAAAAGAAAGGCAAGAAAGAACTAACCTTCAGAACTGCTCTCTGGGCACGCTCCAGTTTTAATAGGTGAGGTATGTGCTTGATTGCGTTGGATTTATTTAAAAAACATAATTTGCTTAATTAGTTTTTATTTAACATTGTATTTGATATTTATGTTAGAGAAACATGGTTTACTTAATTTAATCCAGTTTCCTCGCGGAAATTAAAAATTACGTGATATTTGCCAAGACTCTCTATCAATCCCACGTAAGATTGGGTGAGATTCGGCTCGACCCCTCCCCCTAAACGCCTCACGTAATTAATGTACGCCTCCTAACGTCCATTTTTAGAGATAGGGCTACCTTAATGACTTCCAAAACGAACGGACGTCCTTCTGTGTCCAACGGCCATCGACCTTCAAAGTTGTCAGACCATCTTATGGAATGTGTGCGAGGACCTCACGAACCGAGGGTCTATTTGAGGGGGTATTTGTTATATGTTCAGCCGCTTCAGCCGCTGCACCAGGTTAAGTGGACGTTCCAAGGAGATGCACATTTCTATTTATTTATAAGGATGTTTATTTAACATTTATTTTAACTAATATATTTGTCCCAGGTCTTTTATTACTCAACCTCCCTATTTACTTCTTCTGGACTGACGGAGGAAGCGGCAAAGTTCGCTACGATGGGGATTGGAGCCATCATGGTAGGGATGACTCTTGTGTCTCTACCGCTGATGGACCGGACTGGACGAAGGTATGATATATCTACCTATGTAGATTCAAATAAATCGGTATGCGACTCGTCGATCGCGCCAGCAAGATACAGAACCCCACTCACTTTCTGACTGTTTGCAGGACACTCCACCTGTACGGGCTCGGCGGGATGTTCATCTTCTCAATCTTCATCACGATATCATTTCTGATAAAGGTGTGTCTTATATTATTGAGGTATTACATTTCCACAGGAGGCCATGTAAGTCTCGGGCTTAATTCCCAACTGAAGGCTCGGTCACATTGCGGGCGCGGCGGTCGTGCCGTGCTCGCAATATGACCGCGTCATTAGAAACCGGTTTGTGCTAGAATAAGACTCGCCGATCCTTCGCGCAGCAAGTTAAGAATCCACCCCAAGCATAAGAATAAGTACTACCTATTAAGGGGTTCGTAAAAAGCCGAAAAGCTAGCCCGTTTAGGGTCCCCTTTAGAAGGGCATCTTCTTCACCACGCGCGCTCCCGCCATGGGACCTACTATAGAAGACCGCGGATTGCTTATTAGGTACCTAAGCGAAATCGCGCGGGTTGCCATTATCTATCGGCACGAGGAGTAAACATGTGCCATGAATTCAAATGAGGCACTCAAAGGCGCCACTGTCTACGAAAAAGTTAGAACTACTAGTGATAACCCTGACGGTTGCAATAGGCGAGAGAGGGGAAGCCGTCTAAGATGCCCTTCCAATAGTATTTATTCTCATGCCCCAGGCCCCTTCGGTTAGAGCTGGTTCCCACTTGCCGGGTGTCAGATACAACAAAAATCGGTGTCCCGGTGGCAATACAATTTATATGACGCTGTTTACATTTACACGACACCGATAAATGTGAACAGCCTCATATCAAATGTATACCACCAAGACACCCGATTTTTTGTCGGTTCCGACACCCGACAAGTAGGAACCAGCTCTTACGCCAATTGGAATGAACCAAACAAGTTATATCGCCCAACTTAAATTTTTATTTCAAAGAATATGTAACTTCAATCATATTTGTACCGGTAATTTTATTACACAGACATTTATTCATATACAATTTTCCACTGGCCGAACTCACAATGGCCACTCGGGTCGATCTTTGATTGAAGTGACTTTTATGTTTAGTTTGAGAGCTTATTGACATAGATCTCGGATCAAATGTCAAAACCAAACATAAGGGATTCAATCAAATTGCTATTGGTCCGGTTATCGAATTATCATACATTGGATAAAATTGGTTCATCCCAATAACGGGCCATATACAGACTAGTTGCTAGTTAGTTAATAAAAACCAGCTGTGACTTATTTCGAACGGGATAAATCTTACCTCTCATGACGTCACAGTACTCACAATGTCCTGTCACAATGGTCAAGTGCGAAGCCCTTCGCTCGCCGACGACTCGCCTGCCAAAAAGCAATCGATTTGAGCCGGTAGGGGAGTCCTATTCATGAACGTTCTTTCAGGTATACTTGTAACACAGACCATTATAACCAATAGATAAATACTTCGCATAGCAGGGCAACCCCCGCTGCCAGCATTAGAGGCTAAAAGCCATAAGCAGTGGGGCTACGGGCAAGGCGTGGGGAGCGCATAACCTCGAACGCACCAATCACAGCGCTCTAAAACCCCGCGCGCCCCTCAAGTTTGGCAGCTTTATTTGCTAGTAAAAGTGAGGCTAAGGTGTCTTTAGGATATTAAAATTTGGTATGTGACTTGTAAGCACCTGTTAGCAACCTTACGTAACTTTTTGACAGACTACTTAATGTAAAAATGAAATAAACACTGCGTTGAAGGTTTTGCATCTGTTCGGTGTTGGTGCTTACTACAAAGCTATTGATCGTACTTGGATTATAAATAATAATATAAAATCCAATAATAATAACTTGCAACGCCATCTACTAACCAAAGTAATGTCTTATGCGGAATAGTAACATAGAGACGTAAGTTTCAGAGTCCACGTACATGGATTGGTGTAAAACGGCGCCGATACCTTTGTTACTAGCGTCCGCATATACACGAAGTGTAGTTTATTGCTAAGTATGATGCTTGTTTTAAATGTAATTAAATAAATATACAATGTTAAACAAAACCTCAACTTATTTCAAGTATTACACAACGTTTTAAAAAAATCGGGGTCATTTAACAATTTTTTTCGTTAAAGGTGCTTTACAAAACGAATCATACTACTATAATAGACAACTATACAAACAAAATTCGCGGAATGTAAGTTGAACTTTGACCTTGAATGCGCAGAACACATTTTCGGGTCTCAATCGAGGTGCGGTATGAGGTGCGACGCTTTTTATTCATACGTGTACCTGCGCGGACGGCCGCCATTTTAGTTCATCTTATGCGCCGCGTATTACTTATATAGATAAATACTTCCATAGATAAACTAAACATCCATGACTCGGGTACAGCACGCTCCGACACAGAAGTTAGTTGCAACCACTCCAGACAGTCTAAATGACTATGATAATAATCCATCACAATGATAGATTAATCTAATAATTTCACTCTTTTATTCCATCTTGACGTGTCACTGGGATGTAAAAATAGTTCCGGGTAGCTATTGTTACGTAGAAATAGGATAGTAGGTCGAACAAGCCTCTCAAATAGCAAAACTTTTACATCTTCATTTGTTAGCTGATAGTTTCCCAATATACTTAGATAATGTTTTCATTTGATTACCGCAACTATTTATTAGCTGTTTGCAGCAACGCAGCACCAACTCTGAACACTGAAAATAATTTGCTAAGTGCTACAAACTTTGAAGGAGTTTCTAGTTTCTTGGACTTCGGGAGCAATTCAAAATTGCAAGTCGTATTTATTGTTTGACTTGAGAGTTCCGTTCGCAAGTCTTACTCAAGTAAAGTTTTTACACAGACCATTCCAATAGACTCCGCATAGCCGCGCGATCATCGCTGCTAGCGTTAGAGGCAAATAGCCATAAGCAGCTACAACCAGGCGCGAGCGCATAACCTCGAACGGACCAATCACGGCGCTCTAAAAACGCGCGCGCCCCGCAACTTTGGCAGCTTTATTTGCTACTAAAAGTTAGGCTAAATTGATTGAGGATATTTGGTCTGTGGGTATTTAGTAAAAAGTGCCTTCTTGAGTATGGTTTTAGTCTTGAGCATACATAGACTATATGCGTATAAGTGTATACTTTGCCTGCCACCCGAGTTGCGATTTGACCTTTCACACCAACGACGGATATATCCGTCAGGGTATACAGGGTAAAAAAGCCGTTCATTAGTTTGACGTAAAGTTGAAATTCGTGTTACTTCTCAGAAATACTTGGCGTTGAAGAGGTTAAATGCTGTATCAAACCGGTTTCCTATGCAGGACACGTCTGCCAGCGAAGGGCTTCTCGCGAATAATGGCGAATAATATAACAGTCCGTGCGCGAACTCTGAAGCATCTTAACGCACGTTAAAGTGTATACGTTCTAGTGCAGTAAATGACTAATATGACAACAGCATCGATAAGTATGAGCGTGTCTTTACATCACTCGTGCTGGAGTGCAAGGTATGAAAGAACGGTCGGTCGCGGCGCACCATGTTTGTTTTCCCAGAGCGCAATTCCACGGAGCCCGCGCGCGGACTGCATGTCACTATCCCGGTTAAATGGACAGACTCAGTGGCAGATATGTTTAGTTAAAATCAGCATTCCTTGAATCGAAAGTTGCAATTAAAGATAATGCTAATTTAATGGAGGTATACGCTAAAAGTTGTATTGTAAACAACATCTTGGCTAAACACTTTCATTGCCAAGTACCCGGTATTCTTTTTCTATTTCTTAGATAGATTCCGGAATAAAGCGGAAACACGCTGCTACGAGCGTAGCGCTACGTGGCAATGAAAGTGTATAGAATACTTTAGAGAGAGTATGTATTGAATGAGTCTATAAAATCGCAGCTAATTTTCCCGTTAATAAGATACTGGGGCTTTTCCGGGTTAATAAAGATCCGTCAGATCAAATATCAGGTCAGTGATGTGAAAATTTATTGATTTCTTATATTTTATCCGATTATTTTACAAACGGATCCTTATAAACCCGGTCTGAAAGTACTGTAACTAAATAAAAAAGATTTCTATAGCAACGTAACTCTTATCGGTCGTTTCAGTAGAAATATAATTAATCTATATATCTATATCTATATTATCTATGTATTAAATTTTATCGGTAGGTACTATAGATTATATATTATCATGGAAGCTTTCCTTCAATATGGGGTTACAGATTCTTTGAACGGGATTCGATTTGGAAAAATGAATCCGAATTATAATAATTCTAAAAGCACCAATATATCCGCCCCTTTCGCACTTTACTAGCGCGACAGGGACGTATGATCGACTATAGCTATGAAACCCCATAAGCTAGGAATTGCTATTATTATAAAGCGTTTACACTACCGTTAATAATCTTAGCAGCAGCGAAGGTCTGATTAGTACAGTGAAGTGCAAAAATATTTACACATTTCAACGGGGGGAAAAGTTAAAAAATGTGTATCTATTTTTTTACTCGACTGTGTATTGGAAATATCGGATACAGATTCTGAAAAATACGTGACATGATTACGAGGTAGCCACGTCAGATATATTTCAACAACTTGCGTCGGAACTTTGACGAAAGGATTTGTCCAAAACGATCCAGTGAGTCTACTCCGAAGCACATAATTTGAGCATCGGATTTCTGTTTCTCGCGAACATGTTACATCTCAAGAATAAGAGGGATAATAATAGACAAAGTTCGATTTTCCCTTTTTTGAGTACAGGCTCATAACTAAAACGAGTATTGTAAACGCGCCACTACCAAGCTTCCGCACCGCTTCAACATTGCTTCTACCTTTTCCCTCATAACTACTAAAATAGTTATAGGACAATGTTTTCGAAGCAAGCTTTTATAAGGGCTAATGATACATCATAAGTCCTTAGTAATAAAGTTGAATAAAGGACTTGCCAATACATGAAAGCTTGAATAAAGCCATACGAAGTACGAACCAGGCGAGGACTGCTTTGTCAGTTTGTTCCATATTCCAACTTGGAACCTATAAACCCTTACAGACTTCCCCGTTGCAACACATTAAAAGTTTTTTTTGGGTTCCCCTAATCAAACCATTTTTGTCTATTTTTTGACTGTTTTGGTTCAAAATAATTGAGGGTCACATAGTCAAATAAAGTCACGGCTAGACCAGACATATTCCACACATTGGTATTTAATCCTAATTTTAACTGTATGAAAAAATATTGCAAACGCGTTACCTAGCAATTTTCAACTCTTGCCCCTTAGAATTTCAAACTATAAGGAACTCTTAATCCCGATATTATAAAGTTTTAAATAGTTTTGCTCTACTAACGACCCATTGGTGTTGCAACGATTGGTCTGCATTAAAGCATGCACGCATTGTCAACCTATTTAATTTTATTTCTCACCTTTTTTTGCTTATGCTTCGCCAGCCCTCCCCCCTTGCGACTTTCCTGTCACCGATACCGGAGTCTCGGTAGGAAAGTGTACATAAAATTGATCAAATGTAAACATCACACACTGCACGACACGCCACGAAAAAGAATTGGAAATGAATTTGGACGCTCTAGCACGCGTATATTTAATGCAAAATGAATCATTAGTGCTGAGCTGGTTTGGGCGCATACAACTATATTTCCATCGTAACGTGCAAGATTTGTAATCGGGAAAACTTTTCAACGTTCTTTTTTATCTTGCCCCACGTTCTAATTTTAAATTGAGCATGTATGCGCCTAAGTCAAGGGCAGGTGACAGAAAAAATATATCTGACAACTGACATATAAAAATTAATGGCAGAAAGTCTAAATAGAAAACCTTTAGACATTCCGTCACTATAAAAACAGATGGTTTTCAGTGTCATCTGTCAGACCTGTAATTCTGCAGCCCAGCGCTCATGAGTCGGTCAACTATACCTACTTAACACCAACACTGCTTAGGAGCAGATTACACCTTCACATAGCAAGCGGATGGCGGTACTTCACTGTTCTATAACCAGGGTTGTTATGGTGTCCCTGTCCTTATCTGCCGTCTCTACTGTCAAATGAGACGCCTAGAAACGTTCTTAAATACTTTTAACTAACGAAACATCTAAAAGCAATGTTCTGCGCGAAAGAATAGTTATAGAATAAGGATTATTTTCGATTCTCGACACTTGGTGGAGCATGATTATTGTGTTTTGAATACAAACACACGTAAGTACAGTCGGTCGGTAGACTGGTCAGGCAATTTGTGCTATTATAATAAGACACAAACATTTTTTTTTAAGTTATCGAAAAGACCAAAACCAACGCTATCACGAAATAAGTAAGTACTGACAGCTTTTTTAAAGAGGTCATCTATGTAACTCCCCTATTTAAGCCATTTCAAAAAACGGAGGAAGTTCTCAATTCTATTGTATTTTTCATCTCGCAATTGATCAAA
Source organism: Tortricodes alternella (assembly GCA_947859335.1). Classification (NCBI taxonomy): domain Eukaryota; kingdom Metazoa; phylum Arthropoda; class Insecta; order Lepidoptera; family Tortricidae; genus Tortricodes; species Tortricodes alternella. Next base: position 1,674,272 of record OX401970.1, read on the forward strand.
AGAACATATTCTAAGCGCAAAGACACAACGATTGTTTAGAGTTGTATGTTGCCACCCAAGTCCTAATTCGTAATCAAGCAATTATACATTTCATATCCAAATTGTGAACGGAACTTATCTTGGTTTTATTGGCTGTCTCACTTGCAAAGGCTTCCCACTGAATTCTCCACGATTCTCATTCGAAAGGCCCAAGAAATCATATTTAACAGACTTCAAAAAAAATCGATGGAGGAGGTTCACAATTCGACGCGTATATTTGTTTTCTTTTTATTTATTTTTACAGAACAGGCACGACTCTCGGTCTGCCTCTTAAGACTATATAATTAATGTGTCAACTATTACTATGATTTTTTAACTTGCGCGTATAACATTGCTGCTTTCGAGACTTTAAACGTTTCAGAAAACCATCTGACAGTATGAGACTGGCAAGTCTTGTTCTGAATTCAAAATGTCCGTTTTGTCACTACCCGTGACAAATCTGTAATTTGGCAGAACAAGTCAAATCCGGACTTTACAGTGCCATCCCGAATCCAATCCTTATGTTATTTTTTTCTTTTTTATGAATGTCTTAACGTATGTAAAATGTTAAACTTGCTTTGAGTATAAAGTTAAATTTTTCAAATATGCAGGTTTGCTGACAGTCCAAAAACCGATAATAACTTGCAATTATCTGATACTTGTTATTGTTGGGACTGGATCAAAAGATTAATGATTTTGACAAACGTCAGATGCGACGTTCGACGATTTTTGAACTGTCAGATTGTGAACCCACGTTGATGTGGGCATGCCGTACAATCAAAATCTTAAACGACTACTAAGTGTTTATTGAACAGTACCTGACGCATAAAAAAGTCACTGGTGAAAACTGAAGGCTTCAGTCATTCTCAAATGAGGCGATTTTTCGGTGTTAACGCAAATAACTCAATACTTACGGTCTTGCATGAAAAAACACAGAAAAAACCTTCCGTTTGCGTCGACCAATTCTTTGCTTACATCTGTTCAATCAAATTGTGATCCGCTAAATGGTTATTTCATATGTTTTGTTGTTGTTTTAATCAAAAAATTCTAGTTTTAATCAAAAAATTCATACCGTACGATTATTAAAAATAAACCCGGAGGAGACCGGTGCCTAGCACTGGGATGACTATATGATATTTTCCAAAATTACTACCAAATATATAAGTAGCCAATATATTTGCAAGTACAATACTTAGTGTTATTATACCAACTGATATAAATTATGCCATTTTCCTAATCTCCGTCGTTTAAAAAAAAGTAATTCTTGTAAATTTTATTATTTGATATTTTTATTCCAAATACAAAATCGCCACAGAAATTAAGCCCAGTCATGTGTTTCTCTAACGTACGCAGCGTCTGATGAGCGATACATACAAATATAGACGGAATGACTTCGTCCTTACAGTCTAAATTAATGGTTTCGTTTATCCGTTGATCAGCCGCTGCCCAGGTAAGAGAATCACACCACAGAACACCAGATCTTGAGAATGACCGTTGCCAACGTCACTATTCGTTCAAAATTGCGTTTTAAAATGGACTTCAAGTTTATCTGACAATACACTCAACTCAACATTCAATATGGCCCGAACCACTGTAAAAAAGTTCAGATGCTCTGGAGTAATAACTGACCCCCTTCCCTCCTATAACAACCTGGATTATAAATGCACAAGGAAAACACGTGCGTGATGTTATGTTTGCGTCAGCCGGTCGGTACGGGAAAGAATATATTTCTACGCCCTGATAGGAGTTTTTCGGCTATGTCCAGGAAATGATTGACTGGATGAGCTACCTGTCCGTGGTTTCAACGCTGAGTTTCGTGGTGTTTTTCGCCGTGGGGCCGGGGTCGATACCGTGGCTGATCACAGCGGAGCTGTTCTCCCAGGGCCCACGACCGAGCGCCATGGCCATCGCGGTACTCGTCAACTGGATGGCGAATTTCGTCGTTGGAATCGGCTTCCCTAGCATGAAGGTGAGAACGTCACAGCATTGTGACTACAATACGAAACTAATTATAATCCCCCACGAAAATAAGTGATCGGAAACCTGTAGTGCTCCCGCACACTGGGCCACTAGTGGCGGCCATTAACCGCGACCACTAGTAGTTAATTTAGGCACTAGACACTGCCGCTAATCGGCCGGCAGCTACCAATTGCTACCACTAGTGGCTAAATCCATGGTTCATTAAGTCCCAAATAGCGGGCCCATTCAATGTCAGAAATGAAAACATCTACATCGAAGTGCGAATCCATCGTGTCTACGTGTATTCGGTACGGTGGTTGCAGAAAGACTGAACTGACTGTGGTCGAGAGACAAGACACGGCCACAAGTAGCGAGCGCTGACCACTCCCGCAGCTTGTGGCTGAGACGCGGACACTCGAACGCTCAGTTTCCACCGATGCCATACAAAATGTACGAAAAATCTCGTCCGCAACTTGTGGCTGCTACTAGTGGCTTTGTTGCGGCTGCTACTAGTGGCTTTGCTGTGGCCGCCACTAGTGGCCCAGTGTGCGGGAGCACATGTTTCGCCGTCTGTCCGTCTGTCTGTATGGCAGAACCACTTTTTCTCGAAGACTATTAAAGCTATTCAAAGTTGAAATTTTGTACGATTATAAAACTTTGTACCGCGCTCAAAAATAAAGAATAAAATTGAAATACTAATATTTTTAACATTATAATAATATTTACCGTTTTTATTTACTTTTTTCAGGCGCTATTGGAAAACTATACCTTCCTGCCTTTTAGTGTATTCCTTGCAATTTTTTGGATATTTACGTATAAAAAAGTTCCTGAGACAAAGAACAAGACTTTCGAAGAAATATTGGCGCTGTTCAGAAATTCAAATGGAAGGTGAGAATGTTATACGTTTTTTCTTTTTTTCTTATCATCACTGTCACCGCACACGTACGACTGAGTACGTTTATAACAATAATTATGTTTTAAAAATTCTCGCTTGATTTTTTAGTTTTTCTAGGAGAGTTTTTCCTACCTTAGTTACAAACCTACAAAGAGTATTTAGTAGTTTATTGTAAAAATTTGGTAAAAATAGTGTCACGAGACATCGGAAAAAGTTGAGCTCATTGAGCATGAAATTGATAAATGCAAAAAAAACGCATCAATGTTGTTATAAACGGACTCTATTTTATGTCATTTTTTAATAATAAATATCATAACTTCAAATGTCACCCTCCATGGGCACGCGAAGCACCAAGAAATCGAATTCCTGTTACTACTAATTAGAAGTTAGAAATAACTAGAGATTATAGGTAAATTCTAGGAACACATAATCCACTTGCCTAAAGTGTTTAAGAAAGTTGTCATTGTTAGAAAGATCATATCTTTCAATATTTTCTTAAATCACCTACATTAAGACTACCGACACGGCCATAAGGCTATGTATGCGTCCTCATGTTTAAAAAGAGATTCGCTGTAAAACGCAAGCCGTGACATGCTGTATTATAATCATATGAAGTAAAAAAGTCGCTTCGTAAAGTGGCAGCCAGCGCAATTATTATAAGACTAATATTAGTTTTGGAATGAGAACAATCGAGACATAACATTTCAGGGCCTATATTCGCCACCCAGAGCGCTTTTACGTTTTCTAGGATTTCTTAAATAGTTTTTCCATAAAACTAATGCTATCATAGAAACTATAAGATCGTACTTCGGTACCCATTGCCTTGTAACTTGGTTGTTCAAAATGGTATGCTAGGAACTCATGAAGAATTAGGTCCATTAAGTTTCCTCCCTGTTAACCTTTTCAACACCACGTTAAATACAAAATTTACACACGTGTCTAAGAATTAACATGAATTTCAACCTTAACTCACATTGAGTTGAGTTTATTTTTCACTGACGCCCTGACGGATATCTGTCGTTGGTGACAAAACTTTAGTGTGGATATATCCGTCATTGGCGTTGAAAAGGTTAAGCGAAATACAGATTTGTTAAAAGTGTTTAATACGGAAGAGATGGATGTTATTCCATGATCCACGGACTTCAATCGTTCCGTTATTTTTTGATCAATTACTTTAACTTCCCGTTAATTTACGAGAGTAAAATTATCACCAGACAATACCTAACGATACAGAGCACGGAATATTCATAAAAACACCAATGTGACTTTTCCGTTCAAAGAATTCATTTTCGCAGAAGCGATCGCGCTCGAACTTAGTATCGTCCAATATTTTAAATTTCATTTGAATTTCTTTCTTTTGAGCCCTTAACATATTTAAAGATACGTACTTTTTTATACCAATACAGATTTGATTTTCATTTTGATACCGTTGATTTCCTAGTAGTAACCGACCGTTTTAACCTAAAACTTAATGGGTCTAAAAGCCTAGACCTAACCAGCGACGCTTATGCCAATGTCATGGGAACAGGGCCCTAATTTGACAATAGCTAACCGATATTCACGAAGTTCTCATTGAAAAGGTGGCAAGACAAAGCGACATTTAGTTGCCATAGTAACGATCGGTGGCTGTCAGTTAGGCCACCTACGCACAGGCAGGTGGTTTGCTTAGCGCCTAGAGCCTTGGCTATGAACAAACGTTCTAGATTTCTTGGCACCAGCCTTCAATAGTCACCTGACTTGCTAGGCTCAAGGCGCTAAGCAAGCCACCTGTGCGGCCTTAGCCTTAGACTAATGTTGAATATAGGGCCTGAGTTACAACATTCCATTTTGCGTCTCTGATATCGTGCGTTTAGGGAAGAGCCTTATCAAAACTAAGTTAGATTATTTGGAATAAAGCAATGCGGGCTACCAGAGATGAGATTTACTATCAGAGGGGCTAGCACGTAATGCCTGCGAGTCGTTGGTCGTTCAGTGCGTCTCAATCAAACTTGTCAAATACAGGGTTATAAGTTTTTGCAAATAGCAACACAGATTTATTCCAAAACTATTAATTGTGCGGTACAAAAGATGACAAGAAATTATACGACATTTTGTACATTTTTGACTACGATGGAACGTTTCACAGGAAATCAACGTGGTTATTGTGTTAAACACTTTAAAAAAAAATCAGTCTTACTTTACTATGGGATGCCCTTTTAGGATTGAATACGGATTGCGCCGTTTAAGTGAAAAGTTTAAAGAAACTGGGTACAAAAACGAATATTAAGCAAACAGGGCGGTTAAGTGCCAGAAGTGATGATTGTCAGCATCTTTTCATACAATTGCGTAGTCGGTTGCAGGAATGCCAGGACCAAGACGGACCTCATTTAGACGACAGTGTTTTTACTTATAAAAAAAAATGTTATACTTATTACTTATAATAAATACCTTATTAAATAGTGTTTGTAGTTTTGTCTCTATCAAGTGCAAAAACTTATGGCCCACCCTGTATAAGCGTGAATGTGACTCGCGGGCAGGTCGTGCTAGACGTGCAGGGCGGCCCTAGTAGGACGTCAGGTAAGCTGTCAATTCCAAACAATCATAGGCGACCTTTTTCTTTCGCAAACTGACTCCGGCCGCCATTTAAAAGAAGAAGAAGACTTTTTCTTTCTCTGATGATTGAAGTGACACTGTAGCTGACGTTCTGTAGGGCTGCCATCACTTTAATTGCTGGCGCCGGATAAAGACTTCAAAAACCCGGGACATTTGGATGAAATAGGGAAATTTCTTTGGACTCGTTGGGAAAATTGCATCTTTATTTCGCCCCCAAATCCCCGGGCGGTGCGTGAGGTGAAAACTCAACTACCTTCCAATGCAGCTTAGTACATTTTTAACTATAATTTGTTTAAATTGCCCGACTTGGACAAGTAAGAGTCCCGTTTTGAAAACCCTCACTGAAGATCCTAAGTTAAATCCAGGGAAACAGATGGTGGCGATTCACATGTCTGGTAGCCCTAATTGTCATCATTGACTGTAACAGGTAAGACTAAATTTATGAAATGAAGCGTTGAATTTTAGGACCGTTATACCCAAAAACAAAGTCTGTCGTTCATTGGGTGACAGCAGCAGTGCGACATGCAACCGCCATGCATCCACCAATAAGATTGCTGGTTTTATGTCGCTTGCTTGTGTCACCCGAGTGAACGCGAAGTTAGGGAATCACACCCAGCATCGCTTCGGCGTATGCCTGCTGTATTTGAGAGAGGTTTTTCTTTTCAACGCACGATTAGTCCGGGCCCTGAGTTCAGTCCGGTACCATACGGTGTGACATCCAGGGACAGTTTCCGAGACAGCCGCCTTTACGGCAGCATGATGAACTGTGTTAACGCGCTGGAGCAGCAACTGCCGCCGCCGCCCGCGCCCGTCGACGAGAAACACGACTCGCGTGAGTAAAGGAATTTGTTTTACCACAGACAAAAGAAGGATGCCAATTTTAGTATATCAAACCGGTAAAATTACCGGTTTTTCATACTACAATATACCGGTTGGGTTTCCCTACTTTCCGACTTACAGTAGGTATAGCTCGGATTATACAGCCGATTTACGATTGCAATTTGTTGAAACAATTATGAATTTCCAAAACGCTGGTAGTTTTCGCAGATTACAAGTAAAAAAGCCCGATCCATGCCGATTTGTTGAATAAAATATTTTATTTTATTGAGTACCCCGTATGCTATGGTTGTCGTAGCGCCATCTAGTTTAAAAATAACAAGAATCCAAGCTCCGATCACTTTAAGACGGTTTGCCAGTCTTTTTGTTTTATTCTTCTTTGGAGCAACTCAAATAGTCGGTTAACACAATATTATCAATTAGAGGTTACTACAACTAAGAATTTATTTATACGTATCATATGCTTTTAAAACTCGATATCATTTTTGTATCGCCTAAACATTTTACACATTTGATTTAAGCTGGCAATTCAGAAGCGCTTATGTGATGTCTTTATTTTTTTAAGGAATCGCCCATAAGCAGTCCGTTTGCATCCTCCACCTTTTTTTATTATAACGGCAAAATAATCGGCTCGGTACCTATATAAAAAAAAGAGTCTTCTTTCTAACACGCTTTTTTTTAATATTAAGCTTTTATTGAAGACTTTCAAATTCAACGTACACAACTTAGCTTTGGGCCTTAGGAGGCTAAGCGACGTTTTTCAGTTACGTGATAAGAGTAATTCTGGTTTAGTTTAATTCGCGCCGCCGCGATCTCAGACAGATAGGCGCCGCGCCAACTTAAAGTTACCGTCACGGACTCACTGAGTACTTGTTGGCGCACACACCTAACGAACTCCGTTGCATAAATGAGAGTTAAAAAGAAAAACATAGAGATTTCTACATTTTTGAGAATACCTTCTTAATCTACCTTTAAGCCAAAAACAAAGCTTTCGCGTTGAGAATAGTCAAATTTATCCGTTTTTTGTATGTGCTGCAGGTACATTAAAGCTACTAGGTACTGCATTTTATGTTATGTATATTTGCTTTTCTTAACTCCGAGATACATGTGAGTTTATTATTATGTTTTCTTTTATAATTGTGCTCACAGCTACATACATAAGTCGTGTGATTTTCTAACGTGCAAAGCGCTTCACTCCTCACCGCATAGTTTCTTGCTAGTATGCGACTCGTCGTCGAAGTTTCGCTCGGCAAGTTAAATAATCACACCCTAGTTCTTAGTCAGTATGAGTAACTTGCTCTTTCCATTGGTGTGTAGTATCGGAGCAGTCGTCGGGCGCGGGCGACGCGGGCCGGCCGCCGCCACCACTGCCGCCACCTCGTTTCCCCGCCACCGGCAACGTCTGACAATGGGAGCCCGCCGCGCGTGCGCCCCTCGTCGCACCCATCAAGGCCGCAGCCAACTTCTTGTTTCATGGACTGAGGCGACAAGCACGCGACCCCATCACTACCACACAACAAATGTTCTAAATCCATGTGATTAGGTTAACAAACGAAACTTAGACTAAGTCACGGCGTAATAGATCGTTAGTCTGTCATTTTATGACATTTATGCATAGGTACCTTGTAAAGTGCCATCGGTTTCTTGTACCCATGTTAATTAGGATCATGGAAATTTTATTAATGAATAAATAATAATGAATAATGGAGGCTCCACGGTGAGATCCATTACAGTACATTCGGAATATTGCAACGGTCCACCAACTCTAGCTTCAGATATTTATATTAAAGTTAACGGATAAGTGTGTTCGGCGACGAGGAATATTCATTATAAAATATTAGATTTTTATCGAGTACACGTAGTGCGCAGGCGCGGTCGGGCGCGGGTTTCAATCGTCAGTTATATATACTTACGAATGCACGGGTTACATGCCAACTAATTCTATGTAGAGAAAATTAATATACAATGGGTACGATGACACAACTGTGTGAGTCAGTCACTACAAGTATCGATACAATTTAAGTGTATGCTGTGACTATTTATTTCTTTTTTAAATGTGTATATTTTATTATTTTGGTAAAATTTATTATATTTTTACTCATTATTGTTATCATGATAAATTAAGTCATATCTGAAATGGTGGAGAGTCTATTATTGTGTGTGAGTGTGCCGGGCGAGTCGCGGAGCCGGAATTGACTTGAACGTAACTTAAACGCAAACCGTAACGGCCACAAGCAACACTTAGCTAAGCTCTAATTTGTGCTCGGTTCGTTTGGAGCCGAGTTAACGGGTATTTAATTGGTAAAGTAAGTTTTACAATTTAGTGAAGACTTTAAATTAAATGTAAAGCTTTTAAACTTGTACGCCCCTAGTCGAACAGTTGTTTATTTTGGAACCGCTTGACTCTGACAGGTCCCATCTATACTTCCATGTGTAAAACGAGCGATGCTCTAAATTTAATTTAATTTATCTGAAATTATGTCTTATAGATAGTTGCTATTGAAATGAAAATGGATCTATTGATAAGACCCTTCAAAAGGAGCCAAGCGACCATACAACAATTAACTTATCTGTGCCGATAGCGGCGCCAACGTCATCGGATAATTCAAATATTCGCTGATTTGAGAATGGACCTTGGTACTCACTCAATCATCACTTTAAGACATTTGTTGAAGCTGCATCGGATTTTTACGAGACATGGCGCTCTGGCACGGCGGCATCAGCGCAAGTCTAAGTTACTCTGCTTCCAAGGTTCAAAGCACGAGAGTATGTAGTACCACTTTTGTCCACCGGCCCAGATAAGTTGGTGCTTGTTTATTTATTAGTTAGGGTTCAGTATTTACCACAGGGTTGTAGTCAATTGTTCGTCCATGCATCTGAACACTGCTCAATTCATCTTAAGACTTAGTCTCGGCGGCGCTGCCTAAAGCGCGGCGTGGCCGACAGACTCATTTACGATTGATTATAAGACGACCCCGTATCGGGTGTCCGTGTAAGATGGCCTGTAATATGAGTTATTAATGTATTTGAGATACAGTTTGGTTGAAGCAATATACAATTCATTTTATAGCTGCTATTTTATTTAAGTACTGATTGACGTTCAATTTGTAACGTCAATGCAATTATGATTCTAAAGTCTTATTCAAATTATTATAAAATGGTGTTTCTTTGTTAATTCATATTACAGGTGACATCACTGATACGTGGTCTGAGCTGAACAAGTTAATTTCGCATGTTCTGTACAGGGGGCGTCTTCAATGGGCTTAGCCCGCGGGGGTCGACGAATACAAATTATAATATAAGGATTTTTTATTAGACGTGTGCGCCGATTATACCTATCTGGCAACGCCATTTTACGGCGCAGGGTAGTATATGTTGCACCGCATAATCGAGCTGATTCACGACGGCCACATCGGAGTTAGACGCCGACGCCAACGCCGACCGTCGGCGCACACATCTAATACCTTAACTGCTTTTAACAAATTGTATAGCTATAGATTTATACGCCAACGCAATAATTGCGGCATTGCAAGTTGTACAGTGGGTCACCGTGGAACGCCCTATTTAAAATCTAACCATATTCAGTCTCTGTCACACGCGATTAATATCGTGTGAAAGACATGTGCATGTTAGAATAAGTTGGTACTCTCGACAATATGAAAAATAGTAATCGATTTGCTTTACGTTGAATGTTACTTATTTTGAGGACGTTCCAGTTCTAGAAAGCACATCAATTCAGTGTCATAAAATTAGGTCCATTTTGCTCAAGTGACGATGGGTTTGGTAAGTTTAACAACTGGGGTCGTATTACGACCTCTTAATTCCAGGCAGTTTCCGCCGTAAACTGGGCTGCCCGGACAATGCGTATTATGAGCGCTAAAGAGGCCGGCTTTAGCGCGCTCGTAATACCTACACAATACATGTTCCAGGCAGCTCAGTTTACGGCGGAAACTGCCTGGAATTAAGAGGTCATAATACGACCCCCGAACTATTTTATTTTGTTACGTAATTTAACACAATAATAAGCAATCAGGTGATTTGACTAACAAAGACATTGGTGACATCCCTATTTGTCAGCTGGAGTTAGGTAAGTTGATTAGTGTAGCTTCCCTCTCTTGCTAATGAAAAATAGGGGCAGGTGCAAAAGAGATAAGTAAACCTGCTGTTTTGTATAACGTATACATTTGACAAACGAAGATAGACAATAAACTCAGTTTTGGCAAATGGTGAAATAATCTGTATAATTATTTCTGGCTATGGTATACAGGGTGGAACGGAACGAGGCACCTTCCCGCAAATATAAGATTCTGTAGGCTCAGTTCCATATTTTTCTCCAAGAAAGTATGTGGAAATTTGTAGTCATTTACAAGTTACAGTTTATTTAAGTTTAATCCAAAAAAATGAATCCGTTCATCCCTAACAACGATTTCGAACGCAAAGGCTTGCTAAGTACTACCTACACGGGTGTATTGGGGTTGGCACCGTGATTAAAAATGATTTATTTAAATTGTTTTTATTTTAATTTAAATAAACATTTCAATACGTTACAAACCGATTGTACATCATTTCGATGATACAATATGTTCCGCATTATCTTCGTATCGTTCCAAACTGTATAACAATTTTGCCAATTTGCCAAATTTGGTACACAAATGTAAACTTGATTATGCAAAAAAGTGTACATTCTTTTCTAGTTTATTTGTGACTTATCGAAAATTAACTTATCGTAAAACTAATAATGATATACTTAATTCAAATTGATAGCCTTGGTTTTCAGTTGTTTTAAATTTCAATGTCGACAGCTAAAATAGGTACTTACTTATTTATTCTATTTGCCTCTCTTCTCACTCAAATAACTGACTGAGACAGCTGTCACAATTCCATGAAGCGTACGTCATTAAAGCAGACACTTGTACCACAAATTTCTTTGTTAGCCAATCTGAACACATCCTAGGGTGTGATTAGGGTGTGATTCGTGACGAAGCCTCGACGAGTCCTGAGATACCGGTACAAACCCGTTCTCTATGCAAGCGAGTCGTCGCGTCGGCGAGCGAATGGCTCCGCGCACTAAACCATGACATGGTTGAGATGGCAGGAGAGTTAGCAGCCCCTTTCATTCTATCCGTGAGGAGTACATTGAGCTGAAAATCAACGTCGTGCTCAACTTTGATCGTAGAACTGATCAGCCACCTGAAAAATAGACTTACACTATGCATAGGTTGACTTCGGAGCTGGTTAATTTCGAGTTTTTCCAAAGTATTGCCGATTGGATTTTCGAACTCGCAAAGCGTATTGACCGACGAAGACTCGCTAACGGTTTGGGAGTCGTTGGGCCTTCGCACGGCGAGAGAATCACCCAGTTCGCAGTGAAATTGTCCAGCGAGGAGCAGTCAGTCGTCGATAATATCTATAGATTTACCGCGCGCTGAAAATCAGCTCACTTAGACATAGGAAAACAGACCATATATCCAATATAATTTGTTTACGTGGACTCTTTTAGACTGATTATGAGGATTTCTTAACAAAGGTTTACTCCTCGCTGGCACGCAAATCTAGGCTTAAATCCGAATACGTTAAAGGCATTTATTGTGTAGTTTAATTACCCCAAGAGCCGGCAACACTAACGGGTCTTTTTTAAAAGCGCTAGATTATATTAAAATTGTCAATAATCTAAAGGTTGCATCAGTTATCTATCTCGGTAAGCCACCGAATGTTTCTTGTTTAAATACGCGTCCATGAAGAGGTAATGCAAGGCAAAACCAATATTTCCAGTTCAGCTGAAGCTTGCATTATGATGCAATGCAATGCAACAACTTAATAATTTTACATTTAAATTCAATTTAATTTGAACAAGGTTGTCCATTTTTTAGGAGTCAAATTAGGATAAATGTGAAATCAACAAGTGAATTTCTTAATTCCCGCACTGCAGGAACGTGCAGGATCGATGATAGTTTTGTCTTCAAAGGCGCATTCTGAACGAAACTCAAGGGCCTGAGTATTTTATTATGTTATTATGTATTTATCGACCGAGCGAGTGAAGCGAGCGAAGCGTCTCCGTTTCAGCTTGGGCAATAATGCTTTCGTATGTCCGGTGGATGTCCATTTGTTCTCGTCTACAGCTCGCAGTCCTCAACCGATTCTTGTGAAATTTTGTGAGCAGATTCGAATATTATATATTTAAAAAAAAGATTCAGTTTTTCGAAATTTTTCAAAATGGCGGAGATATGGGGGTTTTTGTAATTGCAAATTTATTTGCGGTGTAGGTAAACTGACTAGACCTATGGCGATGTATTGGGATATCAGTTTTCCAACGGCAAAGTTAAGTTTGTCGCAAGGTACAGCTCGCTGTCGGTGAATTATTGTTTCGCTTTCTTAACCTAATATTTTAAAAGCCTTTATTAAATTGCAATGTGTGTATGTATGTGTGTGTGTGTGTGTGTGTGTGTGTGTGTGTGTGTACGCGTGCGCGTTCATGTGTGTGTGTGTGTGTGTGTGTGTGTGTGTGTGTGTGTGTGTGTGTGTGTGTGTGTGTGTGTGCGCGTGTTTGTGTAATTTACTTACGAAGGCCAATCATTATTTCTTAGAAAGGATTTTTGTAGTAAATTCAGTTTTATTTAATCTTTTGTCGCGAGGTCTACAGCTCACGGAGCCACTAGTCTATAATTAGGTGTATGTATTCGTATCGCTGTCTAACTAGTACCCATAACACAGGAAATCTAGTTCCGGACTGGATCGATGCGTGTTAGTGACCACATTATTATTATTATTATTATGATAATCGATGCAACCTGTCCATTAGGGTATGAGATGAATGTAAGGCGTCTTTCACATACAACTAGCGTTTCGTACGTGAACACATGCATACAACGCCATCTGTTTGATATTGCGTGACCGAGCCCGCCACCGCGCCTGCGCGTTAATGTGAAAGGCGCCTTACCGTGCGTATACGCAAGTTTGTTTACGTGACGATCAAGTTCCAGTTAGTGATGCCAGCTCTCCTATTAACAGCTATGTTGTTCGCACAAAAACGGCACAAAAGAAGCATTAAGGTTTAATCGATAAGAATAAGAAAACTATTTATTTTAACTGAAATCTTATAGTTATTTGCTCGTTTTATACTGCACTGTTTTTTCCCTGCACCACTAAACAATTGTTTTATCGCGCACATAAAGGCGCGGTCACATTGAGGCGCAGCGCGCGGCGTGGCGCCATCTGTTGTATTGAAAGGCGTAACAGACGTTACATATTATAAAGATGGGTGCAAACTTGAAACATTGCACCGTGCCACGATGTGGACGCTATTTGTCACGACACGTACTGTCGCAATATGAACTAAGCGTCTTAACATAGAATAACGGGCGAACATTGTAAAGTGTATAGAACTATACTATACCTGTGAGGACGCTGGTCCGTATAGTTTTACTCATTAACGACACGTCACGATCATATCCAATTAAAGTCGATCTTATCAAAGAATGTCCGCTATTATTGACCAGGAGACGTCCACACTTGCATTTATGTGACGCCTCGAAGCGCGCCTCTTGACACAGTGTCATTATTGATACGGTCATGGGGGTCACGGTGGATCGTGTCGTGAAGTCCTGTGCGATGCCACGCAGTCTAGTCCGGCGTGATGTCACAAGTATGAAGTCGACTTGGATTGAGGCGACCGCAGCGCAGCGTGCGATAAGCATTCGTCCCTTTCGCACCCACGTATTGGTAAAAAAGTGACAGATACCTACGTGCGCGATGAAAGCTAGTGTGTTTTGATTGAAATTCACGCTTTGTTGATATTATAACTAGGCCAAAACTATGCGTAATTGCGCTTAGTTTTCTGGAACAGGAGAGGCAACTTTTTCAATTAAAATATGACGATAGTCCAATTCGCCATAGCCGGTTGAAGTGCTGTTTTTAAATGATGATATTTAGTTTAGTATATAGAAACATTACATTACATTTTCTTTTCATGAATTAAATATTTTAACCTTCAGCACAAATAAGTTGGTGGTGCTAAGAATCAAAATAAATATTTTGCAATGAGAAAAAGTAAGATCGTATATTATGCTATTATTACGCTTTTTTTGAGACGAAGGTCAAACTTTTAAGTATTTTTTACCCCGCAGTTGTGAACGCACCCTTATGTCTTTACGTTAAGGGCGACCTCACACACAACCTATGAGATTTGAAATAAAATGTAATTAAACAAATTAGTTGTTAGTGAGCACCGTGATTTCAAATAAATATCTTTAAGGCTTAGGCTTTATGCCTAGTCTTATAAAAAAACCATATTCTAAAACGAGTAATAATATTTTTAATGTTAATGTACTTATATGTATGTATTGAATGTTTCGTTGTGTTATGTTTTTTTTTAAGTAATTATAGTATATTTTAGATTAGTTTATCACTTGGACGTGGGGGCGCGCGGCGGCGAATGCAATCAAATTCAAATTGGTCGAAGCCGTAGCCAATCAAAACAAAATCATTTGTCCAATGGCGATCATCTGTCAGAAAACCGTTTCGACTGTCTTTCTACCTAACTTAACGATTCTTAGACGTACAAATACAGGCCAAGCTACAAATATTTCTAAACCATTTAAATTCCTATTTGGAGAAAATCCTATTTGGAGAATACATATGAACGGTTATTGAAAATATGGTCGCGTGCGCTCAAGTGCAATTGTTAAACTTCCGACAATATTAAGTTTAGGTTGGTGGCAAATCTCAAATGATAAGTTCTAAACTAGAATTAAGTAAATCTAACCTTCGGGTTGTTGTAAATAAAGTTTAATTTTAGCTGTACACGATCAATGCAATTTTGAAGCTGATTGGATCAGGTTAAAAGGCTCGCCGTAGCCTGCCTGTGGACACGATGGTAACTATTTATTTTGGCGACACTTAAGTATGGCTTTTTCTTTAATAAACGGATGGTTTACAGTATTAACCAATCACTGTCGATCATTCTCTTCGCATGCGGGGTAAATGGTAGCAGAGCGTTATGTGAAGCGAGTTGTCAAATTGAAACTTCGTTAAAGATCGGTTGGTATCGGGTATCATCGTGTCCCCTCGACTTGGTGGAAAAGTTGATGGAATTTTTGTAATGGTATAAGCGAATGTATTAATATTTTATTAATATTATTATACTATTATTGTATTGCAGCTGTAGAGGAATTGAATGGATTGGACAAGGCATCGGTTTAATAATTGCATTGCTTGCCAGCTTAGGTTAGGTTATGATTAATGTAATTGTAATGCTTCAGGGCCCTTCACTGTTATTGACTTCAAATTTGAATCTTGGATCTTAAAAAAAAGAACTAAGTTTATGTAAAAGCGTTGCGTAGTAGTCATGGGGCATCTTAATTGGTTTTTAAGGAAAAAATGTCCTAATTGAAGTGAATAGAGTTTGTTATGCCATGGGTGCTGTATAGTAAAGTAGAACTAACCGTTTTTATTTAATAGTTTCGTTTCTCACCATACTATCTTGTGTCTAATAACATATAACTTGGCAAGTTACACACAAAACAACATGATTAAAAGTGCCAAGTTAAATTTTAAACTCAAAATTTTATGTTAGATATTTATTGGCGTGTATTTAAAAACTTGGCTCCCTTTTTCGCTTCGTATTATATATCCGTAAATATTTGTAGCTTCAACCATCAGATCTACTACGGTGGTACAAAGAAACGTGGCAGCACTAGCAGATTTTGGTTGCCGGTGACCTTGACCACATTTAGACAGGTTGTGTCTTATCTATGCTATCTTATAGGGCGTTTATAACATGGATTTAATTAGTTTAGTAACAGGTCGCAGAGTTGTAACTACTGGTCAAACCGGTATGTCTCTCTCTTCGATTTCTCAAAGGAATTTCACAGACAATACACATTTCCGATTGTTAGAAATCTCATTAGAAGCAGAGGAGTCGTATTCATGAACTGTCTACAAGTTGTCAGAGGTCGGTGTTTGAAACTTTGACTGCTTTGCGACCGCGTGTAGGTTTTGGCGGAGCGCTACCGTGTTCTCAGATGTAGATGGCAGCACCAGTGACAAACGTCAAACCAAGGCTGTGTTTTTATAGAATTTTTTAACCATATACAAATATATATATAGTTTTGTGTAATTATAATGTTAAGTATCAGAAAATACAGTAAAAGAAAAGTTGGGCCGGGTACGAACCCGCGGCACTTGCCTTCCTCGGGAATGCTTTTACTAACTGCGCTAAGAGGGTATAACTTACCGAGATGTCGAATTTTTCTAATCTGTTCTCAATACACATCGCTTGACGACATGGTCGTTAGTGTTTTGTGAATTCCTCTTTATGTCACTATATTTAAGATTCAAATTAAAATGTTATAATTAAATAATTTGCGTTATGGAGCTAGCAATAAAGGCTAATTGCTTGAAATGAATGAAGCTTATAAAAATGGGAGAAAAGATGCAAGGGAATCTTCTTTTGATTGTAATGTGGATTTTAACACGATGTAATAGAAGTGATTATTGAACTGACAATTATGTTGTGATATCTTAAGGGTAGGTTTGATTCCCAAATGAATTTGAGTTTTTAAAGGTGTTGCCATCTTCAATGAGTCTACCAACATTTTTGGTCTCCAGTGGACAGCTCTTATCACATTGAAATAAAGTGTAGTTTTGCTTGCATAACAACTTTGACAGTTCTCAGAAACGCTGCGTGAAATCTTAGAATAGAATACATTTCCATGTTAGTTGATTTTAGCTAAGTTCAAAAAAATTACGTTATTTCATACTTAATCCGAATTTTTGAGTTATTATGACAGATTATAACCTGCCATTCTATTTTGCACTTTAACTTCTTATAAATAAAGTCCTAAATAATGCAGCTGTGCCCTAATTTGCACACTTGTTTTGCAAATAGGCCTTTATGCACATGTAGTTTAAGTCGAAATTCAAATAATAGTCATCAAAAGGAATTGAAAGTTTTTACGAAAGATTTTACCCATAACTTACTACGCAACGAAAATAATGTTCATTCGGTACTTACGTAGGTACTAAGTTTTTTTTTATTCCAATCATTGATTTTTGCGCGTTATCTAGTCAATAGGAATTTAATTTGTATGGAGACCCTGACACTAATTTCTCCGTCCGTGAAATTTTGCAATATGACTAGGTAGGCTATAGGCCAAATTCAGAAAGGCAACTTAAAATGATCTTTAATTAAAGTGACGTTTGAGTGACACGTTTTTGTATAGAATGACAACTAGTTGACGGACATTTAACTATTTAATCTCGAATCATATGCTTAAATGGCGTTTCTTATCAAGTAATCCAAATAAGCCAATTAGCAAATTTTTGATTAGGTATTTGAAGACTAACATCTTATACACTCTACTGGAAAATTTCACGAACGGAGAATAGTGTCAAAACACAAAAAATAATACACTTACAAAATTTTAGTACGTTCTTATTGACAAACGTGTATATAGTTATAGTGAAACTTTTATTAGGAGAATTAGGATTATTTATTTTCTTAAGAATTTCGCTTTATAATATTAAAAAGAATTTCTTTAATTCGTTTTTTTTAATGAAAATGAAAATGAAAATGAAAATGAAAATATTTATTTTGCAAGTAGGCCTCACGGGCTCTTTTACATGTCTGAATCTACCAGCGCTTCGAAAGGTGACATTTGCTGAGAAGAAACGCCGCAAGAAACTCAGCAGTAAGTCTTTTTTTCCACTTTAAAATTACATATAACTAAAACTAACATAAAAAGTGCAACAAATAAACCTAATGGGCACAAATTAATTATCTTATACAACTAATAAGGGAGATGTATAGTCTCCGCGTCTGAACAAGTAAATTTAAGTGCCTTAGAGATGTATAAAGTCTCTAAGGGTCATAATAATAAGAATAATATTAAAACAGAGAAAACATCTAAATTGATTAATCTAGGTTACATGGAGATGTAGACAGTCTCCATGGTCAAGTATAAAGATGGAGATGTAAGGTCTCCAAATATCAAAAACAATCTGAAATATAACATTTCATGTCCTAATAATACAAATATTATTGGCTATTAAGCCAAAAGGTCAATAACAGTTTATTAAGGAGACACAATAGGAAACGGAGACAGCGCCAGGAAACGACATACAGACTCCCGGACACTACGAGGTTACACTGATGCGTTTCTTGGCCTCAGAGCTGGCCAAGCTTCTTTATCATTTAAATAATCTTCAACTCTATAATATCCTTTCTTAAGCAGCGAATCTTTAATGTACCGTTTAAATGGATTAACAGACAAGTCCCATGCTTCAAGGGGAACTTTGTTGTAGAATCTTATGCAGTTCCCCAAAAAAGATTTACTTACTTTCTTAAGGCGAAACTTAGGAACAAGGAGCTTATTCTTACTACGTGTATTAAAATTATGGACATCAGACACTTTCTTAAAACCTTTAATATTCTTGTGCGTATACAAGATCACCTCATAAATATACTGTGAAGCTACTGTAAGGATGTCAATTTGTTTGAAACGGTCTTTTAACGAATCACGGCAGCCCAGGTTGTAAATGGACCGGACTGCTCTCTTCTGTAGAATAAAGACCGTTTCGATGTCAGCCGCCTTACCCCAGACCAGGATGCCATAAGACATAATACTATGAAAATAACTAAAATAAACAAGTCGCGCTGTTTCCACATTGGTAAATTGACGAATTCTTCTTACAGCATATGCAGCAGAGCTCAGTTTGTCTGCAAGAACGGATATGTGTGGACCCCATTGTAAATTGCGGTCAAGAGTTAGCCCAAGAAAAACTGTCTGATCTACAAGAGATAGGTTTTCTCCATTTAAAGTAAGGGCTGCGTCTACCTGTGTAACATTAGGTAAAGAAAATTTAACACATTTAGTTTTCTTCGCATTAAGAAGCAAATTGTTAGCTGTAAACCATTTAAGCACTTCCTTCAAGGTGTCGTTGATATGACTATAGTCTTCCTGCTGTCGATTTACTTTAAAAATCAGCGAAGTATCATCAGCAAATAAAACTATGTCACACTTGTTATTTATAAGGCTAGGTAGATCGTTTATATAAACAAGGAAAAGGAAAGGGCCCAAAATAGATCCTTGGGGCACTCCGAGCTTCACAGGTAAACCAGAAGACTGCACTTTGTTAACTACTACTTTCTGAATCCTCTGGCTAAGATAAGATTTTACAAGGTTTAGTGCTTTAACTGATAATCCATAGTGCTTGAGCTTATATAAAAGTGTCTCATGCTCAACACAATCGAATGCTTTTGAGAGGTCGCAGAAAATACCAATCGCATCTTGCGAATGTTCCCATGCTTCATAGATATGCCTAATAAGCACTGAGGCAGCATCTGTTGTCGAACGACCCTTTGTAAAACCAAATTGCTGATCGTGAAGCAAATTATTAATATTAAAATATTGAAGCATTTGGTTAAGAACAATTTTTTCAAATACTTTACTTAACACTGGAAGAATAGAAATAGGTCTAAAATTACCAGGGTCGGATTTACTTCCAGCTTTGAACAAAGGAATTACTTTACTGTGTTTCATCAGGTCTGGGAACACACCCGCATTGACACAAGAATTAAACACGACGGAAAGATATGGCGCTACAATGTGAATAACCGATTGGATAACTTTTACAGAAGTACCCCAAAGATCCTCAGTATTCTTCAACTTCAGGGAATTAAAAGTTTGTACAATCTCATAAGGGTCTGTGTGTTGAAATTCGAAATCCGTCTTACCTCTTATCGCAGCATAGTCTAGATATGAACCTGCAATCGCAGTAGAGGAGTTGAGTTCACGAGTGGTGCTTACCGCTATATTTGCGAAGAATCCTTCAAAAGCGCCTGCCACATCTGAATCAGACGTCAGAATTTGATTTTCCACTCTCAATTTAAAGTGACATTCACGGGGTTTTGATTTACCTGTTTCAGTTTTGATAACGTTCCAGGCTGCCTTCACCTTGTTATCTGCTGTTTTAACTTTATTGCTAAGATAGATTGACTTAGCGACGGCACATGCTTTTTTAAATACCTTTGAATATTTTTTGACATATTCGGTGAAGTTGGCATCTTGGTTGTAGTTCTTCTCTTCGTATAACTCGTACATCTTGGTTCTGCTTCTATGAATGCCTACTGAGGCCCAATCACTAAACCTAGGTTTGTTAGTACCATTTCGGATAGTTTTAGTTTTGAAAATGGTTCCAAACTCGTAATTAATAACATTGGAAAGGTCCTCGTATAGTAGATTAGGGTTAGTTTCTATAAGGGGGGTAACAGGAATCTTGCTCATTATGTTATTTTTAAACTTTTCTACACGACTTACAGTTATGGGCCTGTATGTTATTGACGATTGATGTTGTTTAACAAACACCCTGAAGGAAGCTTTTTGGCCGCTATGATCAGAGTTAAAGCAGCTAAACACAGTTTTATCAGTAGCTTCACAATTACAGAAAATGTTGTCCAAACATGTTGCCGAGTTGGCTGCAATTCTAGTTGGTTCGTGAAAAAGATGAGACAAGTCAAATGATTTAAATATGTTCAGTAGCCTCACTGATAGTGTGTTTGCGGAGTCTAGAAGATTCACATTGAAATCTCCACAAACTATAATAGACTTACTACTGTCAAATACCTGCTTCAGAGCCTCCTCCATCACAGATTCAAACTGAGTGAAGTCTGAAGCTGGTGGCCTATAAACACATAATATAATGTGTTTTTCCATTTCAGTACAGGAAATTTCCACAACTCGTTCAATAGAAAGCTTTGTTATGTTTTTCCGTTCCTTAGATTTATAATTATTTTTCACTAATATCATTGAACCCCCGTGAATGGCTGACTTTCTATTGAAAGAGCTCGCTATGGTATAGTTATGAAAGTTGAATATCATTTCATGCTCTTTAAGCCAGTGTTCTGTAATACACATGATATCGACATTGAAAGCATCGAGGAAAAGACCTACTTCTAATTCTTTGCTGGAAAAGCCTTGTATATTTTGATGAACCAAAATAAAATGGCGTTGCTTTTCCGCTGTCTCACGCATTAGTTTAAATGTGCGCGCGGGTCGGCGGCCGCGGGCGCCGCGCGCGCGCCGCCGCCGTCGGCCGTTGCGAGCGAGTGTCCACATTCGATATTATACGCTAGCAGTTTTGCCATCGCAACTTTACATTTTCTATTCAAAGACATTCGGTCTCGATCTAGTCTGAAATGTTTTATAAACTTATTACTATCAAAGTAGTGGTAGTTACTGTTGTAACATGTCGCATTGTACAGCATGGCATTAATTTTGCAAATTGTATTGTTATGCTTATCAGATACAAACTTCGAATAAGGAAGTGCACACAATACAATTTTATTTATGCCATGCTGTTCAACCGTCAATAGTGCTCGCAACAAGACTTCTAATTGAGACTTCTTTAGGTCTATACTATTGCCTAACATAATGACTAAGGTAGTGGCACTGCTAAAAGAGTCATTTAAAAGTCGATCGGCAATCTGCTGGACGCTAGCACCACGGAGGCAGTGGTTGATGACTTTCTGGCGCAGCAGTTGACCGAGCGCAGATCCGAAGCCCACGCCGATCTCATCAGAGTATATGACAGTGCTGTGAGCCGCCTCCGTCACCTCTGCCACACTAGCACCCGGCAAGGAGCGGGCGGGCGCGCGCGTGTCCACAGCCTCCGCCGTGGAGAGCGCGGGGGCCGCCGGCGCAGCGCGGGGCGCGAGGGCCGCCGGCGCAGCGCGGGGCGCGGGGGCCGCCGGCGCAGCGCGGGGCGCGAGGGCCGCCGGCGCAGCGCGGGGCGCGGGGGCCGCCGCCGCAGCGCGGGGCGCGAGGGCCGCCGGCGCAGCGCGGGGCGCGGGGGCCGCCGGCGCAGCGTGGGGCGCGGGCGATGCCTGCACGTCGCGGCGCGCGGGGCCTGCGGGGGGCGCGGGGACCACACACTTGTCCAGTGTAGTTGCATGCGAACAGAAACACATGTGATTAGTTATAAGAGAATCATAGCGTTCTTCATTTTCACGACACATGTCTACTAATTCCGATGCAACCCTCACTTGCTCATTGAGCTCCTTCTTGCTACTTTCGTATTTAGCACTAATGTCTCTAAGGGAGACCTCGAGCCTACTGATGTTTGATTGCAGGCTTTGTGTGACACTGTCATATAACGAATTTTTGGCCTCTAATTCGTAACTACATGTTTTTAATTTATTAATTAACATATTACGCTGATTAATTAATTGCACATTCTTTTGCAATCTGCTTTTAGATTTTATTAATTTATGCGTGCGCTTAATGAACTTCTTAACCTTAATATATTTTTTAAGTTTATTTTTACTTACAAAGTAACAAGGCGCCATCGTTGAGTCATCTCTAGTTAGGTCTATAGTAGGATAACCGGAGTCTCGCTCCTTGTCCATTACCAATTTAGCACTAGGACGGCTGCCTACCAGTTCTTCATAAAGGCCTTGGGTCTGTGCGGCCTCATGTTGCTCACAAACATACCGCAAATCACATTTTTCCTTGTGAGCATCCCGTAATTCATTTTCCAACTCAGAGATACGGTTCAATACGACTACATATTCTTCGGCACACTTATCAAATGTAGCTATTGTTGTTTTTAACTGGTGGAGCTCCTCAAGGATGGATAAATGCTCGACGTGTAGTGCTGCCAGTTGGGTTTTTAACTCAGAGTTTCTGTCTACAACCATATTGATCTCGTCTTCGCTGTCTTCCCTTTCTTTTAGCAGTTTTTCACACAGAGTTTTCGATGCCTGCAGTTCTTCTAAAGCTGCCCTCAATTGCAAATCATGCTGGCGTGCCAAAGCCCTACGAGTCTGTACTTTTGGGCTCATGTTGGCAGCCAGTTTGAAAGCCACTGAAAAGCAACAAAACAACTGAGAGGGATGTAGGTTTGCGAAAGTCACCAATAATGTTAGAGTGTTCGTTTACTATGTATTTGTGGAGTAAATGAGAGTTATAATGTCTGTGGCAAATGTTACTTGTCTTCAACTTCGCTTCCACTTTACGTCAAACCAAGCGAGACTGAACGGCGCCAGGTGTGTATTAACGTTGCTCACAGTACTGAGCTTTGCAGAGTGTTCCAATGTGTTATATAATGCAAGTAACAATGTATTTAAAATATTAAAATAGGCAAAATACTCCCCCGGTTTATGCGCAGGTTCAAATTTTTCCGTTGACAGGCGGTCGAACAATTTTCGCAATTGTTTAGCGTAGCAGCGACGCTTATAATAGTCACAAACACTTAATTTAGTAAAAAAAGGTAATTACAAACTACTGTGCACTAGGAAAAGGTACTATTACAAGAAATAAATATATCTTTTAATATTTAAAACAGCTGACTTCGTTTGACACATGCGCTGCCGCTGGGTTGCCAGCGCGAAAAAAAAAAAAAAAAAAAAAAAAAAAAAAAAAAAAAAAAAAAAAAAAAAAAAAAAAAAAAAAAAAAAAAAAAAAAAAAAAAAAAAAAAAAAAAAAAAAAAAAAAAAAAAAAAAAAAGCTAGCTATACACGCCTATACGACATAATAAACGGCCTAAAACTTTAAAAAGATCGTCTGAGTGCAAGCGTGCAACCAACACAAAATATCATAATTATTAACTAATACACTATCTACAGAACGGTCACACTCCGCCCCGCGCGTTATTAACCCCGCTCCCCCGCGATCTGCGAACAACACCGTCTTGTAAAGCCCCTTCCCGCGCCCCGCGGACACCCCTCGTCTTACCGCAGCTATTTAATGAGCGCTTACAGTATATTTTTCTCTTTGACACATAAGATAAGCGAAGCAGACAGGTATAGTACTCCTACTTTACCTGTCTGCTTCACTTACCTTAGCTCACGAGTTCACGTGAGGAAAGTTCATCAACACAGCCAAACGGCTTTTAGGCGTACAGAGAAACAGACATACAATGCTTGCGTACATACACGGACGTAGCTATATATTTGACATGTGCGAGCCATAATAAAAAAAGCTCTAAGAGATCCCCCACACTGGCGTTTTCCGAGCTTCGGCGTCATGTCAACGTCCGCGTCGCGTCGGCGTCATGTCAACGTCCGCGTCGCGTCGACGTTCGAAAGACGCTAGTGTTGGGGGTCTCTTAGAGCTCTCGTTCTCGTTGTCATTACAACCAAGCGGCGGCGCGTGCGACTACGGCTCGGACACAAATGAAGAATATGAATGGGGGGAACTAACCTAACCCCCCCCCCCTCACCCCTCTTTTTACGTACGTGGGTAGGTACATAAACAATCTATAATCTTTCGACAAATAAAATAACTCTTTTGGCAAGGCGGTTATACAATTTTTTACATTTTAATTCCATCACTAGGACTACACTACGAAATCATTGTTTAATTCGACGTTTTGCCAATAGTACGGAAAACATTAGGCGAATGACTCGGTCGGCTTTATATATATCCGTTATTAAAATGATCGGATCAAATAGCATCATTAAAATAAATATAGCTTTTAACGTTACTGATCTGAAATTAATTTGGTCTGACGGAACTTTACAAAACCCGGCCTAAGTTTTCATAGAAAGCGCCATCTAGTTATACAATAGTCATTGGATTCGCACGACGAAGCAGACAGATTTAAATTGCCTAAAAAGTGATCGTTAGTGAATAGTTGCAAAAAGCGTCGTTTCTTGCATTATTTCCGTCGCATCATAGGTACCTTTTTAAACATTTTTTCAGCCAAACAAACTTGACCGTGCGACGTTGCTCGCTACGCTCGTTCAAGCCATAAATAACAGTGAAGGGCTCAGGCAGGTAGTGTGTACGCTTGTAAGTTGGAAGTTCGGCCGGATGCACGGACGAACAGACGACTGGGCCTGTACTCTGAAAAACGAAATTTGAACTTCGCCTATTGCTATCCTTCTCGCTCGCAGCGTAACTCTTTCGCAAGAAAGAGCTGGGGCGTCCGATGTTCGAATTTTGTGCTTCGGAGTGGACCCCCGTTTAAGCGACCCAATACGCTAGATCGACTTTGTTTAGCACTATCCAAAATACGCCACAAAAATTATCCCAATAAGTCTCAGTTGTCACGGGGGATACTCCATTCTTGTACAAAAAGAACTTGTAAAATTTTATTGGAACTACTTGTTATAAAAACGTGAGAAAATACATTTTTGTTGTATTATTTTTTCCTTTCGATCCCAAAAGTGTTGTGTCTTATTGACAACAGCAAATGATGTCCGTTTCTAATGCCTCATTTACCTACATGCATCCAAAGTGAGCAGGGAAGTGGGCATGGAAGTGGGCAGCGCGAGTATGTAAATGGGTCACTTTATCTGTTCCTGCCGCCGCTACTCGCGTTGCCCATGCTGGCGAAGTGAGCAGCAGAGGCGAAGCGTGAGGGTAAGTAGGTGTATCATTTCTCATTCTAAACATTATATTATTACTCATTAAATTTTATATTTACATAAAAAAATATGTAATATGCAATTTTTATGTTAATACAAGATGTAATCTTTATATATATAATTCTTCTGTGAGTGTGTATGTCACTGAACTTCTCTCAAACGACTGGACCGATTTTGATGAAATTTTTTGTGTGTGTTCAAGGGGATCTGGGAATGGTTTAGATTCACAATTTTGTCCGCTGGACAATGTTTTTTTAATTAATTTTTAATTTATTAGTAGTTGTTGATTTTGGAATGTTTTACACGGCGCTACCATCGCAGTGTCAAATTTTAAATAATATTCGAATTTTAATTTTAGTCTGTCCCGACAGTTAGCGCTGCGATCAAATTAAAAAAAAGTTTTGTTATCATTGTGTTATTGTAGACCATGTGCTGGATCAAATATTAAATTAAAAGGTACTGAGTGTTTTGAGAAGAGTTTTGAAGTGTGCCTAAAAAACTATACATTTTGCGAATTTAGTGCAGAATCGAAGTGAGTATATTTCTTATAATTTTTTTTATCAAATTTACACGTGCGTTAGTTAATAACTAACCTAACCTACAAATTTATTTGTGTACTATCGGCGTCATTAAAGATGCCTACCGTTGATTGATCGGAAAACATGTTATCAATTAAGGAAGTAACAAAAATAAGTACGAAATCGCTTTTTGTATAGATGTTATAAAATCTCCGAGTTGTCTTACTTTCTGTTGAGCCGTGATCTCAAAGGATATATTATAGGAATGGATATAGGATAATAGTCTGTGAGTGACTGGGGACATAGTACAGACGACGCATGTGCCAGCAAAATATTATATTTGTTGCACTTCTTCCAAGTTATACAAGACCTTAAATGTATTCTGACTATTAATGTTCTGTGATAAATCGAATTCAGGCATGTTCATGACCGTTGTCCATTGCAGGCACTATGGGAATTTTCCATTGACGTATTATCTCTTTTTATTTTATATACATATATAATTCTACTGTACGTGTGTATGTCACTGAACTCCTCCTAAACGGCTGGATCGATTTGAATGTTTTTTTTTTGTATGCGTTTGAGTGGCGCCTTGGATGGTTGATGCCGATGATGATCAGCCCGGCAGATGGCGCTGCAGGACAACGTCTGACGGGTCCGCTAGTCTATATATATAAAAATGAATTGCTGTTCGTTAGTCTCACTAAAACTCGAGATCGGCTGAACGGATTTATCTTATCTTAGTCTTGAAATGTTCGTGGAGGTCTAGGGAAGGTTTAAAAGTACATAGGTTACTTAAATTATTATTCTTCGCAGACGAAGTCGCGGGCACCAGCTAGTTAATAATAATAATAATCTTTGAGTTAACAAATTATGCACCGGCTTACCCTTACGCTTCGCCTCTAGTGAGCATGGAAGTGAGCAGAGAAGTGGGCAGCGCGAGTATGTAAATGGGTCGCTCCTCCTGCTCCTGCCGCTGCTACCGCATTGCCCATGTAGCCGAAGTGAGCATGAAAGTGGGCAGCGCAAGTATGTAAATGGCGCGCACTAAGTCAGGAATCAACATGTAAACACCCACTGCCTTCGAAAGCAGTATGCGGGAATTATTTCCGGTAGCGCGAGCAGTAGTGGCAGTGGCTGCATGTTAAATGAGGTATATATTTTCATAATGGGGCCAATTCGAAAGTTTATTCACAAAAAAAGTCATTAAACTAAAATAACGTCAAACTTGATTTTGACGTTTCTTTTTTTGAAATTTAGGAAATTTTATATTATGAGGAAACCGTTTCAAATTGCACCCATTGAAAAGTTATTTTTCGCGTTGATTTTATTTCAGAAAACTCGTCAGCTGGTGCATTTAAATAGGACCCTCCCTGCCATTTCCTCTCGTCTGACTCCTGCGTTACACCTTTCAGGGCATCAGCTGACGACATTTCCACCGAGATACCATCTTAGGACTAATTCATCGAACGTGGCCACAAGTAGTCTTGTGGCTCTGCCCACCCCATTAGGGATTACGGGCGTGATAATATGTATGTATGTATACAGCCAGCTGATGATTTGATTTATTCACAATAGCATATATACTATCATCTGACAAATTCTCAAACGGGAGGAAATGACAAAAAAACACTAGTTTGGGACGTTACGGCTGCTCAACCCCCCCACGGATCCGCAGCTGACGTTTACCAACGCCTCTAGTCGGGAACGTCCAAGCCATGCGCGGTCCCAGGGGGGGGGGGGTCACAGGAGACATGACCCCCCCCAAAATCATACACGTCGAATTGAAAAATCAAGTCTAAAAGTAAAGTTTAAATTACTTGACATATTTTATTATTAGTGACCCCCCCCCAAGGTTTCAGGCTAGCGAGATTTTCATCCCACTACGGTCTAAATGCGATCGGTACTCTATCGTGTACCATAGGCTTGTCAGTTTTTTATCCGCGTCACCGAACAACACCAAATATATCTAGGCTTTTTAACCGACTTAAAAAAAACCGAAGGAGGGGGTTCTCAATTCGACGCGTATATTTGCGTTTTTTTTTTGCTAACGCGTGAATCGGCCGGCGGGCGAACTCCGACCGTGCCTTAAGTGCAGAGTGAAACCCCCCTGACAGAAGTTTCCATAGAAGTAATACAAATATAAGTATGTTAAATAATTTTATTAGCGTCACCACATTTTGATCCTTGTCACAAATATACGTTAATACATATTATAATTATAACCATTACCACGTCAAAAAGCAAGTGTTTTATAATAACTTCTTATATTTTGAATATAAAAAGATATAAGTAGTTTGTTTACTTTCTCAAACCCGAATATTCAATAAAACTATAAGTAGTTACTGGTATATAGATATAATATTTTCATTGCTAAGAACCCGCCTAGCGGGCGCTTCGAAACTACTCACACACCGAACGACCCGCTAGATTGCCCGCTAGGCACTCGTTATAGTAGCTATAGATATAGTAGCCAAAGAACTCTCCTAGCGGGCGCCTTTCCTCGAAACAGCTAGCTGAATTACGTGAGCCCAGTGGGCTCTATGAACTCATGTAGCGGGTCTTATAAACAATTCTGTGGCGGCCGCAGTTCGATTTAATAATTGGCAATGAAAGTATTAAGAGGAGTGTGGCCCTACTGCTTTTCATACAAAAGGCGATAATGATTTCCACCCCTTAAATGTTAACAGATTTTGACCAATTTTGATAGGTTGTCCGTCGGTACAAAATCAAGCTCGGCACCCCTGTTCTAAGCCATTGCTTTAGATGTAAGCATAGCTAGGCATAAGACCGTTAATCCGTTAATTAACGAAGTTAAATGGACTCATTAACTTCCGTTAAAACAATTAAAGTACGTTAATCTTTAATTCAGTACCTTCTATTTCCCAAAAAGACACCGCGCGGACCGTATTTATCGCACCTTCATGATTATACAGACTCAATTCTGAATCTGTCTATTTTAAAATTAAACCTGATTTTATTTAAAACAAAGATTATTTTTGAATGGAAATTATTTTGAATTGGGTCTGTATAGTCCTGAAGGTGCGTTATTGATGTTTAGAAGGGAAATCTCTAAATAAATTATTATTATTATAAACTCTAATGTTACACCCTTTAAAAAAAAACACGTACTGCCTGTCCATACCACCATTTTTACATAAGTAAATCACTAACGGAATAACATATAAAATGCATTTACTATCACGAGTTAACGATTTACGTGAACATACGTTAAATCTTCTGAAATGTAACACTATAACGTTTAACTCAGTTAACTTATTAAGTAACGGATTAGCGATTACCGAAGTTAACTATTACTTACTATTGATTAACGGTGACCAGCTATGGATGTAAGACTGTTTACTATATCGCTACATATGTGTGATTGCACGGTCACAGCCCATATCTATATGTATGTGTCTATGAACGTTGATGTGATGTCATGTGTCATGTCATTACACAAAACAACGAATTCCAAGCAATCTCCGTATATATCACGCCCAATGTAAAAAGAGCGTTGAGCGACAGTGGAGGGTGTCTGAGTATGGGTACAGTCGCGCGCGAAAGTGCTTGGCTTTTATTTAATAATATGTATCAATAACTACTTCGGGAATATGGTGGGTTAAAAATGGTTACTTCAAAAAAAATATTTAAATATAAAAATGATGTAGTGTTTCTTTGATAACTAACTGCCAAACTAAAAATAGATCAGTATGTTAAAAGAATCCTATTTAAATCAAATGAATGCTTTTTTTTTTTAAACATGATTTTTATCAACCCTTTCCGCGCCTCACCTCATGCCACCAATGTTCCCGTATATCGTCTACTGTGCAGCCTCCACCGCCAGCATTCTTTTTACAGCAGACAAGGTATACCAAATACAGTGTTACGATTCTGATGATGAATATAAGGGCTCTATAACATTTTATATACTTAAGTCAATATCTACAGATGTTTCTTTACGTTAATACATAATAATGAACAAATATGTATTTCATTAGCTATATCTTAAAATAAAGTAAAAAAAAAGAACAGCTGCTTAACCTTTTGAAGACCACAGTCAGCTATACATAACAGCAGACTTGCATGCCACTGATGCCATGAAATGACGTTTTCCACTTGAGTCCGCTAAAGCTGTAGATGGCATCCGTGGCATGCTTTTTCACATTTGGCCATTTACATTTTTGTTTGTCCCATACCGCACCTAACCTCAATGAACCGCATCCAAACATAACCTATGTTGACCACATATAGAAATAAATTTCCTGCCAATGACTCAAATACTGAATCACGGGTCCACAGATAAATGCCATGAATGGAATTCTGTTTGACGCAGATGTTAGAATATTAACTATGACGTTCTTTGAATAGCCATTGTACATTGGGCTACGCAATAGATACAAGATGAGGCCCAGTTTCCTACGGCTTATTTCCAGCTTCTGATCAGGCGTAAGGCCGTTCATGTGACGGTTGTACATTTTTAAACTGGCCAAGTCTAATCCAAGGGACACGAGCCACTGTCTCCATGCTTTTGTTCCAAACACACGCATCGCAGCTAAGTGTATTAGTGGTTTCATTATATGCAGTGATTCTGCATACATTAAGTCTTTGATTACAACAGTCATGTTACTTTCGTCTTTTAGCTTCAGTGGTTGCCAGTCGCGGAACGCAACAGGCGGAGCGCCATCAACCCTCCTAACAACTCTACCGGAACGTTTTAAAGTGAAAAATGAACTTTCACCATCCTCATTTGTTTTTTCTTCGGTAAACTTCTTCCGCTGCATGGCAGCTACGGGCGGATGCTGAATCGGGAGCTCTTTGAACCTCAAGAGAAGTATCAGGGCAGATGAACACTTGAAGAGTTGCAGTAGGGTTGCTACTGTCCATTTCCCTTTGTTACCCCATCGGTTTCTGGCGACCAACTCAACGAACACTTCCGAATAGTGAATTACAGTCAACCATAGCTTTATTTGCTCACGCAGGCTGTAGTACTGAACGTCCGTACTATAAGCTTCTCGAATAAGTCTATCGTTGAAAAGCGAAAGTAACTTCGATAGCGAATAGACGAGTTCCGACACGATAGGTGACTTGTTTATTCTCCCCGCGACGAAGTACGACGACCAGGTAGCCACAGTTTCCACGTCCGTCACTAAATTTGGGTTGCTTATCACCCACCTTTTGTAAGCGGCGAATATCTTCTTCAAAGATAACTTTTCCATTGTAAGTTCAAAGGGCACTAAAGTTTATTTTGTTAAAGTTTCGTTCCCCGCACATGGATTATTACGAACCGAATAGAATAGCGGCAATGCATGAGACAAGACTTAATTTATTCAAATTAAATTAACGTGCAAACAAAAATGACACGGCAGTGTGATCAAGCCACCCACTTGTCCCCGGTCTCCGATCGGACATGTCAAGTTGTCATGTCCTTGCACCCTGTGCCGTATACGCTTAAGGCCCCGCTACACGGTCAAGACACCGACCCGACAGAGGTCGTTTTGATCAATCAGGTCGGGGTACAAAAGTGACCGTGTAGACGTCGATCGGGCATTGAAAATTTTATTATTCTGCTGCATCCGTACATCCGATAATTTTTTCCCACCTTAAAGGCCCTGCTACACGGTCAGGACGAAAGCCTGACAGAAGTCACGGTCGATCGGAATCGCATTTGGTTCAACGCCGTTGAGATGGGAATCGACCGCTTTTCAATGCCCGATTGACTTCTACCCGATTAGTTTTTATAGGAGGATAGGGCAATGTAAATTAAATATAGGTACTTTTATAGAAACCTTTCTCGGGCTGTCATCCGACCGTGTAGGTCCTTAGTCCGACTAAGGGCGCGCCCGATGGGGATTCAGTCGGCGCACGGCGAGCGAGCGTAGAGAGACGATGTGGAGAGGATAAGTACAAGTGATTGTGTACAACGAATTTATCAAAATGCCTTATCTTCTTCTTCTTCTCGTGTCGATGGTTCACTAAATAGTGCGGGATCAGAAGTTGGCGATGCTCATCGCCTTGTCAGTTGCGTCTCGGAGGTCTTGCTCGGTGCAGGTGTGTGGGCAGGCTGGGCAGCACAGCATGTGCGCCATGGTCTGAGGCGCCGTCCCAGTTACACTGGGAGTTCGGGCCGCACGGGATGCCCCATTTTGTAAGGTTCTCCTTACTGCGGCCAACCTGGGACCGGAGTCTGTTTAATGCTTTCCAAATGGGCCACGGCTGCTTGTATCCAGCAGGAAGCGTCTCCGGGGGTCGAACATAGTTGTCGGGGGGAGGGCGTGTGTTTTACCAGTGTGAGAGCCGATTCTTGGAGGGGGAAAACCCGTCAGCGGTGGTTGATCTCATGAAGCTTCTTCGGCTCTTTAGTCGGCCCGGTGACAGCTCATAGCCGTGGAGCGGATGCCTTATGCTTAAGGAGTTAATTTCATGGTTGCCACCTTAGGATGACTTACTGGGAGGTAATTCACACAAGGAAATAGTGGATACTAATTTATTATATGTAACATACTTCACAGAGGTAATCTCACAATCGAGATTAAACGTTAGTGCATACAGTCGTTTGACACAACTGTATGAATCTGACGTTTAATCTCGCAATCGACATTATCTCGAATGCACTGAGAATAGGCCCCCTGGCTAGAGATGAGTGCTCGACATGGGTCCCGAGTCCCCGCCAGCGGCGTCGTCGTCGTCAGCTGATATTCAAGTGTACCTAGGGGCACATGCAAATGAGCCGACTCAGCATGATACAACCATGTGGCCCTACAATATTACTCCCCGTGTCCCTGCAGCTACCATAACAGCCACAGTTTAACTGTTTTTCTGTTTCGATATCGCGGGCAACATGATTTCAGACAACCTGCTTCTTCAACGTTCAGTTCACCGTCCGAATGAGGTAGGGCTTAGTAAATCCACCCACCCGATAAATTGAGTCTGTCTTATCGTGTAGGTACGTGTATGCGCTTTTGACCCCAGAAATCGTGCAGTGTAATTAATATGCGCTTAAACTGTCAAATAGGCACCAAATAGGTCTCCGGCGACACCTGGTGAGGGAATTTGTAACTTTACATGACTCACGCACTCACGCTACATTTACATAGATAAAAGTGTATATAGTATTTATACACATACTGAAAACTGAGAGCTGGTTAATTGATGCGCAGGGTCGTGTGCAACGCACAAAGAGTAGGCAACGCATGTGACTACCTTTGGTGACTACGCTCTTAATGCCAAAATATATAGGTATAGGTTCTTGGTTAAAGAATCTGTACAGAATTGTAACTGCGTACGTACCGATCCTGCACCGGCAAACCAGTCATTAAAGTCCAAGGGAACGCTCTAAGATACTACGTGCTGTGTGCCGCACATTCGTGCATGACGCTAAATTATTTTGAAAATTATTTACATTATAATCACGACTTAAATGTGGTAGAACCAAACGGTAAACTGTGTTAGTTCGATTCGCAATGGAAAACGGACAAGACCAGGCGGCTGGGATCTTCAAGGATGCCTTTCAATTGCGACCTAGTCCAGATGAAACGAAGAAGTCACTATGGGTGGGTGGCGTGATGGGATGCTTATCTACAATAATTTCGGTGTTCAAACAACCGGAACAGGGATTAATTAAAGGTATGCCAAAGGTAAGCGTGCCACATACCTTCAGTTTTAACTGTGCGATTGAACAGTGCAGATAAACCGTACAGTTAAATAGTTAAAATCGCATGGTGTGTAGGCAAAACTGAACCAGTGTCAAAACTGAGGGTATGTAGCAAGAAACCGCGCAGTTTTGCTGTAACTATTGTGATAGTGTTAGCACATATTTATTGTTATTGCATCATAAGATCTTCCAGTCACCAGGTGGGCTAGCCCGACATGCCAGGGAGTCGTTTGTCGCTCAATGCGTCTCCTTCAAACTTGTCACCTTGTAAGGGATGCACTGAGCTACAAATAACTCGCAGGCAGGTTGTGCTACACATGCAGAAATTTTAAAGTTCCTGATATTCATTCATGGGGTGATATAGCCTTCCTCAATATAGTAATGTGTGTTTGTTTTGTTTTGTAAGCAATGCGATTACAGTTACTTAGTCTATAAACAGCCCAAATATGGCAAGTTACTTTATACTTTGCAACCCGAACTAGTAGTTTAAATCAACACCAATGCAAACTTCACCTACCATGGTTTTCCTATTGTTAACATCAGCCGATATACCTCCCACTACTGGGCACAAGACTGCTCTCCTTATAAGAGGGACCAGACAGTAGTCGCCACACAGTGCAGATTTGAGACGACTCAAATCTTTGCTTTGCAAATGTATGCTGGTGTCCTCACAATGTTTTCCTTCACTGTAAGCTGGTGATAAATATCAAATTCAATTGTGCTTAATCAGAAAATCTCAGATAGGCAAGCTGGGATTTGAACCAGTGGAATTGCATGGACTGCACTTCAACACTAATATTATAAATGCAAAAGTTTGTGCGTGTGAGTTAAGGGAATCGTAAACAAGCTAGATTTTAGCAAGCAAGTGTAAAGTTTTAGTGATAGCCCGAATTGCAGCAATAAATTGCTAAGAAAGTTGCTGGTTTGCAAGCACCTTTAGTATGTTTATTAATCTTTCACGATTCAATGGCTGAACAGATTGGAGTGAAATTTGCAATGGAGATATACCTTGGATTGACATGTAATAGCAAATCACACACACAGACTGACTGACTAACCAAACAACCAATTAATATATAACATGTAAACCAACTCAATGGGTACCAAGATACAGGCTCAGCCTAGTTTGGGGTCCACTGGCAATTGCTGTATAAAAACTTGTTTGCGCTATAAATATAATTTTCATTTTCATATAGAGCCCACAAACTGCATGTTTCATATGATCTGTAATATCTTTTAACAGTGATACTCTTACTTGCTTTTTACATGGGCTAAATCTGCGGCTGTACATATTGCTCCGAAGTGCCATGGCTCGCATGCATTCTTGATGGTACATTTTTTATATTTTCCTCTTTTAAGCTATAAGCGTGGGTAAACCCTAGTTAATTTAACGTTGTCTTTTTCATAGGCCTAGCCCTAGCACTGCACGCTGCGAAATACTTGATGGCCGTCTGGATAAATTATTACTTCAAACCCTTTGAGTAATTATGTATACTAGAGTCATCATTTGCTCGCTGTCATTTGTTTGAGATGTCTGTTCTAGTGTAACGCAATACTTCAATGTTCGAACATGATAAAATGGTCCTTTAACCCGGAATTCATTTTTCAGATGAGAAATGGGAGATACCGTTCGAGTCCATCTCGAACCTGATTTACGTGAGCTCTGGGGCTCAGGGCGTGGTGTTCAAAGGGGAGATCAATGGGGAGGTGGTGGCTGTTAAGAAGCTGAAAGACCAGGAGGAGACTACTATAAAACATCTGAGAAAACTTAATCATAAGAATATCGGTAAACTATATTGCTTAAGATTTAAGGGGAGTGGGATTGTAGGCTTTCCATACAAAAGGCGATAACAATTTTCACCCCTTAAATGTTAACCGATGTTGACCAATTTTTGATAGGTTGTCAGTCAGAACAAAATCTAGGGCGTACGTATAGTTTTGGTTTTTTCACTATAGTCAATAAATTCCGTTTTATTGTTTCAGTACTCTCATACAAAACTAATATCGGCTATTATTTGAATTTGTTGATCTTTAATCAATATTCAAAAACGTATAGTCCTAGATTTTGTTCTGACTGACAACCTATCAATTGGTAAAAATCGGTTAACATTTAAGGGGTGGAAATCGTTATCGCCTTTTGTATGAAAAGGGTGATTATTGCCGTTGGCTCACAGTCCTCTTAACTATTACTCTTTTTCAGTACGCTTCTGCGGCGTGGTGACCGAGCCGCTCTGTTACTGTGTGATTATGGAGTACTGCAAGTATGGACCCCTCTTCGAATTCCTCCACAGCGGGTCAGTGTTCGCCCCTAAGCAGATACTCAAGTGGGCGAAGGAGATATCCCACGGGATGACTTATCTGCACAGTCATAAGATTATACATCGGGATCTCAAAAGTTCAAAGTAAGTATTGGTTTATTTTGACGTAAACATTATTTCATCAACACCCGATCTTATAATAAACGTTTTTATGGAACAGTTGCATAAATACATAGATTTAAGTTGACTGTCAACCAACGGCAAAAATCACCCTTGTCATACAAAAGGCGATAACGATCTCCACCCCTTAAATGTTAACCGATTTTTACCAATTTATAGGTTGTCAGTCAGAACAAAATCGAAGTCTATAAGTTTTTTAGGGTTCCGTAACCAAAGGGTAAAACGGGACCCTATTACTAAGACTCCGCTGTCCGTCCATCTGTCTGTCCGTCTGTCACCAGGCTGTATCTCATGAACCGTGATAGTTAGACAGTTGAACACTCGCAGTTCACGTTCAGTTCACTCACGTTTTCACATATGTATTTCAGTTGTCGTTATAACAACAAATACTAAAAAAATATGTCTATTATACAAAATATGCAGTATACTAAAAGTTGTAATGCTGAATGTTATTATATCCAATGATTATTATACATAATTATGATTATATCATATGAAAATATGTTAAGAGGGCGCCGACCGTCCAGTGGCGCCCTCATCACTGTTATTGTGTTTTCTATTAAAGGAAAGTATTTTATTAAAATTGAAGGCGTATAAGTTGTTAAGCAACTTAATACACAACGTATATGCTATGTAATATAGCTTTGCTAAGTATAACCATCATCTAATCAATTTAATAGAAAATAGTGGCCGCTTTTTTCTGTTTAATTGATTAGATGATGGTTATACTTTGCAAAGCTATATTACATAGCATATACGTTGTGTATTAAGTTGCTTAACAACTTATACGGCTTCAATTTTAATAAAATACTTTCCTTTAATAGAAAACACAAAAACAGTGATGAGGGCGCCACTGGACGGTCGGTGCCCTCTTAAGTGTTGTTATATGCACACTAAATCGCCGCTGGTTCGCGCCTTGCACTTGCTTAATTCGCTTCCCGAGTCTGCCCCTGAATGTGATTTTATTATTATTGCAAATGCAATAGATGCAAAACCCAAAATAAAAAAATCATTATTATTATAATTTGCATTTATAACAGTATATTCTTCACAGTATCCTCATTACGGATAATCTTGTGGTGAAAGTCTCCGACTTTGGTACCTCCCGCGAATTGAATGACGTCAGCGCCTTGAAGTCCTTCATCGGCACCGCGCAGTGGATGGCGCCAGAAGTTATCCACACGAAGCCGTACTCCCAGTGCGCGGATGTCTGGTCCTTCGGGGTGGTCCTGTGGGAGCTTCTGACGCTAGAGGTAAGGTCCTGGGGGTTATGGATAGTGACTTCGGGGGCTAAGGGGGGGGGGGGGGGGGGGGTTGAGCGTAATCTCACCCAATCCGTAATCCGCAGCGTAAAGTTGCGAGGAAACTGGTTTGAATAATTAAGTAAATTAAGCACAGATTAACGTATTTACACTCAAAATAAGCATTTTGAAAAATCACACGTGAGATTAGGGGGAGTGGGACTTATAGAAACCAAAGCAGGCGGGTTAGTGTCTTTAAGCCCAGACCTCGATTCGACTATATATCGATACGACTAAATAGCGATTGGACCAGATATCTACAAGCCAAGTTCTCGATTCGACTAGATCGCGATTTGACCGAGTCTCGATTGGACTACATCTCAATAAGGCTGCATTGCCCTTTGACTAGATCGATATTGGACTATTTATCACGTTGGCTGATAATGATGACGCAGTGTATTGTTTTATGGAAGTACAATTCCCAGCAGAAAAAAGAATTACACAATATGGATTGACCGGGACCGCACTCAAACCCTGAAGAAGGACTCCAATCGAGTTCGAAACATGTCGGACTATTTCTGACAATAAATCGTGAGTAAAGCCGTGTGTTTTTCAAGTATTCATAATGTCTCACGAAAGTTATAATTCGACTAATATGAATTAAGTTTTCCAAAAAGTTACAGCAGATTTTCATGTATTTTTTTATTAAATTTTAAATACCGATCTAGTCAAATGGCAATGCAGCCTTATTGAGATGTAGTTCAATCGAGACTCAGTCAAATCTGAGATCTAGACTTATATATATATCTGTTCCAATCGCGATTTAGTCGTATCGAGATATAGTCGAATCGAGATCTGGGCTTATAGACACTAACCCAGCAGGCGGGTCTCCCTCGCCCGCATGATTCTCAATTCATTCGTTTTCCGTCACCGCCGTTTCACTGAATCTCTTTTTACAGGTGCCATATAAAAACATGGATGGATGTGCTATAATTTGGGGTGTGGGAATGAACACCATTTCATTGCCCGTGCCGGCTACCGTGCCGGGGGGCATGCAGATGTTACTCACCATGTGCTGGAACCGTGAACCTAGGCACAGGTGAGATCTATTCTAGAATTGTGACCCGCGACAAGTATACACCAGGGGGGCTACCACGATCTCTTAATGCGATTCTCTTTAGGCCCTAATCTCAATGGCGTCGCTATTTCGTTACCACGACATTGTATGTATTTACATATGTTTAATATATGGTGAGGTATGAAATTTTTGTACGCATTTAGAGATCGTGGTAACCCCCCAGGAGACTGTGCTGAGTACCTACTCGATGGTATTTCTAAAATAATTACAGCATTTGTACTTTATTTAAGACATATTTTTTGGTTATTCTTTTCCAAGCTTTA
This sequence comes from Tortricodes alternella, assembly GCA_947859335.1. Taxonomy (NCBI): domain Eukaryota; kingdom Metazoa; phylum Arthropoda; class Insecta; order Lepidoptera; family Tortricidae; genus Tortricodes; species Tortricodes alternella. The sequence continues at coordinate 1,713,191 of OX401970.1, forward strand.
GAACTTTATCATACTGAAATAATTATTTTCATTTATCTGCACACTACCATTGCCAATCTAATTTCATATTAAATTAAAAACCGGCCAGGTGCGAGTCGGACTCGCGCACGAAGGGTTCCGTACCATTATCTATAAAAACGGCAAAATAATTATGTTTGTTGACCTCATATCATCAACTCAACTAAGGGGGGGGGCCCCTTAAATATTTGTTTTATTTAAATTTATTTATTTATTTTTAAAGTGAATATATAACTAAATATTCTGTGAATATTTCAAGCGTCTACCTGTTGCCGTTATCAATATCGAGCAAAAACGAGCAGAAAATTCACGTTTATTGTATGGGAGCCCCCTTAAATATTTATTTTATTCTGTTTTTTAGTATTTGTTGTTATAGCGGCAACAAAAATACATCATCTGTGAAAATTTCAACTGTTTAACGATCCCGGTTCATGAGATACAGCCTGGTGACAGACGGACAGACCCGACAGCAGAATCTTAATAATAGGGTCCCGTTTTACCCTTTGTGTACGGAACCCTAAAAACGGCATAAGTGCTCAATCCTATTCTAATCGTGGTTTCATAATACTGTAGTTCGCTATCAAATCGCACCTTGAAGCGGTCATGGCTGCCCGTGTATGGCCGGCCTCTGGTGTGTGGGGGCCTATATTATTTCTCTTATCTCAGGCCGTCATTCAAGATAATCAACGCGCACTTAGAGATCGCTGGCGAGGAGTTCGTCGACGCGCTGGACGATAATTTCAGCGCGACGCAGGCGCTGTGGAGGCGCGAAGTGCAGGCTGGGATGGACCAGCTTCATACCAAGTTAGTGTTTATAGTCCTAGGAATAAGGAGTAATTTTGTATGGAAACCTTTATATTTTCTCATGTGTTTTGTCTGTGTAACGTTTCAGTGTGACTAAGTTTATTACCAAACTGGGTCCAATTTGACCTTCAGGTACCTCAGGTCCACTTTCCTTAATGGTTCACTTGCCTGAATGGTCCACTTGCCTGAATGGTCCACTTTCCTAAATCGTCCACTTGCCTGAATGGTCCCCTTGCCTGAATGGTCCAATTTCCTAAATGGTCCACTTTCCTGAATGGTCCACTTTCTCATACCGTCTATTTTCCCAAACTGTCCAATTTCTCATACCGCCGAAATGGTGTTTTGTAAATTTAAAAATCCCTAAACTTAAAATAAAAAACGTCATACTCGATTTAATTTGGCACTAAGTTGTCAAAATCGAGTTTGACGTTTCTCATTTACATTTTAGCTACTTTTGAATTTAGCGAACACAATTTCGAAGATAAGATAATCGTTTATTTGCATGAAAAGGGTTAGTTACAGTTCTTCTTATATTTCTCATATCCTCCTAATTCAGCTATTATAAAGTTGTACTAATAATAATAAACAGTATGCTAATGTTTTTACAAATTAATTTAAATTAGATTACTATTCGTAATTCATTGTCTCCCCACGAATTGGCCCCACTGCTCGAGTAAGGCGTATGCATGTATGTTTGTCTGTCTGTTTCATTTTACGCGTCCAAAATTTGGCGTCGTCGTCTTAATGGCGGAATCTAAAATTGTGACAGCGAAATCTATACTATATATTAATATTATTAATGCGAACATATCTGTGTCTTTCTGTTATGTTTTCACGGCTTGACTACTGAACCGATTCTAATGAAATTTTCTAAAGATCTATTTTGGGGTCAATGGAAGGATACGTCCTTCAGAATACTTTTTATCCTGAAAAATTGCACAATTCTACGTGGACTAAGTCGCGGGAAAAAGCAATTTTATCTATGGTGCGTCTTGATTGGCCAGTCACGTCGGTTAGTTTGTTTACATATAGTTAACTGCCTAAATCACGGGTTGCCAAATGGCGGACCGCGGGCAGCATCCCGACCGCAGATCCATTTCGCGCGGACCGCGAGAACAGCAACTTGCAGAGTGCAAGGATTAAATGTCAATAGCTTGCACCAATTTTACTCCAAACTTCAGACAGATAGTCCGCAACACAAAATGTAATATTTCTCATTGATATGTAAAAAATTACATTTGTTATTACCGTAATTACATTTGTTTAGTAATTATTTTTTCTACAAAATGTTGTGCGAACCGCGGCGGTCATTTCATTTAGTTAAACGGACCCCGAGCAAAAATAATTGGTGACCCCTGACCTAGGCGTTATATTTTGCTATGCTTATCATTATAATGTTGTTTGTCAGGAGAGAAAAAAACGCCCCAATAGAAGAAACTATGAGTCAGCGTCGGAGCGAGTTGAAAAACGCGCGTGACATCAAGGAAATGTACGAGACGCAGTTGGCGCGAGCGAACGAGCTGTTCATGGACACGTGCGCCGTCAAGTTGCAGCTGGAGCAGAGAGAGGCGGCGCTAGCAGAGTACGAGTTTATAATAATAAAAACCGGACAAGAAAGTCGCGTGGAGAGGGTTCCGTTCCGTACCTACATGATTATCTGAAATTTCCTATGTTACTTTAAATACTATAGACTTCTTATAGGTTTGTATTTTATTCAAAATTTTAGGCCCAGTAGTTTCGGAAATAAGGGGAGGAACGGTAAATTTTCGCCTATTTTCCTAAATAACTTCCATCATAAAATTCGAAAAAAATATATATTTAACAGACTTACAATAAGTCCTTTCATTTGATATGTCACACGATATAGTTTGCATAGCTTTTATTTTTAATTTTCCTAGTTAGCTCCAAAAAGTTTAAAATGTTTAAAATTCACACATACATATATTATGTGTACCAAATGTCAACTCAATTGGTCCAGTAGTTTTGGAGCAAATTGGCTGTGAAGACGGACAGACAGACACAAGAGTGGTCGTATAAGGGTTCTGTTTTTTCATTTTGAGGTACGGAACCCTAAAAAACCGGTCAAGTGCGAGTCTGACTACCCATTATACCCGAAATCCACTGTATATAGATAATTTTTAGAGCTCCATACCCAAAGGGTAAAACGGCACCCTATTACTAAGACTCCGCTGTCCGTCCGTCTGTCACCAGGCTGTATCACATGAACCGTGATAGTTACGCAGTTGAAATTTTCACATATGATCGATTTCTGTTGCCGCTATAACAACAAACAAGGGGGCTCCGATACAACAAACGCGATTTTTATGCCGTTTTTATAGATAATGGTACGGAACCCTTCGCGCGCGAGTCCGACTCGCACTTGGCCGGTTTTTAATTCAACATCAAATATTTCAGACGGGAGAAAGCGCTTAAAGCTTGCCGGTGCGGCTTGCGGAAACTCAAGTTCCACAAGCAAACGTCATCGTCGTCCGACGGCAAATGTCTCGACGTCCACCGCCGCAAGAAGAAGCGAGAGACCATCATCATAAACGAGAAGAAATCAGTCAAGACATCCCTGCTGCAGGAATTAGAAAACAATAATCAAGAGCAACACGCGGTGACAGTTGAGAACGGTAATGTTGAAGTGAAACAGCTTAATGACAATTACTTGGCGGAAGTAGTGCTAGTTTAAATGAGTTTTGTTGGTTTTGCAGACATTGCGGGGTGATACACACCCTATGACCAAAAGATAACGGAAACGACTGCTTAATTTTACGTTTTCTTCATACAGGCCAAAACTATGCCTGATGTCCTACATGCCAGTAGTACAAGCAACAAAATCCAGGGTTCTTAACTTTCGGGAACAGGGGTCGTATTATTAACTCTTCATTCCAGGCAATTTCCTCCGTAAATTGAGCTGCCTGGATAATTCGTATCATGTGCGCGCTAAAACAGGCCTCTTTAACGCGCATATAATACGAATTTTCCAGGCATTTCAATTTACCTACGGCGGAGACTGCCTGGAATTAAGAGCTCATGATACGACCCCAGGAGGGGACAGTTCTGAACCAAACGTGTGTATGACAGTGGGGCCAATTAGAAACTGTGTTCGCTTTAAAAGTAGCTAAACTTAAAATGAGAAACGTCAAACTTGATTTTGACAGCTCTTAAATCAAGAAGACGACGCCGTTTCGAATTGGAATTCGAATTCGAAATAAGGCCGCTTTGAATGCAGCGGTTTTCGCGTCAACGCTTATTGCTAAATTTGATTCAACCTTACTTGTCATATTTGGTAAACAAGTTTATCACCTCAAAATTTACCTCTTTTTTGGGGTGAAACGGCTATTTTGTCCTAAGTAAAGCAATCCTAGGTGAAAAATTAGCAAAGTGATGTCCAAAGTATAATCACTGGTTGCTTTATTTACGAAGAAATAGCGGTTTTAGCCAAAACAGGTGCGTTTTGAAGTAAAACTTGTTTACTAGATAAGACAAGTCAGAATGAATCGACTTTACAGGAAAATATGATTTGAAAATACAAAAATTATAATTAGGGCTAACTAAAAACTGAACACACAGGGTTGAAAAAAAGGTTTGCAGAGGGAAAGTACCTTTAATATGAATGCTAGCAAATTTCAATCAAACATTCCTTTATTTAAGAAAAAATAAGTTGTAAAGAGTACAAATTGCGTCTGGGGTATAAAAATCACTTTAACCGACAGCGATGAAATTCGGTGAATATAAATATTGATGGGTGTTTTCTGCATAATATAAGTTCACGGGACTAAAAGGAATCGCCGCCATCTTGGAAAATATACTCTCATTGGCAGAGTTTCGCTTATTTATCGAAAAGTATCGAAGTTTCGGACCGATTCGCTAATGTCTGTAAACTAGTAACTTGAAAGTTGTGAAATATATTTTATAGGTATGGCGCTTATGGCACTGCACTGCACGCTCAACGCGAAATAGTAGAACTTTTAGATGTATGTGCAATAAGCTAGAATAATTGATCAAAAAAAACGTTCCATAAATTATTTTTTATTGTTAAATGCTAGACTAGACGTAGTAGGTTCTGTCGATAATGAGTTAGATGATGATAGGCGTACCTATATCCAACGATACCTACTCAATTAATATGGAGGAAAGAAATCATACAGGGGACTGATAATTCTCAGGCATTTAAAATTCTTCTCTTAGCTACATTTACATAGAGTAATCTCGGTCTTTCATCTTCGCAAGACAAACTAATAAATGCGCATGACTAATTGAACTGAAGTGATCACAAATGGATTACGTCTGGGTTAAAATTTTAAGCGTGAAATACGTATATTCTGTTTTTAAATATCAATGTGGCACCGATTATTCTAGACATCGCGCATTTTAGGAAAGAGGCGGTAGAGCTCTAGCTAGAGCGCGGTCGCCGAGCAGGAAGAATTTCGTACATTGATCTTTGAGCCTACTGCCAGTGGTCAACAACATTTTTTTTAAAGTTCATATTTATAAAATATGTTTAAGTACCTAAAACATAGCTAATTAAATATGGAATGTCTGGTATTGTTTTTGGTATAGTTTAGATTATTTATTTCTCAACCACGGACCAATTGGAAATTGGAATTACTATTATTTTTACCCAGGAAACATGAATGGGCATTGTTTGGTATATACTTGAAATTAATAAAATAAAATAATTTAACGTATATGAAACTTAATATCAATAACTAATAACTTTGGAATTAAATTAAAATAAATTTATTACAGCTGTATTTCTATACGAAAATGTTTATAAATCACCGAAGCCGGCGGTTAGTTCCTCTGTGCGATCGCGACCACAATATAGTTATGCGCGAGCGACAGACACATGTTATGACGAGTCATTGTACGAAATTCTTCCTGGTCGGCGACCGCGCTTCACCATCGCGGGGGAAGCACTTGACTGTGTTTGTTATAATCCTGTACGATGGCTTGCTGTTGCACAAAGATCCGCAGTTTTATTTAAATTGATTTCAAATAGTAACATTGTTCATTCACAGAAGTCACATGAAGCATAGATGGGATCTGTGCTTGAAGCGATTTCGAAACTAGATTTTTTTTATTTACTTATTTTATTTTAATTTATATAAGCGGGGCTCACCAAAGTTAGTTAGTTATTTTGTTATGTTAATTCATAAGTTTACACACACACACACACACACACACACACGTCTAATAATGTCCGTAAGCATTGTGATTATCACAGCGTTCAGATTCCCACTAGCACAGCACAGACCATATGTCCAATATGCGGAGTCCCGCATAGCCGGGCGACCGATGCATAGCATTACAGGCAAAAAGCCGCAGAGCTACAGGCGGCCGCGGGGAGCGCATAATCTCGAACCCACCAATCTTAGTAGCTAGGGAGCTCGGTGCCAAATTTTCTATATGATTTGTTCGTGTGGCAGACCAGAATTTTTCGATTAATGACAATGTAAAGAACCACAGAAAAATAGTCTGCCACCATGGCAGCGCTGCGTTTTCAATTGGCAGCGTTTCAAAAATGAAAAAAAAAGGTGTGCTAAATCATTTGTCCGCGTCTGCCTCTTGGACTGATGGTCAGAATCATCCTCAAAACGATGAACATCGAAGAGGCAGACGTGCAGGGCTCTGTTTTATAACGGGACGTCGTTGCAAAAATGTAAATAAAAAAAGCTATACTAAATCATTTGTTCATCGTTCTCGTTGCGTCCATTTGATGCATTAGGACTCCTAGAATACTTAGAAAAAAAAGTTTGCTGACGTCTAGGTCGCTGATTGATATATTAACATTGTTAAAACGCTGTTACTCAAAAACTTTCATTTAGTAGACCCAATCGATTTGTATTGACATAAACTTTCATTCCTATCAATATGAAAGACGAACAAATCATATACCAAAATGGCACGCAGCTCCCTAACTATAGGGCTCTAAAAACCCCGCAAGTATGGCAGCTGTAGCAAATACAGTGAGGTTCTGGTGTCTTTAGCATATTTTGTCTGTGCAAATGGGCGACTTCGCTCATTTCACGAGTGCCCTTTCTTGGCACGGTCACTAGCACGCCTCATCTAATTTAAATATAATTTAAAATTTTATCTTTGTTGAAGAAGTCAGCGAAACAACCCGCAGTCCCCAGTTAAAATGTCTCATATTTATGACTTTATTTTTTACTTTAGGAAATTATGGGATAAGTGCGCAGGCACTTTGTCATAGATTTAATAATGTTACCAGATCTTTAATTTGTTAGGATGAAGGAATCTCATTTTTTTTAGTTTAAGCAATCGACTAGAAGATAACAGAAAAAAATAATTTAAAAAAACCGGTCTGAAAAAGTAGGTATCTTATTAAAAGCAATGTTCTAAGCGGCGGTGGCGAGGCGGCGAGCGTTGCTCATAAAACAAATGGTCGATAGGGTCGAAGAGTTCTCGAGTGGCGACCGCGTAATGGGAGCAGCGAAAACTCCATTGCGTTACAAACTTAATTAATTAAGTTTGTAAGGCAATGGAGTTTTCGCTGCGTCCATTATAATTATATATATTATGTATGGACTTAACTAATCTTAACTGTCTACTTGAGAGACATATTTTTAAATAAGTTTTACTTAATAATGATCTATTCTACAGCGGATTCATGCATACTTGTCTTATTTGGTAAACAAGTTTCTAACCTCAAAATGCGCAATTTTTGGGTGAAACAGCTATTTTCTCCTAAATAAAGAAATCCTAGGCTAAAAATTGGCAAAGTGAAGTCTGAAATATTGTCCCTGATTGCTTCATTTGCAAGGAAACAGCTGTTTTAGCCAACAAAGATCCATTTTGAGGTTAGTAACTTGTTTACCAAATAAGACAAGTAGGGATGAATTGACTGTAATGAGCCATTCAAATGACATATTCCAGTGGCGTTTATAATCTTTATAACAATTATTTTGGCATATTTTTTTTTTTATAAATTAAAGAACTATGTCATTTCTTTTAGACTGAAGAATAAATGAATTCGTATATTTTAGTTTCTTTTAGTAGTAATATGAACATTAATTATAATATTATTATTTTCTGTGATGGTTACCGTAAATCTTGCCTTAAATATTAAAAAAAGAACAAGTTTTTTTTTTAAACGGACCGTTTGGATCATGTTATAAGCTTTTTAAATCGGTTACTCATGGTTCCTTTTTTTTTGCTTTTATAGATTTTTATTATTGTGTTAACATTTTTTTCATTTTATTGTTAGTTAAATATACGAAAGTCTACACTGACTATGTGGACTCGAGATTATCTTATTTTATACCTGAAAAATGCATCGGTCGGCCTGAAATATTACTTAGTGAGTTTTATTGAATACAGGTTTATTATAATCTCCTTAGACTTATTTGTAGTATTAAGAAAATAGCCCTCGACTTGTGTCAGTAGGAAGAAAATATAGGATCGCTCCTTTAATTAAAGATCAAAATATTGAGAAAGGTACCCGGCAGGTTTTCATGTGGAGACCACGGACCGGAAGACGCAGTGTGGGTCGCCCCCCAAGATGGACCGACGCAGGCGCGCATACTGGGGGGGGCAATGGGGGCACTGCCCCCCTGTCATACGACCAGATTGTTGACTATAGCACGAATTTAAGCGGAGTACTGTATTCGCGCCTGGACCGACGACTCTGGGTGTTATGCTCTAACGTGCGCACTGGCTGATCAGCGGATAAACGAAACTATTAATTAAGACTGTAAACACTAAGATTTTTATCATTTATTTCGAGATATAAACTTACCGATTGCAACGGCGCTTTGTCAATGACGAATAGGTAAAGATATACAAACAACGGCAGACTAAGATTTTTATCCTTTCGAAACATACTGCTGACACAATGTACTGGTCTAAAGCTAAGAGCAGCTCAAATTTAAATACAGAAAAACTTTGTTTTAATTGGTCTCAAACTCTTCATCTAGCTCTTTTGTGTTTACAGCTTTTACAATGTGCTCATTTCGGTCAAATTTTCGTTTTTTTTCCTAGAAAGGTTTTGTAGTTATAATGCGCTAGAAATTTAATATGGGTTATAGGCTAAAAGTTCTTTCGCTATAGGTTAATTATAAGCTAAGATTCCTGAAATAGTGAAGACATTCCATTATATACGTGTACAATCATTTACTTGTATATATGTAGGTATATCAATGTTAGCCGACGACGACGACGCGGTTAGCCTAGTTGGTAGTGACCATGCCTCCGAAGCTAGCGGTCCCGGGTTCGATCCCCGGTAAGGCCAAATACTTGTGTGATGAGCACGAATGTTTGTTCCTGAGTCTTGGATGTATCCTATGTATATAAGTGTTTATTTCTCTATATAAGTATGTATATCGTCGTCTAGCCCATAACACAAGCCTTTAGAGCTTACTTTGGGACTAGATCGATTTGTGTAAAGATTGTCCCCTGATTATTATTATTATTAATGTTTGCCTTGAATGCTAGTATGTGACTTCGATTGCCTGTGTGGAAATATGAATGAAAACTATTTTTATACAGTAGATTTTGCTGCAATATAGGCGTTCCAACTTACCTGTGGGGTATGACAAGAGAAAACCTAATAAGTACTTGCGTTTATACAAATGAGATTGCAAAAATGAACTCTTAAAAAAGGTACTTAGTTGCATTATTGTGTCGATTTAAGACACATACGCTTTAAATAAATGTTTCGATAGCTTTCAAACTTTGTGCCCGTGGGCAGTGGCGGACCCACTATTGCAATAATATAAGTGATGGTAGGTTAGTGGTGGAATTTAGGCGCTTTTAAACTATATTTTAATAATATTTCTAAACATGGCGAATTCATGAACAATGGCGTCTAAATTCTTAATCTAAAATCTCCCACTATGTGAAAAGGATTTTTTTTAATATTCTCTTTGTGTTTTGTATTGAGCAATGATTGTACAAATAAATATGCTCGGATCTACCTCTAGAAAGTATTAGAAGTAAAGAAGTAGCGATGGAAGGGAATAGCCCGTCTGATAATAATAAGCTAGTCTTCAAATCGATGCATCAAGTTTAAAATTTTATTGTTTTGTTTGAACGACGCCATTATTATTGTTTCTTTCACTTGATCTTACGTCGACAGTGGCATTTTCATTGCAATTTTATTATAAAAGAAAAAATGTGTGAGTCAGGTATCCTGAGGTGGACGAACCACTTTTTTATATTGAACTGTCAGTTTTGTCAGTTTGTTAAAAAGAAAACAATAAAATTTTAGTCAGCCAAATAGTGGTCCTTCGAACCGGATAGCTATTAGCATTGTCTAGGTACAAAAGGCTGAAAAGACAGAGTTTTATATTTATAAAAAGCGATTTGAAACCATATAATTACCGTTTTTACAATGAAGTGTCCATTTTTATTTGACATTTTAATTTTGACAAAAGAAAAAAATTCTTTTATTAAAATCTTTGAGATTCCACAGTTGATATTATTTTTATCTAAATAAAGAGATTTAATTTATTTTATGTTTTTGACTCGACTTTGTCATTCCTTATTCTAAGTAGGTATAAATTGTGAATAGTCTGAATTTTCGATGTGACTTTACTGTAATTATTAAGTTAAAAACTAGAATAACTACACACTATTTATAAAACTACTTAAGTTTTCTTCTAACCCCGTTCTGAAACGTGGTCGAAGTGAAACATCCGATTGTTGCTATGGTAACGAAATGTCGCTTTGTTTTGTCTGGTTTCAATGTAAGATAGACGTACCATATCGCTTTGGCAATGTCGAATGGAAGGCCTGATATCGATTAAACCGGGAAAGGTACATCTTTTGTCAATGTAAAATTTAAGAGCCGATACCACCTCAAACAATTTTTTATGCCTGCGACTACTTTCTAAAAAATAAGCTATACCTGTACTACACTTTAGTAATAAGAAAAGAAAATAATAATATTTTTTCATATTTTAAATGAAAGTAGCAGCCCTGACATTATTCTGTCAAAAATACTATCGAAAAGAAGTGTTACTGCATTTGAAACTTAGCTCAATTCTTGGTTTGACTTATTTATTTCGCTTTTCAAAGTCCACAAATTGATTTGTACTTAAAAACACGAGCTTGATGTACAGGCGAGTTCAAAAATATCGCACAAAAGTGGTCGGAAATATGTAGATATGTCTGTATATGACCGACTGTACACCGTCAGAGGGGCCTGTTACACGGTTGCCAACTTTGCAATTTGCAATGTACACATTTTTTTTTGTTTTTAAATAAGATAGATGTGCATTTGACCTCTATCTCACCTGATGGAAAGTGATGGTGAGGTCGACGATGGAGCATGCACACCTAGACAATGCCTATTCACTCTCTCCTTGAAAAGACCCAAGTTGTAGCGTTCTGCCTATATACATTACAATGTATATAGGCAAAATGAGAAAGTTGGCAACCAAGTACAGGTCAGAGAGCGACGTCAATAATGGCGGGTATCTATGGCATGGCAGTACAGTGGTGATTGGTTAGATTGGACTTATATGTGCAACTAGACTGACTAGGCGACACAGGTCATATATCCAATATACTCCGCATAGCCAAGCGACTCCCACTGTCATCATTAGAGGCAAAGGCCAGCGGCGGGCTAACAGGCAGGCGCGGGCGCATAACCTCGAACGCACCAATCACCTAAAAACCCCGCGCGCCTCGCAATTTGGCAGCATTATCTGCTAGTAAAAGTAAGGCTATGCGGAGGCTATTGCATATATAATCTGTGGGTCAGATACATATAAACATTCAGTTTCAGTAAGTAGTTAAAAAAAAAATTTTTTTTTTACGAACAATGGGACTTGAGTTTTATAATTGATATGTATTGACCACGATCTTACATACTGGTCTTGCAACTGGGCAAAATTTCACTGAGACGCAGTGACTCCACTATTCAAGAAAAATTTAGATGGCGCTGCGATCGAGGGATGCAAACATATATAAACGAGATTATTGGGTTAGGGTTCAATGCGCGTGTTTCACGCATGCGCGACTATCGTCATCTAGCGACGCTAGCGGCTTGGAACGTAAAGAGGCCCATGAAACCCAGAATTGCAAGACCTGTATGTACGACCGTGATATTAATTAATATTTTATCTGAGATAATAGAATAGTAATAGATGCACCGTTGATGACGTCATCCCGTGGAACTCAAAACTTCAAATATAGGCCGTCATGAATTGCACACACATGCACAACAGGCCAATTTATGAATATTATGATACCAAATAATGTTACGCATCTATCAGTATTCTATAATCTAAGTCTTATATCATTTTGACATTGTTATACTTATAAAACTAAAGATTCATGCTGAAAGTAACAAATGCAGTCTGCCTAATGATGGAATGTTGTACCTTGTCATTCTAAAATCCAAACCAGGTGCCATATGTTTACTCTATACTTGTATACTTAGTAAATAATAAGTACCTGTGTAGTTTACTGTTACAGAGTTCTAAAATGTTCAACACAGACTATTTATCCAATAGAAGACTGCCAGCATTAGAGACAAAAAGCCAGTGGCGGGTTTATAGGCAGGCGCGGGCGCATACCCTCGAACGCACCAATCACAGCGCTCTAAAAACCCCGCGCGCCCCGCAAGTTCGGCAGCTTTATTTGCTGGTAAAAGTTAGGGTAAGCGGTGTTTTTAGGATATCCGGTCTGCGGTTCAACATTTTTGTATGGATTCAAAAATAACGGACAATCAAGCTTGTAAATAAGCTTATTGTTACCTAAATATGTAATACTACCGTTAACAAGTTTTGCAGTTCGGCATTAAATTGTAAAGGTTTGTTAGGTTACTTAGGTAGTCAATAATTTAATTAATTAAAATGTAATTATTAAAACTTGAAATACACACCGGTACCTACTCACGGTTTATTGTGAGAAATAGTCCGACATGTTTCGGACTCGTATGCTTTGCTCATCGTCGGTGGTGAACGGCGGCAAACATGCCGAGCTCACGGTGTCCACAAGAATGTCGCGTCCAGTATTCCGAATGCCTGGGACAACGGGCTTCCACGCCGTTGGAAATTCCGATCCCATATCGCGTTTGAAATTATGGCGTCGTATTTCAAGTTTTCATAATGTCTCACGAAAGTTTTAATTTGAATATTGCTAAAATAATTATTGTGAGCGGCAGCGGCAGGGTCGGCCGGGCGCGAGAACTTGAAATAGTTTTAATATAAAAATGCATGCATTTAACATACCACTATGTTGTTTTAAATTACCTACCTCCGCATCCTACCTTTACTTCCTTTCACAGACGTCGTGACAAAGTCAGCAAGAATTGCTGAATTCATGATTTCTGAGCTGAATAAAGTCGGTGACTGAAAAACGTTGAAAGAAATTGTGAGAAAAGAGGAGAGCCACTTAATGAAGATTTTATTTGGAAACCCACTCGCCACAGCTTCACCCGGTATTTTCCATTCAAACTTTATCACCTCTTTTCACCCCTTTAGGGATGGAATTTCAAAAAATCCCTCCTCAGTGCACCTCTAGGGTACTCGAGGAATGTCTGCCTCAAATTTCAAACCTCTAGGACCACCCGTTTAGGCTGGGCGTTGTCTATAAGTGAGCCACGGTACTGTTTTATATGTATTGATTAGAAAAAAGAAAGAGTTAATTGATCATTACAGTTAGTCATTTTGTAGCGATACAGTCGCGTGTTTCGTGAAGGTGCATCTGCACGTCTAGCACGACATGCCCGCGAGTCGTTTGTCGCTGAGTGCGTCTCTGTCAAGCTATTCAAATATGTAAGGGACGCACTGAGAGCCAAATACTCGCGGGCAGGTCGTGCTAGACGTGCTGCATCGTTAAGTGGCCGCTTGTCGCAACACGCGACAAGCGATGCAGTAGCACTAGTTTCGCCCTGTATTGATTCGGCATCGCTACTGTATCGATGCAAACGCGCGACTATATCGGGCGACATCGGAAGTGGGGCTGCGAGTGACTATCGCGTTAGTAGTGATGCACAATACCGTCTTCACCATAAGGGTACACGGAGCCCGTGCCCAGGGCCCCCATTCTCAGCGGGTCCCCAAAGGACCGACAATTTCTCTCACATAATTCGCTTATTATAATTCGCTTTTTTATTTTCCAGAAGGGCCCCAAATTCTTGTGTGCCCAAGGGCCCCAGCCTAGTTTAAGACGGCCCTGGTGATCCAGAATCGTGTCTGCGTGGGCTATGGTATACGGCTAGCGATAGCATCGATCGCGGTTGTTTTGCGACTGTATCGCTGCGAAAACTTGCCGTAGGCGAGCGTCTTTATCATTTGTGTTCTTCCAAAGGATTAACCGAAATCGTCAGCTATGGAAGCCCTAATATTAAAAATGGCGCTGTTCGCGACGCCAGTATGTTCTCTAGCGCCATCTAGGCGTCTTTCTCGGAAACTAAGAGACAAAAATTAATGTTCTGCATTATTATCGACTTATATTAGGTATTCTACAAGAATGCCGGGTATGTAGTAGGAGTAATGTGCGATTCACTGCTTCTGGCGGGAAAATCACATCTAGCCATAGCTGGGCACAAGAACGTTAATCCGTTAATCGTTAATTAACGAAATTTAGGTTAAATTTTAAAATGGTTAACGGACTCATTAAATTCTGTTAAAACAATTAAAGTCCGGTAATCTTTAATTAAGTACCTACTATTTGCCAAAAGGACACTGCGCACGAAAACCACGTTCTAACATCGCACGCAGACCTTAAATGCAATTTTCTATCACGAGTTAACGATTAACAATAAATCCGTTATATCCGAAATTTTACGATTTAACATTTACCGAAATTAAAGGCTGAAAAGACAGAGTTTTATATTTATAAAAAGCGATTTGAAACCATATAATTACCGTTTTTACAATGAAGTGTCCATTTTTATTTGACATTTTAATTTTGACAAAAGAAAAAAATTCTTTTATTAAAATCTTTGAGATTCCACAGTTGATATTATTTTTATCTAAATAAAGAGATTTAATTTATTTTATGTTTTTGACTCGACTTTGTCATTCCTTATTCTAAGTAGGTATAAATTGTGAATAGTCTGAATTTTCGATGTGACTTTACTGTAATTATTAAGTTAAAAACTAGAATAACTACACACTATTTATAAAACTACTTAAGTTTTCTTCTAACCCCGTTCTGAAACGTGGTCGAAGTGAAACATCCGATTGTTGCTATGGTAACGAAATGTCGCTTTGTTTTGTCTGGTTTCAATGTAAGATAGACGTACCATATCGCTTTGGCAATGTCGAATGGAAGGCCTGATATCGATTAAACCGGGAAAGGTACATCTTTTGTCAATGTAAAATTTAAGAGCCGATACCACCTCAAACAATTTTTTATGCCTGCGACTACTTTCTAAAAAATAAGCTATACCTGTACTACACTTTAGTAATAAGAAAAGAAAATAATAATATTTTTTCATATTTTAAATGAAAGTAGCAGCCCTGACATTATTCTGTCAAAAATACTATCGAAAAGAAGTGTTACTGCATTTGAAACTTAGCTCAATTCTTGGTTTGACTTATTTATTTCGCTTTTCAAAGTCCACAAATTGATTTGTACTTAAAAACACGAGCTTGATGTACAGGCGAGTTCAAAAATATCGCACAAAAGTGGTCGGAAATATGTGGATATGTCTGTATATGACCGACTGTACACCGTCAGAGGGGCCTGTTACACGGTTGCCAACTTTGCAATTTGCAATGTACACATTTTTTTTTGTTTTTAAATAAGATAGATGTGCATTTGACCTCTATCTCACCTGATGGAAAGTGATGGTGAGGTCGACGATGGAGCATGCACACCTAGACAATGCCTATTCACTCTCTCCTTGAAAAGACCCAAGTTGTAGCGTTCTGCCTATATACATTACAATGTATATAGGCAAAATGAGAAAGTTGGCAACCAAGTACAGGTCAGAGAGCGACGTCAATAATGGCGGGTATCTATGGCATGGCAGTACAGTGGTGATTGGTTAGATTGGACTTATATGTGCAACTAGACTGACTAGGCGACACAGGTCATATATCCAATATACTCCGCATAGCCAAGCGACTCCCACTGTCATCATTAGAGGCAAAGGCCAGCGGCGGGCTAACAGGCAGGCGCGGGCGCATAACCTCGAACGCACCAATCACCTAAAAACCCCGCGCGCCTCGCAATTTGGCAGCATTATCTGCTAGTAAAAGTAAGGCTATGCGGAGGCTATTGCATATATAATCTGTGGGTCAGATACATATAAACATTCAGTTTCAGTAAGTAGTTAAAAAAAAAATTTTTTTTTTAACGAACAATGGGACTTGAGTTTTATAATTGATATGTATTGACCACGATCTTACATACTGGTCTTGCAACTGGGCAAAATTTCACTGAGACGCAGTGACTCCACTATTCAAGAAAAATTTAGATGGCGCTGCGATCGAGGGATGCAAACATATATAAACGAGATTATTGGGTTAGGGTTCAATGCGCGTGTTTCACGCATGCGCGACTATCGTCATCTAGCGACGCTAGCGGCTTGGAACGTAAAGAGGCCCATGAAACCCAGAATTGCAAGACCTGTATGTACGACCGTGATATTAATTAATATTTTATCTGAGATAATAGAATAGTAATAGATGCACCGTTGATGACGTCATCCCGTGGAACTCAAAACTTCAAATATAGGCCGTCATGAATTGCACACACATGCACAACAGGCCAATTTATGAATATTATGATACCAAATAATGTTACGCATCTATCAGTATTCTATAATCTAAGTCTTATATCATTTTGACATTGTTATACTTATAAAACTAAAGATTCATGCTGAAAGTAACAAATGCAGTCTGCCTAATGATGGAATGTTGTACCTTGTCATTCTAAAATCCAAACCAGGTGCCATATGTTTACTCTATACTTGTATACTTAGTAAATAATAAGTACCTGTGTAGTTTACTGTTACAGAGTTCTAAAATGTTCAACACAGACTATTTATCCAATAGAAGACTGCCAGCATTAGAGACAAAAAGCCAGTGGCGGGTTTATAGGCAGGCGCGGGCGCATACCCTCGAACGCACCAATCACAGCGCTCTAAAAACCCCGCGCGCCCCGCAAGTTCGGCAGCTTTATTTGCTGGTAAAAGTTAGGGTAAGCGGTGTTTTTAGGATATCCGGTCTGCGGTTCAACATTTTTGTATGGATTCAAAAATAACGGACAATCAAGCTTGTAAATAAGCTTATTGTTACCTAAATATGTAATACTACCGTTAACAAGTTTTGCAGTTCGGCATTAAATTGTAAAGGTTTGTTAGGTTACTTAGGTAGTCAATAATTTAATTAATTAAAATGTAATTATTAAAACTTGAAATACACACCGGTACCTACTCACGGTTTATTGTGAGAAATAGTCCGACATGTTTCGGACTCGTATGCTTTGCTCATCGTCGGTGGTGAACGGCGGCAAACATGCCGAGCTCACGGTGTCCACAAGAATGTCGCGTCCAGTATTCCGAATGCCTGGGACAACGGGCTTCCACGCCGTTGGAAATTCCGATCCCATATCGCGTTTGAAATTATGGCGTCGTATTTCAAGTTTTCATAATGTCTCACGAAAGTTTTAATTTGAATATTGCTAAAATAATTATTGTGAGCGGCAGCGGCAGGGTCGGCCGGGCGCGAGAACTTGAAATAGTTTTAATATAAAAATGCATGCATTTAACATACCACTATGTTGTTTTAAATTACCTACCTCCGCATCCTACCTTTACTTCCTTTCACAGACGTCGTGACAAAGTCAGCAAGAATTGCTGAATTCATGATTTCTGAGCTGAATAAAGTCGGTGACTGAAAAACGTTGAAAGAAATTGTGAGAAAAGAGGAGAGCCACTTAATGAAGATTTTATTTGGAAACCCACTCGCCACAGCTTCACCCGGTATTTTCCATTCAAACTTTATCACCTCTTTTCACCCCTTTAGGGATGGAATTTCAAAAAATCCCTCCTCAGTGCACCTCTAGGGTACTCGAGGAATGTCTGCCTCAAATTTCAAACCTCTAGGACCACCCGTTTAGGCTGGGCGTTGTCTATAAGTGAGCCACGGTACTGTTTTATATGTATTGATTAGAAAAAAGAAAGAGTTAATTGATCATTACAGTTAGTCATTTTGTAGCGATACAGTCGCGTGTTTCGTGAAGGTGCATCTGCACGTCTAGCACGACATGCCCGCGAGTCGTTTGTCGCTGAGTGCGTCTCTGTCAAGCTATTCAAATATGTAAGGGACGCACTGAGAGCCAAATACTCGCGGGCAGGTCGTGCTAGACGTGCTGCATCGTTAAGTGGCCGCTTGTCGCAACACGCGACAAGCGATGCAGTAGCACTAGTTTCGCCCTGTATTGATTCGGCATCGCTACTGTATCGATGCAAACGCGCGACTATATCGGGCGACATCGGAAGTGGGGCTGCGAGTGACTATCGCGTTAGTAGTGATGCACAATACCGTCTTCACCATAAGGGTACACGGAGCCCGTGCCCAGGGCCCCCATTCTCAGCGGGTCCCCAAAGGACCGACAATTTCTCTCACATAATTCGCTTATTATAATTCGCTTTTTTATTTTCCAGAAGGGCCCCAAATTCTTGTGTGCCCAAGGGCCCCAGCCTAGTTTAAGACGGCCCTGGTGATCCAGAATCGTGTCTGCGTGGGCTATGGTATACGGCTAGCGATAGCATCGATCGCGGTTGTTTTGCGACTGTATCGCTGCGAAAACTTGCCGTAGGCGAGCGTCTTTATCATTTGTGTTCTTCCAAAGGATTAACCGAAATCGTCAGCTATGGAAGCCCTAATATTAAAAATGGCGCTGTTCGCGACGCCAGTATGTTCTCTAGCGCCATCTAGGCGTCTTTCTCGGAAACTAAGAGACAAAAATTAATGTTCTGCATTATTATCGACTTATATTAGGTATTCTACAAGAATGCCGGGTATGTAGTAGGAGTAATGTGCGATTCACTGCTTCTGGCGGGAAAATCACATCTAGCCATAGCTGGGCACAAGAACGTTAATCCGTTAATCGTTAATTAACGAAATTTAGGTTAAATTTTAAAATGGTTAACGGACTCATTAAATTCTGTTAAAACAATTAAAGTCCGGTAATCTTTAATTAAGTACCTACTATTTGCCAAAAGGACACTGCGCACGAAAACCACGTTCTAACATCGCACGCAGACCTTAAATGCAATTTTCTATCACGAGTTAACGATTAACAATAAATCCGTTATATCCGAAATTTTACGATTTAACATTTACCGAAATTAACTTTTTCAGTATCGGATTAGCGATTAACCAAGTTAACTATCTGATTAACGGTGCCCGTACGTATACATCTAGCGATAAATTTAGGGCTTCGAGTTTGTAGGTCAGCTACGGATTGTCAAGTCCAGGACCTATCTAGATTTGGACTAGGTTAGGTAGGTACTAATAAGGAATGTTATGGTACGTTTTAGCTTCATTTCGCCGATAGGTAGTCGACAGATGGCGTTAATTAGTACCTTAAAAAGCCTATTGAATAAAAATATAAAAGTCAGATATAGGTATGAAACTTGATGAATTACCAGGAAATTAATTATAAATAGCTAAGTATTATAACATCATGGCATAAGAATGTATAAAAAAGTGTAAAATACAGGTTCAGGTCACATAACCCTCCTTTTTACATCGGCGTAGTCGAATGAAAAGCATACGAAATTTCATCAAATTGTAGTTTTATCGTGATTTAAACACAAATTAACAGACAGACAATATCTTTGAGTCTTTAAAATATCTTCTATCTACGAAATATATTTTTAGTCTTCTGTATTTAATTAGAAATAAGTAGGTTAGTAAGTACATAGTATGTTTACAAAATAATCCAGGTGTGCCAAAACTATAATCTCACTACTTGGTTGTCGAGTTTCACGGCCGGATGAAATATTGTCATTAAACTCTTCGTTGATTGCAATGTCGTACAAGTAAAGCGAAAGCTTTTAAAAATCCGTTTTATCGCTTCCAGCGTTGCAGTCTACGTCATACGCATAAACCAGCTGTTCCCAGCCAGATTAGCGGAATATTCACAACATTCTCTCAGCGGGCGTAACCATTTTTTCTTGTATATTTATAGAAAAACGCTGAACGGTGCGCAGCGGGCTCACACGGGCATTCGCGCGCGGCCCGATCGGTTCAACGGAGCCCTATGGAGCCCCCGGTGTTCCACGGAGCGCCCGCGACCGTCAGAGCGGCCCCGGGCGCCGCTGCCGTCCTCCAGCTCCCGGTCCCCACGGGCACGCCGCCGATCATATATGAGTGGTAAATACAGCTCAAGCAAAACATTTACATTCTTGCTTTTTTTCTGTTGGTTGGTACGTTGTTTTTATCGGGGAATTACAGTTTAAACATTCGAATTTAGAAAAAGAATGTTAATCTTTGTTTTTTTTTTTAAATTGAAACACTAATGTTTTAAGCGTACATAACCTAACTACTTATAGATTGTTCTAGTAGCGTTTTGGAAAAGTGCATAATTTACCAAGATGTTTGGAACATTTTCAATTGACCAATACTTTCATTTATGACGTACAAATACTTTAAAATGCAAACGTTTCAGAACGGTCCAATATTTATGAACGCAATTGTTCTGTTTCAATTCAAATTTGGAATATATTTTCAGCCATTGCACGTGGTCTCAAGCTTTGTCGTTTTAAACTCTGTTGTGAGTTGTTTAAAGATTGATAGTTCCGTGGTATGCGAGCCGGTAAGTTTGTTTTTCTCATGTCGATGTTGGTATAAATAAGCCAGGAAGCGTGCACGACACTTGACGCGGTGCGCATGCGTAATTGGAGCATGTCTTTACCCGGCTTAGGATAGGTAGGTAACCGGGAGTTATGAGTTTGATCTCGCAGGTGTCACTTATAAAACCCAAAGGGGCTTATAAACGGGTTAGTTTTTGGCAATTTATACGTGGAATGCGGACTTCCCAGTTGTCTCCACTTTCTCCGTTCCTATTTAGAACTAAATGTGAATTAAGTTTCCATTAATTGTCCTCACTTTATCCCAATGGGACTAACGAGGTAAGAACAACTATCTAGCCTATTTGCCAGCCCCTTAAGATGAAGGACACTTCTTCAAAGTATTTTCCATACAACATTTCGAGCCCTCATGTCACCCCCTAGGCTATACAAACCGGTTACTTGGCAGATGAGTCTTCGTTTATAAGTCAAGCGGTTTACGCTTGAGGTAATCACATGGCAGATCTACAAATTTTATCCGATGCATATGACAATGTTTCAGTAGCTGCTATACACGCAAATTAGTCATCCGTATCAAAATGGGCGTGAGGATCTGCTAATGAGGTCGTTCTTATAATTGTTATCTACTATATTACTCCAGTGTAGTGATAGCATAGTAGTCGGACGCGCGTCTCTTATACAGAAAGTCGCGGGTTCTTATTATCTTATATCTATTCTGGAGCAGTGGGACATATGTAGACCGTTTATGATGATGAATATATTATTACTGGTATAGAAGCAATTAGAAGAGAATAACATACATACAAACATACATACATACATACATATTATCACGCCCGAAATCCCTAATAGGGTGGGCAGAGCCACAAGACTACTTGCCACGTTCGATTAATTAGTCCCAAGATGGTATGATGGTATGAATGAAGAGAATAAGCACCAGCAAAAAGGGTTATTATGGTAGCCAGACAGACATGGATTAATTGAGTTCATTAATCCATGTCTACGTGTGTGTGTGTATTGTGGAACCAACTTCCATCAGCGGTGTTCCCGGACGGTTTCGGCATTGGGGGCTTCAAGAGAGTTTGTTTTACTAAAAAGTCGGCAATGGCTCAATGACTCCTTTGGGGTTGTTGATGTTCATGGGTGGCGAATTGGCGATGATAACTTACCATCAGGTGACTCCCACGGTCATTTGCCTTCCCTTATACTTTTTTTTTTAAATAAATCGTTTTTAGGGTTCCGTACCCCAAAAGGAAAAAAAGGAACCCTTATAGGATCACTCGTGTGTCGGTCTGTCTGTCTGTCTGTCTGTCTGTCTGTCTGTCTGTCCGTCTGTCACAGCCAATTTGCTCTGAAACTACTGGACGGACCGAGTTGAAATTTGGTATACATATGTAAATTGGTGACCGCAATACGGACGCTTAACGTAAATTAATTAATTTTAAACATGGGGGCCACTTTTGGGGGTAAGCCACTTTTGGTAAATAAGAAAATTAAATAAAGTCTAAAAAATGTAAATCCGTAATTGGTAGTAAGTTTTGAAAGCAAGATATCCTTCATAAGATTGTAAGTGCTGTGGGTTTTTGTTCAATAAATAAATAGACTCTAGCGGCCCTAGCAACGTTGACACAAGGATAAGTTAAACCGTCTTATCTCATAGTGCGTCTCTCTCACACTAGTGCCGACGAAAGAGATAGTCAGAGAGATAAACGGGTATAATTTATCCCCGTGTCGGTACTCACTGGCGAGCCTCACACGACCCGTCAGTGTGTATAACCCTAGTAGGATTTTCCGTTGGCATTCATTGGCCAACAGTAGGGAATCCGTCGGGATATAGATAGTAGTTTACGCACATAATACTTACATCATCACCACATAAAACGAATATAAGAAAAAAGTATCATTACACCCAACCAATTACCAACGTTGGGCCATTGTGAATACCGCTACCATTGTTTAAGTAACCTATTAAGCAACGTTGGCCCAATGCAGTAAAATATTATCATTACGCCCATCCACTTACCAACGTTGGGCCAATGCGACTACTGCTACCGTTGGTTTAAAACTGTTGGCGTTTCTGCATTATATTGTTTCAGTTGGAAATTCTACAATGGCCCTTAGTTGTAGGCCTTACCTCAAAACGACGGCCAAATCTAACCGTTCGCCATATAACGAGACCCATTTCGAAGTATGCCAAGGCTATGGGTACCTAACTCCGCATAATATATACGAGCGCTCAGGTCAATTTATATGGTCCGGCGAAATGAGACGTAATGAACATGGCGGTCTCCAGGTGTGATATTTTAACGTCCACAGCGTTGCGTCAGCGACGAGTGACACGTTTAGAGCTTGTCTAGAAAGGGCGAGTTCGCCGCGAAACTTTTCGCGCGAAATCATTCGCGCGCGTAGTGAGATACTAGACACCAATACATCGCGTCCACCAAGCATCGCGCGAATTCAAAACACGCGCGCGTAAATCGCGTGCACTACGCCAGACTCTCGACTCGCGCGACTCGTAATACGCGCGAGAGAATCGCGGCGAATTCGCCCTTTCTGCACAAGCTCTTACTGACTGACGAGTGACTGTATGTTTATGGTCACTAGGTTTAAATTAATGACGCGGTGCAGTGTACGTTGCAGTCACACTACAGGAATGACAAATTATTAGTTAATAGTCTTCGAGAAAAAGTGACGGTGACATAAAGACGAACATACGGACATGGCGTAACGATACTTTTAATACGGAACCCTAAATGAGGAGAATTAAAAGAAATAAGTCAAAGTTAAAGCCAATTACAGAAAAAAACAGATCATTTAGACTATTCATTTTTATTTCATTAAAGGAGAAAATTTGTGAAAAATTGAATATCTAACGACAGCTGTGACGTCTAACGACAGCTGTGACGTCATAGTTGTTGTCCATTTGGTATGGAGTGTTTTTGCGAGTGGTATGAACTATGACTCTTTAAAGCTTCATAACTCATAAAATAAACAACATAATAATGTGTTGCGTACACAGACCGGTTTCTATTACTCAGCACTTTCCAATACAAGATGAAAAATAAAATATATGCATGTTCCCTATTATGTGAATATTGCTGTTGGTAGTCTGTCCGTCCTTATATTTCCCTAAAACATGGTTCCCTAATCGATTGCTGAAATCCCGTTATAATCGTGAACGGGTGCTGTCTGTGGGGTCCGGAAGGTTCATACTCGCAAGTACCAATTAAATGTATTCGTTTTGGTGCAATATCTGTACCTTTATAGAGAGACTTCGATAGTCGATTTTATTTTAGCTTTAATAATGATCATTTATTGCTTTATTACTTTGTAATGTTTCTATTTAAGTTTTTATGTAAAATCAATGACTTGAAAACATGACCTTCTGCTGAGTTTCTTGCGGCGTTTCTCAGTAATGATGGTCCTGTCCGAAGCGCTGGTACATTCTTCCATCTCAATTTATTCATGTGATGAGTCAAATAGCCGGCAGGTGGCATTCATAAAAATATTTCTTTTGGTGTTGTAGCAAACCAAAATCGAAAATCTATCTCTCGAACACTTATTTTAACAGTCGCCACAGTCAAATGAGCTTGCAAACCATGTTTTTGGTACGCAATACCAAAAACAACGTATGTTCGGCGTCTACTAATACGTATGGTACCTACGGCCTTGATCGTGTGACACTTGGAATCAAGTTCGGCTCTTACACGAGCCAAGAAAGAAAATGTATTTTGACTTTTCCTCAAAGTCGTAATATTATTAGGTATGTGTACGCCTCGGATGATATGAGTAAACTCTTAAGAGGCTCCCTGCTCCAAAACACCTCGACTTTGATCCAACAGTAAAGTGCTCTTGGTCATTGAAATCAAATAACAAAGGTTTAAAAAAAAATTGAATAATTAGGGTTAAGAAATGCATAATTATTATTATAAAATGTATTAATTAAATACCTTTTGCTACGCAGTGTAAAATAACCGGCCAAGTGCGAGTTA
Source organism: Tortricodes alternella (assembly GCA_947859335.1). Lineage (NCBI taxonomy): Eukaryota > Metazoa > Arthropoda > Insecta > Lepidoptera > Tortricidae > Tortricodes > Tortricodes alternella. The sequence continues at coordinate 1,737,758 of OX401970.1, forward strand.
AACTCGCATGGAGAGAATTCCGTTACGTACATGATTATCTGAAATATCCTGTTACTTTAAATACCATAGACTTCTTTTAGATTTTCCTTCAATCTATGGGTACAGAACTATTTTTTGTCTTTTTCAAAATTGTAGGCCCAGCGGTTTCGGAGATAATGGGGGTCCTATTTTCCTAAATAACTTCCGAACTATTTAACTTAAAATTAAAAAAAATATATATATATATAAGATTCTCCAACGAGCCCTTTCATTTGATATGTTACACAAATTAGATTGCAAAACTTTTTTTATTTTTATTTTTCAATTTACCACTTTAAAAAGTGGCCCCATGTTTAGGTCACGCCAAGTCACGTCACGCGTCCGTGTTGCGGTCACCAACTTACATAATGTATACCAAATTTCAACTCAATCGGTCCGGTCCAGTAGTTTCGGAGCAAATTGGCTGTGACAGACAGACACACGAGTGATCCTATAAGGGTTCCGTATTTTTCCTTTTGAGGTACGGAACCCTAAAAAGCTAAAAACCCCCACCCTGAGTGGCACCCTCTTTGGCACCGTTCGGCACAGCTTTTTATGTTCATTGTTTATTGTGCTTTTCTTGTTATCTGTCTGTGTCTAATGTCTGTTAAATAAATGTATTTATAATCATTATTATTATTATTAAAAATTACATCAAAATTCTGCCACTTCAGAATGTTAAGAAATCAGATATATTATTTTAATTATATCTTGAGAACCAACAGACTAGATGCGACCTGAAAACTACGAATATTCGTATATTTACATGACCTTAATAATCTGTATCTGTGAGTTTGTTTTTCACTGGACCATCTGCGGCCCTAGTATGCCAGACACGGGAATAACTTAAACCCGTTTTTCTCTCTATCTCTTTTGCCGGCACTAGTGTGAGAGACGCACTTAGAGATAGGACGGTTTAAGTTATCCTTGTGTCAACATTGGCCGGCGGGTTGTAATTCTTTTAAATGACATTTCGTTCATGAACTCATGTCAGCCTAACGTGACCTCTCAGTGCGTATAAACTACATCGGGGCGAGAGCCTGGTGATCTGTCATACAGGGCTCCCTAGTACGGACACCAGGCCCTCACACTGGTTCAAGTTACCTATCTGACCTTTGTTAATAGTTATAACAAGATTGTTAAAAACCATTGTGAGAGCGAATAAAGATTACTACTACTACTTACTACTATTACTACTACTACATGTTTGTATGTGTCTTCAACCTTGGTCATATTTCGACGCTGGCGGCCGCGGTTGTGGGTAGCTACCCAACTCCGCATAATGTCTACGAGCGGGTAGGTAAATTTATGACTGTCGGACGATGAGAGACGAAAAGAGCAACATTTGTTAGAGAACTGGTGGAACCGCCACAGCTTCGCCCGCGGTATGTTTAGCTCCGAAACTACTGGACCGATTGAGTTGCAATTTGGTACACATATGTAAGTCGGTGACCGCAACACGGACGTGTTAATGTACATAAATTAATATTAAACCTGGGGTAAAATAGAAAATTATAAAAACAAATTTTGCAAACTATATCGTGTGACATATCAAATGAAATTTTATTGTGATAATCTTAAATATATAAATAGTTTTGAAGTTATTTAAGAAAATAGGCGAAGATGGGCCATTTCCGGGGTTATCTCCGAAACGAAACCCCCAAAAATAAAAAATAAAATACAGAAAATAGTTTATTACCTAAAGATTACAGGAAAACCTATAAGAAGTATATGTTATTTAAAATCACATAGGAAATTTCAGATAATCATGTACGGAACCCTCTCCACGCGAGTAACTCGCACTTGTCCGGTTTTTTCTCTAACTCGTCACTTACTATAGTGGCCGTCAACCAAAGTGACGACGGGGCCATAAAACCACTAGAATCGTGGTATCTCGTTCGCACTTGCATGGTCTTACCGAGCGTGACTCACATCTTCAGGGACGCACAGTGCAGGAAAGAAAAAAAATGTTTTATTGCCTCATTCGTCACTTTGGGTTGACGGCCGCTTTAGCTGTGCCCGCGACTTCGTACGCGTGGGATTGAGATGAAAAGTATCGATAATTGTTATGTTTCATTTCAAGATATGGTCTGTCTGCCAAATTTCATCCATCCGTCCAGGTCTTTTTATTATTTATTTATTTATTTATGTAACAACACGTACATAACATTATACAAAAAATGTCCTCGCCAAACTGGCATAACAGTTTGTTGGCGAGAACGTAACTACGAAACCAAAGCCACGCCGACCTACGTGGGCTTTTTTATAGGTAATAGACGCCTCCGACCGACGCCACCGAAGAATCTGTGGTTTTTTCGTGTTCATAATGAAAACATGTCTAACCAATTACTTATTATAGTACAAATTTATTACCGCCATTTGCTCCTGCAGTCGGTAAAAAGAGCGTGAATTCAATTCAAATTCAGTGTTTGGATATGTGTATAGCCAGCAGGCGAATGTACTTGGGATACGATTCTCCGACTTCCCGGGCGAAAGCCACGACGTTTTCTATGCAGGCGAATCGTCGGCGAAAGAAGGGCTTCGCGCGCTTTTAGCATCGCATGATTATGGACTTTATCGTAAAAATGCTAAAGCTCAAAGTCAATTTATCCTTTCTTAATCGCACCCTAATTTCCCGGCTACAACTAATTTAGTACATCCAAGGTTTACCTTACCAAAAATAACCGCGGTCGATAGCCACTAGTGCCATCTAGTTTCCCCGTTCAGCATTAAGAGCGCTCTCATTACAGCGCTATCTATTAACAATAATGTCAACTAACGTTTTATAATCAAAATACTATTGATTATTGAGATTATCACTAAGGATATTTATAACTATATTTATGTTTAGCCTATTATCCTCCGCCTGCCTGCTATTTGAAACAGTTTAAAAAAACTTAGCACTCAATTAAATTTTGATATCTACAATACGTATTCAATTGATTTAAAATATAAATACCCGCCGTATACCGAACGATCAAAAATCCAAATCCATATTTCCTAACGATTTGTTTTATTTATATTTATACACTAGAGGCACTGGCTGCGCGCGCGCGTCTTAAAAATAAACCAGTCACTCGCCGACCGTGGGAAGCACTATGCTGCTCCGCTATGGGTAGCAGTTGCTGTAAGGGTGACGCTGGACGGGCCGTGAAGGGCTCCTCTATATACACCAGGTATCTCATCCTGATACTTCAGGAGATATACGGAGTGATCTGGGTGCTACGGGAGTACGTCCTTTTAAGTGCGGTGAAGTGTTTAGAATAGTGGTTCTGTTTTGTGACGGTGTTCAGTAAGGTTTTGCAAGCTTTCCGTTTCAAGGTCCTATTTGATGAGGTTGCCGGAAATTTTGCCGGAATTGTAATAGTCCCGGCAATGTTCACAGGATCATTTTGTTCAGGTTATGTTGTCAGGCTTATAGACAGCTAATTGGGGTTATTATCAGGTAGCAATATTGCATAACTTTAGTCCCGTTTTACGAAAAGATTAAGTGAGGGTTGGTTCTAAAGCTGACAAAGCTGATAGCTGGTTCGATTCCCGGGAGTCAAATACTCGTACACTTGTATATTTTCCTAGGGGTAGTGTCTTCGTTTCACGGGTTCAAGATATATTATCCTAGTTTAGGCCGTCGTGTGACGTTATTTAAATACGAAAGAATTTTTAGTTCAATAAGAGTTTTCCCGGGCAGGGTCCGCTCTGGTGCACGGCATCGCCTAGCCCTTCGGTAGCTACGCCACTGTGTCTAAGCGATATCGCAAATTATTTACTACGATATGGTGACTTTTTATCTTATAGTTTAAGCGAGCGAATATAAACCCCGGTCTGTTTAGGCAGATTCGGGATATCTGGTAGAAATTCGCAGGCTTAGTTCAAAACTATAATTTAACTATCAAATAAATAAACTGCATTCAATGAAACAGCGCAAGTTGAGTAAAATATACTAAAAACCTTACTTCAAGTATTTCTATTATTTGCGGATTCAAATTGATATAATCACTAACATTTTGGTGACGAAAAACGTAAGGAAACCTGCATACAGTGGCGTAGCCATCAAAGTGCTAGACGGTGCCGGGCACCGGGGCCCCGCAGCTCAGGGGCCCTCGGACCCTGACCAGCGAACCTCGTATTGAACTAGCTAAAAATTCTCCCAACCTCGGAATGTAAATAACTCAAATGAAAGACTCAATTCGACGTAACTCATATGAAAGAACACTGTTAGGACCCCAGTTTTTTTTTGCACCAGTGCCTATAGTTACCTAGCTACGCTCTCGTCAAAGTTCCTTTTTTCTTCTACAATTTTGAATGGGGTGACGATGGCTAGCTCTTGGAAAACCATATTGAATATTATCTTATTACAGACATTTATTGAGTTTCACCTGTCCCGGTGTCTGTCTGTAATCAAATCTTGCAAGTTAAACCCACTTCCTGGTTTCCGATTGAGCTGAAATTTTGCATGCATATGGAGCCGATCTGATGATGGAGCCGGAAGGTGATCATGGGATCTCTGTAATAAAACGACGCAACCTCATCGAGTTTGGACTCGTTTGATTCGTCTTGACAAGGACTTTTTTTATAAATAGCCAATAAAAGCTTTACTAATTTTTTTAAGTTTTTTTTTTATATTTATTTTGGCGTAACGAATAGGAAAAACCGAGGAAGGTGCGAGTTAAACTCGCGTGGTGAGGGTTCCGTTCCGTACTGATTATATGAAATTTCCTAGGTTATTTTAAATACCATGGACTTCTTCTAGGTTTTCCTGTAATATAGGTAAAGAACTATTTTTTTTTTCAAAACGTTATGTCCAGTAGTTTCGAAGATAAGGCCCCCCCCTTGAATTCAATGGTCAATTTTCGCCTATTTTCCTAAATAACTTCCAAACTGTTTATATTAAAATTCTAAAAAATATATTTAAGATTCTCAAAACGAGCCATTTCATTTGATTTGTCACACGATATAGTTTGCGAAAGTTTTTTTTTAATTTTCAAAATTACCCCCCCAAAGGGGCTCCCTTGTTTAAAATTAATTTATTTATGTTCGCGTCCGTATTGCGGTCACCGACTTACATATGTGTAACAAATTTCAATTCAATCGATCCAGTAGTTTCTGAGCAAATTGGCTGTGACAGACGGACAGACAGACAGACAGACACACGATCCTATAAGGGTTCCGTTTTTCAGCTCTAATTGGTGTTGGTAATTTCTGTCGCAGTTACGAGTCCACCCTCTACAACGAAAACCGTAAATACGTAAATCAGGAAATTACTATTGTGACACAAACTCTGTATAGAAAATTAGTACTGGGGGCAGAGATGGACCGACACGCACTTGACCGGTATTTCTTATCCTTGTCAAACCGTAATGAGTTGCCCTACCACGGTAAGAAATATAAAAAGCTTGCAAAACCATATCTGTTAGTTACATGTACATAAGAATTGCTTTAGAATGTTAATATAAGACCCACTTAAGGTAAGTGTCGTACAGTTAAAATAAGCTGTTTTAATTGTAACTTATAAGTTACAACCAACAACCTTATACCATCCGACATTGTAAATAAAAAACAATCATTTTAAATATGGAATCTTTTTGTAAATCGACACTAATGAAAAGCAAAAACTTATATGTATACATTGTTATTGCAGTGTGCGTGTGCGCATTGAAATAAGGTTGATTTTGGCTTACGGGATCTCATGCTTCGTGATTAAGGTACGTACTAGTTAGCAGTGTTTCTGGACCATACTTATTTCTTCTGTATTAGGGCGGTTGCCTACGGCGACTTTTTAACTGACTTCAAAAAAAAAGGAGGAGGTTCTCAATTCGGTTGTATTTTTTTTTATGTTTTAACGAACTTCATCATTTATAAACCGATTTTGAAAATTCTTTTTTTAATCGGTAGGATATACCTCCAGTTTGATCTCGTTGTAGTCAAAGTTGAGTTATGATGAGAGGATCTATGAGGAATCGATGGAACTCTTCAAATATTATAGGCAAGCATAGAGCAATTTTAGTATTTTCTGTAATAACTCAAGCAGTTACGTTCCAAAAGCATTATTTGGTGAAGTGGAACTGTTGATGAACACCATAGATGATCATCGGAACTCCTAAATGTTGAGTATTTCAAGGTTGGCGATTAAATTGCTGTATAAAGTTCTGAAGCAACTTATGTCCATGAAAATTCATGTAGTAAAATTGAAGAACCAGGAGAACTCCTCAACGATTGACATAATCCTTGCACCGGGGATAGCAACAGTTTGTAAATGGTGATGAGCAATTGGCATTATACTATTGTTACTTGATGTAGTAAATGTGTGTCGTTAAATCAAAGGACAGTAAATAAAATGTGAAAAAAAAAACTTACTTTTCAAACGTCATTTGAAGTCGGTTTTTTATTTTATAAATTATAGATTATTTGGAGCGATACATTCGCGATACAGTCGAAAACAGGCCGCGATACTGACGCGATGCTGTCGCTGGCCGCGTAGGTACCATAGCCCACGTAGACACGACTCTGCATTACTATTATCGATTGCTTGCTCATAGACAACTCATCTTCCACCAAGCACAATCAGTTTTTTAGTATTTGGTATTTTTGATTTACCTAAGTGGAGTGTGAACCTACGGCTTTTCATACAAAAGGCGATAGCTATTTCCACCGATTTTGACAAATTTTTGATAAGTCGTCAGTCAGATCAAAATCTAGTTCTATACGTTTTGGTTTTTTCGCTATAATCAATACATTCAGTTTTATTATTCTTTCAGTATTCTTATTTAAAAAAAAAAAAATTTGACCTTGTTGATCTTTAACCAATATTTAAAAAAAAACGAATAGACCTAGATTTTGTTCTGAATGACAACATATCAAAAATTGGTCAAAATCGGTTAACATTTAAGTGGTGGAAATCGTTAGGGGTGATTTTTGCCGTTGGTTCACAGTCCTCTTAAGAGTTTTTCTTTTTAGCCTGAAATAGTTTTCTTTGATTGTAGCAAATAAGTCAAGCAAAATATTGTGTTGTACTATGGACATCGTTCGTCGTGTATTGCTTGGTAAACATTCTCTTGAGGTTACAAAATATTTGAAGATAATGCGTTTTCTCGATTGTCACGTCACCGTGACAAAAATCTCAGTGATGTAGAACCTAATCCTTTTTATATCTGTACTTATGCCCAGTTTCCTCTTGATTTCGCTCGGATTTAATTCCACGACCTCAAATATAGTATTCTCCTACACTTCCCCTTGTAACGAGGCGCTATCACTATCACTCGTACAAAACTCCTTCGACTGACTTCTTCATCTTCTTCTTCTTCTTCCTTCAATTTATTTTCGAATTCCAAATTCGAAACTCAAACGTTAGATCGATAGATCGATTTAGACAATTGACTTCACTTCATAAGAGAGCTCGGCCTAGAAAGGTCTTAGAATTATAAAGAAATATAGCTTTATTTTAATACATACATACTGTAAAATACCTAAATAATTAGAATCATAGTAACCGCAGTTAAAAAGTGCAGTGCGAATTACAAAGGAAGCACAATTGTACCCGTTATCCTGTTATTAAGAATTACCAGCGAGGCACTTAATCGTAAGTAGAGTGTCACACAAAGCCTCCAAATCATCTCATTCCATAGCCTCACCTACCTATATTCATAAGTTTTATAATGTTGTTCCAGAGTGCCTCGTATTTATAAAATAAATTACCGATACTATATCCTGTCTTTTACCCGTCTCCACCCTCACCTACACCGGCAACCCGTCTACGTTCCACCCTATTTCTTGAAGCCAATGTAAAAACATCAGGAAACCCTATTGTTTACATAGCGTAGGCAGGTGTCACTTTAACCGACAGTCTCGTAACAAAGGATGTTTGTATGGTACTTATCTAGCTCGTCTTCTGAACTAAGTCCCAGCACAATAGGATATTATGTTACCTATCCGGGAACTTAGCCTTTATCTGTGGAAGCATTAAGGATACAATTGTACTTAAGACTTTGTGGATCGGCGACGTTACGCTGGGTGGATTATCCAACTAATATTATATAAGGTGGGCCATAAGTCTTAGCACTTTTATACAATTATACACCAATAAAAAATTGCTCCTCTGCTGCACTGGGAGTGAAGAAATAGCATAGAATGCGTGCAGATGCTTATCATCCTGGCATGTCGTAAAAGTCGACTAAGGGACGGGTCCTCTCTAACATGGTGGACTATCTGTATGGGCGATGGGCTGATCACCTGTCACCATACGGTTCATCATACCATCTTAGGACTAATTAATTAGTCGAACGTGGCCACAAGTAGTCTTGTGGCTCCGCCCACCCCATTAGGGATTTCGGGCGTGATGCTGTGCTGTGAAAATTTTTTTTTTAAATTTTTGTAAACATCGTCGTCTATATCTGCTTCGTCTTGTTGCTGGCACTCCTGCAACCAACTACACAATTGTTGGAAAAGATGCTGACAATTACTGAATCTGTGACATTTAGCGAACTCTATCATCACTTCTGGTACAGCCCGAAATACCTAATGGGGTGGGCAGAGCCACAAGACTATTTGTGGCCACGTTCGATTAATTAGTCCTAAGATGGTATGATGAACCGTATGGTGACAGGTGATCAGCCCATCGCTCATACAGATACTCCGCCATGTTGGAGAGGACCCGTCCCTTAGTCGACTTTTACTTTCATTCATTTCATTTTCACTGTCGAATAGAACCGAACGCGAAACTTCTCGCTTTTGGAAAAACAAACCCATGGAAATTCCACTCTGTGTAATTATAGACTATACGAATCATGCCACCATATTTTTAATATAATTTCATATATTCACCATCGTATACAAACTTTGAAATTCATTTGACAGCCAAAGAAACGCACAGAATCTCTTCACGACGATGTCATTTCGAACGGTAAATTTAACTTTGTGTTATGTGACCTTATATTTCATATAGGCCAGTGTTTTTTTATAGAAATCTCTCATTTTCAAGGTTTCTAGAGACAAACGCCATTAATCACCGACGCGGGTATTTTCCAGAATATCACTACTTTAGTGTCAGAGTTGAGTGCTTGTTCTATAGTATTTTGGTAAATTACAAAATACTAAACTCAAAATATCTACTCGTGTATTTCCAATACACGCAAGCTTGCGCGAGGACTCATGATAAAAAACACAAGGACAAGTGAGAGTTAAACTCGCGTAGAGTTCCGTTCCGTTCCGTTACGTACATGATTATCTGAAATTTCCTATGTTACTTTAAATACCATAATGAAAATGAAAATGAAAATGAAAATATTTATTTTGCAAGTAGGCCACCTGGGCACTTTTACATGTCTGAATCTAACAGCGCTTCGAAAGGTGACATCTGCTGAGAAGAAACGCCGCAAAAAACTCAGCAGTAGGTCTTTTTTCAACTTTGGCAGTACAGTTTTATCTAGAAACTAACACAAACTGTGCAATATAAAAACCTAATGGGTACAAATTAATACTGATAAATAACTAATAAGGGAGATGTATAGTCTCCGCGTCTGGACTGGACATAGACTTCTTATAGGTTTTCTTGTAATACATACATACATAGCATCACGCCCGAAATCCCTAATGGGGTGAGCAGAGCCACAAGACTACTTGTGGCCACGTTCGATTAATTAGTCCTAAGATGGTATGATGAACCGTATGGTGACAGGTGATCAGCCCATCGCCCATACAGATAGTCCACCATGTTGAAGAGGACCCGTCCCTTAGTCGTCTTTTACGACATGCCAGGATGATAAGCATCTGCACGTATTCTATGCTATTTCTTCCCTCCCAGTGCAGCAGAGGAGTGTTGTTGGAGTTTTCTTGTAATCTATTAGATTACAAGAAAAGAACTATTTTCTTAACTTTTTTCAAAATTTTTAGGCCCTGTATTTTCGGAGATAAGGGTGGGAATGGTCAAAATCACCTATTTTCCTGAATAACTTCCAACCTATTTATTTTAAAATTCTAAAAAATATAAATGTTTAGGATTTTCACAATGAGTCCTTTCATTTGATATGTCACACGATAAAGTTTGCAAAACTTTTTTTAATTACCTAAGTTAAGCCCTAAAAGCGGCCCCCATGTTTAAAATTCATTTATTTACGTTATGCGTCCGTGTTGCGTGTTTCAACTCAATCGGTTCAGTAGTTACAGAGAAAATTGGCTGTGACAGACGGACAGACAGACAGACGAGTGATCCTATAAGGGTTTCGTTTTTTTTCCTTTTGAGCTACGGAATCCTAAAAACTAAAAGAGGTACAATAAATAGGCCTTAAACTTAGGTGTAGCTCATGGACTCAATAATCAGTACGAATAAGAAATAAATTATTATAATATATTAATATAACAGGGTAAAATTACAAGTCGTAATGCAAAACCGTTGTTTAAGAAACATTTCACCTAAGAAACAACATCTGCAAGTTCCTGCAGTGCCAAAATTAAGATACACTTTATTTAAATTTACCCTAATTCATTTCCATAAATCTGGACACCCTTGCTCCAATTGAATTGAACTGACATCCAAAACTATGTAAACTTTGACAGCAGATATTGGTAAAACTTAGCAAATGTCAATCAACTGCTGGTTGTAGGCTACCAATACTAGGGCTATCTTTTATTTAGTAAATTAGCTACTGACCCTTGCTCCAAAGAAACGTCAAACTCGATGTTGTATAGGTAGCACAAAGCTGTCAAAATCGACTTCGACGTTTCTTATGTTGACAAAAAAGTTAGCCTAGTTGGTAGTGACCCTGCCTCCGAAGCTAGCGTCCCGGGTTCGGTCCCCGGTAAGGTCAAATGTTTGTGTTATAAGCACTAATGTTTGTTCCTGAGTCTTGGATGTTTCCTATGTATTTAAGTATTTATTTATCTATATAAGTATGTATATCGGCGTCTAGTATCCCCATAACACAAGCCTTTAAACCTTACTTTGGGACTAGTCGATTTAAGTGTAAAGATTGTCACCTGATTTATTTAATTTCAGTTTAGTGACTTTAAAATTTTCACACACTTTCGAATTGGCCCCACTGTTAAATAATAGTAGTTTATGCAACGGTTGCATAATGATAGGCCTTAAAACACTAGTGCGGTTTTCATGAAACGAGCCGATAGGCGAGTTTCATAATAAGATCGCACGTGTGTTTTAAGGCCAAATTATGCAGAGTTGCATACATAACTTTATCTACACACATATTATAAATCCTCTATGATGGGTTCAGAAACAATATTTTCTGGCAACAAGTTATTTGTTGCAATCGTGGCTGCATATTTCCGATATCCGACGCATTTTCACATCACACACGCTCCGAGAAGACTACTTACTATTCATATTTTCAACTAAAATGTAAATTACAAACAACTTTTTCTATTCAATTCAACAACAATTCTACTTTAGTTCAGCAAAACGCCAACATGGCGATCCTCCGTCAAGACCATTTTTTTTTTTAAATCATAGACAAACGGATGAAGTCTCTATTCTCACGTCACTCGAGATCAAATATTGTGCAGTTTATATTAAAAAAACATACTGAATTGACGTTTCGTATCAATAACTGTTTTAATATCTATGGATACTAGAATAGAGACCACTTGAGTTTTGACAGCTGTTCTAAATTTAATCTCTTTTCTTTACTAAAAACGATAAAAAAGTCATGTTATTTCTTTATCGCAGCACTGGCTTTTTCTAATTGGTTGTCAAAATGGTGGTCATTTCCTAAGGTTTTTGATTAACCAATGGAGGTTTTATGATATGGGTGTAGATAAAATATTTTTAAACGTCGGAGTTATTCTGTTTTGTAAACAGTTTTGCATAACGTCTTCAAAGTTTGTACAAAATAAGCACTAGAGTTATAATTTATAATTGAAGTGGCAGTATTCCTTGAATAAACTTCAATGAGAAGAGGCCTCTGTGGGAAGTATTCCCATTGATCATGATTTAACAAAATCTCATTGTCAAAAAGGCTATCGACCCAATTTGAATGATCGTCATAGATCGAGCTATCTGGACCAATTGCGCAAGCTTCGGTGAACGTCTGGGCATGCGCCAATAGAACGGTAAACATTGTACTCGTTACCACCCGAAAGCTTATACTTTCACTACAACCCGATTATAATTCGGGTTAAGAAATTACAGGGAAATCATATTAATTTGCGAATGTTGTGGTTATTATTTACGTAGCTTTAGCATGGACGAATGAAACCGGGACTAACAATCGCTTTACAGCGCGCAGCTCTTTAATAAGTCGAAGCTGCTAAAACCCAGTAAAACTAGATGGCGCCACAAAAAATAGCCGGCGGGGTATTCAATCAAATACAATGAAAAACGGCGTGGATATTGCTTTTTACACGTCGTTTGTGAAAACTACCAGCTTTTCGAAGGAAACCGTAATTTCTTGAACGAATTGCAAAAGAAAATCACCGATAGATGGCGTTACAATAGGAGCTCGGAGCTGTAAATCGCAGTAGATTGCCGCTCGCTCTTTCGCTGACCGATTCGCGCGTCAAGTAGCCTAGATGTTTGGTGTTGGGTGACGTGGATAGAAAACTGACAACCCTAGCGTACACGAAAGAGCACGTTTTATACGACGGTGAGAGAAGGCATGATGAGACAATTTCTTACCTAATCACCGGTTTTTTTAGGCAGTGAATCTTCTGCACAATTTTATCTATTCTGTGACTTGATTGAAGCTACGAGTACCTTATGGTAGTCTACATTATTAAAGAAAAAAGTTGTTTATCGATTCGTCCACTCACCATATGTGTTGTGACATCTAGGCCATTAACTGTCAATAAATTAACTAGAAGTACCATAAATGTCTTCCAGATTTTAGAAAGCTATTTCTAGAGGGTTCAGTGACCTTTTTATTTCATTGTCTCTGTTGGATCACTTGATTGTGTGATTCAACCTGTACTAGCTACCTACCTAGTGTAGCACGTAGTTTAGGGAAAAAAATCCGCAATATAAAGAGTTTGACGTTTCATATTTTAAGATACTTAAGCAAATTTTAAATTAGGAAGACATCGAACCCGTCGCTTCCGGTTCCGGCGCCATCCGTTTTAATTTGGCTCTGCAGATTCGTTTTGGTCAGATGTTGAAAATTAACAATTCCTTCAGTTAACGACGGGATATTGAAGCTGAAAATAACTAGAGGAAGCTAGTATGTGGCCTGGTTTACATCCGTTGCATTACAGACGATTATTCTTTTTAACTCTTATTTGGTCAATGGCTTGGAATTTGAACTTTATCGTAATGGTTCAAGGTATTTTTTGGAACTTCAGATCCGCGTGAGACACGAGATTGGGAAAGTAAACCGACTGTATTCGATTAAGTCCATTCCTAATCATCGTCTTACTATCTTCAATGTTTGTGTGTGTGTCTGTCGGTATGTTTGTTATCGCTCATCTCCGTAGCTTCTTACGTTATATATATAATAAAGTCGAAAAAAATAAAAGGATATCAAAAAACCGGACCAGTGCGAGTTAAACTCGCGCGGAGAGGGTTCCGTTCCGTACATGATTATCTGAAATTTCTTGTTACTTTAAATTCCATAGACTTCTTATAGGTTTTCCTGTAATCTATAGGTAAAGATCTATTTTCTATATTTTTTTTATTTTAGTCTCAGTAGTTTCGGATATAAATGGGGGGGATGGTCAATTTTCGCCTATTTTCCTAAATAACTAACGAACGATTTATTTAAAAATGCAAAAAAGTATATATTCAAGATTCTCACAATAAGCCCTTTCATTTGATATGTCACACGATATAGTTTGCATAACTTTATCTTTTAATTTTCTAATTAACCCCCAAGTGGCCCCCCTGTTTAAAATTCATTTATTTACGTCACACGTCCGTGTTGCGGTGACTGATTTACATAGTGTATTCAAAAAGGTTTAGTAGTTTTGAAACAAATTGGCTGTGACAGACGGACAGACAGACAGACAGACACACGAGTGATTTTCTAAGGGTTCCGTATTTTCCTTTTGAAGTACGGAACCCTAAAAACGAAGGAAGAAGCTAGATGGCGTCTTACAAAGTTTTGAGAGCTCTCTCCTTAGCTAGCTTAGAGACTAGCTCTAATTGATATTTAAAATGTACGTACAATCATTACGCAAACTTTTATATTTAACTAGTGATGTCAGCGATGAATGGAATCATTTGGCATGGCTTAGTCGCGGTTATTTATTGTCTAGCGGCCATCTTGGAAAAGACATGCATCGTCTGATTATTTACTCGGTGAGAGCCAGTCCGAAATATTAGGAATTCCGACGTTTTTTGATCGGTATGATTTATTGCAATGGTATACATGCAATATAGCAATGATTTTGACTATGAGTTAGCCCAAAGATTAAATTATTGGGTTGTTCGGATCAAACCCGCCCGGATTTGAAAATGTATTGTGCAACATTTAAGTTTTACTTACTGCGTCATGTTATTTTGTCACTAAAGACAGTACTCAGTTATCGTTTTTCCTCCTCTGTGATCATTACAGGTTACAAATATTAAATTAGAAGCTCGTAACTCTATCGATGTATATTGACAACGAACGTTAATTAAGTTCATGTACCTTGAAGGAAATTCAGCGGCTGAAGCTGCAAAATTCGCATTGGCCCAACGTTGGGAAGTGGATGGGCGAAGTGATAATATTTTACATCATTGGGCCAACGTTACTTAATATCTAATACGACCTTCGTTGTCTACAATGCAGAAATGCCAACCGTTTTTAAACAAAGGTAGCGGTATTCACAATGGCCCAATGTTGGTAATTGGTTGAGCGTAATGATAATCTTTTTGTTATATTGGTCAAATGTAAGGCTAGCCACCGACCTACAATATAACTGTTCTATATCACTGGTTGTACAATTATATTGATCGTCAGTAGATGATATTGACGGTCAATATCGACTACTGACGATCAAAGCTCGTTGCGAGAATCATGCATATATATTTTTTTGAATTTTAACATAAATATTTTGGAAGTTATTTAGGAAATTAGGCGAAAATTGACCATTGCATCCCCCCTTATCTCCGAAACTACTATTAGGCCTATGCATGTTTGTTACTCCTTCACGCTTCAACGGCTGGACGGATTTGGTTGCAATTTGAAATGGAGTAGATTTTTTTTTGCGGCGAAAATCCATCGTGGATACCACCGCGCCACGGGGAGACGCGGTGGTTATGTGACACTCGTACTAACTAAAAACCCTCGGGTATTCTCTCTCATCGCTATCGGGACGGGGCTATGGGCACATGGAAATGCGATCTCCACGGCCCCGTCGGCGGGCACCCGCCCAAGCGGGCTCATCTCCGGAGGACTCTATAGTCCCCCTCCACCGTTAGAGGTGTGCTGGGAATACTTCGCACGCCGTCCAACCCGTGAACCCTTGTCCAGTGGGTGACGGAAGCTCCGGTTTCCGCCACCCAGGGTCTTATACCCTGGAGTTTATACCCTGGATTAACACATAGGTTACTTTGGAAGAAGCGCTAGGAAGAGAAGGTCCAGTTCCAGTAGTTCAGCGCTAAAGTGGAACATCCGAGTTTTGGTCACATAATTACATAAACTGTTAAACTTTGCAGTTTCCTTTTGGTTTCGTGAAATAGGGTAACAATTTTTAGCTTCGTGGTTGGCGAAAACAAAGCACTCAAACGTTTGAGTAGGTCAGACTGTTTGTGTATTTAATGTTATGTGTAAATCAGACATTCGGTTTCACTACATTGGCGCCCGCAGCGGTTTGTTACCTATATTTAAACTGCGGCGTCGCACACAATCTGGTCGCAAGGTCACGGTTAAACACTTGTCAAATCGGTCAACACAGGACAAGCAAAGCATTCACTTTTTATGGTTTCGTACCTCAAAAAAAAAACGGAACCCTTATAGAATCACTCGTGTGTCTGTCTGTCTGTCTGACTGTCCGTCTGCCACAGCCAATTTGCTCCGAAACTACTAAACAGATTGAGTTGAAGCTTGATATACATATATGTAAGTCGGTGACCGTAACACGGCCGCATAATGTAATATATATAGAGATTAGTTCAATTCGGTTGGTTTAACTTAAAACCCACACATTGGTACACTCCTCTGCTGCACTGGGAGTGAAGAAATAGCATAGAATGCGTGCAGATGCTTATCGTCCTGGCATGTCGTAAAAGTCGACTAAGGGACGAGTCCTCTCCAACATGGTGGATTATCTGTATGGGCAAAGGGCTGATCACCTGTCACCATACTGTTCATCAATACCATCTTAGGACTAATTAATCGAACGTGGCCACAAGTAGTCTTGTGGCTCTGCCCACCCCATTAGGGATTTCGGGCGTGATATTATGTATGTATGTATGGTACACTCGTTATACGCGCAACAGCCATTCTCTGTTACGAAGAAATACGTTCATATTTAGACGTCAGTAAATATATTTTATCTACACCCATATCATAAAACCTTCATAATGTAATCAAAAACCGTAGGAAATGACCAGCATTATGACAACCAATTAGGTAAAACCAGTACTGTAATGTTATTACAGTATCGATTTTAGTATCGTAATGAGATTAAATTTGGAACAACTGTCAAAACTCAAGTTTGTCTCTATTCTAGTATCCATAGATATTAAAACAGTTACTGATACGAAACATCAATTCAGTATGTTTTTTATTATAAACTGCACGACATTTGATCTCGAGTGACATGAGAATAGAAACTTCATTCGTTTGTCTAAGATTTAAAAAAAAATGGACTTGACGGAGGATCGAATTGCCGCCATTACTGCTTTCATTCATGTTGGTTTTTTGCTGAACGAAAGTTGAACTGTAAAAAGTTGTTTGTAATTTAAATTTTAGTTGAAAATATGAATAGTAAGTAGTCTTCTCGGAGTGTGTGTGATGTGAAAATGCGCCGGATATCGTAAATGCAGCCACGATTGCAACAAATAACTTGTTGCCAGAAAATATTATTTCTGAACACATCATGGAGGATTTATAATATGTGTGTAGATAAAGTTATGTATGCAACTCTGTATAATTTGGCCTTAAAACACACGTGCGATCTTATTATGAAACTCGCTAAAAGCTCGTTTCATAAAACCGCACTAGTGTTTAAAGGCCGATCATTATGCAACCGTTGGATAAACTACTATTATGAGCATTACTGATGTTAGCAGTTTACAAAAGGCTTCGATTAAATCTTTGAGGTGCCTTTATTTATAAGAAATACACCTGAGGTTGTAAACAGCTGCCTTGCTTTTCTTATTGTAAATTGGCTAGAACACATGTGACATTACTCTTGGATTGCATTGTCTTTAGGAATGTTGGCCCTAGTTACTAAATATACTAGACACCTCTCGTAATATTAGTCGCACACCAACTTTAAAACTGTTAACATAGCCAGTAAATATTGAAATAAATATTAAAAAGTATATTTTTGGTTGTTTCTCTTTCTTCACTCCACATAACGAAAACTCTCCATAACGAAAAAAAAAAATCTCGGTCCCTTGAGCTTCAGAATTTCGTTCTGTAATTGACAAAACCGCAAAAATGCGATGTTTTGTAATACGCCTTAATTATAATGAATTTTTGCCCATTCAGTTTGTCAGTTGCATTTTATGTCTTAATTGTGATTTTAGGGTTCCGTACCCAAAGGGGATCCATTACTAAGGTTCCGCTGTCCGTCTCACCGTCTGTCCGTCTGTCCGTCCGTCCGTCTGTCACCGGGCTGTATCTCATGAACCGTGATAGTTAGACAGTTGAAATTTTCACAGATGATGTATTTCTGTTGCCGCTATAGCAACAAATAAGGGGGTTCCCATACAAAAAACGTGATTTTTTTGCTCGTTTCTGCTCTATATTGATAACGGCAACAGGCCACTTGAAATATTTACAGAATATTTAGATATATATTCAATTTAAAAATAAATAATTAAATTAAAATTCAATAAATATTTAACGAGTGCTCCCATTCAGAAAACGTGTTTTTTTTTCTTGGTTATAGATAATGGTACGGAACCCTTCATGCGCGAGTCTGACTCGCACTTGACCTGTTTTTGTTATTTTGTAATTGTTACAATTTGGTTTGAGAAAAGACACTGTTTTACTGCTGAGTTACTCGCGGCGTTTTTTCTCAGCAGATGTAAAAGTTTGGAGCGCTGATAAGTTCAGAGATGTGAAAGAGCCAGCGTACCTATCAAACGAATAAACCTTAGAAATTATATTAGCAAATATGTTATTCATCTGCGCAGGAGCAGAGCGGGGGCCTCGCTCGACGACCGCTTCGTCCGGTCGGATGACGGCGTGCGGCTGACGGTGACCGCCGCGCGCGCCGCGGACAGCGGCGTCTACACCCTACAAGTGAGTGTACCGCATTCCCATGAATTCCCTGCGCGAAAAAAGGAATCTCTTCCAATTAACCTTGAAGTTAATGAGGTAAACAGTGCACGAGTATAGACAAACACATTTAAAAGCAATATAGAGAACTGTAAATACATAAATATGTATATAAACATAATGCTATAAGTACTTACCTATGAAAATTGCATTTTTAGGTACAATGTAGGTATTTAAATGCAATATTTTTTTATAGGTTTCCGCTAGACTACTCTATTCACTATCTGACCTGATGGAAATTAGCTTAAATAATAAAACATTATAATATACAAATCATTGTCATTTATTGCTGTATTACTTTGTAATGTTTTCATTTAATTTCATTTTTGTTAAGATGACTTTCTGCTGAGTTCCTTGCGGCGCTTCTCAGTAGTGATGGTTCTGTCCGAAGCGCTCGTAGATTAATTTTATTGTACAAATGTGACGAATACAAGAGCCCACAGGTGGCCAATTTTCTGAAACAACTGATTTAAATTTGATTCAAACAAAATGGCAGTATTTTTTTATAAACTGTTTTTTTTTTCTATCTTGTTTCCCCAGGCAAGCAACGCCGCAGGGCGGGACACGACACGGGTCCGCCTCGAGGTGTCCCCAGATGAGGCCCCAACTGGGGACGATCCCCCCACCTTCCTGCGGCGGCTCCAGGACCTGACGGTCAAAGTGGGGACTCGGACCAGGTTCCTCGTTGAGATAGTCAGCTCCACAGAATGCAAGGTAACTTACTTGAAAGATAGAAAGTTTACTTAAGATATAATCTCAAACTATACTCAGAACACGGGGTCTTTTAATTACCATTAGCATTTAGTAGTGGTAGAGCCAAACAGTAATCCTCACTAGATGATTACTGTGCGAATGGGCCGGCTCGACCGGGGTAGTACCACACTCTCACAGAATATCGGCGTAAAGTAATAGCTTGCTATTGCGTTTCTTACGGTCAGTGACGTAATCCGGAGGCCTGTTCCCTCATCCCCATCCCATCCCCATTCCCCATCCTCCCTAGACTGGCAAGGCATTGGCAGCACCTCTGGTGTTGCAGATGTCCATAGGCGGCGGTGACCACTTTCCATCAGGTGGGCCGTCTGCCTGTTTGTCAGCCTACTCCTTTCTCTGAGGGCCGGCAACGCATCCGTGATTCCCCTGGTGTTGCGGGTGTCCATGGGCGGCGGTGATTGCTTACCATCAGGTAATCCGCCAGCTAGCTTGCCACCCTCTTAGTATAAAAAAAAACCATCACAATCTCCGAAAATGTTTATGGCTTTGGCGATTCATGCCCGCGGTCTTACATACAGGTCTTGCACCTGGGCAAAATTTCATTGGGACGCAGAGACTCTACTATTGAAGTAAAACCAGGTGGCACTGCGATCGAGGCATGCAAAACAAAACCTATTTTTTTTAGTCAATATACAATCTTCGAAGTCTGAAATTTGGTACAGCCGCCTCATTCGGCAACGCTAAGTGATTCTGTAGCGACTCGTAAGCCAGATCTCTCATCTCGCTCTTACGCATTTCGCGTCGTGCGGAAGAGTGGAATGAGAAATCTGGCTTACGAGTCGCTACAGAATCACTTAGCGTTCCCGAATAGAGGCGCAGGTATTCTTTAGGTAATGTAGGTGCCCGCTAAGAAAGGATTTTACGAAAATCTAAAGTGGTGAAAAACGAGTTAACAATTTGTATGGAAATCCATCATTTTTTAGCTTATTAACATGAAAATGAGAATTTAAGCTTCTGAATAAAAACAAAGGTGCACTGCAAAAGCATTTTGAAAAAAGCAACCCCTGTAGGGGTGAAAATTTAGTAAAATTGATTTTGGGGTAGTTTTGAAATGCCATCCCGTAAAGGGGCAAAGTTTATATGGACAATACCGCGGGCGAAGCTGTGGCGGTTTTTGTTTTTCTTTTTTATGTCAATTAACTGACAAACGAGCTGACGGCCCACCTGATGGAAAGTGGTCACCGCCGCCCATGGACATCTGCAACACCAGAGGTGCTGCCAATGCGTTGCCAGTCTAGGGAGGATGGGGCATGGGGATGGGATGGGGATGAGGGAATAGGCCTCCGGATCTCGTCACTCACCATACGAAACGCAATAGCAAGCTATTACTTTACGCCGATATTCTCTAGTTTTGATATATAACTTAGAATTGCATAGCGCCATCAAGTTGACCGTCACTTGACTGTACACATAACCCATTGTGTACCCTTGCCCTACAAAAAACTTAACTCATAGACCTTGAGGCGAAGGAATGCGGTTTTCAGCCGAATGACATAATTCTATTTTCACCACATCCGCCGTATTTTAAATGTTTTGGGAGCACACACGTTTTACACGTGTCCACACACACACGAAAACAATGATAGTGATTCAAAAATAGAAATCGCGCTGTGACGTCGAAGTGTAACTTTTTTGTGGACTGTAGTTTTGTTTGGAGAAGAACTTGGAGGTCACAGAAAGTTTGGTAGTGCTGCGGCACATGAATGACACAATGATAAATTAAACCCGTTTATCTCTATGACTATCTCTTTCGTCGGCACTAGTGTGTGAGAGACAAACTTTGAGATGAGACGGTCTATCTTATCTTTGTGTCATTCATGTTAGGGCCGCTGTAGGAATTATTTAGCACCCGTTAAGTGGAATTTTGTGGGTTTTTTTACAGGACTGTGAGCCAAAGGCAAAAATCCCCCCTCCCATACAAAAGGCGATAACGATTTCCACCCCTTAAATGTTAACCGATTTTGACCAATTTTTGATAGGTTGTTAGTGAGAATAAAACTAACTAGGTCTATATGTTTTTTGAATTATGATTAAAGATCAAGAAAGTTAAATAATACCGAAATGCCAAAACGCATTTCGGTTTTATTTAACTTTCTTGATCTTTAATCATAATTCAAAAAACATATAGACCTAGTTAGTTTTATGTTGCGAGAATACTGAAACTGAATGAATGAATGAATTTATTGATTATAGTGAAAAAAACCGGACAAGTGCGAGTTAAACTCGCGTGGAGAGGGTTCCGTTCCGTACATCGCCTCTGTACGCAAATAATAATGAGTGTGCACAGTAGTGAATGTGGTGGAAGTACTATTGCGAAGAATTCAGATTGTGCAGAATTGCGAATAGGAAGAAACGATATTGGCATGAAAGTCGAATAATCCGATTATTTGAAATTTCCCATGTTACTTTAAATACAAAAGCGACTTCTTATAGGTTTTCCTGTAATCTATAGGTAAAGAACTATTTTACGTATTATTTTTTCAAAAGGCCCAGTAGTTCGGAGATAAGGGAGGAATGGTAAATTTTCGCCTCTTTTCATAAATAAAATCAAAAATATGATTTTAAAAATTCAAAAAATATATTTATTTACGATTCTCACATTGAGCCAATTCATTTGATATGTCACACGATATAGTTTTCATTTTATTTTTCTAATTTACCCCTCAAAAGTGTCCCCCATGTTTAAAATTAATTTATTTACGTTACGCGGCCGTGTTGCGGTTACTGACTTACATATATGTGAACCAAATGTCAGAACTAACGGGCAGACAGATAGACAGACAGACAAACAGACATACAGGCAGACAGACACATTTTAGGGATGAAAATCGCCTGAAAATTGAATTATCGCCTTTTGTATGAAAAGCCGTAGGTTCACACTCCTCTTAAGGCCCGGTCACAATGCAGGCGCGGCAGATTTTCTGTTCCGCTCCCAAAGCTTTGCGCAAGTGCGCACAGCCCTTCCTTCGCCTGCATAGAAAACCAGTTTGCGCCGGTATCTGCCGGTATAGTCTCGTCGAGCGGCCATTAAATTTAAAATCATAGGGTTGTCGCAAATTGTTGAACTGGCATCTTGTTCCAGGTAACATGGTACCGCAACGAACGCCGTTTAATGGAGGCGGAGCGGGTGTCCCTAGTGCGCGATGGGAACTTCTGGTGCGCCGACGTAGCTGCTGTCAGCGTGGATGATGCTGGGCGGTGGACCTGTGCCGCGGAGAACGGCGGCGGGCGGGCCAGCTGCTCGGCTCATCTCAACGTGCTGGGTGAGTCACTAAGCTTGACAGTACTGTCACGGGGGCAATTGTGGCAACCTGCAGCTCTAGCAATGTTGAAATCGGGATAACTTAACCAACCCTATCTTATCTCTAACGTACCAAAACGAGATCGAGGACGTTTTTAAGAAAGGCCAGGTCAAGAGTACCCTCAACCGGCGAGCGTGCATGAAGAACTTAATGAGAGTAGACGAAGCGAAAAGTGTGTCAGGATCGTAGCAAGTTGAAATCCGTGGTCTCTGTCTACCCCTTTGGGAAACAGGCGTGATATATGTATGTATGTAGGTATGTATGTGTATCTATCTTATCTCTTTAGAGAGACGTACTAATCACGAAATTAGGAACTAAATAACCAACATAATTAAAATGTATGAAAATTACCGTGATTTGGTGGGGCTGCTGAGGGTAATAATAATTATACGCTTTGTTAGCAGAAACTTGTGTAAAACCAGAATTAATTTGTTATTTAATTTATTTATTTAATAGATATATGTACAGACTGCAGTGTGTATTTTATTGTAGAATTCGTATAGATTTGTTGTTTAGCGATTTAATTATACAGTATGTAATAGACAATAGCAACTTTTTCACATGTTTGTTTACGAGGTACCTATTCAAAACAGTTTTAAAACAGTGATTTTTATATTTTTAAATTCAATCTTTTGAGGTAGGTAATGAAAAATATCAGAAGGATAACTACAACATGCCAACATAGCAATTATTCACTTTATTTGTACTGATCTAATTTAAAGGCGACGGTTACCCCAATGCGCTAACTTGAATAAATTATGTAGTAAATATAAATATTTAAATAGGCACCCCTGCCCTCCACCTTTAAATTAGATTAGTACAAATAAAGTGAATAATTGCTATGTTGGCATGTTGTAGTTATCCATCTGAATGCCTCTTTATAATTTCTCATGTGTCACGAAATCTTCCTTTTTATAACAAAACAGTCAATTTTCCTTTGCGTTACGTACAATTTTTTTGAAATTCACCCAATAACGATATTAACCGGTTTTCAAAGAGATTCGCTTTTTTTTCACAGTTCCTAAAGCCTACAAACGACCTGAATTTATGGAGGAGCTGCGCGCGATCCTCACCGAGCAGGGCACGGTGTCTTTGGAATGCAAAGTCATTGGCGTGCCCACTCCTATACTCCGCTGGTTCAAGGTATGCATATATAACCATGAAAAAGGAGCTTACGGAAGGAAGTTCTTGACTTAAAAACGAAACCTTCATATTGCGACGCGGACTGTCCGCGAACGGTTAAGCGGACGATGTTACCCGCAAATGTAATGCTGGCTGTACACACTCATCGAGAGTCTCTCGCTGAGAGTCTCGTGCGAGAGGTTCTCGGCGAGAGCACACCATGTACACTTGTTGCGTCTTACGTACTTAAAAAACAATTCGTAAAGCCGCGCTCGGAGCCGTCGCACAAAAGTCAACAAGAAGTTTCGTTCTTCTACATAAAAAATAAAAAAGGGTAGGGAGACCGAAAAGACGATGGCCTGACGATATAACCGAATTTATCAGGAAGGACTGGCGAACTACCGGCAAGGACAGAGATGAGTGGAAAGGACTGGAGGAGGCCTTCACCCGAGGAGGGGTCCATATCCAATAGCATAGCTTAGAGACTTTATACATCTCTAAGGCACTTAAATTTACTTGTTCAGACGTGGAGACTATACATCTCCCTTATTAGTTGTATACTATAATTAATTTGTACCCATTAGGTTTATTTGTTGCACTTTTTATGTTAGTTTTAGTTATATGTAATTTTAAAGTGGAAAAAAGACTTACTGCTGAGTTTCTTGCGGCGTTTCTTCTCAGCACATGTCACCTTTCGAAGCGCTGGTAGATTCAGACATGTAAAAGAGCCCGTGAGGCCTACTTGCAAAATAAATATTTACATTTACATTTACATTTACATAAACTAACTCTTACTAATAATTAGACAATAAGCAAAAAAGTAACTAAACACTAACAAACAAATACCACATTTAAAATGGAAACTAAGGATAAGGAAATAAAGGCTTTTTTTACATAAAAAAGTACAAAAAATAGTAATAATGATAGTTAAGACAGTAATAAATTAGGAAAAAAATCCGAGGATGTAATTTTTACAGGCGGACGTAAAAGTTACGTCCGTGGAAACGGGGCCTAAAAGTTGTTAGACTTGAGAATTGTAGCTAAAACATTTAATTTCCTACAATGAGCCCTTTCATTTGATATGTTACACGCCATAGTTTGCAAAACTTTATTTTTTAATTTTCTAATTTACCCTCAAAAGTGGCCTTATGTTTTAAATTCATTTATTTACGTTACATGTCCGTGTTGCGGTCACCGACTTACATATGTGTATCAAATTTCTATATCAATCGGTCCAGTAGTTTCGGAGCAAATTGGCTGTGACAGACGGACAGACAGACAGACAGACAGATACACGAGTGATCCTATTTTCCGTTTTTTTCCTTTTGAGGTATGGAACCCTAAAATAAAAACAAAATTTTAAATTAAATCTCGCTTTTCATTACAGGATAGCCGTGAGATCAAAGCTGGTGACGTATTCGCTCTGACTGCCAGCGCGGAAGATCCTACCTCCCTCGGCACTTACACTTGCGAAGCAGTCAACTGCATGGGCCGGACCTACTCCTCCTCGAAGGTTCACGTCACCCATGGCAGGGACGAAAGCAGACCTAGCTCCGCGTAAGTATACCTGGGGCCCAAACATGAATGACACAAAGATAAATTAAACCCGTTTATCTCTATGACTCTCTTTCGTCAACACTAGTGTGAGAGAGACGCACTTAGAGATAAGACGGTCTATCTTATCTTTGTGTCATTCATGTTAGGGCCGCTGGTGCGATAGGCGCAGATACAGGGGGGAGGGGGGCAATGCTCAATGATCTCCCCCTAACTCACGACAGTAGCACCTTATCTTATATAACCTATACTATACTATTATTTTATAGTTTTCCATATTTGTTGATTATCGATCTTTAATTGATTTTATATTTATTAATCTTAATAATTATCATTTATTGCTTTATTACTGGGTAATGTTTCAATTTTATTTTATTTGAGTGTTGTTTGATTTGAAAAGATGACTTTCTGCTGAGTTTTTTGCGGTGCTTCTCAGTAATGTTGGTCGGGTCCGAAGCGCTGGTAGATTCAACCCATTTTAATTTATTCATATGACGAGTAAAAGATCCCACACGTGGCCAATTTGCTGAATGAACATTTTGAGTTTGAAATTGACCGCCGTTCTTACTAAATGTTTGTCTACAGCGTTACTCCAGAACCTCCACCGATATTCACGAAAGAGTTGGAGGATCAGTTCGTCAGGATCTGCGAGCATCTCACGCTGAGCTGCCACATCGTGGTGCCGCCCTGGCCTAGAAGCGTGGTGTGGTACAACAAGGAGGGCAAAGTGGAGGCTGGAGAGAGGTAGGATCTTAATCGGCCTTGATAGGTCCCACAGGCATAGCTGGGCAGAAGACCGTTAATCTGTTAATCGTTAATTATTTATTAACATTTCGAGAAAAGGATTAACTTTTAAGTTATCTTTAAAAATTATTAACGGACTCACAAAATAAATATTTTCATTTTCATTTTCATTTTCTAATGTTACACCCTTATTTTATTATTGCTCCATGTCCTATGTCCTGCCTAAACATCCATAGCCCATACCAAGCTATGGATGTTTATGATGTATTGATTGG
Source organism: Tortricodes alternella (assembly GCA_947859335.1). NCBI lineage: Eukaryota > Metazoa > Arthropoda > Insecta > Lepidoptera > Tortricidae > Tortricodes > Tortricodes alternella. The sequence goes on from OX401970.1 coordinate 1,763,918, forward strand.
TTTAGGTACCACGTGACCGAGGACGGGGTAGGCGGATACCTGCTGGAGGTACCGTCAGCAGAATGGCCTGACGAGGGCGAATGGAAATGCGTCGCCACCAGCGCCGGCGGTAGGGTCGGCATATCCACGTGTCATGTCATCATGGATGGTATGTGTCACAGACTTTCAATACAAAATCAAAGATAAAAAGCGATACATTTATTTAGTAATTTTTATTTTTCTTTCCACACGTCTAAAGCAGCAAGATAAAAATACTAACTTTCGCAACCTACTATTTCTTACAACCGGTTCATTCCGTTTTCTCGAAAAAATTTAATATTTCGAACCTCGTTTTATTTTTCCTGTACAATATGCTGTAAAATAGGCTTTCGGAGATTAGGGCGAGAACGGTAATTTTCTGCACATTTTTGCAAAGAAGTTTTGAAAAGAGTATACACTTTTTCAAATGACACCCATTTTTAATCGACTTCAAAAAAACCGAAGGAGGAGGGTTTCAATTCGACGCGTATATTTGTTTAACCATATTTCTTGGCTTTTAAAATTCAACCCACTTCTTTGGCCCCCTTTTTCAGTAAAAGTTTAAATATATTTAAATATTTCATTCCTGCAAATAAGGCGGCACGCAAGCTCTATAATTGTTCCAAATCTCAAGTTCGTAACATTAGTAGTTGCTGAGATAAATGACTGTGACATACAGACAGACAGACAATGTAGTCTCACCTCGCACCATAAGGGTTTCTTTTTACCTTTTAGGTACCGAACCCCAAAAGTAGACCCGTTATCGTGTTCCTTATTCAAAATCTTTGCTGAGAAACATGTTAATAGTTCTTTAACTGATTGAGCAGTGACATTAGAATATTGAATATGTATGAGTACTATTTTTAGGAAATATAAAAAATTTTTTTTCACCGCAGCCCCCAAGAACTACAGGAAACCTCGCTTCATGGAGAACCTCCAGGCTGTTCTCACCGACGAAGGACTTGTGTCCTTTGAGTGCAAGGTCGTCGGGTTCCCCACTCCCATGCTGAGCTGGTTCAAAGATGGTCAGGAACTTAAGCCTGGTGACGTCTACCAACTTACGGGTATGTCCATCGACATTTCGATCACCGTTTCCACAACTTACCAGAGAAATAATAGTAATGCGTACAGAACGGACACTCCCCGCCCCGCGCTTGACTTGGCCCCGCACCCCCGCTTCACGCGTCTGACGGGAAATCTTAAGCAATCGGTAAATAGACCCTGCATGTTTTTCGTTTCATTGGAAAGCACTGAGAAATAGAAAATGTATGAAAAACATTATTGTGTTTATTATTTTATGTGAAGTGTTGATGTCATGTTCATACAACTCGCAAAAACGCTTCGTACAAAACTGACATAGACTTTGACGGTAATAGTAGATTGTTGCAACAAAGAGAATTCATTTTTGCGCCGAGTGTTAGTTTGGAGCCCGAGCGGTAAGCGAGGGTACTAAAACACGAGCGCAATAATACATCACCTGATGCGAGGTGCATAATCTGCTTTTCTTTCAACTACAGCAAAAAAAGTAAAAGTAAAGCTAAAAACGAAAACCCGAATAGGTAGCCTATGATACTCGAATATCTTATTTATTAAAATCGGTCCAATGGTTCAAGAGCTAAAGTGGAATATCCGACAATTTTCACAGAAAAAAACATATTTTTTTTTCTTTTAGTAACCTATCTTTTCATCCAGTACTCTGAGCATAACATTTTAGACGGGGCGATCATTGATCGATATGGCCGCCGACATGTGAACTGTCTTGCTATACTTTGACAGTCCACAGAAAACGGACTGTCAATGGGCGGAATAGGTGGCTGATCGTGTAAACTTCTTGATCAACTACAAAATAATTAATTATATTTGCAACTTTATTACTCTAGAGCAAATAAGTGCTGCTTTGTGCTGAGTATTTAACAAACAAATGAAACGTTCTTATCCGTGGATTTTATCAATCTTTTAAATTAAAATTAAACCGTCACAAAACATTGTTTCATGTCATAATACAAACTGAATTGAATAACTTCATTTCATTTTATTCCTTATTCTATTTAATGTGGTTTTTTTTCAACATATTCAGTTTTTCACAGTTTTGTGTATTTTATTTTTCATTCTCCCCACTCCAGGGACCAACTCTCTTGGCTCTTATTGCTGCATCGCTCGGAACTGCATGGGCCAGGCGAGCAGTTCTGCTGAGCTGACGGTGGAAGACATCCAGAACCAATTGAACGAAGAGGAGAAACTTCAGCTGTTCTCTAAGAACCAGGCGCCGAAATTCATCCAGGGTCTGAAGAGCGTTGAAGCGAAAATTGACGATCCATTCCGTTTTACTATTAAAGGTAAACTTACGAGTACATAAAATCATTCCTAGCAAAGTCTCGACGACTAATCGTATACCGGCGCAAAACGGGTTTCTATGCATGTGAGTCGTCAGCGAGCGAAGGGTTTCCATGACTGATATTAAGAATATAGGAAAGCGGCTTCTATCTTTATTTTTAGGCCTCAAAATAGCGAAAACTTTAAACCCAATATTCAAAGAAATTAGAAGGCACCTTCGTGAATCGGTCTTTGGGTAGCCCGTATGCAAAGAGATGATCATAGTTTTTTTTTTTACTACGCAAGTCAAGCTTAGCTTAGGTTTCTATATCAAAGAGGGGTGGAATATTCTCTGCTGCTCACACTATATTGGTGGATGAGTTGGTTAGGGTTTTGCCCAAACTGACATAAATATTTACCTATTTTCTTGCCTCAATATGTCAATTTCTTCCAGTTGCCATTCCACCTGAACCATCAGTCCTCTGGTACCGGGACGACCAGCCAGTAGACGAGTCAACTCGTTGTCACCTCAGCAAAGAAGAACGCGGCGTTTTCAGCCTGGACATTCAAAACTTGGAGTTCCTTGATCAGTCTGAATGGAAATGCGTTGCCATGAATGATTTTGGCCATAGTGTGACTTCGTGCTTCCTTAAATTGATCATACCAAGACATTACAAGAAGCCAAGATTTTTAGAGAACCTTCAAGCAATTTTGTCGGAAGAGGGAGCAGTGAATTTGGAATGCAAGGTCATAGGCGTACCGCAGCCCGTACTCAAGTGGTATAAGGATGGAGAGGAGCTCAGACCTGGTGATATTCATAGAATAATATCTGGACAGGATGGGACATGCTGCCTAGGGACATATACATGTGAAGCGCAGAACTGTATGGGGATAGCAGCCAGCTCAGCGTCGCTTCTCGGCTTTGACGACTCCATAAAGGCTAAGAAGAGGACAGCCGAAGAACAAGCTCTACAAAGGAACTTGTCACTTAGTACGATACACGAAGAACGAACGTCTCAAATGTACGATACCCCCGTGGGTGATATAACTTTAGATGACAAAGGGGAAATCTCTTTCTCTTTTGACGGTAAAGAAGTATCTGTTTCGCTTTATGAAACTCCTGATTTAACTGAAGAAGAAGCGTTGCAGATTGTTGAAATGTACGCAGATCAACTATCTGAGAATGTTACGGAGCATAACGTAGTAGAACTACCACCACTAAGATTTGTTAAAGAAACTTCAACGTCAGGTAATTTATTGATGGAAGCTATTATAATTGATGTGTCACCGGAATATTTTGCATCGCCTGAGGAAGATTTGAGAACAGAAGCTGATGTGGAGGATATTTCGATAGCTGAAGAGAATGGTATTCCCCAGCTATCTTTGGACCAAGATATAGGAGGGGAGGACTATTTAGAAAAAACTATGGCTTTACTAGAAGAAAAAGCCGACATTCCCAAAAAAATAAGCAGGAAGAAATCAGATTCCCTTAGAAGCGGAGAAGATTTTTTCAGTTTATCACGAGATCAATCTTTATCTGAAGGAAAGAGAGATGATGATACTCAAATATTGTCAGAAAGTGACTTACAAAGTTTTGCCAGCGCTCGAAGCTATGGTAAACAAAAATCAAAGTCATCTAAACCTTCCATTGTAGATGGAAGGGAGTCTTCAGAAATGAACACTATTTTACTAAAAGATGCAGTCATAGCTGAAGCCAAAGTAGCAGAAACTGACGTAATAGAATCAGCAAAGTCTGAGGTTAAGGAAGTTGAAAAAGTTCTGGTGGAGACGGAAACGCCAGTAATTAAACCTAAGCGTGAGCGTCGCAGTAGCCGAAGCTCACGGCGGTCCAGCTCAGGAAGTGAAAAGTCATATAGCAAAGCGAGAGATGAACTATTACAAGTACGAGCAGAAGTCGAACCAAAACCAAAAATAACAAGTGAAGAATTTAAAACTAAACTCACTGAAGTAAGTTCTACATTATCAAATGTTATCAATGATGTGCAAATAATTGAAAGAGATATAATATTAAAATCAGAACTTATGTCATCTGCTGCTACAGCGTCAAAAAGCTTAGAAATAATTAGCAGCATTATTTCTCCTCTCTCTGAAATACACAGCATAACTGATGCTGCTAAAGAGTCTAAAGAAACAAAAGAAGTAAGCAGTATATTTAAAAACCTTCCTCAATCTTTGAAAGTATTACAACAATCTCTTACTCTCGTAGAGAAGTGCATAGATATGGAAGGTGAAAACAAGACACTTGTCAAGAAAACCTGCAATGCATTCATAGAAAAATGTGGAAATGAATTGCAGAAAGTAATTTTAGAAATAAGTTCAGTCACTGACATAGACTTTTTACACATACAAGAAAGCGTGGTGAAAGAAATACAATTTCAGACTAAAGAAATTACATCGGTTATAAAATACTCCTCAGATACGATTAAAACAAGAAACTTACTGAGCGAGGCCAGTGAAATCAAAATTGAAGAGACGTCTGATGACGCTAAGCACCTTAAAGATACACAGAAGGCGGTATTTGATTTGCGTAGTCCTCTTAACTCTTTGCTTTGCATTGCCGAGAGTGCAGACAGTAAAAATATTGTTGACATCACAAAAATCAAAAACAGCGAAGTCATACTCAATGACATGTCCGCTTCTATCCAAGACTTGCAAGCAGCTTTGGAGCAAATAGAGTCACTCTCAGTAAAGGAATCAATTACATCCTTGAATAAATATAACACAGAAATTATAGAGACGGTCATGGATTCTGTATTAAAGTTAAGAATTTCTTTCGAAAATCTCTCAATGGACACTAAGAGCGATGAAGATAAGGCTGTCTTAAAACAGGCCCTCACTTGTATTAAACAAAACCTAAGCGAAATATCGACTCATATAGATAAAATAGAAAGTAACATAGGAAAATTCGATATTTTACAAAGTGACAACAAATTGGAAGTATTGCAAAAAATGGCTCAAATACTAATTGCTTTAGAGAATAATTTACCTCGACTGGAAACAATACCAGAGGTAAAGGCACACCTGGACGTATTCCACAAAAACCTGACTAAAATACTCGAAAATGTCATAGAGACTAATGAAGCTAAAAAGTACTTTTCCTTAATTGAAATATGTGACGTAATCAATAGAATCAACAGTGCCATCAAAACAATACATGCTGACCGAATAATGTCTCTTGCGAGCTTGAATAATACTCTTAGGATAGTCCAGGATCATTTTGTAAACAATGTATTCAATTCTGAGCTGAATTGTGCTATATTAAGTAACATAACTGATGTTCTTCTAGACATACAGGAAGCCATAAACCAGGCCGATGAAATAAGTGTTAATATTGATTCCGAACACATTCAAGACATATTAAAATACGAGTCAGGCAAGGCTCATGTTGCTTTGGAACGAATAGAGCATACGATAGCAGCAATAAGTAAAGTAACAACAATTGAATGCACGACCGAATTAAAACCGACCATTACACCAGTTTTACAAAATATAAGTCCCATTTTAGAAAAACTAAAACGCAGTGTAGCGTCTATAGCTTCAGGAAATGTAGAAAAAGATGAGCATATATCTGATATATCTGACATTTCTATAGCAAAAACATTTGCTACACCTTTGTGCGAACTGAATGAAAACCTAATTATAATAAATCAAACTATAGTGGAAAATATTGAAAGCTTAAAAGAAAATACTGAAATTCTTACAACAGTTGCTGAACCTTTACACGAGCTATATATGACACTTGAAACATTGCAGCAAGTTGTCATTTCCCAATACGGAGAAGACCTGACACCATACGATGTCAGTGTGAACATGGCAGACGCTGTACAGAATCTTAACAGTTGTATCGTTATGATTCGGGAACAATGTGGCATTGAAATCGCTGATGACATGTCGACCTTAGAAGATGTTTCAGGTATTAAAACTACTGCTGATACTTTGCCGTCCGATCGTTTAGTATTACCAACGGTTATGGAAACAACAGTAGAACAGGGTGTCGACTCTTTTCATCAAGAGGCACCTCCTTCAGCGACAGCTCTAGCATTACAATCATTAAATGATCACATAATAGTACTTCAGAACCCCGAAATCATTGATGCTTTGGATACACTATCAGAAGTCAGCGACTATTCAAGTTTAAAGTCTGTTGCATTGGATTTGGGTGAGCTTCATTCTGGTATTCAAGAAATTTTGCACCCATTTATTTTAGAGAGTTCTAATGAAATGACATATATAAACACATCAAAGCTGATGGCTATAGCAGACCCTTTACAGGACTTAATGCAGTCTTTATCTGTGTTAGATACTACTAACATTCCTATATACGAGCACATACTAGAAATGCCAACGGAGAGGATACATTCCGTATTTCAGAGCATAACTGAGTTTAAAGATAATATAGATAAGTGTATTCAAGCTTTATTCCCTGCCATGGAAACTGCTGATAAGACAATAGAAATATCTAATAAGGTTGAAACGTTACGAGCTGTTTGTGAACATCTGAAAGACATTATAGAAAACACAAAAGATTTATCAACTGATGTTCCTATTAAGCACGAAATAGTAGCTTTGGAAGAAACAGTAAATAATCTATTGGAGGCAACAGATGTCTCTAAGGGCATACGAATAGAGATAGTTAAATCGGTTACTCAAGAACTATATGAAAACATTATGAGCGTGCAAGAAGAACTGATTCAATTTACTCCTCAAACAGCCGAAAAATTGGCTCAGGAAGCAAAACTTATACAAATCATTGACAAAGTAGAACGTAACATTGCTGTTTTAGAGGAATATGACTTTGTTGATCTATCAAGAGCTTCCGACCTGTCGTGTGCTTCTCCACAGATCGCTTTTGAGATTCAAACAGACTCATTACTACAGATGGACGATGTCGTACAATGTGCCGTTGGTATTATACAAGACTCAAGTGATGCTACACCTGTTGTCGACCTGATGATGATTGAAGACTTTTTCAAAAACTGCAGGAATGAATTCGCATTGTTACGCTGTTTATTAACAAAGAAACTAAGTCATAAGCGAATAATACGGCTCCTACAAGAATTTAACGCTTTAAAACAAACGATAAAAGATTTTAAAGTGAAACAAATGGAACTCAACTTAACTGAGGATGTTAGTAACTCTTTAATAACTTTTTTTGGCTACTGTGACGAATGTTTAAACAGTGTCCAAGATTCTCTTATAAAAATAGTAGAATCGCAAGCAAATTTGCTTTTCAAAGCGCCTATCATGAAACTCGATAGCACAAGCAAACTTTTGGGTGAAATTTTGGTAAACCATAAATTTACGCTATTAGAAGATGTAGCTAAACAGTTTGTTAATATAATAGAAATTGCAAAACCGTGTCTGCAAAGAGCTGAATCTGTTATATATGAAGAAATAAAGAATAATGCTACAGAGGTTAAGGACAAATCTTTATTGACTGCTATGGATGATGTTGAAACTTTTATTGAAGAGCAAATACTGACAAAATCTGAGCTTTCAGAAGAAGCAAGAGGAATTTTACTTAAAATTTTAGACTGTATACAAAAACACCATGATTATAAAGACGCCGTAGGGACAGGAAAGACACTTATCGTACTCAAATGTTTGTCTGAATGTTCTGATATACTTCAAGAAAATATGACGGAGACCAAACCAGAATCGACGACAAATAGGTTTGAAGATTCAGCCTTGAAAGGAGTATTAGCTGAAATGCTAGTGCCCTTACAAGCATTGCACCATCAACTAATAAACGTGCAAGAACAAGTCCTTACTGGCATGGAAGATGACACCACATCTGTTGATCTAACATCAACAGAATCATTCGCACAAGCTATGGCTGAAATACAACAAGAAATAAAACAGCTAGAACAGCATATTATTGAAGGCAAAGTTGTTGATGATGAAGAGAAAACAATGATAATGGAGTTAGACAAAGAAGTTCATACGATAAAAGACAGTATAAGAACTATTGATAGTGTAAAAAATACTGACAAGGAAAAAGTTTCTAAGCCTATGGAAGAAATTGAGAAATCCCTGCATTTACTGTTAGCGACGGAGGCCGAAAGTATCCAAGTCAAAGGTGAGATTGTATCTATTTTTTCTATAATAACTTAAAACACTGTTTAAATACCGAATAATATTTAATAATTAATTGCTCCGTTTTTGTCAAATGCCGCATAGTAATAATTAATAGGAAAAACATTAAATTAACGAGCCATTATGTAACACGTTTCTGATTGACGCTTTAAGCTAAATTTAATAGTTTTATAAGTAGTATCGGTATTTTAATTCCTTGAGCCCTATTTTTAATACAAAGTAGAACAGTTACTATGATACTATAAATTACTGAAATCAAAATTTATTTTTAGATATAAATTCTAATATAGATTCATTGGAAAAAACGTTGGACAGGACGATCGCAATTGATGCAGATTCAGCAAATTCATTGGCCTTGATAACCGGACTCAATTTTGCCGAGATCGTAGAAAAAGCACAACTGCTCAAAAAAATGGGTCACAATCATGAAGACCTTGAGGGTTTCGAGATTAAAAATAAGATAATAAATAATCTCAAAGCTTTATTATCTAAATATGATTGGCTGAACTCTGAAAATGTTACGTTAAAGGATGGTGACAAATTAAAAGATGCATTTTTAACAATGTTCCAACTTTTGACAGCGTTACACATTAATACAAAACCTTATGAAGCTATACAAGCAGGTAATCAGGTGTTTGCTTCTTCATTAAGACTTTATACCGATGGATATCACGAGTATATAATGTATCAAGTAATGCCCAATGCTACTCATGTCGCATTATATTATTATGATAAAAACGTAAAAGCATTCATGAGCTTTGTAAAAAAGCACTTCATTTCAAATTCAATATGTTACGGACTTCAAAATAGTTTCAAACGATTCTTACCCTAGAGTACTCAGTCACTTACCAATCAATGACATAAATGTTCACTTGGTTGTAAACAAATATCAGATAATTAAATAATTAACAGGTTGATGCTACCATAAGAGCAAACTCTTATGATGTGGTGGATCAGGGTTTTCGCAAGCCTTGTGTTCAAGTAATCACTGTTTTCTCAATTATTGAAGCGCTTACTTCCGATGCCATTGTAAATGTTTTTTTTTAATATTCGTCTTTCTCTGGATAAAACAAAACTATCTAAAAATACTAATGTTTTAAGCCAAAGAATATACATTTTATTGGTTTGGGTTGGTTGGTGATATGCCTTAAAGTATGAAATTTCTTTGTACTTTTACGTATTTTGTATTACACTTATTTTACAGAAAAAAATCCCGAACTATTACAACATGTCGATAAATGTATCGAACTTATACAAATACTCCAAGAAATATCTACAATCGCAAAACAAGACGATATAACAGAATCAGAAAGTCTTGCAAAAGAGTTACGTGAAAGTGTCGCTTTATTACAAACTACATCAATAAAAGATAAGCAAGAAGATACCATATATATATCAGAGGTTAATAAGAGGCAAGAAGATTTAGCAATTAAATTGAAAGACGCGCTTACGGGTATACAAGTACAAGTATTGGAAAATGCACCAAATGTAGATGCAGAGCTTCAGAAAGAAGTAATACAACGTATTGAGCAAGTCACAGAACAATTACATGCAGATTTTATTAAAGTTGATGTAGCAAAACCTGTATCAGTAGCAAAATGCACGGAAGAAAAACAAACTAAATTAATAATGAGTGAAGTTACAAAGTTAGACATGAAAGAGGATCAAACTAATACAACGCAACAAGATTCTAAGTCTATTTCCGGATTTCTCAAAACTGATGAAACAGCATCTTTTGAAACAAAGGATTTGCAACTTGTTTCCCATGAAATCAGTAAAGTGCCAGTCATTGAAACAAAAGAAGAAGTAAATAAAGAAAGGACTGATCATTCGGAAATTAAAACTGGCAATGCTAAACCTGATGCCAGTGTTACCGAAATATCACAAGAAATTGGGAAAATTGAAGAAACGAAACCAAAATCTCAAGATATTGGTGAGCCCTTTGAAATCATAACGACAGAACAATTATCTACAGTGGAAACTTGTATATCAATAGTCGTTGAAGGTAAAGTTATTGATGGTACAGATCTTACAGAGGCTGGTGCTGTTAAAAGAGTGAGCGAAACAAAGATAGAAGCCCTTGATAAAAAAAAAGAAAAATCCAAGGGTTCAACTGTTATCGGTAAGTCTTTTAAAATCATATTTTTAATGATATTTAAACATTTATTTGAAATTAGAAAGTAAAGGAAAAGAAGAGAGATTAAAGTTATATTCAGATACAAACCACACACCTATTAACTTTGAAATAAGGTTCTTTTATGAACAATATAAGTTCTTTGTTAGCAGTTACTGATTAATATCCTCTGCGTTTTGTATGAAGTATTAAATATAAGTATATTATATTAGTACTAGCTGACCCGGCGAACTTTGTTCCGCCTTAGACGCCATAAATGAGCAGATTTTTGATTTTATTAAGTTAATTGTCTGAATTAATAATTTTATATGGTGGTTAAGTAATTTTAAATTTTCTAATTTTCCGCGCAATTTCCTTAATTTTTTCTTTCATAAGAACCTTCTCCTGATAGTAACGAACAGAACAAAAAAAGAATTAGCGAAATCGGTCCAGCCGTTCAGGCGTGATGCCGTGACCAAGGGAAATAGGGATTCATTTATATATATATAGATTTGTGGTATTAAAGTCCGCTTATACATATAAAGTGGTGGACATAACCCTTACAATAATAAATAATTCTGTGTAAACGGGCAACCTTATAATTCTGTGTAAAAAGTAAATTTAATTTTGTAATAGTGATAACTATTCCCTTAATCTTTTACCTTTGTCTGATTTTACACAAGAAGATATGGCATTGCATACAAAAATGGTTGAATCCAATTTTTGAATTTCCTATTTGGAGTTAGCCTAAGTAACTGCATGCCAATGGGAACAAATCTACATGAAGTATTCCCATTACAGAGCTTTTGCAACACATTGATGAATATTTAAATCAAGATTTCGAAAAAACTTTAGTAACTGACGAAACAAATAAAACTATCAACAAAGCAGAGGGACTACGTGAAGCGTTGTCCACTGAAACAACTGAAGTAAGCATCAAAGCGGTTGCACTTATGAAGGAGCTACACGCTTTAGTGTCAATTCAAGCTAACGAGTCAAAATTTAAAAATGCTTCGACAGAATCAACTAACTTAACGTTAAATTTGATTAAAGTATTAAATGATGCAATAAGCGTTTATAAAATTATAACAGGCACAGAATTGATGCATGAAAATGTGACACAAATATCTCAGGAGGAGCACGAAGGAAAAGATGATAAAACGAATGTCATGACAAAACATGTAGATGATGACAAGGAAGCCCCGGAAGAGACAGTAACTAGAGCATCTGGTGAAGTACAAACAAGTAATACTATTTTAGATGATGGAGAAGAACTTCGTCTTTCTTCTAAAACAGTTTCCTGCAAATATGGAGATAATCAAGAAGCCATGGTGGATAAAGAGGAAAAATATAATTCAGCAGATATACAAATTCAATTAGGTGAAGTTAAAATAAACGAAGAAAATGATATTTTACAGATCAACAAAACTGTGGAAGTTGAAGAAAGTCTGATTGAAACACAATTTAAAGTAGAATCTATACAAATTTTACCTAAAGATGAAGTCTCGCTAGCTACTGATATAACAATACCAGACTCAAGTGCACCACTAATTCTTAAAAATGATTATGAAGCTAAAATTAGTGAAGATTATGAGAATTCGTTAATTAAAGAAAAAGAGGAAAGCCAGAGTATTGCTTCCTCATTAGAACAGCAGAATGAGAATGTATCCATTACACAACAAGTTATAGTGCCCAATGAAAGAGAGCATGCATTTCCGAATGATGAAAAGTGCTCTGCTGAACAAGAGGTAATTTGCTCGCTTACTGAAGTAACAGAGCAAACTGTTAAAGATGTGCAAGCTAAAATGGTTAAAGAAATGCAAGAAATGACTTTTGTTGATAGTAAATTGTTGAATGAAGAAGAATATACTTCTTTTGAAAGAGTTGAAGAGGAGATCAAAACAGAAGTATCAACTGAACTTAAAGACGATGAATTTAAAGAAGGTCTTTCCTCACAAATAACCTCAACTACTGTTGAGGTTAACCAAGACCACACAATAGCTACACAACCCTTACAGAAAGTTATCGATGATAATGTGCAGGTGGTTGAAACTACTGACAAAGATTTGAATGTTTCAGTTAAACATAACGAAGTTTTAGATATTGCTATTGAACAAGCTACCAAAGAAGTCAAACAAGAAGAAAAAGTGAGAACTGCCGAAGTTGAAGAGCCTTATGATATAACAGAAGTAGTCAAACCGATTGAAGACACAAGTAAAAGTGAAGCAGTCGCTGTAAAAGAAGATGAATGTCAAGTATATGCAGCAAAGATTGGTAATATTAACTTGGAATTACGTCTTATAAATCCCTTATACACATTTTTCCTCTTGTGACTAAACCATTCGTTGCTGTATGTTAAGATCTTGAGATACGTATCGTAAATAACTTTTATCGTGGTTAAATTTCGGTGTAAATCAGTCAGTCTATATTTATATATCAAGCATTTCATGTATTTTCAGTTATAAATAATGTACTTTATCTATAACAAGACAACAAAATGAGTTTATATACAAAAGTCAAATTAATGCAATTTCCTGATTTATGTCATTCTTAGCCGGCTTAAGAAATTGGTTTATATAACGTTTTTCTAAATGTTTATACTTAAAAAGCACACAAATTCTAAATGAACCTTATAGTGCTGCCGCTGGCTATCAACCTACCAATAAAACAAATGAATATTTTCAGAAACGCTCGCGCTACACTTAGGTGATTATATAGCAGAAAGCGATATAATATCAAATATTTCCACTATTTTAAGAAAAGAAGAATTGAAACAATCAATATCTTTAGCAAACACGTATTTAACTGATTTAAAAGAAATCAGAAGTCACGAACATATCTCTGAACATCTAACGCTTAGAATTGAACTACAAAAAGCATTAAATAGCTTGCAAGTGGTTACTGTGGAAAACATTGAGTTATTAGAAAATACCCATGGAAAAGATAAAATAAACCATATAACTGAATTAACTCATACGCTGTTAAATGACTTAGACAGTGCTGGTAATATGACCCAAGCAGTTGTATTGGATGTACCAAGCAAAGAAAGTCATAAATCCAAATTAGCGAAATACACAACCCTCCATGATGACACAAAAATATGTATAAAAGAAAACCAAGATAAGGCAATTTTACAAACAGATAAAAATATTGCTAGTAACGAAACCAATAAGGATAAAACTGAAGCTATGACGGTCATCCAGGGATCAATACCGGCCAAGGTCGTAAGTGATGAAGTCGTAATGACAGTAATTCCACAAGTTACAAATGAGCTACAAAACGAAATCATTGAAGTGATAGAAGAAACTAAACATTTTATTGTTAAACCTGACATTGGTAAAATATTTTTCGTCAAATAAAGCATGAATTTTGTGACAATAAAGTACAAAAACAGCTTTTAATATTGCGCTGCACGAAAATTGTCTGGAAAATATACCGCATGGCATTAAATCTGCTTTGTGTTATTTCACTAATAGACAATCTAATAATTTGAAAACTTTAATAATGAATACTAAAACACTCAAAAGGCTATAACTTAAATATAAACAGATTCTAAATATAGCTTGGAGTTTTTGTGGGCGCCTTCCATTCAAGATAGAATCCGTTTATAAGTTAAATTTTTATGAGTTATACTGTAACCGTAATGGTTTAACAAGTTAATATTCACTCACAGTTAAACGTTAGGTTTAGTGTTAATTCGTTTTGGTAAATAAAAAAATATTCAATTCCTAATATTGCGTAAATAAAATAAAAAGGCTTTACGATTAAGTGTAATTAAGAACGATATATGTTGTCCAGACTTTTAACACATTCAAATATAATAATAAATAAAACTTTGCTCAGTCTTTACGAATATAAATTTTCAGAAACACTGTTGCAACACATTGATGAGTTCGTATCTGAAACTATGTCAAACACCGTGAGAGAGCTGGCGATTTATGTTGACAATGAGAATTTAGTGCATTCAATTGCCATTGCAAGGGAACTACAAGAGAGTGTCAAGAATGTATACACTGATGAAGAAGTTGGGGAAATAATCATAGAAAAAGCAGTTGACATACAAAAACTACATAATGCTTTATCCGTTGCAAAAGTGTATGCAAGTGACACTACGGAAGAAATACATTCCAAGTTAGGGCAGGAATTAGTTCAACTTTCTGCAGTAGTAACACAATTAAATTGTGATTTAGAGACAATTGTAAGTCAAGTCAAACTAGAAACATCTAAAAATGAACATGATTCTGGAGTTAACCAAAATGATGATATGATTTTGGATGAAAAGTTATTTGAAAACGCAGCTACTGATATGATAAAGGAGCAAATTTGCGTCCATAGCTTGGAGCCACATGAGAAAGACGAAACAACAAAGGAAAATATAGAATTGACTCTTTTTGAAGATGAAGATAAGAAAACTACAGATACATCTGGTGAAAAAACTGTAAAAATTACTGAAGAAGTCAGCCTTGTCAAGGAACTCAAAACTGGCAATGTAGATACAGTGTCGTTTTCAGATAAAAAAGATAACGCTTTAGTTAGTGAGCCTAAGTTTTCTGAAAAAACGACTACTAACGAGATTGAATTGGAAAATATTGATCAAGTTACATCATTAGAGCTTTTGACATCCACAGTTGGGGAAGCCACAGAGAAACTAGCCGCTCTTTTAACCCAATCAATTAAAGAAGGAGAATTATTAAAATTAAAGGATCAGGTATACGACCAAGACAATATAATAGGTAATGACGCGACTGTTATTCAGCCGAAAAATCTTGCAATAATTCAGCAGGATGGAAAAGATATAAAAGTTCTCAATGAAGCCACAGGAAAGCAAGATGTTATACGTGCAATACCTAAACTCATGGAAGTGAATAAGCCATTTGGTAAATTGTTTTTCAAACACAATATTTTGTGACGTTTTAGAAAAAATTAAAATCTTTTATATTCAATCAAAAGCTTAAGCTCGAATAAGGCCGATATTGTTATTGTTCAGAAGAAAATGAAACCCACTTTAATTTTAAAACTTAAGAGAGTCCTTGGCAATTCTATCATCTTCATCTTGGCAACATAATAATATTTGATGATACATTAGGACGGTTATTATGAAAAAAAATAACAACAATATCTGGCTTTGAGCAGTAACCACTGTAACATGCATTCATTTTCATCTTTAATTAAGATCAAAAATTCTAGATCGTAAATACACACAGCACATTTAACATGGTAACAAAGATTCGTAACAGCCTATCAAAAATCATATACTTAGAGTAATCGACTGCAGATCGATAGGCCCCCGGTTCGAATCCGGGTGTCCCCTAGTGTACATAGCCTTTTTTTGTTACGCAAAGATGCCAGTCAACTAGACCGACTAGCGACGGTAACCACTCGGCCATTCAGGCACGGACAGTAAACCTGTAATTACTGTCGCCACCCGTAATTGGTAACGGATGCCATTACTTTCTTTTTATAACTTACGTACATATTTTTAAAAACAACTGATAACTTGCTTTATAACTAAATCAGCATTTGCTGCATAACTTTAAACATAATACCTTCAGTTGTTTTTAGTGTGCGTCACAGTAAATTCCATATTCTGTAAGAGGCGGAAGCACATAGTTATTGTTTTAACTGGTCAAATAACATATTTATTTATATTAAAAGTGTAGTGTGCACATTTCAGACAAGGATTTTTACAACAATTTTACAGATATTGTTTTAGTGTAAAGTAAATAAGACTAAATCGCTTCAATATAAATGTCCTAAAAAACTTGAGGGGAAATCTCGAAAATTGCATTACAATCGATTAAACTACAATTTTAAGTTTCGGGTGGAATATTAATATAAAAATAAATTTTAAAAAATGTTAACGTAATATCTCGTTATATTTCTTGCTTATTTTTGAACGCTTTTTTGTTTGCAATTGCTTAAAGGCCTTCGCTAGCCTTATTGTATCTTAAATATATGATTCTAATTATGAACTTTAATGAAATCACTATTACAATTTCAGAGACACTTTTACTTCACATAGATGACTACACATCAGAAATTGCACACACAGAACTAACTATAGTTAAAACTGAAGTGGGAGATTCATTGGACATGATTAGTGAATTAAAAATGATTATTTCAAATGCCGATGAAGTTAAAGTTGACGCTCAAACTCAAAAGTCTGTACTGACTGATAGTGATAATATCGTACCGAAACTTACACAGAAGCTCAAATCAGTTTTAAGTATTGTCGAGACTTATTCTCTTGAAAATACCGTGAAAAAGTCGCAATTAAAGAAAATAGCAGTTACTGTTTCAAATTTAACAACAGATCTGGATAATTTGAGATTATATTTAAAAAATGCAGATAATGCGACAAAATCACCATCCAACGCGCGACAGTTCGACGAAACTAATGTCATCGATGAAGTATTCAATAAAACAAGCAAAGTTACTGATATCATGGATCAAGTGGACACTAACAAGGTACCTGCTATTGAACTGAATTTAGCTTCCGACGATTTTAATAAAATAACAGTAGTTGATACAGATATTCAAAAAAAAAACCTCAATACTGGTACTACCGATTATGTAGATGGCCAGTTGAAGGAAAGCTATCCTACAGAACAACTTGTTCTAGCGGTAGAAGGTTTAGTGAAATACATAGATAATTCTTTAAAGCCTAATGTATTGCCCAGCGGTTTGTCTGATTTAGACTCTAATACCGCAGGACAAAATGTCCCACCTGAACAGTCCTCTTTCTTGGAAAACAACGTAAACTTATCATTTATTAACCAAGAAAATCAACCTGAATCAAAAGTTAAGGTTAATATCCTTGAAGCAGCTATGTTTAAAAACCCTGTGGTCGAAACACAAAAACAGACTGAGAAAAAAGAAATGATAAACGTTCTACCTATTCAAGAATTTGTGTCGAATAAAAATACAATTCAAGAATCTGAATCGTTTATAATTGAACAAGTTGGTTTGATTGATAAAGTCCAGAATGAAGCGGCTAAAGCTGACTATGAATTGTATGATTCTTTGGCTGATGTCGATAAAATAAATAAAGTCATAAGTATGAAAGACTGTATAAATGTTACTTTGGAAGGACCCACTTATGTTTTACCCACAGATAAGAAACAAAAAAAAGTAACTACGACGGGAAGTCTAGAAGTGAATAAGAATATATCTCTTGAAGATATAGAAATACAAGTTTCGGAAATTATACAAGCATTGATTGAAGAAAGTTGTAAAATAGTTGAAAATATTAAAAAAGTAAATGGAAATATTATTATTGAATCCAAAAAAAATACTGAACTAATATATAATGATCAACTTACTATAAATGAAGTGTTAGTACCAGAAAATAGCAGTGATACTAAGATTATTGAAGTAATGGAAAATATCTTAGTAAACAGGGACGGTATTAAAGTACTAGAAGATAACGATATTGACACCTCCACTAACTTAGAATTCAACACTAATGAAGAAGCTGTAGCCATCATGAATATGCCAACTGATACGGAACAAGCAATTATTTTAGAAACATCCAGTGATATTAAACAAATAATAATAGAACCAACAATTGTGTGTAAAACTGTGTGTAATATTGATCAAACACCTGCAGTTTTGGAAACTATCACAGATTTAGTAGAAGTTAATGCATTAGAAGCTCAAAATGAAGACAAACAATTCTTTTTAATTCGACCTGCCGCTTTACATGTAGCTGCAAATGTCAAAGAACCCAGAACTGTCCTTGAAACGACTAGTGACAAAAACCAAGAGGATCTAAAGAAAGTTGTTGCTTTAGAAATTATAAGCAATCCTGCAGACCCAATTTCTGACACACAAACAACTACCGTCATAGAATCTACTGATGAGATAGCATCACCATTTTGTGTAGAACAAGCTTTCGCCTTAGCTACCACACCTTGCCCAACCACTGCCTTCAAAGCAGCTACAGAGCTTTTAGAACCTACTGTCTTAGAATCTGCCACTGATATGGTACAAACAACTATTACCACAGATAAAAGTACACATGTAGAGAAAAAAGCAAAACCTACTATCTTAAATATGTTTACGAATGTTAAAGAATCAGTTGCGACAACCAATATGAACATTTTAGAAACAGTTACCGATTTAGTAAAACCAAATACTAAGATTGAATTAAGCACAGTTAAAGCAGACGTAGTAGAACCTAGTATCTTTGGAACAGGTATTGATATAATAGAACCAATTGCTACCCTACAAATGAGCACAGTGTCAACACAAGCATCTGCTTCTCCATCTGAAATAACATGGCCAGCTGTTACAGAAATAGCGTTTGATTTAGACGTCAAAACAGAACCCTATAATAAAGAACAAGTTACTGCAAATTCACTTCTTGTATTAGAGGCAAATTCTAGCAACGCACAAGTAAACTTAGAAACATCCACTGATATTTTAGGAAATACACTGAAAATGAGTTTAACCACAGATATTAAACAAGGCACTATTACAGAATCTCCGACATATACAGAAGCAGCAGAATTAACTGCTCTTCAAAAAATAACCAGTTTAGAACCTATGTCTGTAACAGATAATTTTGATATTTCAAAAAAAAATATTGATAGTGTAAAACAAATCAATGAAATAAAAACGAGTACAGACGTCACTGAGGGAGACACTGACACTAAAATAACCACTGCATTAATACCAACAACTGTTGAAGAGCAAATTATGTTAGAAACTATTTCCAACATACCAAGTGTTACTCTTGTAGAACAGGTAGCAGTCACCGAAACTTCTAATGTCATAGAAATGACAGTGGATGAAATGCCTACTTATGTCGATGACTGCATTATCATTGATAATGCAGAAATTATTCTTACAGAAATTAAAACTCAAATCAAAGACCAAGTTATTAAAGAAACTCCAAATATCCTCGAAACAACTACCAATTTTGATAATATAATTCAAACAATAGCTGCACTAACACCAATGGAAGAAAACGGTGTTGCTTTGACAGAAAAAGTCTTAATCTTAGATACCGCTCAAACTAACTCTACATCCGACGTAGATATAGCCTTACATAAAACATTAATCGAACCAAAATTAAAACAAGCTGAATTAAAATCTGACGTTGTTGAAATCAGTGGTGATTTAATTAGTGGATATACTGAAGATATACAACCAGAGACGGAAAAAACAGTTGAAAACCCAGATGTTAAATTATCCAGTGCCATTGGTAAATAAAATATGTCATTTTATAACACAATACATGCATACAAGTACATTAATAACTGCACATAAAACACTAAACTTTAAAAATTTCACACACGTGTAATTTATGACCATACTTCATTGATAACAAAACAAGTCAAAATCAGTAAACTCTTGGGTACTTCATCAGTTTAATCTATGAGGAGATTAAGGAATACAATTAGTATTCTCTTGTCCTTAAAACTTCAGTGTGTTTTACGATACTGCAAAGTGACAGAGAGGAGAGCATTCCTTAGAGTAGGGTAGACCGGGGACAATTGAACCAATTTTACTTTAACAGTGTGTAGTGAAGCGTCTATTGTACTTAAGGTTCCAATATTTTCATAATATCAACTATCGTTATGTGGCTCCTAAATACAATATGTTGCGCAGTTTTATCTTAGCTCTTTATTTTACTATAAGCTAATGAAAAGGACCGGGCAATGTGGTTCAATTAACCTCATGCTAGGGACGGTTGAAACAGTAGGTAGGGTTAGTTGAAACACTCTAATATCTTTCAAAACAAGTTTATATTTTCATTCACATTTAACAGGTATCTACACTGCACAATTATTTAAATGAGATCGTGAAAAGTTAGTATCAAAACGATAAATATTTCAAAACTTATGACGGAAACAATATCGCAGATATAATAATTAAAATAAAAGTTAATTTTTGCATTGTTCTGAGATCCAAGTTGTACTAAGCATTAATATTATACTTAATCAAAATATATGTAATGTGAAACAAACCTAGACTAGCATATTTTGGCGAGAAAAAGAGATAATCATATCTCATACAAACAAGCATGTTTCAATCATCACAATGTTTCAATTATGACCACAAGTTTTTTTACTCATAACAATAATTTATTTACCCGTAAAATATTATATTACTTTATTTTTTAATATGTCATTCACCACCAGAAAAGAGATAACGCCAATCAACTTAGCCCTTCCTTTACCTAATTGATTCGAAAATAAGTTCCTTGAACTTCGTTCTGTAACGTGTTTACGTTTTCTGGGCATCTGGAAAAGAAAAAATATATACTTCATTAAGGCTGATGGTTCAGTTTCCATACAACAAAATACAATACCAATTTCAATCTTATACTGAATAAAACATACTGTTTTTACATGTTTTTTTAATATAAACTGCACAATATTTGATCTCGAGTGACGTGAGAATAGAGACTTCATCCGTTTGTCTATGATTTAAAAAAAATGGTCTTGACGGACGGCCGCCATTATGTTGACGTTTTGCTGAACGAAAGTAGAATTTTGTTGAATTGAATAGAAAAAGTTGTTTGTAATTTACATTTTAGTTGAAAATATGAATAGTAAGTAGTCTTCTCGGAGTGTGTGTGATGTGAAAATGCGCCGGATATCGGAAATATGCAGCCACGATTGCAACAAATAACTTGTTGCCAGAAAATATTGTTTCTGAACACATCATGGAGTAAGTATTTATAATATGTGTGTAGATAAAGTTATGTATGCAACTCTGCATAATTTGGCCTTAAAACACACGTGCGATCTTATTATGAAACTCGCTAAAAGCTCGTTTCATAAAACCGCACTAGTGTTTTAAGGCCTATCATTATGCAACCGTTGCATAAACTACTATTAACTGTGAGAGTAAGATACAAATTTTAATTTTAATTTTAATTAATTTTTGCATCACCATTCCGAAGCTAAAAAAAAACAAGAAGCTGGGACGATTGAAACACCAGGATGGTTGAAACGTTTCAATCGTCCACATGCAAGTTGTTCCAAATGTACCCATGTAGCACATTTCATTTCAAGGTCAATACATTGCTTTTAATGTACTGTCAGCGTTCGCAAACGGCAATAAAAACACTCCTTAATAGTCAAATAATAAACCAAAACAAGAAAACATGTAAAATCACAAGACTTAAATATGAAAAAGCGGATATCAAAAGGCCAGAAATACTTACTTTCGAGCGTCAAATTCTTTGAAGCGTCCTGCACACGACTGCATCACTCGCTGCATCGCGCTGCACTGACGACAAGATCAAACACGCTGAAAACGTAGTAATGAACGTCGCATCGTACCAATAGGTACAGTGGTTTTCGAGAAATTTGAATTGTTTCAATCATGACCTGTTTCAATTGTCCCCGGTCTACCTATCTCAGATGAAATAATCCACTGTAAAATTTAATAAAATCGTTTTGCTTGTGAATATAATCGAATTTATAGTTTCAAAGCTACCATTATTATGATTAGACAGAAGTGCCCATAAATATTTCGTGATTTGTCCTTTATGATTATAATATTATTCCGTAGTTAGGATCTGCCTTATGCCTTAAATATGCCATATTTATTATTACTAAGTAGTTTAATGCTATACTTAGTGATCAGTGTTAATAAGTCAACATTTAGACCTTATTAACATTTTGTCAAAATATACGTGCATGTATTTGTTGCGTTGATTGGATGCCGATGCTAAACAAAGCTTGCTTGAGATGTTATACCAATAATCCACTATGTATACTTGTTATGATCAGTCACCGTTTCAGAATGTTTAATCATTTATGAAGGCCGTAGCTATGCGTTAGAGTGAGAACAAACTATCTTATCTGTTTCTTATATTAAAACCCGCATTAATATTCTACGTTCAAGTATGATATCGTACTTAAGTGAGGTTTTAAGGATGATGAAATGTCTAGTTAGGTTACATCAGTATTGAGCGCAGACTATTAATTCCGGCCTATGATGCAGATCTTATCATGACTGTGGCTGAAGGGAATGAACAAAATGGCCAATAAATGGAAACATCTTCAATTTGATTATAACATAGCCACTGGCATGTCTACAGGGTGCTGTTTGAATTATCTGGCCAAGTTTATGCGCTTAATTGATGATTATATATTTTTTACAGAGACCGCCATAGTCGAACACATCGAGGAATTAACATCGAAACCAGTTTCACAAGCCATTGATGTTGTTGCCAAAGTTATTGATGTTACTGAATTAAAAGTGTCAATAGCAGTAGCACAAGAACTTAAAGCATTGATTGTAGAAGATACCTTAAAAGATAAATCACCGGAAGATGTTGTAAAAGAAAAAGCTAAATTAGTAGGGAAGCTACAAAAGGCTTTAGAATCTTTCCAGGTAATTGTTTTAGAGAATACTGATGTAATTGCTGAGAAATTGGATGCTACTGAATGGAAAACAATAAAAGAAGCGGTGACACACTTGCAGGAAGATATGCCGATAGCTGTCAGGGAAATTGTTGTCACAGGTATGTTTTATGTTTTGTCCTAATAATAAATCGAAAAAATTGGTTCTAGAAGCAAATCATATTACTTTTTGGTAACCGATGTTTTTAAGCTAATTTCGACTCCGCCTAATACCAAAATGCCGGTTACCGACTTGAAACCTTGACCGGAAGTGTAATATTCAACTAGGCGGCATAACAGTTTCCTGTTACTTTTACACCGCGGACGGCGCGTCATGTGTTGCCATGTGTGTCAATACCGTATTCTTAATAACTAGTATTTATAATTAAATGTAAATTAAGAGTTACAGGAACCTTTTCTAAAATATTTGTTCAATATATGCGTCGTATTTAATGGTGATGATAGTGAAATAAATATTACTTATTTATGCTCCTTGAATTCTTATCTTCTATGGTTTTCTTGGTCCAAATTATATTTTATGTATGTGTGTGTATTGCTTGTCCCCGAAAACATATAATTAGATTTTTAAATCGCATCGATTGGTCTTAGGACACAGAAAATATAATAATTATAATAATATATTTTTATTTCAGACAACAAAGGTCCATAACGGTAAACAGCGTTATTAAAACATTCAGATTACAGATAATTCATTAAATTTAATAATAATACAATAAAATTACAATAAAATCTCAATAACTTAAATATAATAAAATTAAAACTTTCCAAATTAAAATTAAACATTAAAAATCAATCAAGTGCTCACACTTCACGACAATACTAATTTTAAAATAAAATGTCAAAATACTATACTATATAGAAATAATTAAAATAATATGTCGAATTCCAGTATTTGAGAGCCATCTTGAATATCTCAATTTGCGTCAAGATTTCGTGTTGGTAAATTAGGTATTATCAGATTCAGCAGGACCGAATTAGCTTAAAGAAATTACAATTAGAAAAAGTAATATGATTTGCTTCTAGATTCAAAGCGGAGGCCTTTTTCTTAAATCTGGTTATACCAGTAAGAATAACCTTTCATTACTATTTTACAAAAAATGTATTTGCCTTTAACTAAACAAAATGCTTTTGCTTTGTTGCTGTAGTTAGCAACAATAGTTATATTTTTTACCTGTACGTTGTTGTGTCATAAATCTCTTACTATATTGGCAGAAGACTCAATGCATCAGCTGGGAACATTACTCCAAGAAGTGACAGACAAAATAGGCACCACAGAACGAACACCCGATGACACGGAATCATTACGGGATAACCTTGATGAAATACAAACAGTCATAATAAAACTGAAACGAGATTATGACGGAGCGCCGAATGACACTCTCAATGAAACTCTAGAGGACTTAGAGTGCAGTGTGAGGAGTGTCCAATTGCAGATAAATGAAGATAGTCCTCCCGAGTTGCTGAAGGAAGCCTGTGCCACCTTGCAGTTGTTGGTCAATAACATGAGCTCTACTGAAGATATAACAGGTTATTTAAAGTATTAAACCATTTTAAGTGAAATTTTTCAATCTTATGGATTGCTTTCGTCAATCTCTGTAAAAATCTATTGTTATATCCCAAAATTATTTGGAAACACTCGATAAAATTTCACACAAATTAATAATTTATAATTGAGGAGAAAATTTTATACAAGAAAATAGAAATAAATATGATAGTCAAATTTTACAAAAAGTTCATACACAACATGATTCGTCAAACAATTATTTATAATTTAGGTTGATATTGGGGCCAATTCGAAAGTGTGTTCGCTAATTTATAAGTTTCTAAATTTGAAATAAGAAATGTCAAACGCGATTTTGATGGCTTAATGGTATATAAAATCGACTTTGACGTTCCGTATTTTAAGGTTAGGGAATTTAAAATTTAGGCGACACCGTTTCGAATTGGACCCACTGTAGATATAAATGTTATATAAATTTGTATAATCTTAATTTTATATTTCTTGTTACTTTAATTTAGTGTTCATACACTAACATTAAATATTATAGACTTTACACGTTAAGACTTTAATGGAGATTGCGAAAAACTTGTTAAAAAGTTTTTTATTATCAGGTACGGTGGTGAAAGATATAAATACGGAGAGTATTCTAGAAAAATGTTCCGAAGACACCGAAGTAACTGTCACTTTACTAAACGTAGCAATGGATAATAAGGGACAGATGGAAAAGGTTGTCGCAAATCTTAATGTGCTGAGAGACGTGATGAAACATTTACGTAGCAGTTTCATGAGCGACGCTGACACATTAATAGACAGAGGTATCGAAGTTTTACAAAGTTTAGATCAAGTGGAAGACAAAGTGTTTACGCTTGAGAAAGATTTAGGAGACTTGTCCGATTCAGTCAAAGACAGTATTCTTAATGCTGTACACTCTGTGTATGGAAGTATTTCGAATATGAGGAGTACAGTTCAAAGTATACAGAAAAGGTATATGTATGAGAACTACGGTAAACCTTCTGAAGACATATTAAAATCTATTAAGAACTTGTCACAAAATAATATTACCAAAGAGTGGAAGATTTCAAAGTCACTTCGAAAAGTTTTAAATCATTTTGAAGACGTCAAGTTTTATATTAATTTAGATAAAACAGCAAGGTTGCCTAGTGATGCTGCGTTTACAAAAATTATCTTGAACGAACTCAAAATGACCATTAATGAGAATGTCAAACCATTTTCTGAAGATGAATCAGAAATAGCTAGGGTCTACCAAGCTGCTGTAAATTGTATTGAAGCAAATCTGGGCAATATTGAAATTTTGACATCCCTAGAAGTAAAACAGAAAATACCGATATTTAGAGAAATAGCAACTGCTTTGCTCAACATGACCGACACTATATCTATGTATTTATTAAAACGACTTAATCAAAATATCATAGAAGAGAGTAACCAATCAATTGGAACTGACACTTTATCGGTGTTTGAAACAAAATTAAGCATTGAACAGTTGGATCATCCCAAAGAAATGACAGCTGCAGACATTACAGAAGTTATACCTCATGAAACAACAACCCTAAGGGAAACTAAAGACACGAAGAGCTCGGTTAAGGATTCAGAAATTCCATCTACAAGTCAAAGTTTGAATGCACAAAAACAATTAACATCTGATCAAGATTCTGACGAAACAATAGAAATATTCTCTACTCCTATTAGCAAAGGTGTTGAATATCAAATAATTGAAGAAAAACCAGTAATCGGTGAAGTTCAAACAGAAACAGCGATATCACCTTCTGCAAACATAGCAACTGAGCTTGATGCCATGCTAAATACCGAAATTATCAAAGCAACACAAAGCCAAGAAGAAGTCATTGAAAGCATTAGTAATATATCTGATGAAAGTAATATAAAAGAGGAACAGAGCATTGCTACAAATACAGAAGAAATCCTAGAGGTTTCAATGATGCAAATCATAGAAACAGAAGATACAGTAAATAAAAATTATTCTCGAAATCAGGAGCGTTCCTCTAAACCAGAACAAGATTCAGAATTTAAAGCGATAACTAAACCAGATATCACAAGAGAAGAAATCCAAGAGCAAGTGGTTGAAGACGTAATTAAAAAAGAACTAGGACATAAGAACAGTGAAATAATAAAAACAGAAACAAGTGATATAAGTGCAAAATTAGATATTGTCAAAGATGAACACGAATTTGAAATGGAACCTCAACCCAGTACATCAAAGTATCAAAGTATTGAACAAGAAATTAATTCATCCAAAAAACAAGAAGAAAACAGTGAGAAGGCTATTCGAGAAAATAAACAGCACGAGAAAGGAGAATCTTGTAACCAAAAGGAAGAAGAAGCATCAAGGATCGAAAAGCTGAAGGAAAGGAACGAGTCTGAAGTTACAAAACAAATGGTTGTTGATGAGCCTCAAAACAAGAACCAAACAGAAGGATTAGTGGATGGCACTAAGATAACGCAGGAAAAGGAAGCTGAAAAACAGAAAAATGGGCAAGAAGAAGTTACGAGGCATGAACAGAACACAGAAGCTGTAATACTAAAAGAGGAAGACGACCATAAGGTTACAAAGCAAAACGACGAAATCGTGCAAACAGTACTGAAACAAGAACAAAATCATGAGCCAATAACGAAGGATGAAGAAAAGAAAGATGTTCTTAAAACTGAAAAACAAAAAGAGGAAGATGAAGCTAATGTTCAAAAACTTAAAGAAGAAAACGAAGCTGGAGGCAAAAAGAAGATGCAAGAAAATAAAACTCTGAAGCAGGAAAAAGATAAATTAAAGTCTGATGCCATAGATAAACAAATAAAAGAATCTGATGGTGAGGTTAACAAGCAGAAACAAGGAGATGAAGTAATGGCTGAAAAACAAGAAGAAATCAGAGCTCAAGCCAAAAAACAGAAAGAGCATGAAACAAAAGCCAAAAAGCAAGTGAAAGAAGACGCGTCCAAAGCAAAGGAAGACAAGGAGAAAGCCGAGGAGATAGCTAAACAACAAACAGAAGAAGACGAAGTAAAAACTAAGCAGCAAAAAGAGGAAAATGACGCTAAAGCAAAAGAAGAGAAAGTGCAATTTGGGGTAAAAGATAAAAAACAGAAAGACGATGACAAGTCTGAATCTCAGATACAGGAAATAGAAAATGAAGCGAAAGATAAAAAACAAAAGGAAGAAGACGAAAACGAAAAAGAGGACCTCAAGATAACAGCTCAAAAAAAGAAGGAGGAATATGAAGCTAAAGTTTTAAACGAGAAAGAGGATGAAGCATTATACAATACGCAAAAGGAAGAAGAAGACAAAACTAAGTGCATGAAACAAAACACAGAACAAGATGAAGCACAGCCTATCAAGAAAAAGGAAAAGGAAGAGGCTAAAGCCAAAAACGAAAGGGAAGAAGCTGAAGTAATAGTAAAAAGCAAGGATGTAAAAGACGAGGCTGGTACTAAGAAACAGAAAGAAAAAAACGAGGCGAAGGTTAAAAATCGAAGCAAGGAAGACGAGTCAAAAGCCAGAAAAGAAAAGGAGGAAGCCGAGGCAAAATCCATAACAGAAAAGGAAGAAGCCCCCATGAATGATAAGAACCTGAAAGAGGAAGAAATTGCTAAAACTAAAAAACACAAAGAAGAAGATGAAGCAAAAGCTAAAGAGCAAAAAGAAGATGACGTGGCTAAAGTGATAAAAGAAAAGGAAGAAGCCGAGATTCAAACTAAAGAACAAATAGAGGAATACGAAGCTATAACTAAGAAACAGAAAGAAGATGAAGCTAAAGCTAAAAAGCAAAAGAAGGAGGAAGCCGAGGCAAAGGTCAAAAAGGAAATGGAGAAAGCTGAGGTAAAAGATAATAAACAGAAGGAGGAAGACGAGGCTACAGCTAAAAAACATAAAGAAGAAGATGAATCAAAAGCTCAAGAGCAAAAGGTGCAAGCTGAGGTAAAAGCTAAAAAACAGAAGGAAGAAGATGCTACAGATAAAAAAGAAAAGGAGGAAGCCGAGGTGAAAATCAAAAATCAGGAAGAGAAAGACGAGGCTGAAGCTAAGGAACTGATAGCTGAAGACATAGAACAGGGCAGAAACCAAAAGGAGGAAGACGAGGCAAAAAACAAAAAAGGAAAGAAGGAAGATGAGGTTAATGCAACAAAGCAAACTGAGGAAGATGAGGCAGAAGCCAAAAAAGAAAAAGAGGATGCCACGGTAAAAACTAAGAAACAGAAAGAGGAAAACGAGATTAAAGCTAAAAAACAGAAAGAAGAAGACGCTACAGCTAAGAAACAGAAAGAAGAAGACCTGGCAAAACCTAAAAAGAAAAATGAAGAAGATGATGCAAAAACTAAACAAGAAAAGGATGAAGTTGAAGTGAAAGCTCAAAGGCAAAAAGAGGAAGATGAGGTAAAAAGAAGAAAGGAAAAAGAGGAAGCTGAAGTAAAGGCAAATACACAGAAAGAGAAAGATGAAGGTATAGCTAAGAAACAGAAAGATGAAGACGAAGCAAAGGCAAGAAATAAAGTAGAGGATGATGAGGCAAAAGCCAAACAGGAAAAGGATGAAGCCGAGGCTCAAGCTAAAAAACAGAAAGAGGAAGTCGAGGCTCATGCTATAAAACAGAATGAGAAAGAAGCTAATGCTAAAAAACAAAAGGAGGAAGAGGAGGCTAAAGCTAAGACCAAGAAAGAAAAAAATGAAGCAAAGGCAAAAAAGAAAAAGGAGGAAGATGAGGCAAAAGCCAAACAAGAAAAGGATGAAGCCGAGGTGAAAGCTAAGAAACAGAAGGATGAAGACGAGGCTCAAATTAAAGAAAAGAAAAAAGAAGCTGAAGCTACGAAACAAAAAGAGGAAGATGAGGCTAAAGCTAAGACCCAGAAAGAAAAAGATGAAGCAAAGGCAAAAATGAAAAAAGAGGACGATGAGGCAAAACCCAAACAAGAAAAGGACGAAGCCGAGTTGAAAGCAAAAAAACAAAAGGAGGAAGAGGAGGCTCAAGCTAAAACCCAGAAAGAGAAAGCAGAGGCTAATGCTCAGAAACAAAAAGAGAAAGAAGAGGAAAAAGCTAAAAAACAGAAAGAAGAAGACCTGGCAAAGGCTAATAAACAAAAAGAGGAAGATGAAGCAAAAACCAAAAAAGAAAAGGATGAAGCTAAATTAAAAGCAAAAAAACAGAAGGAGGAAGACGAGGACAAAGCTAACAAACAGAAGGAGGAAGACGAGGCTCAAGCTAAAAAACAGAAAGAGAAAGAAGAGGCTAAAGCTAAGCATCAAAAAGAGGAAGACTTGGCTAAAGCTGAAAAACAGCAAGAGGAAGACCTGGCAAAGGCTAAAAAACAAATAGAGGAAGATGAAGCTAGGACCAAAAAAGAAAAAGAGGAAGCCGAGGTGAAAGCTAAGAAACAGAAAGAGGAAGACGAGGCTCAAGCTAAAAGACAGAAAGAAAAAGAAGCGGCGTATGTTAAGAAACAAAAAGAGGAAGAAGAGGAAAAAGCTAAAAAACAGAAAGAAGAAGACCTGGCAAAGGCTAATAAACAAAAAGAGGAAGATGAAGCAAAAACCAAAAAAGAAAAGGAAGAAGCTAAATTAAAAGCAAAAAAACAGAAGGAGGAAGACGAGGACAAAGCTAACAAACAGAAGGAGGAAGACGAGGCTCAAGCTAAAAAACAGAAAGAGAAAGAAGAGGCTAAAGCTAAGAATCAAAAAGAGGAAGACTTGGCTAAAGCTGAAAAACAGCAAGACGAAGACCTGGCAAAGGCTAAAAAACAAATAGAGGAAGATGAAGTAAGGACCAAAAAAGAAAAAGAGGAAGCCGAGGTGAAAGCTAAGAAACAGAAAGAGGAAGACGAGGCTCAAGCTAAAAAACAGAAAGAAAAAGAAGCGGCTAAAGCTAAGAAAAAAAAGGAAGAAGAGGCTAAAGTGAAGACTCAGAAAGTAAAAGACGACGCAGAGGCAAAAAGGAAAAAAGAGGACGATGAGGCAAAAGCCCAACAAGAAAAGGACGAAGCCGAGTTGAAAGCAAAAAAACAGAATGATGAAGACAAGGCTCAAGCTAAAAAACAGAAAGAAGACGCTAAAGCTAAGAAACAAAAAGAGGAAGACGAGGCTAAAGCTAAGGCCCAAAAAGAAAAAGACGAAGCAAAGGCAAAAGTCAAACAAGAAAAGGACAAAGCCGAGTTGAAAGCAAAAAAACTAAAGGAGGAAGAGGAGGCTCAAGATAAAAAACAGAAAGATAAAGCAGAGGCCAATGCTAAGAAACAACCAGAGGAAGATGAGGCTCAAGCTAAAAAACAGAAAGAGGAAGACGAATCTAATGCTAAGAAACAAAAAGAGGAAGATGAAGCAAAAACCAAGAAAGATAAGCTGGAAGCTCAAGTGAAAGCTCAAAAACAGAAAGAGGAAAACGAATCTAATGCTAAGAAACAGAAAGAAGATGACGAAGCACACGCAAAAAGAAAGAAAGAAGATGTCGAGGCAAAACTCAAACAAGAAATGGATGAAGCAGAGGTGAAAGCTAAAAAACAGAAGCAGGAAGACGAGGCTCAGGTTATAAAACAGAATGAGGACGAAGCTAAAGCTAAGAACCAAAAAGAGGAAGACATGGCTAAAGCTAAGACCCAGAAAGAAAAAGACGAAGCAAAGGAAAAAGCCAAACAAGAAAAGGATGAAGCCGAGTTGAAAGCAAAAAAACAAAAGGAGGAAGAGGAGACTCAAGTTAAAAAACAGAAAGATAAAGCAGAGGCCAATGCTGAGAAACAAACAGAGAAAGATGAGGCTCAAGCTAAAAAACAGAAAGAGGAAGACCTGGCTAAGGCTAAACAACAAAAAGAGGAAGATGATGCAAAAATCAAGAAAGATAAGCTGGAAGCTCAAGTGAAAGCTCAAAAACAGAAAGAAGAAAACGAATCCAATGCTAAGAAACAGAAAGAAGATGACGAAGCACACGCAAAAAGAAAGAAAGAAGATGTCGAGGCAAAATTCATACAAGAAACGGATGAAGCAGAAGTGAAAGCTAAAAAACAAAAGCAGGAAGACGAGGCTCAGGCTTTAAAACAGAATGAGGAAGAAGAAGCTAAAGCTAAAAAACAAAAGGAGGAAGATGAGGCTCAAGCTAAGAAACAAAAAGAAGAATACCTGGCAAAAGCTCAAAAGCAAAAAGAGGAAGATGATGCAATAACCAAAAAAGGAAAGGAAGAAGCTGAAATAAAAGCTAAAAAGCAAAAAGAGAAAGACGAGGCAAAAGGGAAAAAGGAGGATGACGAGGCCAAAGTCAAAAAAGAAAACGAGGAAAAAGAGTTGAGTGCTAGAAAACAGGAGGAAAAAGAGGTTAAAGCTCAAAAGCAGAAAGAAAAAGATGCAGCAAAAGCTAAAAAGAAAAAGGAAGAGTTCGAGGCTAAAGTCAAGAAAGAAAAAGAGGAAGCCGAGGTTAAAGCTTTAAAACTGAAGGAGGAAGACGAGGCTAAAGCTAAGAAACAGAAATTAGAAGATGAAACAAAGGCTCAGGCTCAAAAAGAAGAAGAACTTAAAATCAGGCTAAAAAAGGAAGAAGCCGATGCCAAAGCTATCCAACAGAAAGAAGATGAAGCCAAAGCAATAAAGCAAAAGGTGGACCATGAGGCGACATCCAAAAAAGAAGACGAGGAAGTGGAAGTGAAAATCAAAAAAAATAAAGAAGAGGAAGAGGAAGAGGATAACGTCAAAAAACAAAGAAAGGACGCAGCAAAGGGTAAAAGGCAAAAGGAAGAAAATGACGATAAAGCCAAAAAGCTCAAAGAAGTATTGAACAGCAACAAGCCAAAGGAAGAAGAAGCTGAAGCAAATATACAAAAGGAGGAAGATGAGGCTTTTCTAGATAAACCAGAATCAGATGAAAATTACGAAAAAGATGATAAAGCAAAGCACAAAAGAAAAACTGGATTTGAAAAAGCAGGGGATGATGTTAGAATTGACTATAAGACAGTTAGGCGACGTGAAAATGGGGATGAATTCACAGAAAAATCAAAATCTGACGATCATAGTGACAAAAGCGACATCCGATCTTACAGGAAGAGAAATGTGGAAGAATGGGTAAAATCCGACTCTCAAAGAGAACTTAAACATGATGATAGCGAAAAACGTAAATTTGTAGACCACAGTCACCGAGATTATACCTCTGAATTTGCTCGCCCATCGGGCTATAGAGAAAAGTCGTTCTACTCTGACAACTTTAGCGCTGACATGGCAAGTAAAGGTATCACTATTTACAAAGCGCAGACTTTAGTTTTGGATGCACAGTTGCGTTCATCGGCACCACCACGTGATATACGCCGCGAGCCAACTGAAAAACGACCAGACATCAAACACAGAACGAAAGCAGTTAGTGAAGCTAGAACTATCCTCGCAGAAAAACGTTCAAGCGTGCCGCGAGATATTAGAAGAAAGCCTGTTTTCTCCACTTATTTAACTGATAGAACGGCTGTAGAAGGTTCTAGAGTGAAACTAACCTGCAGCGTGCTTTCCGCCGCCGATCCGACAATCACATGGTATAAAAATGGTGTCCTCATAGATAATAAATTGAAATACAGAACTAAATTTATTGATGGTTTGATAACACTTGAAGTGCTAAATGCGGTACCTGCTGACTCGGCGGAGTATAACTGTACAGTAGAAAATGAGAATGGGTCAGTGAGCTCCACAGCTATTATGAAGGTGTACCCCAGTTTTGAGGCATCTCCTATTCCACCCACTTTTACGAGATCTATACGAGGTAAGTTAATTGTGAAGTGACGGCTGCACCAGATCAAAACATAGCATGGGACACAGAGCTAATTTCACATGAGAGCTAAAAAAACATGTCTTGTATCAGCCGTACGAACTTGTGCAGTGTTCGTTCAAAATGTGTTTTTTCTTTTTCTTTTATTACATGTTATATCGGCCGTATTAGCTTTTGTACATCAATGCAAATACGAGTAAATGAGCCAAAATTGAGACATTAAAATGAATACTTACTCAATTATAGGTATTTACGTGAATAGGTTCTTAAATGTTGAAACTTTTTACAATACCTATAAATAATTTATTCAGTGATTTCTCTAAATAATTTCTTATCAATATAAACTTGAATTACAAAAAAAAAACACGTAACTTCAAATGAAAAACACATACTACCACAATCCCAGTAAGTCTTTCAGACATTTCAGAACCTAGGAAATCCACGGCACATAAGAGATTTTTTTTTAAATAAGCGACATACTAGATTTTCAATTATTTAAAGCCCGTTTTCTTGTCTACTTACTAAATAGGTTTTGTTTTATAGAACAGTCGCGAAATTTAGTTTTTGTAACATAATCGTCAGCTGTAATATGAATTAATGTAACCGCCAAAAGTTGACTTTTTAGGAGAGCCAAAAAAATCATTTAGAATCCAAAGAAAAAGTTCTAACTTCTTTTGTACTGGTCCTATTGCAATGATGATTATTGTGGGCCTAAATCGCATACCTCGTAACTGTTTTTTTTTTTAATCATGTTAGATAGTACTATTCTGAACGCATCTAACGGCAAATCTATTAAATACCAAAAATAAACCATTTACATTTAAAAAGCATAATAGAAAACCTCGCAACTCCCGACCGCAATACCTCGTATCTCCCCCCCGTCACTTCCTTCAGTACAGTTTGCGATGGAGTTGAAAACGTAGAAAACGGGTGCTGAATAACAGGTATGTGTAATAAGGTTCTACGATTTTACTGATTGTGTATTCTTGATAGCTACTTATCATATTTAAACACATTAGACTATTGAAAATGCCGTTTGGTTGCGTGCCGTGGACATACGAGGTTTGCTTCGCGTGGATCTTTACGCATGAAGATTAGTTACGTGGTTTTCTATAAAAGTATAATTTTGCTACCCACATTTTTGAAGCCAAAAGAGGCATTTCTATTTAAAGTTTGATAAATATTTTTTGATTTGCAAGTTTTTTTTTATTTTTTAAAGCCATAATTACCTTGTTCTGATCAAAAGATTATCCTCTATTTTTACGGATTTAGCAAAACTCTACTTAACTCCCGATTAGCTTTATAAAATTTTCAAGAAAAACTCGTAACTCCAAATTTTCCTGGTTTAGTCCT
Organism: Tortricodes alternella; assembly: GCA_947859335.1. Lineage (NCBI taxonomy): Eukaryota > Metazoa > Arthropoda > Insecta > Lepidoptera > Tortricidae > Tortricodes > Tortricodes alternella. Next base: position 1,798,463 of record OX401970.1, read on the forward strand.
GAGCGTGATTTAAAAAAAGGTTTTAAAAATGTAACAGCTAAATTTAACTTAACATTATGTAAAAAAAATACTAAGCAAGTCCTCATGCAAAATTTTTGGTAATGAAGTTTTTTGTGCCTCCTGTAAAATTTGGTCAGATTGAGTTACGAGGTTTGCGATTTAGGCCGACGTTATGACAATTTTCTTAAAATGGTAAGACCTGTTAATTGAAAGAAACCATAAATAAAACTTACTATCTTATTTTTCAAGATGGCGTGGTCCTAGCGTTTTTTTTTAAAATAAAGCGTTACTTTAACATTTTAAAAACAAAACTAATAACAGCCATAACGTAACTCACGGAACATACAACCTACTTTGTTTTGCCTTGGATATATTTTGGTAATACATTAAAAAGTATTTCCAAATCTTTCGTTTACATTAAACTACAAATGGCTGATTTTCATAATATAACATACATCACGAAAGCGAGTTGACATGAAAAAAAACTTGTTTTTTTTTCAAAATAACGAGAATTTAAAGAATTTAAAGACACCAAACGACAAAACGGAAAATCTAACTGAATTTCGTTACGGGCGGTTACGTTAATTCATACTACAGCTGACGATATGTATTGATTTGGTACAGCCGTGAAGTGAAGATCACTTCAGTAATGTTACCGAGCTCCGACAGGTTTTATAATTAAGATACAAACTCAACAGATACGTACCACCTCGCTGAAAACGAGCTTGTCCTCGAATGCCGAATCCGCGGTCAACCTCTTCCTACGATATCCTGGCAGAAAGACGACCGTATGATAATCTCCAATGACCGATACCAAGCGTACTATTTGGCTGATGGAGTATGCAGATTGGCGATCAGTTCTCCTACTCCAGAAGATAGTGGGAAATACACGTGTAAGGCAGAGAACTCAGTGTGGTCTGACCAGATCACTCACGTCGTGAGTTTTACGGGTGAGTCGATCTACTTATAAATAGGCATCAAAATCAATACTTTCATTCAATCCTGATGGGATTGATATGGCAATGTTTACTCCAGGAAGAACAAACATCACCTAAGGTCTTCGAGCACGTTGAACCTGCGTGTAGTTAATTTAATTATTATTCAAAATACAAAACCTTTAAATTGTATAAGTAGTGCCGCCACTCTCCCGAGATCTTAGACAAAATGTGTAGGGCTGGGGTATTGTCTGCTTTATAGCTGAACTCATAGACGTCCCCAAATTGATTTTTAATTAAAGTGACGTTTATGTCTACTTGTTCATGGAGACGTAACTACTTGATCTCGGGTCGATTGACTACAACTCCAACATCTACTGCTGAACCTACGGCTTTTCATACAAGAGGCGATAACGATATCCACCCCTTAAATTTTAACTGATGTTGACCAATTTTTGATAGGTCAGGTTTTTGTTAGAACAAAATCTAGGTCTTGGTTTTGGTTTTTCACTATAATCAATAAATGCAGTTTTATTGTTGTTTTAGTATTCCCATACAAAACTAAATTCGCCGATTATTTAACATTGTTGATCGTTAATCAATATTTTAAAAAAACCGGACAAGTGCGAGTTAGACTCGCGTGGAGACATGATTATCTGAAATTTACTATGTCACTTTAAACACCATAGACTTCTTATAGGTTTTCCTGTAATCTATAGGTAAAGAGATATCTTCTGTATTTTTTTCGAAATTTTGGGCCCTCTAGTTTCGGAGATAAGGGGGGGGAATGGTCAATTTTCGCCTATTTTCCTAAATAACTTCTAAACTATTTTACTTAAAATTCAAAAGAAAATATATTTAAGATCCTCACAATAAGACCTTTCATTTGGTATGTCACACGATGTAGGTTGCATGACTTTTTTTATAGTTCTAATTTACCCCCCAAAAGTGGCCCCCCATGTTTAAAATTCATATATTTACGTCACGCGGCCGTGTTGCGGTCACCGACTTACATATGAATACACACGAGTGATCCTATAAGGGTTTCGTTTTTTCCTTTTGAGGTACGGAAACCTAAAAACGTATAGAGTCTAGATTTTTTTTCTGACTGGGTGGAAATCGTTATCGCCTTTTGTGCGACAAGGGTGACTTGCCATTGGTTCACAGGCCTCTTCGGGGGGAGTGGCAGCACTGGACAATTCTCAGTTTTTAATAATTGGAATCATGTCACCGTGTCCACCAATACTCATTGCTGTGTTAATTGAATCTCAACTTTCCAGGCAAAGAAACTCGTCTAAGCCCAAACATTCAGACCATCGAACGCTCCCGCTTTTCTCGGCAAGCGACGGAGTCACGTCGGCCTCATTTTACCAACGTCCTGACAGACTACAACGTGGCCCGAGGCGGCACCATAGGTCTACAAGTCGAGATCCGAGGTTGTCCGACCAGCGTCGAATGGCTTAAAGAAGGGAAATCAGTCACGGATGTTTATAGGAACGCAAAAACTTTCATTGAGCAAGGATTGTATACTCTGGCGCTCTCGGATGTTACTGAAAAGGAATCGGGTTTGTACACGTGCAGAGCATGGAGCACGCATGGCAATGTTGATATGAATGCGGCGATTACCGTGGTTCACCCGGCGGAGTTGGATGGGAGGCCTGCAGTCATTGTTGGGAAACCGGAGAAGGATGTTTTGATTTCGGTGGGCGAGGATCTGAATATATCCTTCAGGGTGCAAGGAGATCCGAAACCTAAAGGTAAGCTTGGGATTTGAACTACCCAGCGTTAACTTTAGACGAAAAGTCAATAACAAGTTTGCAATTTGATACCTCACAGCATATAGTAATAAGACTTTATTCCTAAATTATACCCAGCTTTATACATCATGCGCGCCATCTGCGAAATATTTTCCAAATATCGATTAGTAACAAGAAACAGTTCTTCATTAAGTATTTTCAAGGAAAACTGACAGATGGCGCTAAAATCATAGAGGTTTTATAAATAAATAGTACCTCCCTAGCGCCATCTACTCACAAGCAGGTTTGAGGTGGTTGCATTTCAATGGACCTACGGAGTTGACTTATCTGGTTATACTTGTTGAGAATGACCTCTTCATACTAATATTGTAAGTGCAAAATGCTGTATTTTTTTTCTGTTGCCACGGCTGAACGGATTTTCATAAAAAAATGGCACATTATGTTGCCTGTTAGGCCTAATTTCCACTAAGCGGCTAGCCGCGCGCGTTACCTATTTGTTCAGATAGGTCATATACCATACCTATTGACGCGGCCGCGACTCAGAAGGAAATAGGAGTGGCGCGCGACTAGCCGCTTAGTGTAAATTAGGCCTTATTATGGAGATGGATAAAGGATACTAACTAACTAACTAAGAAACAATGTAATAAAATTTTAGAAGTCAATTTTAACCTAAGTACTTCTAATTATCGTAACAATTTGAAACTTTGCAAGTGTATGCAATTCGGAAAACAATACAATAATTTGGTATCATCGAGCTGATCTGACCATGGAGCCAGGAGGTGGATAGTGAAACTCTTCAATAACTTACTAATAAACACCTAGAGTTTGGGCTCATTTGGTTTGTTTCGAGTCAAATACATTGGTGATGAGGGTATTTTGTACTTCTTAGTGCATTAGCGTATTTTTAGCTTTTGTGAACTATAATGATTATGCCGATGTTTCTCATTACAGTGGTATTTATGAAAGGCACCCGCGACGTGACGAACAGCCAGCGCGTATGCAAAATGACGTCGGACGACTATGTCAAGTTTACGGTGAAGAGGTCAGTCGTGTCGGACGCGGGCACTTACTGTATACTCGCGAGAAACGCGTACGGGTGTGACAGGGCCTTTGTCACAGTTGTGGTAAGTGTAGTTTTTTAAGAGGAGTGTGAACCTACGGCTTTTCATACAAAAGGCGATAACGATTTCCACCCCGTAAATGTTAACCGATGTTGACCAATTTTTGATGGGTTGTCAGTCAGAACAAAATCTAGATCTATACGTTTTGGTTTTTTCACTATAATTAATAATTTGGTATTCTCATACAAAACTAATTTCAGCGGTAATTTGACTTTGTTTATCTTAAATCAATATTCAAAAAAACGTAGAGACCTAGATTTTGTTTTGACTGACAACCTATGAAAAATTTGTCAACATCGTTTAACATTTGTGGGGTGGAAATCGGTATCGCCTTTTGTATGAAAAGGTTGATTTTTGCCGTCGGTTCACAGTTAAGGCGTATTTATGCAAACCATTCTCTTATCGACATCTATCGGAAATAATGTTTGTTGCCGATACAAGTAAAAGGGACCGAGCGATAGTTTTGTATTACAAGAACGCTTTGCATAAAGTCATGGTAATGGTACTGAGCTGGCAACGTTTACGAGTTTTTCTCGATCAGTTAAGTGAAATTGAATGAAATTCTAAAGGTTTAATGCAATATATTGTCACATTTTTGCATAAATCCACAATTACATGCCTCACCATGACAATATAATACACGCATATAAATACCTACACCAAATGGCCAATTTTAACAGAATTCTTATTTAATTTCATTCGATCGATAAAAACCGCAATAAATGCGACATTGTCAGATCTTCTTTGTAATACGCGTAAGCAGCAATATTTTCGTTTCAGATAAGGCAACGAGCTTCATCCGAAAATTTGATCTCGGATTGGACGTATCCTTTGGATGACTCGGCTATATCTTTCGTCGGTCGCAGTTATGATTGTAAGTATACATCAATAATACTTAATAATAATATTGGCATTATTAAAAAAAATCAAGTAATTACACTCATGTATTGTTAGTAGCTTAGGCACAGCTGGGCACCGTTAATCAAATAGTTAAATTCGTTAATCGCTATTACGTCACTAAAAAAGTTAACTTCGTTAAACGTTAAAGCGTTACATTTCGGAAGATTTAGCGTAAGTTAACGTTAATCATGAACTCGTGATAGAAATTGCATTTTATAAGTCATTGCGTTAGCGATTTACTTATAAAAAAAAATTTTGTATGGACAGGCGGGACATGAAATATTTATAAAAGAAAGGAGTTGTAATAATACCTAATTATTTAGAAATTCGCCCTCTGTAAACGTCTTATTACTTAGGAAATAGTAGGTACTTTATCAACGAGTAATGGACTTTAATTGTTTCAACGTAAGTTAATGAGTCGGTTAACAATGTTTTGAATTAACTTAAAAGTTAATCCGTTACTCGAAATGTAAACTTCGTTACTTAACGATTAGCGGATTAACGGTCTTGCGCCCAGTTATGAGCTTGAGTCTAACTGTTAGTGTGAAGTAGGTAAGGGGCCGTCCATTAATCACGTGATCTTTTTTTAAGCATTTTTAACCCCCCTCCCCATGTGATACATGGTGAGGTTTAAGACTACCCCCCCCCACCCCCCACCCAACATCACATGTATTTTAAGTATCGACAAAAAATCTTAAACTTTTAGAATATTATCTTAAATACCTATAAAGTATAATCTTATTTAATTTAGCCGCGTTTCGATTTAAAAATTGCGCGTTTGAAAAAATAATAAAAAAATAAATGATATCTTACTACACCCCCCCCCCCTCCCCCTTTGTGATATTTCGTGATTTTTTTCAAACCCCTCCCCCCCCTTTCAAGCCTCACGTCAGTCAGTCAAGCCTATCCTCTAACATCTTCAAGATGTTGTTGGGGCTGCCACGTACCCAGCGCACCGGAGACGCGGCCCTCTCATGGTGACGTAGAAGCAGTCGACCCTTGCTCTTGCGAACCTCGAACTGCTACAGAAGCGAGGCAGCCCCACAACTAACCCGGAAAAATAAATAACATAATAAAATAATTAGCTATTGTTACGTATCAATTCTTGCCAAAATTTACGCCTTAGTGTATCGTTCTTCTACTGAAGGAAACGTGTGTCTGTCCAAATCAGCCTAATCCCATAACGATAACATTCTTATTTAGACTTTAGATCCAAAGTCATAGTGTCTCAATTAAGTTTGTCACTCGTAAGGAGATAAGCCCTTTTGAACCAACCGTGATACAATATACGATTATATTTTTATAACACCGACCGATGCGTAGATTTGTCGTTATCATGAACGCCAAATTGGCAATAGGAGTTTCGTTCGTAATAAGCTATCAATCGAACAAAACTAATAACAGACTGGCACAGCTCTGTCTGGCAACCTGTCAAGAGTCTTTCTAAGGTCACGTTCAATTGTATTTCAGCTGTTCCCTGTATACCGAGCGAGCCGAGCGTCGTCGACGGAGGAACTAACTGGGTGTCATTAGCCTGGCCGAAACCAGAAACGGCCACTCCTGTCCTAGCCTACAAGGTAGAAAGCTGGTTGCTTGGAAAAGAAGGAGGCGCGCGCTGGACCGAGCTCGGCATAACTCCGCGGAATTCCTTCGACGTTTTCAATTTGAAACAGGGAGAGCAATACCACTTCAGGGTCACGCTGCGGAACCGCCACGGCTGGGGAGAATCCGTTCAAACCTCCACGCCGATTGGTGTAGGATTAACCGGCGACCGGCCCGAGTTTGTGGACATTCTTCCTGGGCAATTGAAGGTTTTGATAGGCACGAAAGCTAGTTTGAGCTGCAGCGTCAAAGGCAAGCCGGTGCCGGAAGTTATCTGGATGAAAAACGGCCATGAGATAGATGAGGACGGGCGGGTGAATACGAGTTTTAATGGGTATAACTGCAGTTTAGTGATCAGTGATATAGAAGAGAATGACGAGGCCAGGTACAGCTGTGAAGCGAGTAACGAGCACGGAAGAGCATCGACGTACGCCAGGATAGCTGTGGTCACTGATAAACTGGTGTGGGAGGCTGATGCGAAACTGAAAAGGTAGATCTCACTCTTATTACTTTAAGCGATCAATTCTTATACAACATGGCCCTGCGACCCTAACATGCAAGACACAAGGAGAAGTTAAACCATCTTATCTCTAAGTGCATCTCGCACACTAGTGCCGACGAAACAGATAGTCGTAGAGATAACGGGTTTAACTAATCTTTGTGTCTTGCGTTAGGGCCGCTGCGGTTCATGACTTGCACGTTTAAAACCACTGTTTCGAGTTTTTTACTTCCGCATTATGATAATTTAATGGCAACTTTATAGCAGTCGACAAACTTTAACGAACTCTGTGGAGTTTTAGATTACTTTTTAACAAAATGCGTATTAAATAAAAATGCAGCGTTGACAACTTCTGATACAAATATTGATTTTTTCAAAAATAATTGAATTTTGTAACACGCGGTATCTTGAGTTACATGAATATTCCTTGATAATAAAATGATCATAGTATTCAATAAAGGATTCTCAAGTACCAATTAAAGTAAGCTTAAGCGCTTTAAACTTCAAGTTTCGTGTTTTAATATTATTAAAAAAGCTTTAGATCAAACAAAATTTAAGGCAACCATAATATTTGTTCAAATCGACGAAATAATTGATCTGATTTATATTTATATTAATAATATATTTATTATGTATACGCAGTAAATGAGTATAAATGGACCTTAACTTGTATGCTGGGTCATTTGACATTACATAATGTTTATGTTTTCATTATATTTTCACATTGTTATGTAGGTACTATTGCTTTGTTACCTATTTGTTTGTTGTTGTTTTACATTAAGATTTACTTTGAAATGACGATCCCTAGAGGAGACCCAATATGTCATCCTATTTTATTATTATTTCTTCAATATTGAATATTAAACAGTTAATATTTTTTTTATTTTGAATGCTTATTTGTACTTGTTTGACGATCTCAATGTCATTTATTTTAATTTGACATGACATGCGATTTAAACTGTTTATTTTATTGAGTAATAAATAATCGAACTGAACTGAGCTGATTGACACTCATGCTGGGTTTCATAAACACCCGTTCGATCAAATTTCGTGACGTACCTATGTCAAATATTGTACTAATTTACTTACTAAAATTTGATTTGACATTTTGGTCTGACCATAGATGAAAGAAGTTGTTTTGACAGAGATCTTAGGTGTAAAACATTTTGATCATATTGCGTACCCCCATACATACCACATCTCTCTTGTTTCTTTTATCTATGGGTCTGACGGATTTTTATAAAAGCCGGCGTTAGACGATTTTAATAAACAATTTACAGGGAGCGGTCCTCCGACGTACCGGGCGACTATCCACCGCAGTTCACGATGCGTTTGCGAGACCGCCGAGTGCAGGCGACGTACCCCGTCCGTCTGACGTGTCAGGTGGTGGGGTGTCCGACGCCTTCCGTCACCTGGTACAAAGACGGCATGGAAGTTTATAAAGACAGTGAGTTGAAACGTTATGTTTAAAAAAAATGTAGGTACATAATTAGTTAACCCAACTTTCGATCGAATGAAAATTGAGAATAGACATTAATGTAATTTTTCTTTCCTTAATTACGTAGTGTAACTAAAATGCTGAATGCTTTCATCTTTCGACTGCTTTTTTTAACAGACCGCCACACCCACTTCAAAGACGAGCTCTTCCACACCCTGGAAATCGCCCCCACTACCCTGGAAGACGGGGGGGTGTACGAGGCTTTGGCCCGGAATAATAGTGGGGCAGTCAGCTGCCGGTGTAGTCTGGTGGTAGATAAAGGGATCCGGGCTTACGTGGCACCTGAATTCTGCTGCGGGCTGGAGCCACTGTACCGGCTGAGTGAAGGTAAAATACGTATAAGTTAATTAAAGCATGAATAATTTGAGACTTTTGGTTTGGTTTAAAATTCGGTGATAAGGGGGAATGTTTATTTTTTTGCACATTTTTTATAAAAAGATCGTTGGGTGACAATCGAACGATGTGTCTGCGCATGTGTACAGTCGCGCAAAAAAGCGTTTGGCTATTGTTTAATAATTAAGTGAAGTGTTTATTGTAGAATAATGTATGCTACACTGCATATATACTGCGTGTAATCCCCTCTGTCGCGCCTCACCTCGTTCCAATTTGGCTGGCAGTGGCGAAGCGTGAAATATTTCCTAAGGGAAGCCGGAAGAATTAGAATTGTACGTGCAAGTCTGACATTTAGCTACAGAAACATGGACTTCACTGACATCTAGCCGTAGCTTTCTAGCTTGGTAAAGCCGTCAGGAATCGACTTTTAAGCACGCTGCGCCACGGTTGGCTGGTAAATCGACTACTGCGCCGTCCCCACTGCCAGCGCTCTTTTTAAGTGACGCGAGATATACATGCAATATTGTACCGTCTTAGACAAATGTAAGTCTAATATTATAAAATATGGCCCTTTTAGGTGAAGAGCTGCGAATCACCGCAGTTGTCGAAGCCTATCCATCTGTAGGTGTGACATGGTACCGCGATGGCGTCCGTCTCCGGACCAGCCGACGAGCGGTCATGACCCTCGACCGGGACGGTCAGATAGAGCTGGCTATAGCCGGTGTGACGTCACGGGAGGCTGGAGTGTATACTTGCACAGCCTCCAACGAGGTCGGGAGTGCTTCGACGTCGGGGAAGGTGGAGGTGACTGAAGGACAGGTGGTGGAGAGGAGAGCGCCGCCCATTCTGGTTGGGCCTGATGTGCCGTGAGTTTCAATTAAACTTTTATACTTATAAATTACTTCCTATAATAATCGTAATAATAACTGTAGTAACCCGACCTGCCATATCTGGGATCATAGTACCCCGAATTAAAGTGGCTTCATCCTTACTTGTTTTATTCGGTAAACAAATTTCTAACCTCAAAACGTACCTTTGCTAAAACAACTATTTATTCGTAAATAAAGCAACCGGAGATTACATTTTAGACATCACTTTGCCAATTTTTACTTAGGATAAGATAGCTGTTTCACCCAAAAAAGGTTAGAAACTTGTTTACTAAATAAAACAAGTATTAACACTTTAGATATGGGAAAAACGTTTCTGGGACGTTTCTGCCAGTACCTACCAGTTTTCGAGATAGCTTGCACACCTTGGCATGCTAACGAACAAGTGACGTAGGTTCTAAGCGATTCGACACCCAGCCCACCTTCAGTGCCGCCACCGTGTTACCCTAGCGAGTAACTAGTTCTCCTATGCTTTAGACGTGAAGTAAGTCCCTCCAGTGCGGCCTTAGCCTAGCGATAAGACGGTGTTAACTTATCCTCGTGTCAACCTTGCTAGGGCTGCTGTGGCGCTACCTACATATTGCGTGTTATAATCCTTTTATTAATTTGTGTACGCTTAGATCAGCAAAACGGATTGGACGTTAATTTATAGATTAGACATCGTCGCAGCATAGCGAGTGAACGCCTTGACTTTGATGCCGCCGCCATCTTTAATAATTATAGTTCACAAAAACTTTAAAAACACGCTTCTATTGGTCACGAACTTAAACGTACAAAAGAGCTTCACCACCAATGTATTGAACTCGTCAAAACGAACCAAATGAGCCCAAACTCGAGGGGTTTACTAGTAGTCATTGAAGAGTTCCATCCACCTCCTGGCTCCATGTTCAGATCAGTTCGATGTTAACAAATTATTGTATTGCCATTCGAATTGCATACACTTGCAAAGTTTCAAATCGTAACGACAATTGGAAGTAGGTTAAAATTGACTTCTAAGACTTTATTACATTGTTAGTTACAATTGAAGCTAATAAAGGCGTGTTCACTTGATCGTGATCTCACATTGAACACAATTCACAGGTACTCCAAGGAGCCAATGTTTATTCGCAAGCCCAGGTCCAGTGAGGCTCACGAAGGAGACACGGTGATCATCGAGTGTGAAGTCATCGGGGATCCAAAGCCTGATGTTTATTGGTTGAGGGATTTCTTGAAAGTAAGTCACTTATGACCAGGGTTCGCTGATAAATATCAGCGGATACATATCAGTTGGTATTTATTATCTAAACTAGAAATTTAGCCGAACCGATACGCTGGTGATACTTGACAAAAAACTACAATTTAGTTTAGGTACTTTGCCCGAAGTAGCATTATTACAAATTTAGAGTTTTCAATAAATTGTAACTTTACTTTTGCTAAGCGTTCACACAGACCATGTATCCCAGGTCAGTGGCGTTCATTAAATAAGATTGATCATTATTAAACTCAAAGATTTTTAATTTAAATAAACAAACTCAACTTTTCATTTAACACTTTCGATACACCCAATTTTATTATAAAACCAGTTACAAATCGAAAATCGCATCTTTTTTATATTCATGATAAGTATATTTATATCGGATATTATGATAATTTATCTACCCTGAGATTATCGAATCTCATGTGCATTTACAGACCAAATATCCCAAACACACCGCTTACCCTAACTTTTACTAGCAAATAAAGCTGTCAAACATGCGGGCCGCGGGGGATTTTTAGAGCACTATGATTGGTGTGTTCGACGTTATGCGCGTCCATTGCTTGCTTTGGGTGCCTTTCCATTGAAGCGGAGCGGAGCAGAGATTTGCCGAGCTAACCAATCACATTGCTTTATCGTATGTCAAATATTTAAATGACATAGGTACGATAAATTAATTTGATTGGTTAGCTCGGCACATCTCCGCTCCGCTTCAATGGAAAGGTGGCCTAATGCTCGCAGCGGGGGTCGCCCGCCTGTTCGGATTCTATTAGATATATGGTTTGGAATTTGATGTACTTAATTCAACGATGCTTGTGCCAGTCTCTCTGTAAGAGGAGGATTTATTATTTTTATTATTTTGTTTCACAGCCTGACTACTATCGCGACGCGACCCACTTCAAGCGCGTAGGCGCAGGCCCTGAATACCGCTTCGAGATCCCGCACGCGAAGCTTGACTACACCGGCGCCTACTCCGTAGTCGCGCGCAATGTTCACGGCGAAGCCAAGGCGATCATCTCCCTACAAATATTGGCTAAGGGTTAGTACTCTTAATAAATCATTTAAGCTGAACGACTTCTCATAATGATATCGACAATGGAACGACATGAATTTTTTTTCGCTTCGATTCTGTTCAGATGCATCCTCTCCAAATAGCTCCTCAACATAGCTGGGCACAAGACCGTTAATGCGTTAATCATTAATTAACGAAGTTAACATTTCGAGTAACGGATTAACTTTTAAGCTAACTTTAAAAAATGTTAACGGACTCATTAACTTCCGTTAATCGTTAATTAAGTACCGCGCTGTCCCGCAAATACACGTACAAGTACGTTCGGGCGGGGGCGGTTACACCCTTCTTTTATAAATGATTCATTTCCTGCCCATACCATTTTTACAAGAAAATTACTAACGCAACTACATACCTTTAAATGCAATTTTTATCACGAGTTAACGATTAACGATTAACTTTAACTTCCTTTAAATCTAACAGGATGTAACGCTTTAGCGTTTAACAAAGTTAAAATTTTTAGTAACGCATTAGCAATTGACCAGCCAGCTACGCTACCCAAGGCATCATGCCGGAACATGATTGGAGTCACTTGGCAACATGGCTTTACCAAGGGGGTTATTGTGTTGCTAGGTTTGCACCACCCAGGGATTATGTATACGTCGTTTGTGAAAACTACCTTTTAAATTCACCGATAAATGGCGTTAGAAAATCCGAGATGCGCTTGATAGTCCTTATGATTTATTCGTCCATAGTAATAAATACCTACTTTTTCAAAATGTAAATTGACTGACAAACGAGCTGAAGGCCCACCTGATGGAAAGTGGTCACCGCCGCCCATGGACATCTGCAACACCAGAGGTGCTGCCAATGCGTTGCCAGTCTAGGGAGGATGGGGAATGGGGATGGGGATGAGGGAACCGGCCTCCGGATCTCGTCACTCACCGTACGAAACGCAATAGCAAGCTATTACTTTACGCCGATATTCTGTGAGAGTGTGGTACTACCCCGGTCGAGCCGGCCCATTCGTACAGTTATCATCTAGTGAGGATTACTGTTTGGCTCTACCGCTACAAAACTACTACTATAAGTTTGATGCAACTTTAACTATTTGTTTCCAGATCTTTCTGCGGACGATTCTCATAATGTTAGATACGGGTGAGTCCACTGGCTTTATTATCCTTTTCACCGCCAATTACCTACCTAAAGTGAATTCATCCTTATTTGTCTTATTTGGTAAACAAGTTTACAAACTCAAAATGTACTTTTTTGGGTGAAACAGCAATTTTATCCCAAAAAAGCAATCCTAGGTGAAAAAATTGGCAAAGTGATGTCCAAAATATTATCCGCGGTTGCTAAATTTACGAAGAAATAGCTGTTTTAGCCAAAAAAGGTGCATTTTGAGGTTAGAAACTTGTTTACCAAATAAGACAAGTAAGAATGAATTCACTTTATTTGATGTCAGTCTCCGTACCTACACACGTACCTACCTACGAACCACACGACTGTCCGAATTGTTCAAACTCGTACTCTTGGATTTGGAACACAGTAAGCTATATAAGACAGCGGAATTTCGTGCCACTGAAGCAACGATATGTCGTTTTCCATAGGTACATATGCGTCGGCTAATGCCGTCTTAGGCGTCCGAACCACGCTTTTTACCATTTGGCCGTTGCATACAAAGGGTTAAAGTTACACATAGGTTACACATTTATTGGTCATTAAAAAAGCATTTTTAAATTCTCTACAATCAATGTTTATCGTCGATGCCGAACGGCTGGCGCCGCAACGGCATTTGAGACGTCATTGTGGCGCGTACGTAGGTACGTACGTATAGTAGTAATTCCTTTTCTTGTCCCGATCGCATTAGCTATTTATCTGGCAAACAAAGCCATTGTCTTTCGTTGTGAAGTGTAACCGCTAATCGCTACTTTGAAATAAGGTCGTAACTGCAAACACTATTTCACACAAACGGTGTCTTTATGTCTTAGTTAAGAAGGTTCACATTAAAACACAGGGCCTGTCAGGTATTGAACATTTTGTATTCAAAACAGAAGTAAAGTACACATGGAAGCGTTTTAAATGCAAAATGTTCAACACCTGACATGCTCTGTGTTTTAATGTGAACCTTTTTACCTTAGATATAAAGACGCCCTTTGTGTGAAATAGTGTTTGCGGGTAGTACCTGCTATTTCAAAGTAGAGATTAACGGTTATACTTCACAATGAAAGACGTTGGCTTTATTTGTCAGATAAGCAGCTAATGCGATCGGGTCAAGAAAAAGAATTACTATTATACGTGCAATGTACCTTTGTTTGAAGAGGAACTACTGTTCTGTTTATACTATAACTGTACACGTATTTGAATTACCAGGCGCGTAGAAGTCATTCCCCGTTTCGAGCGTAATCTGACGGATCTGCTCAGCTACGATGGCGACGCCATTGAATTCGAGTGCCAAGTCAGCGGCAACCCTGAGCCCAACATCCGATGGTTCCGCTACACTGAGGTACGTCCACTCAATTACTTGACTATAGTAACAAATATTAATTAATGTATTTCTCTAGAACGGTAGCTTAACCCTCAATAGTACATTCTAGAATTCTATAACTTTAAACTTAAATTTTGACTTCTAAGTCACGTGACTTCAACCACCAATCACGACGGTATGACGTTTGCGTAGGTCGGTTGCGTTCCAAATCACTCTGCCCACCTTAATCGTTGTGATCACCTTGAGTGTTATTCGGACCGCACCCTCATAAATACAGACTATGCATTTTATTAGGGTTCCGTACCCAAAGGGTAAAACGGGACTCTGTCACTAAGACTCCGCTGTCCGTCCATCTGTCTGTATCTCATCAACCGTGATAGTTAGACAGTTGGAATTTTCACAGATGATGTATTTCTGTTGCCGCTATAACAACAAATACTAAAAAAAACCGGACAAATGCGAGTTAAACCCGCGTGGAGAGGGTTCCGTTCCATACATGATTATTTGAAATTTCCTATGTTATTTTAAATACCATAGACTTCATATAGGTTTTCCTGTAATCTATAGGTAAAGAACTATTTATTGTATCTTTTTTCAAAATTGTAGGCCCGGTAGTTTCGGAGATAAGGGGGGGAATGGTCCATTTTCGCCTATTTTCCTAAATAACTTCCAAACCATTTATCTTAAAATTCCAAAAAAAATATATTTAAAATCCTCATAATAAGGCCTTTCATTTGATATGTCACATAATGTAAGTTGCGTAACTTTTTTTTTAAATGTTCTAGTTTGCCCCCCAAAATTGGCCCACATGTTTAAAATTCATATATTTTCGTCACGCGTCCGTGTTGCGGTCACCGATTTACATATGTATACCAAATTTCAAATCAATCGGTCCAGTAGTTTCGGAGCAAATTGGCTGTGACAGACGGACAGACAGACAGACAGACAGACAGACAGACACACGAGTGATCCTATAAGGGTTCCTTTTTTCCTTTTGAGGTACGGAACCCTAAAAATACAACAGACATGTTTTTTGCCTTTTTTATAGATTATGGTACGGAACCCTTCGTGCGCGAGTCCGACTCGCACTTGGCCGGTTTTTATGTGGACGTAACTATCAAATTGACAGACGCCTATCACCTATCACAGCATTCTTTAAATGTTAATCCTTTAATCCAGCTGATTCGCGACTGTCCATACCTGGAGTGCTCATTCGAGGAGGGCGCGGCGCGACTGAAGATATTCCAAGTGACCGCTGATGATGAGGGCACCTACACCTGCGAGGCCTCCAACAGGCTCGGCAAGGCTTCCAGCAGTGCTTGTCTGGTGGTCTACCGTGAGTAGTTAAGCTTTATCCTACAGTGTGATCCAAGGGCGAGAAGCCCTTCACTCGCCGACGATTCGCCTGCTTAGAAAACCGGTATGCGTCAGTATATTAAGGCACACCGCTAGCGGACCCATGTACGGCCAGCTCACAGATCGTCATCAGTTCAGACTTGCGCAGGATTCCTGATGATGTTTGTAATCACCGAAATGATAGTAAATAAGATCGAGTTCCGAAAAGTCAGAGATGCAACATCCCTTCTATGCCAGAGATCCCGGGTATGTATCCCGCATATTTCGTGTGATAAACACAAATGTTAGTATCCGTCTCATTGATGTAGGTATCTATCTATCTAGTATTCATAACAATGTCGACTAACCAAAGCACAGGAAATCCTTGTGTGTAATTAATATGATTGTGTGCAAGTAGTATCTTCCGTGACATGGCTAAGAATAGCATCACCCCATCTCCTCCTGTGGGTGTCGTAAAAGGCGACAGAGGGACCAACCGAAGGATGGGCAGCAGCGTCCTGCGAGTACTATCATGACCAACTGCGGTCGCCAACCCGCCTGCCGAGCGTGGCGACTATGGCAAATCCACCCAGTTTTGGGGGAGGCCTATGTCCTGCAGTGGATGTTTTACGGCTGATGATGATGATGATGATGATGATGTGCAAGTAGTATACATGTATATAATTGGCTACTTGACTATAGTAACAAATATTAATATATTTCTGTGAAACGGCAACTTAACCCCCAATAGTACACGATAGCACAGGATTTATTTAAGTAATAAATCTAGTTTATTTAGAATGTATTAACACAAAAACTTAAATTTTTACTTCAAAGTCACGTGACTTTAAACACCAGCCACGACGTATGACGTTGCATAGGTCGGTTGCGTTCCGAATCACGCTGCCCACCTTAATCGTTGTGATCACCGTGAGTGTTATTCGGACCGCACCCTCATACAGAATATGGCTTTTTTGTTGTCGTTTACGACCGGTTTAGGTAAGTTGTGACGTCAACGCGACAGCTGACAGTTAGACAGCGTTTTTGCGGCCAATTTAAACATGAATAATATTATTATTGCTTTTTCTTGAAAATGTGAAAAATTCATTAGGAATATAATTTTACATAATCTAAAATTAAATAACAAGAAGCACTAAAAAAAAATTTTTAAATTTCTAGCGCCGGGCGAGCCGAACACGCTGAGTCAGCGCCTGCGCCGGCCCCCCGCGTTCCTCTCGGCCGCTTCCACCCCCCGCTCCACCCCACGCAGCACCCCCGCGCGCTCCGTCTCCAGAACAAGAACACCAGGTAGATACAATATACACACAACCTATTGAACATCATGCTAGGAGCATAGCTTGAATGGGAAGTGCATGTGTGGGTAGATGTGAAAAAGCATCAATGTGTGCGTATTTGTGCCACAATACCGAAGTGTATCAACTATGCAAAAAAATTAAAATCTAATAAAGCAGATAAAGAAGGCAGTCGAAGATTGACAGACAGTGCAACATCTGTACCTACCTGTGTTTTTATTATTTTATTTAAATGGATAGTCTATCATGCGGTCGAAAAACATTTGGTGCACTACGTTATGATGAATTTTCATTTTACCGAATGCTAAAGCATAATGCTTTTCAGGGATCTCAAAATATCTATCACCCCCCAAAGAAAGGTGCTGGTAATCTGACATATTTTATTTGTCGTTTTTTGTCGGGAAACAGGTGATCCCACCTGACCCCAGCGGCCCTAACATGCATGGCACAAAGATAAATTAGACCCGTTCATCTCTATGACTATCTCTTTCGTCGGCACTAGTGTGAGAGAGACGCACTTAGAGATAAGACGGTCTATCTTATCTTTGTGCCATGCATAATAGGGCCGCTGTTCCAAAAACGCGACAAGTTAGAAATCCTAACATAATCAGTTTAGCTATAGTAGATTGTTGCACCAAGCAGAAAGTGATTCATTATTGCGCCGAGTGTTAGTTTGGAGCCCGAACGCAAGTGAGGGCTCTAAAAACACGAGCGCAATAACAAACCACTTGATGCGAGGTGAATAATCTGCTTTTATTTCTACTACTGCAAAAAGTTGGTAAAAAAACGTAAAGGTACAGTTAAACCTAACTAGCTAACTTAAATATTTATTTTATTCTAAGGCTCCGCTGTCTGTCTGTCCGTCCGTCCGTCTGTCACCAGGCTGTATCTCATGAACCGTGATAGTTAGACATTTGAAATTTTCACAGATCATGTATTTTTCTTACCGCTATAACAACAAAAAGCAGAATAAAATAAATATTTAACGGGGCTCCCAACAAACGTGATTTTTTGCCGTTTTTATTGATAATGGCACGGAACCCTTCGTGCGCGAGTCTGAGTCGCACTTGGCCGGTTTTTTAATAACAATTTAATTTCCTCTCAATATCCCTAGTGCCCGAAATGAAACGCCTCAGCAGCCCCTCAAGGCAGATGCCACCAGGATTCTACACATACCCCTTCAATAAAGTGGTGGAAGAGGGAGAGACCGTGGTGTTCCAATGCGCCGTCAAAGGTCTCCCTTCCCCCTGGGCGACGTGGGACAAGGATGGCGTTATCGTGACACCGTCGTCTCGAATCACGATAAAGGAGAAAGAAGAAATACGCATTCTAGAAATAGAACAAGTGAATATCGAGGATGTTGGCATCTATAGGATATCGGTGGAGAATGACTACGGGAGGGCTGAAGGTTCGGCCAGGCTGGAGGTTATTACGCAAAAAGGGAAGTTCTACGCTGGTGTTAGGGCGTATAGTGCTTCACCAAGAAGATTGGCGCCGTACAAACGGTGTCCGTCTAATTCCAAAGACTGATTGGTCGAAACCAAGTTGAAAACGTAAGTGTGTGTAACTTCAACTCATTGCGCGCGGCGCTGTGTTCGTGAGCTTGTAAATATACAGATTTGATTTGTGTGCCACCTTACGCACACAACGCCGCGGTTTATCAATAGTTTAACTTAATGTATGCAAAGCGAATCTGGGTACCCATTTAATTCTGCCCAGCGAATGCGGTCAGCTTATTACGTGTATATTGGAGCATGCTATAGCTGTTCAGTTTACAAATACCTGTGGCCGAATTCAGAAACGCCACTAAGCATTTGATTAGAGATTAAATAGTTAAATCAAAAACGTCATTAAAACGTCACTTTAATTAAAGATCAAATTGAGTGGCTTTTCTGAATTTGCCCAGTATCTCACAGATTTTTAAAGTTCCTTGAAGATATATAATTATGTATTGGGCGCTGGCGTAGGACGCAACCTGGGCGGACATCTCCATGAAGCGTCCTCTGCGTTTTTACCAGAGCTGGAGTCGTATTATGAGCTCTTAATTCCAGGCAGTTTCAGGCGTAAATTGAGCTGCCTGAAAAATTCGTACAAAGGACGCGCTAAAGCCGGCCTCTTTAGCGAGCTCTGTTACTAATTTTCCAGGCAGCTCAGTTTACAGCGGACACTGCCTGGAATTAAGAGCTCATAATACCCCTGTACGAGGCGAGCGGTGAGCAAATAAAAAGTCCACCAATAGGATCGCTTTCCTTGAAAAATTAAGCAATTCTATTGGTAGACTTTTCCCCGCGCACCAAGTATAGGTGTCTCGGTTCTGAATTTAACTTTGTTGCGTTCGGGGTTGACACCCTTGGTCCGGAGACATTTGGAAGAGGCTGGTGGAAGAATCCGGGGCTTGTGGAATCTGCTTGCATATAGCGAGAAAACGCTGCCGGCATTCGGTACAATGCCACGGCGACAATTTTTAGGTTTAATTTCGTTTTTATTTAGTTGTAATAAACTTTATCAACAATTGATGACTGCTACTTACTTATTTTTTTAGACTAATTTATACAGCAAAACATGCTCCAATTTTGGACTGTACGTTTTTAATGTTTATATTGTTATTTCAATGTGACTCTTCTTTTCAGGTTATTAAAGGAGCAACGTGTGAAAATTTCCTTTTTTTATTTTATCTGTGCATTTTATTTTTAATATAACGTGACTTAAATGCGTGTCACAGCTGTGTTACCGATGTTAAGTTTTTGTTTTCTGTTAGGTTGTGTCCGTTTTGCTTCACGCATTTTGTCGCAAATTCAACCTTATAATTATGTAACTACATCCCATTTTACAGAGGTACAATTTTAAAATGTCTATGCTATACTTGTAAGATATTTGTTCACAGTTGTGGGTTTGATGACTATATTACAAGAAACAATGTTCCACATAATCTAAAATCTGCTTAGGGTCTTACAAAGTATTGAAATAAGATGGAAAACGACGCCATGTGTGAAGTGACTTTCTCCGACAATTTGCTTGTTATAATGTTGTATAGAACGCGTCAAGTCAAAGCTTGCAAAATTAACAAAGTTCGCTTAGACTACCAGGTGCCAAAGCGCTGGGCACGCAATGTGTTAAACGCTTGGATGCGCACAATGTGTAAGGCAGTGAGTGTGTTGAAATAGATCGAGAAATTGAGATGTTAGATCTTGAGAGAGATAACAACGCGCGAATCGGCCAGCGAGCGAGCGAGCGGCAACCTACTGCGATTTACAGCTCCAAGCAACGCGACGGCCGAGCTTACCTAAAGTGCGGAATAAAACCCGCCTGATAATACCTACGATGGAATAAGACGACGCAGTTAGCCTAGTTGGTAATGACCCTGCCTCCGGAGCTAGCGGTCCCGGGTTCGATTCCCGGTAAGGGCAAATATTTGTGTGATGAGCACGAATGTTTGTTCCTGAGTCTTGGATGTTTCTATATCGTCTAGTAACCATAACACAAGCCTTTAGCTTACTTTGGGACTCGATCGATTTTTGTTAAGATTGTCCTGTATTTTTGTTTTATATATATAAAAATGAAGTTCCATTATACCATTGACGCTCGTACGCACTCGATGAAGCAGATACGCTGTTTTTTTTACGTATTATCGCATGGAAGCCATCGGTGTGCGCCTCGGCAAACATTGCTGACGAACTACGCGGGAGCCTCAACAGCATTCTGAAGGCGTTATACTGTACTAGCTGTTCCTGTGACTTTGTTCGCATGGGATAGGGATGAAAAATATCGTATGTTTTATTCCAAGATATAGGCTATCTGCCCGTCAACTTTCATGAAATCTGTCCAGCCGTTTGCGCGTGATTGAGGAACAAACGTCCAAACATCTTCACATTGTATACTTTCACATTTATAATAATTTAGGATTTGTTCGAGTCTGATAAAAAAAACATGTAACTATGTAGACTGCGTGCGCCTTAAAATGATTTTTGTAAGCTTTGATTTGTTGCGTCTTAAATTATGACATTAAATAAAGTGTTGCCTAAGTTAGAACCCTGGGGTATTGTAATAAATTTAATACGAGTTTACTGCATTTTATTTATTTCCTCATCTGAATTCCATTTTATACCTTCGAGCTGATTGATGATGGAGCCAGATGAATAGTGGAACTCTTCAATGGCTAATATTAAAACCGTCTAGTTTGGGCTGTTTTTTTTTTGACGAGCGAGAACAATACATTAGACTTGGTGGCGAGGGTTCTTCCTTACTGATGAGTGATGAGTATTGACTTAGTGATGGTGGTCGCACTGGTAGGTGACGTTTCGTACATTTGAATGCATAAGGTACTTCTAAAAGCATGTTATTTACTTATTTTTACTCCACCCTGTCTAGCGAGATTTCTTACCAGTCAGCCCTTTAGACAGTCAACATTATTTTCTAGATTTTACTTCACCTAATATATATAAACAATAAATTTTAACTTACAAATTTTTTACGTAATTACCTATATTTTATGTTTTGCTGCTAATACCTATTGTAAAAGTTTGTATGTATGTGTACATTGTTAAATACACCTATAAAATAAGCACACGATAAGACTTCTAAATTAAGCAACAGGAATCTTCTCAGTACAATCTTCTGTAGCATCAGAATTGATGAGTTAGAATCCTAAAAACGATTGTGAATGTGCTTGGTATTCACTGACCTAATATATACCCAAAAAGTCAAAAGATCATGAACTCTTATAGTTTTGCTGGGCAGTAGGTGCTCTTGCAGCATCAGACCTAAGTACTTGGAATCCGACGTTTTTTGACTTTGAATTCGGAATCGAGGCATTAGTAACTGTAACGGCATAGTTATGCTCTGCAGCATCAGGATTCGAGGATTGAAAGTTAAAATTATCATCATTCATGTTAATAGAATGAAACAATAATATCGTTTAAACATTTAATGATGGGCATTCATTAAATATTGGATTCATTGCAAGTTCGGGCTGATTGTCGCATAACATGTAGCTGGTAAGAGTTCTTCAATCCCGCCTGATAGCCCACCAACTATTTTACCGTTGTATACCAGTGGGCCCCCGGAATCCCCCTTCCGAGGTTGTTGGTGTCAGAGCATGTAGGTGTGAGAAAAATAGCCGGCTGGAACACTTGCTAAAGGCAAGGAATCACTAAACCTTTGCCCATCTGAAGTGGGCGAAACGTCTTCCAAGTTAATATCTTTTGGAAAAATTCCCTCCTTGATTGTAAGACCGCATCCGGCGGACTTGGCCGGCAGCCCCAGGAGTCTTATAATCTACTACAGAAATCTTTTGTAACACCTATTAGGAACGTATTTAGTTAAAAGTAATCCATTATCATTTAGTACCGACCAAGGCATCCGAAACGAAGACCTTCATATTATTGTTTTGGCATAAGTAAGGACTCTCCATATCGCACTATCATTAGGTCACCACATCACGTATGCAATGTCCGACAGTGAGTACCCAGGTCTACCTACTGCTGGAGCAGGATCTTCTTATTGGTTTCTCCTCCGACCGCTGACAGCGAACGGGAACTTTTTGTGGAAGGGTTTTCGAGGTAGACTCTCGGCCGCAATCTCCTGGCTTCCGCCCAAATAGCCTTCACATTACAATCAGCAATATGCTTATAATTATTTGCATTCTTCCTTTTTTTGAGACCAAATATTGTATTGTATTGCAGCTGATTGTGACTTTTCTCAGCGTTATTGTTAGGTACTTGTAGCGTGTGTTGCTTGATAAGAATGGAGGATTGAATTGGTTTGGTTGCAACATCAGATTTTATGTTATAGGTTTCATGTTTTATTGCAGAAACTATAAACATATAGTGCTCATGTGGTATTAAATAAGTTATAAATTTTAAGTTACAAAAATAATGATTTTAGATTATTTTTTTGGAAATGCAGGTCTGCAATGTTGTATATAATTATAATCGAGATAAATAATTTAGAAAAAAAAAAAAACAGTTTTATAAACAGTAGTAATTCACCTCGGGATTGAATTGGAATTGAATTTGGTTCGAGTGTCAGATACCTATACCCGAGGTCTAATATGCCACGAACTGCGCTAGAAGGTACGATTGATGATCTATCAATTATTGTGTTTTGTTTATTTATAATTAGGTACTTTATTATAAATAATATGCTTACAGAAGGCAGAAAAAGATGTACCGATCTCAATAATTAATTAAAACTCTTAATATGACATTTTATTGAAAATGAAAAACGATAATGAAAATTTAAATATTTATTTAGCAAGTAGGCCATATGGGCTCTTTCACGTCTGAAGCTACCAGGAGGGCTAGCACGACATGCCCGCGAGTCGTTTGTCGCTCAGTGCGTCTCTGGAAAAACTAGTCAAGTATGTAAGGGATGCACTGAGCGACAAATGACTCGCGGGCAGGTCGTGCTAGCCGTGCAGCGCTTCGAAAGGTGACATCTGCTGAGAAGAAACGCCGCAAGAAACTCAGCCCCGAAAGGCTTCCAAAATAATAGCCCCCTGTAACTGAATTCTTAACTATTACTTGGTCAAATCAGCAGGCTGACAGCGAAAGGCGCGGGCTGGAGGGCGCCGGCACCCCCGTGGTCTCTCGAATGCAACCTCCTGGCTCCGGATAAAAACGGGTTCCACTTTGCAATAAGTAACCTCATAATGGGTTTGCATTCTCATTTCTTTAGTAAAACTTAATGTGTTGCAGTGAAAGATAAAATTTTAAACCCTTTCGGCGTTGTATAAACTTGATTACCTAAATGTGTTTTCTTATAAAAATGAATGTTAGAATTCTCGATATTGTGGAAATTCAGCAATTGTTTTGATTTATCGACATTCACGTTAATTTTATTGCATTTTTACTAGCTGCGTCGGCGTATTGTTTGCAAAAACTAATACCATATTTAACTAAGTAGGAATAACAAATAGGAACCGTTTAAGAGACAATAAAACGCAATGAAACAAAATTAAACATTATTATCGTTGAAACATTTAATGATGGGCATTCATTACATATTGGATCTATTGCAAGTTCGGGCTGATTTGCGCATAACATGTAGCTGGTAAGAGTTCTTCAATCCCGCCTGATAGTACACCAACAATTTTACCGTTGTATACCAGTGGACCCCCGGAATCCCCCTTACAAGAGTGTTGGTGTCAAAGCATGTAGGTGTGATACATTTAGCCAGACGGAACAATGACTGCTGAAGTGAAGGAGCCACTAAACCTTCGTCCATCTGACGTGGGCGAAACATATTCCATGTTTTGGATAAACTGCCTCCTCTGTAGGACCGAATCCAGCGTACTTGATCGGTAGTGCCACAAGAGCCTTATAATCTACTGCCGAAGTCTTTTCAAACGCTTTGTTAGGAACTTTTTTAATTAAAAGTAATGCATTATCATTATAATGACCAAGACGACGCGGTTAGCCTAGTTGGGAGTGACCCTGCCTCCGAAGCTAGCGTCCCGGGTTCGATCCCCAGTGAGGGCAAATATTTGTGTGATAAGCACGAATCTTTGTTCCTGAGTCTTGGATGTTTCTCATGTATTTAAGTATTTATTTCTCTATATTAGTATGTATATCGTCGTCTAGTATCCATAACACAAGCCTTTAGAGCTTACTTTGAGACTAGATCGATTTGTGCAATGATTGTCCCCTGATTTATTATTATTATTGTGTATTATTTACGACATCCGAAACATGGACGGTCATGTTTTGACGACTCTGAAAGGCATTGGTTTCTTTTGGCGTGCAGTGAGAAATCAGTATATCGCACTATTATTGGGTCACCACATGACGTATGCAATGTCCGGCAGTGAGTATCCACGAGTACCGCAGGAGTAGGATCTTATCATTGGTTTCTCCTCCGATCGCTGGCTAACGAACGGGAACTCGTTGTGGAGGGTTTCCGAGGTAGACTCTCGGCCGCAACCTCCTGGCTTCCGAAAGGGAAGGCTCATTACAATCAGCAGTATGCTTGTAATTCTTTGCATTCTTAGATTATTTTTAGATAAACTGTTGCAGCTGATTGAGAATTTTGTCAGCGTTATTGGTAGGTACTTGTTATTGTATGTTGCT
The DNA here is from genome assembly GCA_947859335.1 of Tortricodes alternella. Classification (NCBI taxonomy): domain Eukaryota; kingdom Metazoa; phylum Arthropoda; class Insecta; order Lepidoptera; family Tortricidae; genus Tortricodes; species Tortricodes alternella. The sequence goes on from OX401970.1 coordinate 1,823,440, forward strand.
TTATAATAGTGGAGGAATATTAGATTATATTTTATGGGTTTCATGTTATATTGCAGTAACTATAAACATTATACTGCTCACGTGGTAATAAATAAGTTAGAAGTTTTAAGTAGGTACCTAACCTAAATAATGATAAAGTACTCGTACCTATAGATATTTATTTCAAATGCTATTTTTGCAATGTTGCCTGTATAATTTTTAAGAAAAATATTAGAAACAGTTTAAGGAAAAATTGTATTTAACTCGGGATCGAATTTGAATTGATTTTGGTTTCGAGTGTCAGATATACTCGAGGTCACATGTCACGTAGTTACTAGAAGGTACGATTGACCTATCTATTGTTTTATTATACCTATCTACTTTATTTTTATGCTTTCAGAAGGCAGAATATATCTACTCTGCCATTGAAATTATGAATATATTAATAATAAACTCTTAATATGAATTCTTTATCTTTATAATTAAATACACAAGGTCAATTGCGAACTCTCCTCACTCTGAAAATTAAAGTTATGTAACTTGTTCTTACACGTAATAACATGAAACTTTGATGCAAATTATAGTAAAAGTGTTACAGTTAGGTATACTTGTTAAAATAAATGTTAAATGTTTGATATTGCTTGATTTTTGATTGTTTAATTTAAACCTATTTACAATACCCCCAAATTTAAACCTAACTCGCGCTGGACAGCAAGGTGACTTGCTGGACTAGCCACGATCCAGAGAATGCTATAATTATATCGTTACACATTGAATTTCTTTCTCTTTTTGTCAACCATGAGTAAGATAGGACAGGTAAAAACAAAAGTCTTTATCAGGGTAATACAGTCCTTATCCTTTTGGCTGCCAAGCATGTCTGAGAAGTAACATGAATTTCAACTTTAAGTCAAGGTAATGAAGGACTTTCTTACCCTGTATACGCACACCTTTATGCGCGCTGTCACGGATAGTCGACAACGGCGTTCAAAAGGTTTCACGTACGCTAAGTTCGATAATCCGAGTTGAAGCAGACTATTTATTAGATTTTACATTAATTTCATATTTCTTAACTTTACTTACTATTATTAATATAAAACAAATTTATAGTTATATTCGTACTTATACATATATAAGTAGAATACAAAAAAATCCAACGAATTGAGAACCTAATCCTTTTTTGAAGTCGGTTAAAATAGAGCGCCTTAAGCCGCTGTCAACGCTGCCTGCACATTTCTTGTTGAAGACAAATTTCCGCACCTTCTATAGATGTCGAATGTAGCGTAGCGTAATCTAAGTCATTATTCGTTCGTATATTCTCAGTAGTTTTATGGAGATGTTAGTGTTCACTTGAAATAAATACGCCTTTACCCACGATTTATTTGTCAGAGATGGTCCGACATGTGCCAACCCCAGCGGCCCTAGCAAGGTTGAGACAAGGATACGTTAAACCGTCTTATCTCTAAGGGCGTCTCTCTCACCCTAGTGCCGACGAAAGAGATAGTCAGAAAGATAAATGGGTTTAACTTATTCCGGTGTCTGGCATGCCAGGGCCGCTGAAAGACACCATACGACATGAATTCGTTTGGATTACTTCTTCAGGGGTTGGGTGCGATCGCAGCTAATCTTTTGAACGCCATAGTCGGTTGTGGGCGACAGCAGATTTCCGTGCCCCTGACGCCATGACATGCCGTTTCCATATATTTTGTCGGCTACAGCCGTTACTCGGCGTCCGAGGCACGCTCTCTCGCATTCAGCCGTGGCGTTCGAAAGGTAAAAGCCGCCCAGTCATAATGTCTCACGAAAGTTTAAATTTGACTATGTCATGTGTTCTTTGCCTCTCTTCACGAGTTCGTCAAACAGTCAAGTTTCAACTAAATGTGTTTAGAGTTTCCTGGTAAAAACAAAGAGTTTTGTTTTGAGTTCCTATTACTTTTTTTGTAAAAAAATCTAACAGGAAGACTGGCAGGTAACAATCTTTTTGACATTGCCACCAAATAAACAAAGCAACTGAAATAATTTTAGACAAGAAATTTTCAAAGCATACGTACAGCACAAAATTACAAAGTTATATTCTCTAAGTAATGGATGTTTTACTCAGAATAACCCGCACATTCGAGAACGTCAGAAATACGATCAAATCAAAAAGTACTTCGGAGCGCTCGTTGAGTTTGAAAAAAGATATCCAGGCTATAGCAGCTGACCTGGTGATTCTTGGAAAAGAGAGCCATGAAACGTTCGTCCGGGCCCTCGCCATGGAGGGCTACCTCGCCCTACTCTCCGCGAAGACAATGCCAGTCTCCCTTATAGAAAAAAGGGACATGCTGCAAGTAGCTTTTGAGAAATTAAAGCCGTTTGCCCTCAAAGAAGAATGTCTGTTCATCTACCTCCGCATTCAGAATCTCTTTTGCTTCTACCTTATTCAGCTGGATCAAATTGAGATCGCTCGAACGATCCTCGAGGGGTCGGAGGACCTCTACGAGAAAATCTCCAAAAGTCAGCCTGACAAGTACTTGGACGCGGAAGACTTGTTCACAGCTGAACCGTTATCTTACGTCCGCCGCGTCAACCCGGAGAAGATAGACAAAGTGATCACCAATAACGTTCAGATGCAGGCGTTCTTGTATAACAAATTAAACATACCTGATAAGTACTGTCTTTACAACCATACGGCGTTGAGACGCCAATTGGAACTAAAGGAAGGCACCCCGCAGGACTGGGCGCTCCGCACGGCGCGCCTGGGCAACTATTTCACCTACCTCCACCAACTCGGCAACGCTCGGCATCACCTCTGCGCCGCCTACCACGTCCTGCGAACTTGCCACGACAACTGCAAGCAGATGCCCGAAGAATTCGCCCCGCAAAAAGCAGATTTTGAAATCAATTTCCTCGAACTCGGACATCATTGGGTCAAATACGGACTCACTCTTTTCAAACTATCAAAACAGAACATCTTAAACAGGTATTTCTCGGAGGAATCTTCTAGGGCGGACTTGTGGAAGACTGTGGACTTTTCCTACGAGGCTGAGGTCGAGAGCAAATTTGATGACGAGAATATGAAAGATATGGGCGCAGAGAAGTCGAAGGGCGATGCTTGCACAGAGAAGCTGTTTCGGTTCCCGTCGCTGGATCTAAAGCAGATGGAGTCGAGGGTGCCTCAGGAAAAGGTCTGCACGTTCGAAGATGCGCGAAAACTATTCGCATTCACCCACAAGTGGTTGATGCGGACGAAACATTATTACGATTTTGAGCACCATCCGGCGCAGTACATTTCTTGTTCTTTGCAATTGGCAGAGGTTTACGAGCATCTGGCTTTCTTCGAAAAAAACATCGACAACCAGTACAGCATTCAGAAGCGGCGAGCGGATGTATTAGATTCTTTAAACTCTTTGCTGAAGAACTGCGATGGTATGATGTCTGTGCAGATCGACGTGATACGCGAACTGTCGCAAGTTCAGCTGGAGCTCATGGCTTTAAATCTGCAGAAGCTGTGGCGTGAGGAGTCGCAGAGCAACATCTTCAGTATGGACGCTGACGCGGACTCGATCATCAACTCGTTGGGATCGGAATCGAATAAGACGCTAACGGGAAAACTATACGGTTCATCGAAAAATATATTCTTGAGAAAGATGGAAGCAGCCACTTCGCTAAATGGGAAACTTTTCAGACTGAGCGGCCAGATGAGGCCAGCCTGTCCCTCGCAGCTCAGTTTCGGTTCGGCTTTAATGAAATTCTAAACGTCAGTGGGAAATTGACTGTTAAAATAAAAATCGTTAAGTTATCAATCACGCGATATTTTTTATGATTGATGTAACTAACAAATTAAATTAACAGAATAAATCATATTTTCCTAATTTGCATATCTTTTTCCCGACCAACACCGTTGCTTTTGTTTGCACAAGGTTCTGGACGTTTCTTTCACACAGGGGTCGTATTATGAGGTCTTAATTCCAGGCAGTTTTCGCCGTAAAATGAACTGCTTGGGAAATCTAATCTAATCTATATATCTAATACTTTTAAACGAGCAATTCTGTATATATAATCTGAATCTCAGAAATGGCTCTAACGATTTTCATGAAATTTAGTATGCAGGGGGTTAAGGAGGCGATAAATCGATCTAGCAAGGTTTCATTTTTAGAAAACTTCGTTTTATCCGTGTTTTCAAGCGGTGAAAAACTGCTACAATATTATTAGAATACGAAGGTAAATTTCCCCAACACAACTAGGTTATAATAGCTCAAGTGGGAAATCGGGCGGTCCCGAAACCAGAAGACCCCGGTTCGAGTCCAGATGATTATATTTTTCCCTTTTCTTCCAAGTTCCTTCTTTTGTGCGAAATACTATTATTGGGAGCCCTTTATGAACGCATAAAATTCGTATTTAAATATAAGTTCCAAAAAATACGATTACCAAAAAAACCACCAAAAAAAATACCAAAAAAAGAAAACTAGCAAGCTCGGTCATCCAGGTAGTTCGTATTATGAGCGCACTAAAGCCGGCCTCTTAAGGGCGCTCATAATATGAATCTTCCAGGCTTAATAATACGAATCTTACTAATTCGATTTTGTACATACATACATATCATCACGCCCGAAATCCCTAATGGAGTGGGCAGAGCCACAAGACTACTTGTGGCCACGTTCGATTAATTAGTCCTAAGATGGTATAATGAACCGTATGGTGACAGGTGCTCAGCCCATCGCCCATACAGATAGTCCACCATGTTGGAGAGGACCCGTCCCTTTTCACATTCATTCACAAAAAAAAAACTATAAAGGTTTTCTTATTAAAATATTTATTATCTAGTTAGCATAACTTATTAGCTTGTATATGTAGTAATATCGTATTTTACAAAAACTTTATCAAGCAAGTGATATTTTTTATTTGTACATAATTTCATAATCCTACCAGAATTATTATATCAATTTATCAAAAAACTTACAATTAATAATTGCATTATTTCCATACAAAATAGTGTGTTCGTCAAAAATTTATGATAATGACTATTAAGTATTACGAATTAAGGTGCAAAATTGAACCAAGATACAAGGATAGATGACTCGGATGAGGGCGTTGTGGACTGTAGTGGTTTTTTATGTATAAAACAGACAAATACGCAAACATTGATACTTCTCTATATCTACGCATACATGCAAATGCTGCCTCAGTGATTCATCTATGAATTTTGCACAATATTTCGGAACAAATGCTAAACTGTGGATACTGAACCTTACAAGGCAAACTAACACCTATTTCACAGGGATTAGACTCTATTATTCAGTTCCGGTCATGCCCACTACATAATAGAAGTTACATAAAAATAATAGTGACGCAAAATATTTAAACATAACAAAAAAAAAATTAGGTATATTAAAATATAGCCCATAAATATAATTAGTTGTAAACTGATGGCCGAATTCACAAACGCCGTTTGAGCGTTTGATTGAGATCAAATAGTTAAGTCTCCGTCAAGCAGTCAAGCGAAACTTTTTTCGCAAAAAGGAATCCGTTAGTGGAAAACTGTTTGAAAAACAAAATTATATATAAACAAATATATATATATATATATATATAAATCAATAAATCAACTTACAATTAATAACTGCAAAACGGCTGGATTGAATACGATGAAATTTTCAGGCAATCTTCAGATTAGCCCAGCGGGTGATCCTGTGAAGTTTGGTAGACGTACGAAGCTGGGGCGGGTCGCTAGTCTCAAATAATATACTACATTATCGAAAACGAAATTAGGCACTAAAAAGTAGAATAACCCAAAGATCAATTTAAGTGGCCCTTGTGAATTCGGCCATGATAAACCATTAATTTTGAAAGCAAACTGGGAAAGAATAGGGCCCATAATCGTTTAACAAGTTACGACTTGGCAACTTCCGGAATGGGAAAACAAATATCCTGAGCAAAAACCTTTACCTCGAAATCCGAGGTTGCAAAAACAACTTCGATCTCGTTAGTATACAGTTCAAATGGGACAACACAAAAAGCAATATACGAATTTAAAAATAAATCAGTCTATATTCAAAAATACATACTTAAAACGTTTGCTGCATTCAATTTTATTATGACACAGTCAAACTTACTTTTTTTAAATATAAATATTTTGAAATCATATAGTCTCTCCGTTCGAATCAACTGCCAAATACATTTCATACAAAAAGAGAGAACATTTTCATTTTAAAAACGTGTTTGTCTTTTGTATGAAGTGTAAGTCTTCTTAAGGAGTGTGAACCTACGGCTTTTTCATACAAAAGCGATAACGATTTCCACCCCTTAAATGTTAACCGATTATGACCAATTTTTGATAGGTTGTTAGACAGAACAAAAATCTATGTCTATACGTTTTGGTTTTTTTACTATAATCAATAAATTCAGTTTTACTGTTGTTTTAGAATTTTCATACAAAACTAATTTTGGCGTTTATTTGTTATTTGTTGATCTTTAATCAATATTCAAAAAACGTATAGACCTAGATTTTGTTCTGACTGACAACCTATCAAAAATTGATCAAAATCGGTTAAAATTTAAGGGGTGGAAATCGTTATCACTTTTTGTATGACAATTGTGATTTTTGCCAAAAGGCAAAGGCATACACTTCAGGAAACAAAAATTGTTCCTCCTGTGACCAGAAGTTAACGAAATCGACTGCTTAATTGTACGTTTTCTTCACACAGGCCAAAACTATGCCTAATGTCCTACATGCGGATATAGACCAAGCAACAAAATCAGGCCTCAGGGTCCCTAACTTTCGGGAACGGGATTGGACAGTTCTGAACCTAAACGTGTGTATGACCCAAAAATCAATATTTTCATACAAAAGGCGATAACGATTTCCACCCCTTTAATGTTAACCGATGTTCACCAATTTTTGACAGGATCAGAACAAAATCTAGGTCTATACGTTTTTTTGAATTTTGATTAAAGTTCAAGAAACTCAGATAATGCCGAAATTAGTTTTGTATGAGAATACCAAATCCACAACAAAACGGAATTTATTGATACATACATACATAGAATCACGCCCGAAATCCCTAATGGGGTGGGCAGAGCCACAAGACTACTTGTGGCCACGTTTGATTAATTAGTCCTAAGATGGTATGATGAATCGCATGGTGACAGGTGATCAGCCCATCACCCATACAGATAGTCCACCATGTTGGAGAGGACCCGTCCCTTAGTCGACTTTTACGACATGCCAGTATGATAAGCGTCTGCACGCATTCTATGCTATTTCTTCACTCCGAGTGCAGCAGAGTGCTATTAATTATAGTGAAAAAATCAAAACTTATAGATGTAGATTTTGTTCTGACTGACAACCTATCGAAAATTGGTGAACATCGGTTAACATTTAAGGGGTGGAAATATATCATCTTTGTATGAAAAGTCGTAGGTTGTCACTCCTCTTAAGGATATTTAAACACCATTATATTGTATTGCAATGATGTGGGCGGGATAGATCGCGCGCGCTGCTGCCGGAAATGTCCATGCCTTAAAGTTCGTTTCTAATTTGGTAAAGTAAAATGACGTTTAGAATGTTGCCAGTTTTCGTCTTTTTATTTAGAAAGGGTTGTACCAAAATCGGTAACAATCGATAATTTTACATTGATTATCGTTCTGAAACAGAATAAATATATTAAATATATAGATCCTCGATCACTGTCTTTATGTCACACAGCAAAACGACATAGAGCAATACTCTACAATCTTTATAAGTCGCCTTATTAATAATATAAAAAATAACTATATTCTTAAAGAAAATTTATATAATCAACTGGTATCATTATTTCCATCTCAAAAGTCATTATACGTCACCAAATTAAAAATAAAGGACTTTAAATCTTACGCGAATGTATGTGGGTCGCTTTTAGATTAAACATTCTGTCGTGTAAAGATGAGTGGCAAAAGGGCACAATTTTAATCATGGACGCATTCAAATTTAGACCGAATCACTTTCTGCTTAGAATCTGAATTAACACTTTCGTTGAAAGATTACAACACAGGTTACAATTTTAATGGAATGCATTGAACAAATATCCTAGACACCACTTAGCCTAACTTTTACTATCAAATAATGCGCGGGTTTTTAGAGCGCTTCATAGAAATACTAAGAACCAACGCCACTCTCGCGATGCTCACTTTTTTGGTGTCAAAACGCGAGTTTATACCATCGCACTCAGTAAATAGTGCAGACATCAGAGTTCTTATTACATTGAAGAAAGGTCTGTTATTGGTTGATTAATTAATGCGTTTTGTTTGTGTGGTTCGTAGCTTAGCGAGCAATAAAAGACAAGGTATGAATCAGACAAAATAAGAATGTAAATAATATCATAAGCACTAAGACGTCAGCAATAGAGCTTCGTAACGATTGAAATAAGTTAACGATTCGACTTTTCTCGGCTATTATCGGCTAAAGCCGGAGACGAAAATGACACAAGTTACATTGCCGCGATTTCTTTTAGGTAGCATTCAACTTAAAGTATTGTAAACGTTCTGCAGGGTGTCCGCGGCAGGTGGCGGTTCTATTATATTATTTAAAGACGGTCTAAAATTTAAGGAGCGCAGGGACCTGTCCGGCCATTCTGTCGAGCGCATTTGCGAGATCGCCAGTGCAGAAACGGATCAGTATCTAATATTGTGTGTCTACAGGCCACCTACTGCAAACTTAGCTATTTTTATCAATACAATGGAAGATGTTCTCAGTAAAGCGATTAATAGTAAGAAATCAGTTGTGGTCTGCGGAGATTTCAATGTTGATACTTTAACACAGTCGGTTGAAAAACATCAATTTGTATCCCTTTTTAAATCCTTTAATTTAGATTGTTTATTTAACGAACCGACCAGGGTCACCCCCACTTCTGCCACTTGTCTAGATAATATTTGGATCAACTGTCAGTATCTGGAAAAATCGATTGTTAGTGGAGTGCGCTCGGATCATAAAGCTCAAATTGTCAAATTACCTTGTGCTAGGGTAAATCCAGATAAGGTAATAGAAATTAGACCATTGACTAAAAATAGACTTCAGTGCCTAAAATCAAACATCGCGTTTAAAATATCCACTTCTGAAGCCAAACCGAATGGTCCGAACGAACAGTTTAAAATGTTATTAGATACCGTGTGTACTGAATTTCACAGAACCTGCATTAAGAAACGTATTCAGATAGGGCTTAAAGTCACTTTTAATGAATGGGCTACAACTGGGATTCGTAAAAGTAGGGACAACTTGTACCAACTGTACGACAAGAGATCTTGTACTACTGATGAACGCTTCCACCAGTATGTTAGGGATTATTCTAAATTGTTTAAAATCGTATGCAATAAAGCTAAGTCAGCCCACCTCAACAGTAGAATTCAATCATCCAGCAATAGAGTTAAAACTGTTTGGAAAATTATAAATTCAGAAACCGGCCAGAAAAAGAACGCAGAGGCTTCTATTTCCTTAAAAATAAAAGACACGCTTATCACAGACGGGATTGACGTAGCAAATGAATTTAACACTTTCTTTTCTAGAATTCCCATTGAAACGACTAGATGTTTAGCTTCCTCTTCCAATACTGCCGGTCTACTACTAAATGAATACATTAGTCTTAGTAATATATCTCATTTTAAGTTCTCCCACGTTTCTGTCATAGACATTTTAAAGACGTTCAAATTGTTAAAGGTGAAGAAAACGGAAGACTTATGGGGCGTATCAGTTAAGGTTCTTGATTCTATTCTAGACGTCGTTGCGCCATCTTTAGCCCTTATATTCAATAGTTGCATAGATGAAGGCATCTTTCCCGACTTAATGAAATTCAGTAAAGTAGTACCCATTTTCAAATCGGGCAAAAAGGATAATCCTTCTGATTACCGCCCTGTGTCAATTTTGCCAGCGTTTAGCAAAATATTCGAAAAAATAATGCTAACGCAGATGTTACAACATTTCAACTCTAATAACATTTTACATCAACAGCAGTTTGGATTTACTAAGGGTAGGTCTACCACCGACGCGGGTGCTAGCTTAGTTAAATTCATTTTAGAGGCTTGGGAAGACTCACACGATGCCATTGGTGTCTTCTGTGACCTTTCCAAAGCTTTTGATTGTGTAGATCATGACACTTTAATTCGAAAATTAAAATTCTATGGCATTTGCGGCGATGCCCTTCAACTCGTTAGATCTTATCTTACACAGAGATTGCAGAAGGTATCAGTTAACGGTGCAGTATCTGCAGAGACTGTGGTGGAAATGGGAGTGCCCCAAGGATCAATTCTTGGCCCTTTCCTGTTCCTTGTCTATGTAAATGACCTTCCTTACATGGTAAGCCAAATATCAGGCATAGTCATGTTTGCAGACGATACTTCTTTGCTGTTCAAGGTAAATAGGAAGGATACCGAGCTCACTGAACCAAACAACACTCTGTCCATGATTTCTAAATGGTTTGCTGCAAATAATTTGTTACTTAATCCTAAAAAGACCAAATGTATTAAATTTTCTTTAGTAAACACACCAGATGTTAATGCACACTTGAATATTAAATTAGACGGTCAAAACATTGAATTTGTAAAGTCAACTGTTTTTCTAGGATTAACACTTGACTCAAAACTGCAGTGGGGTTCCCATATTACAGCCATAGCGAGTAGGTTGAGCTCTGCTGCGTTTGCAGTCAGACAAATGAGGCAATTAACTGATGTAGCGACGGCAAGGTTGGTTTACTTCGCGTATTTCAAAAGTATTATTTCATACGGTTTAATTTTATGGGGATCAGCTGCTGACTTAGAGTCTATTTTTATTTTACAAAAAAGGGCCATCAGGGCCATATATAACATGGGCACCCGCGAGTCACTGAGGGAATTTTTTAAGGAAATTGAAATACTAACCCTGCCTTCGCTATACGTATTTGAAATAATAATGTATGTCAGAAAAAATATATACAATTTTCCTACAAATGTAGATAAGCCAAAGGCTACTAGAAATACCGGAAAGCTTAAAGTACCAACTTATAGACTGGCTAAAACTAAAAAATCATTTCTAGGAAATTGTACACGTTTTTACAATAAAATACCTAAAAACATAATAGAACAAACAGATACAATGTTCAAATCTACTGTAAAGCGAATTCTTATTTCTAGGGCATATTACTCAGTAAAAGACTACGTCATGGACAGGGACGTTTGGCTTAAATCGTGACCTGCACTGGCGATCCCTGGGTCTCGATGGGCGTACCTGCTGTGGTATATACTTAGATTTGTATAAAACTGTAGACATCATTGTTGACTTATATGTGTACTGATTTGAAAAAATGATACCTCACCGAGTTTCTTGCCGGCTCTTCTCAGTAGAGGATTTTTTCCGAACCGGTGGTAGATTCATTCCTTGACCTTCATAAGAGCTTGTAAAAGCCTAAATTGAATAAAGATAGTTTGACTTTTGACTTTTGACTTTTTTGAAACGCATTGTATATCACCTGCCATGATGACATTACTTACCAGTAGACCTAAGAAGTTTACAGAAGCGATATGGACATGCATTCTTTATTGATGTATATAAATGTACCTATAATATAAAAAATATGCGTGATTCTTTATTAATCAATAGTTACTGTTTTACATAAGGCACGATACTTGTCATGCGTGTCATACTGTCTAAAAAATAGTCACTAATTATTTTTCTTATTTCAATATAAAGGTTGTGTTACTTTAGAGGTATTACGAAGTTTTTTTGCTCATATCCTTGTGTTGTATTGTGTTTAATAAGATAACGGGTAATATATTTAAAGTTCATAATCTGTAATTTGATATACTCTGTGAAAAACGAGGGATACCGACAATAACCGAGGATGGCCGAATGGTCAACTTATTTTAATAGTATTGCAGTTTATATTTGTGAGATGGTTTCCGCGAACGCATTATTTTCGTGTAGCTTTTTTCGTAGTAAAAGTTACGGTAAGGTATCTTTAGGATATTTGGTTATAACTAACCGCTAAATATAAAAAAAACAACGCATAATTCTATCAAATTAAACACTTAACAATAACAAATGCTAATCTATAAACAATACAAAATAAATTGCAAGGCATTTCGCTTCAGAATTGTACGTGTTTCGGAAGGTTAAGAACTTGGTTTTAACTACGTAGTTACTGTATTAAGAATGTATCTTACAGCAAAGCGATATGTTTCCTATCGATTAGCAGTGTTTCTCAACCTGGGGTCGCATACTTTCTCCAAAGGGTCGCGGTCGCGTGCCTACCCTGATTCTCAGTCCCTGGGAGGTTAGTGTAAATTTCTCTGACACAACTGTATGAATCTGACATGTGACTTCATATCACAAGAACCGATTGGGGTCCAGGTTTTTAAATTTAATGCAAATGCTAGGGTTGGTACTGCACATATTTCATGTAAACAATATACTTATTTTATTCATAGGTTATATGTTAAGTCAATGGGCTTAAAAAGGTTTCATTTCGTTGTTAAACTCCTTAATAGGTACTTATTTGACTTATTTGTCACTAGACGACGCGGATAGCCTAGTTGGGAGTGACCCTGCCTACGAAGCTAGCGTCCCGGGTTCGATCCCCGGTAAGGGCAAATATTTGTGTGATGAGCACGAATGTTTGTTCGTGAGTCTTGGATGTTTCCTATGTATTTAAGTATTTATTTCTCTATTTAAGTATATATATCGTCGTCTAGTACTCATAACACAAGCCTTTAGAGCTTACTTTGGGACTAGATCGATTTGTGTAAAGATTGTCCCCTGATTTATTATATTATTATTATTTATTAGTCAAAATATGTTTGATGTCGAATAAATAATTAATTTTTTATTCAGTAAAATACGAACTTCCTTGGGAATCTTGCTGAATTTTGTCAGTTTAAAACAGAGCTAATTGCGAAATTGAAAATAAATATTCAGTATAACTGTGCAATATAGACGGCATAATTTTTCGAATACACAAGCGTATTCCATATAGTTTTGTAATAAATTAATTTTTGGGTTTTCTTTCTCCTACAAATAATAACTGAATACAATTGTGCAAATCCGTTTTACATTTTAAAGAAAGGTGCCTAAGATTCTTGTTAAAACATGTTAATACGTATTAATAGCTGGGATGAAATGGTCGGAGGGAATATTCCGAAAATTTATGACAAATACTTTTTATACCAATATGTCACATGTCACACGTTATTAGCATTACAACGATCAGGGGTCGGCTGATATTTATTTACTTGTAAAGGGGTCGCGTTCTCGAGGTTGATAAACACTGGGCTAGGTAATATTGCTGGCATGTGATCTCTTTTTTCTTTTTACGCTTGTGTAGTACATGTACTATGTACTAAAAAGAACTAATTCCCGTCACTGTCTAGAACGAACTATTCCGCAGCGATTCTGCTCTTAGTATATATTGTATACGCGGAGCGAGAAGACGACCGAACGGCTCCGCATTGGCTCTGTCAGAGTAAGATAGCAATAGAGAAAGAAAGTGACCGCTCTTGTGCGTGAACGAAACATGCATATGTCATTGTGCGGGAGCAAGCGAGACGACTTAATTTTGACTTGCCGTCCTATCGGGAACAGTCCGTAGATAGATTATTTCAGTGTACTAGCGTACTAAAAGACCGAACTCTCTCTTTTTTGTCGGATGGATTTCCATTAACCTATATTTTTACGTTTCTACACATTATTAATGAACCAGTCAATTCTTAACGGCGGGTTACTTTTTTATATCATGACACAAAGACATATTCGAGGCTATATAGCTTTTGTCCCTACCGTCTCGCCTTTGCAATATCTCGAATAATACAGTGTTCGAGTCGACGTCGCTCTCGTCGCTCGGGTGCATCCATTTTTGGTCGTTCAGTAGAGGCTGGCCGTCCTCTTTGGAGGTCCTCGCCCTGTGGATCGTGTCAAAGTCATCGGAGTCGATGGCCGCCACTGTACCGGTGACGGATTTTATAAACAGCAACTGTGGATAATAATATGTATATATAAAAGCAAAATACCACTGACTGACATCATGAAATCTCCGGAAATACATACATACATACATAGCATCACGCCCGAAATCCCTAATGGGGTGGGCAGAGCCACAAGACTACTTGTGGCCACGTTCGATGGAAATACAGATATAGGAAATAATATATTTCCATCGGTAAAACTCGGGTCTCAATCGTAAGACGACGGGACCCGAAGTGTGAATTAATTATTGTATTAAATGAGTGTCATCTTTATATTCATTAATATGAAACTTTATTATTTAGTGTCAAATGAAGCTAATTGAGAGAGCACGATAAATGCAAACTTTTCCGATAAAACACGATGGAAACTAATTATGCACTGCATCTGTATAAGGGTTGTTTCCTTTTAGGGCGGGGTTTCTATACTCAGCCAAAAACAAACATACGTACATATTGAAAAAAGCTATGTATACGCACGACACGGTTAACACTTGTTTAAACAAATGTGTACTGCATAACAATAAGAATATTTAATAGCTTATCAGACCATATTAAAGAATTACCATTAAATTAATTTAGGACAAAATTACTTTGCGTTGTCAGGTAATAAGCCGCTGCAAAGATTCAGTTAAACTAGATGGCGCTACCGTCGCAGCCAGCGGGGTATTCAAATACAAAGAAATTAAATTACTATTTGAGCAAAATGGCGTCACTCTGCGTTTTTACGCGTCCTTCGTGAAACGAAACAAATTCAGCCGCAATTTAAGAAATTCACGATATATGGCGTTACGAAATCCGCGGTATGCTTGATTGTAAGATATAAGATGCACCACATTAAATGTAATTTTTTTCTTTATCTACAAAAGATACACCTATTTATAGATTCGGCACGCAATTTTAAGATAATATTTCATGGTTTATGGCACAGTTTCATCAAGTTTTTGAAGCCACTTTAAGTTGTCTATAATGTACCCCTTTAGTAATACAATTCTATAATAATATACTTAATAATTAATCTTATGGCCATGGACCCCCGGCACACATGACAAGGACCCCTAAGATTAAGAAACCCTGGTTTATGGTGATGGTGGCAGCGGAGAGCGTCACGCGTCATTACCTTGTGCACGCAATGACCAGAGATGCCCAGCAGACAGACAGCCAAACCAGCCACGTTGATCGGGCTCAGACGGTCCCCGCTGACCTCCACGGCCAAGACTAGAATGCACATTTCCTGGAATAAAAAACGGATATGTTAAAGTACAAATACATTTGTCCAGTCGCCGTATGCGATTTGGCACTGATTTTCAACCTTCTGGAGTACGCGACCCTTTTAGAAGTGAAAAAGTCTGGTGACCCCCCCCCCCCCCCCATGACCGTATTTATACTATATCAGTGGTTTCAAAGATGAAAGTATTTAATTTAAAAACCTGGCTTGCGACTGCGACCCAGTTCCAGCAATGCGTGGTCAGCGTCTAGACGCTTCGGCGCCGGTGTGGTATGATAAGAGCGACAAACTGTTGCACTAATGCCATCCCGTAGGTTTACTTATTCTAATTTAATATCATTAGAAAAACAATATTAGAAATATAGGTTAATAAATAATATAATGTACTTATACTAACGGCCGCACACAACATACATAACTCATAACACTTCACATAACAAGCATGATATTGCGACCGCGACCCACAGGTTAAAAAAACACTGCGATTAGGTAATCGCAAGGTTACGCCGGAGATGTTAAAAGCGACGAGAGTCGGTCGGGCACGTGAAACATCTCCGTGTCATATACGTATAAGTAAAAATTCTAAGTAGAAGGTTTCAACTCTACTACCATGATTGGTCAAATCAACCGGGCGCGCTCATTGGTTAAATCATATAGCGCGCGTCATTGGTCAAATCAAATAATGCGCGCTACCCCGGCTTCCTGTTACACACTTCCGTCCCTTTACACGAACTTACTCCCACAGATTGCAGGAAAGGAAGAGGCACATCAAAAATATACACTATTAAACTAATTAGGAATAAGATTACTATCAATAGGTATTTGTATTCTTGCTTGCATACTGAATACAAGTGCATTCATAATATAGGTAAGACCATATATTTAACTGTATTCTTATAAAAAAATGAGTTAGAATTTGAATTTGAAAATAATGATTTTTTTGTGTTGTCATTACCTTAAATATGCCAGCTATGGACAGCGTAAGACTCGATGTATATGTCACCACTAGGAATTCGCTGATTTCCATTAAAAAAGCGATCGTGGCACCCCCTGAAACTTTGACTAGCGTCGGTAGAACTAGCTCTTCGGGCAAGGCCAGTAAGTATTCGAAGCACTCTCCACCTGAAAATAAGGTTGAAAATTAGATTGATTCAAAGACATTATAGTTTCAAAAATAGTTCACAGTTCACAGCCAATTTGCTCCAAAACTACTGGACCGATTGAGTTGAAATTTGGTACACATATGTAAGTGGGTTACAGCAACACGGACGGGTAACGTAAATAGATAAATTTTAACACGGGGGCCACTTCTGCGAGAAATTAAAAGAAAAAGTTTTGCAAACTATGACGTGTAACATATCAAATAAAGGGGTCCTTGTGAGAATCTTAAATATTTCTTTTTTTAAATTTTCAAGATAAATAGTTTTGAAGTTATTTAAGAAATTAAACGAAAATTTACCATCCCCCACTTATATCCAAAACTGCTGGGACTAAAATTTTGAAGGAAAGAAATACATAAAATAGTTCTTTACCTATAGATTAAAGGAAAACCTATAAGAAGTCTATGGTATTTAAAGTAACATAGGAAATTTCAGATAATCATGTACGGAACTCTCTCCACGCGAGTTGATCTCGCACTTGTCCGATTTTTAAGTGTCAAATTCGCTCGCAAAACATTTACATATATGTAGTTGATAATACGACATTTTTATTTGCCTTGGCGTTTATTGATATGATAAAAAACGATCGCTTCCTAAAAGACGTAAGTTCAAATTCAATATATAGAATTTTCAAACCAAAAACATTTGAGGTAAGGTACAATTTCGCGGTGAAGCTGGGTAGGGTGACGCCACTGTTACTTAGTAGCTTTAAAGATAAGTTTATCGCGGGAATACCCCGGTAGTATTGTTTTGATATTAATAGATAGAAGCAAATGTTTTTTGCTACTACTATATAAATAAACAAACTGCTTTATGAATACTAGCGACCCGCGCCGGCTTTGCACGGGTAGCACTAATTATCTATAGTCAGATGCTACCAAACTTCACAGAATCACCTGCTGGGGTAATCTGAAGGACGCCTGAAAATTTCATCAAAATCGCTCCAGCCGTTTCTGAGTCCACAGGGAACATTACACACGTCAATTTGTATACATATAGATAGATTAACTTTTTGTTTGTTGCCATGTACCAATTAAAATTTGGTACATGTACCATGTACCAAAATATCGTGAGGAAACCTGCACATTTGGGTAACTAAATTTGTAACCATGATCCGATCGGTCTGGTTCTCCTGTCACAAGGGTTTCGAGGTCAGACCATTGGTCAGGTCATTGCAACTAGTCTGAATATAGCAGCGCTTCAAATGGTGACATCTGATGAGAAACGCCGCACGAAACTCGGAAGCCAATCTTTTTTCAAGAGCCATATAAATATGAATTTGTTTCTCGGAAACGGCAATGATTTGGATGAAATTTTGTATTTAGATATTCTTTTACTTTCCAATTTTTATCTAGATATTAGGAAGAAAGAAAGATGCCCATGTATACATATAATAACGTGCGTCTACGTACGTTGTTCTATTTTGTATTGTATTAAAATTACAGGAATTTTAATACAATACAAAATACAACTTTAACTATATTGCATGCTTGACTGGCTGATTGTGCCGCAACAAACACTTTAATCAATACCTTTTTTACTAAGATTTTTGCAATAAATTATTGATTGATCGATAAGTGTCAAATTCGCTGTGCAATTCAATCGCGTTTGCGACCATGATGGTTATTTCTTTTCATCACACTCGCTCGTAATTATTAGGATGACATGCTATAAAAACGAATCGTACGGCTAAAATACGAGCCGCGGGCGTAGCGGTTTTTGGATGGGATATTACGTCGCACATCGCTATTAAAATAATAAGCTTTAGCTTATTTTTAAATTTAAATAAATAAATCGACCTTTCTCTATCTTTTAAACAAAGCTATCTAGTCCCAAAGAAAGGTAAAGGCTTGTGGTATGGGTACTAGACGACGATATACATACTTATATAGATACTTAAATACATAGTAACCACACAAGACTCAGAAACAAACATTCGTGCTCACACAAATATTTGCCCTTACCGGGGGATCGAACCCGGGACCGCTAGCTTCGGAGACAGGGCCACTACCAACTAGGCTAACCGCGTTAATTTGTTAACGCGCATTTTTGATGAATAACATTGTGTATAACACGAGCGGTACGGCAATTATGAACGTCGTGCCAGTAAATCATACGAAGATAAGCAATAAATGATAATGCTGGCTTAATACTGACCTTCGAACCACACAGTGAACGGCAGGAGGGAGAGGAACATCCACGGCTGCACATGGAACACCATGTCCACTGGATTGTCCAAGCCAAGCTTCGACTTCTGCATGAGCAGCTGGGCGAAGGTCCACCGCACACCACCCGCGAAGGACGCCACCAGGAGGAAGTTGAAACCCAGGAGGTTGAACTGTGTCGCCTGGTACGTGAACATGATGAGGCCGGTCGCGATCATGAACACTATGCCGACCAAGGACCAGGACTGTGGACAGAATGCCATGATCAAATGGGGAAGATGCATGAAAATCAAAATGAGGTTTAAATGATATATTGTGAAAGTAAATGTAAACAAAAGCATATTACAGAAATATCAGATCATTTTGAATATTAAATTTTATTTTATTTAGGGTCTAAATTAGTGAAAAATATAATATTGGTTTATAGTTCTGATTTTAGTTTTTTTGACATCCTCTAACGAATGCCGTGACGTCATAGTTGTCCATTTTGTATGGAGTGTTTTTGCGATTGGTCTGAACAATGACTTTTCAAAGCTTCATAACTCATAAAATAAACAACATAATAAAGTGTTGCGTACACAGATCGGTTTCTATTACTCGGCACTTTCCAATACAAGATGAAAAAATAATTATGCATCTTAAACTCCCTAATATAATCCCCGGCACATAAGTTGAACCTAAATGGCGGTCGTCCGCGCAGGTAAAACTATTGTTACTCGCGGCCTCTCGCGTCGCACCTCATACCGCACCTCGATTGAGACCCGAAAATGTGTTCTGCGCATTCAAGGTCATGTTTCAACTTACGTGCCGCGAAGTAACCATAGTTGTAACTAGGTAGGACGACCGCCATTTTGGGTTGACTTATGTGTCGGGGATTATACAAGTGTTGTAGTAGTTAGTGGTCTAAGGTGCGGCATCCGGTGCGGAACCGCTGGTTCATTTCCCGGCGCACGTTGGTAGTGACCCTGCCTCCGAAGCTAACGGTCCCGGGCTCGATCCCCGGTAAGGGCAAATATGTGTGATGAGCACGAATGTTTGTTCCTGAGTCTTGGATGTTTCCTATGTATTTAAGTATTTATTTATCTATATAAGTATGTATATCGTCGTCTAGTACCCATAACACAAGCCTTTAGAGATTACTTTGGGGCTAGATTGATTTGTGTAAAGATTGTCCCCATATTTATCTCGCTCGCCGAAATTGCAGTGTACTAAAAGTTGTTATGTATATCCAATGATTATTATACATACTGTATGCTGTATACCAAAGAAGCATATGATTACGTAGTACTTTGAATGAGTGGAATCCGGCTATAGTTAATCCCTCGGGAACTTTTAAATTTTCCGGTATAAATTAGCATATGTGCTATTCCAGACTATAATCTATCTTATTTTTCAATTTTACTTTTTTAAAACCATCTAAGTTGATAACGTTCAATAAACCGGTCTGAATGCGTGCACAGCTGGTAGCTAATTAAACACTGTCTATATTAATTTCTGGTAGATTCTTTTTATTTTATTATATTGACGAGTAAAAGAGCCCACGGATGGCAGACTTGCTGAATAAATGATTTAAATTTATATCGTAGATCAATCGTGTGCCAGGTCGAAAAATAAGCGGCAACTAGAGCTATAGAAGACTAATAACCGAATTAAGAAAGCCCACTCAAATTTATCTTTACAAAGTGACGTTTCAGTATACGTTGACAACTAGTTGAGGGTCATTTAACTATTTAATATCCAGAGATTTACAAATAAGTATTTGAGATACCACATACAAGATACTTTGAAAATGATATCTGAAATACTAGATACAAAATACGTATCTTCTAAATACTTTTTGAAAGAAAACCCAATTTTATTGAGCTTAAGTTTATTACATGAATTATGAATAGATCGCGTTGATCTCGCAAATATGACAAAACATTATATTTTTAAGGTTTGAGACTTACGCAAAACCGGTTTTTCGAACATTTTATCACTCATTCTTGATAGGTTGATTTAAATTTAAAGGGTGCGTCAGGTTGTATCTATAAGGTGGCATAGTAAATGTAAAAAATGCATTAGTACAGATATAGTGCATAATATGTTTCCATCGGTAAAACTCGGATCTCAATCGGAAGACGACGGGACCCGAAGTGCCAATTAATTATTGTATTCAATGAGTGACATGTTTATACTCATTAATATGATACTTTATTATTTACTGTCAAATGACAAAATGAAAAATGACAGCATGGTATGATGGCTAATGGCCCCCAATTCTCGGTGTTTACGAGATAATGTCGATTGCAAGATTAAACGTCAGATTCATACAGTTGTGTCAAATGACTGTATGCACTGACGTTTAATCTCGATTTTTAGATTATTTCGAATGCGCCGAGAATTAGAGACCTGATGAAGCTAATTGAGAGAGCACGATAAATACGAACTGTTTCGATAAAACACGATGGAAACTAATTATGCACTACATCTGTAATTATGACACACGAGTGATCCTATGAGGGTTCCGTTTTTTCCTTTCGAGGTGCGGAACCCCTCAAAATAACTATTCAAGGCAGTACAGTATTTTCGATGATTTTCAGTACCTACGTATAAACAAGTTAGTTCCCTATAACTCATGAACCAATGGAGCCTTCTCAATCGTGATAAGTAATTTTCCATTTAGTTTCGTTATATGAACTTTCATTTTAGATATTTGTAAGGTTTTTAGACTTTACAGTTTTGGCACGTAACGCCAACAAAAACGACAGCTTTGGAGCTCAATATTTCCTAAATAATATAATATAAATATAAAAACATTTATTTCAGCCATTACATGGGTCGCCTTAGCCTAGTACATAAGTACATATTATAGTAACATAACTTATTCTTACATTATGTTAGGTTTAATGTATGTATAAACATTTCCCCCTCCTCTGCTGCACTGGGAGTGAAGAAATAGCATAGAATGCGTGCAGACGCTTATCATCCTGGCATGTCGTAAAAGTCGACTAAGGGACGGGTCCTCTCCAACATGGTGGACTATCTGTATGGGCGATGGGCTGATCACCTGTCACCATACGGTTCATCATACCATCTTAGGACTAATTAATCGAACGTGGCCACAAGTAGTCTTGTGGCTCTGCCCACCCCATTAGGGATTTCGGGCGTGATAATATGTATGTATGTATAAACATTTTGGTAAGTAAGAACATTTAATTGTAAATAACGATAGGCCTTTATTTGATTTCCTGTTCCCTAAACTAGGTAAACCTGTCTTATAGGGAGCAGGGACCTTCCAACCCCCTTGATACTCTGTTTAATGTATGATGACAGTAGTAGTAGTAGTAAATAGTCGAGCGAAATGTGTGTGTGGGTATGTGTACGTGTGTGTTTGGGTGTGTGTATAGGTGTGTGTGTGTGTGTGTGTGTATGTGTGTGTGTGTATAGGTGTGTGTGTGTGTGTGTGTGTCTGTGTCTGTGTGTGTGTGTGCGTGTGCGTGTGCGTGTGTGTGTGTGTGTTCGAGGTGAGTGGGTGTGCTGTGCGTACGTGATGACATATGCGATTTTAGTTTTCCGCGTTCATCTTGTTTTTGATTTTGGATATGCTGTGTGATATAAGTTAGATAGTCGGTGCTATTTTATTATTTCGAATAGTTTCTCCGTGATAGTTTAGTGCATCTAAACGATCCCCCCTACAAAATTAATTAGAAAATACTCATACTAGTTTTCAAAGAGCTATCCAACGACACCCCATTCGAGGCAGTAGGGTTCCAACGCCAAGTATGTCTGAGAAGTAACACGAATTTGAACTTTATGACAAACTTATGAAAGGCTTTTTTACCCTGTATACATATACTGTATACTATGGGTATATCCCTTTTCCGGGAAAAGGCGCTTTATCGACCACACACATTTATTTATTTGTAATTTCAACTTTAACAACTAAACAGTATGATACAAATTGCACTGTTAAATGATTTCCCATTAAATAACTAACATTATGGGGCTCGTTACAGGGTTAACTAATTGATAATCGTATAAAATTACAGCTTTATAACTCAAGTAGTCTCTGAGAAAAAGTGTCTGTCCCTTCGGCCGCCACCGCAACCATGTTTCGCAACCAGCGGCCCTAACATGCATGGCACCAAGATAAATTAGAACCGTTTATCTCTAAGTGCGTCTCTCTCACACTAGTGCTGACGAAAGAGATAGTCATAGAGATAAACGGTTCTTATTTATCTTTGTGCCATGCATGTTAGGGCCGCAGTTGCAAAGGAAGAAGTTTCCTCCTTTATTGGCAACTAGCTGCGTTAGCCGAATATTTTGTCTTAATACGCAACCAGTTGCGAACTAAGAATATTTTTAATAGTATAGTTGCAACAAAATGCTTTTCTTCAGACTGAATAAAATATTTGAGCGGCAATAAATAAGAGAGCCTGCGATTATCATCTTCGACATGACCAAGATTGGAGTGAAATTTCGGAAGCAGAGGACAACTTGGTCGGTTTCAACAGGGACCATGCAGCCGACATATTACAAATCATGAAATTGCCATTAAATATTTTTTATTTTATAGCATACTACCTGTGCCCGCGACTTCGTCCGCGTGGAATAGTGTGTGCGCTCATTGTGTACGGCGCGGTGTTGGCAAATTTCTTACTCGCGTTAACTTCAGTTACACATTTTGTAATTTTTTCCGTAAATGTTACACATCAGAATAGCTCTAATATTTTGTCTCTTGTCGCAAACTTATAAAACATTCACATAAATCTTACATATTTCCATACAAACTATCATCCCCTATTCCCTCTTGTTATCCTACACCCTTGAGGGTAAAACTATTACAAACTTTGAATGTTATATTTATTTATATTGAATCAACAGCCTAAAAAATAAGTTTAAAGCTTCTGGCTCTAAAAATGACGATACTTCCATACAACTTTTCATCCCCCCCCCTTTTAACCCCTTAGAACCCTTTTTTCGCATTAAAAAGTAGCCTATGTCCTTTCTCAGGCTCGAGACTATCTGTGTACCAAATTTCATTTAAATCGGTTCAGTCGTTTTGTCGTGAAAGCGCAACAGACAGACATACAGACAGACAGAGTTACTTTTGCATTTATAATATTAGTAAGGATTTATTATATTAGCAATATGAATTCACACCGTGTCCGCTGTGCTTAGTCTCTTTGTACTTTGTACCTCCTTAAACTGTACGACGATGATATACTACAGATAATAGAAAGTTTTTATAGCTTATCTACTTTATCTATCATATAACTTTTTCGTTGCGAAGCCAGAAAAGAAATAGTAGTTTATGCAACGGTTGCATAATGATAGGCCTTAAAACACTAGTGCGGTTTTCATGAAACGCGCTTTAGCGAGTTTCATAATAAGATCGCACGTGTGTTTTAAGGCCAAATTATGCAGAGTTGCATACATAACTTTATCTACACACATTATAAATCCTCCATGATGGGTTCAGAATCAATATTTTCTGGCAACAAGTTATTTGTTGCAATCGTGGCTGCATGTTTCCGATATCCGGCGCATTTTCACATCACACAGTCACTCCGAGAAGACTACTATTCATATTTTCAACTAAAATGTAAATTACAAACAACTTTTTCTTTTCAATTCAACAACAATTCTACTTTCGTTCAGCAAAAACCAACATAATGGCGGCAATTCGATCCTCCGTCAAGACCATTTTTTTTTTAAATCATAGACAAACGAATGAAGTCTAGTCTCACGTCACTCGAGATCAAATGTCGTTCGGTTTATATTAAAAAAACATACTGAATTGATGTTTCGTATCAATAACTGTTTAATATCTATGGATACTAGAATAGAGACCCACTTGAGTTTTGACAGCTGTTCCAAATTTAATCTCATTTCGATACTAAAATAGATACTGTAATAACATTGCAGCACTGTTTTTACCTAATTGGTTGTCACAATGGTGGTCATTTCCTACGGTTTTTGATTACACTATGGAGGTTTTATGATATGGGTGTAGATAAAATATGTTTGGCAACTTTGCCATGATGGAAAATGAAAATGAAAATGGATGACATCTTCGCAACTGGTTGCGTATTAAGACAAATTTCCGGCTAACGCAACTAGTTGCCAATAAAGTTAGAAAATTCTTCCTTTGCAAGTGGTTGCGAAACATGTTTGCGGTGGCGGATACAGACATACAGCCGGATATTGTGACGGGTTCTACTATGACTAACGAACCCTAAAAACCGAGTTCGGAATCAAGTGACTCAACCGTATGACATTGGCTCTTTCTACATTGTTTCCTTGTACAGTTAAATTACTTTTTTGTCCGTCTTTAACAAGAAATACGTTTCCGATTTTTTACCTAATTCCATTAAAACTGCTGAGATACTTCTTGTGAGGTTTACTGTTTCTATGCAAAAACGGTTCGTTGCTCCGTGAAAGAAGGAGGAAGACCAACAAACAGACTCCCGTATTTATAATATTAAGAGGAGTGTGTACCTACGGCTTTTCATACAAAGGGCGATAACGATTTCCACCCCTTAAATGTTAACCGATGTTCACCAATTTTTGATAGGTTGTCAGTCAGAACAAAATCTAAGTAATAATATATATATATAATAAATAAATTCAGTTTTATTGTCGTTTTAGTATTCTCATAGAAAACGAATTCCAGCGATTATTTGACTTTGTTGATCTTTAATCAATATTCAAAAAACGTATAGACCTAAATTTTGTTCTGAATGACAACCTATCAAAAATGGGTCAAAATGGGTTAACATTTAAGGGGTGGTAATCGTTATCAACTTTTGTATGAAAAGGGTGATTTTTGCCGTTGGTTCACAGTCCTCTTAAGCCAGAGACCATTATATCCAATTGATACCGCATAGCCAGGGACCCTTGCTGCCAGCTGACGGTTCATGCTCGCAAGGACCAATTAAATTTATTCTTTTTGTGCGATATCTGAACCTGACTATAGAGACTTCATAGTGTTCTGTATACTTTATTTTATAGTTTTTAGGGTTCCGTACCCAAAGGGTAAAAACGGGACCCTATTACTAAGGCTCAGCTGTTCGTCTGTCCTTCTGTCCGTCTGTCCGTCCACCCGTCTGTCACCAGGCTGTATCACATGAACCGTGATAGTAAGACAGTTGAAACTTTCACAGATGACGTATTTCTGTTGCCGCTATAACAACAAATACTAAAAAACAGAATAAAATAAATATTTAATGGGGCTCCCATACAACGAACGTGATTTTTTTGCCTTTTTTATAGATAATGGTACGGAACCCTGAGTGCGCGAGTCCGACTCGCACTTGTTTCATACTTGTTAATTAATGATGGATTATCGATTTTATTTTTAATAGTCTTAATAATTATCATTTATTGCTTTATTACTTTGTAATGATTCTATTTAATTTTAGTTGCGTTTTTATATATGATGTAAAATCAATGTTTGACTTGAAAAGACTCTCTGCTGAGTTGCTTGCGGCGCTTCTCAGTAATGATGGTGCTTTCTGAGGCGCTGGTAGATACAACCCATTTTAATTTATTCATATGACAAATCAGTGCCAGCAGCTCTAACATCTCAATGCTTCAAAGAATGCAAAATATAATACTACAAACAGCAGTGGCGCAGCCTGCCTACAAGCCTATTCCTGACGGCTTTACCAAGCTAGAAAGCTACGGCTAGCTGTCAGTAAAGTTCATGTAACTCTAACTTATTGTCAGACACGCACATACGATTCAAGTTTTTCCGGCTTCCCTTAGGAAATATTTGACGCTTCGCCACTGACAAACAGTAAGCAATGCTCCATGGTTCACAACTAATAACGAAATCCACAAACACCTGGAGATGAATACAGTGAAAGAGGAAATCCTCAGTATAACTAAAAGATACCATCGAAGGCTAAAGACACATCCGAATGAACTTGCCTCCAAGCTATTAACCAGAAGCTACCCAAAACGCCTCAAAAGGAAAGATATTTACACAGAATAGACAAAAAAAAAACAATAATATGAGTAGTTGTCCTCACTGGAGGACACAATCTGATTGCCAGTGAACCCACAAAAAATCTACTTACAGTAAGAATTACTGATTGCAGAAGACATATATAGCTGCTTTAGTTGGACAGTCGCACAACTCAAAATTAAACTCTATTCTTTTAAAAGTCTTAATACTATTCAATTAAAGTCTCTAATCGGAGACCATTTAAGTTTGAGTTGTGTTACTGTTCTACTAAAGAAGCGATATATAAAAAAAAAGTGACCAGTAAAATTGGCCACCTGTGCGGCACAGCTGGCCAGTTTACTAAATAAACGTTTTGAGTTTGAGTTTGAGCATTACAGGCAAAAATACGTAAGTGGCGGGGCTACAATGGGCGCGGGCAGCGCATTACCTCGAATGCACAAATCACAGCACTCTGAACCCCCCCGGCCCGCAAGTGTGGCAGCCTTATTTGCTTTAGGAAATTTGGTTGATGTATTAAGTAGAGATGTAGACACCTCGTTTCTAAATATTTATATCTAGAGATAGTTAAGATGGTTTATACCTTTTTCTCCAACCCAAGTAGTATAGCGAAGCCCAGAATGAAAATTATAGTGGTCGACTTGGTCATCGTGTAGAGAGATATTGTCACCAGCTCCAATGCCCAGTTAGAAAAGCCGACGTCGATCCCACTCGCAAATCCTGGGGGCAACATAACCAGCTTATATTCCTTACCAACTTTCCTGTGAAAGGCCTCCTCTCATAGTGAGAGGGCCGGCAGTAGTTCCAATGCGAGCCCAGTGCAGGTTGGAGACTACACACATCCTATATTATTTTGCAGATGTGCAGATTTTATCATCTTTTGAGTAACTCGATAGCTGCCTGCTAATTGCCTTCCATGCATGGGAATGCAGGTGCGAATCCTTCCATAGCAACCTTTTAGCGATGACCATGAATGTATGTATCAAGTCATAGATATTTAGTCTCTATAAATATACTATATATAATATTTGCGACTAGATCATTCTGCAATGTCTAAGATTAAAAAGAAACCTAAAGTACAGTCATTAAGTACCTGTGGGTCCAACAGAACGCAAGCAGGTCATGAAAGGCAGAACCAGCTGCCTGGTGCCGGTGATGAGACCCAGAACAGCTCTCACAGCGACTGAGAGAACCCACTTGATTATCAAGTGGTACATCACCACCGTAAGTGGGTAGTGAAAGTCCTGAGGATAAGATATTAATAAGTACAGGTGATAATAATTGACGTTCTTAAGAGAATAGACAGACAGACTTGATAGACCAATAGTAAAAACCACACAATTTTACTCATTTAAGCAGCTACCCTTGTTGAATGATCTTGACTTTGATTCAACTGACCCTCACTGCAATGACATAGTTATTAAAGTACAACTTACACATTTAAAACAAATATTTAAAGTTGTCTTCTATTTAGAATTGTTACTTTTTTGTCTGTTTGCCCATTCTTAAATAATTATGAGAAAAGCGCCAAATAGCACAGATATATTAAATAACGTAATAAATAATGTTTTTACTGTCAAACATTTTCTGTCACCAAGAAACCATCACAATTCACACATTTATCACAAAGAGGGATTACATACGCTTTATCGAGCAAATTAGGTACTATAAAATACTGATAGTCGCGAAATAAAAGATAAAAAACATTGAACACTATTAAAAAGTCAGGGTTACCTTTAAAAGCCATCTCTGGTAGAATGTCAGCCCGATGGACAGGGAAAAGTACAGTAGAATGAGTCCTAAAGATAGCAGGCCCTTCTGGCACCACACATCAGAGCATTTTCTTTTAGGTTTAGCTGTAATCACGTCTTCTTCCGTATCAGCTTTCGTAGCCAGCTGTTCATATTTTGCGCCTGGCATGGCGAGCGCAGGACGGTCCGTGTATTCTAAACTCACTCAGCTGCATAGCAGCAAAACTATGTTATTATCAAATGTTATTAATCCAGTGTATTATTAATGATTTAGTTTTTGTTCGCCGTGATTATAAGTTACAATTTTTAACACTCTTATCTATGAAAGTACGAACTGAACGTCACATCGAGGGAACGAATTTAATGAAATTGATTTGATAGGTACCTAAATGAAATGATAAACATAGAAAACGTCAGAGAATTAGTGCTGCCACCTTGCTGACAGATTTAAAGCCTTATGGGCTTATTACACCTTCCTAAATTTAGTCACTTACGAGAGAGACGCCGCAATACGTTGATATGTGATTGAGATATCTCCAGATGCTGACTGCCTTTGAAAGGCCGACCCCGACCAAATCAAATCGTGTGTAAGCCTTTTGGATCGACATTGTTATAGCACGCCCGCTGTAAAAAGAGCGGTGACGGTTCTATAAAATGTATGGCCGTAGCGCTCTTTTTACAATAGTCGATGTATAACAGTAATACCTACATATACTCTTATTTATGATTATTATAACTAGTTGAAATAATAATGATGTCAGTCCGAGAAAAGCTTTCATTGACGTTCCGTATAACTAAAGCGTATATACCAATAAATAGCACGACAATCAATTTTTAACGATTTTGTGAGCATCGTGAGCGTTTCATTGTGAGCACGTTTTGGAACATAGTGTCTGTGGTCACTCACATTCACAGACAAATTACAATGCGTCATCTGATTTCTACTCTATTGTAACTCTATTTGTGAATTGTATATTTCAGTACCTATTTCGTACGTCTGTGGTTTTCATTATTATTTTGATATGATTTTGGTGATGTAAAACTCAATCGTCAGACACGTAAATATAAACAATGTTATGTAGATTTATTAATTACACGTCTTTAACATCAAGAAGTATAAAGTGTAAGTAAAAGTTTATTGTTAAAAAAGTATTCAGTGATAAACTTCGCAGTAAATTTAAGACGGTCCGTTGTGTTCGTAAAATCTATTGTGATGCATAATAATGCACATTACATAATATCGACCTCAGTGATATTCAGTCTCGTTGTAAGCATAGTTAGAACAACGTACCTACCTAGACTTTTTCTAGAAACGCTCTAGGCTTATACTCTTTTAGTTGGTTTATTATAAATACTCAAGGCCTTATGTATGTTCCATTTGGATCTTTGTCTTAATCACTTGTTCATTATAAAAATGTTATTTAGTGACAGTGGAGGAAATACATACTAATAACTTAAAACTGCTACTTATTTAATAAGTTACCCTTGCAATTGTCTAGCAGAATAATCACTATGAAACCAACCTAAATTAAGGTGAATGTATCTTTTACAGGTTATTAAAATGACAGACTCCAGTTCGTTCTCATCTCTACTGGCATTGGTGGACAGTCACTTGTCCAAGACGAGTATTCAGGGACAGCCCGAGAGCACTAGCCACAGCCTGAGTGACCACATACAGATCCCAAAGCTTACAAGACAAGATGGCGCCCAGTCGGACACCAAAATCTCATTCTCCCCTGGCCAACGCATCGGAATACCTACATTCAGCTTCAGTACAAGCCCTGTTACTATCACAGATGTCTTGGCTCAGCAAGTCTCGAACATGCTCAAAGCGAAAGAACTGAAACGCCAACAGGATGAGGAGCAGCAACGGTTGGTTGAGGAAACCAGACGATTGAAGCTTGAAGAAGACAACTGTGTTATTGATCTCATGCAGGCTCTACAAACTCCTTACAGGCCTGAACCGATGAAAGAAACGCTTAGCAGTGCTAGCTCACTTGAGTCCTTATTCGACACGAAATTCAGTGACTGTGATGAAGCAATCACACCTATCAAAACTCCTGAACCTCTCTTGCCTTGCATAACTGATATGTCATACATTCTGCAGCAAAAAGTCAAGAGAGGTAGATGTTCTAACTTTGGGAAAGTTCTGATATCCCGCCAGAGGCCTGTAGCAGCCCCATACTTAAAAGAAACAGTGCAGAGTAATATAGTCAGATTTGACTTTAACACTCCATCCCCTTGTGATTTGATCAAAGAGAAGCTTCGGAAGCCAACGTCATACAATACTTATAACTTTAACATATTTGACATGATCTAAGGACATATCCTGGTGGCTCATGTTATAATTTTTTCTCCACTGCAATATCTGTCTTTTAAGTGAAGTATTTCTCAAATTAAACATATACTTGCTCAGATAAATGAACAATAGAATGAGGAGCTTTAGCGAACGCTTATAAAAAAGTACAATAAATTTAACTTTTTCCCACACATGTAATATCCTTAGCCAAACTTTTACTAGCAACTAAAGCTGCCAAACTAGCGGGGCGCGCTGGGTTTTAGCGCGCTGTGATTGGTGCGTTCGAGGTTATTCGCTTCACGTGCATATCTGTAGACGCGCCAGGTATGTCTAAGACGCATGAATTTGAACCTTATGTCAGAATCATGTAATCTATATACTAGTGAATTTGAACCTGTTGTGTTGGTATATTCGTTATTGGCATTGAAAAGGCTGAACTTTATAAAAAACATAGTATCCATATTAATAGTCATAACAGGTGCTCAAGACTGATATCAGACTCAAGCAAGGCTTCTAGCCATAAATGATACTACATAGAGCATTATAGAACAATTTTTTTAAATCGTGTATTCTACTCAGTAAGTCGCTTCTTTTCGGCTTGGCAATGGAATAATACAGGGTGCCGATGTGAACAGTTGGAATATTCCAAGGGTCTAACGAACAGTATTAAAAACAAATTGCATCAAAAAGCCTAAAAACTAAAGTTATTTTTGTCTTTATGAGCATCAAGTCAGAGGCTGATTATTGTAGAGTGCGCCCTTGGTACCACATCGGCAATTTTGCCCAGTGAGTCAGGTGACTATTGAAGGCGCCAATCGCGCAGTGCGGCCGGCGAGAAACCTAGAACGTTTGTTATAGCCAAGGTTCTAGGCGCTAAGCAAGCCACACCTGCCTGTGCGCTTCTGACCTTTAGGGTTAATCCGCCCCTGCATCGCGCGCAAATTTACGCGCGCAAATAAATTGCTTTTAAGTAAGAGTGACTAATTATTGAAATACATATGATTTTAAATTATTCTAGATATTTTTTGGGCTTTGGTCCGTCAAAATTACCGATAAGATGGTGTTTTTTTTTACTTATTTTTTATTATTGAGTCACGTATTACCTTTAGGTATTGTTCAAAATGAGTGCCGTGTTTTGGGCTATTGCCCTGTTACCAGTGCTGTGGTAACTACTGAGATGTTTTTCCCCACCTAATTACCACAGGTAACTAACTGCTGAGAATAAAAATTCTCAACATATTGATAGTAAATCCCATTTATTAGTAATTTTAGAACATTTATGAATGAAAATGAAAATATTTATTTTGCAAGTAGGCCACCTGGGCTCTTTTACATGTCTGAATCTACCAGCGCTTCGAAAGGTGACATCTGCTGAGAAGAAACGCCACAAGAGACTCAGCAGTAGGTCTTATTATTATTACCAGTTGTACCAGGTGCGAAAAATACTAGTAGTTAGTTAACACTGGGGGGCTAGCACGACCTGCCCGCGAGTCTTTTGTCGCTCAGTGCGTCCCTTACATTTTTGACTAGTTTGACAGAGACGCACTGAGCGACAAACGACTCGCGGGCATGTCCTGCTAGACGTGCTGGTAACAAAGTGGGACTAGCCCTTTTGACGGTTTGTCCTTTCACGTACCGACAGATCGACGTGAATATTTATTTGCACAGAGATAGTTTATTGTCCAATTATCTTAAATCTTGCTGGTTCCAGTTATAGGTCTAAATTATGCGATTGCTCAATTAATGTACCTAAGTCATAATAGAAACGGATTGTAAATTATCTTCTGAACGAAATTTAAATGAACTAAATCCTAAATTGTAAAATAAAATAATCCATAAGTATATACAAATATACGGCTTATATAATTTTGTCTAGGTTTTTTTCCCTGTAGTACCCAGTGGGACCTAATAGGAAGATCTCGGTAGTTCCCACCCATTTTATAGTGGGTTCTGGGTTTTGTAAAAGGATGGGAACTGCTGCGATGTTTTCCCCAGTAGTGGCCACTGAGTACCTACTTGCTTACTCCAAAATTATTTTTAGAGCGTTAAGAACAATTATTATTATTATTATCTATTATTTGGTCACGGAAATTAGATTTACTTAGTCTTAATGACATTGAATTGAATTGAAATTTTAGTATTAATTAAGTTTTAGTGCAACCTTTTTATTGTAATTTAAAATGGACGTAGGATTTGACTAGATTTAATTTTTAGTTTGTTTGCGTTTATTTTATTTTACCTATATAACGATTATGAAATTAAAATCATGCGAATACCTACGATAAATAATAATGTTAGCTATAATAATACTTCTTGTCTTGCCAAAACTCATAGAAATTATGAAAATTGGAGACAAGTGGTACAAATTATTATTAGTAATTATTAACACGAGTAGGTACCTGGAAAGTATTTAATTCGTGTTATAGAATAAATTATATTCTAGATCTGTAAATAACGATTTAAATTAGCTATTCAGGTAGATATACCACCTGCAGTAATAGTAGATTGTTGCACCAAGCAGAAACTGATTCATTATTGCGCCGAGTGTTAGTTTGGAGCCTGAGCGTAAGCGAGGGCTCCAAAAACACGAGCGCAATAAATCACTGAATGCGAGGTGCATAATCTGCTTTTCTTTCAACTACTGCACAAAGTTGGTAAAAGAAAAGTCAAAGTAAAGTTAAAAACTAAAACCTGATTAGCGACGTAAAAAGCAGTTTCGCTCCTGGTATGGCTCTACATTGACTCCACATTGTCTGCACATTGACTCCACATGACTCCACATTGACTCCACATTGACTCCACATTTACTCCACATTTACTCCAGATTGACTCCACATTGACTGCACATTGACTATACATTGAATCTTGAGTGTAAACATCTTGATCAACTAACGAAATAAAAAAAATAAAAAACAGTGCAATAATGAATTTTGTATGCAACTTTATTTGATCTAGAGCAAATAAGGGCTGCTTTGTGCTGAGTATTTAAGGCCATAATGATGAAATTAAAGCGTAGTTGGAAGAAAATTAAATTATCTATGCCATTCTCACTATCGGTCAATTGTATTTATTGTAATTGTAAAATTAATAAAATTATTTTGTAAAATTAATCAATTTTATTTTTGATTAACTCTTTCATTTCCTGTCTATATTTGGCAAAAAGATCGCCGTATTTTACTACCCTTTCCTTTACTCCGACCATTAATCCTGTGACCGTCACAGTCTGCCGTGGCAGTCGGCAGTTTTCCGTGCACGTGACGCCACGATATGCGGTTTTCCATACATTTGCGACGGCTACAGCCGTCGACGAGCGCTCGTGGCACGCTTGTCGCCGTTAGCCGTGGCGTTCAAAAGGTTAGAGTCCAAAGCCGAAACACCTATCGGAACGCCGTTAAGCACATTCCAAAACAGTATCAAAGTCAGTGCTTACTTACAGGTAGTTTCCTTAAAGCACCGCGAGCATGAAACGATGACGTCAGATGGTTTACGCATGCGTGCTGAGCATGCTTGCTGTCTATTCGGAACTGAAGTTAGCGCGCTTTTAGCGCGTCTTGGAACGTAAAGTCGATTCATACAGGATAGGATCATGGGGTCTAATTAGCAACTCGTCTATGTCGAATATGGTCTAAAAAGCAACTGGTATACCCACAATTTTCTTTGAGTAGCAACTTGACTAGGTACGTCACGTTTGTTGTATGGGAACACCCTTAAATATTTATTTGATTCTGTTTTTTAGTATTTGTTGTTATAGCGGCAACAGAAATACATAGGTAATCTGAAAATTTCAACTGTCTATCACGGTTCATGAGATACAGCCTGGTGAAAGACGGACGGCCAGTTGTAACTCAAAAAAAATTGTAGACCAGTTGCTTTTTAGACCAGCAGATATTTAGACCAAATGCAACATAGACGAGTTGCGATATATACGAGTTGCTAATTAGACCCCATGACCCTATCCCAGCTATACTTTGTCTTGTTTGATAAACAAGTTTCTAACAAAATACACCTTATAATAACAAAAAACAGCTATTTCCTTGCAAATAAAGTAGACGTGGGTAACCCCGGATTCAATGACTCAAATAATCCGATTCCGTGAGCGGACTCGATTGACTCACTAAATCCGCGCGATCCTTACTGAGTCCGCGGACTTACTAACTCCGACTGGACTGACAGACTCCGAACGAAACACTCTCGCTCCCGCTCCGGCCGACCGCGTCACTTGATGTCGGTGCTGGAAGTGGAAGTGACTATATATACCTGATCTGAATACATGAAATATGTTAAACTTTAAACATGTTAATTGTGAATAGGCCCTGTAAATATTTGTGCTAATATTTTTCAACTAAACTTGTAAATAAAACGAAAGTAAAAAAAATATTACAAAAAAGCATATAAAAAAACAATCACTGTGCATATAAATCAAGCATTAAATGTAATGTAAATAAACACGATTATTACATACACCAATCTAACACATTGTTAAGATTGACAGTCCTAAGCCTGTGTGTGTACGAAGGGAAATCTATAAACCATTATTTAATCCAATCAACAACAAAAACACCATTAAAAAAACCTCATCACTCCGGTCCGGTTGGTACATGTATAATTAATACCGATCCGAAAATCCGATGCATTCCGATGAATCATATATGTTTAAAACGCTCCGGACGCGATACGAACCGGACTCATCAAGAGGAGTCGGAATCATTAAGCTGACTCGGATCCGATCGCGGATCCGGACTCAGTGAATCAAATCACACCGCGGAGTCGAGATTTCCCCACGTCTAAAATAAAGTAACCGGAGACAATATTGTACACGTCACTTTACTTTTTTAGCCTAGGATTGCTAAATTTAGTCTAAAATTGCTCATTTTGAGGTTTAAAACTTGTTTACCAAATAAGACAAGTACTTTTTGATAAATCCATTTCAGGGCTCGCTGGCCAATTCTCGCGTCGTCATGTCATGATTGTAGCCTAAATGTTTGGTGTTGTTGGGTGGCGCGGATAAAAAACTAGCAATCCTAGCGTACACAAAAGCGCACGTTTTATGGGACAGAGAAGGCATGATTAGGCATATTTTTGTGCCTTAACACCGGTTAAGACTGATTCTTGTGTACGGTTTGTACCCTACCCTGTTCCTACTTAATATCTATTCTGTGGTAGGCAGACATGTGCAAAATGTATCACTGGAGAGAAAAGATAGATATATATATTAAGACTAGTGAGATATATATCACTCTTAGCTCACTGGATCATTACCTATCAATTTATTTTAGCGTCGTGGTCGGAAGGCCGTCCGCTACCAAATCGCAACGTGTGTACGGCTCACATCGGCGCGGCTCACTCGCTCACTAAGTAAGAAGAGTTAGTGAGCCGCCCGAGCCGCTCCGACCCAAGCCGAGTCCACCCGATCATTACGACTCGCTCGCTCGCTCTCATCAATTCCGGCCGTTGCGCCCGGCTCACCGGCTCAATAGAGCGATTGTCACCGAGCCAGGCGGGTCACTCCGCACTTTAGGTACGCTCGGCCATCGCGTTGCTCGGAGGTGTAAATCGCAGCAGGTTGCCGCCGCTGGTCGATTCGCGCGTTGTTGTCGTTGAATGACGCGGATAAAAACTGACAACCCTAGCGTACACGAAAGAGCACGTTTTATGCGACGGAGAGGGAAGGCATGATTAGGCATATTTTCGTACCTAAACGCCGTTTTTGTTAGAGTGATTCTTCTGTACGTTAGTACTATTATCTATTATGTGACCGAGCGAGATTTAGTTTAATATGAAGTGAGTTAGTGAGTGATTTATGTCTATCAAATGATCTAGCTCTTTATGACTACAGCGAGCTACACATCTCTAGTAGGCTAGCCGCATCTGGCTACCAGTGGCGCAGCCTGCCTACAAGACGATTCCTAACGGCTTTATCAAGCTAGAAAGCTACGGCTAGCTGTCAGTAAAGTTCATGTTACTCTAACTAAATGTCAGTCTCGCACGTACGGTTCTAATTCTTCCAGCTTCCCTTAGGAAATATTTCACGCTTCGCCACTGCTGGCTACGTCAGATCCGTTGAAGTCTACCGTACCTTAAAATAAAACAACCATATACTATTCAAAATCGTTTACTAAAAATTACAATCGAATCTTAGATATTAATATAATTGGTTTCTATATTGCTAGGTATAACTTATGTTCAAATAATACACTGTTCAATTGAGCTAAAATTCCTAAGGCAAGAGTGATGCGGTATGCTAACTATATGGGTAATGAATTGCAATGGTCTTAGATAGGGGCTTGAGGCTCTTGCGTTTGTATGCTCTACTGTCTGTATTGAGGGCTATAAATATATTCGCGAGTCCGCAGCATCATATATGTAGTGGTGGACCGTTGGCATAAGAAATAAGTTAAATGAGTTATACTCAAACGTAAATGAAAGCTCTTTCCATGTCCATTAAGCTTTGTTTTTATAGTTATGATCATTGTCTTCGAAATTTCAATTTTATTATCATTGTCATCAGGGGCGTGCAGTCCATATAGGCATTGAGGCAGTGCCTACCCTCGCAAAATTACCCTAACTGTGTCCGATTTATAACTCGTAATTCGCATTAAATTATTTCTACGATTCAAAAATACCTAAAATAATTATTTTTCCATTTTAACAAAAATCCCACCAACCAACAAACTAAATTCAATCTTATATCTCATATAATAAGGTCTCATTCAACGCTAGTGAAGAGATCATCAATTAACGTACAATTTGACATATTACGTACAGCGAAACGTAGCTAGCTAGTCACTTTTTTCGCGCCTTGCGAAAGAGGCCGGACAGTGCCTCATTTTAACCAACACAAACACCGTTACATGTGTGCAAATGACTGTTTATGAACTCTGTACGAACATGAGCAACTCCACTCATTAACACGATACGCACACAAAAACAAATCGCTTCATACAAAATCACAGAGGCACGCCTGACTTGGATGTACTTTTACGTCCATTACGTGTTGACAAATCGTGTGAATTCCTCCCGCAACTTCAAGAACAAATACAGCAATGTATGCTAAACCGATGTTCAATTTGGTCCACGTGACCCGCGCATGCGCACGCACGCTTAGGAAAGTATAACGCGGCTGAATATGAAGTCCGCTTCGATTACGTTTTGTCATGTAATAAAATTACATTTATATTTTGATAGTGTTTTTGCTCGCTAGTTTTGTTTTGATTTTGTTGTGACGCGAAAGCTTTCGTAAAGAATCATTGTTATTTTATGCTTTTCTCTTGTTTAAAGTTAATAATTTGTTAATATTAGTGTCAATATTTCCTAAATATGTCATTTAGTTGTGAGGTTTGCGTTGACAGTGTGTTTACAAATATTAAATAACGGTGAATTCGCAAAATTGTCTTTCAATGATAAATTGAAAGTTATTCAAAAAGGCAGATGTATGTCGGAATTTGATTGCAGTTATCGCAAGAGAAGGGTATGTAACTCGTAAATTTCATTCTAGATATTATAAAACTTTTAACTGGCTAACTTAGTTAGATGCACGAGGTGGTCTGATTAGGCTCATTGCATTGTAAAGAACTGAAACGCCGCCGGCTCCAATACATATATACAACTAATATCAGCGCTTCTATTCGGGAACTCTAAGTGATATTGTAGCGACTCGTTAGCGAGTTTTCTCATCCCATTCTTCCGCACGACGCGTAACCCGTAAGAGTGAGATGCGAGTGTCGCTCACGGGTCGCTGCAGGATCACTTAGACGTTCCCGATTAGACGCCCAGAAATGTGACGAGTATCTTTTTAACTTTTAATTTTCATTGCCTACCCTGATTCAAATCCCTATGCACGCCCCTGATTGTCATAGGTCGTAATCGCGGGTGCTAATATTTACACACATGTATTATAGTCCCAATGCAGTCAAAGAACATAAATAAACAATAACTGGTCAGTTAAAATTATAATATGCCTACACTTCCTCAACCTCTAAGAAGTTTCTAATATCTCGCATAACTGGTCGCTAGTAGTAAAGTTTGTTAAAACTAAAGCCTTTTCGAATAATCAAATTTCTAATTTAAAAGTGCACACTGTAAATAAAACAACTATTGTCATTTAAATGAAGCAACAATACAATACAAAGACTCTATTGATCACTACAGAAAACATTGGAAAAAGACAAAGAAATAAGTAACAAGAGAGACAAAAGGCAAGGTAGACATTCTTGATTGAAGTTTGTCTGCAGCTCCCTTCATTTAAAAGGAAATTAGACATTTTAATCCTTACATGTTAATTTATAATAAGCAGTGGTCGGAATTGGTAGTATATTTATTTACCTAAACCTGCGAAGAGAAAAGTAATATGGCGCGGTAGGTTCGTAAAAATGTCAATATAATTTAAATTAGAGTCAGCGAGTCAATTTTGGGACTTGCTTTTATCCGGACATAGTAATTTTATTTGACAAAAAAATTACACAATTTATTATTATTGAACTCGTAGGCAATTAAGTTTGTCAATACGAGTGTCACTTCTGATTTTCTTTATTCTTTCAATAGTCAAATTGTTTTTACACCCGCGATAACGATGTAGGACTTAGTAACAAGTCATATTATGATCGTCACCTAAAAATCCGGTACCGTGCCGTCCCACAAGTGGGCGCCGCGCTCCAGCCCCTCTGACTGCTGTCAATGTCACCCGTCAAACTAAATTTATGCTTCGTCGTATGCAAGTGTATTTGAAAATCGTCTTTATACGACACGATATAAAGCTCACATTGAGAAAGGTCTATAATTTCCCCCGACAATCATAAATTGACCCGCGCGCCCGTAGACAATATGCAGAGTTAGGTACCAACGACCTTGGCAACTCTGTGTCGAACACGACCAAGTTCAAAGACACGCACGAACACGTACTTTATAAGCATTGACGGGTCTAGTTGGGCTCGCCGGTTAATGCACTTTCAAACGGCTACTAATTCACCGTAACGACCTTTGTTACCTAGGGCTTAAGGTTGATAATGTCTTCCAAGGAACTGCTGTTCGTGGTGCTTCCTCGTCGCTTGATAAACGTCCCTCTCCTTGTCAGGGTATTTGGTTGGAAGGTTGGGTGAATGCAGGTGGACTTTTGCCGCGTACCTGTAAGTGACAGACCAAGGGTGACGGATCATGCTCACATACCAAATATCCTAAAGACTTAGGCTAACTTTTACTAGCCTCCGGTCTAAGAAGGTCTCCGTTTAAGTCTAGGTAAAACAGTGACAAAATAAACAGTGAAATCGGAACTCAGATATTATACCTATTAATATATGTCTTTCAACATTATGACTTATAATAATTATGACCAAAAATGTTATGGATTGTAAAAATTGAAACTTTCATTTTATGGGAGACAATATAGACCCAAACTGCTTACCTGATACCAGCTATGTCGATTTCGTAATGGCCACCCAAAACGTAGTCGTTATTGATTATCTGTGGAACACCATTTTTATCCAAATTCTGGACGAAGCCGAGGCACACCTGTAAAAAAGTAAGATTTATAAAGTATGATTTCTACTTTTCGGTGCCTTATTTTGTTTTGGATATTGTGCGGTAATTTTGAACGGATTTTTGTCAAATGTCCATGTCCATGTCCTTTTTAGGGTTCCGTACTCGAAGGGATCTACGGGACCCTACTACTGAGCCTACAACGTCCGTCCGTCTGTCAGAGGCCTCTAGCTCAGCAACGGTACGGGGTAGAAGTTTGGAATTTTCACAGAATATGTGTTGTTATGGCGAGTACTAGCAAATAATAAAAAAATCAAAACGTTTTAAGCCTGAGAAGCTCCCCATACATTGATACCCTAAAAATTTACTAATTTTAGACCAATTTTGTTCTAGCTGTATTTCCGAAACGGCTTGACTTTGAGCTAACAAAAGTCTGATTTTAGTTTATACTCCATAGTCAAACAACAAATATCATTTCAATTGTGTTCTGTTATAGAAATGTGAAAAATATATTAAAATCAAACCAGTAAATGATCGCTGCTGCTTAACAATCTGCCAACTTAATTGCAACTGTCATAGTTCTTATACCATTAACATAAAGTCTATTATTGATTGGTTGAGACCATGCCAAACAGGCGTGGTAGTGAACCCTCGGTGCGCGAGTCCGACTCGCATTTGATCTGCCTGTTGAGGATGCGGTAGTAATGCTTTGATTTTTTTTGTTTAATATAAAGGTAATGGCCGAACTCACATTCTGTGTAACACGGGCGTGCCAATAAAACACGAGCCGCAGGTGAGGGCTTGTGACCCCCGCAGTACAAAATAAAATCAGCCCTGTCGCATAGGTAATAGCGTATCTTCATCAGCCGTAAAACGTCCATTACAGGACATGGACTATCCCCAAAAGTGAGGGGATTTGCCATAGTCACCACGCTCGGCAGGCGGGTTGGTCACCGCAGTTGGTCATGATAGTACTCGAAGGACGCTGTGATCCATCCTTCGGTTTGGCTGTCGCTTTTAACGACACCCACCCACGGGAGATCGGGGGATGCTATTCGACCGACCGAGCGAAGCGTCTGTTTCAGCTTGAGTAAAAATTGTTTGGTATGTCCGGCTGATGTCCGGATGTTCATTTGTTTTCCACTACAAATCGCATTTCTCAACGGATCCTGGTGAAATTTTGGGAACAGGTTCGATAATTGGCTACTTGACTGTAGTAACAAATATTAATATATTTCTGCGGAACGGTAGCTTAACGTAAATAAATGCATGTAAAAGAAACAAAAAGATCATTTTGACTGTTACTTTTCCTTTTATTAAGGGTCAAAAAAAGTCAAAATAAGTGAAAAATAAATATGGTTGTTTCGTTCTGAATTATTAGTTTTTACAATGTCATCAAATTTCTGTCATTTTTTATTTGCACGATATTGGCCTAAAAACAGTTTTCAGAGATAACTTCAAATTTCCTATATATTGTATATGCCTTATGCAAAGTAAAAAGAGCCCTGACGGCTGTAAGAAATGTATGGCCGTCAGCGCTTTTTTTACATTTGTCTGCTATACACTCTAATTGCACTGTGACTTCATAGTTCACGGCCATTTTGTATAGAGCGTTTTTGTGCTTCTCAAAAAAAAAAGAAAAACACAATAATGTTTTACGTACACAGTTTGGTACTACTCAGTACTTTCCAATAAAAGATGAAATAAAAACCATGCAAGTTCCCTATTACATGGTTTTTTTTTTGGCGCGAGATCCACAGCTCACAGAGGCGAAGGAACTGTAGTTTCTCCCCACCTGCTTCTTAAACGTGAACCCGTAGCTGGTGGTGGTGGTCTGGCCGCAGTGCTCGTTGTCCCGGTATATCGGCTCGCCGCCCCACGACCACAGGTCCAGCTCGTGGTCGTGGTCGATCAGCAGCAGCTGCACGTACTGACGGCTGATGCCCTCGGCGCGCTGGCGGAGGAGCGCCTCGCGCCCCACGAACGGGATGTCTTTCTAGATAACATCAGCATAGCTAGGCCCCGTTAGTCCTACTTTTATTATAAATACGAAAGTTTGTGTGTATGTTTGTTACCTCTTCCCGTTAAAACGGCTCGACGGATTTCGATTAAATTTGGAATGGAGATAGCTTATACCCTGGATTAACACATAGGTTACTTTTAATCCCGGAAAATTGAAAAGTTCCCGAGGGAAGTCGCGGGCACAGCTGGTAATTAAAAAAAATATATAATTGCATTTTTTTCTCCCAACAACAAAAGTAACTACAGGATGCACAAAGGAATGGAACACGTACAAGTAAAAGCATTCACACCAAAGAAAAGAAAAAGTTGATGTTATTGAAACAATTGCTAACCTTTTCAACGCCAAGAACGCGTAAAAGCGTCGTGAGCTGTCGTGCTTACCACGCCACCGACGCTTATAGTGGTCGGAGGTACAACTCAAAAGAGACCTCCTTTCGTATGAATTAAGTCGATTTTTGCATAGGTTTTGAGACGCGCTTGGCGTGTGAGTGACACATTTGCATTTGACGTAAGGCGTTGAAAAGGTTAAACCAGATAGAGTTGGAAATATTTTGATGTTTTTCGTTATTAGTTCTCATTTGGCATTTAAACACTCAGATAACTAATGAGTTTTTCCAGTAGTCGATATTGAGCGTCAATATCATCTACTGACGATCAATATGATTGTGCAACCAGGGATATTGCACAGTTATATTGTAGGTTAGTGGCTAGCCTTAGACGCTGTGTCGTTGGTAGCGGGAAGAAGATTGAACCTCCGAGAAATGCGGTGTTGCTACAATACAATATTGCTTAAGGTGGTGACACATCTATACTAATAAAGGCGTGTCGCCACAGATTATTCAACATTCAAAATACCTCTGCAGAAATATATTAAATATCTTCTGGGAGCTTATTGCGATGATTTTGCTGTGATGATGGAAGCTACTCACGTGGAACTTGACGCGCCAGGTGCGTCCGCACTCCAGTGGCGTCGTGGTGGTGTCCAGGTCCTGGCCCCAGAACGCGAAGAACTTCTCCACCCTGAGGGCTCGGGAGGCGTAGTACCCGACGTGGCTGATACCGTATTTGACACCAGCTTGCATTATACGTTGGTAAACGTGAAGGGCGAACTGTAAAGACAACAAAAAAACAAATAAACGACTGCATAATCTCTAAGAAGCGAGAAATAAAAGAACATTATAGGTTGACCGCTTAAATGAGTCTTCGCCCGCGCGGCACAGGGACGCGGGGGCAGGCGACAAAGGGGACCGAGAGAGGTGCGAGCAGCAGGCGTATTTTTGTTTTCATTCATTTCACGCCGCCCTCACATCTCTCAGGCCCCTTTGTCGTCCTGTGTGTCGTGGGGTTTGAAATTTGGAGGAGGCATTCCTCGAATAACCTAGAGGTGCACTAAGAAGAGATTTTTTGTGAAATTCCATCCCTAAAGGGGTGAAAAGAGGTGATAAAGATTGTATGGAAAATACCGTGGGCGAAGCTGTCGCGGGTCCACTAGTATTGTATAAATCAAAAACATTAAAAAAACCCTCGATATGACGAATAAGAAACAAATCCAGCATACATTTGAATTCAAAATAGACTCACCTCATTCGGTATGTACAACACATAACCCAACTCCCCAGTGTGGGTTAAATTCATAGCTCTGATGCCATTCGCTAAGCCTACGTCCAGCTCCTAGAAAAAAAAAAGTTTTATTGTAGGAAAATACAAAATAAAAACTCTATATGAAACACTATTTTTCAATAACCACTTTGCTTTCCTGTGAAACGGTCCACCGTAGTCAAAAATGTACAAAATGGCGTTTAATTTCCCGTCATCCTTTGTACCGCACAATTAGAAAAAAATCTGTGTTGCTATTTACAAAAACATGGCCCACCCTGTATTTGGTGTTTTATTTTTATCGACCGAGAATAATGAACTCACCTTGAAAGTGAAGAACGGGAAATTCGTCGGTGAAAGGTCGGTGTCGGTCAGCTCCGACATAAGGTTTCTCGTGAACGGTCCCATGACGCACACGGCCGTGTACATGGGCGTCACGTCCGTGAGCGTCACGGAGCCGTCGCGCGGCATGTGCCGCTCGATCCACACCTTGCACCGTGTCTGCTGGATCGTCGGCGCTATCATCATGTAGCTGGGAGAATACGTATACATTGACATATACAAGTTGGTCAATACAGGAAACCTTTTAGGA
This sequence comes from Tortricodes alternella, assembly GCA_947859335.1. Classification (NCBI taxonomy): domain Eukaryota; kingdom Metazoa; phylum Arthropoda; class Insecta; order Lepidoptera; family Tortricidae; genus Tortricodes; species Tortricodes alternella. The sequence continues at coordinate 1,867,589 of OX401970.1, forward strand.
GCATTATCAAACAGTACCGTGACTCACTTAAAGACAACGCACAGCCTAAACGGGTGGTCCTAGAGGTTTGAAATTTGGAGGAGACATTCCTCGAGTACCCTAGAGGTGCACTAATAGCCTGGTAAATGAGTGCCCGCAAGTAAGGGGTGGATGGAATGGTCGAAAGCAGAAAGTTTGACTTTGGAACTTTGTTTGGACTAGTTACGAGACACATAATAACACCCACCCCCCCTTCGGATGTAAGCCCTAGCGGGGGGGCACAAAGAAGGTCCCGTTTTTTGTTTATATCTCGAAAACGATGCGTCACAGGAAAATTTGTTGTGTTACATCATGAAAGGTGATAAAATTCTCTACAACTTTGGTTAAATGCACTATTACCTATTCTCAATCGTTGCCCAGATATGAGCTCCGAAAAAAGTCAATTTTAAGGATATCAATCTATACATATAAAACAGTATCGTGACTCACTTATAGACAAAGCATAGCCTAAACGGGTGCTCCTAGAGGTTTGAAATTTGGAGGAGATATGACTCGAATACCCTAGAGGTGCACTAAGGAGGGATTTTATAATTCCATCCCTAAAGGGGTGAAATGGGTGATAAAGTTTGTATGGAAAATACCGCGGGCGAAGCTGTGGCGGGTCCACTAGTCTTATTATAAATACTCACTGGTTCTCGGAGATCCTCGCCAGACTGCAGTCGTTCTCGTAGCCACCGCGCTCGTTCTGCATTCCCGTGTGGATGATACTCCCGACCGCCACGTCGACATCATTGGAGCATAGGTACTGGAGGAGGTCGACCACCTCGCGCCCTTTCGACTGGGAACAAAGCGCATCTTTAAGGTTCCGCATTCAAACTAAGAACCCGTATACTTTCGCCATGTATGCGCCTTCTGTCCGTCCGTATGTCACAGCCACTATTTTGTACAAACGTAGAGGTGCTCTTTGAAGAATTACCTTTCTTATTACATGTGGATTGACCTCTTTCATGAAAGTGTATTCTAAAGTGAATTCATCCTTACTTGTCTTATTTGGTAAACAAGTTTATAACCTCAAAATGCATATTTTCTGGATGAAACAGCTTTTTTATCCACAGGGCGGATTGCTTAATCCTAGGTGAAAAATTGGCAAAGTGTTGTCTAAAATATTATAGCTGTAGAATGTGTGGCGAAGAGGAAGAAACAATGAAACACATCATGTGCGAATGTGACGCCCTCGCTAGACTAAGAATGAAAATCCTTGGTAATGGATATCCAGAACCAGGGGAATTCAAGGCAATACCACTGCGCTCCACAAGTCACTTCATTGAACTGGTGGAGAATGCTATGGATAGTTCTTAGGAAAAAGGGGTAATTACACAAAAGATCCCATAGGGTCGAAGTGTATCCGCAAGGACCCCACCCTCTAAGATAAGATAAGATCTCTATTTGCTTAATTTACGAAGAAATAGCTGTTTTAGCCAAAAAAAAGGTGCATTTTGAGGTTAGGAACTTGTTTACCAAATAAGACAAGTAAGGATGAATTCACTTTACCTGTAAATTCACGTCTTTAGTAACTTATACATATAGCTGGCCACAAGACCGTTAATCTGTTAATCGTTAATTAACGAAGTTGTATAAATATGTCAAATAATTTTATTACCTAATGCACTCAAGAATCTTGTAATCAGGTTAATAGTTAAGATGGTGGAGTTGCACTTTATTATTATCATTATTAATATTGTACACCATTGCGATATGGTAGAATATATAACAAGACTACTTGTGGCCACGTTCGATTAATTAGTCCTAAGATGGTATGATGAACCGTATGATGAACCGTATGGTGACAGGTGATCAGTCCATCGCCCATACAGATAGTCCACCATGTTGGAGAGGACCCGTCCCTTAGTCGACTTTTACGACATGCCAGGATGATAAGCATCTGCACGCATTCTATGCTATTTCTTCACTCCCAGTGCAGCAGAGGAGGAGGATGGTAGAATATGGACAAGGACATTCAAAATGATATTATCTTATTTTAAGTACCTACCTCTGGTCTTGCAATGAAAATGTCCAGCTATGTTTATACATCGACATCTTCAATCACCAGTAGATTGACCCCTCTAATAGGGGTGTTACCAGGGTAAAAAAAAGTAATTATTATTAGTGCGTCAGTTAGATTATCAAAAAATATTGGACACATATTGTTTGCTTCATCAAATCAATCGAAATTGACAAAGATAACGCGCGTCAAAGTTCGGGAGTGGGGGCGCATGACGTCACTTAATGGTAAAAAGTGTGCAGTCGTGACGTCACGCGGTACTTCAACGCAACTAGGATATCTTCCTCATTTTTTGTGTAAATGACAAAAGATAAAATATGTGATCAATATTTTTTTTAAATGTAAAAGACGGACTATTTTTTTTAGAAAACTAGCCTATTAAATGCAGATTGACCTCTTTAATAATTTACCCGTAGCTTGCCCTCTAAACTAACCTGCAGATCGATCTTGGTGAAGGACGAGTAGTCGGCTATCCCGACGGCCTCTCTACACGCCCAGTATTCGCGTTGCACTGTGTTGAACCAGTGAGGTTTGAAGAAGGTCTTCGTATGCGCTATCTTGAACGGACGGGGCCGCTCGGGCTCGCCTGCTATTGGCTTATCTGAGGAAATTCTTCTTTGTTAATAAGTAATTTTTACATGATTTGCCGTATCACTTTGTTTTTTTTAGTATTATGACCCTTAGCGACTTTATACATCTCTAATGGTCAAATTCAGAAGGCCACTCAAATTGATCTTTAATTAAAGTGACATTTGGGTGACATTATTGCCCTCGGAGGCGATAAATCGATCTAGCTAGGTTTCATTATTAGAAAACATCGTTTTACCGTGTGTTTTAGGCAATGAAAAACTGCTACAATATCATTAGAATACGAAAGTAAATTTCGCCACCATCTACAAGGTTATAATAGCTCAGGCGGGAAATCGGGCGGTCCCGAAACCAGAAGACCCCGGTTCGAGTCCAGATGATTTTATTCCCACAGACTTTTACCTCACCAGTCGGGTTTTTAATAGGAGTTTGAACCTACGGCTTTTCATACAAAAAGCGATAACGATTTCCACCCCTTAAATGTTAACCGATGTTCACCAATTTTTGTCAGTCAGAACAAAATCTAGGTCGTTTTGATTTTTTCACTATAATCTTTAAATTCAGTTTTATTGTGGTTTCAGTATTCTCACACAAAACGAATTTCGGCATTATTTGACTTTATTGATCTTTAACAAAATTCAAAAAACGTATAGATCTAGACTGTTTTCTGACTGACAATCTATCAAAAATTTGTCAAAATCGGTTAACATTTAAGGGGTCATAATTTATTTATTTAGATTAACAAAAAAATGCAACATTACAGGTAGAGGAACCTAAGTCATTACAATTTTTTACAGCTAACATATATGGGAATTTAATACAGGCATAAATTTATAACCATTACTTATAGTTATAATTTACTACATTCAAATTAGGTTTAAATGAAAAATTAATAATTAGATTAATTTAAAACAATATATTACTTAACGCTAAGACTTTCACACAACTTCATACACTCTCTTAATATAATCGTCATCGCCTTTTGTATGAAAAGGCTGATTTTTGCCTTTTTTGTAACTCTACAGTGAATTCATCCATACTTGGCTTATTTCATAAACAAGTTTCTAACCTCAAAATGCAACTTTTTTGGCTGAAACACCTATTCCAAATGAAGGAACCGGAGACAATATTTTAGACGTCACTTTGCCCATTTTTCGCCTAGGTTTGCTTTATTTAGATTAAAACAGCTATTTCACCCAAACATTGCACATTTTGAGGTTACCAACTTGTTTACCAAATAAGACGAGGACGGATGAATCCACTGTAGATATATTTGGACGTCGACGTGCACTGACCGACATGTTCGAACCACGTCGGTCTCTCGTAGCCCATGACCTGTCCGAACACCGCTCCGTTGTCCCGGAGCGTCGGGTAGATAGGCGACATGCGCAGGTTGCGACCGGTCTGAAACTCGTGGAACGGGTACGGTAGCCCGTAGTGGACACCTGGGGAGATAGGGCGTGGTGTAAAAAACCGGCCAAGTGCGAGTACCATTATCTATAAAAACGGCAAAAATATCCATTATATTAAATATACGACAAACAAATGATTTAGTATAGCCTTTTTCATTTACATTTTTGCAACGACGTCCCGTTATAAAAGAGAGCCCTGCACGTCTGCCTCTTCGAGGTTCATCGTTTTGAGGATGATTCTGACCATCAGTCCAAGAGGCGGACACGAACAAATGATGTAGCACTCCTTTTTATTTTTTATTTTTGAAACCCTGTCAATTGAAAACGCAGCGCTACCATGGTGGCAGACTATTTTTCTGTGGTTCTTTATACATCGTCATTAATCGAAAAATTCAGGTCTGCTAAGCGAACAAATAATCATAGCTGGGCACAAGACCGTTAATGCGTTAATCTTTAAATAACGAAGTTAACATTTTGAGTAACGGATTAACTTTGAATTTTCCCTCTTCCCTTCTTTTGTTAATTTTTCATTTCCTGCCTAACCTTCCATAACCGATACCAACATTTTTTTATAAGCAAATTACTAACACATCAACATATATAATGCAGTTTCTATCAACAGTTAAAGATTAACGATTAACTTTAACTTCCGTTAAATATTCCGAAATTTAACTGTTCGACGTTTAATGCAGATAACTTTTAAATTAACGGATTAGCGATTCAAGAAGGTAACTATTTGATTAACGGTGCCCAGCTATGCAAATCATATAGAAATTTTGGCACCCAGCTCCCTAGCTATAAGGGCGTCGCAAGCGTTAACTTACTCGGCACTTCCTTGATCCGGTCGCGGAGGAACCTCTTGTTGTTGTGCAGCCCCAGGAACCGGTTGACGCCGAGCTCGTGCATGTCGTACTTCGTGTAGCCGTCGACCAGCTCGTCGACGGTGGCCTCGGCGACGCCGCCGGCGGCCGAGATGCCCACCGTCTTCATGCCCGCCGCCACGTGGTAATTGAACATCTACCACGTCGAAGGATTATATCATGTACAATGGGGAAGATGCATGAAAATCAAAATGAGGTTTAAATGATATGTTATGAAAGTAAATGTAAACCTCCTCTGCTGCACTGGGAGTGAAGAAATAGCATAGAATGCGTGCAGATGCTTATCATCCTGGCATGTCGTAAAAGTCGACTAAGGGACGGGTGCTCTCCAACATGGTGGACTATCTGTATGGGCGATGGGCTGATCACCTGTCACCATGCGGTTCATCATGCCATCTTAGGACTAATTAATTAATCGAACGTGGCCACAAGTGGTCTTGTGGCTCTGCCCACACCATTAGGGATTTCGGGCGTGATGCTATGTATGTGTAAATGTAAACAAAAGCATATTTACATGCTATTCATTTTTATTTTATTAAGGTTCAAAATTAGTGAATAATATATATTGGTTTATAGTTCTGATTTTAGTTTTTTGGACAACCTCATCAAATTTATGTCATTATTTTATTTCTACGATGTTGATCTAAAAACAGTATTTTCGGAAATAATTGTAGATTTTGTTAAAGCGCCAAGCGTCTAACGAATGCTGTGACGTCATAGTTGTCGTCCATTTTGTACGGAGTGTTTTTGCGATTGGTCTGAACAATGACTTTTCAAAGCTTCATAACTCATAAAATAAACAACATAATAAAGTGTTGCGTACACAGATCGGTTTTTATTACACAGCACTTTCCAATACAAGATGAAAAAAAAAGTATCTTCCCTATTGTTTAAGATGGTTAAGAAGTATTAGTTACTTAATGCAACGACAGATGGCGCTGTTACGTTGAGACAGATTTCTGCATCGCGCAAGTGTTTGTCTTCCCTCCAGTGCAACCATTTTTAATACTGAAAAATGTAATAATATCAACCAAGCGACTTATTTCGGACAGAACTTGCAAAGCTGTTTGATAAAATCAAACTAATCAAAGCAATCATACCTACGTCTTTAATTTACAAAGCTGTTATTTATTTTCAAATAAGTCTCTGTTGTATGTAGCCGTAAAATTTTAGACAAGCCAAATTGGTACTTTTCTGGCACTAGGTTTTTTCGTGAAAAAATAAAATTGAAGTGTCTGTTTGTAATTTCAAAATAACAGCTTTTTACTGAATCCATATGAAAGTAAATGCGGAACTTATAACAAAAAGACATTTATTTTTAATTTTTGTTTCTCTGTCTGTTTGCTCCGGCTTGTCTCCGAAACGGCTAGACCGATTTCGATGGGACTCTCACTGGCAGATAGGTGATGTCTGCACGTGCGCGTTAGGTCAAACTACAACTGTCTACGGTACGAACATACTAACTACATACATAATCCTCACGCCCGAAATTCCTAGTGGGGTGGGCAGAGCCACAAGACTACTTGTGGCCACGTTTGATTAATTAGTCCTAAGATGGTATGATGAACCGTATGGTGACAGGTGATCAGCCCATCGCCCATACAGATAGTCCACCATGTCAGGCGGGTTTCACTCCACACTTAGGTACGCGCGGCCGTCGCGTTGCTCGGAGGTGTAAATTGCAGCAGGTTGCCGCTCGCTCGCTCGCTGGGCGATTCGCGCGTTGCTGTCGTTGGATGACGCGGATAAACACTGACAACCCTAGCGTACACGAAAGAGCACGTTGTATGCGACGGAGAGAGAAGGCATGAGTAGGCATAATTTCGTGCCTAAACACCGGTTTTGTTAGACAGTGATTCTTCTGTACATTAGTACTATTATCTATTCTGTGACCATGTTGGAGAGGACCCGCCCCTTAGTCGACTTTTACGACATGCCAGGATGATACTAACTAACAAGATAAAAATCCTTGTAAAAACATCCTCGCAGCACTGGCGGCCGCGGAACGTTCGATATCACGAATTTAGCTAAAGGCACAGCCAAGAGTCGCGATATTGAACGCGCCGCGGACACCACATCATCGAACTTGGCTTCTTTTCTTCCTTCTTCATAGTTATTTTTCATCGATATCGATGCCGTAGTGCATTACTACTGATTGGAACCAACCAAAAAATATACATTTGTTTTTAATGTCATTTGAAAGAATAGGTCCAATTCGAATCGGTGACGCCTAAATTTAAGGTTCCATAAACTTAAAATAAGAAACGTCAAATTCCCTCCTTAGTGCACCTCTAGGGTACTCGAAGAATGTCTTTTTTTATATAAGATAGGTGTGCATTTGACCTCTATCTCACCTGATGGAAAGTGATGATGAGGTCGACGATGGAGCATGCACACCTAGATAATGCCTATTCACTCTCTCCTTGAAAAGACCCAAGTTGTAGCGTTCTGGGAACAAGTCTGCAGGCAGGTCCCCCAAATTTCAAAGATCCGTCCGTCGTTGGCGGTGAACCTGTGCTGATATATCCGTCATAGGCACTAAACTAGGAAAAAGGAGCGTCTAGCAGGTACAGCGAAAGATTGAAGGTCATTTGTTGACGCTCCGGAAACAATAATTTTACTCCAGCACTTTAAGGTTTACAACTCTTTTTCTGTCTGTTTTTCAACATTTTACGCTTAATGCTGCTGTAACAAGTAATTTAGTATTGATTATTCTGAACACATCACCACCATATTAGCTATATATGTATGACCAGTCCATCTTAGTAGTAGTAGATAAATAATTATTAGCTTGTAGTGTATTTGTATAGCGCTCCGTGAGTCACAGACGGTGCTGGCTGAAAATCAGCGCTGCAGGTGTCTTACACCTCAGCATTATGCATGCTGAGCCAGTGTCCCATTCATTCCTGCGAGGACACACACACCAACATTTTGTTTTGTATTGTTTTTATCTTATATTCATGTTACTCGGTGTGTCTTCTATGTTAGTGAATAAATGTTTCTTTCTTACTTTCTAAACTTATGTGCTTATCCTTCATGAACGGTAAACCTGTGCAGATATCCGTCAAAATATTAAACACTTAAGGCCCGGGCACACCAAAGGCGGTTGCGGCGTGTTTGCGGCGCGAACGCGGGCACGCGAAGTTGTGTTTAATACCGCCGCCATGTCCAGAGGCACACCGAACGCGTCGCGAAAGCGGCGCGGGGCGTGCGCGAAGCGGCGGCGGCGCGTGCGCGAAGCGGCGGCGGCGCGTGCGCGAAGCGGCGGCGGCGCGTGCGCGAGCACGCGAAGTTGTATTACGCGGCGCGAGGCGGGGCGAACGCGGCGCGAAAGCGGTGCGAAAGCGGCGCGGGGCGTGAGCAACGCGGGCCCGCGTTCGAAACGCGTTGACGCCGCCGCCCGCGTTCGCGCCGCAAACGCGCCGCAACCGCGTTTGGTGTGCCCGGGCCTTTACCTCGGGGGCTTCGCCGACTATCCACCGGCAGTCCGGGGAGAAAGCTTCGAGTCCGTTGCATAGTTTGTGGAGCTGCGCTTGCGCAAGGCTCGGCGCGCGTTGCAGCAACTGTTGGAGCAGCACGTGGAAATGGTCCCAGTCCTCTTGGACGCAGCGGTGCGCAGCCGTTTCGACTGCCACCATAATTAGATATATAACTAGTGGACCCGCCACAGCTTCGCCCGCGGTATTTGTACCGACTGCAGCGCCATCTGCCGGGCTGATTTGTGAATCTAAACCACCCAGGGCACCATCCAAACACAAATTGGTCCAGCCGTTTAGGACGAATTCAGTGACATAGGTACACATGAACAGTAGAATTATATAAACAAAGATTATTTACGCGACTTCGGTTATATTTATTACCTCGGGATTTTTTTTATCCGGTCAAACCGGTCGGTAAGACTAGCACATAGGCTACTTCTATGTGCTAGTCCTAAATGTAATCTATCTGTGTGCCAAATTTCATCCAAATGCGTTCAGCCGTTCTGGCGTGATTGAGTAATTATCATACGTCCACGCAAACTTTCGCATTTATAATATTAGTAGGAAGTAGGATAGCAGGATGTGACGCGGTATGCCTAGTTGGTAGTGACCCTGCCTCCGAAGCTAGCGGTCCCGGGTTCGATCCCCGGTAAAGGAAAATATTTGTGTGATGAGCACGAATGTTTGTTCCTGAGTCTTGGATGTATCCTATGTATATAAGTGTTTATTTCTCTATATAAGTATGTCTATCTTCGTCTAGCCCATAACACAAGCCTTTAGAGCTTACATTGGGACTAGATCGATTTGTGTAAAGATTGTCTCTTGATTTATTTATTTATTATTCAAAATGTGCAATTTTTGCGTGCCGTTTTATCCTACTAATATTATAAATGCGAAAGTTTGTGTGTGTGTGTGTGTGTGTGTGTGTTTGTTACCTCTTCCCGTTAAAACGGCTAGACGGATTTTGATGAAATTTGGAATAAAGATAGCTTATACCCTGGATTAACACATATGCTACTTTTTATCCCGGAAAATTTAAAAGTTCCCGAGGGAATAACGATAATCAAACTCTACGCGGACGAAGTCGCGGGCACAGCTAGTCTTAAATAAAGCAAACCTAGGCTAATTGGCAAAGCGACGTCTAGAATATTGTCTCCGGTTCCTTTATTTGCAAGGTAATAGCTGTTATAGCCGCATTTTAGTTAAGTGCATTTTGAGGTTAGAAATTTGTTTACCAAATAAACAGGTACGGATGAATCTACTGTACAAGGCTACATAATAATTCATAGACACGTGAGATTTCTGAAACGACCTAAGCTACTGACCTTCCACATCGTTCGCTGTTTTGGCTACGGGTTCGAATCCACCTGCCAATATACAGCCGTCTCTTTCCCGCATATAAATGTAACCGTCTGGATCTCTCACAACTGTGGAATAACAAATCAAAAAATAAATATTACACGCCCAGTAATCTTATTTTTAGCGAACAGCGCCACCAGCGCCAGAACCTTAAAAGTTGTAATTTTTAGGGTTCCGTACCCAAACGGTAAAACGGGACCCTATTACCTGAAATAAATGATTCATTCATTCATTCATTCATTACTAAGACTCCGCTGTCCGTCTGTCCGTCTGTCACCAGGCTATCTCATGAACCGTGTTAGTTAGACAGTTGAAATTTTCACAGATGATGTATTTCCGTTGCCGCTATAACAACAAATACTAAAAAACAGAATAAAATAAATATTTAAGGGGGCTCTCAAACAACAAACGTGATTTTTTTGCTCATTTTTGCTCGATATTTATGTCGGCAACAGGTAGACGCTTGAAATATTCACAGAATATTTATATATATATTTAGCTAAAAAAATAAATAATTAAATGAAATTAAAATAAATATTTAAGGGGGGCTTCCATACAAAAAACTTGATTTTTTTGCCGTTTTTATACATAGTGGTACGGAACCCTTCGTGCGCGAGTCCGACTCGAACTTGGCCGGTTTTTTTTTTTTTGCTTGATTATAGATACGTAATGGTACGGTAACCCTTCATGCGCGAGTCCGACTCGCACTTGCCCAGTTTTTTAATCAATTAGGATGTACAGATGTTAAGCGTAACTGCTTAAAAAAATCATTGCATTTCAATTGACATTGTTCAGTGTAGACCTGTGTTTTTTTATTGGGCCAAATAATGTGCGATTCTTTTTTTTGTTTCGTACAATTTTTCGAAATGACAATATATGTATATACTAGTTTTATATTAGGTTACCTGGGAACATAGGATCGAGATTGTCTATGGGCTTCGTATGTAGGTAGTAATGTTCGCAAGGCAGCAACGGCACTTTGACTTGGGGTTTCGCAAGCTGTCCCACCTAAGTACAGAAATGATAAAACAATTCAAATTAAACTCAATTTTTATCCAGCAAATTGGCCACCTGTGTGCTCGTGTACTTGACACATGAATATATTAAAATGGGTTAAATCTATCAGCGCTTCGGACAGCACGATCATTACTGAGAAGCGCTGCTAGAAACTCAGCTGAACGTCATCTTTTTAAGTCATACATTAATTTCATATCATATATACAAACTCAAATAAAATGAAATATAAACATCACTGTGAATAATTAACAAATATGAAAAACTATAAAATATAATAGGTACAGAGAACACTATGGTCTCTGTAGTCAGGTTCAGATATCGCACGAATATAATATAATTCAACCAAATAAATTGAATTGGTGATTACGAACATGAAATGGCTGGACTCCACGGACAGCACCCGTCAACGAGTATGGTGTGTATCATAATAGTAGATTGTCAAACCAAGCAGAAAGTGATTCATTACTGCGTCGATTGTTCCCATCACTGGATACGAGGTGCATTAGTAGTTTATGCAACGGTTGCATAATGATAGGCCTTAAAACACTAGTGCGGTTTTCATGAAACGAGCCGATAAGCGAGTTTCATAAAAAGATCGCACGTGTGTTTTAAGGCCAAATTATGCAGAGTTGCATACATAACTTTATCTACACACATATTATAAATCCTCCATGATGGGTTCAGAAACAATATTTTCTGGCAACAAGTTATTTGTTGCAATCGTGGCTGCATATTTCCGATATCCGGCGCATTTTCACATGACACACACTCCGAGAAGACTACTTACTATTCATATTTTCAACTAAAATGTAAATTACAAACAACTTTTTCTATTCAATTCAAAAACAATTCTACTTTCGTTCAGCAAAACACCAACATGACGATCCTCCGTCAAGACCATTTTTTTTTAAATCATAGACAAACGGATGAAGTCTCTATTCTCACGTCACTCGAGATCAAATATTGTGCAGTTTATATTAAAAAAACATACTGAATTGATGTTTCGTATCAATAACTGTTTTAATATCTATGGATACTAGAATAGAGACCCACTTGAGTTTTGACAGCTGTTCCAAATTAAATCTCATTTCTTTACTAAAAACGATAAAGAAGTCATGTTATTTCTTTATCGCAGCACTGGTTCTTCCTAATTGGTTGTCAAAATGGTGGTCATTTCCTCCGGTTTTTTATTAACCAATGGAGGTTTTATGATATGGGTGTAGATAAAATCAATTTTTCTTTCAACTACTGTAATCAGTTCCATTCGGGTTCGTTAAAAACAATTTAAAAAAAAGAGTCTGATTTTCTGCTGAGTTTTTTGCGGCGCTTCTCAGTATTGATGGTCCTGTCCGAAGCGCTGGTAGATTCAAGCCATTTTAATTTATTCATGTGACAAGTAAAAGAGCCCACAGCGTCCCTAACATGCAAGACACAAAGATAATTTAAACCCGTTTATCTCTCCGACTATCTCTTTCGTCGGCACTAGTGTGAGAGAGACACTGAAAGATAAGACGGTTTAACTTGTTAGGGCCGCTGGTGGCCCATTAGCTGTTTTGACTTAGAGTATTTTTTTTCAGTTTCTATCATGCTCACCTGTCTGGCCCAGAAGCCAGCGCAGTTGACGAAGTAATCGCACTGTATGGCGCCGTGGCTGGTTTCGACTGACGAAACGCGATCATCTTTCGACAGGACCGCAGTCAAAGAACAGTCCTCCATAACACCAACTCCTAATGAAAATTAAAATATTCATAATGCAAGTACTTCCATCAGCGGTGTTCCCGAATTTCGACATTGGGGCCTTCAAGAGATGAGTATGTTTTACTAGAGGGGCTTGTAAAGCCTTCTTGTTGTTGTAAATTTCATGGCAATTATAGACTGGCTAAAACTAAAAAATCACCACCAACCATCTTATATCCTGACTAAAACTAAAAAATCATTTCTAGGAAATTGTACACGTTTTTACAATAAAATACCTAAAAACATTATAGAACAAACAGACACAATGTTCAAAGCTACTGTAAAGCGAATTCTTATTTCTAGGGCATATTACTCAGTAAAAGACTACGTCATGGACAGGGACGTTTGGCTTAAAGCGTGACCTGCGCCGGCGATCCCTGGGTCTCGATGAGCGTACCTGCTGTGGTATATACTTAGATTTGTATAAAACTGTAGACATCATTGTTGACTTATATGTGTACTGATTTGAAAAAATGATACCTCACCGAGTTTCTTGCCGGCTCTTCTCAGTAGAGGATTTTTTTTCCGAACCGGTGGTAGATTCATTCTTTGACCTTCATAAGAGCTTGAAAAAGCCTAAATTGAATAAAGATAGTTTGATTTTGACTTTGAATTTATTGCTGCAATTCGGCCTGTCCCCAATACTTTACACCTTAACTTTTTGTTTCCAGTTGTGATGTTAACATCGAAGACTGACTTGGGCAAACCACATCAAAACTAAGAGAAAAGAGAAGATATCAAATACAGATCCTCATACTGGCTCATTGGGCAACGATCATCTTTAACACTGAACAATAAGCAGTTAGTATACAAGTGTACAGATGTAGTGCATAATTAGTTTCCATCGTGTTTTATCGGAAAAGTTCGTATTTATCGTGCTCTCTCAATTAGCTTCAGCAGGCCCCCAATTCTCGGTGCATTTGAGATAATCTCACAATCGAGATTAAACGTCAGTGCATACAGTCATTTGACACAACTGTATGAATCTGACGTTCAATCTCGCAATCGACATTATCTAGAATGCGTCCAGAATTGGGGGCCAGTACCAATCATACCATGCTGTCATTTTTCATTTTGACATTTGACACAAAAAAATAAAGTTTTACGTTAATGAATATAAGGATGTCACTCATTTAATACAATAATTAATTGACACTTCGGATCTCGTCGTCTTCCGATTGAGATCCGAGTTTTACCGATGGAAACATATTATTCACTATATCTGTATAATGACAGCTTTGGGGATCAACAAGCAACTCTAACCTGGAAATATTGCAAAGATTCCAGAACAAAATATTAAGAACAATATCCTGTGCTCTATGGTTTACAATAAATACTGAGATACATGAATATACAAACATTCCAACAGTAAAGCAGGAAGTGACTTCAAAAACACTCCAACCAACTGGCTAGGGACCTGTTAAATGATAATGAAGAAATAACTAGGCTGAAAAGGTGGAAAATACTAGGACTGGACCAGAGAGATTAAGGACTCCCTCCTCGCGCTCCTCGAACATGAAAATGGAGATGGTGCTCATTGGAACACCATTCAACACAATAATCAAGAAAAAATCAGCTAATTCATCTGATTATGGCTAAAACAGCCGATCGCAGATAATTAAAGAGAAAAAAAAAAGTTGTGATGTTATCTTAATGAGACTAGACTAGCCCAAATTCCAGCAATAAATTGCCCAAAATCTAGGCTCAATGACTCCTTTGGGGTCGTGAGCCGAGCGGTTTTTTTTATGTCAATTGACTGACGAACCGGCTGACGGCCCACCTGATGGAAAGTGGTCACCGCCGCCCATGGACATCTGCAACACCAAAGGTGCTGCCAATGCGTTGCCAGTCTAGGGAGGATGGGGAATGGGGATAAGGGATCCTCCGGATCTCGTCACTCACCGTACGAAACGCAATAGCGAGCTAAAGTAATAGCTCGCTATTGCGTTTCGTACGCCGGTATTCTGTGAGAGTGTGGTACTACCCCGGTCGAGCCGGCCCATTCAAACAGTAATCATCTAGTGAGGATTACTGTTTGGCTCTACAACGACAACATTTATGCATTTGAGCAAAACTTGGTTTTTCTAATCGTATCAATTTTAATAAACGGGGTTTCATATGATTTGGAGAACATGCAAGTGCCATAGGGTATATAAGAATTCTAAGGATGTGTCATACCAGGAGCAAAAAATTAAAATACCGAGGCATTGGGTCCAATTCGAAACGGTGTTCGCTAAATTTAAAAATGCCTTAATTTAAAATAAGAAACGTCAACCTCGATTTTGTATAGCTCCAAGGTTCAAAATCGAGTCTGACGGTTCTTATTTCAAATTTAGCGACTTCTAAATTTAGCGAAAACACGTTTGAATTGGCCCCATTGTTTACTATTTTTACGTCGCCATTCGGGTTTTAGTTTTCTTTGTTCGCTGGATAAAATATTGTAGGGAATAGCTGCTACAAGCCAATCCAGGATAGTAGCAGAACCATGGAGAACTCACCATTCGCCACAGCCTCCCGCATCAGAGCCATGCACACAAGATGTGGATCTGCCACCCCGTCCTCCGGTATCCAGAGACCACCCAGGATATCATCCACATTCAGCATCGGGCAGATCTCTTGACAACGCTTGGCTGTTATCAGCTCGCACGGAATATTCCAGGGTCTGTTGTCAAAAACAAGTCTTACACTGCATGAAAAAATAATTATTGCGTTTCTCACCAATTCTGCGAGTAAATTGTAGGCATCTCGTCTAATTATTAACGCACAAGGCGATAATGTAGGAGATTCCTGTATCGGGCTCTTTTTCATACATGTAAAATGGCTCATAATGACTATAATCATACTAAAGCAGTTTGAGAACTTCCCTCCAAAACTTGATCCTGGGTATGGGCCTGCTGCATGCATACTGTTGTATCTATTTTTCAACATTTCTGTGAAAAGTCAAAGTTCCAAGCAAAATGATACTTTATTGCAAAACAGTGCCTTGGAGTACACAGTTGGTAGATAGGTATATGATAATGAAAATGAAAATGTTTATTTTGCAAGTAGGCCACATGGGCTCTTTCACATGTCTGAATCTACCAACGCTTCGAAAGGTGACATCTGCTGAGAAGAAACGCCGCAAGAAACTCAGCAGTAACTCTTTTTTCAACTTTGACAATTTTATCTAAAATTTTTTTATTTTTTATTACTTAGTTTTCATTTTTAACACAATGTACCCTAATATAATTACAATCTAGCCGAGTAGGCTAATGAGTAATTTTATTTTAACTTAGTTTTATAAAATAAATTGAATCAAGAATGTGTCCAATAGCACTTTTCTTACAGTCTCTAGTTAAGGGGAAGACACCACATTCTTGTGTTCTTTATCAAGTAGCACTTACACTAATTACATCTAGCTATTTTTTTACTACACTAGTTCAAAAGGTTTAGTTCTTTTGAGTCTTCTCACTATGTCTGTATTGTGTGTATCTAAAAACTAACACAAAAGTGCATCAAATAAACCTAATGCGTACAAATTAATTACATATAGCTTCTATCTACTCACACAGATTGGCTCTTCATCCTCCTGTAAACCGTCATCCGATCCCTAGAGCGAGCAAGCAAGAGAGACCCGCACTGCTTCCACCCTGTCGCATGTCCCTTCCCCTCCAATTCTTCGAGAAGCCGGATTGAGGACTGTGCTAGCTTCACTTGAGCTAGAGATGGCTTGAAGGCACCGATGAGACCGGATGAGTGCCATCGACTTCCGGCGCCTATTCTGGTATAACATATATAACACGGTAAGTAAATTTTGACCTGTATAACAATTTCTGTCATCATTTAGTTATTTCTAGAGGGCATAGCCAGCGCAAGGCCCTTGAAAAAAATATCTATCAATCAATTACGGTGTTCAGACACTTTAAGCTGCGGTAGTATCAAATACTTTCTAAACGAAAACTGAAAATTATCTGTGTTAAACCAAAATAGAAGTAAAACCAAGTACAATGCACAGACCAAATATTCTAAAGACGCTGCTCAGCCTGACTTTTACTCAAAAGGAAAGCAGCCCAACTAGCGGGGCGCGCGGGGTTTTTAGAGCTCTGTGAACGGTGCGTTCCAGGTTACGCGCTCCCGTCTCTGGCCCTGCTGTTGGCTTTTTGCCTCTAACACTGGCAGCGAGGGTCGCCCGGCTATACGGAGTCTATGGGATATATGGTCTGTAATTCACCAGGAGCTAAAAAACGTAGTGCGCTGATCAAACATCTCGTAAAACTTAAGCTCGCGTCGTAGCAAAAGATAATTTATTCAAGTACGTACTTTTCTTTTTCGATCAGTATTGTCTTGTCTCCCCATCCACGCTTCGAGAGATGGTACGCTACAGCCGCACCCATAACACCCCCACCACATATGACCACTTTAGCCTTCGGCGGGAGCTGCTGAAGACACCCATCCAAGTTTTCTTCATGATCTAAAGCATCTAGGCGGCTAGAGATTTGCCGTGACCCTACACCAATTAAGCTAATACAACGAGATACACCGCGCTTATGCGCGCGTCTTATCAACATATTTACAGTCTTAAGCCCCCGATGATTAAATAAAAAGAGATTTTAAAGTAGAACTACATTGGATAACAGTTTTTTTTTTTTTTTTTCTTCCGTTTTGGCTCCGCACGACTTATGCTTTAGCCATACGTCAAGTTTTAACTTTTTAATTCTTTTTTTTTTTGTTTACTCAGGAGAAAAATTAGGGAAACAATAACGCGGAAAAATTAAATAACAAATATCTAAGGAACATGGATCAGTAGGATAAGATAGTAGGAATATACATAATTTACTAAGTAGAATAAATACAATGAATATATAAAAAGGCCATAAAAATAGGAATAGAACAAAAAATCAAATTTTAATATCATTTTCATTTATGAATGTTGCTAACGACTGATAAATTAAGGGATCTACTGAGGAAAGAAGGATGTTAATATTAGTAGGGAGAGGTACATGAAGGGAAACCAGATTTTGTAAAAAAGGAAGATGATCATACCTGCCACATGAAAAGAAAATATGATTAAGGTCGCAAAACGCTTCTCCACACTCGCAAGCAGGACTACATATGATTTTCATTCTCGCCAGATGGGCTGGAGTACAGGTATGACCTAGCCGCATTCTAATTAATACCGTTGTTGCTCTTTTGCCTAACTTAATTTTATGAAACCAAGGCTTTATTGGTATTACACTTTGAATATTTTTGTAATATTTGCCTTTAAAATTACTGGTCTCTTCCCAAGATGCACCCCAAGATTCTTTGAGATATACCTCGGGAAGAGAAACCAGATCGTGACAGAAATTATGATATGGATACATGTCACCACACTCCACGGCCTCATTTGCCAATTTATCCGCACGCTCATTGCCAGCTATGTTGCTGTGGCTAGGAACCCATGCAAAATTTACTAAATACCCAGCAGACAAACATTGAAACAGCTTATTTTTTGATTCAATAATTAGGGGATAATGAACATTGGATCTAAAAGGAAATTTAATAAGGGTTTGTAGTGAACTTTTTGAATCGCTGAAAATTAAGGTTCTTTTTAGTTTCATCATTAAAATGTATTCCAAGGCTTTTAATATACCAAAACATTCTCCTGTAAAGACTGAAGCTTCGGGTGGAAGTTTAATTTGTTGTACAATATTGAACTGTTTGTGAAAAATACCGACACCAACATTACCTGTTTTGGAGTGTTTTGAAGCATCAGTATAAATTTGATGCCAGCCATGCCATTTATCATCAACAATGGAGTTGAAATACACATTTGCATGGGGATCATCACGATCAATATTTAGATTAAAAAGTACATCTGGATTTACTACAAGGGCTTGAAAATGGCCGTTGAAAAGGGGAAACAGGCGAGTTTGGTAAGTTGGTGCTAAGAATGATAAAGATCTTTTATAGCTGTTCACCAAATAGGGAGGCGATTTACATTTCCAATAAGAAGATGTAGATATGAGATTTGAAAGATGATGTATTTTGGGAATTAGTTGATGATTAAAAAACTGTATAGATCGGAAAAAGAATCGATTGGATAGGTATTGTCGTCTTAAGTTTAAGGGAGAATCACCACACTCTACCTGAAGGGCATTAAGAGGACTTGATTTCATCGCCCCCATAACTATCCGCATTGCTTTTGATTGAATCCCATCTAATCTCTTTAAAGCTGATACACTACAAGGTTCTAGAAGAAAAGTACCATAGTCTAGAACACTTCGTATTATAGCATTGTATATTAATTTCAGCGAAAAAGGATGAGCGCCCCACCATACCCCAGCTAGACATCTTAATAAATTTAAATTCCTCTCACATTTTGTTACTATATAATCACAGTGTGGATATCCTGTAAGCTTAGAGTCTAATATAACACCCAAGAATTTCGCATGGCTCTTTTCAGGAATAATTTTGTTATCATAATAGATTTTTACTGGAACGGGGTTACGCTTACGAGTGAAAGTCACAATGGTACTTTTAGAGGTAGACAGCTCTAAGCCATTTTTATCTAACCATGATTTAAGAGAATTTAAAGCAGCAGACAATTGAAGAGACGCTTTTTCAAGGGAACTGTTTGAAACATAAATTAACAAATCATCAGCATACTGTAAAATATTAACAGAGTGATTTATAGATGCTTCTAGATCATAAGTGTAAATATTATAGAGCAGAGGACTCAGGACTGAACCCTGCGGCAGACCCTTCCAGACAATTCTTGTTAGACTAGAAGAGTTTAAGATAATTTCACGGCCAGATAACATGTTTTGAATGAAAACTATTAATAGAGAAGGAACTTTCAAAATATGTAATTTTCTCAATAAGACTTCAATTATAACATTATCATAAGCTGCTTTTATATCTAAGAAGGCCGCAATTACAGAGTCATTTTGTGAGAACGCAATACGGATATCTGTAGTAAAGACACTCAGGCTGTCCATCGAACTCCTACCCCTTCTAAATCCATATTGACTATTTGATAATAAGTTAAGCCTTTCTACATACCATTCAAGCCTATTTTTAACTAAATGCTCTACAATTTTGATAATTACTGGAGATAAAGCTATTGGTCTATAGGACATCGAATCTGTTGGGTTTTTATCTGGTTTCAAAAATGGCAACACAATTTGAGATTTCCATGATGGCGGTATGGTACCTGTCACCATGACTGAATTAATAATATTTAAGAAGAATGTCAGTGCATCATCACCGAGATGAGAATAAAAAGAATATGGAATGCCATCTTTACCCGGGGCTGTATCCGTAGTGTGTGATAAAACACCTTTCAGCTCGTTTAAAGAGAACGGGGCATCTAAACCGTAACAACATGAGGAAAGTGTCGTGGAAAATAAGTTGACACACAGATCTCTATGAGGAACCGTTGGAGAGGCCAAACGGTCCAAAAAAGCATTGCTCAGAGACGGAGACATAACCGAATTGGAAGATGTACTTACTCCAGTTCTAAACCGCCGTAAATTTCGCCAAACTTCAGAGGCTTTAGTATTAGGGGATATGGATAAACAAAATCTCCTCCAGCCGTCAAATTTCTTGTCTTTTAATAGTTTCTTAGTTTTAGCAATGATTTCAGTTAACGCATTAAAGTTTTCTTGAGACATATTAGCATTATACTTTTTCTCAACCTCCTTTCTTTGAGCAACAGCCATGCTACACTCTTTATCCCACCAAGGTGGAGAAGGTAGTTTACCCATGGCACTCTTTTTTAAGGGGAAGGTATTATCAGCGGCCTCTATCAAAATTTTGGTAAAAAGATCTGCAGAAGGTAACACATCCTGCGATATAGTATGCATAGGAACCAATTGGATCTTATTCTCAACATAATGCTTGAAATCACTCCATTTCTCATCAATTATTTTATACTTTATCCGAGGAGATGATCTTGGAATATTATTCACCTTAAAAACAGTAAAATTTAATAAAATTGGGAAATGGTCACTACCATATGTAGATAGCAAAGTGTCCCAAGTAATAGTAGAAGCTAAGCAAGGAGAAGTTATAGTTAAGTCTATTGCACTATCATTTTCGGTTGGATTCGTGCGGCGCGTAGGAGAGCCTTTATTAATTATACAAAGATTAAGTTTATCAATTAAGTCTAGGAGGTCCTCACCATGACAATTTGTCAATGAGCTACCCCAAGCTCTATGCTGAGCATTAAAATCTCCCATGACAACAACAGGCTTCGGAAGATGTGTAAACAAGTCATCAAGATCACTAAAGGTTTGTTGGCAAGGTTTAGGTATATAAATAGAAAGGAAACAGACTTTATTGATAATACAGGCAACTGCAGAAAACTTATCATTACTAGGTAAAGGAACTTGAGAAAAGTGAGAGGAATTTTTAATAAGAAGAGCAGCACCTCCATACCCATCAGACCTATCATCTCTGAGGCAGGAGAAGCCACTTAATTTAAATGGTGACCCTGGTTTCAACCAGGTTTCAGCTAAAGCAATAACAAAAGGATCATACTTATTGACTAAATATATAATTTCACTCTTTTTACTTATTACACTCCTGCAGTTCCATTGAACTGCTTTGGATTTGTTCTGATCCATTGTGGTTATTGAGTACATTAATGGCTTTAATTATTTTAGCAACGTTGTACGGTTCAACTACATTGGACTGAATAATGGTGTTTAGAAGAGCAATTATATCAGATATGCTGAATTCACAATGAGTTTTATTAGCTTTCAATGCACAACCATTTGATAATGAAGAACTAGGATGCTTTGTCAATTTCTCATGTTCTATTTGGTTATATCCATGAATTCGTTGAGGTGGTAGTCGAGGCTTAGCAAAAATAGTTTTTTTGTATGAACTTGAGGGAGAAGGTTGGATATGATTTTTGGGGTAAGGGGTTGATTGATCTTTTGGTGTAGCTGCAATGTCAGCATAGGATTTCGACAATGGAGGATAAAGCTGTGATGCCTCAGCATATGATATAGATTTGTCAGCCATTGAAAATTTGATTTTTTGCTGTCTAGCAAATTCTGGACAAGCTTTATCAGTGGCAAAGTGTATGCCTCCGCACAGACAGCATGATACCCCATCTTCATCAGCACATGAGTCACCAGAGTGCTCTCTGCCACACTTAAAACAGCGTGGCTTAGACCTACACTGGATCCTCGTGTGTCCAAAGTGACAGCAATTGTAGCATTGGATGGTCGGATATGTATAAAGCTGGACATCTAAAGCATTATAACAGATAAAAATGCGATTTGGAAGTATTTGACCATCAAATGTTACAACCACTGTCTGGGTTGGTTTCCAAACAGGGTTTCCATCAATCATCTGTTTAAAATTGATGCGCCTTACTTTAAGTATCTTACCAGACCTATTTGGTACTGTAGTATTTTCAATAATCTCTTCAGGAGTAAGGTCTGTGGGGACACCACGGACTACACCCATCCGAGACACATTATAGGAAGGTATAAATGCTTTTAATTTATTTTCACTAAGAAAGCTATGGCAAATGAATGAATTGGCATCTGCAAAATTCGAAAAAGATATAGAACATCTATTTCTACCAATCCTCTTGACACTACCATCAATAATACTGCGGAATGTATATCGTCTTAAGTGTTTGCCCAAAGAGATAGGGTGGAGTGTGGTGCCATCATTAGGAGACTCTGAAATCCTTTGTACATGAATAATGTAAGGAGCAACATCGGTAGAATCATACACAGTTCTTGCAACTGGTGATGATTTTTGTGGTATTGAAAGAGGTGCAGTAGTAGGTTGTGGAGGAGTTTCTACAACTGTATCTTCATTATTTCTTTCTTGACCCATGCAATGGCAACCTGTGGGTTCAATATTTGAGGTGGAACCATGCTTCCTTCTTTTTTTATTACAGTGCTTACACATTTTTTGTAAACGGCTACGCTTTTGAGCTTTATTACTCACAGAACAATCTGTGTCCATACCAGATTCATTCGAAGCTACTGTAACAAAATGTCCAGGCGAAGGGACCGGCCCTCCGCCTGGATCTGGAGTTTCCTCGACCATGTCAAACTAAATAAAGACTTACCAGATAGATGTATAAAATACACAGAACTACTATAAAACAAAGATTATTGAAATAAATAATGCAAATATACCCTACTGATCAATTAATACCAAAAAAGTTATTTTAGAAAATTTAAGAGGGAAAAAACGCAACCGCCTTCTTCGGAGTTTCCCGCCTTTTTTCTGGATAACAGTTAAAACGTCTAAAAATAAGAAGCACAGAAGAAAACAAGAAAAAAAGAATTTTTGTTTTGACAAACTGAACAGCTGTGTTGCTAGTAGAAAAAAAGGATGCTGTACGCGCAAGAACCAATCAAATCGATAAGGGATTGCGTCTTAGAGATTGCGTAGTGGCAGTATTACCAATTTAGCAACTTTGTTGCTAAATTTAGCATCTTTTCAGCTATCTTAGCAACTAAAATGTATTCACTTATATCTATTTTTGAATGGTTTTCCCTGCCGAAATCCAAAATAAAGCAAAGTTAGTATTTGTAGTAGGTATAGTACGTAATGGAAGGATAGCTCGCAGGCTCTAGAAGCAGACATTTGACTAAGGTATCCTTAATTTTATGTTCAGCAACAGTCTATTAAATCTCTAACCTGGATCATGTTATTTTCTGGATTCATGTTAGGTATGTTATTTACTGGATTTTCATGTTAGCTTAATGAATCTTGACCAATTATGGCTCAAAATTTTGCGTTCAAGATCATATTAACATGCGTTAACATGAACTGGAAACCCAGCTGTACCTCATTATTGTAAGATTACAATAACAGATGGGGTTTTTTTTTTGATGATTGATTATTAAAGGAACCTAAAAATACTCTTTTACTTATTTTTGCTTCGCAACCTTTGCGCTTGCAACTATTGCCGGCAACATTCAAAAATATTAAGCAACTTGTGGCATCTTCTTGACGTACGCCTAGCAACTTTTTAATTTAAAGGTTGGCAATACTAAGTAGCAGCGCCAGTAGGTCATCATTCGAAAAAAATTAACTGCACATGCGCAATATTCGGTTGAATAGGAACAAAGACGTTGCATAGAATTATTTATAGTCTCGTCGTTTTCGTCATCCGCAAATTCTATTTAGCACGAGTAGGTACTGAACAGCACACGCCTTTGTAGCTACAATCGAGAAAGATTACAGGCAATATTAAAAAAAAATATTTTTAAAAAACTTCTTGGTCGAAAACTTTATCATTAGACTTTTTACCTAAAAAATCTATGATCAAGAGGCTAGCCTGGCTATGCTATATTTTCTAATGCAACTGCGTCCATTGAATCGGCGCGCCGCGGCTCTTCGTCAATGGACGCAGTTGCATAGAAAATATAGGAGGCGAATTATTGCGATTCGATTCGATTCGCCTCGGCGAGTCTAGTGGACGCCAGGCTTAAGAATGCATAGGACTTCATTTCACCCGATGATGTATCCATGGAAACGGTTTTAAAGAGTCAATGAAGACGTAGGTAGTGAATTATTTTTCGAATTCGTAGTATTTCTAAAAAAAATATATATTCTGGTATTAAATAATTATTTTTGAGGAATGTCGCTAGTCGAAATCGTTAGCCATAACGAAGTTATTTACACAATACTTGATAAGCCGCCACCGGAGCCGCCGAAAACCCCCAGGTAACTTGCCAAAAAAATTTCTTTAGGTTTCTAGAACTTTCTAGAGCTTCCTATCGGTCTGTAAATTTGCTTCGCAACAAAGTTCGCTTGTCCAATCAATTAATATTTTATGTAAAAGTGAGATGCCGTTCTATATAATCATAAACCATATTCAAAATATGGTGCTTCAGTCGTAAGTCAGGCGCCATGGCCATGGAAGTAACCTATATAAAGGGAGCAGATCTGTCTGTGTCAAATGTGTGTTTAATTGTAGTAGTTTAACATAACTTAAATTTATCTACACACATATTATAAACGGCGACACGGCGACGATGGGGCCCCTTCGGCTGCGGCGACGATGGGGCCCCTCCGGCTGCGGCGACGGCGGCGCGTCGGCTTGTAGCTCATATCTGTATCGTTATGACCATTACGATACTAAAATTGATACTGTAATAACAGTACAGATTGACATAATGGTGGTCATTTCCTACGGTTTTTGATTACATTATGGAGGTTTTATGATATGGGTGTAGATAAATGTCTTTTATTATTATTATTAATGCTGCACACGGGGATAAGTTAAACCCGTCTATCTCTCTGACTATCTCTTTCGTCGGCACTAGTGTGAGAGAGACGCACTTAGAGATAAGACCGTTTAACTTATCCTTGTGTCAACCTTGCTAGGGCCGGAGCTGCGTACAATTTTATGTCGAAAACCTACCTAGCAGTATTTTTTTTTCACATGACTTTTTCCAGTACCATCTTAATTAATCACCATTGTCCTCACCATAGATATCAATCAGCTCTAGAAAAACAGTTGAAGGAGACCAAAGTACCGCAGCTCCGTCGTACATTTGGTTACGCCGAAACACCGGTGAGCCCGCCGGATAAGTTTTTGAAAAAGGGCGAAGGGATACAACAGCCCGTAAAGAAGTCGGACCACAAATGCTTCGTCACGGGGAACCTCCCTCCGGTCCCCAAGCGTCCACCGCCTGGCAAGGGCCCGGAAAAGCCCAAAGTCAACTTCAGGGTTATGAACATGAGGAAAGTTTGTAGAGTGAAAGGAAAACCGGTTGAACCTAGGTGTGTGTTTATGGTTCACTTGGTTCAGTAACTTTATACTTCACTAGCTGCCGTTTTTTGCGCGGAAGCCTAATTCTGTTTCTAAAATAAAAGTAGCTTATTGTTACTCCTTATAAAAACAGCTATCTGCGGCTCTAGCATGCCTGACACGGGGATAAGCTAAACCCGTTCGTCGGCACGAGTGTGTGGAGGCGGCCTTTAGGGGTGGCGAGCATGCCAACCGCCCGGCGCCTCGCTCTTGCTGAGGCTTAGCGCACACGCGCAAAAACCCTATTAAAAAAATTCAAGTACTAATAGTACTAATGTTTATTTGATTTTTGCGCCTTACGCCGCGCGTTATAAAACTCAGGTCATGCCACTCGCGCTCTCTTGCGTGGTAGTTATCGCGCCGATGTCTGTAGCATCATCATTTAAACTTATTCCACAAAGACAAGGGGCCTCGCAAAGATCTACCCGCCCGGAGCCTCGCAATAGCTACGGCCGCCCCTGTGTGAGACGCACTTAGAGATAAGACGGGTTAAGTTATCTTCGGGTCAGCCTATCTAGGGCCGCTGTAATAAACATCGTCAATATCGTATTTATAATAATAAGTTAGGACTTACGACGCAAAGGAAAATATCATGACGAAACAATTGGGCAAGAAAAGTTTCTTGACTCTTCAAGAAACTTTTCTTGCCCAATTGTGAGTTTATTTATTTTTTCTTATATTGGACGTCTCAGGGACCAAGAATATAGGTAAAGGTAATTTATGTTCAAAGAGATTTTTTTAAATGACTGCGATGACATTTCAGCCTTTTGCTCGGCTGTTTGATGGTGGAAAGTGACAGTTCCTTTATTATGCATTCTGTGGTTGAGTTGACTGACAGCTCTTTTTTGTCAAGCCGCTGTCAAACGCAATTCAACGATGTCTTAAGTCCCAAATCCGCACTGCGCTTGCGTGGGCCTCTCACCATGAGAGGCCGAGATGATGAATGTACTTATAGCTACAATAGACCACAGACCAAATATCCTAAAGACACCGCCTAGCCTAACTTTTACTAGCAATAGCAAATACACTGCCAAACTTGCGGGTCGAGGTTATGCGCTCGCACCTGCTTCTAGCCCCGCCGCTTATGACTTTTTACCTCTATGCTGGCAGCGAGAGTCGCCAAGCTATGCGGAGTCCAGGGATATACGGTCTGTGATATAAACTATAAATTATATCTACAACTAATGGACCCCCCGCTTGCGCCCTCTGTATTTTCCATACAATCTTTATCTCCTCTTTTCACCCCTTTAGGGATGGAATTTCAAAATAATCCCTCCTTAGTGCACCTTTACGGTACTCGAGGAATATCTCCTTCAAATTTCAAACCTCTAGGACCACCCGTTTAGGCTGTGCGTTGTCTATAAGTGAGTCACGGTACTGTTTTATATGTATTGATATACTTACTTATTAATCAGGCTAGTAGACACACGTGATGGCCACATAAAAAAAATCAAAGGCTCCGGTGAAGTACCAGAGTACTGTCTGCGCCCGGACTTCGGTCAAATGCCCCAGTACCTGGTGAAGCGTAATCGTCGGATCAGGCGTAAACTAGAGGCCATACAGTACGCCGACGATCACAAGGAGAGTCTGTGCAAGCAAATATCGGACGATGAGAGGGAGAAGCTGCTTGTGGTAAGTGCTAGGCATAGCTGGTCACGAGACCGTTAATTCGTTAATCCGTTAACTTTAACCCTACACAGATATGCTAAGTAAAATTCGAATACAGTTTAATGTTTGTCCCTTATAATTGTCGCTCAGTGTGTTTGTCTAACTATAAACTGTTTGGTTTGAGGATAGTATAGTCATAGCTGGGCACGGCGGGCATCGTTAATCAGTTAATTAACGAAGTTAACATTTCGAGTAACGGATTAACTTTTAAGTTAACTTTAAAAATTGTTAACGGGCTCAGTAACTTCCGTTTTATTAAAATACCATTAAAATCCTTTAACGTTAATTAAGTACCTGCTAATTGCCAAAACGATACCGCTCGGCTTATGTCAGATAGCTTTTGATTAGAATTTGGTCTCTAAATAAAAGGTAATATTACAAACTTTAATGCAATACCCTATTTTGACTAATGTTTCATGTCTTGCCTAAACTTCTATAGTACATACGAACATTTTTTATATGTTAATTACTAATGCAACGTCATATTAAATTCAATTTCTATAACGACTTAACGATTAACGTTAAATTCCGTTAAATCGTGCGAAATGTAACGCTTTAACGATTAAAAAAATGCAATTTATTATCAGGACTTAAAACACAACTGGCAATTACTGCAGAAGGCATTCCTCCAACTACCTATGCTGACGGACACGCCACCGAAAATTCTGAAGAAATCCAAAATGGAGCAAGAATTGAGACAGCTCGAAAAAGATATAGCTTTGATCGAATCTAACCCGTACATTTATATTTACGAGTGATTTAAAAAATATTTACTGAGAAAATAAACAACGCATTGTGTGATTCTTTAATGGTTTTTGCTTGAGAGACTTTCCACCATAGACTATTATATCCAATATACTTCGCATAGCCACGACCCCCGCTGCCAGCAGCGGCCCTAACATGCAAGACTCAAAGATCTCTAAGTGCGTCTATCTCACACTAGTGCCGACGAAAGAGATAGCCATAGAGATAAACGGGTTTAATTTATCTTTGTGGCATGCATGTTGGGGCCGCAGTAGAGGTAAAAAATTATATGCGGCGGGATTAGAGGCAGGCGCGAGAACTCATAACCTCGAACGCACTAATCACTGTTTTAACCTTCTAGCCGCTAAGCATGTCTGAGAAGTAACACGAATTTCAACTTTAAGTCTAGTTATTGAAGGACTTGTTTACCCTGTATACGCTGTCACGCATAGTCGACAACGGCGGCCAAAAGGTTAAAAACGCCACGCGTCCCGCAAGACAGCTTCATTTGCTGGTAAAAGTTAGGCGAAGCGGTGCGAAGCATAACGGTCACTCGTCGGTATATTTTGTCTGTGCTTTCCATATTTAAATTTGTATAAATAGTCTGTGCTCAAGTCAAGAATAATACAGATTATATAACCTTTTCATGCCATTGCCGAATGTATCGATCAAGGCATACAGCGTAAAAACGACCTACATGAATCTGGTGTAAGGTTGAAATTCATGCCAGTTCTCAGACAATCGTGAAGTGCGAGTGGTGTTAAAAAGGTTAAAATGGGCATTAGTACTTACTAAAACGTGAAAGGTTTACTGTCATTAGGTATAAATGGAATATCGTCCACTTGAACGTCCACGTCCATTATTCGTTAATTATTGAATTAATTTACAACGAAAATAAATTCGGTTATAAATACTTTTCAGCATAATTACATTTTGACTAGATTTCACTTTTGACCCAAATTCAGAATGGTTATTTCACGTGGACGATTTTCCACACAGAACACAGAAAGAGGTGATTTTCCATTTGTACCTAATGACAGTCAACCAGTAGATCTTGTTTAAAGTTGTATTTATTGTAATGTTTGTTTGTATTTCGATTACACTTAGACTTCAACAATAAACTTTTAAAGGCTATCCCACCGATCCATATTGAAGAATGTTATATTTTATTGCGCCAATGTTTCTAATCGTTCACTAAAAAAATATAACTTTAACCTTTTGAACGCCACGGCTGAGTGCGAGAAAGCGTGCCTCGGACGCCGAGTGAAGGGCTGTAGCTGACTAAATGTACCTATAGGAAAAAGCTTGCCGTGGCGTCAGAGGCTCGGAAATCTGCTGTCGGCTACATCCAACTGGCGTTCAAAAGGTTAAAAACTTGACGAATGCCTAAAACACTTTAAAGGGGAACTTCGTGCAAATAGAAACACCACTGACAAACCAACAACTTTATTGATGAATTACAATGTTCACAAAAATATGGAATGTTGAATTGCACCTACAATACTATGCTTATTCTAATTGACTAAAATTCTGACTAGAGAGCTCCTCGGGTCTCCCACTTGTTCTATCGAGTTCTATGTCACATACAAATAGTGCAATTTGTTCGGCGAATGCCACTCCGATTTCTTTCTTCTCAGTTTCTCAAACTCTTTATCTTACCAGAGCATGAAGTTGTTAAAACAATCTTAGGTATAACGTTCAAATTTAGAGACGACGCATTAGTGAGATACGACTTATGCGTTGTCGCTAAAATAAGATAGAAATTTAGGATAGGTCAGAGTTTAAGAAACTGAGAACAAACCTTTTTTGGCTGTTAGATATGTCCACATGAAAACGCTGAATAAATTCTTCAATCTTTCAAAACAGGACATGAAACATGATATTCGAACTTCATCTTTTGTTATGCCTTTGGCTCTCGAGGCGTCACACGAGACTTGGCGATCCGACGTTCAAGTTTTGTCCTAAGGAGTAACGCCCCAGAAACATTACGCGCATGGAAAATGACCCAATCATTCACGTGATGCTGTAAGCCCTTCCATTCACTCACCGATTATTTGCCTGTATAGAAAACCAGTTTGTGCCGGTTTGGGACTTGTCGAGCGCTCCGGGGGATGTAGTAGAATAACCCCCTTCCTCCTCGAAACCGTCGGTTTACACCAAACAAGTTACATTAGAGAGCGCTAAAACTAATATAAAAATAAATAAGAACTACATTAGCAAAATGTTCGATGATATGGAGGGATAGTAACCAAAGATCGACCGGGTAATTGGCAACGATAATAGGGAAGATGCTTTTTTTTGATCTTGTATTGGAAAGTGCTGAGTAATAGAAACCGATCTGTGTACGCAAAATATTTGGTTCACACTCCTCTTAAATAAATAAAGAGGTATTGTAAGACCGACATATATATATATATGTTTAACTCAAGTGTCGATCATAAATTTCAAATTAGCCAACTCCATAAAGAAATAATACGTTAAGGAAAAAAGTAAGCCAACTTTGATTTGAACGTTATTAAAATATGGAATTGTTGCAAGTTACCTAACTTTGAGCTTTATTTCTGTATCGAGTTTCTTTTACATTGTATTGTAGGTTTCGGATTGACTTTCTTAAAAAAGAAAAAGTATAATCCCATAAAATATTTCCAGAGTGATTAGTCTCAAATTTCCATGCTAATTGTTAATTAATTAGAGTTAAATAAATTTAACAATGTATTTTTTATTTGGCATCTGTTAACTATATTTACTACTGTAGTCACACTAGCGAGAAATTACTTTAAATCGTTACAACGTGTTCATATTTGTCTTAGTATCTCGAAAACCGCTGTCATGATTCTGATGAGTTTTGAAGATTACAACCGTGAATTAAAATATCATTTTACGCGATATGTTCCGTTTTTACTATAACAAAACTATTCTGTCCGTATAATTTTACAGTATGAAGTAACGTGTATACTCAACCATGATCAGTAGTGAAATTATCAAAGAAAGAATTCAGACCCCAATTACTAAGCGAGGGTTTAATAGCACGACGTTCATAATTGCCGTACCGCGTGCGCTACATATACTAATGAGAAAACTAAAAAGAATAAATACATAACAGCGGTTATGCCTAGCTACAGCGTACGCCTTTATGACAATTGCTTAATTTATACAAAATCCAAAACCTTTTGAACGCCACAGTCGGCTACAGCCGTCACGCGGCATCCTGAGCACGCTTTATCGCATTCAGCCGTGGCATTCAAAAGGTTCACACACGCGGATATTATTAAAGACCTTCGGTCCATGTTTTCAACGTGGAATCCCACTAATTATTGACTGAGCCAATTAGATATTACTATATGATTTATTTTATTTCTGTACGCTGCTAGCGTGACTTTGATTAATCTAAGGCTGAACTAATACCAAACTGGTGTAACTTATAATGAGATTAGTCCCTAGTAATTTTTAATTAATACTTGGCACACTGACCTCCATCTAGTGCACCACGACTGGCTGTCATACTCTTTTGGCGCATACTTTTTATTTTCGTTTAAAAAAAAATAGGAATCACATCGAGCATAAACGCCAAGTTATCACTGGACTCGCATATGGCGTTATTGATGACAGAAGTCAGCATTGTATCATTCTTATATTAAAGACAAATTACCTAAACATTTAATATTACATAACACGAAAATTCAGCATTTCAATATAAAGTCCAAAAAATATACCTTCGTCCCTGTATTGTTAAGAGCAAAGGTCTTTTGATTATGTATTGATAGCTTACTACTACGCCTAAATAACAGCTACTTAAGCCAATTTTTTGATAGATTAAAAACTTACAACGGAGAAGTCTCGAAAGAGAAAATATATATTACTCCTAACTTGTAAAACACTTAATGGAATTCATCTTTAAATTTCAGAAATATAGACTATTAACCTTTTCAACGCTACGTTAAATACAGTAATTGCCGCTCACATACCAAGGCATGTCTAAGACGTAATACGAATTTCCACCTTATAGATTTTTTTGTCTCTTATGCTGTATGCCCATATAGATAAATATGTGGATAAATGTGGTATGTATGTGGATAAATTCATAGTCAGCGGTCAACCTATGGTGCGGATATACCCGCCAGCGGCGCTAAAAAGGTTAAATTTTATAAAGAATAAACAAATAGAAGACTTCTCCATTCTGAGGTGATATAATGTCTCTATAACTTATTACTTTCTTCTATGACAGTTCCCTCATACCATAACTTTTATAAACGAAATTCAGCAGTTTTCGCTTAATATGGCACTTTAATATACTTTGCTGCTTTGCTTACGTCACCGAAGACTGTCGCAGTATTTTTAACCTTTTGAACGCTCTGTCAATTCAAGAGTCGTGCCAAGCATAGCCTGCTATGCCCAACGAGTAAAACGAATCTCATCCTTAACATGTTTCACTTAGGGTCGAATTATACCTTCGCTGCTCCAAATATTAGGATAATGGCGTTAAAAAGGTTAATCGAAAAAATTAATGGCAAATATTAAGTCAACTATGTGTTCTGAGGGCACTGATATCAAGATCATAATAATTATATAATGGAAGTAATACTGATTAATAAATAAAAACATATTGCACATTTCATTGAGGATACGACGTTATGGTTAATTTTTTTACAAGTTTCTTAAGTTGAATAATCCACGCAAACCATGCCTTTACTTCAACAACGTAAGAACTAACGCGTAACTCGTTTTTGTGTTAAGTCCAAAGTCTAGCGATAGCGGAGCTTAATTTCCATAAATTTAAAGATCACAATCGTATCCTCAAAGTATTCTTAAAGTTATTGAGACCATTTTTAACTTAAAAAAGACAAGTCACGTAACGTATATTAAACGCGTGGAATTACTTGATTTCTCCAATTTTTCTAGGCGACACTGTAACAAAGAAATCGCATCATT
The DNA here is from genome assembly GCA_947859335.1 of Tortricodes alternella. NCBI lineage: Eukaryota > Metazoa > Arthropoda > Insecta > Lepidoptera > Tortricidae > Tortricodes > Tortricodes alternella. The sequence goes on from OX401970.1 coordinate 1,900,204, forward strand.
GAATACAACCGGACATTATTACTAACTAGCTTTTGTCCGCAACTTCGTCCGCGTGGAATTCTTTTATCGCGCGCAGCGCCATCTACCGAGGAGTAGCATTTCTCATATTTCCTGTATTTATAAAGATTCCTGAAAATCCTTTTAGGATATCGGGATAGAAGGTATCTAATGTCCGTCTCTATATAACGGGCTACATTTGTTCATTCTTATGGAATTCTGATAAGCCGTTTGGCTCTGAAAACGGAAAATAAAACACTTATGCACTTATAATGTTAGTATAGATTTTTCAAATATGACGACATTATAACCATTTCGGAGGAAATATATTTGACTAGCTTCTGCCCATGACGTCGTCCGTCAATAACTTACTGGATTAGTAACGAAATAATCCTATCTTACTAACATAATTAATAAGTATGAATGTTTTTTACTCAATCTCACCGCAACGGTTGAACAAAGTTGGATATAAATTGGCATATATAAAGTTTTTTTATCATTGAAAATTTTAAACCTCACCCGGCAATCAAAATAACCGATCACAACACAAGCGAAGTTAAGTAAATAGTAGGTAAATATTAATGTACTTAACTTACATTTTCGCCGTTTTCTTGTTCATCTTCTGATAAATGGAGCCTTTAGCGAGGCCCGCGGGCCCCTTGGCGACGTCGGCGGGGCCCCGCGCGAGCGTGTAGGCCTTCTCCCTAGGCTCTGGGCCCACTGGCTTGACGGCCGGGCCTCTGCGGAGCTCGGGATTCGGACCTTTCCATGCCATGTAATCCTCCCTGTAAATGATGATAATAATAATAAGAATCATACTAACGTGCTGGTAGACCGGTCGGAGCGCCGGGCGATACTCGCCGACATCACCATCCCGCATGATGCTAAACTTGTGAAGGCCGAGAAGGATAAGCCAAGCAAGTTGACTTGGCCCACGAGGGGACCGCCATGTGTTGGCGATCAGCGAAATCTGGAGTTATGACCACGCCATCTATAGAGATTTGCTGGTACTTCGGCGCTGCTAGCTACGGATAGCGCCATCTACCGGACAGCTGCGGATGATACTACCTTCTACGTCAATAAGGTGGTCAGCGGTGGGAGGCCAGAGGTTAGAACTGACGAATAAAAAGGCCTGCAACCACTACGGAGCTGCATTCCATAATCGATTCAGACAGGGTTTACTAAGTATCGCTTACCTTATGTCGGTTGATATAATAAAATCACTCTTTGTAATTACTGTGTATAAGTAATAAATATATTAACTATAATCTGGTTCCTATTTCAGTAACTTTGTACGTTGCCCCTTGTGTATTGATAATCTATTTTGATAACACATTTTTGTTGTTTTTTTATATTTTTTATTTATTTTATATTATGTATTTTATAAAATGGAATAAATGTATGAATTAATTAATTAATGTATGAGAAAGTATGCGAAAATAAAGAGAAATAAGAATCATACGAAAGTTCGAATCTGCGAAGTCATTCAAAAATACGTGTGAAGTTCCCAATCAGCACTGGACCCGAGGCGAGAGACGAGGCCTGTGCTTTACTTCAAGCTGGGTAGCTTGAAGTAAGGCACACAAAAGCAGGTCACACATTTTAAATAAACAACCAAGTTATACGTACAGTAGCAGGCTGTCCTTAGGACCGCGTCGCATGGTCGGGTTCGGTCCGGTCCCCGACACGGCGTACTGTGATTTGTATTTATTCTCCGCACTGCTGCTTGTTTTTAGTATCGGCCTGTTTCGCAGTGTTATTGTTAAAATATAAATATTAAGAGTGTGGAGTTGTAGGAATCTTTTAAAAGGCAAATGATAATTGTTATCAGAATCAATAAGAACTGTAAGTCTGTTCGCCGAGACTTGATAAAAAAAATAAAAAATCAGGACTTCTTAACTCATTACAAATAGCGGCCCGACAATTATTTTTACCATGATAATAAAAAAAAAACAAGTAAAAAAAGTTTTTTCATAGATTTTTTCATTAGAGAAGCCTGTATATGTCCTAATGCTGGCATATCACCGGACGACGACCATGACGAAGTCTCAGAGTCGGAGGAAGGATCAAACTCGGTGACGTTTATTATAAAACGTTCAATTGCTTCGTCTACAACAACACACGAACACCCAAACGATACGCTCGAAGCGTATTCCAGAACGGAATAGCAATATATGGCGCTCGCTCTCCCGGCGCGGCGCCGCGCTTGACAACAACCGCGTGCCTCGTACCACGAAATTCAGTGCGCGGGGCGAAAGGCGACGCCCGTCACACAGTTTGCGATAGGTAAGCGACAGTCGCTATTTCGAGACGATATTATAATATTTATCAACTCTCGGCGAAAAAACTTTATATGAGTTTTTAGCGCACAGTCAACGCGCGCTTCGTATCGCTGTTCGCTTGGTTAGTTGGAACACATGTTAACATCTTCATTATAATTGTGTACTTTTTACACATTGGTCATCTAATGACAATGCCTCCAAATATGTATTTCAAAAAATGCCCTTTGATGAAAGACTCCTTAAACAAAACTTTATATACTCTAAGACCTACTTTTATAAATAACACTAAAATTTAATATTTTACTTTTATGTATCCATGCAAGTTAACCCGAAAAGCGTTAGCTATTCAAAATATATATCTAGTAATTTATGTAGATTTACTTTAAGTATAAAAGTATTCAATAATATTACTATATTTTGTGAAAATCACTATAAATAAACTAAATGTCTTCTATTGAATTGTAAATTGGTGTGTGTGCAAAATATTGACGCTCAACTAAATATAATATGATAATGAATATGACATCTATTCGCTTGAAATAAACATACAAATATTTTACAAGATACACTAATAATTGACTTAATCTATTCCATAACAACTATTCATGCTTGCTTACACAAAATTATTGTTAAATTTTTTGTATAATTTATATATCATAAGTAACCCGGTATTTTGTTTCTGCCAATTGCTACAATAAAACGTCACAAATATGCACACTATTGTACAAACCACAACCGTAAAGACAACGACAGATATCTCAATTACACAATTCACACATACACGCACATAACGGCTCAAAATATACAAAATGAACGGACATGCTAAATGAAAGGGTATTTACCAAGGGCAGATAACTTCATCTAATAAATCAAGCGTGGATTTTATTGTTGTCTCACTCCTGTACAATTGAATGTTGTTATTTATCTAATGAACCATAAAAATGGCCACGTCATTCACACATTGGTGAATACGGAGATCGCTTTGAATGTGTGAGTGCACGCACGGTCAGATCTATTAATGTCTGTCTTCGAATGTTTACGGGAAGTGTCATTACACAAAACCATTACATTCAAAGCGATCTCCGTATAGTAAAAAGAGTGTATATTTAGTGGACCATGCTTCAAAATTGTCTCAGAATCAACAGAAATGAGCTGTGTTGTTGTAGTTGTTTTTTTAATCTACAGAAGAAAAGGGTCCAAATGTTATCTGTTAGATGATAGGGTTTCTTTCAAAGCCGCAGTTTCTCATATAACACAAACACCCCAACTTAAACCCGCATATCATAGTTCTGCAATATAATGGATTTTTGTTCTTTGAGAATAAAATAAATTTCACATAAAAATAATTATTTGACATACAACTCGTTTCTGTTGATTCAAAGACCAACTTCATACAAAGTTGCCCATGGTCCTTTCGAGCCTTTGTAGCGACATATGTACGAGCTTGATTGCATTGAACTGCATTAAAACGGCCAGTAGTTATTAAATTATCATATGTTGGTCATACACACTCGGTCAATAATTTTTCTAAGAAAATACACGACTCCGTGTGTACGATCATTTTCTGTGTTAAAGCGCACTTTTCATTTAAATATTGAACATGCAAGAGATACCGCGACTTAATTTCTGGTTTGCAATCCTATTGTTCTTAACAAATGTATACTTTATTTTCAGTAGCGGACGCTTCATTTCGCAATATCATATCTTGAGGAGACAAACCAGAATTCAACTTTGTATTGATTAAACTTTACCTAGCAAATTTTAAGGAGAACACTGAATTCGAACAGGTTGTACTAACCCATGTTGACGGACTAATAAACGTCAAAAATGACGACCATATATGTAGGGCTGTCAAAAACATCATACTTTAACCTTTATAACGCTTCAGGTAGTCAAATATCAAAATCGTCACTCACGAGCCTGCCATAATAAGTAATACGAATGCAACTTTACGTGTGACTAGTGAGGGTATTACACTTTATTCCCTGATGGATATAAATGTCATTGGCGGTGAAAAGGTTAAAATGCGTCGGCTTTGTACGATTCGGAACTAAAACTACCTAATAGGGATGTTTCCTGGGTAAACAAAAAATAATTCTATATAATCCGTCAGTTAGATTATCAAAAAATATTGAACACGTATTTTTTGCTTTACCATATTAATCAAAATTGACAAAGATAACGCGCATCAAAGTTCGGGAGTGGGGGCTCATGACGTCACTTAAGGGTAAAAAGTGTGCAAAGCCGTGACGTCACGCGGAATTTCAACGCGCTATATCTTCGTCATTTTTTGTTTAATTGACAAAAGAAAAAATACGTTTTCAATAGTTTTTGATAATGTAAATGACTAAATAGATTTTTTCAGGAAACTAGCCTATTTTAAGGTTTATTTGGGGTAAACAATTCACGGTTCAATCCACTGTGGGGCAAGTATAGTTACAGAATGAAACGTACGGGCGGCGTTCGATGGATATTGTGCGCGGGGTCACTGCACTCCTTTCCCGCTCCGCGTCCCTAATCGATTCAAACTTTGTATTGTAAATAATGCACTTCGGCAAACTTCGGAGATACAAGCGAGTTTTCACGTTAGTCATGATGAAAAATACCAGATTCGGTGATATCATTTATATGACAATACGCAATAGACATAAATACAGACGTTAAGAAAATACATTTGGAATTTTTAACCATTTCAACACCACGTCAAATATAATATTGTCGCTCGCACGCCGGGCATGTCTAAAATGTAACACGAATTACAACTTATTTTCTCTTTTAAACAATGTATGCCCTGACGGATAAACCCGTCCTTGGTGTTGAAAAGGGTTAAAGCAGTGTGTATAAATAAAAAAGAAACAAAACAACTCATAAAAACCGTGCAGCCAATAGCGTGTCGTAATTTATTGACGTTTAATTTGAAGAAATATCAAAATGGAATATTTAACTTTGTTTATAGACACCGAAGCTTGCCGAGGTGTGATGTAACTATTGTCAATTAAAAGCTTATAAATAGTTTTAATAATGGCAATACCCAAGTGCACGCCGAACGATTTTGAATTTTATGCTAAAGGGCATATGCATTATTGGGTCAAGCCACTTTTAAAAAGAACAGAAGAGAAATTGGCAGCAGTTTTAATAATACACATCAAATCTAACATAACATAGTCGTCACTACTATAGCCTTTAAGGGGCAGATTTTCTTTTGTAACTGAGTTGATAGCTTTTTCAAAGATATTCCTGCCATATATAAGGTTAAAAAAACCCGTATCTCGAAATTGAATTGTAGCCGACTCAACCTTGTTTTAGGCGTGTTAAGTAAATTTTTCCAACAAGTGATTTCGAGATTCAGGCTTATTCTAAAGTAGTGGCGATACTTCAATCGAAATAGCAGTGTGTTCTTATATATGAATCCAGTTGGGGATGCATTTGCTTATATACGAGTAGATATGGAAATGTATAAATGTGTGCGTGTTTTGTGTCTGTGTTTTAAATATAGAACACAAATGAACACAACACTACTAGTCACAAGTGCAGCTCCAAAGTGATTCAACTATATTATGAGAGGACTTTGAATGTATTTGTTAGCTGTACTGCGATCATTAACACACACATTTTTATAAGTTTGGTTAGGGTCGTAAATAAATAAAAGGTATGTAACAATATCTTGTTATTATTTTGCCCGACATTTTGGTTGAGTTGCACCAGTTAAAATTTAAAATAGGTCAATACTAGTAACACCGATAACTGTTTTATTCGCCCAACAGTGTTGCCATTTTTTTGCCTGTAGAATTGTCACTTGTCACTAGCAGCTTTAAAAAATCCCTGATTTTGATTTGTATAAGATCATTCAAAGTCGTCTTATATGAACAAATACTGTACGAACCAACAATGAGATAATTATAATCAAAACAATAAAACGTCAGTTACACGAAGAGTTTCGCCAGGCGATCGACAGCTATATCGCCTTAACATTAAGACCTGTTGCTTTTATTAAAGTGAAGAAGAATCAGTCTAAACATGTTTAGGCGAAATCTATCGCTCGCCTAGAACTTGACTATAGACGGCCTCAGTCCATTTTATACAACGTTAAATGTAAGTAATAGTGCTGTATGTAACAAATTTCGTCGCTATTCTTTTTATAATTTGGAAATTTCAAACGTTATCGAGATTGCGTTAAAAAGGTTATAATTATAGTTTTGCAGGGTTATTAGGTTAACACATGTGTACCTTACCGAATTAGATTACGGGGAATAATTAATAAACAACTTCCAAGTAATCCAAACGTATTAACTAGAAAACAACTGGATTATTCATAAACAACTTCCAAGTAATCCAAACGTATTAACTAGAAAACAACTGGTTGTGGCACAGACAGATAACAAATATGTAAGTAATTATTACATTCACCACTATAAATGAGTTGATAAAAAGCGGCCGGTCTCCCCGACGTCTGTATATGAAACAGTGTGGTTACCAAAATATTGTTAATGGCTGTAAGGCGTTGTGGCCTTATTGAAAATTTTGCTATGCTTTCATGTGCCACTTACCCAGGCTTGACCTCAGGTGACCTCGAACGCTTGGTCTCCGTGACCTCGACCTTGGCCTTTGGGGGCTCATCCTCTAGAACGGCAGACAATATCTGTTCCGCTCTCTCTTCGTTGAAATCTACACTGTCCAGGGCTATGCAGATAACTCGCTCTGCCACCGTGCTGTATTTCTTCTGGAGTTTTTGTTTTACTGAAATGTTAAAGATGTGTTTTAACCTTTTCAACGCCAACGACGGATATATCCGTTAACCTTTTGGTCGCCGTTGTCCACTATGCGTGACAGGGTAAAAAAGTCTTTCAAGACCTTGACTTAAAGTTGAAATTCGTGTTACTTCTCAGACATGCTTGGCGGCCAAAAGGTTAAAGCAAGAGGTTAATGACGACGCGGTTAGCCTATCTAGTCTAAGCTAGCTGCGGGTTCGGTCCCAGGTATAGGCAATTATTTGTGTGATGAGCACGAATTTTTGTTCCCGAGCCTTGGATGTTTCCTGTTTAAGTATTTATTTATGTATCTATATAAGTATGTAGCTTGTCTAATACCCATAACACAAGCCTTTAGATACTTCGGGACTGGATCGATTTATGTGTGTTTTTTTATCTATAATCGTTCCAAAGTCTTATCAATAATCGAGTCCCCCCCCAGCTGAAAGAAGCAAGCAATGTGGAGCATTTGCCTGTGCGTGAGTAGATATAAAGAAGTATAAAGTTGCACGTGTTCTATGTATGTGTATTAAATATCAAAAAGTGAACGAACACACCACTACAGTCAAAAGCGTATACCTATACACATGTAAGATTTTTAGCATGATAATGTACTTCCTACATCCTTTCGATCCTACCGACTGCGCCATGTCAAATGTGGGATCCGTATCGGGTGGATACGCATGCATAATTATCAAGATAAGCAAGATATCAGTCTTTATCGAGTTTAATTACTTATTATTTTGACGACGCGGTTAGCCTAGTTGGTAGTGACCCTGCCTCCGAAGCTAGCGGTCCCGGGTTCGATCCCCGGTAAGGGCAAATATTTGTGTGATGAGCACGAATGTAACTGACTCTTGGATGTTTCCTATGTATTTATCTATATAAGTATGTATACCGTCTAGTACCCATAACAGAAGCCTTTAGAGCTTACTTTGGGACTAGATCGATTTGTGTAAAGATTGTCCCCTGATTTATTTATTTTATAATTACTAAAACTTGATCTAAATTTAATTTAAAAATATAACTTACACTCATTCTTTTGTTCGGGAGTTTTCAAAATTGTGACAACTTTCTTCGCCGGCTGCGGCGTTTCTTCTTTTTTCTTAACGATCTCCTTGAAAACGTAACATATTTGATTATCTATATCTACAATAACATAGTCTTGATCATAGTAAAATCGGTCCAAGGCAGTATGTACTACAGTTTGCGTCAAACTCTATGACCCGTCTGAGTATAGAGGCAAGTGCGAGTTCGCGCCGGTACAGTCGGGTAGATATAATTAGGTGTAATATAATTGCAACGCACAAACCTTTTGTCTAAACCACGTCGATCGACATATTTCTGTAGCAAAAGGTTTTTATTGTTAATTAAGGATTAAATGATAATATTTTTTAACCGACTTCAAAAAAACCGAAGGAGGAGGTTCTCAATTCGGCTGTATTTTTTTTTTATATGTTTGTTACTTCGGAACGCCGTCATTTATAAACCGATTTGAAAAATTATTTTTTTATCAGTAGGGTATATTTCCAGTTTTGTCCCGTTGTAGTCAAAATTGAGTTCTAATGAGAGGATCTATGAGGAATCGATGGAACTCTTCAAATATTATAGGCACGCATATAGCAATTTTAGTATTTTCTGTAATAACTCGAGCAGTTACGTCCCAAAAGCATTATTTGGGGAAGTGGAACTGTTGATGAAGATCATAGATGATCACCAGAACTCCTAAATGATGAGTATTTCACGGTTGGCGATTAAATTGCTGTATTAAGTTCTGAAGCAACTTATGTCTATGAAAATTCATGTAGTATAAAATTGAAGAACCAGGAGAACTCCTCAACGATTGACATCCTTGCACCGTGGATGGCAAAAGTTTGTAAATGGTGCTGAGCAATTGTCATTATGCTATTGTTACCTGATGTAGTAAATGTGTTTCGTTAAATTACAGGATAATAAGTAAAATGAAAAAAAAAAAAACTTACTTTTCAAAGGCTATTTGAAGTCGGTTATTTTATTTTATAAATTAAATGATTATACTTATGTTTGACCCCGTAAGGCACTGTTCGACACAATGTTAGCGCCGATGGCATTTTATATAAATTGGGTATACCTACACTATAAACCAACTTTCTAGCTTGCTACATTAAAGGTTATATCGTCTAAGTGACATTATCACAGTACCAGTAAATACGAACTAAACAAAACAATCGAATTACCATGAACAGTAATTATCAACTAAATAACAAAATGAAATATTTTTTCTCAACAACAACATATCCACGAAAACACTCAAGCGATTGTACTTTCCGAGACAGTGTAACAGTGTGACGCGTACGAACATAGCCTCAACTCACACAGTCACGTAGCGTTCGGAACCCCGCCTCAATCCCCCCGCTCCCTCCTCTCCCGCTGACACCTAATGTTAGCTACTGCGACGCCACTCGCGCGAACGTCAGACGGGTCATAAAGATTGACGCGACCTGTGAGGTCCATCACATCATACCTTTTTGGTGAATCCCATAGTGATCAGTTCCTCACTGGCTTTTTGCACGTTGTTATCTTTGTTCGCCAATACGTCCAGTATCAGCGTTTCTTCCGCCTTAGGGAACACGCTCTTGAGATACCTGTATACATTGAGAATTAATATACCACCGAAGTAATAGTAGTTTATGCAACGGTTGCATAATGATAGGCCTTAAAACACTAGTGCGGTTTTCATGAAATGAGCTTTAGCGAGTTTCATAATAAGATCGCACGTGTGTTTTAAGGCCAAATTATGCAGAGTGGCATATATAATTTTATCTACACATATATTATAAATCCTCCATGATGGGTTCAGAAACAATATTTTCTGGCAACAAGTTATTTGTTGCAATCGTGGCTGCATATTTCCGATATCCGGCGCTTTTTCACATCACATACACTCCGAGAAGACTACTATTCATATTTTCAACTTAAATGTAAATTACAAACAACTTTTTCTATTCAATTCAACAACAATTCTACTTTCGTTCAGCAAAACACCAACATAATGGCGGCAATTCGATCCTCCGTCAAGACCTTTTTTTTAAATCATAGACAAACGAATGAAGTCTCTATTCTCATGCCACTCGAGATCAAATGTTGTGCAGTTTATGTTAAAAAAAACATATTGAATTGACGTTTCGTATCAATAACTGTTTTAATATCTATGGATACTAGAATAGAGACCCACTTGAGTTTTGACAGCTGTTCCAAATTTAATCTCATTTCTTTACTAAAAACGATAAAGAAGTCATGTTATTTCTTTATCGCAGCACTGGTTTTTCCTAATTGGTTGTCAAAATGGTGGTCATTTCCTACGGTTTTTGATTAACCAATGGAGGTTTTATGATATGGGTGTAGATAAAAGTAATTTAGATATTAGCTTCACTTGTAACTAACAAACAATGTAATAAAATCTTAGAAGTCAATTTTAACCTACTTCTAATTGTCGTAACGATTTGAAACTTTGCAAGTGTATGCAATTCGGATAACAATACAATAATTTGGTATCATCGAGCTGATCTGAGCATGGAGCCAGGAGGTGGATAGTGGAACTCTTCAATGACTACTAGTAAACTCCTCGAGTTTGGGCTCATCTGGTTTGTTTTGACGAGTCCAATACATTACCTTGGTGATGAGGTTCCTTTGTACTTTTTAGTGCGTTACTAACAAAAGCGTGTTTTTTTTTTGTTTTTGTGAACTTTAATTATTTATAAAAATAGAGAGATTACTTGAGTTTCATCTTAGGCGACTGGTGCCGCGATGGTTGACTGGAAGTTGATCTTGCTCCGTAGTAGCTAGACGCACCGGACGCCGGTCGAAGTAAGCACGGCGAGCCTGTCACAAAAATAAATTATAACTCAAATACGGTGTTTAGTGAAAATGAAAATATTTATTTTGCAGAAGACCACATGGGCTCTTTCGCATATCTGAATTTACCAGCGCTTCGAAAGGTGGCATCTGCTGAGAAGAAACGCCGCAAGAAACTCAGCAGTACGTCATTTTTTCCAACTTTTACATTAAAATTTTAACTAATACTAACACATAAAAAGGGCTGAAAACAAACCTAATGGGTACACATCAATTATAATAAATAACTATTAAGGGAGATGTATAGTCTCCGTATAGTGAAATGAATATACTTACTAAACAACGAAAACTCATAGAGAGGCTACAAAAGATCAGGGTCTCTAAGACCACGTATAAGATCTTACGCGAAGCTGACGTTATTTCTGTGTCAATTGATTAAAAATTTATGGGAGATGATGATTTCACAGCAGCTACAGATGTAGTGCATAATTAGTTTCCATCGTGTTTTATCGGAAAAGTTCGTATTTATCGTGCTCTTTCAATTAACTTCAGCAGGCCCCCAATTCTCGGTGCATTTGAGATAATCTCACAATCGAGATTAAACGTCAGTACATAAAGTCATTTGACACTACTGTATGAATCTGACGTTTAATCTTCCAATCGACATTATATCGAAAGCATCGAGAATTGGGGGCCAGTAGCCATCATACCATGCTGTCATTTTTCATTTTGACACTTGACAGTAAATAATAAAGTTTCATATTAATAAATATAAACAAGTCACTCATTTAATACAATAATTAATTGACACTTCGGGTCCCGTCGTCTTCCGATTGAGATTCGAGTTTTACCGATGGAAACATATTATACTGTGACAGTACACCCTAACGACGAATAAATGTATAAATATATATTACTTTACCTACCTACTTACTTATCTAGCCTAACAAAACCATAACTAGCCTGACTAACCCGACTACAGGTCTGAATAAAAGCCGGTGTCTAAAACTAAGCGATCTATCTACTGCACCCTTACTATAATTTAATTGTGTCTATTATCCTACTACGTCCTAACAGTAACTAGTTTAATTAATTAAACACTATTGTAACTAAGCTAAGCTAGATTGATCACCAGCCAATATTTCGATCAAACTCAGCCATTCTTTAATAGTGTTAGTAAATTATAGCTAGGGTTCTATAGATAGCATAAAACTAGTAGCGAATGGTCAGGAATGGTACAATACACACATACATAGCATCACGCCCGAAATCCCTAATGGGCTGGGCAGAGCCACAAGACTGCTTGTGGCCACGTTCGATTAATTAATTAGTCCTAAGATGGTATGAAGAACCCAATGGTGACAGGTGATCAGCCCATCGCCCATACAGATAGTCCACCATGTTGGAGAGGACCCGTCCCTTAGTCGACTTTTACGACATGCCAGGATGATAAGCATCTGCACGCATTCTATGCTATGTCTTCACTCACAGTGCAGCAGAGGAGTAGGAGTATTTAAATGCACTAACAAAATATCCTGAAGACACCGCTGGGCTTCACTTTTACTAGCAAATAAAGCTGCCAAACTTGCGGGGCGCGCGGAGTTTTCAGAGCACTGTGATTAATGCTCCTCGCGCCTGCCTAATGCTCTAATGCTGGCAACGCTCTATTGGATATATGGTCTTTTTTTAAATTAGACCAAATTCCTAAACTGTTTTAGTGAGAGGTGATTATCCATAAAACCCTACAATAGCTATTCGAAGTCATCAAATGACTTTTCCACATCGATCGCAGTTGTCCCGTCACTAACAGGGTCCTAAAAAAGAAACGGAAAGTGACCGTTCCCTCTATTATGTATTCTGTGGTTGAGTTGACTGACAGCTGTATGTTGTCGAACGTGTGTCAAACGCAACCACAGAATACATAATAGACCAACTGTCACTTTCTTTAATATAGCTATTAAAAAAAAGCATGGGGTTCTTAAACTCACCGTGCGGTGTAGCAAGTGGTGTGAGCGCCGAATGCACCGACCCGGACACTCCCTTGGCTAGCTGAAGGGCGGAATAGACCCCCATAGCGCCCTTCTGCATTCTAGCGGCGTACGGTGACGAAGTCAACGGACCGGGGGTCGTTATAGGGTGCTTTTCTACTTGCAAAGCGCTGATCACGACGGCCTCGCGATTGTAGTACCTGCAGGGTTTCAGCATACATTTAAACCTTTGAACACATGCATACATACAAACGTATGTATGTATATATCACGCCTGTTTCCCAAAGGGTTTGGCAGAGACCACGGATTTCCACCTGGTACGATCCTGACACAGAACTTTCGCTTCGTCTACTCTCATTAAGTGCTTCATGCACGCTCTCCGGTTTAGGGTACTCTTGACCTGGCCTTAAGAACGTCCTCGATCTAGTTTTGGTACGTTCACCGAGGTCTTCCCCTTCCAATCTTACCATGCACACTTGCCTTATAAATCTGCTTCGTTCTTCTTTCGTTCATCTCTCAACATGTCCAAGCCATCTAAGCATACCTTTCTCGTTTCTCACGACTACATCTTCTACCACACCACATCGTTCTCTTATCACGCTATTCCTTATCCTGTCACTCATAGCATTGATTGTACTTTCATGTATCTTCAGCCATACCCAACATTCATTTCCATACATCACTGTTGGAACCAACACACCTCTATGAACAGCCAGGTGAGCCTTTTTGGACACTTTCTGGCTCCTGATAAACGCATGCAAAGCTCTATTTCCGTTCGCTCTCTTTTCAATATCACTATCACACTTTCCATCTTTCCACCTTTAAACGCGACGGCGAAATGCCGACAAGTGTCACGTTAGGCCAACGACAGACTGTGGCGTTCAAAAGGTTACTTATGGCCGAATTTACAAAAGCTACTTAAGCATTTTATTAGAGATTAAATAGTTAAATGTCCCTCAACTAATTGTCAACCTATGTATAACGTCACTTTAAATTAACATCAATTTGATTGACCTTTGTGAATTTAGCCAATAGATAGTTAGATAAAGGGGCTCGTAAAAGGGTTAGTTTTTCCGGAAAAAAAACCAGACAAGTGCGAGTTAAACACGTGTGGAGAGGGTTCCGTTCCGTACCTACATGATTATCTGAAATTACCTATGTTACTTTAAATACGATAGACCTTACCTATGAAAAACAGACAGTACCTTGTAGGTACGGAACTTTATTAAATTTTAATAATTTCTTTTAACAACCGGGTAACCATTTAAAACCTACCTATGAATCAAAACAAAAAAAAGACTTTCTCAATCTCCTATCTCTGTGCAACCGTCGAGTGTGATACGACCTTGCAAAGATAATTCCGTTTATACGTATAAATATTCGAGCCTCGTTGCTTTTAGTTAAGATGCGACACTTGCTCGACAGAACTGTCTGACAGAACCAGCCGATCTTATACTTACTAATTGCGACTCGCATGACAGGGTTGTCTCTAAATAAGAGAAAGAGAAAATCGATCTTATACTTACTTCTTCAGCAATATCTTGATATGTGTTTCGCTAACGGTCGGGAACATGGCACTGATCTTAGCCACTAGCGCATCAGTATCAGATGTGAGAGTGAGAGAGTCTTGGAACTTCTCGTTGAGATGAGACACTCGGCCGGGCACAGGGCTGCCTCGTGGCGTGAGACAGAGCGCCCGGCCTAAGATAGGGCTGTCCGTCGGTGTGCTGTAGGCACGGCCATCCTGACAAAAAGACACATTTAATAGGAATTTGAAGACTTGAGGAGGTTAATGAATGAGTAAAAAAACTCCAGAAGAGCTCCTGGGAAGAGCCCGAATTCGTACATGCAGTGACGTGTTTTCTTCGTAAGGAAGAGCCTCGCGAGTCTGAGGTGAATGAGTGTTTTTGCAGCTTATAATTTTAGAGGCAGCTCCGTACCTGCATGAGCCTCGAGTTTCGCGACGATGACGCTTCAGCCCCTTGAGGAAGCTAATTATTTTCTCATCAGGCCGATGACCAGTGTTGTCTCGTGTGGCCAATTAGTGGGCTCGAGGCAGCCTCGCGAGTCTTACCAGCTGTTTCAGTACTTAGGGATGGATGCTTATTATTGTCTCATCAGGCCGGTGACCATAGGGTTACCGCACGAGGCCGCTATCTGACATGAGGCTCGAGGCAGCCTCGCGAGTCTTACCTGCGGCTTCAGCCCCTTGGGATGGAAACTTATTATAGCCTTATCAGGCCGGTGACTATTGCGTTGTCTCGCGTGGCCGCTTAGTGACATGAGACTAGAGGTAGCCTCGAGAGTCTTACCTGCAGCTTCGGCCTCTTGGGATGGAAGCTTATTATTGTCTCATGAGGCCGGTGGCCAATGTCTCGCGTGGCCGCTTAGTGACATGACACGAAGCAGCCTCGCAATTCTTACCTGCGGCTTCAGCCCCTTGGGATGGAAGCTTATTATTGTCTCATCAGGCCGGTGACTAATGTTTTCTCGCGTGGCCGTTCAGTGATTTGAGACTCGAGGCAGCCTGGCGATTCTTACCTGCGGCTTCAGCCCTTTGGGATGGAACATCTTGGGGCTGTTCTGGCTGTGGAACGCCCGCTGCAGCCGCACCGGAGACGGATACGGGTGCACATGGTACGGTGAGTGAGACTGCTCCGTGTACAGACATGGTGGGACATTACGGCTGTGAACAAGCTTGGCGTGGTCTGTGCTGGTGCGACACATGTGTGAATATCGTAAAGGGCTCTTTCAGAAGGATGGTGGATATTACACCAACAGTTAAAATATCTTTTCAATGCATATCGTGTTAGGTAAGTACTCTGTAACATGCAACCATGACCATGCTGGAAAAATCGTTGAAAATTGAAATATTTTTTATTACTTCACATTATGCATTGAAAAACGTTGTTACACACGTGCGTAAAAATAATTACTCAAAAGGGATGTTTCCTGGGTAAAAAACTAGTAATTCTAATTAGTCCGCCAGTTAGATTATCAAAACATATTGAACACGTATTTTCTGCGTTATCAAATCAATCAAAATTGATAAAGATAACGCGCATCAAAGTTCGGGAGTGGGGGCTAATGAAGTCACTTAATGGTAAAAAGTGTACAAAGTCGTGACGTCACGCGGAACTTCAGCGCACTATATCTTCGTCATTTTTGTTTAATTGAGAAAAGAAGAATATGTGTTCAATATTATTTATAATTTAAATGAAGGACTAATTAGATTTTTTTAGGAAACTAGCCTATTATGACGGTGATAACCCGAGCCCGAGCACAGCGAGGAATACCCTACCATAACACAATCCATTAGTGAAACAGACCATATATCCAACTCCGCATAGCCGGGCGACCACCGCTGCGAATATTAGAGGCAAAAAGCCATGAACGCAGAACGCGCGAACGCATGACCTTGAACGCACCAATCACAGCGCTCTAAAAACCCCACGCGCCGCCATAATTATGGCAGCTTTATTTGCTAGTAAAAGTTAGGCTATGTGGTGTCTTTAGGATATTTGGTCTGTGTGAAGAATACACATTTTTTCGAACTTGTAACATAAACTTACTATTTTCGCATCAGGCGAATAAACTAGAAAGTGACGCCATAAAAGATTACACGTTCCATTTTCTAGCATAGCAAATAATAATAACACATGAAGGAAAGGCAATGCAACTATGGCTTGTACTCCCTTCTCCATAATAACATGTCCCTTCCAAAGTTTTGCATACAAATACTTTTGCATATCCGTAGTATTTTGAAACGAAAATCCAGAAAAAGCAAGTGTGTAACTAATTAGGTGGAGAGGTCCCATTAGTGCGTTACGTCCTGCTAGTGATAAATATAATAAAAACCGGACAAGTGCGTGGAGAGGGTTCCGTTCCGTACATGATTATCTGAAATTTCCTATGTTACTTTAAATACCATAGACTTCTTATAGGTTTTCCTGTAATCGATAGGTAAAGAGCTATTTTCTGTATTTTTTTCAAAATTTTAGGCCCGGTATTTTTGGAGATGATGGGGGGGGAATGGTCAATTTTCGCCTATTTTCCTAAATAACTAACAAACTATTTTATTTAAACGTCAAAAAAAAAATTTAAGATCCTCACAACAAGCCCTTTCATTTGATATGTCACAAGATGCAGTGTTGCATAACTTTTTTTTAAATATTCTAATTTACCCCCCAAAAATGGCCCCCATGTTTAAAATTCGTATATTTACGTCACGCGTCCGTGTTGCGGTCACCAAATTACATATGTATACCAAATTTCAACTCGATCGGTCCAGTAGTTTCTGAGCAAAATGGTGGTGACAGACGGCTGTCTACTACCTGGAAACTACTGGACCGATCGAGTTGAAACAGACACACGAGTGATCCTATAAGGGATTCGTTTTTTCCTTTTGAGGTACGGAACCCTAATAAACGGACAATCTTTACACAAATCGATCTAGTCCCAAAGTAAGCTCTAAAGGCTTGTGTTATGGGTACTAGACGATGATATACATACTTATTTATATAGACAAATAAATATATAGGAAACTTCCAAGACTCAGGAACAACCATTTGTGCTCATCACACTATATTTGCCTGATGGGATCGAACCTGGGACCGCTAGCTTCGGAGGCAGGGTCACTACCAACTAGGGTAACTGCATTGTATGTTAATTTTTGTATGTATGTTTTTTATGATATGCCAAGTGAATGCAATGCCTCGGTGCAAATTAAATAAATTATCAACTAATTCAATATGTACACTATCCATCTGAATTGTGCCGTTCTGGTGAAAACTGTAATGTGACCTGGTCTTCATTGTTCAAAACTAATTTGATATCTGTAAATAACAAAATTATTAGTACCACATTTGAAAAAAGCGTTTTATTTTTAAATTTGTGACGCAATCTTTGAGTGAACAGGATTTTCAAGCCTTTGATTAGAAAATTTTTGCCTAGAAAATAAAGGCCCCTTTAAATTGCTTATACTGAAATACCTGGACCGATATCCAGCATATTGACTTCAAACTTTATTAACAAGATTAGAGCCATACTAGGATCATTTAGTAAGACATTAAATTGATAAAGTAAGTTGCCTTCACAGCATAGTCTGCTGTCAAATGACAAAACGCTGCAAGTCAAAAAACTTAGTTTTGAGAAAATCGTGTTTAAAGGTTTTTATATTTCATGGTTGAAATCACCCATTATTTATTGTTCTCGAAGGTTGTGGTTTACCATAAATATAGGCAATTATGCATTCGTAGTGTGCGAATAATCAAAAAGTAATTAATAACAAAATATAAGCAATAAAGTGTTTTGCCACAAGAAATATTTAAAAAACGATGATACGGCCTTAGCAAAACGCTACAAGTTATAAGTTACAGCGTTGTGCCGTGCTCATTCGCTACTTATCACGTTTAGCCATGTTAACCAAAACGCTACAAACGAAGTAAACGCGTTTTGACTTGTCCATTTCTCATACCGGAGCAGCGACTACTTCTTACCTGCAGCGTTCTGCCGTGATCAGCTGGTGTAACAGTTTCGGAAAAATAACATAAAAAGAACATCACAACTGGAGTCGTGATGTTTAGCCTAGTCCCTGATAGAGTTACTGCGTTTTGACATTTTTGTACAGCCTAAACTAAAACAGATATAAATTTTATTTCAATGTGGTATGGAGAGGGACTCAATAAGGAATCGTTTGGGCGAAGTTAACACAAAACGCTGTAACTCAAGTTGCAGTGTTCTGCCATTTGACAGCAGCACTCTGGTCTGGCTGGTAGTAACTCAAATACATATACATTACATAAAAATAGCCTATAGAATTCCTCGTGTAGGTTAGCCTAGTCACTAATGAAAATCGCATATGCATAAATTATAGCATTACTGGACTGTGTCCACTATGAAGCTTGAGCTAACAAGTTCCCAACAGAGTCCGATACTCATATCAGAAAATAGTCAAGGTCTGGACTAGAGATGCAACGGATATCCGGTTACTATCCGGTATCTGGCCATGATTTTACTATCCGGCCGGATACCGGATAGTAAAAACTTCGGTCAGAAATACGATAAAACAAAGAAAAGTCATCAGAAATAAACAAAATCAACGTCAGTTATTAAATTAAAACAGTTTACTTTTTATTTAAGTATAAAACTAACATGTGACATCAGTCTCGTGCACGTTCGAATATTCTCAATGTGCGTATTGAACCTCAAAGGGACTCCCCGCGCTCTTACGATTCGTAACAAGTTGAAACTTGCTCGCCGCGCGAAGGCCGCGCAAGCTAACACAACTTTAGAGATAGCTTGTGTGCAGCTGGATATCCGGCTATCCGGCCAGTGGCCATGCCGGATATCCGGTATCCGGTATCTGGCCAAACCACTATCCGTTGCATCTCTAGTCTGGACCCCAATTCTCGGTGCATTCGAGATATTGTAAAATGTGAGATTAAACGTGAGATCATTCATACAGCTGATGTTTAATATCACATGTGACATTACATATCTCGAATGCACAGAGTATTGGAGTCCTGGTCACAGGCGCAGATCCGGCCCTCTATAAAGGTTGTGGGCACAACCACCTGAAAATCGGCCAAGTGCGAGTCAGAGAATGAAGTCAATCATGATCAATATAGGGCATTCCTAAAAATCACATCACAAGTTTATTAGGGTTGTGGGCATGCCCATCGTGCCCAAGACAGTGGATCCGCGCTTGCTCGGTCAGTTGTGTCTTTATTGTCGCCAAGATACAGGATAGAATAATTTTTATGTTGGCTGTTGATTGTACGATTATTATTTATTTAATTATATGAAATGCATGCAAGGTGCACACCATCTACTCAGTTCCTCTCACTGAGAGAGAAGGCATGTGTCCAGCATTGGGAAATATATAGGCTATAGATGATGATGGACAAAGTAAGTGCGGTGGCGCACTTTACACATTCATTGTCACATTTCTAATTTGAACAAGTTTAATCTTCTATAGTGTAAAAGCAGAGCCAATAGTATGTGACCTGCGTGCACCATAAAATATGGTTCAATAAAAACCGAATGACATTCAAAAATATACTTTGGTCTTTAAAAAAAAAACAGGTGAAGGCAGGCTCATCCTTAATAATTAACCCTGTTAATTTTGAAACGAATAGGTAGCAAATTTACTTAAAATCAAACGTGACAACAGAAATACGGGTGATAGATCAATGACATTGGTTAGTATTCACATCAATTATTTCCAGGAAAACGCAGTATTTTTTTCTATAAGCTACCTGTGGATTTATGCACTCCAGGGCGATGTGATGCGCAGCATTGTGCAGCGACTTGTGTTTCGACCGCAATTCTTCCATTCTTACCGATTAACTAATTTACTTTTCTGTAATAGGTACTTGTATCGGCACTTGACTGCTTGTTCGGCGTTGTTATCGTAAAATTCACATTTTACCAATGATGCAACAATAGAAACTTATTCTCACGTTATTAACTGCGAAATAGTAGAACAAATCAGCAATAAACATAATATTTTTTGGATTTTCCTTGCTTTATTTATATTTTGTTTGGCAGATAAATATATGTGTGTGTCGCAAATCGGAGACTAACGTATGTACGTTTATTCAAAATGTGCCGCTTTTTCATACTGCGCGGTATCAACAACGGCTCATTTTAATTTGGTCGAATAATATTGCGTAGAACATGGCGTTCAAAAAATCAATAATGTCGAAATTATAGTAGCGTTCACGTTCTAAATATATTTTGTCGTACCTATTATTATTTTATTATCAAGATTAAAAAATATATATATGATTAAAATAATTTATAAATATATTACTTGTATTTGTGTTTAATACTGAAATCTTTATTGGTGTTTAATGTACAGAATTAGCTGAATCAATCAAAAGTTTGACACTTGTGAACTTCAGAGCGCGTAAAATGCTATCCTAATTTAAATATTGATTTTATTAGCATAAATTATAAAATCTTTGCTTACTATGTAATACATGAATATAAGGTTGAATGCTCCTCTTTGTAAGAAAAGAGGACGCCCTTCTTTTGTTTTAAGTAATTTTAATTGGAATTCGAATTTGCCGCCATAACCTCGGAGCGTACGTGTGTGTAATGTTTTCGTATTTCGATTAATTATGGCGGACTGTGGCTGAACGAAGTTCATTTATCGTTCGGTGTGCGAGCGAATCGGTCGAACGTTGATGTGATACGAACAAATAGGTGGTCGGGGCATATCGGGGTGGGCGTTCGGCGATGGCTGAGAACAGGAGTTCGGTCGACGTCGTTATGCCGGACATTACCGAAGTTACTGAGCCCGATCCGTTGGCGACGAACGAGCGCGAAGTCGAGCGTTTGGAGCGCGACGGGAGCGCGCTCAAGGCCGCTCGACTCGCGGACTCCAATGGAGTCGTGACCGTGCCGGTTTCCCTGCCCGTGGGCACGCTTATAACCGGGACGACCTTCAACGTGATAACTTCCGACCAGCTGCCACATTTCAAGCCGATGCTGTGTGTGGACAACGGGTTTATATCAGGCGGGCCCGTGTCAGAAGACATAAAAGCAACTCATATTGTGATTCAAAACCCGCCGTCGCCGGCAACAAGGCTTTCCCATGACGAGCCTACGCAAGTGCCCGCTAGGAACAGTACGCGGTCTTGGGCGGAAACCGCGAACATGCCTGTATTACCAGTTAGATGTAAGAACACATCAGCTGAGCTTCATAAACAGCGATTTGGCTCTGGCGGCCGTGGAAGATGCATCAAATATGGCTTAGAGTGGTATACACCTAGTGAATTTGAGGCCCTGTGTGGTAGGGCCTCTAGTAAAGACTGGAAACGCTCTATAAGGTTTGGGGGCAGGAGTATACAGGCGTTGATTGATGAAGGGGTGCTGACTCCCCATGCTACTAGTTGTACCTGTGGAGCCTGTTGCGACGACCAGTCTGGTGAGTACTTATTAATAGTTAGATTAAATTTATTATATTTATACCGATGATTTGAACAAATTGTTATAAAGAGTTAAACTGGATCACATTCCATATTGCTACGTATTAATCAAGTATAAGCATAATACCAGTTTGTTATAATTTTAAAATAGTACTAAAGCTACGATATCAATTGAACAATATACAAAACCATTCATGTATTCACTATTATAAGGTAAAATCCATTGATTCTGATTCATATATTCACTATTTTATCTCCATGTTATGTTAAGATATGTCAGGTGTTGTATCTTTTTGATGGGCATGAGAGTTGAGGTGACAGTACATGGTCTTCCAAGAGGCAAATTATAATTGTCTCCTCAACAATCTTGCCCATATCTATATGCCAATAAAAAGGGTGGCAGAACTGTGCAAATGCATGACATTAAAAGCTGGAAGCAAAGTCAACAATGGTTCCTGTGGACCACAGCAGACTGTCAAAGCTCTTATTGTATTGGAACAAAGTATTCTTTTGCTCGGATAAGATCTTTAACAGTTCACACCGTAGTTGGCAGATTTGCATACATTTAAATTGTTATGTTTAGTTCAGCTCAAAGTTGAATTATTATCTCTAGCAGTGTGCTCTACTTACAGTGTGTGTGCGTGTGCACATCTTAAGTTTTAGTGGATATTATGTTTTTTTTTTTAAATAGCTTTTTAAGAATAATTTCTAATTTTCTTGTTTTACCAAGTTGCCGAAATTTTCATTATTAGTTATTATATACATGTTTTATTTATGTTTATAATAATAATCATTATAATATTTAATTTCAGAGGAATCCAATCCATAATTATGTTAATGACCTCTTAAATACCTAAATCTAACATCAACAAGGGTAACTAAATATAATATAAATAATAAAAATAATATGATTATTTCTGATTCAAATATAGCATAGAACCAATAAGGTGTCCCACTAATTAGGAGTCAGATTTTTCTACTGTCAGTCTTGATAGCTTTTAAGTTGGACTTAAAATTATTGACTAGAGGCTGATTTAAACGTTGTCAAGTAGCAAGTGCGCAAGTTAATGTGTGAATGTGTGATCTTCTCATCCTGTAGTTATGTGGCTGCGTTACTGGACAAATAACTGACATAAAACAAAAAGAGATACTTAATGACCGAACATGACTTAGTGGTTCCAATATTGGACTTTAAAGCTTGAGATCTCAGGCTCTATTACTGTCAGAGTAAAATACTGAGGATCAGTCAGTCTCTGCATATATAAATAAGTCAGAGCAATCTTTTTATACAATTCAATCTAGTCCCAAAGTAAGCTCTAAAGGCTTGTGTGTTATGGGTACTAGATGACAATATACATACTTATATAGATAAATAAATACTCAACAAACATTTGTCCTCATCAAGATCATAGGGTCACTACCAACTAGGCTAACTGTTTCTTCATTATAATATATAGGTATATAGATAGATTATATAATATATTTTTAAAATTCTATGTTCTGATGTGACCATGTTCCTCATGATTTTGCCTCTGCGCTTTACATCACTTTGCTTAAGGTTTATTTACAATATATTTATGGGCTTAGTAATTTAACACAAAATGAAAGAGTGTTGAAGTATGAAAAGGGTCAGAGGCCTATGACCTAGGGCACAAGATTAGGGGAAAAATGCAAGGAATTTGACATAAAAGTTATTCACATAGCGTTTCTTTCCCATTTCTAATTCAAGGTATGTGTTGACCATGATTTCCAGGCAGCT
Organism: Tortricodes alternella; assembly: GCA_947859335.1. Classification (NCBI taxonomy): domain Eukaryota; kingdom Metazoa; phylum Arthropoda; class Insecta; order Lepidoptera; family Tortricidae; genus Tortricodes; species Tortricodes alternella. Next base: position 1,923,748 of record OX401970.1, read on the forward strand.
CAAGTTTTTTTTTTTGCTGTAACTGAATTAATTCCCATATAGGTAGGTATAGGTAGGTAGAAGCATTCCCTTATATAAAAAAATAAAAAGATTCCTATGAATTGAGAACCTCCTTTTTTGGAAGTCTGTTAATAAATACCTAAGTGTAAACAAAAATACAAGTGTCTCATTGATAAGTAAGATGTTTATTTGCTGTTATTGTTATTTTTAGGTCTTAAGGTCATGTTCTATGTATAAATTATTGATAATGAGTGCAGTTTGTTACAACCTAATATACATACCTATTATCATAATGCCATGTTCTCAGATATCTAAATTTTTGTAAGACCCTCAAAACATCTTTGTAAAACACTCAAAAAATATTCAAATCAATTGTAGTGTATTTTGGTACAAAGTTTTTTTAAGTTTTAATCATGTCAGGGAATAGGGTGTTGGTGTAATTGGATGTAGGAAAGTGCATCTAAAATAATCATGAGTTTATTTCTTCATTGGGAATATTAATAATCATATGTATTTATTATTAAAATAGGAGTTTCTGAGGCCCAGTGTTGCCAACTCTCAAATTAAAAAGTAGCTAGGTGTATGTTGTTTGTATGCCAAAACGTCGCTAAATATTTTTGAACAGATTAACAAAAGATGCTTAATAAATTAAAAAACCGGCCAAGTGCGAGTCGGACTCGCGCACGAAGGGTACCGTACCATTATCTATAAAAACGGCAAAAAAAAGTCTGTTGTATAGCCCCCCTTAAATATTTGTTTTATTTTAATGTAATTTAATTATTTATTTTTAAAGTGAATATGTAAGTAAATATTCTGCGAGTATTTCAATCGTCTACCTGTTGCCGTTATCAATATCGAGCAAAAATGAGCAAAACATTTATTTTTGTTTTATGGGATATTTATTTTATTCATTTTTTTAGTATTTGTTGTTATAGCGGCAATAGGTATATATACATCATCGGTGAAAATTTAAACTGTCTAACTATCACGGTTCATGAGATACAGTCTGGTGACAGACGGACAGACAGACAGACGGATGGACAGCGAAGCCTTAGTAATAGGGTCCCGTTTTACCCAAAGGGTAAATAAAGCTGCAAATATCCTCAATTTAGCTATAAATTTCCTAAATTGGCAACACTGGATGTGAACTATTGTTCGATTAAAAGAAAACCTACCCTCAAAATAGACTTCAAGTTAGCATTTTTATGATGCTTGGTAACATTTCAATCTCTTAAAAAATCAAAAGCAGTTTATTCGTTTGAAATTATCTCTCTTGTCAGTTGTGAGCAGTTTTGAAATTACTGTAGTCATTTGATATCAAAAACAGTGCCATGGATGATTTTGAATTAAATTTCAACATGGAATGTGATGACGAATTTGTGTTACGTAAGGAGATACCTAATTTAAGTGTTGAAATTCGCTTTACACCGCATGCATTAAAAATCACTCAAATTTTTTTGTTCTCTTAATGTTGCAGTGTAAAAATTAAGTCTCGTTTTCTTACTAACGGCTCAACTAAACTGTTCTGTTAAAATGACCGAATTCAATCAATGTTTTTTGACTTTGTGGCTAGCGGGGCGCGACATTAGAGCGGGAATCCTTTCGGCGACACGTATTGAGTCCTTTAACAACCATAGGGCACAATTTTTTCCACCTTTTTTTAGGGTTCCGTACCTACAAGGAAAAAACGGAACCCTTATAGGATCACTCGTGTGTCTCGTCTGTCACAGGCAATTTGCTCCGAAACTACTGGACCGATTGAGTTGAAATTTGGTACACATATGTAAGTCGGTGACCGCAACACGGCCGTGTAACGTAAATAAATGAATTTTAAACACTTGTTCACTTTGAGGGTACATTAGAAAATAAAAATAAAATTACTAACTATATCGTGTGACATATCAAACGAAAGGGCTCGTTGTGAGAATCTTAATTTATTTTTTAAATAATTTTAATATAAATAGTTTGGATGTTATTTAGGAAAACCACAGCCTATAATTTTGAAATAAATACAGTAAATAGTTCTTTACCTATAGATTACAGGTAAACCTATAAGAAGTTACTGTTGGTGTGTCTATGAATAAATAAATAAATAAATAAAAAATAAAGTCTATGGTGTTTAAAGTGACATACGAAATTTCAGATAATCATGTACGGAACCCTCTCTACGCGACTTTAACTCGCACTTGTCCGGTTTTTTGTTCGAGAATGGATTTTGTAACTTTTCAATTTGGGACTAGATCAATGTGTCAATGTCTTAGATATTATTATTATTTCTAAATTTCATTTTTTCACATTCCAGCAATGGGCCCCGTCCGCTTATTCACTCCGTACAAACGGCGGAGAAGGAACCAGGACGGAGAAGAGAAGAAACCCAAGGTCAAACGTGACAGCAGTCTTGGTGATAGCGATATGGACAACATACACCAGAACAGCAATAACAGCCATTCTAAAGAGGCCTGGCAGTCGATAGCCGAGGGTCTGGAGAGCAACGCTGACTACCACTTGCTGGAGGCGGCGGACACTAGCACCGATCCAACTGCTGGTAAGATTAATAATCGTCATGCCACGCTCTATTGCAGTGGTTTTTAACCTTTTATTACCTCATACATGCAGCCACTGCCACTGCTGCTCGCGCTGCCAGTAATAATTCCCGCATACTGCTTTCGAAGGCAGTGGGTGTTTACATGCTGTTATGTACAGCCACTGCTTGCGCTGCCAGAAATAATTCCCGCATAATGCTTTCGAAGGCAGTGGGTGTTTACATGATGTTACGTACAGCCACTGCTTGCGCTGCCAGAAATAATTCCCGCATAATGCTTTCGAAGGCAGTGGGTGTTTACATGCTGTTACGTGCAGCCACTGCTTCTTGCGCTGTCAGAAATAATTCCCGCATACTGCTTTCGAAGGCAGTGGGTGTTTACATGCTGTTACGTGCAGCCACTGCTTCTTGCGCTGTCAGAAATAATTCCCGCATACTGCTTTCGAAGGCAATGGGTGTTTACATGCTGTTTGTTACGTGCAGCCACTGCTTCTTGCGCTGTCAGAAATAATTCCCGCATACTGCTTTCGAAGGCAGTGGGTGTTTACATGCGGTTACATGCAGCCACTGCCACTGCTGCTCGCGCTGCCAGAAATAATTCCCGCATACTGCTTTCCCCTGTATTAAAGGAAAAAAAAAACAGAAAAAAAGAATTATTCAAATCGCCTAGCCATTTTTGAATATTAGCGAGACTAACGCATGGCAATTGATTTCTATGTACCTATAAGAAGGTATAAATATTATAAAAATCTGATAAGATAATAATAATAATTCACATAATTATAATAGTAGATTATTTCACAAGAGCATGAAATGAGTCGATTTTACCGAGATATTTAGCCAACCAAGCTTTTGTGATGGAGGGTATAGGTTCGAGGTAAAAATGGATTTTATAGCCTAGTAAATAAAATTCTGATATGGTAATTACAGAATTAAAATTAACTGTGATGTTTTAACATTCCTTGCTATTTCATTAGTATGTAACTTATTATAATATACAAAACGCAAAGGCGAATAAATGACGGCAAAAATATTCAGATAAAAACGTTGTCTATAAAATATTATTTACGTGCATGGCTGAATGGTCTTCAATAGCTCAACATTTGTGCTGTCGTTTAAAATAAAAAAAAATACGACTGAGCTCTGCAAAATTCAATCAATATAACTAAGTTTTAATAGAGATTGCTCAGGCGAATTACTTTAACTCAAACTTGAAATAATAATTAAGCCACAGTTTTCACATATGTAGCAGTAGCTATAAATACGTTGAATTTTATAGTGTCACGTATTATTTTTCAAGTTAAATTTGACCCGCTTCCCGGTGTCCTATTGAGCTGAAATTTTGCATGTTGGTTCAGTTCCGTTGACAATGCATTTTTATGGTAAGCATGACCTGAATCGACATCCAGGATTAGCTCCAGACAAAGGAACTCTTCAACGGTCAACAGCATAGGCACGAAATTTTGTGTACGCATTTTATTACAATATTAAAGTGCAATGGGCAGTAAAGCTTGTTATAAAAATGCAATTTAAAGAAACTGTTATTTCTTAACACAATGAACATCAATTTGACCGTCTATGGCGTAACAAAAAAACGTCAGGGCAAGTTTTAATTGTAAGAAACCTAACAAAGTATTCTTACTGTGGTTTCCTACAAAAAACTTTTGCCTTTGCCTTGTGCCTTGTGTTTTTGTTTTATTTTGGTTACGCCACAGACGGTTAAATAACCAGTGGCCCTAGCATACCAGACACGGTGATAAGTTAAACCCGTTTATCTCTCTGGATATCTCTTTCGTCGGCACTAGTGTGAGAGAGACGCCCTTAGAGATAAGACGGTTTAACGTATCCTTGTGTCAACCTTGCTAGGGCCGCTGGGATAAGGAATTTGAGATCAAATCTGTCAACACATTTGTGACGCGTCATTGGCTGTCATGGAAACAATTAGGGGGAGTTTGAACGTACGGCTTTTCATACAAAAGGCGATAAAGATTTCCACTCCTTAAATGTTAACCGATGTTTACCATTTTTTGATAAAACAAAATCTGGGTGAGCAAATTCAGTATAATTGTTGTTTCGTGCGGTGTGAGGCCGCAGCACCGCCGACCCCACCGTCCACAATGATATGATAGCGTGTGAATCAAGCAATATTAGACTTTTGTGTGTATGTCGTAAGAACTAAGACATCAGCAATAGGGTGTGGGTAAGCCATGGCGCTGGCGTTTGACACCTATGAGACTTGTTACACGAAACTGTACTGATAGGCCTATCCTTCCTTTGAGATCTTTGTTTTGGCTAGATTAAGTCTATGTATGTATGTCACTAAAAATCTCATCATCATCTGTAGCTCCGATCTCGCTATCAGTTACATCACTATTATCTTTAATACTGCACCGATTTTAATAAATGGGGTATCATATAATTCGTAGAAAACGTTAGAGCGTCATAGGCTATATAAGAATTCTAAGGATGCATTATAAGAGTAAAAATGCTTTTACGACACCAGTTGGGTATTAGTTTTTATTTTTTTATGGAACTAAATTTTAATACTTTATGTATGTTATTAATAAAAGGCTCGGCTAAAAAAAGTGAATTGTGTTATATACCCATTGTTATACTACTACGCCTCTATTCGACATTGCCGAAGCGATATCTTGTATGGTTTTTGGCGAATACCGATTTTTTGCTGTCAAATTAACAATAGTTATTATATCGTAGCATAAGCATCATGAGACCTTGTGATATGATACGCGCATTGCAAGCTGAGCGAATTTTAACTATATGTAAAGTAGTATCAAGCATATACAATAGGCTAGTTTCCTGAGAAATTCTATTAATGTAAATGAGGGCATTTACATTATCAAAAAATATTGGAAACGTATTTTTTCTTTTGTCAATTTAACCAAAAAACATTACGAAGATGTGGAATAGTGACGTCGCGCTTTGGCACACTTTACCATGAAGCGACGTCACGAGCCCCCACTCCCGAACTTTGATGCGCGTTATCTTTGTCAATTTTGATTGATTTGATAAAGCAAAAAATACCGGTTCAATACTTTTTGATATTTCGCCTATTTACGAAATTGACGGATTCAGATAGGGGTAGGTACATTGAGAAGTTGACGAACTAGGAAGTTAGCAAATTATAGTCTTGACGAATTAATAAGTTGACACCAATGTAACTGACGGATTAATTCGTTTTTTAGGGTTCCGTACCTCAAAAGGAAAAAGGATCCCTTATAGGATGACTTCTTCGTCCGTCTGTCTGTCTGTGTCAAGACTTTTTTCTCAAAAAAGAAGAAAGAGGTATCCAGTTGAAATTAATATCAAATACTCAAGTCTGCAATCACTTGAAGCTGTGAAAAAATCAACCTTCTAAGTCACCGCAATCAAAAGATATGGCCGTTTATGCCACATATTTTGATACTTTCAAGGGAATCCAAAGGGAATCAAAACCTATGGGGTAGTTCCCGTTGATCTAGAATCTTGAAATTTGGCAATAAGCAGTGTCTTACAGCACAAGTAAGGGAAAAAGTCTAAAAACAGTAAATTAGTGATTACATCACATAAAAATAAAATAGTTAAACGGGATAACCTTTGCAAAGTCGTATCACACTGGACAATTGCACGGAGATAGGAGATAGAGATAAATTACAGGAAAGCCTATAAGAAGTATATGGTATTAAAAATAACATAGAAAATTTCATATAATCACAGAACCCTCTTCTCGTGAGTTTAACTCGCACTTGTCCGATTTTGTTAGTTTAAGTCGTGTTACTTTTGGTGTGAAGGAGCAATGCGATATCCATTCTTTTAAATCGTTAAGCGTATTTAATATTAGCTACTTTATAGATATTGTGCGAAGTGTTATTAATTCTGCTATGCGTGATTTAGATGAGTAATAAGAAATAACTATTGTGTATCTCATCAGGTTCTATACCATTGAAATTCCAGCAGGTTGCCATTAATAGTTGTCAGAAACACTTTCTATTGCATTTTTCTCGATGTTTTGTACTGTATATAATATAGAACAGCAGAATATTATATATATATATACCTATATTATGCGATGCTTTATGCGATTTGGCGGAATAAATAAGCCGTAATATATCTCTTCTTCCAACTAAGATTTAATTTCATCATTATGTCCGTAAATACTTAGCACAAAGCAGCCCTTATTTGCTCTAGAGCAATAAAGTTGCATACAAAATTCATTATTGCACTTTATTTTGGCAAATGATCAAGATGTTTACACCACCAGCCACCCATTCCGCCTATCGTCCGACGGGACATCTCACCACTTTTCTGTGGACTGTCAAGGTCGATATAGAACTGTGATTGCCCTGTCTAAAATGTTATACTCAAAGTACTGGCTCAAAAGATAGTATAGGTAGGTTACCAAAAAATACAAGTTTTCTGTGAATATTTTCGGATGTTCTACTTTAGCTTAGAAAATACTGGACCAATTTTCATATATAGGGTATCTTAAGATTCACGAGAACTTGCGAGTGTCATAAGCTATTTAAAATTTGTCATGGTGCGTCATACCAGGAGCAAAAATGCTTTTTACGTTGCTGGTCGGGTTTTAGTTTTTAACTATACTTAACGTATTTGAAAGAAAAGTTGATTATGCACCTCGCATCAATTGATGTATTATTGCGCTCGTGTTTTTAGAGCCCTCACTTGTGTTCGGGCTCCAAACTAACACTCGGCGCAATGATGAATCACTTTCTGCTTGATGCAACAATCTACTATTTTCTATTAAAGCGAAATAAAATAACTAATAACGAAATATCATGAACAGACCTGGATTTCTTTGTGGCCAAATCAAATTTTGCGCAGTTAACTTATTTGGTAGTGAACCTGCCTCGGTAGCTAGCGGTCCCGGTTCGATCCCCGGTTACGGTAAATATTTGCGTGTTGAGCACAGTATGTATTATATAGTATATCGTCGTCTAGTACCCATAACACGAGCCTTTACACGGGACTAGATCGATTTGTTTAAAGATGTCCATGTAAAGATGTTAGGCACAAATGGAAAATCGTCCACGTGAAATCACCAAAGTCAAAGTCAAAGTCAAACTATCGTTCGTTTATTCGTTTTATGAATGGAATTTCGGCGAATAATTTCAAGTAGACGATTTTCCATTTGTACCTAAATAAATAAATCCCCTGATTTATATTTACGAACTCTGAATTTTGGCGCAAAAATTCCGATCTGTGAACATAACACTCTTGTCGTGTTATTTGATGTTTCCTCGTTTGTGCGTGTCCCCGGCTAGTTTCGGCCGTTTGTGACGTTTTTTTTTCTAACCAGGTCTTCCGGACATGGGCGGCGTGCTGAAGCGCTTGGACGACATCGGCCAGACGCTGATCCGTCTCGCTGGCGATCTGAAGCAGTGCGTCGAGGACGTGCGCATCGTGAGCTCGCGCCAGCTGGAGCGGCTGGAGCAGGAGCGGGCGTCCGCGCTGATCGCCGCGAGCGTCGGCCACGTGGACGAGCACGCGTCGCTCCACAACGTCGACGACACGGAGTCCAAGAAGGTGAGCTTGAGCGTAACGGGGGCAGGGTTGCAATTCTAATCCATACTAATTTTATAAATGCGAAAGTAACTCTGTCTGTCTGTCACGCTTTCACGCCAAAACTAGTGAACCGATTTAAATGATTTGGTACACAGATAGTCTAGAGCCTGAGAAAGGACATAGGCTACTTTTTAATGCGAAAAAAGGCTTGTAAGGGGTTGAAAGGGGAGGATGAAAAGTTGTATGGAAGTATCGTTATTTTTAGAGCTAGAAGCTTTATACTTATTAGGCTGTTAATTCGATATGAATAAATATAGCATTCAAAGTTTGTAAAAGTTTTACCCTCTCGGGTGTAAAATAACAATAGGGAATAGGGGATGAAAGTTAGTATGGAAATATGTTAGATTTATGTGAATGTTTTATAATTTTGCGACAAGAGACAAAAATATTGAGCTTTTCTGATGTAACATTTACGGAGAACTCATATGAATACTTTATACCTTTTGTCCTTAAGTATATACTTAAATAATTAAATAAGCTCTTTGCAGTGAAACACTGCAAATAGCTCATTAAAGTTTTTATACACACATGTGTCTTATTTGTAAAATAATTAGCCTAAGTCGCGGGCACAGCTAGTAATCATATAATTTATAAAAAAATAAAACCGACTTCAAATAGCCTTTGAAAAGTAATTTTCTAATGTGCCCTCCAAAAGTGGCCCTCATGTTTAAAATTCATTTATTTCCGTTACACGTCCGTGTTGCGGTCACCAACTTATAAATGTGTACCAAATTTCAACTCGATAGGTCCAGTAATTTCGGAGCAAATTAGCTGTGACAGATGGACAGACAGACACACGAGTGATCCTATAATAATAATAATAATAATAATCAGGGGACAATCTTTTACGCAAATCGATCTAGTCCCAAAGTAAGCCTGTGTTATGGGTACTAGACGACGATATACATACTTACATAGATAAATAAATACTTAAATACATAGGAAACATCCAAGACTCGGGAACAAACATTCATGCTTATCGCACCTTCTCTCATGGCCCTTACCGGGGATCGAACCCGGGACCGCTAGCTTCGGAGGGTCACTACCAACTAGGCTAACCGCGTCGTCAAAGCGCCTATAAGGGTTCCGTTTGTAGGGTTCCGTACCTCAATAGGAAAAAACGAAACTCTTATAGGATCACTGCGTGTGTCTGTCTGTCTGTCTGTCTGTCCGTCTGTCACAGTCAACTTGCTCCAAAACTACTGGATCGATTGAGTTGAAATGCAAGTCGGTGACCGCAACACGGACGCGTGACGAAAATATATGAATTCTAAACATGTGGGCAACTTTTGGGGGGTAAATTAGGAAATTAAAAAAAAAACTTATGCAACCTACAAAGTGTGACATATCAAATGAAAGGGCTTATTGTGTGGATTTTAAATATATTTAATTTAACTCGCACTTGTTCGGTTTTTTTCTTTGATGCACGGAACCCTAAAAAACACGGGTAGAAGTTACTTATGAAACTTCGTTGTTTCACAGTGCGCGAACTGCAATCGCGAGGCGTCCGCCGAGTGCTCGCTGTGCCGGCGCACCCCGTACTGCTCCACGTACTGTCAGAAGAAGGACTGGGCGTCGCACCAGATCGAGTGCCTCCGCTCCGTGCCGACCATCCACGACCAGCACCAGTCCATCATGCTGATCGTGGAGAGCCAGCAACAGTAGCCAGGTCAGTGAGCCGACGGCTGGGGAGCTGGGCAACCAGTAAAGGCTTCATCGACGTTTCAGCCGAAAGACGTCCACTGCTGGACATCCACCTCCCCCAATTATCGCCAGAACGACCGCTGCTGCTGCGCCGCAATTTTCAGGTCGTCAGCAGTGGCGAAGCGTCAAATATTTGCTAAGGGAAGCCAGAAGAATTAGAACCGTACGGGGAATTCACTGACAGCTAGCCGTAGGTTTCTAGCTTGGTAAAGCCGTCAGGAATCGGCTTGTAGGCAGGCTGCGCCACTGGTCGTCAGTCCACCGTGTGGATGGTTTGCCCACACTGCGGGTAGGTCCCATTTGTTCCATGGAACATGACGTCATCGGACAAAATAAGATTTCTTTCTCTTATTTTGTACCATGGAACATGCAATACTTTTAATTCTCATTTTGTTCTATAGGACAAGGTAAATAAAACCTCTTTTGATTATCTTGTCATACCATGGCCTCTACAAAAATAATAACAAAACGACGACGCGGATAGCCTAGTTAGTAGTGACCCTGCCTCCGACACAAGCGTCCCGGGTTCGATCCCCGGTAAGCCCAAATATTTGTGTGATGAGAACGAATGTTTGTTCCTGAGTCTTGGATGTTTCCTATGTATTTCAGTATTTATTTCTCTATATAATTATTTATATCGTCGTCTAGTACTCATAACACAAGCCTTTAGAGCTTACTTTGGGACTAGATCGATTTGTGTAAAGATTGTCCCCTGATTTATTATTATTATTATTATAAAAACAATATCCATTATTTTTATTTCTAGAATTCTTTTGTTCAATGGTATGACAGAATAAGTAATTGTCATTGTCAGTGTCAAATGGGACCTACCCCACACTGCGCTTTCCGGTACGTGGTCTATTTCTATATACATAAAGGTCATTACCCAGCAACGGCAGCAACTCTACCTTACACGACTCGGCGCTGCGTCCTGATGTGGGTCAACCATCAGATCGGGATTGTCGAGCACGATAAGTTGGACAGCGACTTGTTGGCTTATACGATTCAACAGGTTTACGGAAACTGACACACCAACAGTAACATAAACATATAAATACTTTTAAATTGACAGTTTCAGTCCTGTTTTAGATTTAAATTTAAATAAATAGGCAGCAAATTAAAACTAAATGATAGGATAGCTATGGGCTATGTTGTGACGTCAGAACTGGGGCCATCTTTGCCCACTGGAGAGAGATACCCTCACGGTCACTAAGCGTGTCACGTCCAGTGTGGCTGTCTCAGTTGGCCTGAGATTGACCGACAGGCTGGCAACTGGTAACACAGTCGGGAAAATTTATTTGGTCTGTGTTCTAAATACTGAAATTAAAATTGAATATTAAAACAGTGAAACATTATATTTTCAGATGGCCGCCGGGACCGCACCCGCGCCAAATTGGCAGACTGTGGAATACTCCTAGCAGAAATCTAAGGGGAAAACGATGATAGCTTCTTATTTTTAGGCAAACATGAACTTTAAACCCTTACTCCGAAGTGTATTATTGTACATTGTAAATTGTTTATCGTTGTTTTTCCCTTGGAGTCAAGATTAAGATGGAACAGTAAGGCTGGGTTTTATTAAAGATCCCTTAAATAATATTTTGGTAACTAATATAAATAATTGTACACACAAGTCAACTCGTCTGTGCGTGCGGTGATGTGTGCGTGAGCTTGTATGTATATCGTATGTGTGCAGCGACAGACGTATATGCATATAAGGGGGGTGGGTGGTTAGGGGATGTTCAAAACTAACTTTTGTGTCGTAGCCATATGTCTCACGTACCGCCGCGTTGTTGTAACTACAACAACATTATAATGGTCTTTACTGTCAACGTTTGCATGACAACGCTGACAACAAAGACTGCTGACCTTTTTTTATCAATGTTCCCAGTTTAAAAATTGTAAGCTGTAGCTTCTTGAAACCGGACCAACTTGTAATATTAGCAGAAGTCTAGTAAAATACTTACTTACTCTTGTAATACAATTTAAAAATAGTTATGCAATAGGCCCCATTTGAATCAATTCATACAGGGAATTTAAAATGAAAATTAAAATGTTTATTTTGCAAGTAGGCCACATGGGCTCTTTCACATGTCTGAAGCTACCAGCGCTTCGAAAGGTGACATTTGCTGAGAAGAAACGCCGTGAGAAACACAGCAGTGTAATTTTTCAACTTTTACTTTAGAGTTTTATCTAAAACTAACACATAAAAAATGCAACAAACAAACATAATGGGTACAAATTAATGCTAATAAATAACTAATAAGGGACATGTGTAGTCTCCGCGTCTGGACAAGTTAAGTAACTTAGAGGTATACAGCCTCTAAGGGTCATAATAAAGTAAATAATAATAAAAAAAAGAAATATCTAAATCGATTAATTGAGGTTAAATGGAGATGTAGACAGTCTCCACGGTCAAGTATAAAGATGGGAGATGCAAGGTCTCCAAATATCATTAACTAATTGGCATATTTATGTCAATTTTCGTAAGGGTGTTCGGCAGTAAGTGTGTATGGCAGTTTGCCTATTTTCCCAATGGTCACACTATCGACGCGGTCGCGTCTGTAAGAGCAACATAAGCTCACGCACACATCTCCGCGCACAAAGATCAATTGAATATAAATTTACATAAGTCATTTTAAGGGAACTTACAAAACTTAGCCTAAATCAATTGTAATATAAAAGAGAACTCTACGTTAGATTTAAAAAGAAAAATTATTGTACACTGAGGCGGGGTTTCGTAAAATTGTTAAATGAAATGTCAGATCAGTAATCCCAAAAACCGTATTTATTTACTGATATTTGATACGATAATTTTGATAACAGCTTTACAAAACCCGGTCTAAAAGTTTAAAAATCAAAAAAGATAAAAGAAAAGAAACTGGAACAGTAAAGCAACAATATTCTTTTGTCTCTTAAAACATAACTTCGCTTGGTGCCGTGTGTAATCACTAAGCGAGACGTCATATTTTCTGAACGCGCTGAGGCGTTCACGGCACTGAGCGACAGTACGAAAACGCCTATATGCGTCGGCGGCAGTCAATGCGCTAAAGACGTTTGTTTCTCTTTTTTACTTTTTCAACGCCAACAAATATGTCAAGAGCTCTCGTGCTCATCAAGTTGACCTAGGTATTTGTTCAAAACGGGTGTTACTTTGTTCATTAATAAAACGTATTAATGTTGCAACTCGAGTAACATCGACTTTTGCATTTAAACCCTTTGAACGTCATGCCCAAATGCGAAGAAATGTTCCACGGACGCCAAGGACGGCATTAGCCTACGAATATGTATGATAAACTGCATATCGCGGCGACTGTGCCACGAAAATCCGCTGTCGTCTATAGCCGTCTGGCATTCAACGGGTTATAATATAACTTCGCTTGGTGCCATGTTAAATCACTAGTCGAGACTTTTGCTGAACGCACAGACGTGCCCACAGCACAGAAAGTATGAAAACGCCTATATGCGTCGACGGCAGTCAGTGCGCTTGTACGTTTGTTTCTCTTTTTTACTTTTTCAGCGCCAATAAGTATGCTAACTAACGCTCATCAACTTAACCTATATATTTGTTCAAAACAAGTGGACTTCGAGCATTAATAAAATTTATTAATGTTGCAGTTCGAGTTACACCGACTTTTGCATGAAAGAGGACTGTGAACCAACGGCAAAAAACACCCGTTTCATACAAAAGGCGATAACGATTTCCACCTCTTAAATGTTAACCGATTTTGACCAATTTTGATAGCTTGTCAGTCAGAAAAAATCTAGGTCTGAGAAATGGTGATAAGCAATTGGCATTATGCTATTGTTACTTGATGAAGTACATGTGTCGTTAATTGACATGATAGTAACTAAAAAGTGAAATATATCTTACTTTTCAAAGGCTATTTGAAGTCGGTTTTTTTATATGTTATATCATAGTCTTGTATATCATGTACATAGAGTAATACAGTGAAAAAGAAAATGTACTTTCAAATATGCTGGGGTCGTATTATTGGGCACCAAAAAGTAGAATGGCACAACTATAGTGGATTCATCCATACTTCTCTTATTTGGTAAACAAGTTTCTAACCTCAAAAGGTGCAATTTTTGGGTGAAACAGCTGGTTTATCCTAAATTATGCAAACTTAGGCTAAAAATTGGCAAAGCGACGTCTATAATATTGTCTCCGGTTCCTTTATTTGCATGGAAACAGCTGAATTGCCAAAAAAGATGCATTTTGAGGTTACATTTGTTCATGGCGTTCAAAGGGTTACAGTTAGGGTCCGTGAGATCAAAGTCATGTTTATTAAACGGAACTTAGCCCCTAACTTAATATACTTATCCGTGGCAAATAGGAATTATTAGGGTGGGCCATAAATATTTGCACTTTTAGAAACGTGATAGAGACAACTACAAATATAATTTTATTAGGTATTTATTATAAGTAATTAGTATAAAATACTTTTCAATTTTAAAAAAAATCGTCGTTTTAATGCGCGCCGTCTTGTTGCACTCCTGCAACCGAATACGCAATTGTTGGAAGAGTTGCTGACAATTATTGAATCTGCGACATTTTGCGAACTCTATCCGTTCTGTTTGCTTAATATTCGGTGTTTCAACACCAGTTTCTTTAACCTTTTGAACGCCACAGTCGGCTATAGCCGACAGCAGATATCCGCGCCCCTGACGCATGACGGCATGCCGTTTTCCATACATTCTGTCGGCTACAGCCGTCACTCGCGTTCAGCCGTGGCGTTCGAAAGGTTGAACTTATCGACCCAAACTTGATTAAATTGACGCTGGGACACTCACTTAAACGGCGCAATCCGTATTCAATCCTAAAACGGCATCGCATAGTAAAGTGAGATTGGTTTTTTTCTAGTGTTTAACACAAGATTTACAGAATGACGTTTAATTTCCCGCCATCCGTTGTACCGGACAACTAACAGTTTACAAAAAAATCTGTGTTGCTATTTGCAAAAGATTATGGCGCCCCCTATATTTTCGATTATGGTTAAGTTACCACTCTCGTAATTAGATGTAAGTTAGATAGTATGAATGTACTTCCGTTACCAAATATTAACTTACTATTTGTACGATTTGTGTATATAGTATTGTAATCTTTGTATCTAAATTAAAACAAGTGTTGCTGATTTAGTGACACGACAGCGTCACAGATAATATCTGATGGAGGCAAAAAGCCAGCGGGGCTAAAGGCAGGCGCGGGCGCATAATTTCGAACGCGCCAATCACAGCGCTCTTAAAACCCCGCGCGCCCCTCAACTTCGGCAGCTTTATTTGCTAGTAAAAGTTAGCCTAAACGGTGTCTAGAATATTCGGTCTGGGCTTAGCGTACATTGTTGACACGTACATGCAAGAGCGGTGTTTCCTGGGTAAAAAATAGTAATTCTAATTAGTCCGTCAGTTAGATTATCAAAAAATATTGAACATCGAGTGGGGGCTAATGACGTCACTTAATGGTAGACAGTGTACAAAGTTGTGACGTCACGCGGAACTTCAACGCACTATGTCTTCGTCATTTTTTGTTTGATTGACAAAAAAAAAATGTGTTCATTATTTTTTTATAATGTAAATGACGGACTAATTAGATTTTTCTAGGAAACTAGCCTATTCGGTTCTTTACCATTATTTAAAAAAATATTTTTGATTATAAATATTGTTTAAAAATATTTTCCTATTGAATTTTTCACATTACCAAGGAACAGGAACTAATAATATTTTTCATTTTTAACGCCGCTATAACGCTATCTTACTGTCAGCTGCGTGTGACGTCAGCGTACTAAAACCGGTCGTAAACGTTAAAAAAGCCATAGTTTGTATGAGGGTGCGGTCCGAATAACACTCACGGTGAGCACAACGATTAAGGTGGGCAGCGTGATTCGGAACGCAACCGACCTATGCAACGTCATACATCGTCAATGTTGTTTAAAGTCAAGTGACATGTAAGTTAAAATTGATGTTTTTAAATATAAATAATCTTGATTTATGTTTTCATAAATCCTGTTCTAATGTACTATTGAGGGTTAAACTACCTTTCCCCAGAAATATTTTAATATCAGTTACTATAGTCAAGTAGCTAATTTCAGCAGGGCCTGGAGCCGGTTACGAAATAACCGATATTTATTTACGGTTCAACCGGTCTCGTCATGTAGATTTCGTGCGAACAAATTGATTCGGGAGCGCTTTTTAAAAATCCGCTGTCGTGGAAACTTAAAGATGTTTTTAAACGAGTAATTTTTATGATAATTTTTTTGCTGAAATTTAAATTACATCCTAGAGGTTACACTTAAAAATTGTCAAAAACTGGCCCGTTTATAAGCCGCTTAAGATAGAACGCACTAGTCCATTTACGAACCCCTTTAGGGCGGACGCAATTAATTTTACCTTTTTTAGGGTTCAATACCCGAAGGGATCAGACGGACGGACGTTGTAGGTTCAGAAATAGGGTTCCAGACGGACGCCTGTCAGAGAACGGTAACAGCTAGAAGTTATTGGAATTTTCATATTATGTGTTGTTATGGCATTGATACCCTAAAAATTGACTGGTTTTAGACCAATTTTGTTCCAGCTGTATTTTCATAACTGCTTAAGTTTCTGCCATCAAATTTTGTCAGATATTAGTTTATACTCCATAGTCCAACAGAAATGTGAAAAAAATATAGAAATCGAAACAGGAAATGACCGCTGCGGCTTAACAATCTGCCAACTTGGTTGCAACTGTCAAAGTTCTTATATCATTAAAGTCTATTATTGATTGGTTGAGACCATGCCAAATTGGCGTAGTACGGAGCCCTCCGTGCGCGAGTAGGTACGTCCTCGCACTTGACCGGTTTTTTTATGTGTAAAGGTGACAGAATTACGGAACATTACATGAATGATTATAAACCATGAAAAAATGTTTATTTTTTATGTCAATTGACTGACAAACGAGCTGACGGCCCACCTGATGGACATCTGCAACACCAGAGGTGCTGCCAATGCGTTTCCAGTCTAGCGAGGATGGGGGATGGGGATGGGATGGGGATGAGGGAATAGGCCTCCGGATCTCGACTCACCGTACGAAACGCAATAGCAAGCTATTACTTTACGCCGATATTCTGTGGGAGTGTGGTACTACCCCGGTCGAGCCGGCCCATTAGAACAGTAATCATCTAGTGAGGATTACTGTTGATGGATGTCATGTAGAAAAAATCATATCAGTGTCAATTCTGTTCGTGGACTGTCCGATGAACACTCAAACGTTAGTTTAAATCTATTTTATTAATGTAAATATGTTATGCCGGGGCACCATTGCGGGATTCGGAGAAGGTTCGCACTCGATTGATCTCTATCACCTTACCTTAAGGTCGTGATTGGCGCGAACATTCGCCGAAATCTGCAGATCCGGCCTCGCCGTTAGATTGTTTTTATTGATTTAAAACTTATAAATAAAATTGTTCAACGTTCAAGATTTTTTATTATTTATTTACTAGCCAAAACTTCTGCGGTCTTAGGATAACTTAACCCCGTCGTATCTGACTGCCTCTTTCGTCGGCACTAAGAATGGGTTGATGCGGTTGCCGTTTTAGCATAATGTGTAAGGGATGCACTGAACGACAAATGGCTCGCGGGCAGGTCGTGCTAGACGTGCTGTCGTCACTTCGGCTGACGGCCACTATAGCCATGAGACGGCCGAATTCGCAGAGGCCTCTGGAATATTTAACGGAGTATCAAATGTTGGAATCTCCGTTAAACTTTTGAGCGACGCTTTTGTCAACCAATATATTGCCATTCCGTTCTGGAATATGCTTCGAGTGTGTCTTTGGGTGTTCGTGTGTTGTTTTAGACAAAGCAATTGAACGTTTCATAATAAACGTCACCGACTCTGATTCTTTCTCCGACTGAGACTTCGACATGCTCGTTGTCCGATAATTTGCCAGCAATGGGACATATACAGGCTATTCAATAATAATGTTCTATGAAAAATATACCTCCCTTTAATTTTTTATTATCATCGGTAAAAATAATTTGCGGGCCGCTATTTGTAATGAGTTAAGCCCTGATTTTTTTTTATGTCAACTCTCGGCGGACAGACTTTAGACAGGGAAGATGTCATGAAATAAAACAAAGCTATAGTAAATATTGTGATGTTTATTTCTATAGATAAATAGATATGGTTATTGCACCCAGAAACAGTAGCTTATATTTAAGGAAATATTGTGCAAAATCCTATTTCTACTGACAGGTAGGTAAGTGTTGGTTTCTGGGCAGTCTTTGGTTTCTTGCAAGTTCTAAATTATCAAGGGTATAAAATCGGAAAATATATATGGCATTATTGTCTTTCACATGACGTACAGATGTATTGAATAATATGTTTCCATCGGTAAAACTCGGATCTCAATCAGAAGACGACGGGACCCGAAGTGTCAATTAATTATTGTATTGAATGAGTGACATGTTTATATTAATTAATATGAAACTTTATTATTTACTGTCAAATGTCAAAATGAAAAATGACAGCATGGTATGATGGGTACTGGCCCCCAATTCTCGATGCATTCGAGATAATGTCGATTGCGAGATTAAACGTCAGATTCATACAGTTGTGTCAAATGACTGTATGCACTGACGTTTAATCTCGATTGTGAGACTATCTCGAATGCACCGAGAATTGGGGGCCTGCTGAAGCTAATTGAGAGGGCACGATAAATACGAACTTCTCCGATAAAACACGATGGAAACTAATTATGCACTACATCTGTAAATCATTGGCAGGAAGGAACACAACATTTTTGTTTCTTACCGTGTATACAGGTGGAACAAAAGGCGGGCGGCGAAGGAAGGTACATTAAAAAAGAAATGGTAGCAAATTTTACTCAAAGCAAACATTACTTTAATTAAAAATATTATTAACTGGGTTTTTTGCCTATGTCGGTTCTATTAGCGGCTGCGGTTTGCAGTTTTACTTATTTAAAAAAATGAAAGTTTTCTTTGAGTCAAATTGCAAACCTAAGTTTTCCTCCACCACGTAAAACGGAAAAAGGGAAATTGAAAAAATAGGGGAAAACAATATAAAAAGGACCGACGTGAAGGAAAAATATTTTTACTGTATTCTCCAAATTTTATAATAATTAATGACATAATCGGATGATAAATAGCAAAATGTTCACATTCTAATCTAGACCAGGAAACGAACGCTATCAAGTTACGCCACATAGCCGGGCGCCCCAGCTGTAAGCATTAGAGCCAAAAAGACATAAGCGGCGGGGCTAAAGGCTAATAGGTAATAGTACTGAAGTACAGAAGAATCACTCTCTAACAAAACCGGTGTTTACGAATGAAAATATGCCTGCTCATGCCTTCTCTCTCTGTCGCATAACACTTGCTCTTTCGTGTACTCTAGGATTGTCGGTTTGCCATCCGCGTCACCCAACACCAAACATCTGTTCTAATTATACAGGCCATGTAACTGGAGTAAATAATTAAAAAATGGAGATTCATTAGAGCTAGCTAATTTAGAGTTATGATTCATAATCAAGGAATTTTCAAATTTAATTAATGTCAACAAAGTGTTCCGACAGCACACGTAGATGTCAAATATTTGTTATACATAGCTGGTGCGATTATTTTTATTAAAATCATTACGACACGATTACTGATAGCCTTAAAATGCGTATATTTTAATTATTTGCTCCAGTTACCGGGCCCACCCTGTATATTAAAAAATATCATTTACAAAAATCACGTTTTAAAATGTAGGTGTAATGATCATTTTTTTTTTTACTGGTCGTTCGTTTCCTGGAATACACTTTCTTGTTCGCGACTATTTCAGAACTAATCAGTAGGGCACACGCCAATATGAGTGTCCCTCCCGGCCGCACTCAAGGGGATATTGACAGGAATATCCTTTATAACTATGTTTCTGATGCACCCTGTGAATCCACGCTTGGAGCGAATACCTTTCACCTTCTGTATGGACCTGGAAATGAGAAAGTTCAAATAGTGATTTGTTTGTGAAGTAACGAAATCTCGATGCTAAGGAACCCTCAGTGCGCGAGTCTGACTCGCGCTTGGCCGGTTTTTTATTTTGTGGTACTTCCGTTTGTGGCTCATTTGATCATCAGAGGTTCTAAGTTTAATTTTAAGTAATACTTATAGTAATAAGGTTTAATTTTGAATCGTTCAATACCTTTCGTGCCCTCCGATGTAGAGAGCGGAGCGGGTGTCCGTAGAGGGAGAGGTACCGACGCCGGCGCCGGAGAAATGTTTGTCGACTCCCACCGTCACCACGTGACGGGATTTCACCACTGAAATATAGATGGCGTTACGATGAAAACCAGTTATCGATTCAACTCTTCTGGGCTGTTATCGGCTAAAGCCGGAGACGAAAATCACACAAGTTACATTGCTGCGATTTCTTTTAGGTAGCATTCAACTTATAGTGTCGTAAACGGAATGTATATCACCTGCCATGATGACATTACTTACCAGTAGACCTAAGAAGTTTACAGAAGCGATATGGACATGCATTATTTATTGATGTATATAAATATACCTTTAATAAAACAAAGAAACTTGATTCTTTATTAATCAATAGTTACTGTTTTACGTAAGGTGTCATGCGTGTCATACTGTAAAAAATAGTCACGAATTATTTTTCATATTCAATATAAAATGTTACTTTAGAGCTATTAGGAGGTTTTGTTGCTCATATCCTTCTGTTGTATTGTGTTTAATAAGATAACGGGTAATACATTTAAAGGTCATAATCTGTAATTTGATATACCTTGTGAAAAACGAGGGATACCGACAATAACCGAGGATGGCCGAATGGTCAACTTATTTTAATAGTACTGTACAATCATTATCTGTTGTGTAATTGCTTGATGGCGTACCTATTCTTGCTTAATGTTGGTATTTCCTGCGTGGCGTGGGTCATGATCATGATAGGATTGCAATCAGTGTTGCAAAGTAACTACTTTTGGTTAGATCTACCAATATTTTGACTCAATTGATCTACAGTTATCAAAATTTCTTGGCTAAATGTTTTAGCCACAAATCTAGCAAGAACGCCAAAACGCCTGTTAAAATTACGTCCGTGGTAATTGTTGCTAATTTACTACTGTCTTAATTGTCATTCTTATTGGGTGGGAAATTGCTCAAAGAAAGTACAAATGGCGGACTTAATGCCCAATGGCATTCTCTTCCTGTCAACCAACAGGGTAATCAGAGAAAAATATCAAAAGATGCATTGAGAAAGCTGTTAGAAATGACGAGAAAAATAAAATGCTACAATATTTTTACACACAGCGTCCATTACCGCACCGGAAATAATCAAAACTACACCTCTCCACCAATGGCGACCAATGTTGCCAACTCTCACTTCTCTTCCATACACTCACTCAATCCCATTCATACGTTCCGTTCTAAGCGTCCATCAGTCTGCCATACCATATAAATATATCGTCAGCTGTAATACAAATTAACGTAACCGCCAAAAGTTGACTTTTCATTTGAGCCAAAAAACTAAATTATAATTCAGAGAAAGAGTTGTATTTTTTTTTGTACACATCTTATTATTTAGCGCAATTTTCTTAAAATGGTAAGACCAGTTAATTGAAAGAAACGATATAAAGCTTACTATCATAGTTTTAAAGATTGCATGGTGTTTACGTTATTTTTTTAAAAAGCTATTGCGATACCTTAAGATTTTTTTTAAAACTAATTTCAGCCATAACGTTTGTTCCGCCTTGGGTCAATCCGGTCAATACATTAAAATGTATTTACAAATCTGTCGTTTACATTAACCAACAAAGGGCTGATTTTCATAAAATATAATTTACATCACAAAACCGAGTCGAAATGAAAAAAAAAAACCTTGGATTTTCGTTAACATAACCGCCATATCGGTAAAACTCTGATCTCAATCGGAAGACGACCGACGGGACCCGAAGTGTCAATTAATTATTGTATTAAATGAGTGACTAGTTTATATTATTCATTGTTATGAAACTTTATTATTTTCTTCCTACTACGCTTTAATTTCATCATTTTGGCCTTAAATACTCAGCACAAAGCAGCCCTTATTTGCTCTAGAGCAAATAAAGTTGCATACAAATTTCATTATTGCACTGTTTTTTTTTTTTTTTTTTAATTTGGTTGTTTGATCAAGAAGTTTACACCAACAGCTACCCAATCCGCCCATTCACAGTCTGACGGGACAGCCGACCACTCTTTTGTGGACTTACTGTAAGCAAAAAAAAAAAAAACAGGCCACATATCGGCGGCCATATCGAACTGTGATTGTCTCGTCTAAAATGTTATGCTCAAAGTACTGGCTGATACTGAGTTAAAAAAAGATTTAAAAAAAAATTGGCATAATATGACAATTAATAGACTAGATACAAGTTTTCTGTGAAAATTTTCGGATTTTCGACTTTAGATTCAGAACCAATAGACCGATTTTAATAAATAGGGTATCTTAAGATTCGGGAAGAACGTGCAAGTGTCATAGGCTATATAAAAATTCTAAGGGTTCATAACAGGTGCCAAAACCCTTTTTACTTCGCTAGTTGGGTTTAACTGTACATTTACGTTATTTTACCAACTTTTCGCAATAGTAGAAAGAAAAGCAGATTATGCACCTCGCATCAAGTGATTTGTTATTGCGCTCGTGTTTTTAGAGCCCTCACTTGCGTTCGGGCTCCAAACCAACACTCGGCGCAATAATGAATCACTTTCTGCTTGGTGCAACAATCTACTATTAGTGTCAAATGTCAAAATGAATAATGACAGCATGGTCCATTGTATGATGGGTACTGGCCAAACAACAAACTTGCGATAAAACACGATGGAAACTAATTGTGTTGTGTCTACTGACCTTGAATCTTATGCCAGTTTCCGTCACACAGCGAGGCCTTGTCGGCGAGCTTGTAGCTGGCGTGGAACGGACCCTTCCCGTTCTCCACATTGGCTATGACCTCGTTCTCCAACAATTCGAGGATCATGAAGTCCTTCTTGCCGTGGGCAGAGAACAGGAGCCCCGTGGAGTTCCGGGGCTTGATCTCCATGGACATTGTGAACATGACGCCCACTTTGAAGGAATCCTGGAGCTGTTGGTGGTGTTTAGATGTTAATGTTTTCATACTGAATGAACGAGCGGCCCTAGCATGCCAGACACTGGGATAAATTAAACGCGTTTATTTCTCTATCGCTTTCGTCGACACTAGTGTGAGAGAGACGCACAAGAGGGGGTCTCACTCTTTAGGTACGCTACTAGCCAGTTTAACCCTTTGACCGCCACAGCCGGCTGTGGCCGTCGGCAGTTTTCCGTGGCCCTGACGCCACGGCATGCCGTTACCCATACATTTTGTCGGCTATAGCCTCGTAAGTCCTATCATTTTAAATGCTCAGTAGTGATTCCGTCCCAGTGTACTAAAATAAGAACAAAACACGGAAATTGTTTTTAACCTTAAATCAATTATGACAAAGTCGAAATTAGAACCAATTTAAGCAAAATACCAGGTCTTAATGAGGTACAGTAATTTGTACTAAATAAAGTACAAGGGGACTTACGAGGATAGACAAAGGTTAACAAGCTAAACTCTCGCTATACAAAAAAAAATGATGAAACAAATTCTTGATGAGATTTTAACATTAAAATAATCCGCAAACGAATTTCCCGAGATTTAGAATAAGCAGTCGATATAACGAGGGTAAGCACTAAGAAAGGAATTTTGAAAATACACACTACCCTAAAGGGGTTAAAAATATTGAAAAGTGTGTATGGAAGTTCTCTTTAAAATTATGGGGTGTTGTCGATAAGAAACCGAGAAACAGATCACCGAGTTTCTTGCCGGCTCTTCTCAGTAGAGGATTTTTTCCGAACCGGTGGTAGATTCATTCCTTGACCTTCATAAGAGCTTGTAAAAGCCTAAATTGAATAAAGATAGTTTGACTTTGACTTTGACTTTGAAAGAAAAGCCATCGCTATCGCCAAGCTAGGCTCGGCTTTAATAATAATGTGACGTCAGCTAACCCTGTAAGCTCAAAATTACCTTTAGGTAGTTACTGGTAGCATTATTTGACGGTCCGAAGTAAACGCCATTCTCGATGTTGTCAGTACAGCGCAACGAGTTGACGCGGCGCAGCACTTCGGTGACGTACTGCCCGTTCATAGTAAGGCCCTTCAGGCAACCCTTGAAGGGTTGATAGAAGTCCTGGAACAGATTGAATGGTTAGTGGAAGGGATGTCGTCACTCGAAGGGGAAGAACATGCATGGCGACGATCTTGCGAAGTGACGCCTCCACTGAGTTAATTAATTATTGTTTTTGCTATGCATGAAAATCAAAATGAGGTTTAAATTATATACTCGTAGTTTTAAATAAAATGTAAAAAAAAAAAAGTTTTTATGACTATTCCCTCTTTTTTAAATAGGGTCGAAGTAAGTGAAAAAGTAATTTTTTTTTCCGAATTACTAGTTTTTGACGTCCTCATCAAATTTGTCATTTTTTATTTGGACGATATTGGCTTAAAGCAGTATTTTCGGAAATAATAGCAAATTTAGTTTAAACGCCATTTTGTACAGTCTAACGCGTGTGCTGTGCCGTCATAGTTCATGTCCATTTTGTATGGAGCACATTTGCGAGTGAGTGACCGAGTGAAAAAAAAAAAAAACAATACAATAATATTTTTCGTACACAGTTTGGTTTCTAATAGATTAGATTTATTTATTTCTCAATATAATATTACATTATAAATTGCGCACATGTCAAGATATATGAATTTAGATTGAGATCGTCAGTAGGTAATACAAATAAAAAGTTATAATTCAAATTTAAATTAACTAATATTAAATGTCAGAATTACAAATGAGAAAGGTAGGTATCTCCGTAAAGGATCGTCATTTCAAAATATAAATTATAAACTACAATATTATAACAATAATAATAAAACAATGTCAAATAAATAAATAAATCTACAGTCTTAAGTTCAATGTACTCGTTAACTGAGTACTTTCCAATAAAAGATCGAAATACTCTTGTATGTTCCCTATTATTTCGATGAACTGTTAGCAATAAACATACATCGTTACATTGTGATTGATATCAGTTTTATTTTAGAGAAAATAATTTTATTATTCGCTTGCATACTTTAATTACTTAAGAGGGCGCCGACCGTGCAGTGGCGCCCTCATCACTGTTATTCTGATTTCTATTAAAGGAAAGTATTTTATTAAAATTGAAGCCGTATAAGTTGTTACGCAACTTAATACACAACGTATACGCTATGTAATATAGCTTTGCAAAGTATAACCATCATCTAATCAATTTAATAGAAAATAGTGGCCGCTATTTTCTGTTAAAATGATGACGTACCGTTTATACTTTGTAAAGCTATATTACATAGCATATAAATTGTGTATTAAACGGCGCAACAACTTATAGGGGTTCGATTTTGATAAAATACTTTAGTTTAATAGAAAACACAATAACAGTGATGAGGGCGCCACTGGACGGTCGGCGCCCTCTTAAGTACCTACTTACTCTACTTTTGGAGTTCCCGAGGGATAACTATTGCTGAATTTCACGCCGGAGAAGTCGCAGGCAGAAGCCAGTTTATAATAATTACGAGTAGATATAGTAGGATATTAGAGGTAGGTACAGTGGATTCATCCACACTTGTTTAATTTGGTAAACATGTTTCTAACCTCAAAATGCACCTTTATTGGCTAAAACAGCTGCTTCCTTGCAAATAAAGGAACCGGAGACAATATTTTAGACGTCACTTTGTCAATTTTTAGCCTAGGTTTGCTTGTTTTTGTTTCATCCAAAAATTGCCCATTTTGAGGTTAGAAATTTGTTTACCAAATAAGACAAATATGGATGAATCCATTTTAGCAGGATGGTGTCGTAAACTCACCGATAAATGCGTGTTCACACTGTCGCTTAAACTCCTCAAGCCCCCGTAGTAAAACGGTGCCGTGAGCGCCACGGGGCTCACGCAGCTCACACTGGCCTCTCCGACCCTCTCCGAGTCGACGGTCATTTTACCATGGCCGCCGCTGCGGACCACCGTCACTGTGTGCCATTCTGTGTCGTTGTAGGTCTCTGGTGACGTCACTAGGGCTGTTTCACCCCCACAGTTGAAAGAGAAGTGGAGCTGGGTGGAAAATATTATATGAATAATATATTTGTTAATGAAGGGGATTTTAATTATGAAGAGTAGTTAAATACTTAAATATGTTAAGAGAATAGAAATATATAGTAAGGAACGGCCCAACGCGATTTTCGCGATGTTCACTATTTTGGTGTCAAATGACACCATCGCATACTCGGTGAATATTGCCGATATCGGCGTTCTCATTACATTGAGGAAAGGTCCATTATTGGCTGATTCATGCATTTTGTTTTTGTGGTTCGTAGCTCCTAGCGAGCGATGAAAGACAGCGATGAATCAGGCAAAATAAGAAAATTAGATGGCGTTACCATGACGAACTCAGTCATTTGTTCAACGCAATTGTATTGAACGCCATATATCCTACTTTTGAGATTGTTGGTTAAAGTTAAGAAATATGCCATTCGCTTAGATGCATGGTATGGTAATTATGACTCGCACGCATGAGCTCACACACCTGTTAGTTAAACATACTGTAAATAGATGGCGCTTTCAATACGTGTCTAAATGTTTTTTTACGAAAGCATACATTTTAATGCCCGGGCACACCAAACGCGAAGTTGTATTTAATACGGCCGCCATGTCCAGAGGCACACCGATCGCGTCGCGAAAGCGGCGCGGGGCGTGCGCGAAGCAGCGGCGGCGAGGGGCGTGAGCAACGCGAGCCCGCGTTCGAAACGCGTTGACGCCGCCGCCCGCGTTCGCGCCGCAAACGCGCCGCAACCGCGTTTGGTGTGCCCGGGCCTTTAATCCTTTTCTATATTTTTCGTCTAAATCATTTAAATCATTAGAAATTATATGTATTTATATATATACCTCAATTATCTTTATGTGTGCTTTATGAGCGCCATGTGTGCGTGAGCTTGCAGATTGTCACTGTATCTAATTTACTGACTTAAATCTTTGTACTAGTGTCTCCATATATTAGGGAGCTGTATGCCGCTGGTCTTACCCGGGCATCCTTCATGTAAATAGCCAAAAACTGCTCCGGTGCTCTATCGGCGGCCGCGTAGAAGATCAGCCCACCGTGCTGATCGAACGTACGCAGCGTGACTTTCAGATCCAGACCCTCGGACTGTCTGCCGGGCAGTTTGGCGTACTCGATGCGGCTGTCGTTTCGTGTACCTGAACAAATACTTGACCATGGAATCCAAGCCATTTCATGTTTTTAGGGTAGGGTAAAACGGGACCCGATTACTAAGGCTTCGCTGTCCGTCCGTCTGTCTGTCTGTTTGTCTGTCTGTTCGTCTGTCACGAGGCATCTCATGAACCGTGATAGTTAGACAGTTGAAATTATCACAGATGATGTATTTCTGTTGCCGCTATAACAACGAATACTAAAATAAAATAAATATTTAAAGGGTTCTTATACAACAAACGTGATTTTTTTGCTAGTTTTTGCTCGATTTTGATAACGGCAATAGGTAAACGCTTGAAATATTCCCTTTTAACACATTCAGTGCCGAACAACGCCACGCACTACGCGCGTAGCGCGTAGCCTCGTTTTTCCGCTTTGTAGCGAAAATGCGCTACGAACGGTGAAACCAACTATCGGGTTCTCGGCACTGAATGTGTTAAATAAATAATTAAATAAAAATAAAACTAATATTTAAGGGGGGCTCCGACACAACAAACGTGATTTTTTTTGCCGTTTTTATAGATAATGGCACGGCACCCTTCGTGTGCGAGTCCAACTTGCACTTGGCCGGTTTTTTTAACAAACCATATTCCGTTTTTTCACAATTTAGTACGGAACCCTAAAAATTACTTACCGAACCGATACCCTTCTAATGGGTCCCCTATTGTGTACTGGGAGTCGTACGCTAGTGCACAACCCGGCTGAGGTTGAGGGGACGGCCAGGCCGCCGTGGGTACCGGGGCCGGCGGTAGTGGGACCGGCTGGGCCGCCGATGATAGGACCACAGAAGTGGGAGTGGAGGCCGCCTGTGGGGCTCCTCGGCTATCTAGATCTGTAAAGTCATAGTACATTATTGGAGGTCGAGATGCGCGACGAGTATCAGTTAAAATGCCGAGCCGTAAGTGAGGCCTTTTGTAGTAAAACGTCACGTAACTGCTATTCTTGTCGAAGTATGTTCAACGCTTTTTTCAAATAATGTAAGAAATTAAAATGTTTCAAAATATTTGACTGACTCGAGTACCACGTAAGAGTTTTTAATCTCAATATCTTTTTTGTCTGAATATGACGTTTACAGTACCACAAAGGTTAAGAATTATCGACAATAAGTGCCATATCACTGG
Organism: Tortricodes alternella; assembly: GCA_947859335.1. Classification (NCBI taxonomy): domain Eukaryota; kingdom Metazoa; phylum Arthropoda; class Insecta; order Lepidoptera; family Tortricidae; genus Tortricodes; species Tortricodes alternella. The sequence continues at coordinate 1,951,989 of OX401970.1, forward strand.
TTGGTCACTCCTACCTGGTGGTTTTGCGGTGACTTCTGGTTCTTGTACTGGTGGTGGAAGGGTTGGTAGTACGTCACCCCTTTCTGGCTCCTGCCAAGACTGATTGGCTGTGGAATATTAAGATTAATTAATTTCCGTTTCAGCGTCCACAGATATCACCGACAGATCAGATATATAGGTAGACAGTGATCAATTCACTGCCGCGATGACACACATCCCTTGTTAATTCTGTATTATTTTGATTATTATTATTTTTTTATAATTATGTGTCCTTGTGAAGTGAATAAATGTCTTTATCTACACCCATATCATAAAACCTCCATTGGTTAATCAAAAACCTTAGGAAATGACCACCATTTTGACAACCAATTAGGAAAAACCAGTGCTGCGATAAAGAAATAACATGACTTCTTTATCGTTTTTAGTAAAGAAATGAGATTAAATTTGGAACAGCTGTCAAAACTCAAGTGGGTCTCTATTCTAGTATCCATAGATATTAAAATATAAACTGCACAATATTTGATCTCGAGTGACGTGAGAATAGAGACTTCATCCGTTTGTCTACGATTTAAAAAAAAATGGTCTTGACGGAGGATCGCCATGTTGGTATTTTGCTGAACGAAAGTAGAATTGTTTTTGAATTTTCAATGGACTTCAAAAATCGTAGTAAAAGCTCTCAATCCTACGCGTGTATTTGTTTTTTTTATAGGCTGTGACATATGAAAAGACTGACTGACATTGCGAAACTGTAAAAGTTCCTAGTTTTACTACAAATAGCTCTTATACTATTGTTTATTGAAAAGAACACACCTTTGGCCATATTAATCGATATTACCTATCCATTAGCGTAGTCTCTCTCTGTCTCATTTAATTGGAAAACTTTTGGTCGAAGGTAAAATTTTCATTTCGCTGAATACTATTTTTTAGCTAAAGTATTTACTTTTCTATCTATCAGGTAGGGTTCACTAATGAAATACCGAAACTTGTATGACATAAGTTCATTTTACAACCAACGTTTCGTATACTATTAATTTCACAACTATGTTGTTGCGAGAATGTTTCGATTCAAAACTTATCGTTTGACAACTAGTCATTTACCAAATAGTATAATTTATAAATATATCAAATATTTTATTGTCATTTACATATTTTTCATTAAACAAAAGATTCGTAAGGCGAACTCACTGATTATTAAACAACGACATTTAAAAAATGATTTGGATAAAAACTTGAGTATGATTATATTTCATTAAGTGGGTAGTTTTCAAACCTAACCCAACCCAACTGCCAGTGTGTCGAAGTCACCCCGCTTCGCGGGGTGCTTATTTCCGCTCTAAGGGATATAAGTCAACCCTACCCTAACCTACCAATAATGCAATTGTTACGGTTGTTTGTTTTGTATTGCGGGGGGCTTCGCCCCCCCAACCCCCATCAATGGGGGGCCGTGCGCCCAACCCTACTTGCATGGGCTCCCCCCTTCCCCCCTTAAAGGCGGGCTTGGCCCCCCAACCCCCCCCCCCCCTATCAGGGGCTTCGAGCCCCTTCCCCGTTTTGAGAGCCTTCACCCCCCGTCCCCCCCTTTTCAATAAGGGTGTTATTACTTATTTTATACTAAAGCTTATATAGAATGAAACCTATGACAAACAAAGTAATATACCAAACGTTTGTAGGTCGTACGTTAGTTGACTATTTGACATAAATGATAAATAATCTATTTGACAAATTATACAATACAAAATGAAAATTTGTCAAGTAAGTTGTTCGAAAACATGGATCATTTGCGAAATCTATAGTTGTATAATGATATAATGATAAACGACGTATTTGTCAATCGTTGGTTGCGTAACGTAGCGTTGCTAAATGATTGGCGAGATTTTGATAGGACACCATCAGGTAGATTAGGTTAGATTATAAGTATTAAAAGAAAGAAGATTACAATGCTAAAAAGTTAACGGTCTTGACAGGAACTGCCGATCTGTCAAATAAAAATGCTGCTAACCATTTTTCGTTATTTAAACAGAGAACCATGAGGTGACTGCAAGTAAGCATTTTACGCATAAAACGTGTAGAAAATTGAAATAAATAGTAAGGAACTACTAGAAATTCTCGCGATGCTTACTTTTGAGGTGTCAGAACGCGAATCTGACACCATAGCACGTTCAGTCGGACGGCAACCACGGTCCAAGTGACAATATTATAATTAGGTATCTAGTACAATTCCACAACCTGTGAGACCACATCACCGAACCCACCCTCCAATGATATGATAGCGTGTAAATCAAGCAATATTAGACGTTTTTATGTAAGAAATGTATGTCGTAGACTAAAGCAAAAGGGTGTGGTTAAGCCATGGCGCTGGCGTTTGTAAACCTTCTACGAGACGTTACACGAAATTGTACTGATAGGCATATCCTTCTTTTGAGATCTTTGGAGTGGAACAATCGTATACCTCAACGTATTGCTAGCTCTGTCTATTCCAAAATCGATGAACGCACCTGGATTGAACCCACTGATGGTGTCGCCACACCTTCCGAACGTGACTCCATGCCTGCTGACGGGTTCGAGCAGATTGAGCACGCGTCCATTGATGGTGGCGTCAGCGATGCAGCCACGGAAGGCGGCTCTCGTCCCGGCTTTGTACGTAGCCACGTAGTTCGGCTGCGTACCGCCTATGAGGAGAACGCCTTCCAGTATGTGGAGAGGGTCCGGAGCTATGTCGGAACTGAGAAAAAATATTATCCACTCAATCTCATCAATCTATACATATAATAATCTATACATATAATAAAATTGTAAAGTGTGCACAATGGGCTTCAGAATGAGCAGCAGAACAAATCCAAATGGTTTTTGAATTTCATGTCTGTTTGTCTGTTTGTCTGATTGTATGTTCGCGATAAACTTTAAAACTACTGGATGGATTTCAATGCGGTTTTCGATAATATATCCAGGAACACTTCAGGCAGGACATAAGCTATATAAACTTTTGGAAATAAAAGTGGAAGGGGGTAAAAGAGGGGGTGGAAGTTAATATGCGAAAAACTATTTGGATGAGTTTATTAACTTAAAATTTGGTATAAATACTCTTCAAAATAGAAAAATAGGTATGCGGTATAAGACAATATGAAACTACCCCTAAAAAGGGGGCCTTGGGGCGTTAAACTTTGTATTGGAAAAACCGATTCCATTTGTTTATCGACTTCAAAGTTGGTATATATGCAGTTCAAAACAAACAATTAGGTAGGTAACCGTTTCAAAAATAAATTATTGTGTGTGTGTTTGTGTATGTTTGTTACAACTTAGCTCCATATGGCTGAACGTGTTTTCATGAAACGTCGTATATAGTGAGACCTTAGCTTCTGGAATAGAAAATAGGGTCATTTCTGTCCCAAATAACTCAAACGTTGTCGAGAGTATAATTACAACCGAATTCCACGCGGACGAAGTCGCGGGCGGAAGCTAGTACAATATAAAACAGTACCGTGACTCACTTATAGACAACGCACAGCCTAAACGCGTGGTAGAGGTTTGAAATTTGGAAGAGACATTCCTCGAGTAACCTACTCTAGTGGTGCACTAAGGAGGGATTTTTTGAAGAGGTGATACAGATTGCATGAAAACGCGGGCGAAGCTGTGGCGGGTCCACTAGTCTTATATATAAATAAATAAGATTGAATTGACTGTTTGTAATGTTAGAGTAACAGCATTTTTCTAAATGCATATGAAAGTATACGGTACTGATAACCAAAAAAAACAATACTTAACATTTTTGTCTGTCTGTCTGTTTGTTTCTTCCGGCTAATCTCCGAAACGGCTGGACTAATTTTGACAGGACTTTCACTGGCAGATAGCTGATGTTATAAGAAGTAACTCGCAAGTAACTTGCACTTCCCTGAACTAAGCACCCACCTGTAGCGATCAAAGTCGTCGACTCGCATCTTTAGCGCGGCTCCATGTGTGACGGTGACGACGTGCCACTGGGAGTCGTTGTACGTGTGCAGCCCAGTGTCCAGGGTGTCCCGGGGACTCATTAGCACCAGTTTACCTAGTATTAATAATAGATGAGACCACGTCTAGTCTTCTTGCAGTGCCAAGAGCACGCACTGTACAATTACCATGAGTTGCGGTCCCTTTTACTTGTATCGGCAACAAGCAGCATTTCCGATAGATTTCGATGGCGAGAACGGTTTGCGCAAACTCATGGTAAGGGCTCTGTTTCCCACAAGAACTCACGTGCAGACACTAAAAAAGCTCAATTTACAGGCGGCGCACGAGTTGAATGCCGTCGGGGCCTAAGGCGCTGACAACACCTAAATCGGCTTTACTAAAACAGTTTTTTAACAAAAACTATTTGATTTGGCAAAGCGAAAAAATATTATGTTCATATTCATTATATTATTGAAAACATGACTATTCCTAAAACACGATTTAATGAAATCGATACGATAGAAAAAAATCGTGAAGTTTCGATTGAAATCCTCTTTAAACAGTTCTATGTCTTCATTTTTTTAACTTATATTTCTATAACTAATAATACCATTACGTCACGCCCATACTAAAAACTTGACTAATTTATATTTCACGTTTACTGTGTTTACTTATAAAATTCATCCGTTTTTTCCCCATACAAATCAACGCATAGTGCTTCTCGTTCACTCCGGTGCAAACAAACAGTGACCGATCTCTCAAGGCTGGCTGATGTCAGCGTCTTAATAGTCTGTATATCGGCTAGCGCGCGATGGTAATGTCGCGTCTAAAAGTGTCAAGCAAACTTTGCAAAATTATTACGATATTCGTGTATAACTCACCTTGTATAAGCGACAATGATATGCTATCCTGCATGGCCGCCGTTTGCATTCTACTGATATACACAAATATCAGACCGTCCGGTTTGTCCGTCTTGAACTTGAGCGTCAGTTGTAAATTCTCTGCGGTGATATTTACGTAGCGCAGATAACTTTCGGTGCCTGACAGTGACACAAGGGAGGCAAACTAAAAGAAAAAAATATAGAAACAATTAAAAAAAAAAACATAAAAATGCGTCGTTGCATTGTGGATGCCGCTCCGGAGAATGTTCTTTGCACAACTCTGGTTTTAGGTCCATTTTAAATTATGTAAAGTCTGTTCGCCGAGAGTTGATAAATACTATATCGTTTCGAAATACCGACTGTCGCTTAACTATCGCAAACTGTATGACGTTGAGTATGGATATGAAGTGTCTTGTGTCTTTCTATAATATGTCATTGGCTTCGAGTGCGTCGTTCGGGTGTTCGCGTGTTGCTTTTGCAGTTAGGCTATTCGATAATAAAAAAAAATAGTATTTTTCCGTTTAATTTTTTATTATCATCGGTAAAAATAATTAGCGGGCCGCTATTTATGTAATGAGTTAAGAAGCCCTTTGACTCTTTACTTATTTATCAACTCTTGGCGAACAGATTTTACTAAATACACATGCAAGGTTGAAACGAGGATGATGTCGCCATCTTATTCCTGAGTGCGTCTCTCTCATACTAGTATCGAAAAAAGAGATGCACTAAGAGATAAGATAGGGATAACTTATCCTCGTGCCAAACTAGGGCCGCTGATTCGGTACCTTGCAGCCATCTCCAACGCCGATGGACTCGATGCTGTTCTTGCCGAGGTCTACGTTGACACCTTCAATCGTGATCTGCCTCATACACCCGTCGAAGCCTTGGTTGGTGATCTGAATTATGCCCTTGTTGTTACCACCGAAGTTCATATCGTCGAGCGCAGTGATCTCCAACTGAAAAAGAGTATAAAGCTTTATAATTCGCGGAATGTAAGTTGAACTTTGAACTTGAATGCGCAGAACACTCTCAGTTTCAGTCGAGGTGCGGTATGAGGCAACGCTTTTGTTCCATGCTTGTACCAGTGCGGACGGCCGCCATTTAAGTTCAACTTTTAAAGTAGTCGATGATGTGTAACATCTGACATTTCACACGCGCGCTCATTGGTCAAATCAAATAATCGCGTGTCATTGGTCAAATCAAATAAGCGCGCACTTCCCCGGCATGAACTCTACCACCGCGCGGGCTCAGGGGCGTGCAGTCCATATAGGCATTGAGGCAGTGCCTACCCTCGCAAAATTACCCTAAATGTGTCCGATTTATAACTCGTAATTCGCATTAAATTATTTCTACGATTCAAAAATACCTAAAATGTTTATTTTTCCATGTTAACAAAAATCCCACCAACAAACAAACTAAATTAAATCTTATATCTCATATACGCTAGTGAAGAGATCATCAATTAACGTACAATTTGACATATTACGTACAGCGAAACGAAAGAGGCAGATCCGGACAGTGCCTCATTTTAACCAACACAAACACCGTTACATGTGTGCAAATGATTGTTTATGAACTCCGTACGAACATGAGCAACTCCACACATTAACACGATACGCACACAAAAACAAATCGCTTCATACAAAATCACAGAGGCACTCCTGACTTGGATATACTTTTACGTCCATTACGTGTTGACAAATCGTGTGAATTCCTCCCGCAACTTCAAGAACAAATACAGCAATGTATGCTAAACCGATGTTCAATTTGGTCCACGTGACCCGCGCATGCGCGCGCACGCTTAGGTAAGTATAACGCGGCTTAATATGAAGTCCGCTTCGATTACGTTTTGTCATGTAATAAAATTACATTTATACTTTGATAGTGTTTTTTCCCGCTAGTTTTGTTTGGATTTTGTTGTGACGCGAAAGCTTTCGTAAAGAATCATTGTTATTTTATGCTTTTCTCTTGTTTAAAGTTAATAATTTGTTGTATATTAGTGTCAATATTTCCTAAATATGTCATTTAGTTGTGAGGTTTGCGTTGACAGTGTGTGTTTACAAATATTAAATAACGGTGATTCCCAAAATTGTCTTTAAATGATAAATTGAAAGTTATTCAAAAAGACAGATGTATGTCGGAATTTGATTGCAGTTATCGCAAGAGAAGGGTATGTAACTCGTAAATTTCATTCTAGATATTATAAAACTTTTAACTGGCTAACTTAGTTAGATGCACGAGGTGGTCTGATTAGGCTCATTGCATTGTACAGAACTGAAACGCCGCCGGCTCCAATACATATACAACTAATATCAGCGCCTCTATTCGGGAACTCTAAGTGATGTTGTAGCGACTCGTTAGCGAGATTTCTCATCCCATTCTTCCGCACGACGCGTAATCCGTAAGAGTGAGATGCGAGTCTCGCTCACGGGTCGCTGCAGGATCACTTAGACGTTCCCGAATAGACGCCCAGAAATGTGACGAGTATCTTTTTAACTTTTTATTTTCATTGCCTACCCTGATTCAAATTCCTATGCACGCCCCTGCGCGGGCTCATTGGTCAAATCAAATAAGCACGAGCTTCCCCGGCTTCCTGTTACACACTTCCGTCCCTTTTCACGAAATCACTCCCACAGATTGCAGGAGAGCGAGAGGAAAGATGTCATCACATCAACGGGCTACAACCTCCTCGTTCTGGGCAGAGGTCTCATAGTGGGGCTGTGCAGTATTCCCCGCGTGGGCCCACTGCGTATCGGAGACTTCAGACATCGTCGAATAGGGAACTTGCATGATTTTTTTTCCATCTTTTATTGGAAAGTACTGAGTAATAGAAACCAAACTGTGTACGCAAAACATTATTGTGTTGTTTATTTTTTGAGATACAAAGCTTTGAAAACTCGTAGTTCATACAGCTCGCAAAAACGCTGCATAAAATGGACATATGGGTGAATTTCAAAAAATTTTTTACGTAAGTAGTTAAGAAAAGGTTAAAAAAGTTCCTCTGTGTTATGAAAATTAGCCATGGCTAATAATAATATGGCTAAATTTCGTAGCTTAGAGGTTTTTTTTTTAAATTTACCCATGAAGTCATATAACTTGTGTTAGAACAGCACAAGTTATATGACGTTCAAACGAAATTTACAATTCTTTCCGAAAATACTGTTTTAAGGCCAATACAGTATAAATAAAAAATTGCATAAATATGACGAGGATATCAAAAAATTGTAATACAGAACTAAAAAACAATTTTTATTTGACACTTTTTTTGACCCTAAATAAAAAAGGAACATTCAAAAAAAAATTTTTTTCCTGCATTTTAAAGCTCATTTCATATCAATAATGCATGTTCCCTATTACTTTGCAAATTTGTACCTTGATGTAGGTAAAAAATATTGCGGGGCAGTCTTTAGGGACTGCCGATAGAAGTTAAAACCCAACTCACCCAGAAAAGTACATATATAAACACAGTATACATATAGCTCATGGAAAACGTTCGGTGACGATGATGCGAGTTCCATGATTTTTTTCACCCAAAAAGTGCTCAACGCGCCTAAAGAAGTTTTCACTACCAAAACGAAATTAATTTCTTTCATTTTATTTTTTCTTATCGTTATGAATGACGCTTTAAATTAAATAAAAAAAAACAGTTACCTGGCTGGAGGCCGACACCATCTTGTTGATTTCGTTGTCTACTCGCAGCGAACAGTTGGTGAAGTAGCGACCAGCGTCCAGCTTATGCCATTTTCCGTCGTTGTACGTTTTTGATGTGCCAATAATCACCAGTTCTTCGGGGTTGCCAAGCGATACCTGGGACATTCAATAATTTGTGTAACCATCATTGGTGCTACGTCATATTGGCCTGTTCATCGTAGACTAGAACAACTATTTAATATTGGAAAACGATAGCTGGCAAGTTCATGAACCAAAGGGTATTTATTACTAATCGCCAAATTCAGAAAGGCCACTTAAATTAATCTTTAATTAAAGTGACGTTTGAGTGACGTTTTGTATAGGATGACAACTTAACTATTTAATCTCTAATCCTGAATTAGTGTATTTATTTGAATCTACACTCAGGATTCCACAAAAGAATCCATCGCTTCACTCGTGATTCTATTCTAGAGTCCTTTCTTGTCCCCTAGATACAATATTTTGTCCTCGACCTAAGTAAACCTCTTTACTTCCTTATGGCATAATCTTAAAGAACCCGTGTGACTTAATATTTTTTTTCTTTTATTAACTTACTTGTAAGAACACCCTTCCATCTTGCATCTGAATGGAGAAGAAGCTCTTGTCATCTCCCACGAGGTATAACAGTCCATTCTTGGCGTACGTTCTGAAGAACAGGAGGACGTGATTCTTCTGGGGCTGGACCAAAGTTTGAGCTGGCATGGTGACGTGGGCGCGACCATTGAATCTGTACTCTTGAGGGCCGGACTGCGACGTGACCAACTTGTCCCTGTCCAAAAAAGAATGAGGTTCAATAGGTTCTTGAAGGGTCCATAGGCTACGGTAACCGCTTTCGTCGGCACTAGTGTGTGAGAGACTTAGGATAAGACGGTCTATCTTATCTTTGTGTCATTCATGTTAGGGCCGCAGGCGGGCCTTAAGCTTGGTGGTATAAAAAACCGGCCAAGTGCGAACTGTCCAACTGTCACGGTTCATGAGATACAGCCTGGTGACAGACGGACAAACAGACGGACGGATAGCGGAGTCTTAGTAATAGGGTCCCATTTTACCCTTTGGGTACGGAACCCTAAAAAGAATGTCACCAATGTATCTTTCGTGTGGAATGACGCGAGGACCATCGCTATCGTGAACTATTAGGATAGGATACACATTGGATACTTCGGGACATTAATTTTTATGACGAAACGGACCCGCTTGAATATAGTTATGTGTATAACCCCAAAAGATTTTGTAGGCTCCGGGAAATCCCGGAGTAATATTCTAAGTTCTCACGTCTCAAGAAACGTTTGCCAAATTGCACATACCTCTGTCGTGCTCCCTTCAGATTTTCAGCTGAAGCAAAGTTCCAAAGTCCTACTGGGGTATCTCCGATCATCAACTCTTCGATCTGCCCCGTAAACGCGGGATAGGCCACTCCTTGGAGCTTCGCGTGTGGTGATCCCCCAACGAATAATTTGGTCTTTTCGCGATCTGAAAAGTATAATAGACTGCATTTAGACTCTCTCTCTCTTTCCTAGCGCTTTTTCCCGTCTCTAATTCGGCGTACGCTTTAACCATGGTCCCCGATTCGGCAGGTCGGGTTATTACAGTGGAGCGACTGCCGTCTGACCTCCGTAACCCTTGTGACAGGGGAACCAGACCGATCGGATCATGGTTACACATTTAGTTACCCAAATGTGCAGGTTTCCTCATCGTAAGAGCATCGGTTACCGCAATTCGCAGGCAGATAATGTACATAAGTTAGAAAACTCATTGGTACATGGCAACTGCTTGGATTCGAACTCGGACCTCACGTTCATGAGTCGACATCCTTAGCCATTAGGCCTGACTGCATAGACTGCATTTAGACTGTACTAAAAAAAAATGTTTCTACATGCTTGGGAGGTTACCGCTGCTCAACCCATCCATGGAACCGCAGATGACGTTCACGAGGTTTCATGATACAACTCTCTAAAGCATTTTACGAGTATCGCCCGAGAGGAAATGATTGGCGATATTTGTAGGTAGGTACCTGGCTCATGGACTATACCCCTTAAAATAAGAATATACTCGTACTGTCGAAAAAATCTTGCAATAAAGTTTGCGTTGTACACTTTATTCATTATGAGATATACATACAGATACAATACGTCGGCGATAGTTCAAAACCGCGTATGAGCAGTTTATAAAAACAAAATTTCTCAGTTGCAAAATCAATGTTTCTCGCCTATAGGTTCCACACGCTGCACTGATTTGACTTTGCTTATCACTCATTTTTATTTTAAAAAATGCACTTAGATACGCGGTTTTTACAAACTGCCCGTACGCGGTATTGACTGACGAATAGTCCTCAGATGCTGTTAATACCAGAACTTACCCATATTGAAGATGGTGTGTTGTCCAGGGAGGACAGCCTCCTTCGGGTGTGTCATTTCTGTTCCGTTGTCCAGGGTCTCCCGGATTGAGAATTTCACGTTGCGACCGACCCTGGTGAATGACATGGTTGAGTGCAATGTCAATAAGCGTCAGTGGCGTGGCTTGTATAATCTTTTCGGGGACTCACAAAACTTCGGTTTAAAAAAAAATTATGGGTAAAGCTGAAAAAGGGAGCGTTCAAGTATTACGTAACGCGATTTTCGGCGATTTTTGACCCTCCCTCCCCCCCCATGTAACGCACCGTAACGTTTTTCTTCACCCCTCCTCCCCCGTAGTAAAACGTTACGTAACAAAAAGGGACCATTTTTTCGTAAAAAAAAATTTTGAAGTTGTCATTCCATTTGAAATTTTGAGCAGAAAAGCGTTTTAAAAAATGCGTGAGAGAATTACTCTACGCGACTGTTCAGCACGTCTAGCACGACCTGCCCGCGAGTCATTTGTCGCTCAGTGCATCCTTTACATATTTTACCGTTTGACAGAGACGGACTGAGTGACAAACGACTCGCGGGCATGCCATGCTAGCCCCCCTGAAGGGTTAACAAAAATTGTTAGGTAACGCGTAGTTCAAACCCCCCCCTCCCGCCCCTGTAACGCATCGTAACGTTTTACAACCCCCCCCCCCTCCCCCCAAATTCGTTACGTAATACTTGAACGCTGCCCAAGCGAGCGATCTCTCAGTTCCATTTTCGGTGCCTAGTCCAACTTCCGTCCTTTCTTTTATATATCTCTAGAGTAAATAGGCATTTCTATCTATCTATCTATCAGTCTTATCTATTGGAAAGCGAAGACAGGATTGTTGCGTATTTAACTACGGCAACACAAAACGTGTATTTCACTCAGTAATAAATACTGTATAACCGGCAACACTTACTCTTTGCACGGAACAATATGAGTGAGAACATGCAATTTATGAAATAAGGTTTTTTATTTGGAGTATCAAGAACTAGCCTATGCAAAATAATGACAGTAAGTTACTCAAGGGTCTAGGATAGAACACGCTTGCCCAGAAAATGCCTATTCACTCTTGCCTTGAAGACATCAAGACTGTATAATTCAGGAAATTCAGGCGCCGGGAGAGTGTGAGCCACACCATAGCGAACCAAAAACGATATCGCACACGTCTCGCCGCGACGCCGTTTTCGTCAATTTCAGTCAAGAATAAAAAAGAACCTCACCTGTCAACGATGACCTGGTACCATTTGTCGTCGGAGACAAACTTTTCGTTGCCGATGCGTGCATAATCGCGGCTAGACTCGGCTCTGTCACCTATATCCATCACGAGGTACGGGTAGCCATTTTGTATGTTGATCGCCAAGAAGTCATCCTGGTAATTAAAAGGGTTTAATGTGGAATAAAGCGTTTTATACAAAACCAATTGCAACATTTGGAAGATAAAGGCGCCTCACAGTGCGACGGGAACTGTCCGCGAGCGGATAAGCGAACGATTTCTATCCCGGATGAAATGCCATTCAATTCCCCGTGGACCGTGATCCATGATGACGACAGTACTTCACATCTGCTCAGCGTGACCATTTGTCGAGCACTAAACGATTATAGTAGTAATTATTTTTCTTGGCCTGATCGCATTAGCTACTTATCTGACAAACAAAGCCATTGTCTTTCATTGTGAAGTGTCACCGCTAATCTCTACTTTGAAATAGCAGGTAGTAACTGCAAACACACAAAAGGCATCTTTATGTCTCAGTTAAAAAGGTTCACTTTAAAACACAGACTGCTGCATTTAATACAAAATGTTTAACAACTGACAGGCCCTGTGTTTTGTTTTAACCTTTCGGCCGCCAAGCATGTCTGGGAAGTAACACGAATTTCACCTTTAAGTCAAGGTAATGAAGGTCCTATTTATCCTATATAGCCTGTCACGCATAGTCGACAATGGCGGTCAAAAGGTTAATGTGAACCTTCTTAACTTAGACATAAAGACGCCGTTTGTGTGAAATAGTGTTTGCAGTTACGACCTTCTATTTCAAAGTAGCGATTTGCGGTTACACTCCACAATGAAAGACAATGGCTTTGTTAGCCAGATAAGGAGCTAATGCAATCGGGAGAAGAAAGAGAATTACTACTATACATTGGGACCACTAGCGCGCACGCGGAGGAACGCGTGCGGATAGCTCTCCATCAGTCTCCGCACGCGCCTCGCACTGAATGTGCTGAATAGTTAGTACATTTCACCGTCCGTCGTTATCGCACTGTGAGGGGCCTAAGAGTGTTTAATTACCGGAAAAAAGTAACCAGCATAAGCTACTCGTAAGATTTTACTAAAAAGGGAAATGCCTCTTTATGTTTGAAGCATTAACCATATAACCATTCCTCAGTAGTTTTGGCTAGACTTTGTTCCATTTACTATTCTCGGAAGACGTTTGATTTACTCGACAAGGAAAATAATTGTAGATGGCACCGCCCTTATGAGTGGTTAAGCAGGTTCTCTGGTGAAGTGTCCCAGGACGGAGCTGCTTAAAGTCATCAGTTTGGCCACAAATAATTAATAGGAGTTCTGTATAAAGTGCGATCGTAATTTTCGTTGCTAACAGTTATTTTTTACTATTAGTTATTTTCTTCCCTTCATCGCACAACGATTGCTAATATATCTTATGGGTTGTGTCCTTAGGCACAAGTTTGAGATCGTTGGCGTCAGTTGACCACCAGGAGACAAGTGGGCGTCCTTGAACTCGTTTGCCTCAGAGAGGTTAAAGGCAAACCAGGCATTACCCATGACGTGCCATTGAAAAGGTTTTACTCACCGATTTGGTTTTCCTCAAATTCGATCCCTCAAGGTTCCCGAGGTACAGAATGAAGCCATCCTTCTCTTTTGTCCTGAAGTAAGCTGAGACGTGTGTCGAGGTCGACATCTCGTCTATAGTGTCTGGTAGACGCGGCTGCAGCGTGGTATGGCGATCAAAGTTGACGCCTACTTGTATGCGGTTGGCGACTGTTCGCGCCTGGAATTAATTAGGTTAATTAGGAAAACTAGGGTCAACTTCACCAGATCTAAAGGTTTTTCTGAGTTAGAGGCCCAACGACATCTACGCCCGCGGTATTTCACATAAAAACTTTGAAACCCCATTCACCCCCTTAGACACGTATCGTCGGATACTGCGGATAGTTCTGCGCCTCTATTCGGGAACGGTAAGTGATGTTGTAGCGACTCGTGAGTAGAGATGCAACGGATAGTGGTTTGACCGGATACCGGATACCGGATATCCGGCACGGCCATTGGCCGGATAGCAGGATATCCGGCAACCGAATATCCGGCCGCACGCGAGGTATCTCTATAGCTGTGTTAGCTTGCGCAGCCGTCGCTCGGTGACCAAGTTTACGAATTGTAAGTGCCGGGGAGACACTTCGAGGTTAAATACGCCCCTTATAACGTCAGTTGGGAATATGCACGACGTGATGTTACAAGTTAGTTTTGTACTTAAATAAGAGGAAACTAAGTTTTAATTTAAAAACTGATGTTGATTTTGTTTATTTCTGATGGCTTATATTTGTTTTATCGTATTTCTGATCCAACTTTATACTATCCGGTATCCGTCCGGATAGTAAAATCATGGCCGGATAGGCCGGATACCGGATAGTGACCGGATATCCGTTGCATCTCTACTCGTGAGCGAGATTTCTCATGCCACTCTTCCGCACGATGCGTAATGCCTAAGAGCGAGATGCGAGTCCCGTTTTAACTTATTATTATATATATTCTATTTTCAAGTCTCTCCTCCCATTACTTTGGAAGTTCAACTCAAGCTCGCAAGACATCAACTGATCGCAGACATAAGGAAATGTTTTAAACACATTATAAAATGAGGAACAGAAAAATTCGAAATGGTTTTGATATGGAACAACTAAATACGCACGTTTGGTAACTGACTCCCGTATGCGTATTCTAAGAATACTCTGAAATCGCGTTTTTCTTCTAGACTATACGGAAAACTCACCTGTTCTATAAGCTCGTTGAGTTTACTTAGTTTCTTATCGGCCTCGGCGCGGCGTCTCTCAAAGTCTTCTCGCGTCATCTCCACGGTACGGTATTTCTCTGCCAGCTTGGGTTTCATGCCATCTATGTTATTTACTGTTCGAAATATTAAAAACAAATTAGCGCACCCATACACACACTATACACACACACTGCGTCTGATTATTTCCTGAGGCGTTAGCACATTGACACGTGAAAACGTAACCCTATCTTATATCTCTGACTATCTCTTTCGTCAGCAATAGTTTGGAGAGATGCACTTGGAGATAAGACGGTGTTAATTTATCCTCGTGTCAACCTTGCTAGGGCCGCTGGATCATACAATCCTGGTTTCTGCAAGGGTCAGCTGCCGCAAGGACCATTGTTATGCGTGATATTCTAAACTGACGTGGAGAGACTTCATAGTGATCTCTATACTAGTTTTCTTTTTTGATGATTATTTAACAACTTCCTATATTTGTATTAGTCTTAATAATTATCAATTATTACTTGATTTACGTTGTAATGTTTTCATTTAATTAAGTGTTTTTATTCTGGAAGCTTTCTGTATGATTTGGAGAGATGGCTTTCTGATGAGTTTCTTGCGGCGCTTCTCAGTAATGATGGTCCTGTCCGAAGCGGTGGTAGATTAATTTTATTATATTATGTGGCGAGTAAAAGAGCCCACAGATAGCTAAATTGCTTTCTTTTCTTGAGTACCTGTGAGTGGTGGTGACATGTAGGAAAGACGATCTTTGAATCATGATACTTACATAAACTCTCCACGTTATCTTTCATCTTGAGCGCTTCGTCGGCTAGCTTTGGTAACGTCTGGGCGAATTGTTTGCTGGCCGCCAGGTCGGTGCCAAGCTGGGACATCACTTGAAGAGTGTCTTTGACGGTGTCATTCACCTTCTCAGCTTTGTCCATCTCGGTTTGGAGAGTGAACTGGGCGAGGCTTGGTAGGGAACTGCGGGGAACAATAGTTATATATTTAATACTCGTCTAGAACCTCTGTCCATGCGAAGGGATTTTAGTTCTCCTTGCCTCCTGTACAGGATTTATCATGGGAGTGTTCAGAGGAATTGTTGATTAATACCAGCCGTTGTATTCCATTATCGTACTACTCGCCGAAAATTACAATTTAACCAACACCATCTTGATAAATCGCGATCTACTACTAAGCGTTTGTAACTTTTTGGCCGCCCAGCATGTCTGAGAAGTAACACGAATTTCAAGGTATTAAAGGACTTTTTTACCCTCGACAACGGAGGCCAAAAGGTTTTTTTTCATGTCAATTGACTGACAAACCAGCTGACGGCCCACCTGATGGTAAGTGATCACCGCCGCCCATGGACATCTGCAACACCAGAGGTGCTGCCAATGCGTTGCCAGTCTAGGGAGGGTGGGGAATGGGGATGGGATAGGGATGAGGGAATAGGCCTCCGGATCTCGTCACTCACCGTACGAAACGCAATAGCAAGCTATTACTTTACGCCGATATTCTGTGAGAGTGTGGTACTACCCCGGTCGAGCCGGCCCATTCGAACAGTAATCACCTAGTGAGGATTACTCTTTGGCTCTACCACTACTAAGTTAAGACACTTCCTGCCTCGTACGGAGAAATTGTGGAACCAAATTTTGACAGCGGTGTGCCTGAACAATTTCCACATTGGGGTCTTCAAGAATAGTTTATGTTTTCCTAAAAGGTCGGCAATGACTCAATGACTCCTTAACATAGATTGATAGGTCTTAGATTTTTTATATTCATTATACAGATGGACACATGATAGATAACAGCAGAAATAGTCCATGAGCCAGGCACAATTTTCGTCAATAACTTCCCCTCGGGCGATACGTCACGTATAATCCACCACTTTATAAGTCAGCTGACTTTTTGACAAGACATTGGGTTAGCTATAGGTAATCTGATAAATTCTCAATCGGGAGGGATTATTATTATTGACCTTGATGATTAACCTTTTGAACGCCACGACTAACGGCGAAAAAGTGTCCCACGAGCGCTTGACGACTGTAGCCGACGCAAATGTATGGAAAACGGCATATCGTGGCGTCAGGGGCACGGAAACCTGCTGACGGCCACAGCCGACTGTGGCGGTCAAAGGGTTTATAAAGATTGTTCCACGTGCGTGGGAGGTTACCGCAGCTCAGTCCACCCACGGAACCGCAGCTGACCTTCACGAGGCTTCATGATACAACTTTCTGGAGTATTTAACGCGTTCGGACTATTAGTCCGGGAAGGAATTGGTCATGAAACTCTGTTGCTGGCTCACGGACCAAAACGGACATTCAAATAAATAGTACCTAAGGAACTGCTCAAAGCAATTTTCGCGATGCTTACTTTTGAGGTGTCAGAGCGCGAATCTGACACCATCGCAGGTTTTATTCGCATGTTAACCACCATCTATGACACCAATTTAAGTGAAACTGTTATAACTTAATTGAAAAAATGCCCTCCCGCACACGTGCGGTGTGAGACCGCAGCACCACCGACCACACCATCCACAATGATATGATAGCGTGTGAATCAAGCAATATTAGACTTTTGTGTGTATGTCGTAATAACTAAGACATCAGCAAAAGAGTTCGGGTGCCATAGCGACTTGTTACACGAAATTGTACTGATAGGCATATCCTTCTTTTGAGAGCTTTGGGACCAACACATAGATACTTATATTGGGCACCCTTGGCGAAGTCTTTGAAGGGGAACAGAATCGGTTGTATTACTCACAGCATGCTTAATATAGCGCTGTGCTTGGCGCTGCAGTCGTTGAGCGTGCGCGACGCGTGCTCCAATGCGCGCTCGGCTCGCGTCTGGTTCGGCGCGAGCGCATCGGCCACGGTTCGCTGCGCCGCGAGCGCTTGGTCGGCGAGCGAGCGCGAACGGTTGAGCGCGGGGCCCACCTTCGTGTTTAGGTGCTTGTTCTAAAAGTTCAGAAAAGATGGAGTAAAGAGACGATTTTAAATGGAATTGAGCGCAAACTTTACCATAAGGACTGTCGATGTACCCGAAACATTTTGAAACTACTTCCTCTTAAGACCCAGCGTCCTTTATAAAGAACAAAATATATAATAATTTTGAACTCTGTCTTTATTTGATAGGGTTCAAAATTCCAGTAACGCAATTGACATTCAGGACTCAGGAGGATATATCCATAATAATTTATACATTCACACGCACATTGCCGTATTACTGTTAACTAAATACATACACAGCGATAACGCTGAGTGGTAATCTCTTTGGTGTTTTTATTATTAATTGGGAAGTTTCCTGAAAAAGTATAATTAGTCCGTCATTTACATTACAACAAAAATATTGAGAACGCATATTTTTTCTTTTGTCAATTAAACAAAAAATATTTATTATTTATTTATTTATTTATGAAGATATAAATATAGATAAAAAATATGAAGATATGGTGCGTTGAAGTTCCGCGTGACGTCACGATATCTCACACTTTGTACCAATAAGTGACGTCATAAGTCCCCGCTTCCGAACTTTGATGCGCGTCATCTTTGTCAATTTTGATTGCTTTATCAAGCAAAAAATACGTGTTCTAAGATAAGATAAGACGGACTAATTAGAATATTCTTTTTCCTAGGAACCTCCATATTATTATTGATTTAATTACTGTATTATTATTTACTTTGTCGTGTACTGTTTTTTTCTATTTTTAAATCTTATTTCATCAGATATACACGTGACTAATAGACCCGCCACAGCTTCGCCCGCGGTATTTTCCATACAAATTTTAAAACCCCTTTTCACCCCTTTAGGGGTGGAATTTCAAAAAATCTCTCCTGTCAAAACTGTGCTCCTTTAGGTTACTCGAGGAATATCTCCAAATTTCAAATCCCTAGGGCCACCCGTTTAGGCTGTGCATTGTCTATAAGTGAGTCAAGGAACTGTTTTATGTGTATAGATATAAGATAACACTAACAATGCCAATTGTCTTTGTATCAGCTACTTCAGCGTCGTCCGCAGCATTCTTAGCAGCACCGATCTCTTGCACAATGCTCGAGTAGGCAGAGGCGGCGCTGTACGCGTGCTGCGTGCGAGTGTTGTTGTTCTCTCGCTCTGCCAGTGCGCGGAGATCTTCGGCCTGAAAGAGATGGAGGTATGTTTGTGATTGCGCTTTAGGTTACAAAGGAAAAAGGATGGTCGTCTGTCAATCCAGCTTTGGCTGTTTGAATCTCTTGACGAAACATGATTTCCGTTTTAATGTCAGTACGACATAATATAAAAAAAAAACAACCCACAATTTTATTCAGGGAGGAAATAAGTTTTCTTTATCGATTTCTTCTGTCAGTGTAACTCACATTTTGAACTTAATTTCATAGTATCTAGGTTGTTTTTGCAAATTGAGAATGTATTCCGAAATTATTTCCATTATCGCTTCAAACAAAAGTTTTTGTAGGTTTCAAATCAAAACTCACCCGACTCCTCAGCCCTTCAGCGTGGTTCATCGCCACATTAGTAAAGTTATTCAGCACCGGTATATCGTTAAACAGACTCTCAAGAGCCTCAGACAACTTAGCGTTAGCTATATTCAAGATATCGAGTGCGACCGTCGCGTTTTGTACGATGACAGACGCGGCTGTGTTGAGGCGGGAAGCGTTGTTGATATCTGAACCGGCGTCGATGAGATCTGTCATGGCGGCCGCGTTGAGGTTTGAGGTCGAGTCCACTTTAGTGCCGAATTTGGATTGTCTGCGAAAGAGAATAGTCCAATGAATAAAGATTTATCTTGTACTATCTTCTGCCTGTAACTTCACGTGGAATTCGGCTATAGTTATTTCATCGGCAATTTCAAGTAAGCTGAGTGGTAACAAACAGACAGCCACACACAAAGTTTCGCATTAAATCCATATTAGTATGATAGCATAGTATTAGTAATTGTAAAAAGATCTTGTCACAAATTCTCTTGTAGGTGAAATGATTGAGTATGTTTATCAAATAATCCACGTGCTAAGATCCTTGGTTATTTGTAGGCCAAACTGCCGAACTTGCCCCTAAAAACCCCTTACGTGGCTTCCACATACCTGTTGATAGCGTTTAGTTTGCTAGCCGCGTCCGCACGGTGCTCTGCCAAATCGGTGTACTCCAACATGGCGTCCATCTTCGTCTGGAGCTCACGGGTCTTGTTGACTAAATTGTCATATCTCTGTAAATAAATGTGGAGTGTTCTATTTGGGCATGTTTTTAGGGGACACCATTTCGAACTGGACCCATTGTCAGCTCTATGTTGTACGCACCTTCGCTTGTTGGTTGACAGGTAAAACGAAAATATTCATTTTCTCGAGTTGTTCCGAAGCGTTTGTGGAAGCAGCAAACGCTTGCTGCTTTCTCACGTCCAGGTTTTTAGCTGTGAAAAAGATTCTAATGTGTAATGTTCAACAACACGTCAAATACCTACAATGCTGCCGTGCAGAAATTAAAACACAGTAGGTAACTTAAATGCAATCAATATAGCACGGCACGGCAGAATGGCAACAAGTAACATGAATTTCATCCTCACGTCAAACTCATGAAGGGCTTTGTACGGTGTAGCACCGCACATCGCATTGACATAGTGCGCAATGAGCAAACGTATCATTTCATTCTTTAGGTAATCGCGCTATGAAGTCAGTCTACATTCAACCACCATCGACTCATTATATGCACCTCATTTAACATAGTTCAAATGAGTGGAAATATATCAATTTAAAGAACTGAAACGGAGACGTTTCGCTTGCTCGGTCAAAAAACACGCTTTTGTCAGTGACGAACTTAAAAGTACAAAAGACCCTCGTCACCAAGGTAATGTAATGGACTCGTCGAAATAAACCAAATGAGCCCAAACCCGAGAGAATAGTAGTCATTGAAGAGTTCCACTATCCATCTCCTGGTTCCATGGTAAGATCAGCCAAATTATTGTATTGTCATCCGAATTGCATAATGTTATCAAATTGTTACGACAACTAGAAGTAGGTTAAAATTGACTTCTAAGATTTCATTACATTGTTTCTTAGTTAGTCAAGCTATTAAAAGCGTGTTAAAAAGGCTAACTCACCTGCTATATCGTCTTTAATCTGCCTCGCTTCAGCCAGTGCGCTGTCCACCTTCGGCTGCTGGCTCAGCTCCAAGCCGGTGGCCAGGTCGGCCACGTGCTGCACCGCCGTCTCCGCCGCCTGAGCGTTCTCTCTCAAGGACGACAGCAACTTGTCGGCGTCGGAGGCGAGCTGGCCGGCGCGCATGATTTGCTTCTCGCTGTCTGTTGCTGCGAACTCCGCCTGTATTAAATAGAGAAAACCTCAAATAGAGAAAATGCTTTTAAAGCCCAAAATAGTGCAGAAGGTCGATATGCGGTATCAGTCCAAGCGACTCTTGCAAACCATATTTTATAAGGTTGGAAATACTCACAATACCTTGTTTGTGTAGGTATATACGAAACGGCCAATTTTGTCAACTTTAACCAACACCTTTTCAATGAATTTAGAAGTGTTCGCCTTCAAAATAACTTTAAGTCAATGCCTAGTCAGGCACACAAAATATATAATAAACTTCCACAAAACATTGTTGAAAGGAAAATAAATTACCTAGATTTTAAGAGAAGTTTAAAGCGTTTTTTTTTAGAAAAGGCGTATAACTCAATGCCAGAATTTTTGACTGATAAATTTAATTGATAACATTGTCAAAAAATATAATTGTTAATATAATATAAATTAAACTAATCAGGCATGATGCATGAAAACAAAATTTGTATGCAAGGCACCTCATAGTGATAGAAATAATAAAATGTAACATGAATGTCATTTACTATTTTGGACAGATAAATCTTTGAATCTTTTTTTTTGTTATTTAAATCATCATCATAATCATCATTTCAGCCTTAGGACATCCACTGCTGGACATAGGCCTCCCCCACAAATAGGTTATTTAAATAATCAATCATTATTCTTTTATTCGTCAGTTCGGCATAGTTCTCCTCTAAGACTTCCACAACGAACGATCAAACGCCTTCCGTGTCCAACAGTCTCCAGCAATCTTAATTTATTGGGGGTAATTCAAAACGGTGTCGCGTTTAAATTTCCCTAAACATAAAATAAGAAACGACAAAATCGAATTTGTATAGCGACAAGCTGTCAAAATAGAGTTTGAAATTTCTTATTTTAAGTTTAGCAACTTCTAAATTGGCACTATTATGAACTTTTAATGGGTACTAATGATAATAACGAGAAGTATTAGGACGCAAAGGTTCTCAGTGAGAACAAAGACATAGATTTCGTAAAAGAATTCAGCGAATCATCACTTTTTGAGCCAATAACTTCGTTCACGGAAGTTTACCCACGCTTCCCCAGATCAAATTTTGCAGTGTTTTATATCAGATAAACAAGCTGCCTACAATTAAATACAAGTCAATAGTAGGGAACAGTGACCCGGCATTTAAGACCTTTAAAAACTTTGAATCGCTTAACACGGAAACGGCATCGATAAACGTGCTCACAACTTAAAGCCAATTCTCTCTCCGGGAAAGTGCGCGGTACGAATTCCTCGATTCCTCGAACGGTTCCTCTGTACTCGCGCATGGACCGTCGATCGATTGCAATACAGATCGCATTATTGATACTTACGGATCTTAACAAACTCCTGCCGGTTCCCTCAACAGCCTTCACATCGGCGGCCGCCGTGTCTACATCGACGTTCCTTAGTTCGGCCAGTCGCGGCCGAAGCATCGACGTCTGGTTTGATATGTAGTTGAGACGCTGCGTTGTGAAGAACGAGTCCGCTTTGTCCTGTAAAAAGGACAGAGTCACGCTATATGCTAAAAATAGGACGTACCAATTTTTTTATATAATTTAAAACAGGTGTATGTATTTTATAGAATAGTAAATTTCAACAAATGAGGTCAAATTAAAACTTTCGTAAGTCATTATGAACACGTGAATGAAATAAAAACGAAAAAATTAAATGTTTCGTCGTAAGATTTGCGGTAGGGACTTGATACACTTGGCCTTTCCATAATTATTTATTATTACAATAATTTACTAAGGACCTTACTACCTTAAATTCTTGCGTTTCATTGGACAACAGATCGCGCATGTCCATCACTGAGAAAATAAGTGCGTCCGTACACGAGTCGCACGCCATGCACCCCTCGTTCGGTAAAAGCACCCATCTGTAGAACAAGATCATCTTAACAATGGGGAAGTATCATGAAAATCAAAATGAGGTGATGCGATGCGAGCTTCTCCTACTAGCGTAACAAATACGAACGTTTCCGAGAAAATACGATGAGAAAACGATTATTCACATCTCCAGTTATAAATGATGATTAATATATAATTACCGTTCCGGGCAGCGGTCGCATTTCTCCCCAATAACCCCGGGCAAGCACTCGCACTGTCCCGTGGCATTGCACATGAAGCCAACCGAGTATCCTGTGTTGCAGTTGCAGTCTGGAAGAGAAAACAATTAAAGAAATCGGAGTTGAGTCTCCCAGTTAAGTGATATGAGAAAAATGCACCAGTAGGATTCAAAACGAGCCAGTCTTAAAGTAGTCGCATAATGTGTAACATCTGACATCTCACCTTGGTAATAAGCAACATTACCATTACATCTTGAAACTAGGTATCTCGATCTCTTTCGTCTTGCTTGATACAGCTAGTAAAAAGTCAAAGTTTATAAACAGCAGACTTCCGTCCCTTTTCACGAAATCACTCCCACAGATTGCAGGACAGCGAGAGGAAAGATGTCACACATCAATAATTAATTTGGAAATTGAGCTAAATAAGTATCACGTATTGGCATTGTTTTTTAGTACAACTTACGGTCGCATCCATATTTAGTATAGTTCCAATAACCGGCTGCGCACTGGTCACAATGTTGTCCCGTCACGCCTTTTGCGCATCTGCAACGAAAGTTCAATGTCACAGGGGTTCAACCAGTCAGAAACGTCTCGAGAGAGTATACGGGTTCGTTTTTAAACTATTAACGTTTCAAAAATGTTCCAAATTTACTAAATATTAATAAATAACCTAACAAGACAATGAGGATGTTAAACTGGTTCTTCCGAAATTTTGATTAATGTAGGTTAAACGAGACGCAGCTTGGAGTCCCCTCAACGACTGACGACATGGTTAAGATCGCCGAAAGTCGACAGACGCAATTAAGCAATTGTTTTTTTTAGACTTCTTTCAGGTTATGTCTTGCAGTGGACATGTCAAGACGTTACCTGCACTGTCCAGTCTCCAGATCGCACTGAGCCTCTTCCGACGCCAGTCCGCACTGGCATGGCGAGCAGCCCTGCCCTCTGGCCAGTCCCCAGTGTTCTGGCAGGCACTGGTCGCACCGGTCCCCGATGACGCCGGGCCGGCAGACACACGTGCCGGTAGCGTGGTCGCAGTGATCCATCCCATATTCGTCGCAGCTGCAGGCTGGATGGTAATGTTAAAACAGCGTTAAAACATGCACCCGATTGACTGGAGAGTCTGGGGTGGCATTATGAGCTCTTAATTCCAGGCAGTTGCCGACTTAAACTGAACTGCCTGGCAAGTTGGTATTATGAGCGCGCTAAGGAGATGGCTTTAGTGTGCGCATAATGCAAATTTCCAGGCACTTCATTTTACGGCGGAAACTGCCTGGAATGAAGAGCTCGTCATACGATACGACCCCTGATCTCCGAAGTTAAAGATACAAATAAATTTTACAATCCGATAAATGAATTGAATTAATTGCGCAAAACTGAAACTGAGAAAATTATCCCGGTATGTGCCACCGGCATAGCTGGGCACAACACCGGTAATCCGTTAATCGTCAATTAACTAAGTTAACATTTTGAGTAACGGAGTAACTTTCGAGATAACTTAAAAAAATATTAACGGACTCATTAACTTCCGTTAATACAATTAAAGTCCGTTAATAATTCATTAAGTACCTACTGTTTTCCAAAAGGACATCATCGTTCTGACAAGAACGTTTGAGCCGGTCAGCGGTCATCCCGCGTGTAATATTTTTTAAAATCACTAACGCAACGACTTATAAACGTTAACTTCCGAAATAAGTTAACGCTTTACTGTTTAACGAAGGTAACTATTTGATTAACAGTGTCCGGCTGTCTATATCCAATACTTACCAGTACAGTTCTTGCTGAACACAGCATCCCCGTAGAACCCTGGGGCGCACAGGTTACAGGCAGCGCCAGCAGTATTGTTGACACATTTCAGGCAGTCCCCAGTGACGCTGTCACAGGAATACGGGTCCAACGGGTTGATGTTGCCGGAACAGTTGCACGGCTTGCAATAGTCGTCTGAAAGGAAGTTAAATTAAATTGAAAATACAGTGGATTTCATTTATTACGAGCTTGGTCGGACCATTTGGCCATAGCGACGTTAAATCTAAGTGCCTTGAATTTGGATGTAGCGACTGTTTTGAATGAATCATTTGTAACGAATTCCTAGCAAATTCCTAGAAATCCCATGCAGATATTGCGACCGGAGTCGGCCGCCAAAGACACAAGGAGCTTTCTTATCTTTTGCTTACACCCACACAGGTCAGCAACTGTAGAGACCTTTACCTTTTGTTTATAGATATTAACTAAGTAGGTAGCTAAGCAGGTACATACTTTTCGGAGTTTTTATGGTTTACCTTTCCTTTCTCTTTACCTGTGCCTTTATTATAACGTTTCATGAATTTAAAATTCTCACCCAATACTTCTGGTTCCCCGTAGTATCCAGCGGCACAGAACTCGCAGCGCGGTCCCCCATACCCTGGCTTGCACGAGCAGGAGATCAGAGAGCCGTTCTCGCTCAGCTCGCAGCCAATGGCGAAGCTGGAAGGGCAGCATAGTTAGCAAGAGGTTCTTGTCAAAGCATATTTCGACGGTTTTCTGACTGAACCTCGTATATAAAATTGTACGATATCCGAATATCCACTTTAGGTACACGTCCTAAAGTAGATATTCCAATTTCATAAATTTTCATATACGAGGTTGAGTCAGAGACCTGTCGATTTATTAATGCAAACATTAGGGCCAATTTGAAAGTATGTTCGCTTTTAAAAGTCGCTAGACTTGAAATAAGAAACGTGAAACGATTTTGACAGCTTGGTGCTACTAAATCGAATTTGTTGTTTCTTATTTTAAGTTTAGGAAGTTTTAAATTTAGGCAGCACCGTTTCGAAGTGGACCCAATAATTTATTAAAAGACAACGCTAAAAGCATACCTACCTACAGTCGATTCATCCATACTTCTCTTATTTGGTACTTAAACAAATTTCTAACCTCAAAATGTGCAATTTTTCGGTGAAACCTAAATAAAGCAATCCTAGGCTAATGCTTTATTTGCAAGGAAATAGCTGCTAACAAAGGTGCATTTTGAGATTAGAATCCTGTTTACCAAATAAGACAAGTATGGATGAACCGACTGTAGGACCTTTGCTTGCAGGCCAAAACAGATGGATAACTGAACTGAATGAAAGAATCTTCTGAGATTTTGTAAAATTAGAGGCCTATATCCTCCAGTGAACTACCATTATAGCTGATGATTAAGGGAACTATGCAACTAGTCTAGCACTTAGCGTCTGCAGCCGTCGCGGGTTCAAATTCCGGGTATTTTAGAACATTACGGCGAATGAAAACATCATGACGAAACCTGCACCTGCACATCTGCGAAGTAATTGAAAGATGTTTTTGAAGTCTCCACGCACTGGGCCGTGGGAATAGACTGATGGTGATGTAGATGATGATGATTTAGAAATAATAGAAGCTTACTTGTTACTTTGATACGGCATAGGGCATGCGCAGATGAGACAGTCTCCGTGGTTGATCGCTTCGCCATGGTAGCCAGGTATGCAGGACTCGCAGTGATCTCCCATCGTGTAGTCACCGCAGTCCTTTATAACAAAGGTAGGGCTTAAAGTAAAAGACAATTTTGAGATGGATGAATGAATAGTTAATATATCACTTAGGCCAAGAACAGACGGTGAAACGCAACTGTGACGAAATACTTTTGAAATAATTGGTTTGAAACCAGTTTCAATAGTTTTCCACACTACGCCACAATTGTACCATAATTTGATGAAGCTATCACAATTATTTAGGTTTTCTTGGGAACAGACGTCTGCAAAATGTCTACTTCAAGTGATGAAGAAGTTGTGGTTATGTATTTTTTATCTTCGACAAAGAAAGACGTGTAAAAGAAGAACTAAGTGGATGGACATCCCAAAGAATTACCAATAATTCTGAACAAAGAATTAACTGATAGAAAATTCGTGGATTGTTATCGTATTTTTCGTCAGCCATTTTGTTGTAAGTATCGAAAAAGACGCCAAAGCCTATGAAACGTAAACACGAGTTTCCTGCACGCTGGTCTCAATGCAACTGATTTGCAATGCGTTTCAAACCGGTTTCAAAATGGTCGTGTCATGTGCGGTCTCTCAAACGAGTCTATGGCATAAACTCAAATGAAACTAACTAGAAGTTGCAGTTTGGTTGCAGTTGCATTTCACCATTTCACCGTCTGTTCTGGGCCTTAATTAACAATATACTCGTATCTGATGTTTCTCGGTGATGGACTTACGAAAGCCAATAATTATGTCTTGCTTTTCAAAGGGTTTTTAAAATCGGTTTTTTATTTGTTACACTTGTTGTTATCGACCGAGCGAGTGAAGCGAGCGAAGCGTTTCCGTTTCAGCTTGGGCAAAAATGCTTTCGTATGTCCAGCGGATGTCCGTCGGCTGTCCGGCGTCTGTCCATTTGTTCTCGTCTACAGGTCGCAGTTCACAACCGATTCTCGTGAAATTGTGTGAGCAGGTTCGCTAATTATATAGAATTTTTGTCGATTCCGTTTTACAAAAAATGACAATATGGCGGAGATATGAGGGTTTCATTACAAACTTATTTGCGGTATTGGTAAACTGACCTATGTCGATGTATGGGGATATCAGTTTTCCAACGGCAAAGTTAAGTTTGGCGTGAGGTCTACAGCTCACGGAGCCACTAGTTATAGGTATCTAAAAGGACTTACCAAGCATACGCCAGTATTGATATCGCATTCGTTGGAGTGGCCGTTGCACTCGCAAGGCACGCAGAACCCTGCGTGGGGCCCCGAGCTGAGTCGGTAATGGCCGGCGGCGCACTGCTCGCAGGACAGCCCCTTGTACGCCGGGGGGCATTGGCACTCTTCTACCGAGGACGCTCGCTCCTCGTTATCCCCTCCGTACTGCTCCATGCCGATGTCGAGGGTCACGTCAATCAGTCTGCGTAAAAAAACGATCATGCGCATTTTGTAAATAACAGAGTGATTGTGTACATAATAGCACATTTGTCAGATAATGCACTACTGAGCATTTTGTGTTAAGGAATGTTCAACAGCCCAGGACATGTATACGCGTTGCCCGCAGTGAATGTGTTACGTGCTGTACCTGGTGGTAACCGATTCATCTTCAAAGGTGGCTCGGATATAGATGCTGGTGACAGCGACTAGAGTGTTCATAAACTGGTCCCTCGTAACAGCGGTGCCATCCAGGTTTACGAACTGGTCCTCGGTCAGTCGGACTTGGTGCTTCCAGTTGGTTTGTGATGGTGGTTGCTCTAAACAAACGAATAAATTCAGATTTGGCATTCAAGGTCAGCTCAACTTAGTTTAGGATCACTAGTGTGTCTGTCTGTCCGTCTGTCACAGCTCAAGTCAACTCTAGCGTGTGACATTAATACCTATAAAACAGTACCGTGACTCACTTATAGACAACGCGCACCCTAAACGGGTGGTCCTTTAGGTTTGAAATTTGGAGGACACAGTCCTCGAGTACCCTAGAGGTGCACTAAGGAGGGATTTTTTGAAATTCCATCCCTTAAGGAGTGATAAAGTTTGTATGGAAAATACTGCGGGCGAAGCTGAGGTGGGTCCACTAGTATCAAATGAAAAGGCTTCGTTGTGAAAATCTTAAATACTTAAATAAATATTTTTTAATTTTAAGATAAATATTTTGGAAGTTATTTAGGAAAGTAGGCAAAAATTTACCATTCCCTTATTACAGAAAATACTGGGCCTAACAATTTGAAAAAAAAGACCATTTTTTACAAGCTTGTTTGTACTTTCCCCTGTCCTGGTGTCTGTAATCAAATCTTGCAAGTTAAATTTAACCCACTTTCCGGTTTCCAGTTGAGCTGAAATTTTGCATGTTGGTTCAGTTCCGAATGCATTTTTATGGTAAACGTGACCTGAATGGACATCCAGGATTAGCTTCAGATAAAGGAACTCCTGAACAATAATTTCTGGTATTTTTGTACACTACCTTTTAATTATAATATTTTTAATATACCTATGCTGTTGTGGTATATGTAGCCATTAGGTGCCCCGATGATGACGTCAGCAGCGGGGATTGGACGGCCAGTGTCGCGCGCTACATAAAATATGGAGTATGTGAGGTACCCGCCGTACGATGTAAGACGCTTGCCTGGAAATAATATTGTTAATTAAAGTGTGTGTACTCCAAATGCGTTGAGTACTCCTAAACATTTAAGGGGTCCATTGGCGATTTTTCGACCCACCTTCCCCCTGGTGAGATGTGAGATGCAATATTATTAAAGTGCAATCGGCAAAAAAGGTTGTAAACATTGAAATATTAGTAAGGAACCGCTCAAAGCAATTTTCGCGATGCTTACTTTTGAGGTGTCAGAACGCGAATCTGACACCATCGCAGGTTCAGTCGCATGTCAACCACCATCCATGAAACCTATTTAAGTGACATGAAAAAATGCCCTTCCGCATCGTGCGGTGTGAGACCGCAGCCCCACCGACCCCACTGCGCACAATGATATGATAGTGTGTGAATCAAGCCATATTAGACATTTTTAAGTATCTCGTAAGAACTAAGACATCAGCAATAGGGTGTGGGTAAGCCATAGCGCTGATGTTTGATAAGCTACAATTAAATTTGTAACACGAAATTGTACTAATAGGCACATCCTTCTTTTGAGATATTTGGTTGTACTAAAGATGGCGCGCACTTACCCAAATAGTAATCGGGTGCCCCGAAGTACACCATTTTCTGGTTTTTCTTGTTCTCCGTAAGCTGTACCCCTATGATTGTGTCGTTGACTTGGCTCGGTGGCGAAGTGTGAGGAAACACGTTCAGAGTTCGGTTGGCTTCGATGTTCGCTAAGTACCAGTCTGTCATGCCGCTTATCTGATAAAAAAGGAATTGTTTAATCGTCCTGTCCGGCACAGGTCGACGTTCGACGTTACATACCAGCGGCCCTAACATGCATGCCACAAAGATAAATTAGAACCGTTTATCTCTATGACTATCTCTTTCGTCGGCACTAGTCTGAGAGAGACGCACTTAGAGATAAACGGTTCTAATTTATCTTTGTGCCATGCATGTTAGGGCCGCAGGTGGAACGATACGAGGGACATTGCGGAAGATATCGCATCATATCCCCTCCCTCGTTCTGTTCCACCCTGTATATAGATATCCATACTAAACATCCATGGCTCGGCTACAAATGTCACTTCACTCATAAGTTTTGCCCCAGTTTGCCTCTAGCTGGACTCGAACCCGTGACTTCTGGCGTTAATAAACATGGTGTAAATTTCATGTTTACCTGAGCCCAACTGAGCTGAGCGCTGGTGCAACGTGTGGTCTTTCCAAAGCAATAACACTTGGTGCATCCGTCAGGGTTGCTCGCTTGCAGGTTGAAGTACTCCTCTTTACAGGTGTCGCAGGACTATAAGAAACATAATTTAAACAGTGTAACGTTTATACTTATTTTTATTATACAACAAATAAATACCTTCTTCGGATTTTCGTGTTTTAAAGCAGATTAAATTGAAACAGATAGACTGAATTAATCGATCCTTTAAAATTGAGCGCCAAAGACGGATATCCGCACCACAGGTTTGACGCCAACGACGGATATCCGTCAGGGCGTACATTGTAAAAAGACCTAAATATTTTAGAAATAGGCGGTTGATTTTTGTTTTTTTTAAAGACTTAAAAAGTTTACCTGTGATCGCACGTGACGTTTGCAATAGCATTGTGCCGTCAACTGATCGCAGACGGCGTCGGTCGTGCCTTCCAGCGAGCAAGAGCATAGCACGCAATGAGGGAACGAGTAGTGGCCGGGCACGCAGCGGTCGCACACGCGCCCGATTACGTTCTCTTTGCAACTGGGAATAGAGGTCAATTTTCAGTCACACAATACCACATTATGATCGTGTGATAAATAATAACACTCGGACGGTGATCGCTTTGTATGTGTGCGAGCGTGATCAAACAGTTGTTGATCTATAAATGTGTGCCTCCGAGCGTTGACGCGTGTGTTTCACAATATCATTATGGTAATAGGGAAACAATAACTCGCCTTTGGCTCGTTATTTTTCCATTTAACTCACTGGCAGTTTCCACTGTCCGGCTCACACTGCAACTCCCCATCGACCACTCCCAGCGGGCTGCAGCTGCAGTCGTCGCATCCCCGCTGCACGTCAAAGTTGAACGTCAGCGGCTTGCAGCGGTCACAGTTTTCACCTTCGACGTTCTTCGGACAGATGCACATACCTGGAACGCGTTCATAATTATACCAAAAGTCAAGTCTTATGTCAAGGGAATAAAGTGACGAATCGTTCCGCGACTATGTCATGGTATATTTCTAGACAGGTTGTAAAGCTTCAGAACTTGCAGCGGCTGCAGCACTTAATCTACATAAAAAACGATATAGCTCAGGAAACTAACGTTATGGTATGGTGATAGATAATGATAACACTATTTGCATAAGGAATAAATTATAAGGGCCATTTTTTTACGGGACGTTAGTTTAATAGATTTATATTTGGACCATGAATCCACCCAAATGAGGAATAGGAATGGAGACCATTTTAGAACTATTCCTCATAGATTTCACAACCCGGACAGTTATTTTTTGTTGGACTTTTCACGAAAACTAAAGTACATCGCGTGGGTTAGTAAGACTACTTCCCCGTGGAATTCGGTTATAGCTATTCCCTTTGGGAATTGTGCATTTTGTATATAATAAAAAGGAGCCGATGCTCTTCTCCGGCATTCCAATTCTATCGCTGCAAAATATCAAGTCAATCTGTTGTTACGTTTTGATGTCACAGGAACAAACACAGATACTTTCGCATTGTATATCAAAAAGCTGGTTTGGCATCGGCAAAGGTCACTCAAATTGATTTTTGTATAGGTTGACAACTAGTTGAGGGACATTTAACTATTTAATCTCTAATCAGTTCCCGAAAGAATAGCGATAAACGAATTCCGCGCCAACGAAGTCGCGGGCAAGGAGGCAATCCTCGCGAATGCCAGTGGGGATAGGCTGTTCTAGTTTAATGAATAATTAAACTGGTGGACGAAAGCGCTGCGTAAGCGACGACGGAAACATCGAATTTAGACCAAATGACTTCGTATTTACAGTTTACAGTGTCTCTCGTCACTGACTCAGCGCGGTGAACGTTAGAGAATCACACTACAGGCGGGCTAGCACGACCTGCACGCGAGTTGTTTGTGCGTCTCTGTCAAGCTAGTCAATTATGTGAGGGATGTACTGAGCGACAAATGAGTCCCAGAGGAAGTCTCCTCTTGTTCGCGCTCTCCAGTTGCTTAAGACGCTGACAACAGCCAATGACCTTGAGCGATCGGTCTCTGTCTGTTTGCACCAGAGTGAACGAGAAGCACTGTTCGGTTATTTGTATGGGAAAAATAAAACACGGATGAATTATATAAGTAAACACAATACACGTAAAATATTGATTAGTCAAGTTTTTAGTATGGGCGTGATGTAATAGTGTTTTTAATTATAGACCCATAAGTTAAAAAAATTAAGACATAGAACTGTTTAAAGAGGATTTCAGACGTAACTTCACGATTTTTTTCTACCGTATCGATTTCATCCAATCGTGTTTTGGAATTAGTTAAGTTTTCAATAATATAAAGAATATGAACATATATTTTTTGCGCTTTGCCTTATCAAATAAGTTTTGTTAAAAAACTGTTTAAGTAAAGCCAATTTAGGTGTTGTCAGCGCCTTAACAAGCTTCTCGCATCGGCCCCGGCCTGTGATCTCTTTGCTAATAGAAAGCTGGTTGTGTACTGTGAGTGTCTGAGGTTCTGTGATGCGCATGATTAGGCACAACTTTCTTGTGTACGTTAGTACTATTTATTATCTATTCTGTGTATACTCACCGTTGTCATCGCAGATGGCAGTTGCAGGGCAGTGACATGGACGGCAGTTAGGGAAACCGTAGTATCCAGTCTTGCATGAACTGCATGTGCGACCTGTCAAGAAATAAAGGTCACACAACGGCAGACTTGGCTAAACACACACACACGAGCAGATACTATTAGCGAGGACCTGCAGACCTTCAGTTAAAGTCAAAGCTAAATATGTTTATTTGATTTAGGCTTTTACAAGCTAATTTGAAGGTCTAGGACTGAATCTATCACCGGTTCGGAAAATACCCTACTGAGATGAGCCGGCAAGAAACTCGGTGAGGTATCATTTTGTCAAAACAGTGCTCATGTAAGTTAACAATGATATCTACAGTATTATACAAATCTAAGTATATACCACAGTAGGTACGCCCATCGAAACCCAGGGATCGCCGTCTTCTACTGTGTAATATGCCCAGAATTCTCTCTAAGAGTCCGTAAGCTCATGTATATTGATGAAAATGTAATTACGTTTTCGTTTTCAAAATTTTGCAAACACGATTTCACATGTTTTTTTTTTAACGTAATAAATGAAATGCCAGGCCACTCACGTGCACGGCCAAAGCTCATTCTTTGTTTCACCCTCTCGCTAGTGGCACTCCGTTTTAGTGTAGATAAAACAGCAACAACCTGAGATTGTCGCGCGCGTATCGTTTACTGATACTTATTGTATGATCTTACTTATGCAAATGGGAAGGCAACCTTTTTACAACGTACGGAAATGAATTTGATATTGACCATGTGAAGTTCGTAATCCACAGGGCCCGCGTTGGCACTTACGGCCAATCCCTTGTAACGAGGCGCTATCGCGACTCGTACAAAACTCCATCAATACTGACAACTTCTTCTTCCTTTAATTTCTTTCTTTTCCAAATTCAAAATTTAGATCAATAGATCGATTTGGACAATTGATCATCACTACCTAAGAGATCTTGGCCCAGATAGGCCATACACTGATACAGCAATAAAGCTTTCCTTTTCATATTGTACATAGTTTACGAAGTACCTACTAGAACCGTAGGAAGTTCCTTACAAAGAAATAGCACAGTGCTGTCTATTAAAAGAAGCATAATTACCTGTTATCCTGTTACGACTACAAAGGGATTTACCAGTGACGCACTTAACTAGTGCCGCATACTTATTCCAATAAAATTACCGATACCGTATCCAGTTGTTTTATCTCCTACCGTCTCCTGTATCCTGTCCCTACGCTCCGACTTTTCATCATAAACGAGGCTGCTGGCATTGAGGACTGTTGGAGTAGTTGTTGTTTGTTGTTCTGGTTCTTACCTATAACATTATCCCTGCATTTGCACTGTCCCCCAAAGGTCTCGCACTCTAGATCCGTCGAGCCCTCAACGTCGCACGCGCAGCTTAGCGTGCCACTGTTATACTCCGCGGTTATGGAGAACGCCGCGTCACGGCAGAAACCTGGGTGATGAAGTCCGGTTAAAACCAGTTAAAAGGATGCGTGGATGTGGGTGGTGTGGATGTGCGTTATAATGATAAGGCAAATTAGTGTATATTTTTATAATTCTCATTAATATCTCTTCGTTTTGATACACAATTCGTGGTGACAAAAATCGGCAATACAATTTATATTATGAGGCTTGTTCACATTTATCCGACATTGTTTTGTATAGAGGCCGCGACATCCGATAAAAAATCAGTCCGACACCCGATAAGTGGGAACGGGGTCTAGCGAATCCGCCGTAGCTTAGTTTTCTGAGGCACCTACCATTTTTTAAAGGATGCACTGCACAAAGATACTCGTACGTGCCTATTCATTTGAAAACTCCCAGCCAAACTGTTAATAGGAGCGCAAAAAGAAATACAGACAGACATACGAATGAAACACATTACCTTCTTTTATTGACGCTTCATATCAGCAGATACTACCCTTGAGAGTGCTGGTTGGGTTACACCAAAGATTTGAATCGAAAGCAGATGGGATACTGTGAATACGTGGTACGACTCGTGAAATGAGCGAAATCGCTCATTTAGTCAGATAATCAGCGTAATAACTTTTCTTGAAAAAGAGTGCGAGCTGAGAGAAGAATGTCGTAGATAGAAGAAATGCTCAAATAGATACTTTATTAATAAACCAATTGTCATAAATTATTGATCACAAAATGGCGGATGCGTAAAAGAAAACGCATGTGTTACAGTAGGAAAGAAGCAGATGACACTATTCTCTCGGTTCACGCACACATTCATAAATATGGCGACATATTGGTAAAGTCTGATCTACTGATTTAAATCTTTGGTGCATGTGATGCGTAGAGGCATGTGAAGAGCGCGTGTGGCCTCTTTCTCTTGGTTATAGTTATTAGGTTTTTATAACTCACCGGTGACATTGGGCTCGATGTAATAGTGGTTGTTAGCGCAAACGTTGATGAATTCCCTCGTGTAATCCAACATATTAGCCTCTTTTAGGACAGTGTCGGCAAAATCAGGGGCTTCGATCACCAGCAGATAATCTAGCCACACGCTTTTGCTGCCGTTACCCTGAAAAAGTGGGAACTGTGATTATTTTTTACTTTAATCTTAAGTTTATCTTTTCACCGCCTCGTCATTTTCGGCATGCAATTACACTCACGTCAAGTGTAATTACACCCTTTTTTTAATAGAGTGGGATTTCATCAGACACACTTATTAGCTTGTAAAGTATTTATTTATTTTGATATGAATTTCGGCATTATTATATGACTTGACGCTCGTGCTATTGTCAACGTTATGTAAAGAACCGGTCGACGCCGAGACAGAAGCATGCAAGCTGAATTGGACGGGCACTGTTCCGTCACTAGTGAGTGTCACGTACCTCAAACGTCACGGTACTCACGGTGCAGTTGTCAGTAACAGAGAACCGGTCGACGCCGAGCCAAAAGCACGCAGTCTGAGTTGGACGGGCACTGCTCCGTCACTAGCGACTGTCACTTACCTCAAACGTCACGGTGCAGTGGTCAGTAACAGAGAACCGGACGACGCCGAGCCAAAAGCACGCAGTCTGAGTTGGACGGGCACTGCTCCGTCACTAGTAACTGTCATGTACCTCAAACGTCATGGTGCAGTTGTCAGTAACAGAAAACCGGTCGACGCCGAGCCAGAAGCATGCAATCTGAGTTGGACGAGGACTGTTCCGTCACTAGCGACTGTCACTTACCTCAAATGTCTCAGTCCAGTTGTCAGTAACAGAGAACCGGTCGACGCCGAGCCGCTAGCGCGCAGCCTGAGTTAGGCGGGCACTGTTCCGTCACCAGTGACTGTCACGTACCTTAAACGTCACGGTGCAGTTATCAGTTACGGAGAACTGGTCGACGCCGAGCCACAATAGCGCGCGACAGCCCGAGTTGGACGGGCAGTGTTCCAATGTCACGCGGCCTGTTTGCGTGTTCTGGCCGTCGCATGTTAACGTGACATCGATCACAACCTCTGCAATTAACGTTACAATGTTACAGGGGAAGGGACAGATGATGGTCTTAAGTCTATTTTTAATAGATAAAGTGAGATTTGGCTTGCTGTAAATCTAAAGGCAGAGTATTCCACAGCCGGATAACGCGAAAGATTAGAGAAAAATTTAGAAGATAAGGGTACAGTTAAAAGAAAGTTTTGCGGGGGGTTGCAGGAGAGAACAGAATATTGACCACTGATTGGTAGACTTTTTCTCGCTGACAACGATTACCCAGCCCCGTATGGTAGAAGTTAATTAGGCGCGAAGCACAAGTTCATACTGTGCCATGGACTATCAACTTACCAGGGTGACCAGGCTGGTAGAAATGCAGCACAAACATGTACTGCCCAGGTTTGGGGACCTTCACATCGACCGTGGTGACCGAGCTGCCGCCCAAGTACATCACGCCGGTGTTCTCGTTGAGGATCGGTGGGCGTTCAATACCGTCAGCTTCAGAAGATTCTATTTCCACCTGAACATATATTTTAGTGGGTAAGTATAATATATTTAAATCTTCCTCGAGAAATTCTCTAATGGCTTCACTAATATTGTAATCAGATAATG
Organism: Tortricodes alternella; assembly: GCA_947859335.1. Lineage (NCBI taxonomy): Eukaryota > Metazoa > Arthropoda > Insecta > Lepidoptera > Tortricidae > Tortricodes > Tortricodes alternella. The sequence goes on from OX401970.1 coordinate 1,989,113, forward strand.
GGGCCAAATCGAAAGTGTATTCGCTAAAGTCACTAAACTTAATATAAGAGCAGTCAATCTTGATTTTGACAGCTCTGTGCTATACAAAATCGAGTTTGACGTTTCTTATTTCAAGTTAATAAATGATCCGCACCGAATTAGACCCAGTGGATAAATAACTTGTTACTTTTTCAAAATTTAGCCATAAATGATGGGGTAAACAGCACCATAATCTGTAAGTGGTGTTTAGCAAAGTTTCCTTTGTACTTGTACAAAACGTACGACCATGTGGCCCTAGCAAAGTTGACACGAGGATAAGTTATCCCCATATTGTCCCTTAGTGCGTCTCGCTCATACTGGTGTCGATGAAAGAGATGCACTAAGAGATAAGATGGGGATAACTTATCCTGACAACCTTTGTAGGGCCACATGGTCGTACGTTTGGTACAAGTACGAAGGGAACTGTGCTAAACACCACTTACAGATTTTGGTGCTGTTTACCCCATCATTTATGGCTAGGGGCATGCTAGGGGCCGCTGCATTAATGGGAGAAACATATGTATGTATAAAGTACCTATATATAAATGTTTGCGTATATGTGTCTGTTTTAAATATGCTCTAATCAAATACAACATTATGATGTGACCCAGCTATACAAACGTTGAATTGATTTTGAGAGCTAATAATAAATACTATGACGTTAAGATCTATTTAAAATTCTACGAACGATTTCTTAATTAACATAATGTACAAGTCTAATAGGTTAGCCTCATTACAGATGAACTAAGATTAATATATGTAGCTATATTAGAAGTTGTTTAAAGAAACAACTCGATAATGATCCATTAAAGCAGACCAAGTTAATGTGGTGTTTCTTCTTAGTAATGAGGGTATGTCCGAAGCGCTGGTAGATTTATTTTATTTTATTATTATTACGAGTAAGTTAGCCCACAGGCTAACACGCATAATAAAAATTATTAATTAAATAATATAAAGATTATAGTTACTTTTTTAGAGTCCACAGATGTGGTGAATACAGCGGGGGCACATTGGCCATCCCGCCGCAAACAGTAGGACCTCGGTGTGATATACGCCAAATGCCACTCTGACTGTGGAACAGCTATTATAGACTTTATGCCGACCTGAAGGTTCGAGTCGCCCTGTGAAAAAAAAAACATTACAAATTTACGCCTGCTTCCCAGAGACCTAAAGTCTATCGATCACTTGGTACTTCTTTACTTTGTGTGGATCACAAAACACATATCTATACGCTCCGCATACATTGGCGACTCCCGCTGCCAATGTAAAAAACTATAGGCAGCATAACCTTGAACGCACCAATCACAGAGCTCTTAAAACGCATCCCGCTCCGCAACTACGGCAGCTTTATTTGGCAGTAAAAGTTAGGCAAAGCGTGTTTTTGGTCATGGTCTGTGATACGGATTAATCCGTCTTTACATGTTCGTGTTACAGATACTTTAATATGGACATTTTTCATGACATTTTTTTGGACGGACCTGTGTTCTAAATTTTAATTAGACAACTGAAAACCTAATCCATATATTAATCGGATAAAATAAGTTATGCGTAGTTAGCAAAATCGCTATTGTTGCTTGAAATTCTTATTAGAATTCTTATACAGGGGTATAACAATAACAAGCATCTTTATCTGGCTGTCAATTCTCTAATATTATAAATTTAATCGTGTGTTTGTTTGGCCTTCTTTTACTCTAAAGATAGCAACGGATAGATGTGATTTTTATACGCTACTTCTATCCCGAAAAACGCACAGGTTGCAATAATTAGTAGTCATTAACGCGCAAACTCCATGCGAACGGAGTCGCAGACGAACGCTAATAAATTATATTTGATAGCTCTATTTCAAATAGCTGGACGGAAATTCTACTCCTACGCAAACACAATTTGGTTGGTAGAAAATGCTCGAATTAGGTCTGCGTTTCAAAAGATAACAACACGATTATCATCACTGAATGGCGTCTCAATCCACCAAATGGGTGCGCAAATGGTTTATACGCCTAATGAACACAACAGTACCTTTTCATTCCGGAAATAACAATTCCAGGGGGAAAACGAACATCGAATTGTTCGCGAACGCAATCAAAGCCAACCGCGCAATTAGCAAAATATGACACAGAAATGTCATAAAGAAACACTAACAGATCTTAAATAAATAAGACACTGACGATATTAAGAAATTTTAAGACCGTATTTTTTTACTGGTCTGCGCAATTCGTCAAATTGTTTTCGTAAAAATGTGCTCTCTCGCTCGCTCGTGTGTCGTTTGATGGCTCGCGTCTTACTGTCCTTAGACTAGAATGTTTTGAATTAACTCCACGACACATGCGCAGGATTTTAAGGTTCCGTAGTCCAAAGTTAGTAGGAACCCTTCGAGCTTCATGGTATCTCTATCACAACCAGTTTATCTCGAAGGTTCCATCCGTGAAACTCCGTCATATATCGCAAAATGTGGAAGTTATTTCTTGTGTAAAATAATTAATAAATCAGGGGACAATCTATACACAGTAAGCTCTAAAGGCTTGCGTTATGGGTACAAGTATACCTACATACTTATATAGATAAATACTTTCAAAAAATCCAAGACTCAAGAACAAACATTCGTGCTCATTGCACATATATTTGTGCTTACCGGGGATCGAACCTGGGACCGCTAGCTTCAGAAGCTTCACTACCATCTCAGATCAGTTATAATATATTTAAATGTTTGCCATAGATTTGGATGAAAATTTGTATTTAGATTATTTTTTACCATTCATCAAAGCCACTTCAGCGGTTTCGCCGTGAAAACGTAACAGGCAGAGTTACTTTCGCATTTATAGTATTAGTATGGATTTCTGTACGGACGAAGTCGCGGGCACAAGCTAGTTAGTAGAGAAAAACAAGCCACTCACCTCCAAAGTGATGACGTTATCTTCACTCACGACATCAACAACGAACGCCCTCGCCCTACTATCTACTACAACCTGCCTGCAAGCGGTCGTGTACAAGCACTCATTAATGTTCATAATCCCCTGCGTCTCCTGGTCTCCCGACTTGAAACGCACTCTGATGGCGGTGCTATCGTTCGAGGGAATTACGCCCGTAATAGCGTTTCTGTCTATAGGTGTCACGTATTCGACTAACAGTACGTAGGGACCGTTGGGTTGGATATTCATGTTGAAGCTGAGAGGTTGGGCGTCCAGAAGCGGTATAGAGGACGCGGAGGCTTTTAGCTCTGTCAGTTGCTGGAACAAACAGAAAACAATATTAAATATGCAGTTGGGCCAATTCGAAAGTACATATGTTGTAAATAAGGAACGTCAAACTCGATTATGACAGCCCAGTGCTATACGAAGTTGAGTTTTACTGTTCTTATTTTAAGCTTAGGGAATTTGAGGCGACGCCGTTTCAAACGGACGTAGTTTAAACTCCATATAACGAAACTCAAGGAATCTAGTATAATTACATACATAGCATCACGCCCGAAATCTCTAATGGGGTGGGCAGAGCCACAAGCCTACTTGTGGCCACGTTCGATTAATTAGTCCTAAGAAGGTATGATGAACCGTATGGTGACAGGTGATCAGCCCATCGCCCATACAGATAGTCCATCACCGGTAGTTTATCACCGGTATTTTGCGGTAAATCAGGAGAAACAGAAGCAGTGAATACACACACGATTTTAATGCTCTTTTTATCTTTTTTTAAGGACAACGCTTTTCTACCCGACGATAGTCATGGTACCCCGTGCGTTCTTGTAAAATTGTTACAAGAAACAGACGAACGCATGCAGCTGAGAACTTTAAAAAGTAGTTAACGAGCTTACTTAGTTATTACATTTACAATTTCTTTACGATTTGTTAACAGATTTTCCTACAGTTTTACATAAACTCAAGTAATATTATTAATTAAGAAACGAAACGAACTGTTCCTAAATTATTAAAACAATGTTAAATTTTATATAATACGATTGGAAAATCTGCTAACAACATCGTAACGAAATAGTAAGTACTTAGAATTATAAGTTACTGACGTGAGCACGTTAAATATGTACCAACTTTTTGAGAGATATTCATCTACATGTCTTCGTTTAGACACCAAAGAGAGCGTTTGTAAACCAAAAAATATGCGTGCTCTTAATAGTAACATATCGTTTCGCTATAAAGGGGGCTACGTTATACAGAGTGTATAGATGTTGGGTAGCAAGGTAAACCAACCAGAAAGTGCTTTTACGTTTTACAGAGTTTTTTCGTTAAATAGGAGTTCGTATAGAGTCATTCTGTCGGTAATTTGAATTCATCTCTCATCGCCGATCAGCCGCTTTGCCCGTTAGAGAATCGCATCGCTGTTGTTTTCTATTCGAAATAATAGCTGACGTCGCGCTGCGCACGCGCCAACAGTCTATAATTTGAATATTGATTAAAGATCAACAAAGTCAAATATTGTCCGAAATTAGTTTTGTATGAGAATACTAAAACAACAATAAAACTTTATTTATTGATTATAGTAAAAAAAAAACAAAGCGTAGGTATATATACTTAGATTTTGTTCTGACTGACAACCTAACATAAATTGGTCAACATCGGTTTACATATAAGGGGTAGAAATCGTTATCTCCTTTTGTACTGATAATCTCAATTTAGAACCATGTATTTTGACATGTGCAATTTATAATGTATTGTATCTTGAATAATAAATAATTTAATCTAATCTAATCTAATCTGTATCTGTATGTAAACAAAGCCGTAGGTTCCCACTCCTCTTAACTTGTAATATTATATTAGACAGTAGCTAAGCACTGACGACAGGTAGCCGTGCAGTTAGCGCGGTTACCACTGACATAGTTTCACTCAGCCTGTTATGGGCAAACACCAATTTAACCTACAAACCTGCTCTGGGTACAAATAGTCTGCGCATGTGAAGTTAGCTGCTAGTAGACTCGCAATAAATAGTTCGACGGGCGCAGCGCGAGGCTTGCGCGGAATACGGCTTGAGTGAGGCTAACTTCACAGAGGTAAACTTTCGTGGTGCGAATGTGCAGTTTAGATTCTTGTCAACTTTAATGCCTAGAAACGTATATGCATCAAATGCATAGACCATTTCATTATAATACAGTATGTATGTAAGTACACACGACGAACAGCAAACCTTCAAACCCGTTGATGGCTACGTTGAGCCGAGCACAATAGCCCACTGTTTGCTAGTATTCATCCGTTAATTTTGATTCTATCGTTTTACTATATTAATAAATTACCTCTCGTTTTAAAGTCGGTTACAGATGTAGTGCATAATTAGTTTCCATCGTGTTTTATCGGAAAAGTTCGTATTTATCGTGCTCTCTCAATCAGCTTCAACAGGCCCCCAATTCTCGGCGCATTCGAGATAATCTCACAATCGAGATTAAACGTCAGTGCATGCAGTCATTTGACACAACTGTATGAATCTGACGTTTAATCTCGCAATCGACATTATCTCGAACGCATCGAGAATTGGGGGCCAGTACCCATCAAACCATGCTGTCATTTTTCATTTTGACATTTGACAGTAAATAATAAAGTTTCATATTAATTAATATAAACATTTAATACACTAATTAATTGACACTTCGGGTCCCGTCGTCTTCCGATTGAGATCCGAGTTTTACCGATCGAAACATATTATTCACTATATCTGTAACACATTTTGTATTAAACTATGGCACGGACCGATAACATACTGATAGATGTGTTAACAGAAAAATGTATAAATTCCACCATTCCACAAATCCTATCACATCTTTAACTATGAACGCGGTTTAGTCACTTTAATTTGATTTAAGCAATTGTGCAAGTTATTTCAATAACGCGTTTTTTACATTTTAGACTTTAAAACACTTAAACACTAACTACCGGCACTGACATCCATTATCTTGATGCCTAAATGTCAATTTTGTTTTCTCTACATACATAGGTAATAACAAATAAGGTCAGCAAACAATAATAACAATTTTTCGTCTTCATGAGAGAGAAACAGGGCGGTAACATTAATAATTTAATTATTACTATTTTTATAGGTTTATTATAAACAATATTCTGATGTTATTAAGATATGTACCATAATCTTTCTTCCCATCCAAACTTTGACGGATTAAAATATTTTCCTTTTGACGTGTACATACTGCAGGTATGTTACTTCGATTGGAACGCGATTTTAATTTTATGACAAAAATAAATGTACATAATTATGTATTTAACTGGCGATAAGCAAACCTATCTGCCACTTAAGTTTAATTCGTAATGTAGTGTCTCAAGACGAAAGTCTTTGACCAGTGATGGCTGATGGCACTGGGACGTGGTCCCTCACTATGGGCCTCATAGGAAGGCTCAAGGCTGAGTTTCTTGCGGCGTTTCTTCTCAGCAGATGTCACCTTTCGAAGCGCTGGTAGCTTCAGACATGTAAAAGAGCCCATGTGGCCTACTTGCAAAATAAATATTTACATTTTCATTTTCATTTTCAAGGTCACCCAATATGTTCGGAGTATCAGTGCGAGGTCGAATTAGAAATGAGATCCGCAAAAGATCTAATAAATAACCATGGTTACTTACAGTCAATATGGTTTGAGGTACTTACCACGTTGTCTTCCACGTACGCATTGGCGGTGGTACTGAGACCGTTGACATCAGTCTGTGGGTATGTGGTCACACTGGGGTAAGCGAACTGCCGGCACAAGTCTTGATCGCCTATAGTGCACGGCTTGTCCACCACTTTCGTCAACACCGTGGCTTCGTAGTACGCTCCTGGTATTAGCACGAAATAATCCTGTAGGAAAGTAAGACAAATAAACATCTCTCTCTCTAGGATAATATTTCGTTTCTTCTCCATTGACCGACGATTATGGAATTGTCGCCATATTTATGATTGTGTGCTTGAACTGCGAGAAGAGTGTCATCTCCTTTCCTCTTATCTGGGGTTGTCAAGTTTTTTGCGTCTTCGATTTGAATACTCACGATCATGACTTCTTTGGTGGTTTTGATGGTGACAGTCCAGTTGCCAGGATTCATCACGAAGTGAGAGGGCACGTTGCCTTTGTCCCCAGCGACTGTGATCAGCTGCGGGAGGGCCGTGGGGCGAAGAAGCACGTTGGACCTGGAAGGTTCTAGAATGTATTGCTAGGCCCGGCGCACTCCGTACTGTAGGCGGGAAGCGACATCTACATCGGCAGGCCCATTTTGCCGGGCCTAGTAAGTGGATTGCCGCGTTCCTAGACCTAGATTTTGTTCTGACTGACAACCTATCAAAAATTGGTTAAAATCGCTTAACATTTATGGGGTGAAAATCGTTATCACCTTTTGTATGAAAAGGGTGATATTTGCCATTGCTTCGCGGTCCTCTTAAAATATTTTCAAAAAGTAAGACTTACAAACCTAATTTTGCCAACTGAAAATGGACTTTATTGTATAAGCAGTAGACACTATTTCGCGAGATCGGACCATTCGTTTTATATAGGTATGTACTTACGTCTGTGGAATGTCGATAACGCGGATCTCTGGGGTGACAATGATGCTAGCCACCACCGGATCTTTGAGAGGATTTGCGTATTTGATCACCATACGGTACAGTGATGACTTCTGTATTTGAACTATGTTGATAACTTCATTCTGGAAAAGAACATTCAATTAATTTGAGATGCCATCGGAAGTTGGCCATTAAAAATTAAGGCCCAGGCACTGGAAAGCTATTAAGAGCAGTATTACAAACTTGAGCTGGCATTGTCGCATTTTTGCGTTATTCTCATCGTGTGGTAATACAAAAAATTAAGTGCTGCTACTCTCCTGACTTCTTCTTTTTGTTATTAACAAATCAGGGAACTATCGTGGATCGAACCCGGGACCGTTGGCTTCCGAGGCAGGGTCTACCAGCTAGGCTAACCGCGTCGTCAATATATTATGCTATCAAAGGAGAATTGAGTCAAATAACACTACCATTTCCTACTCTCGCCGATTATAAAGTACCTCATACTGACCTGCAATAACGAGAACACGACGTAGCCCTTCCAAGAATGCCCCGGGAACGCTTCCTGCGAGTCCCGGTACCGAACAGCCCCGGATGGTGTCACTCCCTCCTCCAACTCGAACCGGAACTGGTGGAGAGTGGGGAAATAGTGGGCCCTGATTGGCTGGGAGCAGCGGCGGCCTTCGACGCGGGAGTGGCAGAAGCACTGTCCTGTCGCTTTGTCGCAGTTATTATCCGTCGCTCCTCCAATGTCACAGTCGCATTCTGTGGAAAAAGAAAAAATACTCTAGTCCATACGACAATAGTAGATTGTTAAGCAATATATCAAAATGACCTAATTCTCAGTCTAAGGTCTCAATCCGCACTTTAGGTTGCCGCACGCTAGCTCGCTGGCCGATTCGCGCGTCATCAAGTAGCCTAGATGTATGGTGTTGGGTGACGCGGATAAACTGACAACCGTAGCGTACAAGAAAGAGCAAGCTTTATGCGACGGAGAGAGAAGGCATGATCAGACATATTTGCGTACGTAAACACCGGTCTTGTTAGACAGTGATTCTTCTGTACGTTAGTACTATTATCTTTTCTGTGGTAAAGCTTGACAGTGGTATAAATAAATGAATTTTAAACATGCGGGCCACAAATTAGAAAATTGAAAAAAGAAAGTTTTGCCAGCTATACGGGTGTCAAAAAACCCATGCACCAAAATTCGTCCCTGCCTCCCCTGTAAGTGCCGATGACACCCCACCAGTTTTTTTTTTTTTCAAAAATGTTCTAAAAACTCGATTTTTTTTTGATCGCAGCGTCACCTGGTTTTATTTCAATAGTGGAGCGACAGAGGCACTGCGTCCCATTGACCCAGTTGCAAGACCTAAATAATTAAATGCTTGCGAGTCAAAACGACGACTTATCCATTGGGGGCACACGTAATTTAGACATAATGACTTTGTACCCATAATCTAAATAAAAAATGTTAGTTATTGGTGGATAGGCCCTTTTGCATGGACACTCCCCGAATAATTTTTGTAGATATAAGCTTACCTGTGCATCCAAAGATGTTGCCAGAGGCCAGGCTGTAGAAGCCGTTGGCACACACGGAGCACCGGCGGTCGCCAACGTGAAGTTTGCACGAGCACTGCCCGGTCTTGGTGTCGCACGACCCTAACCCGCCTAGTGTGCCGCCTACGTCGCAGTTGCAATCTGAAAAAGAAAGATTATACCATGACTTTACTCCCTGTTTACAACAAGGAAAAAACGAAGTACCAGGAAAGTACCAATTTGACTTGTCTAAAATTTTACGGCTACATACAACCGAGACTTATTTGAAAATAAATAACAGCTTTGTGAATTAAAGACATGTAATTGCTTTGACTTGTTTGGTATTAGCAAACAGCTTCGCAAGGTCTGTCCGAAATAAGTCGCTTGGTTGATATTAGCAATAATTTGTTTATTTCTAGCCCTTCAATTTTTTCAGTGAAGAAACCGGCTAAGTGCTTGAACTCATTAGGTACATAATACAAAAAGAAAATTTATCAGGGGTCGTATTATGAGATCTTAACTCCAGGCAGTTTCTGCCGTAACCTGAGCTGCCTGGAAAATTCGTACAATGGGCGCGCTAAAGTAGGCCTTTTAGTGCGCTCACAATACGATTTTTCCAGGCAGCTCAGTTTACAGCGGAAACTGCCAGGAATACGACCCCACTTCGGAATACTTAGCGTGAGCCTGACTCACACTTACATACATACATACATATTATCACGCCCGAAATCCCTAATGGGGTGGGCAGAGCCACAAGACTACTTGTGGCCACGTTTGATTAATTAGTCCTAAGATGGTATGATGAACCGTATGGTGACAGGTGATCAGCCCATCGCCCATACAGATAGTCCACCATGTTGGAGAGGACCCGTCCCTTAGTCGCACACTTAGCCGCTTTTTATTAGGGTTCCGTACCTCAAAAGGCAAAAAACGGAACCCTTATAGGATCACTCGTGTGTCTGTCTATCTGTCCATCTGTCACCGATTGAGTTGAAATTTGGTACACATATGTAAGTCGGTGACCGCAACACGGATGTGTAACGTAAACAATTGAATTTTAAACATGGGGGCCACTTTTGGGGGGTTAATTAGGAAAATATAAAAAAAGTTTTGCAAAACTTAACGTGTGACATATCTAAAAAAAGGGCTCGTTGTGACGATTTTTTTATTTATTTTATTATTTGAAAATAAATGGTTATGAAGTTATTTAGGAAAATAGGCGAAAATTGACCATCCTTATCTCCAAAAGTACTGGGCCTAAAAATTCGAAAAAAAATAGAAAATATTTCTTTACCTATAGATTACAGGAAAACCTATAACAAGTCAAGTGTGTTTTAAGTAACTTAGGGATTTTATATAATCACGGAACTCTCTCCACGTAAAGTAGTGATTTCTTGATGTGACTATAGTCCAAACTAAACTTTAAGGTTTCGTTGCTCTACCGAAAATACACACAAAATAATAATACGCCGGGTCTAAAACACAGGACGTACGTACGAAGTCTTTGGGGTCGTGTCAGGGTTGACACGAGGATACGTTAACCCCGTGTTATCTCTAAGTGCGTTTCTCACACTAGCGCCGACGAAAGAGATAGAGAGATAAGGCTGGGTTAAGTTATCCGCGTGTTAGCCGTGTTAGGCCTCCTGCTTGATTGAACGTACCCTCACACCCGGACGGGTTGTAATCCTGCAGGTTCCAGTACAGCGGTTTGCAGTCGTTGCAGATCCTGCCCTGCACTCGCTCCTTACATTGGCATAGTTCTCCAGCGGGTACGGAACCACAGCCTATGGGAAAAAATCCAGCAGTTATATAAAAAGAGTCATGAAATGAGGGTGTAAGCAAATTTCATCAAAGAATTATATGTTATATGTATAGGTCGACTATTTCTTTTTGTAAAGTTTCGCTTGCGGTACTTCCCGTAAAAACTTTAAAACCCTATTTCCGACCATTAGGAGTTCAATATTGATAATCGATGAAATAAGTGTCTGATTTAATTTTTGTAGATTACATTATAAATTTTTGGGTGCCATTTGGTGAAATACTTTCTTAGCGGATGTCTGTTTACACCCTAAAAATAATCCACCAGCCAAATTTGCAGTTTACTTAAAAGTTTAATCGTATGTCTTAACGCACGGGTTGAGGTAATGTAAGTCATTACATTACTCCGATATTTTTTATACGTCTGACGAAGAGTCTTTATGATATGAGTGTAAATAAAACCTATTAGGTACCTATGTGAGGTATGTAATGTACATTTTAACACATGGGTAGGTAATGTTTATTTTTCGGTTTTGAATACGTTATGACAAAATAACGACACAAGTGTGGATAACGTGTTTATACTTGTCTATTCTTCCCAAACATAGGAAGTAAGCGGCCGCTAGGCCCAATTAAAATACCAAATTTATTTTGACGGAACCCATCTCCCCTTACTCACCAGCAAACGAAGCAATGACGCCTCTAGGGTCACAGTTGCAATCCTCGCACGCTGGGTAGTTGTAGAAGCTCTCTTTGCAGCTGTCACATTTAATGCGGTCGAAGTTGGGTTTGCAGTGGCAGTTGCCGGCGTCGTCGCACGTCGAGCCGATCGAACCGGATGCGTCGCAGTTGCAAGCTGGCAACAAATAATCCGGCCATGTTATTACCTTAACTCATCCAGCAATTTGGCCACCTGTGACTTTTACTTGTCACATGAAAAAATTATAATCGTAAAATCGTATACTAAAATGAATTTTAGGTTTAGGCAGTCTTAAAAGACAAACTTTTAAACTGGCTAAAACTAATACAATAATTTCCGGGAAATTGTATACGTTTTTATAATAAAACAGATACAATGTTTAATGCTACTGTAAAGCGAATTATCGTTTCTAGGGTATATTACACGGTAAAAATTTACAACTTGGACGACAGGGATGTTTCAAATGACCACTGACGATAGAAGACTCGTGAGAGGGATTGGAAGGGAGCGCAGGGATAGGAAGGAAGTTACGCAGGGATAGGAAGGAAGTTACGCAGGGATAGTAAGGAAGTTACGCAGGGATAGCTAGGGAGTTACGCAGGGATAGTAAGGAGTTACGCAGGGATAGTAAAGGAGTTACGCAGGGATAGTAAGGGAGTTACGCAGGGATACGAAGGAAGTTACGCAGGGATAGTAAGGAAGTTACGCAGAGATAGGAAGGAAGTTACGGATGCAAACTTACGGAAGCACTCCGGATATTTGTAGTATCCAGGCGAGCACTGATCACACCGCTTGCCGCCGAAGTTGGCCAGACAGTTGCATTTCCCATCAGCAGCGCAGCTGGTCGACGTCGAGCCCGTCGGCGAACACTCGCACAGGACGCACTGGCGCTCGCGCCCTTTGATTTGCATGTAGTACCTGTTAAGAACAGCGATGTTATTCACTAACAAATCCCGTCGCTCATTTCGCCGGCAATCATAAGTTGACCCGCGCGCTCATAGACATTATGCGGAGTTAGGTATCTACGACCGTGGCAGGCCGCGTACAAATACGACCAAGATCAAAAAGACGCAAGAACAAGAAGTTTAGGATTACGATTGAAAGTCGGTATTACAGTGTACTTACCCAGCAATACATTGATCACATCGAGACCCTCCGAAGCCTTCCTTGCAAATACACTGTCCAGTGACGTCATCGCAGATACTCGCCTGAGTGCCGCTCGTGTCGCAATTGCATTCTGGTGAATAATATCGATTTATACAACGTGTTTTGTAATAGACGCATATTGCACACGTCAATTATTAATACTAATAATAATATTAATCAAAATCACCCTTTTCATACAAAAAGCGATAACGATTTCCATCCCTTAAATGTTAACCGATTTTGTTTTTTTTTTTGATAGTTTGTCAGTCAGTACAAAATCTAGGTTTATACGTTTTCTGAATATTGATAAAAGATTAAAGATCAACAAAGTCAAATAATCGCCGAAATTGGTTATGTATGAGCATACTGAAACAGCATGAAAACTGAATTTATTGATTATAGTTTAAAACCAAAACACATAGACCTAGATTTTGATCTGACTGACAACCTATCACAAATTGGTTAAAATCGGTTAACATTTAATGGGGGGAAAAAGTTAGCGCCATTTATCGCAGGCCGAATGTGCCGAATATCGGATAAGTACCGAATGTTCGGTGCATCATTAATTCTAAAATGTATACAAAACAATTTTAATAAAGTGAAATATTTATTTTTTTATTTAGTTTTCGCAATGAAAATTCCGTATAATAATAAAAAATGGACAAAACCGTTGATATATTTTAAGTCCTGAATCTTTCAAAAACAGGTAGGTATGAAACGAATATCCTTAGCTTAATCAAACTCTGTCTTGTTATAATCACTCGCGAAGTTGCCGGAAAACTTTTAATTAAGATATAATAACCAATTTCGATTTTACAGATATAAGAGAAAAAAGAGTTTGAAAAGTTGTCTATTTTTTTAAACATCTAAGCCGAATGGCTAAATACAGCTTAGATACGAAATTGCGCGGCTGTAAATGGCTAATTTGCGACAAGCCATAACTCACGCGAGCGTTACAGTTATAGCCCAAGGGCGTTATACAAATGTTGCATGTAATACAACAAATTATGAGTAATTGCGATGAATTAAGGGTCATTGAACTTACGGTCGCACTGGGGATAGTTGTAGTAGCCCGCTTCACATTCATCGCAGGTTCGTCCGCTGAATTTGCTCTTGCACGTGCAGTTTCCGCTGTCCTTGTCGCACACCTCCGACACAGAGCCGATCGCGTTGCACTCGCAGGCTGCGGGAGAGAGATAGCATGACTTAGTGCCCAATAGTGCCCATCTGTTTTGTATTTCGGAAAGCGCGGAGAGCAATAGGCGTGCTTCTTGAAAAAATCGATTAGTCCTTCATTTACATTATGATAAAATATTCAACACATATTTTTTCTTTTGTCAATTAAACAAAAAATTACGAAGATATAGTGCGTTGAAGTTTTTTTTTTATGTCAATTGACTGACAAACGAGCTGACGGCCCACCTGATGGAAAGTGGTCACCGCCGCCCATGGACATCTGCAACACCAGAGGTGCTACCAATGCGTTGCCAGTCTAGGGAGAATGGGGAATGGGGATGGGATGGGGATGAGGGAATAGGCCTCCGGATCTCGTCACTCACCGTACGAAACGCAATAGCAAGCTATTACTTTACGCCGATATTCTGTGAGAGTGTGGTACTACCCCGGTCGCGCCGGCCCATTCGAACAGTATTCATCTAGTGAGGATTACTCTTTGGCTCTACCACTAAAAAAAGTTCCGCGTGACGTCACGACTCTGCACACTAAGTGACTACCATTAAGTGACGTCATGAGCCCCCACTCCCGAACTTTAATGCGAGTTATCTTTGTTAATTTTGTTTGATTTGATAAAGCAAAAAATACGTGCTTAATCCTCTTCCTAAGAAACATCCGTATTGAAATCATTTCAAAAAGGAACTTGATGTAAAACGTTTTAATTTGTAAATTGTTATAGAACATAACCTAAATTGGGCCTCAATGGCTAGTGATGTCATCAATAAGTTTTGACACAGCCGATGCGTTAATTGCAAGTGTAAACACAATATTGGAAGTGGGACTTTCCAGGAGTCTATAAAATACTTGGTCACAGCACTTACGTTTGCATTCAGGTGAGTAGAACGCGTCTGCGCAGATCTCACAAGACTTTCCCGCGTAGTTAGATTTGCATGGACACTGTGAAGATAAGATGCTAAAATTAGCCTTAAAAGGATAGACTACCGACGTTAAAAGGGAGCGTTCAAAGGTTTTAGATAAATAAATAATAAATCAGAGGACAATCTTTACACAAATCAATCTAGCCCCAAAGTAAGCTCTAAAGGCTTGTGTTATGGGTACTAGACGAGATATTCATACTTATATAGATAAATAAATACTTAAATACATAGGAAACATCCAAGACTCAGGAACAAACATTCGTGCTCATCACACAAATATTTGCCCTTACCGGGAATCGAACCCGGGACCGCTGGCTTCGGAAGCAGAGTCACTACCAACTAGGCCAAACGTGTCGTCAGATAATTGATTATAGATAACAAAATTATGTCAAAAACTGAGTTTTATATGAAAACACTAAAATGTGAATCAACATTTTATAATATCCCATTAAGTATTTTTGTATTTTTGTTTGGTCAATAATTTTATTAGGACTATTTTTGCAATTTTCGTTTTGTATGAAAAGCTTTTATCTCAATAATAAATCGCTAATCATGACAATATTGACAATGATGCATTTTAAGTCCATTATGCGACAGTAGAATTTGGTTCATGACCATTCCTTAAAAATATTCTTTTTTAATTTATAAATTTGCCGCTAAAACGCTATCTTCCGGTCAGCTGTCGCGTGTGACGTCATCTTACTAAAACCAGTCGTAAACGTCAAAAAAGCATAGTTTGCATGAGGGTGCGGTCCGAAGAACACTCACGGTCATCATAAAGATTAAAGTGGGCAGCGTGATTCGGAACGCAACCGGCCTATGCAACGTCATACGTCGTGTCGTGACTGCACGTCTAGCTCGACATGCCCGCGAGTCGTTTCTCGCTCAGTGCGTCCCTTACACACTTGAATTGTTCGACAGAGACGCACTGAGCGACAAACGACTCGCGGGCATGTCGTGCTAGCCCCCCTGGTGTTTAAAGTTACGTGACTTAGAAGCAAAATTTGAAGATTTTAAGTTATTCAATTCTAAATGATCTTGATTTATTTTTACATAAATCCTGTTCTATGTTCTATTGAGGGTTAAGCTACCGTTGCATAGAAATATATTAATATTTGTTACAATTAGTCTAGTAGCCAATTGCGTGATTGAACAATTGAAATCATAAAAATACAAAAGAAAACTTTAACAGGCACTTTAAGTCTTTATTTCTATAGCTTTTAAACGGTAACGAATCGAGAAGATTGCTATTCATAGCTTACGCTAAGGACAGGGCGACAATTGAACAACGATCCAATTAAAAACAAACTTTTAGAAGCGATTAGAAGTAGGTACTTACGAAGCCATCACGCGGCGTGCAATGCATCCCGTCTGTGCCGTTCAGATTACAAGTGCACGGCTTGCAGTCCGGATAGTCGAAGTATCTAAACAGTAAAACCGTATTGTTAACCTGAACAGTCAATAAATAAAATATCCTCCTTTGGTTCTTACTATACTGCCCGTCAAAGTGACGACTGGGGCCTGTTCATGTTCCTTTGCTTCTCTCTTACTATAGTGGCCGTCAAAGTGACAACTGCGGCCATGAAATCATTAGAATCGTGCTATCCCTTTCGCACTTGCACGGCCTTACGGAGCGCGACTCTCAGCAGCGTCACATAGTGCAGGAAAGGAAGGAATGATTTAATGCCTCAGTTTGTCACTTTGGTTGGCGGCCATCATAGTATTGTAAAAAGGAATGCACTGAGAAAAGATGGGGATAACTATCCTTGTGTAATTTAAGGCCGGAGTTGTAACTATACATACATACATACATACATAGTAATCACACCTCTTTCCCGTAGGGGTAGGCAGAGACCACTTCTGAGAACCTTTTAACCTTTTTGACGCTAGATACTTTATTATAAATAACTAGCGCCCCATCACAGCTCCGCCCGCGTTAATTTCCTTTCAAGTTCGGAAGTTTTATCACAGAATAGAAAATACTTAATACTAACAAACAGAAGAATCAGTGTCTAACAAAACCGGTGTTTAGGTAAGAAAATAATCCTGCCTAGCCCTAATCACACCTCTCTCCTTCGCATAAAACGTGCCTTTCGTGTGCGCTAGGGCTGTCAGTGTTTTATCCGCGTCACCCAACAACACTACACATCTAGGCTACTGGATGACGCGCGAATCGGTCAGCGAGCGAGCGAGCGGCAACCTACTGCGATTTACAGCTCCGAGGTATCCAACGGCCGAGCGTACCTAAAGTGCGGAGTGAGACCCACTGGTTTTAAGAATCAGAAATAAGGAAATTCGTAGAAGAACCGGAGATCCCGGATTTGTATGACAGTGGTCTGGGCACAAAGCTCGTAGAACTGATGGCAAATGACAATGACTTTTACGGCACATAAACCCCCATTTTTACGGTGTCATCGTTGTCGATAGGGTTCAACGTAAAGGGTTAACGTTGCTCGAATCACGTGACCTATTATAATTGGTAACCGTACCCGTATGCGCAGGAGTCGCAGAGCGGCGGATTGAACTCCTTGCGGCACTCGCAGCGGCCGGTACCCTCCTCACAGTTGCCCGTCGAGTAGTGCAAGTTGCAGTTGCAAGCTAGAGCAAAGAGCAATGGCATTTTTATAAAACCGGACAAGTGCGAGTTAAACTCGCGTGGAGAGGGTTCCGTTCCATACATGATTAACTGAAATTTCCTATGTTACTTTAAATACCATAGACTTCTTATAGGTTTTCCTGTAATCTATAGGTAAAGGACTAGTATTTGTATTTTTTTCAAAATTTTAGACCCGGTAGTTTCGGAGATAAGCGGGGGGGGAATGGTCAATTTTCGCCTATTTTCCTAAATAACTTCCAAAGCATTTATTTTAAAATTCCAAAATATATTTAAGATCCTCACAATAAGCCCTTTCATTTAATATGTCACATGACATAGATTGCGTAACTTTTTTTTAAATTTTCTAATTTGCCCCCCAAAAGTGGGCCCCATGTTCAAAAATAATTTATTTACGTTACGCATCCCTGTTGTGGTCACCAATATACATATGTATACCAAATTTCAAATCCGATCCTGTAGTTTCGGAGCAAATTGGCTGTGATAGACGGACAGACAGACAGACAGACAGACACACGAGTGATCCTATAAGGGTTCCTTTTTTCCTTTTGAGGTACGGAACCGTAACAAGGTTTTTTGTCCATTGCACTAAAGGCTCGACCACACCCGAGCTCAAAATACGCTGAAGCTGATGATTATAATAAATTGAGTTGCGACATAATCGCAAAAAATAATTGCATGGCAATCGTATGGATATGACCAGACCGGACGGCGGAAAACCACCTATCGGGTAAAAAACCTTATTAAGGATTGGTTGACTTATGGCCAAATCCAGAAAGGCCACTAAAATTGATTTTTAATAAGCGACGTTTGAGTGACGTTTTGTATAGGGTGACAACTAGTTGACGGACATTTAACTATTTAATTTGTAATCAAATGCTTAGCGGCGTTTCTGAATTCGGCCATTAATCTGTCAATGTCACAATGTTGATTCCTACAAAAAAAGCATTGTGAAATTGCGTCATTATGACGTCATCGGCACCAAAAGTTCTCTCCTTGATCAGTCGGAATGTTACTGTAAAAGCCCGTATATTGTATTTAATCCTAGGTTTTACCAGTATATCTTAGGATTTACCGACAGTAAATTAGGTTAGGTTAGGTTCGAACTTTTACCATTAATCTTTCGAACGCCACGGCTGAATGCGAAACAACGTGCCCCGGACGCCGATTCACGGCAATAGCCGACAAAATTTATGGAAATCGGCATGCCGTGTCGTCAGGGGCACGGCAATCTGCCGTCGGCTACAGCCGACTGTGGCGTTCAAAAGGTTAAGAGTTGGTATAAGGATTTACCGTAGTTCAGGATTATACAATAACAGCAACACTTACGTCGACAAACGTCAATTTCATCCCAGTTCTTCCCCATCGGCCGGTAGTACGTTGATTGACACTTGTTGCAATTAATCCCTTCCGTATTATGCTGACAGTTTTGACAGACGCCGCCTCCTTCATAGCGCCCATTTATATCGAGGGAGAGATGCTTCTCGTCGATCTCAGGGTCGTAGCTGCATTCCGTGCTGTGGTTGAAGCAGTTGCAAGCTGTGGATAGAAAATTAGAAAATGTCGTTAACGTCCCTAAAAAGTATATGAACTAATGCAATCGATCGCTGCATCGACTTCTGAGTACGCCGTCACCAGCTCTCTATTTCACAAACGCGGTCCGCGGTGACAATTTCACATAATATCGACACTTAAAAAGGCTAAGCATACATTATGTGTAAGGACTTTTTGAAATAACACTCTAAAAAGAAGCTGTTTAGAAAAAAAAAAACACTCGTTTCTCTATAAATTACTTACCTTCGGTATAAACGACATAAAATTGATCGCATGGACATGAGATGCAGTTCAAACGACGCAGAAAAATCAGGCGATATAAAAATCAATATGCCAACAAAATTACGTCATTTTACCTTTCATGGGTCGATATGTATTGTTTCCATTGATTGACAGCACCCTTAGCGTTTGTAAAATAGGGAGTATTAACCTTTTGGCCAAGCATAAATCACGACTGAGAAGTAACACGAATTTCAACTTTAAGTCAAGGTAATGAAGGTCTTTTTTACCCTGTATAGCCTGTCACGCATAGTCGACAACGGCGGCCAAAAGGTTAAGATTAAGAAGCAGGTCGCGACACGGGCACTTAATTCGCAAAAATACAAAGAAACACCACTCACGTTCACAAGCAAACCTGTCCCAGTGCTGGGAGATCCGCCACTTCTTCTGCTCGAAGCCTGGACAGCATTGGGAGCACTGGGGTCCGCAGGTGTTGTGCTGGCACCGACACACCAGAATGTTCTCTTGCGCCGGGACACAGTTTTCAGCGTGGCCGTTACACATGCATCGTCCTCCAATAGTAATGTCTTTTATACTGTAAAAGTACTGTTGAAGAACAGAAATGTTACAATTAGAGCAGTTTTTAACCTTTTCAACGCAACGTTAGATATAGAAATTGTCACTCACACGTCAGGTATGTCTAAAAAGTAACTTTTAACATTATGCCAGACTAACGTAGATTTCTTTTACACTGTATGCCCTGACGGACATATTCACCGCTGGCGGTAAAACCAGTGGTGCGATTATTTTGGGAATCGTCATTAAAAAGTCTGATGTCCGATACCTCACTATCGGATTTAAATAAGTACCTAACTTTTATTTACGGACCTTCATTGTGAATTGTAAATTCCATTTTGTGTTTATTCAAAATGTATATATCCAATGACACTTGAAATATTCAGGGACAAAAGCATACTTATCTAGTAATACTAGTGTTTTGTTTAATTTTCTTTTTTTTTAATTTAAGAGCCTAGATATTAGTAAAACTAGACTTTGTCTGACAATCAGGTTCGTGATGAATCTAACAATACCTCTGACCTCTGTGTGTGAATTCCATGCAACCAAACGGCTCAAGGCGCGATCAAAGAAACATACATGCACAAGCATGAAATATAGTATCCACTTCACTAACATAGTCGGTAAAGGAGATATCACTGAATTTGGATTTACAGCTACGTTATTTAGTAGTAAAACTCAATCTTGCGTAGTGCTTAGTCATAATGGTCAGAAGAATCTTGATATTTTTTGAGCAGGGTCTTAAACGAATGTCACTTACCCTCCTGGTAACAGTAGGATCCTGTCTAGCCACCGACATGAGATGACCCAGTAGATTCTTGGTCCTCATCAGCCGCAGTCTCACAGTGGTTGCCCTGGTCCAATCTTGAAGCACCGAGGAGTTGAAGTACTTGTTCGCCGAAGGCCGGTAGTTCAGAAGAGAGATTGGGATCTGACATAAAACATATTATTTTTTGAATGCAGACTCTTATGATGTTGTATTACAACCGATTACTCAGGGATAGGCCTCCTCCAATGACCGCCACAACGACCGATTCTATGCGGCTCATAGTCAGCGGAGTCTGACAATCCTCACCGGTTCATTGGGGGAGGCCTATGTCCAGCAGTGGACGTCTTTCGACTGAAATAATAATGATGATTGAGTCCTATGATTAAAGTTATGCGCCTGCCAGTTTTCGTCTAACCGAATTAGTAGGAATATGCACCCAACGTTCAGTCGTACATTGGTTGCATATTCGTACTAACTACATCACTTAATGCATCATTAAATGAGCTGTAGATTTATTGGATTTAAGTATTATCACGCGTTCATATTTCCGAAGTTGAACGAAAATTGCCGAGGCGCATAACTTTAATCGTTACGTAAATGTTTTGATTAGATTCAATAGTCTCAGAGATTACCCCTACATGTAAACAAATATAATTTAATAGTAAGCCATTTATCCCTTAAATAAATAAACTTCAAACAATAAATAAATGATAAAATTTCGCACCTTCGGTGGGACAAGGCCACAATTGTCGAAAAACCCATTTTTTTTTTAAGTGTACAGAAATGTTCGTATACTTAAAAAAAAATGGGTTTTTCAACAATTGTGCCCTTGTCCCACCGCTCGTGCGATTTGGTAATACGTATTTTATCATGCATAGTTATTTATTAAACCAGCATATTCATACTTAATTTTTATATAATAAATATAAGTAGTATAACGTCACACGTAACCACCAAACCCCAAGTCAAATAAAAGTTATCTGACTCTGACAGGAACCTGCGTCCTCATGCTTCCGAGTCCATCGGTGCGACTATGGCAACCGGTTTGGAAATGAACTGTGAAGTTTAACCTTTTGAACGCCCCAGTCGACTGTAGCTGACAGCAGATTTCCGTACCCCTGACGCCACAATGTGCCATTTGCGTCGGCTACAGCCGTCGTCGAGCGCTCGTGGCACTCTTTTTCGCCGTTAGCCGTGGCGTTCAAAAGATTAAAGGTTAATTTTGGAAGCGGCAGATATTAAATGTCAAGCTCGTTTTTGTATGGCACCAAGCTGTCAAAATCGAGTTTTATGGTTCTTATTTCAAGTTTAGCGACTTATATAAATTTAGCGAACACACTGTATTATTTTGATAACTCACCTCTCCGCCTTCGAGCGGCACGATCTGTGAATATTCCGTGTTGCAAATGACCGAGTCGTCTCTTGTGATCGGCTGCAGACTCTCCTTGCCGAAAAATCTTTCGCAGTCCCTGGAATATAAATAAAATAAAATAAAGGCCTCAACGGCCGGTCGCTCATGCGAGTGAAATGGAATGCAGACTAACACGACATAGATTAGATGAGACAAAAAAAGACTAGGAGGCTGGTATTTTTGGTATGTTGAGGTACCTAACAGATATGTATGTTAGTTTGTATGTATGTTCATCTGTCTCGTCGTTGTTCGTAAAACACTCATTATGGCACCTCACATGGCACTCTTGGATTGCATTGTCTTTAAGAATTTTGGCCTCAGGTATTAAACACTAGACACCTCTCGTATTATCATTTGTTTCTCTTTCTTCACTCCACATAATGAAAACTCTCTATAGCGAAAAAAAAAGCTTGAGTTTCGTTATAAAGAATTTACACTGTATTTGTCATTCTTGCGATAGTAGGTACTCGATATACTATCACGAAAGTCCTCAAGTTTCGGAACAATATACACCATTCGCTTAGGTAAATAGTTCACTAAATACCTATGCAAAAACTAACCCATATGACTCAGCTAACCAGCCAATCAAAACATACCTACTTACAACATAAAAAAGATTAGAGGGTTAGTTTGTTTTCATTTATTCAATTACCTACACAAACAGAGTATAGGTATTCTAAGCCTAAAAGTGTGCATCATATTGGTTAGATTATTTGAACACTCACTGAGGTGAATCGGAGAAGTACATCCACGGTTTGAACGTCTTTCCGTAGTCCTGAGACTTCTCAAGCGCCCACAGGCCCGGCCGCGGCGAGTTACCCATCTGAACAAACACGTAGGCTACGTGGAACTCCTGGAAACGAGACACATTACGCGTCTTGATTAGTAAATTGAAGAGCTCGCGAAGAAAACACGCAATGGAGCATGATTGGCATGGTTTAACTCGCGGAAGAACGAATGCAAGCATATATTTTTACCTAAATGTATGAGAGCGACCATTTTAAGTACGCGACTGGCGAAATAAATATACTCTGGGCCGGTGAATTACCATGGTCTTTCATACATCACATAATCCAAAAAAATATTATAACATTCTAAATACAATATTATGCAGCTACTACGCATAGGTAATTTTAATCTAGAAAGTTCTCAAGCAAAAAGATCGCCTCTATTAGACATTGACTATTGAAGTAATGACTAATTACATTAAAATTTCAGCGTATTCCTTTATTTTAAGACTTTATTGGTCAAATTCAGAAAGGCCACTCAAATTGATCTGACGTTAAAGAGACGTTTGAGTGACGTTTTTGATGATGAGAACTAGTTGAGGGACATTTAACTATTTAACCTCTAATCAAATGCTTAAATGTGGCGTTTTTGAATTCGGCCATATGTTACTTAAGGGGAATTATTTACCGTTTCGATTGGCATCATAAAAATACTCGGTTATGTCGGTTAGAATCCCAGACGAGGCAACTTACTTTCAAAAATAATTGTTTATCTCCGTAAAGCAATATAATCCTATCTACTTTTTCGCATAGCCGTGGGACACCCTATATTCAAAAAATTCGCTTGGCCTGCTGTATAGTGGCAGGTTTAATAGTTGGAATAAAGCAAAGGTCGTAAATGCATTTTATTGGCCATCAATGGTATCATAAAAGTCTTTAGTCCGTACGCAGAGTTCGTGGTATTGAAGCGATTGGTATTGGTGGTGGTCTGGTGGTTAGCGCGTTGCAAATACTTGAGATGAGATTTACCTATATCATTTAATGCTCAAGCGCGCGAAGCATTCACTCGCCTACGACTCGCCTGCATAGAAAACCGGTTTGTGCCTGAATGGTCGTGGAGACTTCATTTACAAAATCACACAAAGCGCATTTAATCTTTTTCATCGGCAATCCAACAAGCAAAATAGTCGAATAATTCCAGTTTTACGACTTCAAGTTATTTAACAATCATATTGACCACTATATGACTGTTACATAACTTATAGTCGTATAAAATGATACGATGGGGGCCGTTTAGGAAGAAATTGAGCTTTAAAGGTGTCATTTCTGTTGGAGTTGGAGAAAAAGGATAAAATAAAAATAAATATAAAATAAAGGTTATATACTGAAATTAAAAGGAAACCTATCACGACTAAGTAGGTTTTATTGGTTCATGAGTTATAGGTGACTAACTCCTTAATACCTATTCTGCAAAACATCTATACGTGAGGCTCGAAATGGGGAGGGGGTGTAGTGAAATATCAAGTGTTTTTATTTTTTGTCATTTAACGCGCGATTTCTAAAGCGAAGAGCGGCGCGTGACCTTGACTCGCCGTTGCCAAGCCGCGATAATATTCTGATATTTTAAAGATTTTATTTACCAAAAAAATAACATTTGATATTACGGGGGGTGGGTTTAATTTGAAACGTCACCACGTATCACTGGAGAGGGATTTAAAAGTGTCTATAAACATCACGTGATTAATGAACGGCCCCTAATACCAAACCGTCCCATGTCCACAGCATTATAATAGATTGTGGCACAAGTAGGTAAGTATACCTTGTTAAAAAATAGCTTTGGGTGTTGGGTAGTACGTAACCTTACGTTGTGCATGGTCCGATACCTATACACTTGACTGGTTTTTATTCGTTAAATTTAATAAAAGAAGAATCGACCGATCTCATTTTAAAACAGCCTGTATACAGTTTGTTTTTAGAAATGTATCATCATCCGTTTCCTATTATTACATTATCTACACCCACGACATCCTGTCGTCAGTTGTCGACAGATTGAAATAGCATACATAACTTATAACTATAAATAACATTTAATTATTATAACGATCGCAATGCAAGCTGCAACATCAAGGATTCTGATTTCGCTAAGCAATAGGAAAGATGAATATATTTTTTCATCTTGTATTGGAAAGTACTGAGTAATAGAAACCGATCTGTGTACGCAAAACATTTCTATGTTAATTATTTTATAAGTTATGAAACTTTGAAAAGTCATTGTTCATACTACTCGCATAAACACTCCATACAAAATGAACAACAACTATGACATCACAGCTGTCGTTAGACTGTCCAAAATGTAAGGCGTTTAAATGAAATCTGCAATATATCTGCAAAAATACTGTTTTTACACCAACATCGTAGAAATAAAACATGACATAAATTTGATGAGGATGTCCAAAAAACTAAAATCATAACTAAAAAACAATATATATTTTTCACTAATTTTAACCCTTAATCAAATAAAAATGAATAGTCAAAATGATCTGATATTTCTGTAATATGCCTTTGTTTACATTTACTTTCATAATATAACATTTAAACCTCATTTTAATTTTCATGCAACTTCCCCATACGACTGGTCAATTTGGGTAATAATCATGTTTAGAAACAAAATTTGTCTTTCCTGTGGCCAACAGTTAACGAAAACGAAGGGTTCAATTCACGTTTTCTTCATATAGGCCAAAACTATGTCTGACGCCCTACGCGGATATACAAAGAAAAAAATCAGGCTTCGGGCTCCTTAACTTACTCCTCTGCTGCACTGGGAGTGAAGAAATAGCATAGAATGCGTGCAGATGCTTATCATCCTGGCATGTCGTAAAAGTCGACTAAGGGACGGGTCCTCTCTAACATGGTGGACTATCTGTATGGGCGATGGGCTGATCACCTGTCACCGTACGGTTCACCATACCATCTTAGGACTAATTAATCGAACGTGGCCACAAGTACTCTTGTGGCTCTGCCCACCCCAATAGGGATTTCGGGCGTGATAATATGTATGTATGTATGTAACTTTCGGGAACCGCGGCCTTAGCCAGGTCGACACAAGGATAAGTTAAACCATCTTATCTCTGAGTGCGTCTCTCTCACACATAGTGGCGACAAAAGAGATAGTCAGAGAGATAGACGGGTTTAATTTATCCCCGTGTCAGCCATGATAGGTCCGCAGAAGGGACGTTTTTGAACCTAAATATGATTTGATTACCCATTTTTCAAGCTACCTCGTAATGTGTTTTATTGAAATTTGAACGTTATTTTTTATGAAGGACTAGCAAACCCGGCGAACTCCGTTTCGCCACCAGATGGCTTCGTTTTATGTAACATTTCGTTTGGTGTAGCTATGTATCAGAGATGGCGCTGTATGTGAAAAAAGATTTTCCCGCTTTTCTGTTGAAATTTTTCCTGAATTTTCTTTGCTATAAACCTCACGGAGCCCGAGACCTTTCCAACGAATGCAAAACCGTGGAAATCGGTTCGTGCGTTCTGGAGTTATAGCGTCAGGAAGGAAAACCCGACTTATTTTTATATAGTAGACTAGGCATGCGTTTGACCCTAGTCTCACCTGTTGGAAAAAGAAGAAAGGGTCTAGGATAGATCACGCTGCCCAGAAGATGCCTATTCACTCACATTATATTATACACTCAGCGGCCCTAACATGCATGACACAAGGATATGTTAAACCGTCTTATCTCTAAGTGCGTCTCTCTCACACTAGGGCCGACGAAAAAGATAGTCATAGAGATAAACGGGTTTAACCTTATCTTTGTGTCCTCATGTTAGGGCCGCAGTAGTGACCCTGCCTCAGAATTAAGCGTCCCGGGTTCGATCCCCGGTAAGGGCAAATATTTGGGTGATGAGCACGAAAGTTTGTTCCTGAATCTTGGATGTTTTGCTATGTACTTAAGTATTTATTTATCTATATAAGTATATATATCGTCGTCTAGTACCCATAACACAAGCCTTTAGAGCTCACTCTGGGACTAGATCGATTTGTGTAAAGATTGTCCCCTGATTTATTTATTTATTACTAAAATGTCCCTTCTGTCCCCGAAAGTTAAGGACCCTGAGGCCTGATTATTTTGTTTGGAGTATATCCGCATGTAGGACATCAGACATAGTTTTGGCCTGCATGAAGAAAACGTGAAGTAAACCCTGCGAATCCTGCGATCGTTAACTTTTCGCCACAGCGGCCCTGACATGCAAGACACAAGAATAAGTTAAGCCGCCTTATCTCTAAGTGCGTCTCTCTCACACTAGTGCAGACGAAAGAGATAGTCAGAGAGATAAACGGGTTTAACTTATCTTTGTGTCTTGTCTTGTGGCCGCAGGAAAGACAATTATCCAACTATATGCCTAGAAACTTGTTGATAAATAATAGTTAGTATAAAAATTTATGTCCTAAGCGTGGAGTTGAGTTCAATGCACTTTGAGCAACGAACTATTTTAGGAGTGCATCCCGACTATTCCCGACTTAGATCTAAGAACACTTCAAAAGGTTTCAAAACGAAAATAAACCATATGATTTTGAATAGTAATCCTATAGTGTTTGAGTTGCTAATGGAATTGCATCGTTTTCAGTTATATCACTTTAGAGGCAACGGGTAGCCTCGGATAGCTTAATTTAGCAGATACTCTTTTGTTTTTTACTTAAACAGCGCGCAGCAAGCGTTTTCACATTACCCGATACGATATCGGTGTCGGATGCTGAAACCCGATAACCGATATCCGATATCGTGTTGTCTTCACATCGATAATATCATTCCGATTTGACTACCGCCGACCACCGGCACAGTCACACCACAGAAAATGTATACATATAGCACACATACAAGCATTATCGTCCGATATCCACGGGGGACAACACGACCGCCAAAATGTCGGTGTCGGATCCGATATCCGATTTCGGATCGGACAATGTGTAAGGTATACATTTTACTTGCCGTGGTATCTGATCGGCGTCCGACACAGATATCGTATCGTATAATGTGCAAACGCTCTAAGGATAAAGATTGCATGCGATGCTCAATTACTTGGGGGAAGCGTTTGTGCGTGTAGTGGTGTTATGTTCCATATTTAAGACAGACACAAATACGCACACAATTACACTTTTTAATAACACTCACACATATGCAAACTTTCCCACAAAGTGATTCGACTATAAAAATGTTGTAACAAATGATTTATTGTGTCGTACAATTGGAGTTATGTCCTTTGAGAAAGAGTACGTTTTAATAAATCCATACTAATACTAATATTATAAATGCGAAAGTAACTCTGTCTGTCTGTCTGTCTGTCTGTCGCGCTTTCACGCCAAAACTACTATACCAATTTAAATGAAATTTGGTACACAGATACTCTAGAGCCTAAGAAAGGACATAGGCTACTTTTTAATGCGAAAAAAGGGTTATAAGGGGTTGAAAGGGGGGATGAAAAGTTGTATGGAAGTATCGACATTTTTAGAGCTATAAACTTGAAACTTATTTCTTAGGCTGTTGATTCGATATAAATAAATATGACATTCAAAGTTTGTGAAAGTTTAACCCTCAAGGGTGTAAAATAACAATAGGGAATAGGGGATGAAAGTTTGTATGGACATATGTAAGGTTAATGTGAATGTTTTATAAGTTTGCGACAAGAGACAATTTAGCCTAAATAATTAAAAATGCTACCCAAAGACACTATTCCATGCGAACGAAGTCGCGGGCACAGCTAGTTAATAATAAAAGAACTTATTAATCCCAGCGAGTACAGAAGAATACAGTGAAACAATCAAATTATAATGTTCGAAATATGAAATGTTCTCTGTAATAAGTATCCAAATAAGGCCCTTTCGAGGTCTTAGAAAATTTTCAAGTAGGGCAGCTGCCCAGTGCATGAGAATAACCCTGTGTCCAGCAGTAGGACCAGTAGTGGACGTCCCTAGGTTGTTCACGACGTACCTGTCCCAAGTCGATGGTCAGATTGACTTCATTGTATTTCATCCCTCTGGAGAGTGGGGGGCTCTGCCATCTTGTCTCCATACCGTCCACGGCATACTCCGGTGGGTGACGTTTCTGTTCGTTGTTCGCGTCACAGATGTCGCACACCTGAAGGGAAAGATAAAGATTGGTCAATATTCCATCGTCATAATTCTAACATGACGAAATCCTATAGCCACTGGCGCACAGAAATTATTTTATTGTGTCGTACAATTAGTGTCACGTCGTTTTTAGAACGAGTACTTTTTAATAAATTAATTACCTATAAACGAAATATTAATCCATAGCGAGAATTAAAAATAGGTACCTATAATTTTTACGCAGAATAGTGAGGTAATCAAATTGTTCTAGAATATGATATATTTTCCATACAAAAAGGGAAAACATTTGTACCCCACTAAATATTAACCGATTTTGATAATTTTTTTACATGTTTTCAACCTGAACAATATCTAGGTTTTAGATTTAAATTTTTGTGATTAAGTTAATAAATTAATGTTTTATAAGTGATTTAAAACAATAGGTATTTTGCAAGATCCTTATTTATATTCAATAGGTATATAAAAACAATCTAAAACCTATTAACCTAGATCTGGACCTACCTGAAATCATACAATTAAACTGTCAAAATCGGTTAACATTAAAAGAGGTAAAATGTTTATAGAGTTTGTATGAAAAGTGTGATTTCTGCCGTTGGTTCAAAGTCCTCCTTAGCTTAATCAGTAATAAAGAGGCATTACTTATTAAGCATTAAATCCTCATAAAAAAACTCGGTAAAATCCAACATAAAATGCCTTTATTCGACATTGCCTAAGCTATATCGCGTATAGTTCTTTAGGGTTCCTCACCTCAAAAGGAAAAAACGGGACCCTTATAGGATCACTAGTGTGTCTGTCTGTCTGTCCGTCTGTCACACCCAATTTGCTCCCGAAACTACTGGACCGATTGGGTATTTAGATACATACCTATTTAAGTCGGTGACCTCAACACGGACAACGTAGATAAATTAATTTTAAACATGAGGGCCACTTTTGGGGGGCAAATAAGAAAATTTAAAAAAAAAACGGGTTTGCAAACTATATCGCGTGATATATCAAAAGAAAGGGAGGTTGTTTTGAGAATCTTAAATACCTATATTTTTTTATAATTTTAAAACAAATAAGTAGTTTGGAAGTTATTTAGGAAAATAGGATAAAATTTACCATTCCCCAACCGCGACTATCTCCGAAAGTACTGTGCCTAAAATTAAAAACCTATTAAAAATAGGTTTTTAGCTATAAGTAGATTACAGGAAAACCTATAAGAAGTCTATGGTATCTAACGTAACTTAGTAAATTTCAGATAATCATGTACCTACCTACGGAACGGAACCTTCTCCACGCGAGTTTAACTCGCACTTGTCCGGTTTTTTACGACGTCTTTGCTTTGAAGTTAATAAGAGCTACGCTAATCATAGTAGCGGCAATTAACGGCATTGCTTAGGCCTAAGGCCATATCAAATCCCGTATAATCATAATGGAGGATTCATAGAATGTCTTTCAAAGCAAAGCTTGCATTGCATTGAACAAAAACGCATCATCGTAAAAAGAACACGCTAATTTGCTATTCACAAACATAAATAAAGTTGCGAAAATCTCGGGTGTGATCAATATTCACGCTTAGTGTGCATGAAATAACGTTAGATCCTAAGTTCCCGAGCCGAAAATATAAGTTTGCGGTGCCATATTTCAAGTTGCAACTCAAATTTCTATTCGGGTGTCTTCGGGAGCGGTCGGGTGAGTCCGTGGCGTTTTTGCGACATGTGCCGACCAAATGTTCGGTCTTTGTCTTCGTTCCCGAAAATGAATGGCGTTCAGAGAGGTTGTTTTTTTTTGTTGTTTTTGGATGTGAATGGTCGAGTTTTTTGCCTGGTTCGTCTGGACTGCGTTTATCTTAGCAACAAAGTATTTTACAAAAGCAAGCGAAAACAACTCGACCATTATAAAAGAACTGAGAAAAAGTTGCGACTTGTAATTTTTAAAGAGACTCAGTAATATTGAACCTGTTCATCGACTTTGACACAGGAAGGTTGTAAATGGTTGTCCGGTTATTAAAAGGCTCCTAAAAGGAACTGTCTGCTTTTCATAGGCAACTCGCAAATTACCCGTTTTTTGTAGTTTTTCTAAACCTTCAGGTTATTTTTTTCCCATATAAACTTTGACACAATCTTTCTCCCCCCCCTAAAGGGTTGTTCTTCTAAAAACTTTTCTATGAGTATTTTGGCCAAATTCAGAAACGCCACTTAAGACAAGATTGATTAGACTAGACATTAAACTAGTATACAAAAAAGGGCACTTAAATTAAAGATCAAATTGAGTGGCCTTTCTGAATTTGGCCATTTACGTCACAAAAGGATTTGTTTTCTAAATTTTAAAATTCCCTAAATTTAAAATAAAAAACTTCAAACTCTATTTTGAATGCCACCTGTCAAAATCAACTTTGAAGTTTCTTATTTCAAGCTTAGCGACTTTTAAATTAAGCGAACACTTTTGAATTGGGCCCCAGTATAAAGAGGGATGTAAACCAACGGCAAAAATCACCCTTTTCATACAAAAGGCGATAACGATTACCACCCCTTAAATGTTAACCGATTTTGACCAATTTATGTTAGGTTGTCAGTCAGAACAAAATCTAAGTCTATACCTAGGTATACGTTTTTTTTAAATTATGATTAAAGATCAAGAAAGTCAAATAATCGCCGAAATTAGTTTTGTATGAGAACACTGATACCTCAATAAAGCTGAATATATTGATTATAGTTAAAAAACCAAAACGTATAGTCCTAGATTTTGTTCTGACTGACAATCAATCAAAAATTGGTGAACATCGGTTAAAATTTAAGGGGTGGAAATAGTTATCGCCTTTTGTATGAAAAGCCGTAGGTCACTCCTCTTGAATAATACGAAATAATGTTCTCAAATATGCAGAGTTACACAGTTTTGGTCAGTGATAAGAAGGGCGGAGGTCGGCTGATAAATGATTTGAATGGGTTGTATGGGACGTTACATTTATTATCTAAATAAATATATGGCTGGAACTACTTATTGCGTAACGCGTACAACTATTTCTTGAATCAAAGTTAATAGGTCACATAGAACAGCTATGTAATTCGATTGTATACGGTTCATCATACCATCTTAGGACTAATTAATCGAACGTGGCCACAAGTAGTCTTGTGGCTCTGCCCACCCCATTAGGGATTTCGGGCGTGATGCTATGTATGTGTATGTATGTATGTAATTCAGTATTCTCTAACAAATCTCGTTCGACAATCATAGATTGACCCGCGCGCTCGTACGCATTATGCGGAGCGAGGTACCCACGTCCGTGGCCGCTGCATCGAAACACGTCCAAGGTTGAAGACACGCGCGATTATGTAGTTTATACGCACTGATGGGTCCAGTTAGGCTCGCTGGATAGTTCATGGACGAGGTTGTATTTAAGAGAATCTCACCCCCAGCCAATAGGTTACACGAACAAAACAAGTATTCTTAAAAATATATTTAAAACTAAGCCTTTATTAGTTGTTGATATAAAGAGAACCATCTAAGACCAGAGTCCTCGTCAAGACGAATCAAACGAGCCCAAACTCGATGGGGTTGCGTCGTTTTATTACAGGGTTCCCATGGCAACCTTCTGGCTCCATCATCAGAACCGCTCTATGTCATAAGTCATGCAAAATTGCGGAAAACGCACACCCCTGTACACTGAGAAAAATTTTGATGCTATACCTGCATTACCGTAATGTATTCGCAGCCAAGTCCAAATAATGTCGAAGCATCCGAAATAATGTTGATTGTTAGGTGGTAATGTAAAAACATATACAGGCGTTTGTAGTCCGCAACATTATCTATGTAGCCCGAAACATTATCTATGTAGCCGAGTCTCTACTTACGTTAAGTACGTTTTTCTCCAGAATTACGTACGTGGCATCCAGAATTACGTATGTCGGTACAGTATTTTTTTCTCAGTGTAGGCATATCATCTGCCATGTGAACCCTGCCCTATCTATCAGTCAACAGGAAATCTAGGGAAAGAGAACGTTCTGGACTTATCGACATTGCCTAAGAATAGCGCGTATAGCTATTTCATGATGATGCCGCCTTTACTGGCAAAAGCTCCAGTAACTCTGCTAAAATGTCGTAGCAAAATAGGCAATAATATAGTCACTATTAGTAGTATATTTCGTAGCTCTATGATAAAGAAACGTGGGTTCTATTATAGGCCGTTTTTATCTGGCAGAGAATGCCTGTAAGCATACCGCTGTCCGCAAAGATGAAGTAAAAAAAATTAAACATCCACCGATAATGTCCGGGCTATTCGGTACTGCTTGTCGAACTACCTATATCGTCACTAAAACACACACAAAACAGGAACAACACATTAGCGTTCTTGGTATTTTAGCGACGATAATACCTAATCATAGCAGTAGCGAACAGCCCGCATACTTTCGTTGGATGTTTACATCTTACTTCATCTTTAGCGGACCGCCTTATGCCTACCGGCATTCTCTGCCAGATAAAAACGGCCTATATACCCCGATAGCTTATCTCGTCCTGTTCCCGCCACGAGATAACGAGTTCGACGCTCGCCACTTAATTATTTATCAAACAAGAACACTTTGTACCTAATCAAATAAAGTTGAGTAAAGTGATTCTTTAATACAGGGCGAGCACTCGACGTCGAGTTCCATTCCCTTACCACAGACATCCTAAAAATGGCACTGCTTAGCCTAAGTTTTACTAGACTAGGCACTTTCACGTGTATGAAGCTACCAGCGCTTCGAAAGGCGATATCTGCTGAGAAGAAATGCCGAAAGAAACTCAGCAGTAGGTACCTAAGTCTTTTTTTTTTTCAACTTTTATATTAGAGTTTTACCTAAAAGTAGCACATAAAAAGTGCAACAAACAAACCTAGTGGGTACAACTTAATTATAATAAATACCTAACTAATAAGGTAATAAGGGAGATGTACCTATAGCCTCCGCGCCCAGTGTGGTTATCACGTAGGTAGGTACTATGAATTCACTTGAGTTGGGAGTCCTGAAACTGTTCATTTCATACAAGTAGCTCGCCCTGGATTAGAACGGGTGTTTCTCAAGAAATTCTCTAACTGATGGTACAAACCGCATTTAAATCTTTTAAGTAGGTAATTTACAAGTTTTTAGCGAATGCACCGACATACAGCGTTCCTAGCAAGGTTGACACGACGATAAGTTAACACCGTCTTATCTTTAATCGCGTCCCTCTCACACTAGTGCCGAAAGAGATAGAGAGATAAGACGGGGTTAAGTTATCTCCGGGTCAAAATTCCTATTTTTGAGTCCAAAAAGTATATAGACGTAGTTCTGCAGCTCCTCCAAGTTTAAAAACCGCACAAGTATGTGTTATCTGAAATTTTCTATGTTAGATACTTTAAATACCATAGACTTCTTTTAGCTTTCCTGTGATCTATAGGTAAATGACTCTTTTCGGTAATTTTTCAAATTTTTGGCCCAGCAGTTTCGGAGAATTTGGGAATGGTCACAATTGGGGTTTCACCTATTTTCCCAAATAACTTCAAAACTACTTAACTTAAAATAGTTATAAAAAATATACCTATATTACGAGTCATTGCATTTGTTATGTCACACGATATACCTAGTAAGAAAATCATTTTTTAAAATTTTCTATTTTACCCCCCAAAAGT
Organism: Tortricodes alternella; assembly: GCA_947859335.1. NCBI lineage: Eukaryota > Metazoa > Arthropoda > Insecta > Lepidoptera > Tortricidae > Tortricodes > Tortricodes alternella. The sequence goes on from OX401970.1 coordinate 2,023,485, forward strand.
GGCCCCTATGTTTAAAATTCATTAAGTTACGTCATACGTATTGCGGTCATCCACTAACACATTCATGTGTACCAAAGTAACCTAGTAAATTGCAGATAATCATGTACGGAACGGACCCTCTCCACGCGGGTTTAACTCGCACTTGTCCGGTTTTTTATGTATGTACGTAAGTTACTACTTACGAAGTTGGGAAGTTAGGAACCAAACCAAACTCGTAGGTACTTTACAGATAAGTATTAAAAATTACGTTTAGCTACTATTCATTATTTATAAATCATATACAACATATATTTATATTTAAATGACTATCGAAATTATGAATAATAATACTCTACTTCAACCACCAAATAAATGACCATTATCTTGTCATAAGCGTAAGTTCTCCCAATACAAATCATATGCAAGAGAGAACCTTTAAAACAATTACAATTTATCGATCAATCGATCGATTTACTTTAAAAAAACATCCCCTATCAAAAGCTCAACATACCTGTCCTTGTATCACTCTCTCATCTTCGCTTCCACTCGCTCCCACAAGATTACAGTATAACTCCGGCCCTTCATCTCCGCAAGTCGCTGTAGCAGTTATTTTCTTCCCTAAAGCCAAATTTAGGTAGGGCGGGGTTAGAATCTCGGCTGTTACTCCGAGGAGGAGGAGGAGGAATATCACAGTTTCGCGTAGAGCAGCCATGCTGCCACCGCGACGGTCGGTCGCTGAATGGCGGGAGTGGGGTTCAAACTCGGTAGTGTAAAAGATGAGATTAATGGCGGCAGAGGATACACTAGACTATCAACGGAAAAATCATGCTTCACTTGGATTATTGGGTGGTAACCGGGAATAACGGCAAATATTTATTGTAATACGTTCCCATTGTAAAATTGGGAACAAAATCGCATTTGTTAAGTAGACAATGAAAGCAAAAGATACCTACTATGTGAAACAAACTGAGATTTTACTGTTTTGTGACTATAAAGGTCTTTAAAAAACCACCAAAACTAGTCTATAAGCACTTTGTTAAAAATGTAGCGATCTTATTCTATTTTTTAGTTTCTTATTTTGTTTTGGATATAGAAGGATACTCAATGATTCTTGTGTTATTTTAGCATTTATTTTATTAAAGTCAGATATTTAGAATTGCAAATCGTAGAATCTATTAAGCATGCTGCATGTCAAAATATTTGTTTTTTGTTTTATGGCCAAATTCATAAAAAGTCACTCAAATTGATCTATAATTAAGGTGACGTTTAAGTGGCTTTTATGTATAGGTTGACAACTAGTTGAGGGTCATTTAACTATTTAATCTGTAATCAAATTATTAAGTGGCGTTTGTGATTTCGGCTATTAGCGTGAAACATAATTACTTACGTAATAAAAATTATAACAATGTATTTGGCCTGTATTAAAAACTAAAATTTGAATTCGAATTTGTTTTTCCATGTCCCATCTCTTCATATGAATTGCATTGTTTTTTTTAGGTTTCCGTACTCAAAGTGTAAAACGGGACCCGGGACGGGACGGGGCTAAGACTCCGCTGCCTGTCCGTCCGTCTGTCACCAGGCTGTATCTCTTGAACCGTGATAGTTAGTTGAAATTTTCATGGATAATGTATTTCTGTTGCCGCTATAACAACATATACTAAAAAAACAGAATAAAATAAATATTTAAGGGGGCTCCCATACAACAAACGTGATTTTTTGCCGTTTTTAAAGAAAATGGTACGGAACCCTTCGTGCGCCAGTCCGACTCGCACTTGGCCAGTTTTTGTCTTATTTCATAGGCAAGTTGTTAATGGTTACCCGGTTGTCAAAAGCTATTTTTCATTTTAAGGGTTCCGTACCTACAAGTTACTGTCTGTTTTTCATAGGTAAGTACGGGACTCTCGGCGCGCGAGTCAGACTCGCACTTGGCCGGTTTTTCTTCTTCCTATTCTCGGCGTTGTGGTCTTTGCAATGAAGTTTAATGTTGCAACTACACATTAGCAATGTAAGAATTTTACCAGTATCCACACATACCAAATATCAACTTCGCATAGCCGGGTGACCAACGCTGCCGACATTAGAGTAATAACCAAGCTGCTGGGCTACAAGCAGGGAAGGGCTAACCACCAAATCAAATGTACCAATAACAGCGTTCTAATAACTCTCCGCGCCCCGCAAGCTTGGCAGCTTTATTTGCTAGTGAGGGTTTGTTTGGGATATAGGGTAAGTATGCCGGTAGCGCGGCCAGGGTCAGTTAGCGGCCACTTGGCCGGCAACGTCTCTTAAAATTAAGATAATAGAATTAATACGGCCAATAATAATAAAATGTTTGTGGTATGCGATTCTTAAGTAGCCGTGTGATAACAATACACCAAATTTAAAACGGAAGAGTCTACTCAAAGCTGGGAATAAGCCGTTCAGTTTTGGCTTTTAGTCAGTGGTGTGAGAACGTGCAATGATCTAGAAGAAAAATAACGACGCGGCGCTCGGCGTAAAATTAACTGTGGTCATTCTTATTTATTAATCATGAACGTTATATGTTGATGAGGTCTAATAAAGACTACTAAACGTTCTTTTATGGTTTTTTATATGATTTATGTTTTATTTTTCCTATAAACGCAGTGGCCGGCTTACCGGCATGCTTCTTTTTATTTATTCTAGTATGCGGCCACGTGGCCCTTGACTGACATGATCATGTAAATATTGTTTTTAAATTGGTAGTTAAAGTATATTAATTAAGGGTTGCAAAATTTTAAATATGTTGTTATTAAGGGATAAATAATGTATGGTTTAGTTTACTGCCACTTTTTTTTTGATAAAACCTTGTTAAATTGAACTTCAAAATTGTGTACAAATGTGTGTCCGGAAACCGACACTCAGTATAGGAGCGGTGTGCCAGTTTCTCGGCCAGGGTTAATTACTTTTTATCTATTTCATATGAACGTTACATATCAATGAATAAGTCTAATATTCAATTTTAAATGTCAGTTTATGGGTTGTTTCATGTTTCGTACTTTATTTTCCTATAAATCCAGTGGCCGGTTACCGGCTTGCATTTTATTCATTTATTCTAGTTAGCGGCCACGCGGCCATTAATAGAAATCAGCTAGCGATTTCTAGGGTTCCGTAGCCAAATGGCAAAAATCGGAACCCTTATCGATTCGTCATGTCTGTCTGTCTGTCTGTCCGTCCGTATGTCACAGCCAGTTTTTTTCCGAAACTATAAGAACTATGCTGCTGAAAAAAAAAAAACAATAAGTTTTGGGGGTTCCCCATACTTAGAACTGAAACTCAAATTTTTTTTTTCATCAAACCCATACGTGTGGTATATCTATGGATAGGTCTTCAAAAATTATATTGAGGTTTCTAAGATATTTTTTTTTTTTTAAACTGAATAGTTTGCGCGAGAGACACTTCCAAAGTGGTAAAATATGTGTCCCCCCCCCTGTAACTTCTAAAATAAGAGAATGATAAAACTAAAAAAAATATATGATGTACATTACCATGTAAACATCCACCAAAAATTAGTTTGAACGAGATCTAGTAAGTATGTAGTTTTTTTAATACGTCATAAATTACGGAACCCTTGATGGGCGAGTCCGATTCGCACTTGGCCGATTTTTTTTCTTAACTTTAATTTACAGGTTAACTGGTTTTACACTACTCTAATCTGTAATTTACCGATTTATTTTATCGAATATTTTGCAAAAACCGGAGTGGCCGCCAACCGGCATTACCGTGGCCGTTAATTGACAAATGTGGCCGCTAACCGGCATTTTGACTACTTTTTTACTTTTCTTGGATTTAATTAGTTGTCACATGCAAGATAACAAGGTACCATTATATTTTCTCGAAAATACTATATTCTTAACATATTTATGCAAACAATAACTATTTTGCCCATAAAGAACACATATTTTTAAGGGTCTGAAGTAGGCAACTCAGCTAAGTGGCCGTTATCCGGCATAACGACCCTAATATAGTCTGTGTATCCAGAAGACTTCAAAGCGTGTTTCCCTCGTATATTATATCTGTTTACTGACTTGCTTCGCCTTTGTGATAACAAACTAATTTACAAGCTTATTTTAAATGAGGTTATGTTTGTCTGTGAACTGTCAAAGTTCTTATCCAAACACTATTTCAATGCAATAGGAGCTATGCCAGTCCCCTGGAGTCATTAAAAAGTTTGTAGACCTATTTTTTTATATTATAGCGTAACGAGGCACAATAATGCAATTGTAACGAGAGAAAAAGAGATAAACAGAAGCAATGTGCCTCGTTACAGCTTTAAGGCCCGGGCAAACCAAACGCGTTTGCGGCGCGCCGTGTTTCCAACGAGGGCCCGCCATTTTTTACTGGGACCGCGGCAGTGCCGCGCTGCTTTGGTGTGCCATGGTAAATCCGCCGCGCCGTTTTACAGATCGCGCAGGCCCGCGTTGGAAACGCGACGCGGTGCATACGCGTATGGTTTGCCCGGGCCTTTACTCTGTCAGTCTTTGTCATCGGTATCATTTTCTTAAAACAAAACCAAATTATTCGTGCTGTTAGAAGCATCGCCATCGTCTTATCGTACGTTCTTATTTAGTTCGAGGTATCGTTAGTACCTGTTTTGACCACCGCTTCAAGGCAATTGGTCGCTCAGTATTAGTCTACCGAAAGAAATGCCCACTTCTTTCATACAACTGATACTATTTTCGAAACTATTTCTATTTTCGACTTAACCATTTTATTTTTAAGCGAATAATGTCAATATTTTGTATACTTACATTTACATTTATATCTGTAATATTAGAAGCACAATGTCAATTTTTATCGCGTTTCAAAAACCCGAACGTGTATAAACCGAGAGAAGATTTATCACTGATGATCGATCGTTATGATGGTGAAGACAAACTAAATAACGAAGATGCTGCTCCTCATAGTACAACTTTACAGTATGACTGGGATGATGACTATGATTACGATGACGATGAGCCTGATTACAACGTCAAAATAAATGATATTGATGAAAAAAGCTCCAATGAGGTAAAAGTATTACACAGGGGACGCTACTCTAGAGATACTTTTCATTGGAGTTTCCGTTTCGAGACATGGCGCTGAAACTGTTCATTTTTAGGTGTTACAAAACAGTCCTAAACTAACTTACTACAAGTAAGATTTTTAAGTTATCCTAAAATGTTTATGGTTTCAGCAAAAATACTGTTAGGATAATAAATAAAGAAATAAATAAATCAAGGGACAATCCTTTATACAAATCGATCTAATCCCAAAGTAAGCTCTAAAGGCTTGTGTTATGGGTACTAGACGACGATATACATACTTATTATATAGATAAATAAATACTTAAATACATAGAAAACATCAAAACCTCAGGAACAAACATTCGTGCTCATCACACAAAAATGTGCCCTTACCGGTGATCGAACCCGGGACCGCTCCCAACTAGTCTAATCGCGTTGTCGTCGATTATCATTACATAAGCATCCCTACTAACCCCACTAATATAATACTACACGTGATTTTTTGCATAGTTTATTACCAGAGAGGGACAGGTTCCCGATCAATTCCGATTGAACAGTGATAATCGACTAAACACGGACGACGACGTACACGCTCGCAGACTAAAGACTTTTATGTAACTATTGAGATACCTTTCATAGATACTTCCTTAAAGGGCTCGTAAACGTGTTCGTTTTTCGGCAATTTATTGCTGGAATTCGGGCTATCCTCAAAAAGATTACATATTCTATCATTCATGGGAACAAAAAGTTTGAATGTAAGTTTTGAGGATGGCCCGTATTGCAGCAATATATCGCCGTTTAGGTGCCCATTAATACTTTGTATATTTGCTGCATGATATTACGTTAACTTATTGGCATTTGATTCCAGTTGGAGCAGTACAGACCGACTAAAAATTGGCCGAAGCCTGCCACGTACAGGTCAAGCTACGAAGACACAAAGGTAAGCTCATCATTATCATCAACTTTTATACGTCCTATTGCTGACCACAAACTGCCAAGTCTCTCTCTCTATGATAGGAGACATAGGCAAACACATCTTTGAATTATTTTGAAAATGAATGAAGGTCTCCTTGATTTCCTTCACCGGAATGTCGTAGCAAAGGTCATAAAGTCTATTCCGGACATTATATGAAATCAAAGTGGTGTGAGCCAGGATATGAACCTGCGATCTGCATGAATTGCCCAAACCCAAAGCCTCATTAAAATCCACAAAAATTTGCCATGTCATTCTCTCGCATGCAAAGCTCTTCACTCGTTGACGAAGACGTCCTGTCTCCACTAGAAAGGAACTCGACGGCGGCAGAGTGATCGAGGTCAGGTATCTTCAAATTATTTAACTCAATAAATTAATCTGGATTAATCCTGATTGAACAGTTATTGACTTAACACGGATGACAACCGACACGGTCGTAGACAAAAGACAAGGTATTTTAAGTATGTAGCTACTGAGAGACCTTTTATATATAGATGATTCCTTATACTGTGTATTTATGTTGCCTGATATTACGTCAACTGATTTGATTCCAGTTGGGCGAGTACAGACCGACTAAAAATTGGCTGATGCCTACCACGTACAGGTCACGCTACGAAGACCGGACAGTAAGTTCATTGTCATCAGCTTTTATACTTCCTACTGCTGGCCACAAACTGCCAAGTCTCTCTCTATGAGAGGACGCATAGTGAGAGGGACTTGGCAGTGGACCCCACGCGGATTGGAGACTTCTGACACACCTTTGAATTACTTTGCAAATGAGATCAGGTATCTTCAAACTATTTGTCCCAACAGCGACACTGCCTTTCCCACAATCGTATGGCCAAGAGCGCCAAGACCATTACAATGCATTATTTCTCGGCATTGCACGATCGATGCCAGGGAAGCTTAACGTATTTCATTTTGCAATGCGCTCGTAGTACGGAGACCTCTGAGTTAATGCTTAAAGACTTGCGTAAATAGACGGATTTAATAGATTTCAGGTCATCTGTGTTGTTTCTGAAGATATAATTTCCAAGAAAACTAATCTGTTTTTTGTTCTTACATACTCATCCTTAATCTTTGATGTCAAAATGTACGAGCATTATGAATGATGGGTGTCCAGCCCAAGTTAACTTTTTAATAAATTTACGGGCACATTTTTTGACTACTGAACTCTCGAACTTGGTACACTGAATTTACTGGAAACAGCTTTGACTCACATAGAAATTAAGTCTACTCACCAGCACTGGCCTTATGGCCGTAATACCCTGCGTCCCTCGAGACATGGCAGAATAGTTTATTTGAAAATATTATTATTGAAATTTTTATACCAATTTTGTTTAAAGAAGGGTTATTACCAGTCTTTGTATGTTAATATGCTTTTATCTACACCCATATCATAAAACCTCCATTGGTTAATCAAAAACCTTAGGAAATGACCACCATTTTGACAACCAATTAGGAAAAACCAATGCTGCGATGAAGAAATAACATGACTTCTTTATCGTTTTTAGTAAAGAAAAGAGATTAAATTTGGAACAGCTGTCAAAACTCAAGTGGTCTCTATTCTAGTATCCATAGATATTAAAACAGTTATTGATACGAAACGTCAATTCAGTATGTTTTTTAAATATAAACTACACAATATTTGATCTCGAGTGACGTGAGAATAGAGACTTCATCCGTTTGTCTATGATTTAAAAAAAAAATGGTCTTGACGGAGGGCGCCATGTTGGTGTTTTGCTGAACGAAAGTAGAATTGTTGTTGAATTGAATAGAAAAAGTTGTTTGTAATTTACATTTTAGTTGAAAATATGAATAGTAAGTAGTCTTCTCGGAGTGTGTGTGATGTGAAAATGCGCCGGATATCGGAAATATGCAGCCACGATTGCAACAAATAACTTGTTGCCAGAAAATATTGTTTCTGAACCCATCATGGAGGATTTATAATATGTGTGTAGATAAAGTTATGTATGCAACTCTGCATAATTTGGCCTTAAAACACAAGTGCGATCTTATTATGAAACTCGCCTATCGGCTCGTTTCATGAAAACCGCACTAGTGTTTTAAGGCCTATCATTATGCAACCGTTGCATAAACTACTATTATGTGTATTGTGTTCTCTTTAAATTAATATTCATTACATTTTTACAAGCTTCTTATCTAACTTCGCTTGTTATTGGTTAGTATGATATTTGGGTTAAATTTTCAACAAGTTCTCGTAACCGGAAGAACACAATAATGTTACAATGCAACATTATATCGTACACCGGGCAAACATGCTTGTCATAAAAATAAAAATAAACTTATTACAAATGTGGTTACGACCTTACGACGTCGGCTTCATATTAGAGCCCGCGCACACTTTGATGACATTCCGCAGTCGACCTAAGTTTTGTATCTTTGACTGTATTTATTGTTAATGAGTTAGAACGACGGCAAAAGAAAAATGTAATTTGCGCAAAAATATCGTCATTTGCAAGGGTTTTTTGAGGCCTGCGTGTCTATTACTTTAAGTACCTATTACAAATTGGGTGCATAACAAATAGTAGGGGATTCCAACAGGGGATTTTGGGATTTACTTACATCACATCTGACAAACGTATTCGCGGCGCGTTCGTCAGATGTGGACGCACCTTAAGGGGGGATACCTTGCACCCATAAGCCCTCGGCAGCCGTTCAGAATAGTTCTTTTTTTTCAAACCGTCAGGTTAAGAAAATCTCTTCAAATAATCAATGGATTATGGCCAACACGACGACATGACAGCTAAATTAACCGTTTGTATGATAATCTGACGCGCTCAGGTACTTCAATGCGACGATTTCTTTTGCATTTTCAAAAAGATTCCATGAGCGTGCGTCACGACCGAATGGTCTTTTAAAGGAGAACTTTTTCGGGTTTACTTCACATCCCCTCTTTTTTATTCCCATTTTCTACCCCATGCCCGCCCCCACCCCCGCCATGAAAACCAGCAGATTACGGACGGTAGATTACACTATCAATATCTGACGCGCTCGAGTATTCTATGTGACTGTTTTTTTTTGGAGACTCCCTTGTAGACGCTCCTACGGGTGAAAGGGTACACATTGAATAGTCTTTTTCTCTTTTTACCATCTAATCTTCAAAATAAAATAGGTTCCCACGACGCTCGAGTAAATCCCCATTTAGCATCGTGGGCTCCCCTGCTAAAAATCATACAAAGTACTTTTCTTTAACAGACCCCTGTGTACTATGACTATAAGGAAGAACCCTGGAAAAGTATAACCATTCGCATGATGAAGACAATAACTCCATTTACATCTCCGATGACACAGTCACGACGTACGATGATCTGGAAGGATCTTTTCCCACCATTGAGGAAAACAATTTCTGATAGATACCAACTTACTACGCCAACAGCTTGGAATAACATCGGACATAAAGATGGGAGACATTTTGGAGCTGCTTTGGACAAGTACTTACACCGGAAGAATAATCCTTCACGAGGCTTTACCGCTTCCAACAGAGCTGATGCTACAATAAAGCCCAGACGCACATCAACGGAGTCTGGAAACTTGGATAAATTAGCTTCCGTTATTTTAGCTGTTTTACGTGAAACGACTGATATTCCGGGAAGCCCAAATGGCCCAAAGAGTTTTTTACGTATAGACACTACACAAGTAATGTCGCCATCTTTAACAGCTGCTTCTACTGGAGCCTCTTCTACTGATTTTTCACCAGAAACGCTTAAACTTTCTCCACTCAATACTCCTACTGCTATCTCTCTAGCTGTGTCTATAGATATAACCGTGCCACGGCAAACCCCTAACATTCCAACAACATTGAAGTCTGAAGATGTTCCGGACTTGCTTTACGCTGAAGTAGCTATTCAATATTCACCCACACGTACTTCTATAGAAAAAACCACAACAGTAATGCCTAAACAGGACAATATTAGTCAAGAAAATACTATTACCCGTTCTCCCAATCCTGCTTCTACGGCTATTTCTACAAATATTTTCGTTTCAAAGAAAATGTCTCAAATTCCACCAACATTGAATGCTGTTTCTACAATTAATACGTCTAAAACTACAATAATATCAGAGGATGGGTCAGGCGTAATTTTTTCTGAAAACTCAGTTACGCTTGCTGATAATGCTTTCGCTCTTATTCCAATTTTACCAACTACTATGACTACTCCTATTACTACTAATGCTTCCACTCCTGTTCCTCTTTTACCCGCAGCACCAGAAAAAACGACAGCAATGCCTAAACAGGATAATCTTAGTCAAGAAAACACTACTACACATTCTCTCACTATTGTTAATAATGCTGTGTCTACAGCGAATACGTCTAAAACTACAATAATATCTGAGGTTGGGTCAGGTGTTATTTCTTCTGAAAACTCTGTTACACTTGCTCATAATGCTTCCACTCCTGTTCCGATTTTACAAACTACTATGACTACTCCTATTACTATTAATATTTCCATCCCTGTTCCACTTTTACCTGGAGCACAAGAAAAAACAACAGCAATGCCTAAACAGGATAATCTAAGTCAAGAAAGTACTACACATTCTCTCACTATTGCTAATAATGCTGGTTCTACAGCTAATACGTCTAAAACTACAATAATGTCAGAGGGAGGGTCAGGTGTTATTTATTCTGAAAACTCTGTTACACTTGCTCATAATGCTTCCACTCCTGTTCCGATTTTACAAACTACTATGACTACTCCTATTACTATTAATGCTTCCACCCATGTTCCCCTTTTACCTGGAGCACAAGAAAAAACAACAGCAATGCCTAAACAGGATAATCTTAGTCAAGAAAACACTACTACACATTCTCCCACTATTGCTAATAATGCTGTTTCTATAGTTAATACGTCTAAAACTACAATAATATCAGAGGGAGGGTCAGGTGTTTCTTCTGAAAACTCAGTTAAGCTTGCTCATAATTATTCCACTCCTGTTCCGATTTTACCAAGTACTATGACTACTTCTATTAATACTAATGCTTCCACTCCTGCTCCTTTTTTACCTGGAGCACCAGAAAAAACAACAGCAATGCCTAAACAGGATAATCAAAGTCAAGAAAGTACTACACATTCTCTCACTATTGCTAATAATGCTGGTTCTACAGCTAATACGTCTAAAACTACAATAATGTCAGAGGGAGGGTCAGGTGTTTTTTCTTCTGAAAACTCAGTTACGCTTGTTCATAATGCTTCCACTCCTGTTCCGATTTTACCAACTACTATGACTACTCCTATTACTACTAATGCTTCCTCCCCTGTTCCCCTTTTACCTGGAGTACTAGAAAAAACAACAGCAATGCCTAAACAGGGTAATCTTAGTCAAGAAAGCACTACTACACTTTCTTCCACTGTTGCTTTTAATGCTGTTTCTACAGCTGCTCCCATTTTAACTACTACGTCTAAAATTACAGTAATATCAGAAGTTGATACAGGTATTATTTCTTCTGATAACTCAGTTACGCTTACTCATACAGTTTTATCAACTGTTTCGATATTCCAAACACCGAAGGCTGGACTTGTCTCAGATCTTCTTTACCCGGAATTGGGTTTATCAGATACTGCTTTAAGCTATGTTAAAACTACGACTCAACATGCTAAGCCCATTAAAATTTGCAAAACCAAAAAAAAAACACTTTGTGACCGTCGGAACATGAATGATAAAAATAACTGGAAATGCTATACATGCGGCCTAAACGAGACAAAGTTTGGTTCTCCAACATGTTACAATATATTCGATCGCAGTGAGCAAAGACACAGCTATGTGCGGCGGTGGTACCAAAGCAAATGCTCGGGCGATAATTTCGTTGGTGGGTGCTTCAAAAGGTATCTGGACGTTGGTGTAGAGTATAACGAACGTGGGTGTCGGACTTGGCCGCCAATTAAAGGGAAGTCCTATGTATCTAAGAGGCTGAGCAAACTGGAGTATATGCTGAAGCACGTGTACAATGGTTGTGTGTCCAGCCCGCACGCAATACTAGTGCCGTTTAGACGTCAGGTCAAACTGTACGCGCGTTTTTACGCGTGTGTATGTCGTGGGCGTTACTGCAATGGCGCTTCTTCTATTATGCCTCATTGCAGTTTCATAGTTACATTTGCTTTTATTGTGTTGTTATTGAACCGATTTCAAACCCTTTTGTTAATGAATCTTGGCCCATATTCTGCTTCTACATAGTGCATGTAGTTGACCGAGCGAGCGTCGAGCGAAGCGTCTCCAATTCAGCTTGGGAAAAAATGCTTTCGTACGTCCAGCGAATGTCCGTCGGCTGTCCGTCGGCTATCCGGCGTCTGTCTATTTGTTCTCGTCTATAGGTCGCATTTTGCAACCGATTCTCGTGAAATTTTGTGAGCTGGTTCGATAATTATATATAATCTTTTTGTCGATTCAGTATTTAAATATTTTTCAAAATGGCGGAGATATGGGTTTTTTTTCCAAATTACAGACTTATTTAGGGTTTTGGTAAACTGACCCGACCTATGCCGATGTATGGGAATATCAGTTTTCAAACGGCAAAGCTAACTTTGTCGCGAGGTCTAAGCTCACGGAGCTACTAGTTATCTATTTATTTTATATGTTCTTTATATTTAGTTATATTCCCATTGGGTTTATAACGTTGATCATCCTAATCAAAAAGGACCCTACGAGGATTCCGGATACGATATTCTTTAACGCTACTATATGTATATGATAAATAGATTCGCAGTTACACAAAAGAGATAGACGTACAGAAGACAATCTACATACAAGTGCACTCGAACAAACGCACACACAGACACTGCTCACGGGCACGATATCTCGGAGTCGTTGGGAGCAGTGCGCGAGCGACTACCGTCTGCTTCACACGTCGCATGTAGATTTTGAAGACATTCAGATGTATTGGTTTTGTAGTTTTGTATTTTAGTAAATCATTGTTTAAGTCTAATGTAAGGAATTTTAATAAATATTGAACAAATATAAACAGTCTTTTATTTATGAAAACATCTTAACATTTTCTAATCTAGAATCAAAACGTATTTTTTACCCTAGATTGTAATAGGGGATTTCGAAATCATTAAAGATGGTGTATGTTTTTTAATAATTAACTACTCTTAATATTTTAAGTATAATAAATAAAGCAAAGGGCATTTCACAATGTATCATTTGATTTTTAGCAGTGTCCATTTTTAACTATCAGATTATCAATAACACTATAAAAAATATGAGTTCTTTACATTTTACAGTGAATATTGATATTTATGTCCCTCTTCTGGTTTTCTAGTGTCAGTTTTTTGTTCACTTATGCTGTCAACGCTGTTTTGTCTTCTCAGTGACTTTGCAATTAAATCACTTTGTTTTTTGCTATTACACTTCTTTTTGTCAGGTTCTGTATCTTTAGTTTGAAGGCAATCTTCGTCACTTTCTGTTGTACTGATAGTTATCACGGGTATCACTGAACCACCATCTGACTGTTTTGAATGCGTACTGGTTACCGATACTTGCTTTTTACCAAGTTTCTTTTCATTCACTTCAACAACTTGACTAGTTGTAAATCTGGATTTCTGTGCTGCCTTGTTACGATTCTCGACAGCTGATTTTTCAGTGCGATCCTCTTTATCGACCTTGACTTTTAGGTTCTCAATTTCATGAACTTTAGTTTTGATATTTTCGATACGTTTGGCTTTGAGTTCAACGTTTTTTCTATCAGGATTTATAATAGTTATATCTTTGATTCTCAAAACTTCTCTTGGTAGAGTCTCGTGGAAATCTGTGTCGGTTTCATCACCATTGTGTGGTGAGAGTGATGATAAATCAATCTCTGAAATGTCTGATTTCTTATCTACAACCTGTCCGACTAAGTTGGCCAGGAAGCTACCTGAAAAAAAAAATTGGGAGAGTTCAGTAAGGATTTCATCCATTTACAGAAAATAAATTATAGACTAATTCAATGATACCTTATCTTTTGAACATACACACAAAAAAGAAATAGATTAATAAGAAGTATATATGTCATGTTTGGCTTCATTGGCAATTCACGAAGTAGGGTGGTTATGTTAACATTATCAAAATCAATCAGAATTTGGATATTTATATCGAAATATAATAAGTATGGAAATATACTCAAAACCTGCTCCGCTTACTTACTGCAGAGGGTTGAGCTTATACAAGTGCCGAATCGTCTCTCAGTCAGTCAGCAAGACTAATAATAAGACTAATTCATTAGCAATAAGATTCCTCGTGTCAACTCTTGTCAAAGTGATATAATAATAGCCAATCATTGCAAAAAATTGTTTTATTAACTTTTATTATTGGCTGGTGGCTCCAAGATGCCCTGAATCTTGGCATTTAGCGACTATTGAGCTAACACCTATAAGAGTTTGTTAATAGAATAAGTTTCAATATGTCACTTATTCACTGAGCGCATGCCCGGCGTATGCGATCCGGTTTCGAAGAGGATGGATAGTGTCATTTTGCGTTACTCTTCCTTCCATAATTATTTTATTTCGATGTTTTTTATAAAAAAAGTCTTTGCAATTTAATGAGAGAATTCGATACCTTTCTTTTTAATTGGTTTTTGCTGCATTTTACCGTCTTCTGTTGTAGCTTTCCAAACATCAGAATCTATTGACTTGCCCATCGGTAGTCCGGGTAACGCCTTCTTCCAGCGTGCAAACGGAGTGTTGTCAATTGCAGATTGTCCTCGTCTCTTCGTGTCAACTAGTTGGAACATCTTGCGTCGCTCTTCTGTACGTTCACGGCGTAGCTGAATCTTAAAACAAATTGGCATTTTGTCAACCAAAACCAAAGCCGAAGTGAAAAAAAAACATTCTTGACAAAGTTACAATATAGTTCAAATTTCCAGACTATAATACATCAACGACATTAGTCAATCAAATCAAAATAATACTCAGAGCTCTAGCACCAATGTTACACTTAATACAAAAATACATGGACTGGCAAAACGCTTACCTTCAAATCATTATTGGCTTCTCTCAATGAATTTGTTAAAGATATCAAATAGTAAATAATCAGTATTAATAGCACCAGCAAGGGAATAACTATGGCAGGCGATGCTATGTACTCCACAGCAAAATTGAGTGACTTCGGCAGTAAAGCGTACACATTTTTAGTCAGAATCTCATAGATCTTTTCATATTCCGAGAAAGGCCCACAATGCCATGATGGTTTAACCCAGACTATAGAATATCCCACTGGCAATACGCATAAAAATAGCATAGTTAACAGTAAACCTAAATAGAAATTGTTGCTTTTAGACACCCTGAAGACCACTTCATGTGGTACATTGCACGTCATGACTGCCCAAGAGCGCAAGTACATCATAATGACCAGTTTGAACACATTTAAAACTACTAAACCGGGCGAAAAGAACATGCCCATCCACACCATTCCTTGGTTGTTTATCAGGTGGAGAATATTCTCGGCTATTTTAAAATCTCCATATTCAGGGAATCTTTTCTCGAGATCCCAACACCAACAGCCGTTCATATATCTGACAAATAAAGCTCGGAAGAAATCCATAAATAGTGTGCTGAGTATAAGGATGACCTGTAAGCAAAGCTTTATTAGAATCTTTAATTTTGGCACACAAATAAATACCAAAATTAAAAAGCGTACCAGCAAAATTACTTGTTTGTAATACAACATTATGTAAGGTTAAAATGAGTGTCGGAGAGTAAAATGTATTAATTGCCGAATTTTACATATTTATAGAACATCATTCGTGTATATTCGATATGAATCGTAACTTAAGAGGAGTGTGAACTTACGGTTTTTCATACAAAAGGCGATAACGATTTCCACCTCTTAAATGTTAACCGATGTTGACTAATTTTTGATAGGTGGTCAGTCAAAACACAATCTAGGTCTATACGTTTTGATTTTTTGACTATAATCATTCAATTTTAATTGTTGTTTCAGTATTCTCATACAAAACTAATTTCAGCAATTATTTGGCTTTGTTGATCTTTAATCATTATTCAAAAAACATACAGAGTATAGACCTAGATTTTTTTCTGACTGATAACCTATCAACAATTTCGGTTAAAATTGTAGGGGTGAAAATGGTTATCGCTTTTTATATGAAAAGGGTGATTCTTGCCGTTGGTTTACATTCCTCTTAAAGCTGGCCATTCAAAACTACAAGGGTTGGCAATTTATTGAATGCTCATGGAAATACGGATGTTATTGATCAGCTACTGGTGTTTCTCTAATTACCAAGTCCATCACAGTCAGCTTCACTAATTCCTGCCCAAACATTGTTTCCCAACATAATTTTAATAGCTTCGAATGCGTCCTCGAGCTTAAGTTATACATCTTCCTCTTTTCTTCATCAAAATAAACTAAATCTACTTCTGAAGCATTAGTCGCATTCACTGTTAATGTTCCATTAATTTTAAGGTCTACTACCCATGTAGTCACATAGCACTTCTTTTCATACACTTGACAATTTGACATGAATATCGTTTGCGTTATGTTTTGTGCTTCGCAGTTCATTGTACAATTAAACATATTTGGACAAAATTTTACTACTTCTGAAGATCGAGTGGTAGATAAGTCGAATGTTGTTCCTTCTTCTGTCCCCGTAGTTGTAGATTCTTCTATGGTGACATTTATATCGAAATCATATTTTTCTGTCGAGTTAGAGGTAGGTTCCGTATCCAGATTATATGTATATTTCGTCAAGCCATTTCCAGTTACAGTTGAATCAGAAATTGTAGTATCATCATATGCATTTCTCGTGTCACTGAATTCAGTGGTAATATCTTCGATTGTACTTCTGGAGGCTTTTGAATCGATGGTGCTTTCTTCAAATGTACTTGTAGTATTCCAAATAGTATTAGTATTCCAAGTAGTATTATCTTCAAAAATACTTGATATTTCTTCTCGGATGGTTGTAGACTCAATTGTACCGTTTTGGCCAAATATGTCTGTAGTATCCGTGCTGTTAAATTTATCGTACATATCTGAGCCTGTATAGTCGGTGTTCGTCCATTCAGCACTAATTCTTTTAGTAGGTTGCATACTGTCGGATTTAAGTGTTGTTGACTCATCGTAATAATTGATCACAGTATCTTCGCCACTTTCATCTGATTCTGTAGAAAAGTCATAACGATCAATACTAAATCGTCTTTCTAGATCTTCTAGAGGGTTGAAAGTTGTAGAAATTATATTTAAACTATTGTTTTGTATCAAATTTTCGGCCGGTAATATCTCAGAAGGCTCGCGTTCGGGTAGATTAACGGTTGCTATTTTATTGTTATTTACATCATGTCTTTGGTTATTAGACTTGGTGTTTAATTTAGAAGTTTCTTCAGGATTTATTTTGATTGTTTTAGCTATAGTTTCTATAGCTGAGAGTTTAGTAACAGCCGCTATTGTCGGTATTACAAAGAGCATGTCACATGGTAAACAAGCTTTTTGAATCTCCGAGCAAAGTATGGGTACTGTTATGGCTATCGTTCTGTTAATGTCAATTGTACTATTCATTATTGTGGAGTTCTCGTTCAAAATCGGTTTAAGCTCTTCTAGCTCTTGGCTCATACCCTTTATTTTATTAAATAGGGCAAATATGAGAGAGAACAAGTTGAGGAGGTTGAGTATCATTATCCTGCAATAGATAAATATGAAAATCAAAACAGTGTCTGTCGCAGATATTTTTATTATTAGTGGTAGTAAAAATACCTAGCCAATTGCCATCGCAGCTGCCTCCTCGGATGGTAATGTTCCAAGTAACCCAGGAGCTCAAAGAAAATTGGAAATGTCATAGAAATAAGTGTAACCACTATGGTGGTGAGGTTCTCATGTAACCAACTACCCGGTTTCTTGCTGTCGTTTGATACGACATTGATTACTGCAAAAACTGATATAGCTAAGAGACCCAAGACGCATAAGTTCACAAAGGCTCGGAGGGAGATAATCCGCCAGCTGAAAATGAAGTAATTTATATTAATGCGTCATTCAGCCTGGTTCTATATAGAGGAAGTCGCAGACCAAAAAAATCTCACACAATTTTACATGGTCCAGTGCCGTGAACCTAAATCGATAACATTGGAAAAGTCTTGGTATACACCAAAACTTATTTGGTCAATTTTGTTGACAGAACTCAAATATCTTTAAATGGTGCGATGAAATCAAAAATGACCCAAATTAGTCGATGATATCGAGAATGGTTACTTCAGCTGATATGTTTCCCCATACAAGCCAGCGCGCGATAATTTAGGTCGACATTTCAAAGTCGTCACCTGAGACATCGAATGAACCACTTATTTTTTTTTTTCTTTTTGAAAATAGAGAGATGTCGAAAAAATACTATTATTAATTGGCTTACTTTCTGAGGTCCTTTTTCTTCTCGGCTTCTTCAAGTAGGGCTTCTTTGAACCCGAGTATAACCGAAGCCGCACGATTGTGGGCTGTCTCCGCGTTCCCGATCATGAAGTCCCAACCCGTGAACAGCTTCCAGGAGAATATGCACTCGTCCTCTTTCTCAGACAACTTGGACATCCGGGAGTTTTCAGCCATTCTGAAACCCACGTTATCAATAGTCTTGAAAAAGTCAGGTATGGTTAGGTTTAATGTTAGAACTATGATATAAATAAATAAAATAAATGCTTAATTAGGCTAACTGAAATTAGGAGAGAGGATCATTCATACCATGGAATTATCAATGTAAATAAAAATAGTTGGGCTCATGCTTCTGAAACGATCTTCCTTAATCATAATAATATAAAAAAAGCTAACATCCTAATGACCAACTAAAATAATGTTAGGATTTGGACAAGTTGAATGCACAATCTTAAAGTAACATGAACGTCATGTCATCCAAATATAGAACTTACTTCCTCAATATAGCTACGAAACTATAGATGTACACGACCAGACCCGTCAGAAAATATGCTAACGGCATTCTGTATTGCGGACGCTCAATGCTGCTGTAGTACCTGTTAAAATTATAAGTCATAGAAATGTCATACGAAACAAATTGTCGTTCATATACCTAAAAGGTGAAACATTCATTAAATACACATAATTAATCACCTTAGGTTCAGAACTAAGAAAGCTGAGTACCTCGACCCTTGATATTTTTGTTACGACTATATCTGCATGCGGCGTTGTTTCGGCCTATGCGAAGAAAACGTTAATTAAACCTGCCGTTTTCATTAGCTTTTGGCTACAGGAAAGACAATTTTTCACAAATTAAATTAATAATTTGTGAATAAGTCAAGTGAAACAGTATTTTGTTAAACGTACCCGTAGAAGATAGGTGATACTTTTAGGTATCCCTCAAACTCCCAGAGAGTTAGTAAGTTAGTTGCATTATTTCTATCTTCTTCTCTTATTATTTTTCTCTCGCCATCTTTATCCGGGTGAGCGGTTAAACACTGTAATAAACATATTGACTTTTAAGTAGACTAAACCGATTCCAAGCTTCATTTAATGGGTGACCCCCTCACCGAATCTTTCTTAAATGTACCTCAAATGCTCAAACCCATAGCTGCCACGCGCGCGCCGCCACATGCACGTGTAATAATGGGAAAGATCGATATTTCTTTTACTCCCTGTAAAACCTGTATTTGAATACGTGAACAACATACAAAACATAGACGACGAGTAATATAAAGTATGTTATGATACGAGAATATCGCTCTGACGGGGATCAAACCCGTGACCTCTAGTTTCAGAGTGCAACATTGTAACAACTACGGCAACCTGTCGATTATATTATAGGCCAGGAATTTCCAAACTTTTCCACAAAACCGTACATTATTGGTTTTCTCGACATGGCCCGATGTATGCAAGCCCAGACTATTATCGCGGGCCGAATAAGTAGTGCTCGTTGGCTGGTTTCAGCCCGCGGGCCATAATTTGGACACCCGTGATACAGGCCGTTAAGATCCTGCGCGGCGCGCCCGCGGGGCCGCTGAGGTGTGCGGGGTATGGTAGTAGCACTGCTACAAACGTCAAGATTTAGGCAAACGATGTCTCGAGATACGTTGCATTGCAACTCGAAACAATTTTTTTGCAGTGCAATGTACACTTACTTTTCTTCGTATTTAATCAACAAAAATTTATGATCAATTAATTTAGCTGAGGATACACAGACCTCAGGAATGATGACAAAGACGAGCAGAATGAACCCTATAACCAGGTTCACCCAGAATAGCCATCGAAGAAACGTAAAGTAGGAAGCGACGACGGAGCCGAAGTGGGACTCTATCTCCTTAATCCGGAGTTCCCATGGTATGAGGAGGTTGGAGGTGTTCGCGGCTTCACGCTTGAGCTGATGCCATTTCTGGAAACAAGTGAGAAAATAAATTAAACCAACCCTATTAGCATTTAATACTAAAAGCAGTTTTAATATTTATTATATTTGAAAACTGAAAAGTTTCCACTGAAAACCGAAGGGTAAACTAGATGGCGCTATAGTCTATCTAGTTTAACAATCCGAGCTTTGATCACCATAAGCCATCGCCATCGGTGTTGCTTATCTTTATACAGAATGTAAGCACTAAATCACAATAATAATTATAAATGCGAAAGTTTGTGAGTGTAACTCCTTCACGCTTCAGTGACTGGACGGATTTGAGTGAAATTTGGAATAGAGATAGCTTATACCCTGGATAAACAAACAGGCTACTTTATTAGCCGAGGGAACAATGATAACTGAATTCCAAGCGGACGGGGTCGGGCGCAGAATCTAGTATTCTAATAAACTGGTGTATTACCGCTGCCAAGAGAATGTTGAACCTGGCGTAGATGTCCCTGGTGTTCTTGGACTGGGCTAAGCGCTCCTGCAACTGACCCTCGTGACGTTTGATGTAGCCTTTAGCCTAAAATACGGGGATAAGATTATACATGGTGACATCTGAGAGGTAGGTAATCAGAAATCAAATCAAACAGGCATTACCTTCAACAATAGTTAGTTGTTACTCGAAATAAACTCGGTGACTTTTTTAAATTTGGCACACACAACACGTGCTTATTAAATCATGGATACCCTATCATTTCTATAACCTCAAGTCCCCTTGTACTTTATTTAGTACAAATTACTGTACCTCATTAAGACCTGGTATTTTGCTTAAATTGGTTCTAATTTCAACTTTGTCACAATTGATTTAATGTTAAAAACTATTTCCATATTTTGTTCTTATGTTAGTACACTGGGACGGAATAACTACTGGGCATTTAAAATGATAGGACTTACGAGGTTAATACAATACAATTAAAACCACTTTCCTGTCATATTGCGATTATTCTTTTTGACACTTCAGTAGGGTGACCAAATTGTAAGCTGTTACGTTATTTCTTTCGACTAACAATTAAAAATAAAAATTAACTTGTGCTATTACCATGTAAACCAACTTCAGCTTTCTCCGAAGACCAAGCGGCTGCTGTTTGACGGAGCCCAGCACCTCCTTATGCATCCTGATGTTCTTGAAGATTTCCTCCTGCGTCACTGCTCCTTGCTCCTCCATGGATATGGCTGTCCTGAAAGCATAGCCCCCTTTAGTTTCGGTAGGAAATCATACACTGTCTACGGAAATCGCTTTAAACTAAAGTGAGATGCACGGTCAGGTCAGATAAGGTAGATAAGACAAAGGTAGTGAGTGAATTATGCGACATCGGGCAAACTCGGAAACCACGACTATTTCCGAACGCTGTTACCTATAAGTTCGTAGACATGCACACAAGTACAGTTGATCACATAAATTACATTCAAAGGCCGAGGCGTTTTATCGACCACATTGTATTTAAAATTGCAACTTTAGTCACCATATCGCACCTTCGGTGGGACAAGGGCACAATTGTCGAAAAACCTATTTTTTTTTAAGTATACAGAAATGTTCCAAATTATATTTGGAACATTTCTATGTACTTAACAAATTTTTGGGTTTTTCAACAATCATGCCCTTGTCCCACCGAAGGTGCGATATAGTATGGTACAAATTTGATTGTATTTACGTGAAAAATTACTTGCTTATGATTCCCGTGTAAGTGTCAAACATTAAACTTTATTTGAATTTTTGGTATAGGGGCATTTCGCTCACCTTAAGGGAAGTGCACCCAAGCAGCACACAATTCTGATTTGAGCGTTATAAGGGCTGTAGGTATACCTATAGCTCTTATAATGGTTGTATGTTGACTGAGTGGTCACCACCGCCTATGGACATTTCCAACGCTAGGGATCAATGCGTTGCCGATTTAGACGATATTTTTTGGTAAACTTCACATTGCCAATGTTGCGGGCCAATTATAGCGCTTCCGTGTAATGCGGATTGTTGAAGCAACTTATTGTGTGTGGAGTTCGCAAAAAGAAGCACCACAACTTTTATTAATCTTAAGATATTAGTCACACAAATATTCACGTGTGTAGTGTGCCTGCTGGCGTATAAACTTGAAGCCCTAATCTAGCGAAATCAGGAACTGCAGCCCTGGAACACTTACTCTCCAGAGCTGGTGGTGAAGACAGAAGACCGTCGTCTCGTCCTCGTCTCGTCCGGCAGGAACGGAGACGATGTACGTCGACGTCCCTTTCGGGAACGTCGTACGCTACACCGTCGCTGTCGTAACACTGCACTGAGGCTCGCTGAGTAATCCTCATCTTCGGAGACATCTGGAGAAGAGTATTGGTGTACTTGCAACTTTTGACGTTAAGGTTTCTTTAAATGCCGTATTCTAGAAACGGTCTGGAACACCATAAAATACTCCTTTATTAGGGTATATCTCAGAAAGTTTCGAGAACTTAGAACGTTCTTTATGCGAACTTCGTATTAGCTTTGATAAAAATTTGTGTGAGAAGAGATTGACACCAGCGGCTCTAACATGCAAGACCCAAAGATAAGTTTATACCCGTTTATTTCTATGACCATCGTCGGCACTAGTGTGAGAGAGACGCACTTAGAGAGAAGACCGTTTAACTTATCCTTGTCTTGCATGTTAGGTGTCTCCTCTGCTGCACTGGGAGTGAAGAAATGACATAGAATGCGTGCAGATGCTTGTCATCCTGACATGTCGTAAAAGTCGACTAAGGGACGGGTCCTCTCCAACATGGCGGACTATCTGTATGGGCGATGGGCTGATCACCTGTCACCATACGGTTCATCATACCATCTTAGGACTAATTAATCGAACGTGGCCACAAGTAGTCTTGTGGCTCTGCCCACCCCATTAGGGATTTCGGGCGTGATGCTATCTATGTATGTATGTATGTATGTATGTTAGGGCCGCAGTGGAGACTGTGGTAGATTCTGCCCAGGTTACTGAGAGGCAATACTACTCTCACCTGTTGAGTTGAGTTTAATATCAGTCGAGCTGTGTTCATTCCTTTTAAAACGTATTATAAAAGAATCTTGCAAGTTCAATTTTATCCATTTTCTGGTTACAGATGGAGCTGTAATTTTGCATGTTAGGTTTGATTACAGACAGTCCCGGTAAAGGTGAAACTAAATAAAAGGTGGAAGAATTTTCAACTATTTCAATGCGAGGTTTGCTGGTCAGGATTCGACGGCCAGTGCACCGCCTAGCCCTTTGGTAGCGACGCCACTGGGTGGTCACGGGAACTCTGTAATAAAACGGCACAACCTCCGTTTGGTCTCGTTCGATTCGTCTTGACAAGGACTCTGGTTCTGGGTGGTTCTTTTTAGAGTTCCGTACCCTGAGGGTAAAAACGGGACCCTATTACTAAGGCTCCGCTGTCCGTCTGTCCGTCCGTCCGTCTGTCACCAGGCTGTATCTCATGAACTGTGATAGTTAGACAGTTGAAATTTTCACAGATGATGATGATTTTCACGTTTTTATAGATAATAAGTACGGAACCCTTCGTGCGCGAGTCTGACTCGCACTTGGTCGGTTTTTTTTTTATTAAGAACAAATAAAACCTTGTTATAAACATAAATGTTTTATAATTGTAGATCACACCTCCAAGAAAGCGCTTACTTCTTGTAACCTAGTCGGTGTTACGGAGGGTGAGGAAGAAACATTAGCAACAGTACCTCCAGCCTGTGAGAACTTGACTTCGTTGCTGATCGGTGTCTCCGTTGGCAGGTGGAAGAGGTTGACGCCGGTGGAGGCCATGCTAGGGTCGGCCCAGGTTACTGAGAGGCGGTCGACGGATGGCTGCGGGGACGATGGCACGCGCTCGAAGGAACCCTGGAAACACAAGGCATTAGCTACGAAGACCCACACGAAGACACTGCCAGGCAATTTTAACCCTAGATTTAACCCTATAACTCTTATAAAATTACACCCGTTTTTAATCGACTGTGGTTTGGTGACCGACAATGACTCAGGAATATTGCCAATATTTGGGGTAATATCAATAAATGGAGACACTACGTTAAGTATAAGTAACCCGCTAGAGACGTGTCTGTCACACTATAATAATATGTTTGGAAATCTCATTTAAAAACAGTTACTGAGGATTGTTTACCTTACGTAGCGGGAGCTAAGTAGGACTTTGTGCCGTGCCGTTTATTTTAATGAATTTACACATTATAAAGAAACTTCGTATGTGCTTACTTATTCAACACTACTATTACAAAAGTTTTCCCTCACACGCCAAGCATGTCTAAGAAGTAACACGAATTTAAACCTTAAATTAAACGTATGAAGGCCTCTTTTGCCCTGTATGCGCTGACGGATATACGTCATTAGCGTTGTAGTGTTTATTTGTGTTCATATAAAATTTCCTAAACTTAAAATAAGAAACGTCATACTTGATATTGTATAGCACAACGCTGTCAAAATCAAATTTGACGTTTCTTATTTCAAGTTTAGTGTATTTTAAAAGCGAACACACTTTCAAATTGACCCCACTGAAACGTTAAAATAAAATATTAGTGTGTTAAAATTAAGCAAATTGATAATTTATCTTACAAGCAGTAATGTCATCGAGCATTTCACTGCTTGAATTTATCGGTACTCTCATTATACTTTAGCGTCCCTCGCTACGCTCGTGATTCTAGGATCCTTCTCTGCGCTCTGGGTTTAATATTCTACGTCCGCCCGAAATATACCGCTTGTCCCATGTGGCACATTTAACTATTTCCCATTCATCTATGTACCTCGAGTTGTGCGTGCCGGCCGAACATTCATACCCTGTATAATCTTTTTTTTAATCACTTGCATCCATTTGCGAATTGCCCTGTTCCACCAGTTCCATTATTTCCACTTAAAACACACACTCATAGAGATTCTAATTATTTTAGTGGATTGTGCGTATAGGAAAGTCACGCGCGTCATCGTATCTCGTACAATATTTGCGGTTTGATATAAAGAGGATTACATTTTGTGGAGTAAAAATGTTTTTTAGGGACCGTACCTCAAAAGGAAAAAAGAAACCCTTATAGGTTCACTTATTGTTTGTCCATCTCTGTCTGTCAAGACCTTCTCAGGAACGCGTAAAGGTATCAAGTTGAAATTAATATCAAATACTCAAGTCTGCAATTTCTTGAATTTGTGAAAAAATCAACCTTGTAAGTAACCGCAATCAAAAGATACGGCCGTTTATGTCATATATTTTGATACTTTCAAGGGAATCCAGAGGAAACAAAAGGGTAGGGTACTTCCCGTTGACCTAGAATCATGAAATTTGGCAAGAAGCAGTGCCTTACAGCACAGCACAAGTAAAGGAAAAAGTCAGAAAACCGTAAATTTCGCATCCTACTCTTACGCATTACTCATCGTGCGGAAGAGTGGGATGAGAATCTCGCTAGCGCATCGCTACAATATCGCTTGGACGTTCCCGAATCGAGGCGCTGAGCTCGGACAAATAATCGCAAAACAAATACGGAAAAAGAACAAGATGCAATAGAGTCGACAAATGTGTTTGATTATTATTATCTAAAGAGGATATTTTCGCAATTAGCATTTGATCTATTTTAATTGAATTTCTGCCATAGCTTTATAACAGTGAACTGCAGCATTTTATGACAACTAAAATTAGTGAATCTATTTGTTGTTATTTCGAAATATTTTAAGTATAGTGAATTTAAAACGGTCAAAAGGTGCCGATGAGATATTGTGTGCAGTATGTAACATTCGCATTAATTGAACATTTAAAAGATACCGTTTACAAACATTTCAGCTCCAGAAGTCAGAAAGAGAATTTTGGGTTGCGGTTATAAATATAATAGAGATGTTTCCTGGGTAAAATAATAATAATTCTAATTAGTCCTTCAATTACATTATCAAAAAATATTTGAACACGTATTTTTTGCTTTATCAAATCTATCAAAATTGACAAAGATAACGCGCACCAAAATTCGGGAGTAGGGGCTCACGACGTCACTTAATTGTAAAAAGTGTGCAAAGTCGTGACGTCACGCGGAACTTCAACACACTATATCTTCGTAATTTTTTGTTTAATTGACTAAAGAAAAAATGTATGTTCAATATGTTTTTATAATGTAAATGACGGACTAATTAGATTTTTTCTGGAAGCTCGCCTATTGAAAAATACAATTAAGAATATTGTACATAATACGGCTCTATTATTTCCATTTCCATTTGTTTTGCGATGATTCGTCCCAACACTGCACAATACATATTACTGAACAAATCCTGAAAATTTACAACACTAATACAAGTATGTTATGATTTTTAAAGGATATTTCTTTTTAGATACGTATTTAAATGTATTCGAATCTAATTTATACCACGTTATAGCCAAGAATTGGTCCTCCGAAAGTTAAGCAGAGTTAAGGAGGAAACAAATGGAATCCTTATAGGATCACTCGTCTGTCTGTTCATCCGTCTGTCACAGCCAGTTTGCTCCGAAACTACTGGACCGATTGAGTTGAAATTTGGTACACACATGCAAGTCGGTGACCGCAACACGGTGGTGTAACGTAAGTAAATAAATGAATTTTAAACATGGCGACCACATTTGGGAGATCCATATGAAAATGTTTATTAAACTTTATCGCGCTCGTTGTGAAAATCTTAATATATTATTTTTTTTTATTTTAAGATAGAGATAGAGATATTAGTTTTGAAGATATTTAAGAAAATAGGCGAAATTTTACCAATTCACCATCTCCGAAACGACTGAGCCTAAAATTTTGAATAAAATACAGAAAATATTAATACTGGAAAACCTATAAGAAGTATTTAAAGTAAGATAGTAAATTTCAGATAATCATGCACGGAACGGAACTCTCCACACGAGCTTAACTCGCACTTTCCGATTTTTTTTACAATATCCGTAGGTATATCAAAAGTTTTGGCCTGTATGAAGAAAACATGAACTTACGTCACCGTTGTAAAATATCGTTTTTACAGTGCATTTAAGAGGATTCTATCAAATATTTCTATACAGAAAGGGGAAATGTTTCTACCCCACTTAATATTAACATCATCATTTTTGACAAGTTACCAAACTAAATTCTAAAATACTGATGTATTAGTGTTTTCATACAGAACATAT
The DNA here is from genome assembly GCA_947859335.1 of Tortricodes alternella. Taxonomy (NCBI): domain Eukaryota; kingdom Metazoa; phylum Arthropoda; class Insecta; order Lepidoptera; family Tortricidae; genus Tortricodes; species Tortricodes alternella. Next base: position 2,050,897 of record OX401970.1, read on the forward strand.
TTCTGCCATAATCTCATTATTAACAATTTATAAATCTATAAACCTAGATTTTACGTACCTGACATCATATAATTAAACCGTCAGAATCAGTTATCATTTAGAAGGGTATAAACGTTTTCACAATTTGTATGAACAGTGTGATTTTTGCCGTTAGTTCCCAGTCCTCTTAATATAGGTTAAACAATTTAAAAAAAGGGAACTGCTTCTCACAAATACTCGTACAAACAAGAGGTTTCTTTATTAAGAGGACTGTGAAGCAACGGCAAACATTACCCTTCTCATACAAAAGGATACAACTATTTCCACCCCTTAAATGTTAACCGATTCAAACTCTAGGTCTACACGTTTTTTGAATATTGATTAAAGATCAACAAACTCAAATAATCGCCGAAATTCGTTTTGTATGAGAATACTAAAACAACAATAAAACTGAACTTAAAGATTACAGTGAAAAAATCAACGTATAGAACTAGATTTTTTTCTGACTAACCTATCAAAAATTGTTTAACATCGGTTAACATTTAAGGGGTGGAAATAGGTTCACACCCGTCTTAAGGTTTTTGACCACTCATTTAGTAATAAAATTTAACGATTGTAGAAGTAACACTCGCAAAAAGAACTTTACCGTGTCAGAGTGGCTCCTGCGACGGCGGCGACGCGACTGTCCGGAACAGAGTCCATTGGCACATAAATTAAGTTATTTACGAGTATTTTGCGTACCGTAAACACCTGAGCGATATTTTCCACTAGGGTGCTTTTTAGGGTTCCGTACCTCAAAAGGAAAAAACGAAACCCTTATAGAATCATCTAATAGGGTCTGTCAGTCTGTCACAGCCAATTTGCTCCGAAACAACTGGACCGATTGAGTTGAAATTTGGTATACATATGTAAGTCAGTGACCGCAACACGGACGCTTGACGTAAACATAAGAATTTTAAACACGGCGGCCACTTATGGGGGCTGAAATTAAAAAGTAAAACAAGTTATGCTACCTATATCGTGTGACATATCAAATGAAAGGGCTTATTGTGAGGATCTTAAATATATTTTCTTTTGAATGTCAAGTTAGATTAGTTTAGAAGTTATTTAGGAAAATAGGCGAAATTGACTATTCCCCCCTTATCTCCGAAACTACGGGGCCTACGATTTTTATAAAAATACATAAAATAGTTCTTTACTTATAGATTACAGGAAAACTTTTAAGAAGTCTATGGTATTTAAAGTAACATAGGAAATTTCAAATAATCATGTACAGAACGAACCCTCTCCACGAGAATTTAACTCACACTGGTCCGGTTTTTTATTTGGCTAATAATATATAGCTAGCTGGGATTAATATTACCGAAGTTAAAATGTATCACTTTGATGCGTTTTTACCTACAAATTTCTATTAGACGTGACCTTTTTGATTGATCACAAGCTCTTACATGCCATAAATACATTTGATTGTCTTGTGAATTAAATAGTATATCTTTCAGTGTGCGTTCTTCTTAATATCGGAAATTAATATGAACGGCGTTGCGGGTGTGGTGGGAAATAACTTGGAATTGAGTATAATCGCGTACAACGGTGTGATAATTAAAATAATATAAAATATTATAGACCTTGAGAGTGCTGTTAAGAGGAAAGACTACGGTATCATAAAATTATACTTTTAAAACGACTTTAACCTTTTCAATGCCAATGACGGATATATCCGCACCACTGGTTCAGCGCCAACGATGGATATATCCGCCAGGGTATACAAGATAAAAGCGCCCTACATGAGTTTGACGCAAGGTCGAAATTCGGTTCAGAATTAACCGATTATGAAAATCTTTTAATAATGATGTCAGCTAGGTCAAAAAGGATTATAGTTTTTTAATTTTTTAATAATGTTTATACTAAGGATATTATGGCAAAAACAATTTTTGAATGAAAACACTAAAAAAGAATAAAACAAAGAATAACAAAATAAACATTTAATGGGGTAATAAAATTTTCTCTTTTTTAAGAATTTATTGCGTTATTATTCTAAGATTGTACATTGAAACTATCGAGATCTGCTTTTTAACGGTCAAAAATGTTTTCTTGATCTTGACAAAATGACTTTTTGGACAGATTCGGAAAGTAAATTTGTATTGGCTCACCCAAAAAATGCTTGAAATTCTCAGAAATTATTTATCTTTATTGTTATAAATAATGCTAAATTCATTCTTATTTGTATAACATTGGAATACCGTTCAAAACTTTTGACAAATTGAATTTTTGGATACGTTTTTATAGAAAGTATACGACTAAGCACTTTCGCTGTTGATTGTCCACAATGATATAGTTTCGTTGATCACGCTCTGCACGCCGCCGCTAAATGGTCCTTAGCCGACAACAGCGGAGAAGGTTATGGTTCATAACTGTTGAGACAATGTCTGACTAGAGATAAATGGTTACGGGTGGCGTCCACAAACTGAAAATATCACGAAGCAAAATGTGTTCTAGCATCCGTCATATTGAATGTCAGGTGACGTCATATGCCCGGGCATGTTGCCTGAATTTGTTAAAATCGGTTCAGTAGTTTCCTAAAGCACCGTGTAGCGTAACTATTACTAGAAAAACAACGCTGCCAGACTTGAGGGGGGCGCGGGGTTTTTAAAGCGCTGTGATTGGTGCGTTCGACTAATGACATACATAGTCATCTGAGTTTCTTGCGGCGTTTCTTCTCAGCACATGTCACCTTTCGAAGCGCTGGTAGATTCAGACATGTAAAAGAGCCCGTGAGGCCTACTTGCAAAATAAATATTTTCATTTTCATTTTCATATTTACATAATCGCGAAAATCATAACTCCTTTTTGCTTCGCTGCAATCGGGTAAAAATAGTGCATATTTATGCATATTCAAATGAGATTTCAATATAAACGAGCATGGCAACTAGGTGTGCCAGCGACTGTTTGTTTTTTTTTTTTTTTTTAATGGCTTGAATGAAGTAGATATCTTAGTTTTTTCAATTAAAAATTAATTATGTAATTTTTTAACTTTATTTGTCATCTTTTGCAATTTCATAATTATTTCCTTGCATGTGACCTTATTTCAAAATATAAAGCTGTGTTCTCACTAACTGCGCCCATGCCGTGCTGTTTGGCACTATATCTTAGTGAATGAATGACAATCGACGGTACTTATTTACTTCAGTCAATAGGGTTGTCAACTTAGCAGAAAAATTAAAGACAAATTGCTTGATTTGATTTGACTTTGATATTCGTTGGCAGGGATAGTTCAATCGTCGTCGTCATTATTTTAGCTGAAAGAAGTCCACCGGTGGACATAGGCCTCCCCCAACGACCTGGTTTTAGTTCTACGACCGATATGCCCCGTCTACTGCCTTTAAGTTTAGTCATTTTTTGGGCTTTGTCGGTAACTCTAGCTAGTTCTTTTGTAGATCTTCTCTATTATAATTCGATCTTGTAGTGAAACTCCGAGCATATCCCTCTCCATCGTTGGGCATTACCCCTTTGGCGACCTTAAGTCTTTTTGTAAGGCCCTTAGTGAGCGAACACTTCTCAAATGGTGGATGGGCAAAGACTTCCATATTAAAACACTGTGTTTTATAAATACTTATATATATATAAATAAATATAATAGCAACAAGGGCCAGAAAACGGTATTTTTTTTAAATACAATACTAACTTGCCTTAACTGGATCGGCTTAGTTCAAAATCGAAATGATACGCATAGTGACGCGACACAAAACAACTACCATACTCTATCAAAATTAATTAAAATGTTTTTCCGTTTTAAACGAAGTGACAACCCTGCGCATCCATTAGATCCCTGCCCTATATTATAATTAACTAGTGATTTTCGGTGATTAACTAATCGATGTTTACTGCTTCCATTTTGTGCTGACACCGTTTTTTTTTAATTTTCACCTTATTCCCAGGATCTTTAAGTTCCAATTTGATTGTAACTTCAAATAAAACGCGGGAGCTTTGCTTTGCATAATTATTGTTGTTCTTGATGTAATGTTTCGCATAACATTTATTTCGATGAAACGTTACTTTTTTCAAGAATATTCAAATAAGTATATTAGTAAATAAGTAGTAGTATATTAGTATATAAGTGTCTTTAAAAGAAGCGTGTAGAAGCATCTCCTAAGCCGGCATAGTGATGGCGACAGACGTGAGCCTACGGCTTTTCATACAAAAGGCGATAACAATTTCCACCCCTTAAATGTTAACGGATGTTCACCAATTTTTGATAGGTTGTCAGTCAGAACAAAATCTAGGTCTATACATTTTGGTTTTTTCACTATAATCAATAAATTCAGTTTTATTGTTGTTTTAGTATTCTGATACAAACCTAATTTTGGGATTGTTTGACTTTCGTGAACTTTAATCAATATTCAAAAAATGTATAGACCTAGATTTTGTTCTGACTGACAACCTATCAAAAATTGGTCACCATTTAACATTCAAGGGGTGGAAATCGTTATCGCCTTTTGTATGAAAAGGGTGATTTTTACCGTTGGTTCACAGTCCTCGTTGCGCGCCTGTCGCCCGCACTCATGCGCTTACCAACAGGTGGAAGAAGCATCACCATGTTGCGCTCCGATAAAAAAGCGGCCAAGTGCGAGTCTGACTCGCCCATGAAGGGTTCCGTAATTTATGACGTATTAAAAAAACTACTTACTTGATCTCGTTCGACCCAACTTTCGGTGGAAGTTTATATGGTAATGTACATAATATGTTTTTTTATAGTTTTATAATTCTCTTATTTTAGAAGTTACAGGGGGGGGACACATTTTATCACTTTGGAAGTGTCTCTCGCCCAAACTATTCAGTTTGAAAAAAAATATATTATAAACCTCAATATCATTTTTGAAGACTTATCCCTAAAAATGTTAGTTTCAGTTCTAAGTATGGGGAACCCCAAAAATTTATAGGTTTTTTTTCTATTTTTGTGAGAAAATCTTAATGAATACATCTACTTACCAAGTTTCAACAGCATAGTTCTTATAGTTTCGGAAAAAAGTGGCTGTGACATACGGACGGACAGACAGACAGACAGACAGATGGACAGACATGACGAATCTATAAGGGTTCCGTTTTTTGCCATTTGGGTACGGAAACCTAATAAAATAAAATAAAATAGAAAATAAATACCCATCGCTTCGTGATCTTTCATTTTGTATATCGAAGGTTCACGAATATAACAACCCCAATGGAGTCACTGAGCCGTCTTTTACGAAAACAAACTCTTCTCTTGAAGAACTCAATGTCAAAGACTGAAGCTTAGCTAATGTATCACGTACCTCTGGTGTTAGTTCACTCCTGTCCCGAGGTCTAGGATCCAACTTCAGAATACCGCGTTCTCTTGTCTGTTGAAAAAGGTTTCATCATCGCAATTGTGTAGGATACAGAATTTTCAACTAAAGATAACATAACTAAACAGGGCCGGATTGTCCATAACTTCCATAAGGCGTCTGTCTGACTAGGGGCCCCGACATGGTTAGTCTGAGCAGTAACTAGAGGCTAAAACTATGATCATAATAAAAAATAAAAAATAATTGTTTATTATGCAATTATTATTATTAAATCTAGAGCAAAAGAAAGATTCAAAAATTGAACCACGGGCGAATCCTGAGCGTAACGAGGGTTTGAACCACGAGACGAAAATAAGTTTGATGCTGTGCTAAACACAACTTTTCACCTCACCGAGACGCAACGACGGTAAGGTCATGTTTGGTACTTTTTTAAATGTTCGCCTTGCGTCCGCGCCCGTGTAGCCTAGCGTCCCTCAACTTTTGCGCGCTAGGGGTTAAAGTGCAGTTTTGCACGCAGATTTTGAGCAACAAAGAAAGCCTTTCCGAGCTGGTGACGGACCCGCCAGTTCCCACTACACATAAAGCGATTTCTATTGAAGATAACAGTGTTCGCCAATGTAACTTATCTACGACAGCTGTAATGTTATTTTTAATTACAACCTACCTTGTCCATGGTTGAAGCGGTCACCACCACCGGCTGTCAGCAACTGCCGTCGCGTGCCCACCACATGGCAAAAACTAGTAACCGAGAAATTAATTAACGAGTTTTTAAACGATGGTATCTCACATCGCATGACTTTTGAGTGATTAATATGAATTCGTTTTTTCTATCCTTGGAAATAGAATACAGGTCAGCAATAAGTAAATACTCTTAATTAATTTGTGTCAATTAGGTTTTTTCTGTTTAGCTCAAAGACTTTTCGTTCTTGTCATGTATTAAGAAGAGAATGAAAAAAACTCCGTTTTTAAGATCGTAGTCAAACTAGAAACCTTTATAGGGTCTCCATCTTGTTGGTATTAATCCTACATGGATGCTGACCATATCCTTTATCTAGGTTTTTATATGTTTCTTAAATAGAAGACTGTCTTGAAGCAGTTGTTTTAAATGACTACATTTTACTCACTGATCTGGTGTTCCTCTATTTATTTCTAATACATCTTCATGTCCGTCTGTTTGTCTGTCTATATGTCACAGCCTGTTATAATCGAAAGCTGAAATTTTGTAGTAAATAATTAAAGTTTGTCCCGCGCAGAAAGATATATAATTAATTTGGAGCTATATTAAAACCTACCTACTGCTCTGTGAAACATATACAAAATCGCCCCGCATCCACAGAATAGATTGTGACATTAATAATTACCTTTGTTGGTTTGGGCCAGACGCAGTCAATGACTATGGGGTACAGAACTCTACGGCATGGACATGACCGGTTGTTTTCTTATATTCAAAGTGACGACTCGCAAACTTAGCTACTTCGATATTTCTACACTGAAATAGGTTAATTTAACAACCGAAAAAAAGTCAACCGAGACGATTTTGTTAAATCAACGTGTAGTGTTTTTTCAATGTATTGATTCATTTGGAGATAATACGTAGGTTGTTTCGGACTGCTCTAATAATCTGGACATTATCTCCAAATATAATATTTATAGGACCCTTGAGGATGGTCTAAATAAGGATCCGTACCATGCAGCGACTTTTGACACTCTCGGCAGGGCACGCATTGGAGCAAGCAAGCAAAAAACATTTTACACTTTTTCTATTAAATTCAGTTAATTCGTTTCACCTATCGTCCCTGTAATTAGTGAGTGCTGAGCAAAGCGGGTGTTAAAAGGGGTGAGACTCGGCTCCGTTTACATCCATTCATTTGGGTGGTGAAGGGCCATCGGCTCCGCGGGGCGCCATCCCCGATACAAACTTGAGCACCTGGGCACTCGAGTGACACCCGCTTTTAAAAAGTACTTTACTTTAGCCAACGATCTCGGATAACAAAAGTGACAGGTAAAAATCTGAGTTCGTGATTCTAATTTAATTTGGTCCTATTGTTTGGGAGTGGGTTCGATTCCAGACAAAACTTGTGGCCGTGTTCCCATATCAAAAAAAAACCGGACAGTTGCGAGTTAAACTCACGTGGAAAGGGTTCCGTAATTATAAGTTTCCTATGTTACTTCAAATAACATATATTTTTTGTAGGTTTCCTGTAATCTATAGGTAAATAGTTTTTTACCTATTTATAGATTGGTCAATTTTCTTAAAGTTATTCAAAAAAAAAATCCTCACAGCGAGCCCTTTCATTTGATGTCACCCGCCAAGATTTACAAGACTTTTTTAAATTTTCCAATTTACTACACAAAAGTGGCCCCCATGTTTAAAAATCATTTATTTACGTTACACGTCCGTGTTACGGTCACCCACTTACATATGTGTAGCTTTCAACTCAATCGGTCCAGTAGTTTCGGAGCAAATTGGCTTTAACAGATGAACAGACAGACAAGACAGACAGAAATACAGATAGACAGACACACGAGTGATCCTATAAGGGGTCCGGTTTTTGCTTTTGAGATACGGAAACCTAAAAAACTGTTTATCACTTTATCACCTTGAAGCACCTGTACCATGAGTTTACGCAAACCGTTCTTGTAATAGAAAACGATCGCTCCGTCCCTTTGACTTGTATCGGCAACAAACAGTATTGTCGATAGAATTCGATAACGAGAACGGTTTGCATAAACTCATGGTAAGGGTACCAACTGTATTTATACTCACTAACACTAGAACGTTTGTTTCATAGCGCACAGGTCCTATATAGGTAATGAATGTGCCACTCATTCTTGTAGCCATTATCAATGATTGATACAGAATGTTACTATTTGTTTGCGTTTAATTGTGATATTTTTTTATTGGAAATTTTGATCCTGTTTATCTTTAATAATAAAATAAAAACGATTTCATAGCACTTTCGAGAAGTTATATTTAGCGGGGGAATTGTTGTTTTTCGATTACTACTTATTCACTTTTACGAACTTCAAACATAACTTCATGTCTCCTCTGCTGCACTGGGAGTGAAGAAATAGCATAGAATGCGTGCAGATGCTTATCATCCTGGCATGTCGTAAAAGTCGACTAAGGGACGGGTCCTCTCCGACATGGTGGACTATCTGTATGGGCGATGGGCTGATCACCTGTCACCATACGGTTCATCATACCATCTGAGGACTAATTAATCGAACGTGGCCACAAGTAGTCTTGTGGCACTGCCCACCCCATTAGGGATTTCGGGCGTGATGCTATGTATGTGTATGTATGTGTCAAACATAAACTTGTTCGCAAACATCTTCTTTCCCGATGTGTCAATAGACGTGTGTTATTGGTAATTTTTTGAGATTTTCATCACACTTTTCGATTTTCTGATAAAGGATCTCACCCAAGAGCAGTACCATCACCATGAGTTGTGCAAACCGCTCTCGCTAGCGTTTACTGTCGCTCGGTCCCTTTTACTTGTATCTTTATTGATACAAAATAGCACCATTGCATCGGGCGGCTTATGGAATATTTGCGAACGATGCACTTTTTCTAATTGACGAGTCAACACTTCAAATGAATAGTACATTTAGTATCAGATGAGTATGTATAACAATTTTAGTCCGACGAATAAGGATAGAGGAACGCAAATGCGTAGATTACATACCATTAGTTTTTGCTGAGATAATCAGCTGTGAGATACATACATGGGCCTATTGTATAAAAAATAATAGTTAATATTATCAGCGATGTGCTCCTTTAATTTACTTATAATAATAGCGTTGCGTTGCATAAAATTAAAAAGTCGTAATAATAGTTAGCAGTCCTAAAACTAGTTTTAGAAGTCTGCTATATAGTATTGCATAAATATTTCTCAGAACTTATATAATAGCTTTTTCATCACACTTGCTCGGAAAGGGTGTTATTATACGCAGGCGTATAGAGCAGCTATAGCCGATTTAACTCATCTACGGGCCCCGCCGTCAGCGGGCAGTTAAGTGCGCCAGGTCGGCGGAGCTGCTCGGGAGCCGCAGCCGGCGGAGCTGCCCCGCGCTGATCGCAACGTACGCTCAGTTTACGAACAGCCACCTGATGGTAATTCACGGTGTAAAATGGGAATTAAATTAATATATATACTTTTTTTGTCTAATTTTTATTTCATTTCCTCGCAAATGTGATGAAAAACATTGTGTGTATCACGGGCAGTAAGGGGATAACAAACTCGAGTCATAAAAGCCCTCGCCTATCGGCGTCGGGCTTCTAACAGACTCTCGTTAGTTATCCCCTTCTTACGGCCCTAGATGCACAATGTACTATTACTTATAATATAAGTGACGGCCTCACTGCTGTCACTTATTGGTCCAAATTACACATTAAGGGTATAGGCGTCGTTTTTCAGTAAGCATAACATTGTGATACTGTTTCAAAGTGTCAATTCCGACCGCAGTGTCTTTCAGCGTACTACCCTAGATTATGAAGAGTTAAAAGAAAAACAAATAGGTACAATGTTTTCCCGCTTTTATTGTATGCACTAAAACCAAAACTAATACATTGAATATGATGCGAAAATGGGAGGAAAATAATTTATAAACAATTACTTTTTGAGTAAAATGGTTCAATTAAAGGACATTATATTTTCAAAATATTGCGCGACTTGGAAATGTTGATGGGGCGTTAAGGCATAATTGCTATTTGTGTGATGTTGAAGCACATCTGAATTTCTTGCAAAATGTATGAAAACTGCTCAAAATGTAACTTAAATGTTTCATTGTATTCATACGATTCTTGCAAATGATTATAATTGAATCGGGCTCTAAACATTTGCGGTCGCCTTTGTGTTATTTCATCAATATCACTATCGGATGATGACATTTTATCGGGTATATTTGTATTTTGTGAGACTGATAATAAGAAAAATTACATTTGATGTGAATACCCATAGACTTATATAATTTTTAACCACCTTCAAAAAGCTATAAAATTTTTGCTTGTATTTGGAGTAAATAATATAAGTTGGCAGTTTTCTTGCAACAGAAACACAATTTTACTTGTAATTGTAGCTTATAATATGGGGCAAAATTCTACTAACTTGTATTATCAGTCATAATTTATACGCAACAAAGCACTTCTAAAATATACCTGTAATATGAGTTGATTCCTTCTAATAATAGTCTAATATTTTTTTAACAACAAAAACATACTAAATTATACGCAAAAAAAACTCAACTGATAGAATAAATTTTATGAGACTTATATTATAAGCTTTTATTAGCAGTACTTATATGCAATATGGCCCGACAATGAATCCATCTCTTAGAAGCTCCACATCTACTAAACAACGGAACAGAGCCATCTTTCTGTGAACATGGGTAACTATTTGGGGTGAACTAAAAGGGAGGATGTCGAGAGGGTGTTTAAAAGGTTCCGCTTGCAGTCGGCAGAGGTCCTCAGCATGGTGCTGAGGGACCAGCAAGTGGTGGTTACATAGATTCTTCTATTGTAGTTTCCAGGGTCAAAGGTTGTTTAAGTAACTTCACTTATTAGTAGTTTGTGTCACGTAAAAAGTCCAAAAAACTTGTTATAAATCTATATAACTCAAAAAATCTCAGAACTCAAAACGTTTATTCAGCCAATTGGCCCCCTGTGGGCTCTTTTACGTCATTTGAATAAACTAAAAAGGGTTGAATCTACCAACGCTTCGGACAGGACCAGCATTACTGAGAACCGCCGCAAGAAACTCAGCAGAAAGTATTTTTTCAAGTAAGTACTGTAGAGCAACCTATTTTGCTCTAATGTAACTGGACAGGCGTATTGCCGATGTATTTGTCTTTGGTATTTTTAAATAGGAATTCAAATTTTATTAGAACATCGGGTACGCATGTCCAGGCGCCTCATTCGGGAACGCTAAGTGATTCTGTAGCGAGTCGTAAGCCAGATCTCTCATCTCGCTCTTACGCATTACGCGTCGTGCGGAAGAGTGGGATGAGAAATCTGGTTTATGAGTCTGATCTTCATTCCATCTTGCGCCGTTGGAGAGGCACCTCATGTATCCTTCTGATGAAAAATATAGTGAAAATCTCTAATAAAGTGTTTTAATTTAAAAGATCAACGTCCTCTTACTCCCGCGCGCCGCGAATCAAGCCCATTATGCTGAACTTAGCTTGAAGAGCAGAAGTTGTGGATCCCCGTCTCCTCGAGCTACCGTCGAGCTACCCCACTAGAGTACTTATATCCTGTATACAAACTCAAATAAAGTTAAATAGAAACATTACAAAGTAATAAAGCAATAAATGGTAATTGGTAACTGTGTACCTAAGCAAAATAATAATATTAACTAAAGTCGATTCATCCTTCGTTGTCCTATTTGGTAAACAAATTACCTCAAAATGTACTTTTTTGGGTGAAACAGCTATTTTATCCTAAGTAAAGCAATCCTAGGTGAAAAATTGGCAAAGTGATATCCATAATATTAACTGCGGTTGCTTTATTTACGAAAAAATTGCTGTTTTGTAGAAAATGCATTTTGAGGTTAGAAACTTGTTTACCAGATAAGGCAAGTAAAGATGAATCGACTTTAGTTGTGTTCCTCATTTTATTACAGGCGTTTAGTACGAGCTTTTATTGATATCAGTTGTAAAAACAGTCAGTATGTTTGGGCCAAATAATGGATGTATTCTGAACCGGCGCCTCTATTCGGGAACGCTAAGTGATTCTGTAGCGACTCGTAAGCCAGATTTCTCATTCCACTCTTCCGCACGACGCGAAATGCGTAAGAGCGAGATGAGAGATCTGGCTTACGAGTCGCTACAGAATCACTTAGCGTTCCCGAATGAGGCGCCAGTTTCCGTTATCAGAATTCTTAGGCTTATTTCGGTGCACAATGTCGACATAACAGATAAATTCCGGGATAGTTCTTAAAATAATCCAGATAATACGGCCCGGTTATGTTATCGCCAGGGTTCATTGACCTTCGTTGTCAGTTATCTTTTGCAACAGCTTTCGTAGCTTATAATTTATAATTTCGTCATGTCGAGCTGATAATCTTTAGACAGTAGAACAGATTTTTTTGAGTCATTAGCTATGACTCAAAAAAATCTTGATTAAGTCACCTTTCACACTTGATTAAGTCACCTTTCAAACGAAAGAACTTAATCAAAATCGGTTCATCTGTTCCGGAGCTCCACACGTTAAACTTTAAGAGGAGTGTGAACGCTCGACGTCGAATTCCTTACCGGCACAAACCACTTTTTAACTCCTGACGCAAACAGAGGAAGGGCAAAAATCACCCTTTTCATACAAAAGGCGATAACGATTTCCACCCCTTAAATGTTAACCGATATTGACCAATTTTTGATAGGTTGTCAGTCAGAACAAAATCTAGGTACGTTTACGTTTTGGTTTTCTCACTATAATCAATAAATTCAGTTTTTTTTGTTGTTTTAGTATTCTCATACAAAATTTTCGGTCATTATTTGACTTTGTTGATCTTTAATCAATATTCAAAAACTTATAGACCTAGATTTTGTTCTGACAACCTATCAAAAATTGGTCAAAATCGGTTAACATTTAAGGGATGAAAATCGTTATCGCCTTTTGTATGAAAAGGGTGATTTTTGCCCTTGCTATCTTTGCGTCGGGATTTAAAAAGCGGTTTGCGCCGATAAGGAATTCGACGGTGAGCTTTCGCCCTCCAAGTAAAAGAATCCCCACAAGATTCCAACGATTCTATAGCGATTCGTAGAAATAAATATTGTATTCATTAACTTTGTTCACAATGTAAGATAAATAGGTCAATGGAATGTGAGAGGTTATCTTTAAAGACACTGGGACTTATTTAAGAATGGGCCGTTCTGTATGGCTCGCCACACGTTAAAAGAGCGCTGACGGTCATATAAAATGTATGGCTGTCAGCGCTCTTTCTTTTACAAAATATTTAGGTTCACCTGTCCCGGTGCAACTTGCAAACAAATCTTGCTAGTTATTTTTGACCCTCCCCCCGGGTTTTCCGATTAAGCTGAAATTTCGGACGACAATGCAATATTATTATGAGATGGAGCTGATCTGATGATAGAGCTGGAAGATGGAAATCTCTAATGGAACGACGCAACACCGTCGAGTTTGGGTTCGTTGTGTCAGTCTTGAGAAGGGCTCTAGTTCTAGATTCCTTTTTCTTTATTAACCTCTAATAAAAGCATGCTTGATAAAAATATTTTTAGAATACTTGTTATGTGAGGCGAGGTGTCTATACCTTTAAGGCGTCATCATATTGGGTCGCGTGACGCCAGCGACATCTGTTATCTTGTATTAGGAGTCTTTAGTGTAGTCAGGAGTCGCTCCGAAGGGTGCCGACCGGGGTTTCACACAGCAATGCAATGGTCCAATATTATTTCTTTTAATATTTAATTAAGATCTGGCATAAGTACGATTCAATGAACATATTGTTGTTTTAGGGTTCCGTACCTCATGAGAAAAAAAAGAACCCTTATAGGATCAGTTCGTTGTCACTCGGTCTGTCTGTCTAGACCCTTGTTCTTAGGAACGCGTGGACGTATCAAGTTCAAATTTATACCAAATACTCAAGTCTGCAATCCCTTGGAGCTGTTAAAATATCAAATTTCTAAGTCAAAGTATCAAAAGATAGGGCTGTTTATGCCGCATATCAAGGGAATCAAAACCTATAGGGTACTTCCCGTTGACTTATAATCAAGAAATTTGTCAAGTAGGAATGTCTCATAGCACAAGTAATTGGCAAAATTTGTAAACAGTAAATTTGTAGTTACATTACAAAAAATTATTCTTTGCGATTATGTTTTTTTTGCAGTTGGTAAACTGACCGCAACCTATATAGATGTATAGGGACAACAGTTTTCCAACGGCAAAGTTAAGGTGGTTCCTGAATCTAGTTTATCTTTTCGTGGGAGCAATGTTCAGTGCTCTCGTTGTTTATGAACTTTAGTAACCCTCAGTGCGCGAGTCCGACTCGCACTTGGCCAATTTTTTGTTCTTTCTTACACAAATGCCTCGTTACACCATTTTCGTATACATAATAATATGAACGTACCTACATACATTTGGCTGCGAATTTGGAAATTCAGCTCACCATGTGTTGAACATCCGTGTCCATTTTAGACTGTAGCCATAATTGTGATCTCGCGAAGCCCTTCATACAACGCAGCGCCTGCGCATCGAAAACCGGTTTGCGCCAGTATTGGACTCTTCGAGCCCTCGTCCGGCAAAAATTACACCCCGTATTGATAACGTGAATTATTAACGTTTATTAACGTTTCGTAGAAAAAATTATAAGCTTACATATTTTACGCATACCAAAATAAACCTTAACGTCTGCTATATAAAGCGTATTTAAAAAAAACTTGGTGTGACACCGATCGTAACTATAGTAACGAAATTTCGCTTTGTTATTGAGGTAAAGGCAGACCAAAGCGATGTGATACGAAACACCACTTAGGCAATATGACAGCCTCCGATATCTTCTGTAATCTTGCCGTCATCATTGTAATTACTGGTCTATACATAATTTTATTAAATAAAACGAAATGTAGGTTATATAGTAATATTTAAGTGCCTGTGCAATATTGAAATAAAATGAAGTACCTATACGTTAAGAAATAGTTAGCTCTCTAATGTTGCTGTGCCCTTGCAGGGCGTCACATGTATACCTATTTATTAATCCATCTTTTATTTTGTAATGTGATATGCAATAAACTATCCAAAGAAAGCAAATTTAGTCACAGTAATAATGATGGTGGATGCGCCTTTTTAATTTCGGCAGTTTCCTGCCATATTTTTTAGAAACATCGCTGATTTATCATTGGTCGAAATGATGCCAAACAAGTACCTATAGTTAAGCCCCTTCCCCACGGCCGCACATGGTATTTGAGAGACAAAGCCCCTTTTTCGGCCTTTTACAAAAAGCGGTCGGGGCGCTGGCCGCTTAGATCTAGTGCCACAGATTATGAAATCGACAGAAGTTATAAAATGTTCTGTTTGTCTGGTCCCCGAGAGTAGATAAAAAAATAAGTCAGAGTTTTTAACTCATTAATATAGCGGCCCGCTAATTATTTTAAACGATGATAATAAAAAATTAAAGGGAACAACTATATTATTGAATAGCCTGTTTCCTGTATGTGTCCCATTGCTGGCATATCATCGTACGACGACCATGACGAAATCTCAGTCGGAGAAAGAATCAGTCGGTGACGTTTATTATGAAACGTTCAATTGCTTCGTCTAAAATAATACACGAAAACACAAACGACACACTCAAAGCGTATTCCAGAACGGAATGGCAATAAGTATATGGCGCTCACCCGCCCGATGCGGCGCCGCGCTTGGCAAGAGACGATATCATAATATTTATAAACTCTCGGCGAACATACTTTATTTGTTTACCTCCGTTTTGATATATATTCCCGCTTTTTTATTGTAAGTTCTATTTTCCACACAAATGCAATGTTTTTTTCCAAATAAATAATTTTTTTGTAGGTGCCTATAACATCTGCGCGATCAAAAATATGGTCGCGTTCATTATGTATCACTCACTGTAAAACTAATTGGCAGGTGTGAAAAGGACAGGTGTTTTATGTGAGCGATACCTATAGTATCCGCAGTACAAATGAAATCATTATAAGTATAATGTCTCTATCATGCATGGCCTTAAGGAGCGGAAGTAGGTACATCTGTAGTGCAAGTAGTGCACTACAAAAAAAGAACCGTTCACCGACTTTTCTGCTCCAAGTCATCCGTTTGTACTGTGGATACTATGCCTCAGAGAGGCATCCGCGCGCAGGCACAAAACCACGCTCTACTCTTTGCCCCCCTTAAGTGAAACGCGTCGCACCAGTGTCCGTCCGACCGTCGGTGGAACCACACGGTCGCGCAATGGCGCGGGCCTTCATTCTAACACTTCTTCTCGCCTCCACATCAGCTCAGGACCTATCTGGCTTATATAATCATCGCATCGGCTCTCAGAAGCTAGCCGCTTGCTATTACCCCGACGGAACTCCTCAGGTAAGTTGAAGGATTTAAACGCTTCGTGTTCTGAGATAAGGTTTTGTTTTGAGTGCGATGCGAGACATTTAGTTTTGTAAGCTCTTTGCGAGACTTTAAATTGTTTTTTTGGCTTAGGAGTGTTTGATGCAAGAATCGAAAAATGTAAGGAGGTTAAAGAATTGTATTTTAATGTTAATATATGATGCTGTATAGGATTACTCAACGATAATTAAGGAAAGGAATGTACTTTAGAACATAATATGACACTTGAGCTACTAACTCAAGATTGCATATGAAGCCGATTATATTTAATGTACACATTAATTTACGTTTGTCATCACTGAAAATAAAATATTCACAAACATTTAAAATAGACTTGGATTTGTTAAAAAGAAACCACTTACTCAAAGATTTATCGCAAAATCTCAGGAACTATGAAGCCTGAAAACTTGAACTTTGGCAGGTTCCTTATAGGTATAAACATCCGGAATTTACGAAGTTTGATTCCTAAGGGGGTGAAACAGGAATGAGTAAGCAATGTGTGTCTGCTACAAACTTAACTATGTATTCATAACAAATAATCCAGAAGCATTTTTCCTGACAATCACGCACTAGCAGAGAGGCGACACGACGTACAAATAAGCACTAAGCACCACCATTTTGTATCAACCCGGACTACTAGTTACAGGGTTGTCGCAAGTGCGGTGAAAGCGGTGTGTGAAAGAAAGGGCAATTGTTTTAGCTTAGCGAATTGGTAAAAAGCTTATCACTTTTATACAATGTTGCTTATGACGATTTTCAAACAATAGGTATGTTATCTCTTTCTTGCACGCGTATCAACCCTGACTGAATAACGCCGCCATAATACTCGTTAAGAGCAAGCGAGAGAGTATTATCAATTGATGTTTCATGCTAATTCATTACGAGTATCTGCTTGACTTTCGGGAAAAAATTATCGGGGATATTCGGCTTTGTTCGATTTTGTAAAGCAGACAAGTGTGTTGACATGCCGTCTCTTTTTTCTCGAGTTGCCAGAACAAAAATAGACTAATCCAAATTTATTAGTATAACAAATGCAAGCATAACACCAAGACGTAAGAGACAAATTACAATTATCGCTACGATAATGAATGTGATATCATACCAGCACTGGTGTTGATTCACAGGCGAAACCTCGACGTCGCTCATAACTGCACCAACCGGTTTTCTATACAGGCGAGTCTTCGGCGGGCGAAGGGCTTCGCGCTCTTGAGTACCTAACATAGCTGTGGCTGTACATACGATTTGACAATGTACCACGGAAACATTTTCAGGGTCTTTCAGGGTCTTCTCAGGGTCAAAACTATACCTCAAGAATACATAACCGAAATCAAACCGCGCTCCTCATATACAAACCTGCACTAATTCGAGTGCGTAAATTGCATAAAATTCATATATACGGCAACACGCCGTACACTGTTTTAACAAAGGACGATGTGTTGTCTGTTCTATTGTGCCACCTAGGCTGCGCAGAATTCAATAAGGTTTTGTTAGATTAGTTTTCAGTCGCGAGTGTTACAACCATGTTACTATGTATATCAGTTAAAAACAAATTTAAGTGGGCAGAATTTATAAAACCTAATAACCAAACCCATTCGATAAGAGTAAGCCCCTAGTACCTGCCAGTCAGTAGTCATCCATGTCTTTTTAGAAATGTCTCGACATGGCGAACTGACAACACACCTCTGGAGTCCTATTTTGCTTCAAGAAGTCGTTGGAGAAAGGGTCAGGAAGCCCTAACACACCTCAAGAGCCCGATTTTTCTCCAGAAAGTCGTTGACAACAAGAGTTAGACAGCCAAGCAGTCCCTGAACCACCGCTGGAGCCCCATTTCCGTTAGATAAAGGGTCAGGACGCTTAGGAGATGCTAACACCTCAGGAACCCGATTTTGCTCCAGAAAGTCCTTGGTAACAGGGGTCAGGAAGTCTAGCAGTCACTAAAACACTTCAGGAGCCCGTTTTCACTCATAGAAGTCGTTGCCAAGAAGGCTCAGGAAGCTTCGTTACCCTAAGACACGTCAAGAGCCCAATTTCGCTCCAAGTACTTAGTCGTTGAAAACAAGGGTCAGGAAGCCTATCGTCTCTAACACACGTTAGGAGCCCGATATTGCTCCAAAAAAAGATGTTTGCAACAAGGGTAAGGAAGCCTAGCACACCCTACCACATCTCAGGAGCCCGATTTTGCTGCAGTAAGTCGTTGGCTTTAAGGGTCAGGACCTAGGTTGGCAGGAGTCACACCTTACAAAAGATCTGTGATTAAGACGTTGAGCTGCAAAAACCCAGTCCGCGTGAATAACCGTACTCCTGTCCTAACTAGAACCCATTTTAGGTATAAATGGTACTTTTGAATGGCAATTCTTGGCAGTCAGTTTTAACCAAACCAGCTTTTCCGCTTCTTGTTTTTAAGACTGTCATAGTTTTAGTTTTACCGTTGCCTATCGGTCGGTAGTATTGAACCATTTTTAACGGATCATAAGGTTATCTTACTTAGTGACGATGACGGGTTCGTATACTCGACTAATGTTGTTATCGGCAGCGGAACCACTTATCGGTATCCTGCTCCATTCATGTACTATAATGGTGATATACTCAAGCTAAAAGTTATATAAAATTAATTTAACGGGGACTGGTAAACGTGCCAATATATTTCCATACTTCAGGACATTCTAAGTTGATTCCATCAATTCCATGTGCACCGTTCCGATTGGCAAATATGAACTTTTTTATAGAGCTGGGAATAACAGAAATACGATGGTCAAACGCTCTCAGTGAGATCAAATGGGTGAAAGCAATTGGAAATAGCTCGGATTGCGGC
The DNA here is from genome assembly GCA_947859335.1 of Tortricodes alternella. NCBI lineage: Eukaryota > Metazoa > Arthropoda > Insecta > Lepidoptera > Tortricidae > Tortricodes > Tortricodes alternella. Next base: position 2,070,080 of record OX401970.1, read on the forward strand.
TACAAATTGGCAATACATTATGAAGCTCGTTATTTAAATTCTCCGAGGGCATCAAGGGCAATTTGAACGATAAACTTTCGTGATAAAATCCATTTCAGTAGAAACTTGGAAGCCAAAATCAGCGATAGCTCTGTCAGGGTATTCAATCCTACGTCTATAAAAAAAAAAACATTCATACATGGCCTCTATCCCTCTCTTCGACATTGCTTAAGCGATATCGAGTAGAGTTTTTTACAATGCGACTTTTGCTTTGTTAATAAAATCACGAATCGTAGCAAAATACTTTGCGATATAGGCAATGAAGGCCCTGGAGTGTCATTAATGTCATTATCTAACTTGCCAGCGAACTCTCGATGACAAGTCCCATACTGACATAAAACTGTTTTACGCGTTATGGAATCACTGGTAAACGCACTGCCTACCCTATTTACGATTTCAGTCGCGAAACCGTCTTCACAGTAAAGAGAAGGAAGCAGATTTACAACGCCGTAAAACTTCGAAATAGCAGCCCTAAAAATAGACCACGCATCTTGAGGCCATTCACATCACTTCACAAACTCAAGATCCAGCCTATTTACACCTGCTTATACAATGCAATTCCTATTGTTCTAGTTATAAAGTTCAGTTTGGAGCGAGTTGAATTTGTGCGCTGCACTTTTAATGTGTGAATTGGAACTTCTAGGTTGACTAAGGATGGGAGAAATTTTGCGTTCGATAATTTTGTTGATTTGGTCTGTTTGATAATGATTAAATAATTAATTTTACACATTTTAATTTCCCCAAGAACGATGAGTTCGGGTGTCTTTCTTTCGTCTTCATAATATGACAAGCGAATTTCGCCATCTTGTATTTTTTAATTCAGATGCATCAATGAGAAAAAGACAGGCATACTTAAGTGCTTTTTTGCTTAGTAGAAAACGATATAGGATCGTAAATAATAATCCATTATCAGATATAGATGCAGTGTATTTATTTCGTATATAACTAGTATCTCAAAGTCGGTATAAAAACGAAACTTAACTCCATGGTTACAAGCTCGAGTTTGCTATAGCCCAATTTACGATACGACCATTTAGAAAATACAATTTGTTTTGTTAGTGATATGTGTTATTGGATGAGACCATACAAATCAGGCATTTGTAATATGATAATTATAAGATACCAATTAAGTATCTAACAAGCTTTCGCATTTGTTGTATTGCCAGCTTTTAATTTCCTATCCAAAGCCTCCCCCCCCCCCTTCGTAAATCTGCGGGGTTCGACGAAGCTTCGTGTTGTCATGACACGTGAAAAGAAACCTTTAAGTCGAGTGCACAGCGTTGAAAATCTTTTGCCATGAAGGCAATCCTTCCTGTGAAGGCTTTTCGACAATGTGTACTAGATTAAAAGGTTTCTTGCCATGCCACGACAACGCGAATCGTCGCCGAAGCCCGATAGTGGCCGTAGCGTAAGCGGATGTCTTTACCCTATAAGGCGAACTTACCCTCTTATTTATAGCTTTATTGTTCAGTGTTATTTCGCTTTTACGTATATATTATCTGTGTATTATTTAAGACAGTTATTTCGAAAACACAATGTTAATTATTCAAGGTTTAATTAAATAAAGAATATACATACGCTCCTGTGTGAAGATAGTTTCTTGATATAGCTGAATTATTATGGTGAAGCCATTTGCAATGTGTGAGTAGATATGGAGTAATATAAATGTGTGCGTATTTATGTATGTGTTTTGAATATGGAACCCCAAACGAACACAACACCACTACGGTTACAAATGGATGCTCAAAATGATTCAGCTATGGCTGTTACATTGCTCTGTTCTGCCATGATCTCACCCGTCAACCTCAGTCCACTGCTGGCCTTCGATAGTTTAGTACATAGTAATGTGTATATTTTTACGTTAATTAATGTGGCAGTAAAGGTTCATAGTCGTAAACGGTTCATACATCATTATCCCTGTTTTCAAAACAAAATAATGGCTGAGGCCTGTTTAGTTTGACCGATATCTTCACTTAGTTTTGCCTGTGACTTCGTTCGCGTTGCATAGCGAGATGGTGTAATAATATAGGTTAGCTTTGTCATTATCTAACTGTGCGATGCGAAGTTTACATTAAATAGAAAGTGACGAAACAAAGCATTTCGTTATCATAGTACTTAATGATCAGTATCACAGACCAATGATGAATGAACGCTCAGTTCTATTCTACTACTTTATAACATATTACTCAAACAGCCTTTGACACCCACCTTATTTTTAAATTCAACTTGTATTAACTTTTAAGTAACAAGCACTACCGTATGTCCGCAGAGATGCATCCCAGAATTCGTGAATGCCGCCTACAAAGTGCAAATGGAAGCCACAAACACCTGCGGCGAAAATGGAGAAAAAGAGTATTGCCAACAGACCACGGCTGGGGCTTCTAGCAGGTATACTATTCTTCTGAAATATTTAAACTTCCAATCAACTTTTTGAACAGCGGCCCTAACATGCATGCCACAAAGAAATTAGAACCGTTTATCTCTACGACTATCTCTTTCGTCGGCACTAGTGTGAGAGAGACGCACTTAGAGAAAAATGGTTCTAATTTATGTTTGTGCCATGCATGTTAGGGCCGCAGTGAATCATCTGCCTATATACACTTCTCTCATAGTGAAAAGACTGGGCATTGGTCCCCACGCGGGCGAAGTACGGAATTTAAGCTTCACTCAAATGGTTGACTTTTAAGATAGACATAAGTAATAGTATTCATAAATCATGTAAATATTAGTATGCAGTATATTTGGATAGAGCTTCCGTCAGTCACAGACGGTGTGAAAATCAGCGCCGCAGTTTTTTTTGTTGTAGGGGGGGCAAACGAACAGGCGGGTTACGTGATGGTTGTCTGATACCTCAGTATTATGCTTAACTAGTGTCCGATTCACTGCCGCGAGGACACACCACCACTTTGTCATTGTTCTGTTCTTCGTTCTGTTTAATCGATGTGTTTCCGCGTTTCTTTTCCTTCTTTTTTGATTTAAAAACCATGAAAATTTCTGTTATAAAGATCCTGTGAGAAATGCAAGCCTGGCCAGTTCTCTGCGTATTACCTAACGGACCGTCACTACGAACACGGCGATCTGACCTGGTGGCAGTCGGAAACCATGAAGGAGAACATCCAGTACCCTAACCAGGTCAACCTGACCCTGCATTTGGGTAAGCATTATATAGTTCCTAATGTTCTCAAATTTAACACATATAGCTTCCAAAAGCTTTCAAAATACGCCTGTAGAATGTCCTAGAATTTAGCAGTCTTTCCACGAAAAACGGGTAGGTATCATTATGAGCAATAAGCTACGGAATAATGCGCAATCCGGGATTATACTTACTTGTTTTCAAGTTGATTTAGCTTATTATTTTAAACTAGTCACAATCTCAATGTGCAAATTTCAAAACATTCTCCAAAAACGTGGGCATGTTCTCAGACATTTCAGAGATCTTTCTCGAGGATATTCGAGAATATTGGTAACATTCTAACTCCCGTAAAAATGAGAATATTCTCTGAAGTTAGAGAGCATGAAAGTCTCGCAAATTAGAAACTTTGAGCTACAATGTCATCTCATGTTGTTATAGCTTTGAAATCTCTATTATAGGGAAGTCTTACGATATCACATATGTCCGGCTTGTGTTCTACTCGCCCCGACCGCAGAGCTTCGCCATCTACCGGCGGGCGAGCGAAAACTCCGAATGGGAGCCGTACCAATATTTCAGGTAATAGATAGGGCTGCCTGTACTCAGTAAATCTAGACAGCGATCCTTGATCAAAATCAATGGTCGGGATCCAGATTGATGTCAAAATGTCTGCGGCTCTACTTGTCAAACTGGGACGCGCCGATAGTGTTGATTAAAGGGCGTCATGGCCTTACAAAATCAAAATCGCAGCCTCCCAGTACTCCCCCCCTCCCAAATACTTGAAATTAACCCCAAAGGAGGCATGGATTCTTTGCCAGCATTTTAATAACACATGAAATAGATTTCAAATAATCGAGTAAGATGATTCTATGTTGGGATATTTGTCAATAAAGTCTCAACTGTGAAATGGATTTGTATGAACATTTACATTTAGATAATTAATACATACATACATACATAGCATCACGCCCGAAATCCCTAATGGGGTGGGCAGAGCCACAAGACTACTTGTGGCCACGTTCGATTAATTAGTCCGAAGATGGTATGATGAACCGTATGGTGACTGGTGATCAGCCCATACAGATAGTCCACCATGTGGGAGAGGACCCGTCCCTTAGTCGACTTGTACGACATGCCAGGATGATAAGCATCTGCACGCATTCTATGTTATTTCTTCACTCCCAGTGCAGCAGAGGAGTTAATTAATATATAACTTTAATAGCTCTCGAAGTAAAAACAATAACCAAGTTTCAGATACGGCCAAGAAGTTTGCTTCTTGTAACTCCTGAGTTTCTTTCGGCACTTCTTCTCAGCCTGGAAGCGCTAGATTAATAACCAAATTCAGAAAGGCCACTCAAATTGATCTTTAATGAAAGTGATGTTTGTGTTACGTTTTTGTATAGGATGAAAACAAGTTTTAGGACATTTAACTATTTAAAAAAAATGCTTAAGCGGTGTTTCTGAATTCGGCCATCAGACATGTAAAAGAGTCCGAGTGGCTTTGTAATAATATTTTCATTTTCATGAACTGGCCAGTAATTCGTTCTTTTTTCAGCGCGTCTTGTCGCGACACGTATGGTGTGAATGAACAAAAGGCTGCGGAGCTTGGTGCTGAAACAAAGCCACTCTGCACAAGCGTATACTCCGACATCTCCCCCCTATCGGGGGGTAACGTTCTGTTCTCCACTCTAGAAGGACGGCCATCTGCCTACGCGTTTGACAGCAGTCCTGAGTTGCAGGTAGGTTTTGTAGTTGTGCAGGGCGAGGTTACCAAGTGACAATGGCCCCTCTACACGACGGAGCATCGTCAGGCATCGCACGGAATGGATCGGCGGACGAGAATTCGTCCCGTGTGATGGCCGATGATATCCCATCGTGTAGAGGGGGACAGGGGCATGTGGGTACGTAAGTATGTGGGTTCACGATTATTTGACCGTGGAGACTGTCTACACCTCCATTTAACCTAGATTAATCGATTTAGATGTTTCTTTGTTTCAATTATTATTTTTATTATTATGACCCTTAAAGGCTTTATACATCTCTAAGTCACTTAACTTTTCCAAACGCGGAGACTATACATCTCCCTTAATACTTATTTAATGTAATTAATTTGTACCCATCAGGTTTATTTGATGCACTTTTGTGTTAGTTTTTAGATAAAATTGTCAAAGTTGAAAAGTGACTTACTGCTGAGTTTCTTTCGGCGTTTCTTCTCAGCAGATGTCACCTTTCGAAGCGTTGGTAGATTCAGACATGTGAAAGAGCCCATGTGGCCTACTTGAAAAATAAATATTTTCGTTTTCATTTTCATTTCAAAACCTACAGCACCGATTAGAAAAATATGCTAATTTGTTTGGTTTTGGGGAACTTTACCTGCGACACGATGACGTCATGATCGCTCTCCGAAACTCATTAAGACTGCACCGTAAAGCCGAATCGGTACATTTTTTATCAGAATAATAAAACTCGTAAATTCTACTGTAATTTATTATCAAGTTACGTATCTAAACCCCGACCTGGAGAAAGCTATATTTGAGGAGCACCGATCACTTAATTATAACTGGTTTCCTGCCCACTGGCCAGTATCTGACTGTCTTACCGAATCTTTTCCCCAGGAATGGGTTACAGCCACGGACCTGCGTATCACCCTGGACCGTCTCAACACTTTCGGTGACGAGATATTCGGAGATAGCCAAGTGCTGCAGTCGTACTGGTACGCCATAGCGGACGTCGCTGTGGGGGCCCGGTGCACTTGCAACGGGCATGCTTCGATCTGTGATCTCCAGGAGCTCGGCGACGGCACTAAGTTTAGAGCCTGCAGGTTTGTGCTTTATGAATAGATGGCGCTGAAAAAAAAGTAGAGCTTGATCACAGATGGCGCTTAAATATATTTTGAGTATTTTTTTAGTTGTGACGGGAGATTAATTGATGAGGAAGTTTCACAATGCTGTAAATTTAATATAATTATTATTACTAAGTAATCTTCCAGTGGATATTATCAAAATTTGCTTAAATTAGCTTGGAAGGGTTATTATGTGTGTTAGTATGGAGGGGGAATGTGATTCACTATTAGCGCTCATTAAGAAAATTTCGAACGCGAACATAAATTCAAGAACCGCCTTTGATAAATGTGTTATAAAACAAATCAGAAATCCTGAGACACTGAGTAATTTGACGTCATCCGTATTCCTAAATGGCGGTTGCTAGAGAATGGTGCATCCTTTATCGGATTTTTGTAGTTGAAATGTGTTTTGTGTACAGATGCGAACATAATACAGCGGGGCGTTCCTGTGAGAAATGTCTAGATTTTTACAACGACGCGCCGTGGGGAAGGGCTTCGCCTAGCAACGTTCACGAGTGCAAGGGTGAGTTCACACTATACATAGACAGGTAGGTAATAATAGGACTCGCTAATATATGTATAGACAGGAATATAGCTCATAACTAGTAGCTAGGGAACTGGGTGCCAAAATTTCTATATTTATTGGCTTGCCATACTTAAATTGTTCGATTAATGACAATGTAAAGAAACACAGAAAAATAGTCTGCCACCATGGTAGCGCTGCGTTTTCAATTGAAAGCGCTTCAAAAATTAAAAAAAGGTCTGCTAAATTATTTTTTCGTGTCTTGTGACGTGACTTCGGTTGGACTGATGGTCAGAATCATCCTCAAAACGATGAACATCGAAGAGGTAGACGTGCAGGGCTCTGTTTTATAACGGGACGTATTTAAAAAAAGTTGGCAGACATCTAGGTCGCTGATTTATTTATGTACGATTTTTTAAAGTTGCAATGCAAAAACGCAGAGACATAAGACTTTCAGTTACTGGACCAAATCGATTTGTATTGACATAAACTTTCATCCCTATCAATATGAAAGACGAACAAATCATATACCAAAATGGCACCCAGCTCCCTAACTATAGCAACCAATCGTAGCTACCGAAGTACCACCGCGAAGTGCCGTGCACCGGGGCCACCGGGCCCTCGAAACCTGACCAGGAAACCTCGTATTGAACTAGCTTAAAAGCTACTTCGGGTTTGAGTAAGATAAGACAACCAAACAAACGATTTGGAACCATGTTTTTATGAATGTACTTTTTCTCCAGCTTGCAACTGTAACGGGTTCTCCAACAAATGTCACTTCGACAAGGACCTATACGAGCATACTGGGCACGGAGGGCATTGCGTCGATTGCGCTGAAAACAGGGACGGGCCGAACTGCGAACGGTGCAAGGAAAACTATTTCCAAGCCGCTGGTGATATCTGTCTGCCCTGCAACTGTGATTCTACTGGTAAGCCATAATTGTCAGTAAGCATAATAAAACAAAAGATTACTTTCAGATAGAATCCCATAGCTTGCATAATACATCCAACTAGGTCCATTAACAAGCATCTTTTTCGCATAATGATCGTTTCGCATAATAATCACTTCGCATAATTCGATTCCCGCAGAAACCTTTTACGTGTCATAGTTGTTATAAAACTTAACCAAAGCTTACCTATACGATGGATGTAAGTATTAAATTATGCGTAGTGAGTCATCCGTAAAAAATACATATATCAAGAGAGACCCCTTCCAACCGTTTACGTTAAAACTCATACCCAAATCGTTTATTCAACACCTTGGTCACCTGCGGCCCTAACATGCAAGACACAAAGATACGTTAGACCCGTTTATCTCTATGACTATCTCTTTCGTCGGCACTAGTGTAAGAGACGTACTTAGAGATAAGATAGTTTAACTTATCCTTGTCTTGTATGTTAGGGCCGCTGTGGGGGCTTTTACTTGTCACATGAATAAATTAAAATGGGTTGAATCTCCCGGCGCTTCGAATATGACCATCATTTCTGAGAAGAAGCACCGCAAGAAACTCACTATGACAGTTGCTTCATATCATTATAAAACTGTTCCACATACTGCTTATCAGTTTAACTGGTAAAGTATTTAACGTCAGAGTTTTTTTACAGGGTCGCGCAGCCTCCAATGCAACGCGGAAGGCAAGTGCCAATGCAAGCCCGGCGTCACTGGCGACAAATGCGACTCCTGCGCACCCAACAACTACGAGTTCACCAGTCTCGGCTGTAAGCCGTGCGATTGCTTGGATGCCGGCTCCGTTGGCAATATGCCGACGTGCGACCCAGTGTCCGGCGTGTGTCACTGCAAGCAGAATGTCGAGGGGCGGCGGTGTCGCGAGTAAGTGTATTCAATACTCAATTCTTTATTGCGTTCCATGTGATACAGATATTAGGCTTATAATTACGCGACTACGGCGAAATCGGTTCCCTCATAACTTCTAAACTACTCATCATAATTTTACAAAATGAGGTATATCGTTGGAAGCGTCTTGATCGTCCACTGCTTATAGGCTATGTGACGTCACATCAAATCGAATATGGCGCCCTCTAGAGGACCTAAAAACATGAACTGAAGAAAAAGAAAAATCATTTAGTTCGAGTGTATTATGAATCCTGTTACGGAGACAATTATTGTTAAAATATTTTACACATATCAATAACAAATAGGTAACATGTTTTTTCTTCTGTTATCGAAAGAACTGTACCGTCGTGTAACGCTATGTCTTTATCGTTATTTTAATGCAAAGAGGTTTCAAATCAAACTTGGTTGGCAGCTTAATGTTACTAGCTGGCACAAAGTAAGGTCGTTCGAAAAAGAAATAAGTTGTTAAAATTATTGATTTTTCTTTCTGAGAGGAAACAGAATAAGAGTTTCTCTATCGTTTATAAATTAGTTTAGACTAATAAAGGACTAGTTCAGATTAATTAAATGTCCTAATTAATGTATATTATCTGAAATTAACCTATATGAATTAAATGTAAAATTCCTATTGGTGTAAATTTGTTCCAAATCCCGTATGAGGTAAGATTCCATATATTTAGTTAATTGGATATAATTACATACAATGATATTAAAAAAACAAAGATGCGTCTTTCAAGCTCAAAATTTAAACCCAGAAAGCAACCCAATTAGGTTGCTTTCAATTAGTCATGCGCGGACTTTTGGCCGAGTAACACATGTCGTGCTCTATTGAAAATGTTCTCAAAAAAGCTATTCTTGAGCCAAATGTCGGTTCCTAATACTACAAAAATAAATAAAAGGAAGAACTGATGCGTTATTTCATTTGTAGATACATTCAACGTAAACAGAAGTACTAAAATGCATTTATTTTGTTCATACATGATCGCCATATTCCAAATTAATGTGTAATATCCGCACGTCAAATGTCACCTAAAGCTGCACTGGCCGAAAAGAAACGAAAAAAGAAGAAAATTATCGAAAACACGTTTTTAAAACGCGTTGAGTATGGATATAACGTGGATTACATACTGCAAAGTTTTAAGTTAAAAGAACATTCTAGTTCAGAATTTTGTAACTTTATATTTCAGTTGCGGGTTTTAAGTTTAAGCTATAAACTTGGCTTCTTCATATTGTCTTCAGCTAGCTTTGATGTTAATAAGCTGCCTGTACATATATTGTATCATCTGTAAATAGAAGTTCGGCGTGTATATACGAGGACATGGTGAAAGTGGTGAGCTGTTGTAAATAAATGTGTATATAGACTAAATACTCTTTACTTTTCATAGTTTTAAGTTAAAACTATGTGGCGTCCAAATAACATCTTCTTTCTAGTTCAATTTCTTTCATAACTAACACATATTGTACATAAGAGTTTCTCACGACCCATATTTCATTCGAACAGCCGCGGTCATATACTTTATAACCAAAAATAGGTCATAATTATAACCGTTACCATGAGTTTACGCAAACCGTTATCGTAATCGAAATCTATCGGAAATACTGCTTATTGCCGATACAAGTAAAAGGGACCGAGCGATAGTTTTCCATAACGAGAACGGTTTGCGTAAACTCAGGGTAATGGCACTGAGTAATAAAAGCTAAACTGTACTCTAAGCTGAAGCGGTTAAAGGTGACATTTCTTCAATCTTTAAAGACTTCTTCCCCCGCAGATGCAAGCCTGGCTTCTTCAACTTGGACCTCGACAACGAATTCGGCTGCACCCCGTGCTTCTGCTTCGGTCATTCTTCGCAGTGCAACTCAGCGCCAAAGTACCAAGCACACGAGCTGAGCGCCCACTTCATCAGGGATGCTGAGAAGTGGTCCGCTGAGAGCGGACGGAAGCCCGCCACGCTCATGTTTAATGCTAACACCCAGAACATTGGTACGTAAAATTACTTCAAAGAAATATTTTAGTACAGAATTATCCTACGCGATTCTCGTGATGCACGCGTTTTTGGTGTCAAAAGACGAATTTGACACCATCTCACACTCAGTAAATATTGGCAACATCGGAGTTCTTGTCAAGTGGGAGTTAAACTCGCGTGGCCTCTCCACGCGAGTTCCTTTCCGTACATGATTATTTGAAATTTCCTATATTACTTTAAATACCATAGACTTCTTATAGGTTTTCTTGTAATGTATAGGTAAAGGCCTATTTTCCTAAATAACTTCAAAACTATTTATCTTAAAATTATAAATAAAAAAAATAAGATTCTCACATTTGATTTGATATGTCACACGATATAGTTTATGTTCCTAAATAACTTCAAAACTATTTATCTTAAAATTATAAATAAAAAAATTAAGATTCTCACATTTGATTTGATATGTCACACGATATAGGTATATGTTGTTTTTATAATTTTCAAATTTCCCCCAAAAGTGGCCACCATGTTTAAAATTCATTTATTTACATTGTACCAAATTTCAACTCAATCGGTCCAGTAGTTTCGGAGCAAATTGGCTGTGCCAGTGATCCTATAATGGTTCCGTTTTTTCCTTTTGTAGTACGTAGCCCAAAAAACTCCACGAAAATAATACCTAAATTCAATTAACCTCTCAACTTTTGGAGCTATCTCACACAATTACCTTTCCACAGAGGTACGGTCCTCGGGCACAGAGACTGTCTACTTCTTGGCCTCTAGCCAATTTCTGGGTGACCAGCGACCCTCGTACAACCACCAACTGAAATTCACTCTTCGTTTGGGTGAAAGCCGGGGATACCCATCAGCCCAGGATGTTATATTAGAAGGAGCTCAAGAATCGATTGCCATGAATATATATGGTCAGAATAACCCAGCGCCTTCTGATCAGGTAATACCTATATTTAAAAAAATTACAGGGTGTAATGGCATCGCAAGGAAACTTTGCGAGAATATAGATATCTAAAGGACAAATCTAGGTTTGTACATGTCAGTTTTGAGATAAAATTTAACAGGTGTATATAATAAACTAGTGAACCCGCCACAGCTTCGCCCTCGGTATTTTCCATCCAACTGTATCACTCCTTTCATCCCTTCAGGAAGGCAATTTCAAAAAATCCCTCCTTAGTGCACCTTTAGGGTACTCCAGGAATGTCTCCTCCAAATTTCAAACCTCTAAGACTACCCGTTTAGGCTGTGCGTTGTCTATAAGTGAGTCACGGCACTGTTTTATAATAATGTATTGATGATTTTGAATTTTCATAGGAACCTTTTTTATACATATATAAATATAGTCTCAATCACGCAAAGTACATACCTTGATTTGCCTTACATCTATATTCTTGCAAAGTTTCAATGCGATCCGGCTCAAAATATCCAAAACACAACTGAATTACGTTTATATGAATACTCAAGGACCGACCTCTTAACACACTTTTATTTATTTGACTTATGGCCGAATTCAGAAAAGCCACATTTGATGAGAGATTAAATAGATAAATGTCCCTCATTTAGTTGTTATCTTATACAAAAACTTCACTTTAATTATAGATCAATTTGAGTGGCCTATCTGAATTTGGCCATTAGGGTCTTTACATTGTCCTGCCTGTTCTTCGCGGACCAAAGACAGGCTATCCTGATTTTGGACCTTGTTGTGGTTGTTTCAGGCTCAAGAGTACACATTCAGGCTCCACGAGGATCCTCGCTATGGCTGGACACCGACCTTATCCAACTTCGAGTTCATGTCGATTCTTCAGAACCTCACAGCCATCAAAATAAGAGGCACTTACAATAAAGCTGGTGTCGGGTATCTGATGAACTTCAAGTTGGAAACTGCAAAGGTGAGGATACCGTCGCGTATCTGACAACACCGCTCAAGTCATTTTGACCAACTTTACAGGAGAGTGAAAAAACATTACCTTTGTAACAACGCGTAATTCAAAAAACAAGCAATATGTAACACCGTCTAAGTACGTGGCAATAAACTCATTAGATTTTTGTCGCAAATCATTATTTCTTACAATAACTTCATTAGCTTACTTATTATCTTTGATAATATTACTTTATTTACACAAGTTAAGTCACAAAACTCACGAGAAACAATAAAGTTGTCAAAATGTGGCCGAACAACGACTTGAGCGGTGTTGGAAGGCCAACCGACTTGCGCAATGTCACTATTTTTTGAATTCTGGTCTCTTACTGGCCGAAACGTCTGGAATGTGATTGGTAGATCGACGCGCAATGAATAGCTCTATCCATTGAAATTCAAATGTAAAACTGCTCACTTTCAACTTGAGCGGTGTTGTTACATAAGCGACGATATGTATTTGCATCACATACCAAATATCCTAAATACACCGCTTAGCATCACTTTTACTAGCAAATAAAGCTGCCAATAGTGCGGTGCGCGCGGGGTTTTAGAGCGCTGTGATTGGTGCGTTGGAGGTTATGCACTCCCCACTTATGGGTTCTTGCCTCTAATGGGGGCAGCGGAGGTCGCCCGGCTATGCGAAGTCTATCTGATATATGGTCTGTGATATGTATACCTAATTCAAAGCCATAGTGCGACGGAGCTGTAACGGGGGAGGTTTAAACTAATGGTCAGTTTAAATTTAGTTTTGTAAGTTGTTGCTGGCAACAGAAGTTAAATTGTTTTATGTTGGTAGCAGGACTTTCTGTGAAGCGACAGATTCGGTCTTACCTTATACCGAATTCCAACTCTTCCTCTTCTTTTTAGCCGATTATAATAAACTCGTATAAAGTCTATACAGTCCACACTCAAAATATTTGGTCCTTCGAGCCGGATATGAACCAGCGACCTATGGATCTTAGCAATATAGGTGCTTTGATTATACCTTCTCACCTTACTTCCCCCAGCAGTGTATAGGGTGACGATGCTGATAGTGATAAAACGACCAACTTTTCTTCAAGGTTGGCAGAGAGAAGGGCGCAGCACCAGCAAACTGGGTAGAGAAATGCAGCTGCCCCAACGCATACGTGGGAGACTACTGCGAGGAGTGTGCACCGGGCTTCAAGCATGAACCGGCCAACGGCGGCCCGTACTCCACCTGTATACCTTGCGACTGTAATGGTCATGCGCACATTTGCGACACGGCTACTGGTAAGTTTTCCTTTCAAGACTCAGCGTTCCTATCTTTTTATCCGAAAATATCCATCATGTCCGCACGCCTACGCCTTTCATATCTGTCGGTCTCAGATCGTCGTCATGGCGATGGGTTAAGGGCATCAGTCCATCATGTGACGGGCTGATCCACAATGCGTCTTCCGATCCATGGACATTAGTAGTTTCTTCGATAAAAACAATACACTTTTCCAGGCTACTGTATCTGCAAGCACAACACCACCGGCAGTAACTGCGAGCTTTGCGCCAAGGGTTTCTATGGTAACGCGATCGCCGGCACCCCCGATGACTGCAAACCCTGCCCTTGTCCCAAGGAGAGCGGTTGTATCCAGCTCATGGACCAGAGCATCGTCTGTACTGATTGCCCTACTGGATATGCTGGTAAGAGCCGTGAAGATTATGATCAAAAGGACCTACGATCTTCATTCTATCTTAAGCACTTAAGAACTACAAAACATAAAGTAACAACCGCTAAGAAAGGATGTTACGAAAATCTACCCCTGAAGAGCAGAAAGAGGGGTTTAAAATTAGGATAGGAAATACCGAGGGAGCAACAATTATTATTTTATGCCGTCAACTTCGTGTCCGGTCCTTGGGAGGTGAAGTTGAGCAATAAGTAGTAACACTAGCAACTTATCTTAAGATGTACCTTATATCTCGCCGTGTGTAGACGTGCTGTTCTGGCGCGCGCGAACTTAACGGCCTATATGGTTTCATCTGTTCCCAGGACCGAAATGCGAGGTCTGCGCCGACGGTAATTTCGGCGACCCGCGTGGCCAGTTCGGCCCAGCGAAGGAGTGCGAAGAATGCCAGTGCAATGGCAACGTGGACCTGAACGCCGTTGGCAACTGCAATAGGACCACGGGAGAGTGTCTGAAGTGCATCTACAACACTGCGGGCGATCATTGTGACAAATGTCTAAGCGGTGAGTGGGAGCTGTCATCACTCAGCACTTCATCACTCAAGACGTCCAAAATACGTAAAGTCAACCTTATGTAGACTTTCTAAAGAATACCTTGCCATCCGTGTTTTCACAAAGATATAAACTGCGTCTCAGGGTATATTTATCAGTAGGCCAAGCGTAAACTCAACTATAGTAGCTCCAACACGGTCATCAGAATGATTGCAGACAGGCTGGACTGTGTGTATGTAAATCATGCATGTGCGCTGCATATAGACATAATTAAGTAGTATTTTATTTTATTTACGCATTAACATATAGCATAAATTTTTTATAATAAGTAGGTAATTACTAACATATATGAGTCATGTAAAAAGTAACTCGAAATAAATGAATTAATAATAATAATAATAATAAAAGCCAGCGCCCCACTAGATGCAGCATGCAATGGCTTTGGAATTTTAGCATATTCTAACTCATACTTTGATAAAAAATAGTTTGACGTGGTGATAAGTCGAATTATTACAAGTATTTTTTTTAACTCTACACACCACTGGGCCTCTGTTCGATGAGGGACTGGAAACTCCCTTCATTTGGTTAAGCCTATCGTTACAAAAATCCTATAATTTGGTTACCCAATCGTTAGGGAAACTTTATCATTTGGTTACCGAATCGTTATGGTTTCCCTTTAGATTGTGTTACCGTATACTGTAACAGGCTTATATGGGGATACCATAACGATTGATTTTCGTATTACTCGGACTAATAAAAGACCCTCTCAGGATTTTACGGAGACGCCCTGGATCCAAAGAAGAAGGGCGACTGCAGACCCTGCGAGTGTCACGAGGCAGGCACCCAGGAGAGTGCGGAGGGCCCACCTCAGTGCGATGGTCTGACCGGCTACTGTTCCTGTCGGCCGCATGTCATTGGCAAGAACTGTGACAAATGCGAGGTAAGTTCGACAATATGAAAAAGGATCATGTCAGCCGAACTCGGCGGCTTTCTTTTATTACAAAACCTTCTGATTTTATCAACGAAGTTGCGAATCCAATGCTCATTTGGCAAAATTCAAAAACGCCACTCAAATTGATTTTTAAGAGGACTGTGAACCAACGGCAAAAATCATCTTTCTCATAGATAAGGTGATAATGATTTCCACCCCTTAAATGTTAACCGATTATGACCAATTTTTGATAGGTTGTCAGTCAGAACAAAATCTATCTCTAATCTCTATACGTTTTTGAATATTGATTAAAGATCAACAAAGTCTAATAATCGCCGAAATTCGTTTCGCATGAAAATTCTGAAGGGCGACTAACAACATTAAAACTGAATTTATTGATTATAGTGAAAAAACCAAAACGTATAGACATAGATTTTGTTCTGGCTGACAACCTATTAAAAATTGGTCGACATCAGATATCTGGGGTGGAAATCGTTATCGCCTTCTGTATGAAAAGCCGTAGGTTCACACTCCGCTTAATTAAAGTGACGTTTTTGTATAGGATGACAACTAGTTGAGAGACATTTAACTATTCTAACCAAATGCTTAAAATTCGGCAAAATCAGGATATTTTAAAAACGTCCTATTATACGTTCAGTTTTCTTAAGAAAAAAAGCTTATCAAGTTTTTTTAAATATTACATTTGTCAAACACGCAATTTAATGTTTTCAAATTTGCTTTATTTCCGAAATGCATAAATAAGCAAAAAGTCGTGTTAATGATATTAACTTAGCAGTCATTATTCATGCGCATAACGTAATTTGTGAATTTTATCTTTAGTAAAATAGCTATTATTGGAATGATTTACTGCTGAGTTTCTTGTGCCACTTTTTCTCAGCAGATATCCACTCTTGGAATCGCTGAAAAGAGTGTGAAAGAGCCCGTGTGGCCGACATTCAAAATGAATACCTATTTTCATGTTAATTTTCCCACAGGATGGCTATTACAACATCGGTTCGGGCGAAGGCTGCAAGTCCTGCGAGTGTAACCTGGAAGGGGCCTACAACTCGACTTGTCACCCTGCCACTGGACAGTGCTACTGTAAACCTGGCATTGACGGGTAAGTTGTATGGGCCCCAAAGACCATATACCTATCCCACACACTCTGCATAGCCGGGCGACTCCCGCTGCCAACATTAGAGGCAAAAATCCATAGCAGCGGGCAGGCGTGGGATTGGCATTCCCGCGAACGCACTAATCACAGTTTTAGGGGGTCCGTACCTGTCTGTCTGTCTGTCTGTCTATCGGTCTGTCACAGCCAATTTGCTCCGTAACTACTTGACCGATTGAGTTGAAATTTGGTATACATATATCTAATTCAATGATCGCAACACGGAAAGGTAACGTAATTAAATTAATTTTAAACACGAGGGCCACTTTTAGGGGGTAAATTAGAAAATAAAATAAATAGTTATGCAAACTATATCGTGTGACATATCAAATGAAAGGGCTTATTGTGAGAATCTTAAATATATATATTTGGATTTTTAAGATTAATAGTTGGTAGTTATTTAGGAAAATAGGCAGAAATTGTCCATTTCTTACCCTTATTTCCGAAACTACTGGGCCTAAAATTTTGAAAAAAAAAAAAACAGAAAATAGTTCTATACCTACAGATTACTGGAAAATCTATAAGAAGTCTATGGTATTTAAAGTAACATAGTAAATTTCAGATAATCATGTACGGAACGGAAATCTCTCCACGCGAGTTTAACCTGCACTTGTCCGGTTTTTTTTAATAACCGTTATCAATATTTTTTTGATCTGAGGGCCTAGCATACTAGCTTTTATCACACACATATGCATCTGACACTTTTAAACTAATATGCGGATGCGAAAGGGACAAATGCATAATGTGCACGATAAAAAATTGTGTGCTACGGGGGTTGTGTAATGAAAAAAAAAAAGATTATGATTAATGAGATCTGTCTTTTGCACTTAATGACTTATTATAATTTATTCAAGTTTTTTATGGTTGTATACAGTCCTTATGTTGAGTTTCTTGCGTAGCTTCTCAGCAGTAGATTCAGATATTTGATTGCCCGTGGTAGCTTCATGTAAAATAAACATTTTCATTTTCATTTTCTCTAGTGTCCACTGCGACCGCTGCCGTGCGTACCACTACGGTTTCTCAGTGGGAGGATGTAATGACTGTGACTGCGACGAATGGGGTTCGACGAACTACCAGTGCGACGCTACTGGCCAGTGCTACTGTCAAGAGAATGTGGAGGGACGGCGCTGTGACAGGTACGATCATCATTCAGTGCAGTGCCTTTTATTATAAATGGGACGGGCAGTAGCTCCAACTAGATAAGCAACGATCTAATAAGGTTTTTTGAACACGATAACTGTTATTTAAGCAAGTGTTGCATGATAAAGCTTATTAAAACATGAGTGGATGTTTATAAAACGAACCGCGGGCGAGTTTCATAATAGGACCCCCACCATAGCTGGGCACAAAACCGTTAATCTGTTAATCGTTAATTAACGAAGTTAACGTTTCGAGTAACGGATTAACTTTTAAGTTGTAGTCAAAGTTGAAATGTGATGAGACGATCTATGAGGAATTGATAGAACTCTTCAGATATATAGGCACGCATATAGCAAATTTAATATTTTCTGTAATAACTCAAGCAGATACATTCCAAAAGCATTATTCGGTGAAGTGGAACTGTTGGTGAAGACCATAGATGATCACCGGAACTCTTAAATGATAAGTATTTCACAAGTGGCGATAAGATTACTGTATAAAGCTTGGAAACAACTAATGTTCATGAAAATCTATGTGGTAAAATAGAACCGGTTGTGAAGGACCAGGAGAACTCCTCAACGATTGATATCCTTGCAACGTGGATAGCAACAGTTTCTAAATGGTGATGAGCAATTAGCATTATGGTATTGTTACTTGATTTAGCATATGTGTGTCGTTAAATCACATGATAATAATTAAAATGTGAAAAAAAATCTTACTTTTCAAAGGCTATTTGAAGTCGGTCTTTTTAAATTATATGATTACCTTACAATTTTCTGACCAGATGTATGGAGAATAAGAAACGACGCGCCGACGGGCAGGGCTGTGAGAACTGCCCGCCGTGCTACAACTTGGTGCAGGACGCCGTCAACCAGCACAGGACCGAGCTGAAGGAACTGGATGACGTGAGTGGCATGGCAACTATTGCTGCTGCGGATGGTTCATGATAATTAGCAGCTGGGAAAGAGGATCGAATTTAAAATTTCGAGTATCGGATTAACATTTAAGTTAACTTTAAAAAAAAATTACGGACTCATTAACTTGCGTTAAAAGAATTATAGTCCGTTAATCGTTAATATAAAGTCCCTACTATTTCCCACAAGTACTTACACCGCGCGGACCGTATATTTTGATGTTTATAAAGGGGAATCTATAAAAAAATAGGTACCTATTATTAGAAATATCTAATGTTACAACCTTCATTTAGGTATAAATGTTTCATGTCCTGCCTGTTCATACCATTTTTTTTATAAGTAACTCACTAACAACGAAATACCTGTATAATGCAATTTCTATCACGAGTTAACGATTAGCCATTAACGTTAACTTCCGTGAAATCTTCCGAAATGTAATGCTTTAACGTTTAACGCAGTTAACTTTTTTGGTAACGGATTAGCGATTAACGAAGTTAACTATTTGATTAACGGTGCCCAGCTATGATAATAAGCTACTTGACTATAGTAACAAATACAACTATATTTCTGTGGAACGGTAGCTACGGATTAATGTAAAAATAAGTCACGTGACTTTAAACACCAGTCACGACGTATGAGGTTGCATAGGTCGGTTGCGTTCCGAATCACGCTGCCCACGGTGATTACGGTGAGTGTTATTTGGACCGCATTCTCAAACACACTACGCATTTTATTGAAGTTTACGACCGGTTTTAGTAAGATGACGTCACACGCGACCGATGACGATAAGATAGCGTTTTGCGGCAATTTACAAACTGAATATTATTAGTGCGTTTTCTTTGGTAATGTGAAAATTTCATTACGTAAATATTATTACATAGTCTACAAAAAATAAAAGGTTCCGACGGATTGAGAATCCTCCTTTTCTAAAGTCGGTTAAAAATGAGCTAACAAGCAGCCACAATAGTTTCTTTTTATGGTGACATATATATATATATATATATATCAAAATTATATTTCCCTTCAGATCCTATCAAAGATCTCCAAAGCGCCTACTGTGGTTGAGAACGCGGACTTCGACGCGGAGTTACAGCGCGTGCGCGAGGACATAGACCGCCTGGGCGAGGAGTCGCGCGCGCAGCTCGCGGGCGGGCCCGGCGCCAGCCTCACCGACGTGCTCAGCGACCTCGCCGACCGCCTCAACGATGTCAAGTGAGTAAAACAAACAAAATGGCCGCCAAAAATCTCGCTCATGGCCAAATCAAGGCCACTCAAATTCATCTTTTATTAAACTGACGTTTAAGTGACGTTTTTGTATAGGTTGACAATGACAACTAGTTGAGAGACTTTAACTATTTAATCTCTAATCAAATGCTTAAGTGCCGTTTGTGAATTCGGCCATCAGTTGTCTATGCAAAGGGTTACGTTGAGAGGCTTGCAGCAATAAATTGCCGAAAAAGTTGCCCGTTTACGAGGCCCTTTAGGAGTTACTCTGAAAGATCTGATCAGAAATTAGGTTATAGATTATTCAATCCAGTATGATTCTGTACATAAATTCCGAATATTTAAGTGATTATTGCAATCGCGACCATAAGAGCAGCCGTCATTTTGTATGTGGTGTTGGCAGTGGCGGCGTAAACAGGGGGCGGAGGGGGCGCTGCGCCCCGGGTGCCAAGCACAAAGGGGTGACAACGACAACTCACTCGTACATCCATCATCTCGTTTTGTAGTGGTAGAGCCAAACAGTAATCCTCACTAGATGATTACTGTTCGAATGGGCCGGCTCGACCGGGGTAGTACCACACTCTCACAGAATATCGGCGTAAAGTAATAGCTTGCTATTGCGTTTCGTACGGTGAGTGACGAGATCCGGAGGCCTATTCCCTCATCCCTATCCCATCCCCATTCCCCATCCTCCCTAGACTGGCAACGCATTGGCAGCACCTCTGGTGTTGCAGATGTCGATGGGCGGCGGTGACCACTTTCCATCAGGTGGGCCGTCAGCTCGTTTGTCAGTCAATTGACATTTAAAAAAAAGGCGCACAGAATCTTCAATCGTCTTTAAACACATCAATAAATAACCACCATCAAGACATAACACCAGACACCATAAGCATGTTTAGTATATGGTGTTTTATTTTAAGTAGGGGTGCTTAATACAAAACCGCCCGGGATGCCAATCTACCCTACGCCGCCACTGGGTGTTAAGGTTCAAATATTTTTTAAATCGATAGATTAGACTCCTTTTATCCAATTGTAACACTTACGTTCTCGTTCACGCATCCGCCATTTTCTAATTGCAAATGAGTACTTTAGAAAACACCGGTGACATATTTCGACGCAGTCACTGTTCAGCGTGTCTCATCTACTGACTTGATTCGTCGGGTTTAGTTCACTTGAAGTTTCTGCTTTAGAATAATGCTGTACAAGATCGAAGAAGAGAGTTATGAGGGCAACGAAGCGGTGGAAAGGAGCAAAGGAAACGTGTCCAAGGCAGAGGAGACTATTGAGGCCGCTCAGAAGGAGATCAATGTATGTATACCTTTAAAAGATGTAACTGAGACTCAGAATTAATTAAAGGGGTAAAATTGGGGTTCAAATACCGCAGCCGAAGCTGCCGCGTGGTCGCTAGTTAATAATTAGGATGTGGCAAATTGCCACGAATCCAAAGCTGGAACAAAACTACGTCTTGTCTATGATAATTTTATGACTGGCAAGGGAACGTACCCATACTACGTTTTACAATTTTTTACCCCCTCTCCTCCCCCGGGGACCGCCCGTAGTATATACCAAGGCCCCCCGCTCCCCCTTCAGTTTTCAATTAGAAGTTTTCATACTTCTGTGGTCCTAGTGAAAAAGGGATTAAGTCGAAAAGTGTGATATTTAGTTATATAGCTTGTTGAAATCAGAACAAACTTTGCCACATCCTTTTTGCAAAAATATTTTTCTTCCTACTACGCTTTAATTTTATCATTATGGCCTTAAATACTCAGCACAAAGCAGCCCTTATTTGCTCTAGAGCAAATAAAGTTGCATACAAATTACATTATTGCACTGTTTTGTATTATTTTTTTATTTGGTTGGTTGATCAAGAAGTTTACACCAACAGCTACCCAATCCACCCATTCACAGTCCGACGGAACAGCCGACCACTGTTCTGTGGACTTACTGTTAGCAAAAAAAAAACAGGCCACATATAGGCGGCCATATCGAACTGTGATTGTCTCGTCTAAAATGTTATGCTCAAAGTACTGGCTGATACTGAGTTAAAAAAAGATTTAAAAAAAAATTGGCAGAATATGACAATTAATAGACTAGATACAAGTTTTCTGTAAAAAATTTCGGATTTTCGACTAGCTTCAGAACCAATAGACCGATTTTAATATTATAGGGTATCTTAAGATTCGGGAAGAACGTGCAAGTGTCATAGGCTATATAAAAATTGTAAGGGTGCGTCATAACAGGTGCCAAAACCCTTTTTACTTCGCTAGTTGCGTTTAACTGTACCTTTACGTTTTTTTACCAACTTTTCGCAGTATTAGAAAGAAAAGCAGATTATGCACCTCGCATCAAGTGATTTGCTATTGCGCTCGTGTTTTTAGAGCCCTCACTTGCGTTCGGGCTCCAAACCAACACTCGGCGCAATAATGAATCACTTTCTGCTTGGTGCAACAATCTACTATTGCTCATATTTGTCTATATAAGCGCGAGATTTCCCTAGAGGATATTGACTACGTGACGAAAACCTAAGCTCCCCAAGCGTGGTATTTTAAAGATCCCCCCCTGAACGGGTCACGTATTATAGGTACGGTCCCCAAGAAAGAACACAAAAACAAGAGAGGTTCGCGCTCTGCAACCGTGTGGATTATTGCCGCCATACCATATTTAGTTTCATTTTCTGTATAACACTTTAGAACTGATTTATTAGACTGCGTGGAGAAAACTGCCGCCTTTTCATTTCACTCGTCACGGCACCCATAACCGCATAAGGATATTCCTTTTCTCACAGAGCGCTCTAGAATACCTGGACGGAGAGGGCGCGGCTGCCCTAGCGAAAGCCCGCAACCGCTCCGACCAGTTTGGCAAGCAATCAGTCGACATGTCGGCGCTGGCTAAAGAATCCCGCCTGCTGGCCGACAAGTTGGAGAACGAGGCCCGCAACATTAGGGACATCGCTGAGAAGGCGTATAATACTTCTATAGCGGCAAATAACTTAGCGAAGGATGGCATTAACAAACAGGCTAATATCAGGTAAGATCAGTTTGTTCGTTTCTTGGTTTGTCTTTATTTAACGCTATAACGAAGCAACGGACACGGAGATTGAGATACGCTTCCTTTTATCCCGCGAAAATTTACAGTTCTCGAGAAAATAGCACTTTGCGCTCTCCCTTTAGTAGCGTTCTGCATTTTAAGACGTGAAGCAGCGAAAAGAGCTTGCCGCGTACTAGTTACCGGTTGCTTCTCTAACAACCATTTCATTTGCAGCAACGAAGTCCAAATCCTCGCGAACGAGCTAAACGCAGCATCAGGAAAACTCAACAGCATGACGGAGTTAGCTGATGCGGCCTTGAAACGTGCTAGAACAGTGTACGAAGAAGCTTTGGGCTTGTACGCAGAAGTTAACACTACGCTGCTGCCTGATATAAAGCTGGGAAAACTCAAGCAAGATGCTGATGAAATGAATAAAACGGTGAGAAGACATCTCTTCGCTTTTAAGCGCCTAAAAAGTACCACGAGTGCTGTCACTGTTTGTCGCTATGTTCCGAAACACGCTCACGATGCTCCCAATCGTGCCCAATTGATTTTAGTGGTATAGGTGCTGATGTACGCTTTAGTGAAACGGAACGCTATTTAGCAAATTTCAAACGAAAGTGTTAAATTTGACAGCGCTTACAGTACTTTACCTGTTTCTCTGAAGCGCCGAGAGCACGAAACGATGACGTCATTGATGACGTCAGCTGGTTTACGCGTGCATGCTATGAGCGGGCTTGTGGTCAATTCGGAACGGAAGATAGCGCGCTCTCGGTGCTGTGAGCACCCTTTGAGACATGAGGCATATTTTCATTTGCTGAGTCTCCTTCAGAATCAGCGGGCAATGTACCGGTTCATTACCCGCTGATTCGAATTTTAGACGTAATGGAAAAAAAACCTAAGAATATTAAACCATTTCTCTACCAGATCGACCAAAAATCTGCCGAATTGGACAATCTTGTGTCGTCCAACCAAGCCATGCTCCTCGATCTCGATGAAGCCATAAGGCGTGGTCGGGAGCTACTGGAGCAAGGCCACGAGCGGCAGGACGACCTGGACGACTTGCTGGCCAGGCTGGACGAACTGCAAGCCCAAGCGAAGAGCGATGTGGAGCTTACCAAAGTAACGCTGAAGGATGCCAATGAGATTCATAAGACTTTGAAAGGTAATGGCTACAAAATCAATTTTAAATTTGTTACGTGTCTTGACACATGATAAGTTAATATTTTTATTTACCCCAACATTGGCGATCACTTCCAGTGGTAATAAATTCTCAGAATCATGATTCTTACTTATTTTAGGCTGGTCTGTAAACTGTTATATCATAATTATCCTTAAAAGAGGTCCGGAGGTCCCGTACCTTTATCCCCTAGCCCCCTAGCCCTAGTCCATCGATAGCGGTGACCACTTTCCATCAGGGCCATTTAACTTAGCACTTTCCACTAATATCTGACAGCATCTGTACTTCGACGAATAAAGAATGATCACGACAATCGGGCGTTCCTCGCATTCGTAACGCCATCATTGATGAACTAGCGCCATTTTGACAACCCATTTTTTGCTAAAGAAGAATAAGCGATGTGACATTCCCTGTCCTTTTCCACCTTTTCTCATTTATCCTGCCCGTTTGTTACAAAGTGGGCCTTCGAACCGGATCTGAACCAGTTACCTATTGATCTGCCCATCCGTAACACGCCATACATTGTTAACTGGGTTCAAGCAAGAATACGAGCTATGATAAGGCGACCAGTCCTTTTTCATTGAACCATGCTCTTACAACAAATCGATCAAACTTTTCAAACATTTAATCCAGAATTCAGCGACCAAGTGACCGAGTCCCAGCAGCAAGCCAAGCAGGCGGCTCTGGACGTTCCAGCGATCCAAGAGAAGGTGGCTGCAGCTGATACCAGCATTAACAGTATCACTGAGGAGCTATACAACGCTTCAGATAAGGCCAAGGAAGCTAGGGACTTGGCGCAACTCGCGCAGAAGGAGTATGCTGAGATGGCGAGCGAGGTAAGCTATCGATGGGTGCCCAGGAGCGATATCGCCTATGGTTTTACGATGCAAATGCTTTTGCTCAATAGGCAATGTCAAGCTAGAACCTTTAAACCTTCTAAAGGGCTTATTTCCATTTGAAAGACATGTAATTGAGACCCTATCGCTTTAGATTTAAAGTCCGAATAAACAGTGTCCCTCAAATGAAAAATTAGCTTTTGAACAGACACCAGTTCATGCTTTTCCATGTTAACAGGCAGCCCATGAAGTCAGGAAGAAGGCGGCATCATCAAGAGCTGATGCTGGCAAGCTGAGGGATGAAGCTGAAAAACTGTCGAGTAAGTAGCTGAGCCATTCAATTTCAATTGAATTCCACGCCATATTCAATTGCAATACAAATTCAATTACGATTAAACTTTAAACTGATTTCAAATTTAAATTCAATTCAATTTTAATTAAATTTCAAGTACAATTCAATTTCGATTCAATTTAATGCTTTAAATTCAATTTAATTTAATTTTTAATTTAGTAAAAATGTTTATTTTCCGTTCCAATTCCCAGCCCGCGTGGAAGGCACAGCCAAGCAGATTGAGGATCTGGAGAAGCAAGCTGCCGACAACATGCAGCTCACAAGAGACGCCAAAATGAAGGTGACCTAGCAAAGCACCTTCTGTTTATTATACGAAGATCGTTATTCCTTTGAATATTCGAGCGCATGATCAAAGCAGATGAGATCTATAAACGGTTACGTAGCAAAACATCTAAAATCAAATGTTATAAGTTCGTTGGCAGATGAGATCTATAAACGTGCCTACGATCTTTGACGTGATGTGTCACAACACAAACCCGCTACAATCAAAGCGATATCTTTATAATAAACAGAGGGACTCCAAAATACGTAACAAACATCCTAAAGACACCGCTTAGGCTATATGTTAGACGGGTTCCGCGAACGCATTATTTTCCGGGATTGATAAATTTTTTCAACGAATATTTACTTTTTTTTGTTAAAAAACTGTTGAAGTAAAGCCGATTTAGGTCTTGTCAGCGCCTTAAATATGGAACACTACACGTAAAAGAACACACAGTCACTCATGGTTGCACAAAGTAATTTTGATACATATACCTGTGCTTAAGATAGCAGGATATCCCCCAAAATATATAAGTTTGTATGTAAAACTGTCAATGATGAATGACAGGTGGGTCAAGCCAACACTGACGCGCGGGAGGCAGACAAGCAAGTGACAAAGGGTCTCGATGACCTCAAGGTCATCACTGATGAGCTGCAGAACCTGCCGACCTTGGATGACGTAGCATTGGACAGGCTACGTAAGTATCACACTTTTCGTTCCCTTTTACTATCAGATAAAGCTGCCAAACTTGCGGGGCGCGCGGGGTTTTTAGAGCGCTGTGATTAGTGCGTTCGAGGTCATGCGCCCGCGCCTGCCTTTAGCCCCGCTGTCTTTTTGTAGTTAGGGAGCTGGGTACCATTTTGGTATATGATTTGTTCGTCTTTCATATTGATAGGGATGAAAGTTTATGTCAATACAAATCGATTTAGTTCATGTTAATGAAAGTCGTATGTCCCTGCGTTTTTGATATAAAACTTTAAAAAATAGTACATATAAAAATCAGCGACCTAGACGGCTGCAAACTTTCTTTTTTCTATTCTGGGAGTCCTAATGAATCGAATGGACGGAAAACGACGAACAAATGATTTAGTATAGCTTTTTTCATTTACATTTTTGCAACTACGTCCCGTTATAAAACAGAACCCTGAACGTCTACCTCTTCGATGTTCATCGTTTTGAGGATGATTCTGACCATCAGTCCAAGAGGCAGACACGAACAAATGATTTAGCACACCGTTTATTTTTTAAATGTTTGGAACGCTGTCAGTTGAAAACGCAGCGCTACCATGGTGGCAGACTATTTTTCTGTGGTTTTTTACATTGACATTAATCGAACAATTCAGGTCTGCCAAGCGAACAAATCATATAGACATTTTGGCACCCAGCTCCCTAGCTATTGCCGGTAATGCTGCCAGCGGGGGTCGCCCGGCTATGCGCAGTCTATTAGATATATAGTCTGTGGAATAACCTTATCATATTGCATGACGACTTGTTTGGTTACAGAGGAAAACTTGAACAGAGTGGAGAGTGACCTAAAAGCGCTGAACCTTGACGCTAAAATCGAAGCTCTTAAAGAAGCCAAGATGAACCATGTCAAGTAAGTTTCCAACCACTTATTCTATAAAAAAGGAACCGAGGTAAGACTTGTCTGTCGGTCTGTCTGTGTGTCACAGCCATTTATCTCAAACCTTGAAATTTTGAATAGTTAGATCTTGCGTACCCCCATACATTGCAGGAATAATGTTTAAATATATTTTTAATTTAACTGAAATAGTCTTCCAATATGGTCAAAATGGGTCTTAGGAAAGGGCAATTATTTAAGCATTTCAAAAATAAAATATTTTTTGTCATCATATTTTTATTATATTTTGTACAAAAATGTGCAAAGACGACCAACGAAACGACCAACGATGAAATTTTAAAATGGCTTATTACCCGACTGCGCGAAGCCAAAGAAGGGGAACAGATTTTAACAGTATAATATGTATACGTATGTATATGTGACCAAAAATCGGATGTTCCACTTTATCATCTGAACTACTGGACCGATTTTAATAAATAGGATATCATATCATTCATGGAGGACGCCAAGTGTCACATGGAATATAAGAATTCTAAGGGTGATAACGTTCGGGTCGGGTTTTAGATTATAACTTTTTATTTCCCAGATGGATGGAGCAATACAGACAGGAGCACAACGACCTCCTTAGCGAAGTTGCAAATGTCATGGCCATCCGGAACCAGCTGCCTGACGGGTGCTTCAAGAGAATCGTTTTAGAACCCACCGAGGGGCCTATAAGTAAACCCGCGAGCTACAGCTAGACTCGCTCCTACTGGTTGGAGCGCTGAGAAATCCGATTTGCCTTAACAATTGAATTGATTGATCCGAAACTTGAACTTTAGTTTTACGTCGTTAGGTTGTTTTTGCGACATCGGGTTCGAGTGAGATACGTGATTGAGAAAGTGAACGGATGAATCTTATACATTTAAAGACAGGGGCCAATAGGTATAAACGATGTTTCGATAAATTTATAAGTCGAGTTGGACGTTTCTTATATTAAATTTAGGGGAAACCATTTTGATAACATTAACTTCTTCGCCACGGAAAATTTGATGCACCATGTATATAAGTACCTACTTTTAGATAAGGAGTGTCAGTTGCCATTCAAGAATCAGATGTAATTTAGATCTACAGTCTAAATTAGAAGTGTCCCTTAAATTGAAATAAGCCCGTGTGAACACTTCTCAGTTCCGAATAGTGACATCTATCGGCGTTTCTAAGAACTCGCATCCCACCACGTTAAGACGTATTACTATATTACACTGCCTGCTATTAAAATAGTTCCGTCGTGATCGCATCAACTCACTAGCACTGCTGATAGATGGCGCTATAGACAATTAGTAAACATGTAAGTACCTCTGCATTAAAAAGTGACCGAGAGATATAGGTAGTTTGAAAAGTTTTGCTATGCTGATGCTGTAAGAATATTGCTGCATCAATTTATCATTGGCAATCGAAGACATATTTATTTTTACCACCATCTTGTGGCATCTTAATACCTTTGGATTCTCAGCGCACAGCTCACAAAGTGCCTTAATATAATTAAATGTGATTCGTGAAGTATCATAATAAATTGCAATAGCAATAATGAGCAGTGAATTTTTCTATAGGATTAAGTTTCTGAACAAATTAACTAATACGTACTTCATCTAAGTTACATTCAATTTTCTATAAATTTTCATTTAAGGATATTAAAATTACAAAGAGGTATTAGTACCGCTGTTTGACGTTATTTTAGGCTGTTAAAATGATGTATATGATACAAAAAAGGCATGGACTGCTAATCGCGCTAAACAGAGAGCGGTTTTTTAATACAACGCCATCTAGTATTGTCGTAATAGTTTATTACCAGCGACTTCTAGTTTTAGTTGTGCCTTATATCCAAGAAATATGGCGACTAATGGTCGTAATATTTTCTCCTTCATTTGAACGAATGCTTGGAATACTTAATTTGAATGAAACATAAAAGTTGGCATTTTTTTAATTTGAGTTTGCGTACTTATACAATGCATTTAGTATTTGCATTTAATTATATTTTCTACCGATCTATAATTAATTATTTAAGCTTCGTTGAAAGTGCCATAAGTTTTTTTACTGATTGTAAATAACGCAAACAATAAGATTAACATGACAGCATAACAAAATTATTGGTGCCGGTGTCGTTTCACAATTGACGTGCAATTAGTACGTAGCGAAGCTAGTTCCTTTTTTATCTGCCGGCATAAATAAGTTTGTGGCGCTCTAAGTTAAGATAAGCATTTAAAAATATCGGTCGATTCTTCTTTAAATTAAGTTCGCCAAAGACAAGAGACGATTAGATTTAATAAGTAAGCAATTTTAACGATTTTTGTTAATGTACTACATTATGTATTGTGGCTTATTTATTATATTACACTATTAGATTAATTCATTATTGATTTTTACTTACTTAGCATTACCGCAACTACCTACCCAAGGCTGTTTACTGGCCTAATGAAATCTTAGGCCAATCCAAAGGCGAAATATCCTAGACCTAGCCTAACTTTTACTAGCACAAAAAGCTGCCAAACTTGCGCGGCGCGCGGGGTTCTTAGTAGAGATGCAACGGATATCCGGTTTCTATCCGGTATCCGGCCTATCCGGCCATGATTTTACTATCCGGCCAGATAACGGATAATGAGTAGGTATCCGGCCGGATACCGGATACTAAAATCTTGGATCAAAAATAGGATAAAACAAATAAAAAACCGGTCAAGTGCGAGTGAAACCCGCGTGGAGAGGGTTCCGTTACATACATGATAAACTGAAATTTCCTATGTTACTTTAAATACCATAGACTTTTTATAGGTTTTCCTGTAATCTATAAGTAAAAAACTATTTTCTGTATTTTTTTCAAAATTTTAGGCCCGGTAGTTTCGGAGATAAGGGGGGGGAATGGTCAATTTTCACCTATTTTCCTAAATAACTTCTAAACTATTTTACTTAAAATAATAAAAAAAATACATTTAAGATCCTCACAATAAGCCCTTTCTTTTGATATGTCACACGATTTCAGTGGCACAACTTTTTTTTTAATTTTCTATGTTATCCCCCAAAAGTGGGCCCCATGTTCAAAATTAATTTATTTACGTTACGCATCCCTGTTGCGGTCACCAATTTACATATGTATACCAAATTTCAAATCAATCGGTCCAGTAGTTTTGGAGCAAATCGGCTGTGACAGACGGACAGACAGACAGACAGACACACGAGTGATCCTATAAGGGTTCCTTTTTTCCTTTTGAGGTACGGAACCCTAAAAACCATCAGAAATAAACGTAATCAACGTTAGTTAATAAATTAAAGCTTAGTTTCTTTATATTTACACATAAAGCTTCACTGAATATCACGTCGTGCACGATCGAATATTCCCAACTGACGTAATAAAGCGCGTACCTATTGAACCTCAAAGGGACTTGCAATTCGTAACAAGTTGAAAGTCGCTCGCCGCGCGAAGGCCGCGCAAACTAACACGAATTTAGAGATAGCTCACCTGTAATTTTTCCGTACGGAATTCCGAACGGAATTCGTTCGAACATGTGTGTCATGTAGAACTATTTATATGAAATGCCTGCGTTCGGGGTGTCCGAATGCGGAAAACGGATTCGGAAATCGAATCAGGAAAACGAATGTATGTGGCTGGCCTTATAACGTTATCGGGGGACGTAATTGCTTGGAAATGTTATAATAAGGAAATATCCACTACAGCCCCCGTAGCACAATAATTTTAATCGCGCACATAAATCGTCTGTCACTTTTTAAATTGATTGAGGTGCGCGATAAAAATTAGTGTGCTAAACCCTCAGAAGTTGTACAGTCTTTGTCGTATAGGTTATACCACCTCTCACGAGATCTATGGTAGATTATTCGTAATTTAAATTAAAATCAAACTATGTTTTGTTTTGTAAAATAATTGAATGTTTGACATATAGCTCGGACATCGTATATTAGTTGCATTAATATTTTATATCGTTAACAAAGAATAACTTGCTAGCGGACACAACAAAGGCTCTCGCCGTTTCGCCTGCTGTTGATATGATTAACACAGTGAACAGCTGAAGAAGAGCGCCCTAGAAGACCCAGACCAACAGTGTGTATGCGGCCGAGGACTTCGATAAAGCCAATTGTTACGCGCGCCAGCAGTGCAGTTACTACAGTGCAGAATCAAGCGACCCACCCAAGTCGGGCTAGCTGCAAATGCCCACTCTGCCCAAGTTAACCCCACACGCGGCTGTTGTCATAACTAGTCATTGGCAGTAACGGTAGCTCGCCCACTGCAACCAAACCCCATAATCCAAAAAAGGTGAAGTTGAAAGCAGTCGAAGCTCTGAATCTGAACACGCGATTCGCGAAGATTGGCCTCTTTGCTGTTCGTAATGATTGAGACTACCTGAACATTTAATTGGTTGAGCAAGTGAAGCGTCTCAGTTTCAGCTTGGGCAAAAATGATGTCCTACGTCCAAAGCCGAGTTTCTTTCGGCGTTTCTTCGCAGCAGATATCGCCTCTCGAAGCGCTGGTAGCTTCAGACATGTGAAAGAGCCCATGTGGCCTACTTCCAAATAAATATTTTCATTTTCATTTTCAAATGTGAGGATATCCGGCTGCTCTCCTTTGTCGTACGATTGAGTTTTTTTTTGTAGTTTGTTATTCATATGCGTTCTGTTGCAAAAATAATAATATATATTTAAATAATAAAAATATAAATAAAAAATAATTATGTTTACTGTGTCCGGCGGATGTCCATTTGTTCTCCTCTATGCGACAGATTTCTCAACAGATTCTTGTAAAATTTTGTGAAGAGGAAATGTGAAGGTTTTTATTTGGTTTTTAATTGGAGCTATGGATATAATATGGTGGTTTTTGCGATTCAAAACTTATTGGCGGTGTTGTTAAACTAGCCACGACGGTTAACCGTTTTTCAATGGCAAAGTTAAGTTTGTTGAAAGGTGTACAGTTCACGGAGCGAGCCACTAGTCATATACTTACTAACTTGTTGACTGAGCGACGAGGCGTCTCCCTTTAAGCTTGGGCAAATATGCTTTTGTATATCTGGCGTCCGTCCGGCTGTCCATTTGTTCTCCTCTAATTTTTTTTGTCGATTAGGTTTTTCGAATTTTTTATTTTTGTTGTTGGTTTCTTCTTTGACACATGTTTAAAACGCATTGACTATGGATATGACGTGTCTTGTATCTTTCTACATAATAATATTTCATTGGCTTCGGGTGTGTCGTTGGCGTGTTCTGTTCGCGTGTTTCTTTCTGCTTATACAGTTAGGCTGTTCAATAATAATATACGATGAAAAAATATATAATTTATCCCTTTAATTTTTTATAATCATCGGTAATAATAATTAGCGGGCCGCTATTTTTAATGAGTTAAGAAGCCCTGACTTTTTCCTTTTTTTATAATAATAATAATAATAAATCAGGGGACAATCTTTTTACACAAATCGATCTTGTCCCAAAATAAAGCTCTAAAGGCTTGTGTTATGGGTACCAGATGACGATATACATACTTATATAGAGAAATAAATACTTAAATACATAGGAAACATCCAAGACTCAGGAACAAATATTCGTGCTCATCACACAAATATTTGCCCTTACCGGGGATCGAACCCGGGACGCTAGCTTCGGAGGCAGGGGCACTCCCAACTAGGCTAACCGTGTCGTCATTATCAACTCTTCGAACAGACCTTAGTGTTTAATTAATAATAAGAAGTACCTATTGCTTCCATTCTTTGGTTGTGAGTGTGAGAAGTTTATTGTATTCTTCCATCAAAGCGACACAGTTCAGCGATATCGTTTACAGCCATCATTGATTGTACTTACTTACTTCTTCGCAGCTCTATTCCGTATCGCCCTCCCAATTTTCAGCGTTTGTTTAGAAACTAGATAGAGTATTTGAAAAAGCCGGTCAAGTGCGAGTCTGACTCGCGCGCCGAGGGTCCCGTACTTACCTATGAAAAACAGACAGCAAGTTCTAGATACGGAACGATAAAAATAAAAAATTGCTTTTAACAACCGCGTAACCATTTATAACCTAACTATGAAATAATACAAAAAATAACTTTCGCAAGCTCCTATCTTCGTGTAAACATCGAGTGTGATACGACTTTGCAGATATTGTAATTTACAGTTTTCGAACTTTTTGCTTTACTTGTGTTGTGAGACACGGCTTCTTGCCAAACATGATTCTAGGTCACCGGGAAGTATCCTATAGGTTTTAATTCCCTTGCGATACCCTTGCGAGTAGCAAAATATGTGGCATAAACGGCTGTATGTTTCGATTACGTTGACTTAGAAGGTTGATTTTTTCACGGTTCCAAGATATTGCAGACCTGAGTACTTGATATTTATTTATTTATTCATTTACGTATTTATTTATTGGTGTGCCGAACAGGTGTGTTACAACTTTTACATAGTTATGCGATCTTAAGATTAATATCCATGTATCAACATGTCCTACTGTTATTACAGCATGTACTTTACATTTTGAGCATGTATATGAAAAATAAGTTCTATTTATAAGCCTATAATTATAATTGATGAACTCATCTGCCAACATCATGATTTAAGTATTCTGTTATTGAGTAAAAGGAATTATCTAATAGCCATGCATTTATCCATCGTTTGAAACTATTTGGATATAGCTCCTTACAGAAGTTAGGCAGTTTGTTATACACTTTTATAGACATACAGGTTTCATTCTTCTTATAGATATATGAGTTTGCCTTTGGTGCTATTAACGCATATCGCCTTCTATTAGACTTAACATATTTAAACAGGTGTTCATGTTCTCTAACAAAAATGCACACTTCCCGTATATACATGCACGGTAGGGGGAGGATACTATGTTCTTTAAGATTCTCTGTAATGAACTCCAAATATAGCACGAAAAAATTTATTTTTGCGCCCGAAACACTCTTTCTACTTCAACGGAATTGCCCCACATAATCAATCCGTATTGTAAGACCGAGGCGACGTATCCATAGTATGCTGATAGTGCTGCTCGTTTAGAAGCTATGTTTTTAAGATTTCGCAACGCAAACGTCACACGGATAGACAGACGGATAACGAAGTGATTCTATGGAGGGTTCCTTTTTTCCTTTTGAGGTACGGAACCCTAAAACCGCAAGAAGTGGTTGGTGGTTACGCAGTCTTGAATTTGATTATCGGCTATGTTTTGACTTCAAGGTTTATGCGCTTCTAAACAAAAGTCCAATGCGTCAGTTTTGAGTGCTTGAAACATTTTGCGTTTGTCCTCAACTGAAATTCCATCATCGTTATCAGTTTGAGTTTAAAAATGGCTAATGAGACCAGTTCATCCAATAAGTACCACAAATGAACTAACTTTTTTTATGCGAGTTTAGCTTGGGTTGAGTTTACAGTTTGAAACTCTAAGAGGCCTTTTAAAAGTTGTAAGTCTTGTGTTGGTGCAAACCATCCAGCTGGTACTTGAAACCAGTAATTAACGTAAAATAATTAAAATTCTTACTGTAATACAAATTACAGTCACAGTTTTCACTTCTTATTTTCCCCACCTTGAAATTATGGTGCAACAAGTAATCTTCTTCATAGCGCTTTTTCCCGTCTACGCTTACGCTACGGGGTACGCTTTGACCATGGCCCCGGGTTCGGCAGGTCGGGTTATTACAGTGGAGCGACTGCCGTCTGACCTCCGTAACCCTTGTGCCAGGGGAACCAGACCAATTTGGATCATGGTTACACATTTAGTTAACCAAATGTGCAGGTTTCCTCACGATGTTTCCCCTCACCGTAAGAGCATCGGTTACCGCAATTCGCAGGCAGATAATGTATATAAGTTAGAAAACTCAGAGGTACATGGCAAACGCCTGGATTCGAACCCGGACCTCACGATCACGAGTCAACATCCTTAGCTATTAGGCCACCGACACTCTTCCATTAGGCCAACGACACTCTTCCATTAGGCCAACGACACTCTTCCATTAGGCCACCGACACAACAAGTAATGTTTTAGAACGAAATAATTGGCGCGCGCGCCACGCACTGCTCGAGCTGGATCGCTTGCCTCGCGCAGCCGCCTCGGTCTACCTAAATTCCATCGAACAGTTGCCGCGCATAATCTGTACACACCTTTATGATGACGAGGAGCTGTTTGATGTTGTACTGGGCGTCCGTGATATCATATCCAGCCGTATCGCCGGCCGCCCGCTCCCGCTCGCCGTGTGAGCTACGATGTCCAGCATCTACGCCTTCGCGTGGTTTAATCGGAATCGGTTCTCCTGCGAAAAAAGAAATAGAAAACTTAATGACTTAGTAAAGGACTATTAAAATAAGTTCACCATTCGGCCAACTCAATAATCGCCTGGATACTTTTGTTTTTGATTTTGCTCCTCAAAATATTCGCTCTCTATTATTTTCATTATTGTTGCCTCGGACCAATAAGTCGACTTCTCTAATTTTTTTATTGATTTAATTATGGCGCCTGCTACATTTTTCAATAGTTTCTTGGTTGTTTTCGTCATTTTTTTCGCGTGGCTGCCGCGCATAATCTGTACACACCTTTATGATGACGAGGAGCTGTTTGATGTTGTGCTGGGCGTCCGTGATATCATATCCAGCCGTATCGCCGGCCGCCCGCTCCCGCTCGCCGTGTGAGCTACGATGTCCAGCATCTACGCCTTCGCGTGGTTTAATCGGAA
This sequence comes from Tortricodes alternella, assembly GCA_947859335.1. Classification (NCBI taxonomy): domain Eukaryota; kingdom Metazoa; phylum Arthropoda; class Insecta; order Lepidoptera; family Tortricidae; genus Tortricodes; species Tortricodes alternella. The sequence continues at coordinate 2,105,848 of OX401970.1, forward strand.
TCGGTTCTTCTTTTTTTTACAAAGCAAACCTTCTCGAACGCACCGCGCCAAAGTCCTGCGAAAAAAAAAATAGAAAACTTAATGACTTAGTAAAGGACTATTAAAATAAGTTCACCATTCGGCCAACTCAAAAATCACCTGAATACTTTTGTTTTTAGATTTTGCTCCTCAAAATATTCGCTTTCTATTATTTTCATTATTGTGGCCTCGGACCAATAAGTGGATTTCATTAACTTCTTGATCGTTTTAATTATGGCGCCTGCTGTATTTTTTAATGGCTTCTTGTTCATTTTCGTCATATTTTTGGAATTTTGTAATTTTGTAATTTTTAACCCAAACTGTGACTTTTCCAAATTCAATCCAAACTGTGACTTTGAAGTATAGTGTATACTCCGTGATATCATATCCAGCCGTATCGCCGGCCGCCCACTCCCGCTCACCGTGTGAGCTACGATGTCCAGCATCTACGCCTTTGCGTGGTTTAATCGGAATCGGTTCTTCTTTTTTTTACAGATCAAACCTTCTTGAACGCACCGCGCCAAAGTCCTGCGAAAAAAGAAATAGAAAACTTAATGACTTAGTAAAGGACTATTAAAATAAGTTCACCATTCGGCCAACTCAAAAATCACCTGGATACTTTTGTTTTTAGATTTTGCTCCTCAAAATATTCGCTTTCTATTATTTTCATTATTGTGGCCTCGGACCAATAAGTGGATTTCATTAACTTCTTGATCGTTTTAATTATGGCGCCTGCTGTATTTTTTAATGGCTTCTTGTTCATTTTCGTCATATTTTTGGAATTTTGTAATTTTGTAATTTTTAACCCAAACTGTGACTTTTCCAAATTCAATCCAAACTGTGACTTTGAAGTATAGTGTATACTCCGTGATATCATATCCAGCCGTATCGCCGGCCGCCCACTCCCGCTCACCGTGTGAGCTACGATGTCCAGCATCTACGCCTTTGCGTGGTTTAATCGGAATCGGTTCTTCTTTTTTTTACAGATCAAACCTTCTTGAACGCACCGCGCCAAAGTCCTGCGAAAAAAGAAATAGAAAACTTAATGACTTAGTAAAGGACTATTAAAATAAGTTCACCATTCGGCCAACTCAAAAATCACCTGGATACTTTTGTTTTTAGATTTTGCTCCTCAAAATATTCGCTTTCTATTATTTTCATTATTGTGGCCTCGGACCAATAAGTGGATTTCATTAACTTCTTGATCGTTTTAATTATGGCGCCTGCTGTATTTTTTAATGGCTTCTTGTTCATTTTCGTCATATTTTTGGAATTTTGTAATTTTGTAATTTTTAACCCAAACTGTGACTTTTCCAAATTCAATCCAAACTGTGACTTTGAAGTATAGTGTATACTCCGTGATATCATATCCAGCCGTATCGCCGGCCGCCCGCTCCCGCTCACCGTGTGAGCTACTTGTTTAATTGCAATTGCCTCCTAGCCTGCATTTTAAGTAAATTTGAGTTGTCAAGGTATGGTGTAATATGGGTGAAGGGACATTAAAATACCGAGCACATGCATTTTTTATGCGTTGTGTCAAACGCTGAGTCCGAGCTAGTAGACAAGGCCCGTACACAATATCCGCATAACTTAGTTTTCACAGTATTAAAGACTCACAGAGTTGAATGCGCAAATCGGTTGAAAAATATTGACGAATACCGTACCGCCATCTGTTCTGCGTGCTATGAGCCCACTGTGCCCACTGCTACTTCAACTTGCTACCCCCGTGGACTCTATGTCGGTAACTTTTGTTTGTCTACGGGTCTTCCCATTTCTGATTCAATCACGTAAAGAAACCCCGAGTGCAGCCCTCTCCATAGCTCGCTGTGCGGCTTTGAGCTTGCTAATGAGGCCCATAGTGAGAGACCACGTTTCAGTGTCGTATGTCATCACTGGCAATATTTTGTTTTGGACGAGAAGACGTTGCGAAGTTTACCGAACGCTGCCCAGCCGAGTTCGATTCGTCGACTGACCTCTTTCTTGATGTTGGACCTGCCTAAGTAGTTGGACTGTTTTTCCTAAGCAGACGTACGCGTCAACAACTTCTAAAACTGAGTTCCCAACTGATACTGGGGTTGGCACAATATGGATGTTTGACATGACCTTCGTCTTGTCCATGTACATCTTAAGGCCCACCCGTTGGTAGACTCAATTGAGGCATTCGAGCATCGTGCTGAGATCTTCTATCAATTCTGCCATGACCAAAATATCGTCGGCAAATCGTAGGTGAGTGATGTACTCGCCGTTTATGTTGATGCCGAGTCCTTGCCATTCTAGGAACTTGGAGGCATCTTCCAATGCGGCAGTAAATAGTTTCGGAGAAATTACTTCTCCCTGTCTCACGCCTCTTTGCAATGGAATTGCCTTCGAACTTTGCTCCTCTACTCGGACCGACATGGTGGCGTTATTGAACAAACACTTCAACACGGCGACATACCGATAGTCAACATGGCATCGCTGGAGAGATTCTAGCAGCGTCCATATCTCGATCGAATCAAAGACTTTTTCATAGTTCACAAACGCTAAACATCAAGTTATACTCTTCGGTCTTCTGTATAACTTGCCGTAGCGTATGGATATGGTCTATGGTACTATAGCCTTTTCAGAAACCGGCTTGTTCGGTAGGCTGAAAGTCATCAAATCTGCGATCGAGACGATACGTGATGACCCTCGAAAACAGCTTCCCTATGTACCTTTCTTTATGTAACAATTAATAAAAAAATTAAAAAAGTAATGTTTTTATTCATTTGACTACTTACTTATACTTTTTAAGAAGCCGCCATCAACAACGCAAAATAATTCATCGTTACCTGGCATTGCAAAGGTTTAAGTAAGTATAAGAAAGTAATTGAAATAATAGTAAGGAACTGCTCGAAGAAAATTCTCGCGATGCTTACTTCTGAGGTGTCAGAACGCGACACCATCGCACGTTCATTCGCATGGCAACCACGGTCCTTGACACCCGATACTATTATAATTAAGTATCCAGTACAATTTCACAACCTGTGAGACCGTATCACCGACCACACCCTCCACAATGATATGATAGCGTGTGAATCAAGCAATATTAGACTTTTGAACGTATGTCGTAAGAACTAAGAAATCAGCAATAGGTGTGGGTAAGCCATGGCGCTGGCGTTTGACAACCTCCTATGAGACTTGTTACACGAAATTGTACTGATAGGCATAGCCTTCTGTTGAAATCTTTGAAGAAAGTTAAAAAGTAAAAATTCATAGCGAACATTCATTTTAAAAATAACTATGTGTTTTTAAAAAGCACAATTATAATAGTCTCCATAATGTCTAAAAATAGCTATGTACACAGGAAACACATGACGGATATTTAAGAGCTCAAATAATTATCGCTATGTAACAAATTTATGGAAAAGTTTTTTTATAAGCTTTATTGTTCGTGATATATTTTCAAAAGGAATCTTAATTTACGTAAAAATCCATATACTATTATCATATAAATTTCCCTTTATCTGCTTTCAACACCAACCGAGAAAACCAGTTTTTTGTTTCTCCTGTAAAGTAGCTCCAAAACACATAGCGATTCGTGCAGGCACGGCGACGAGATGCTTTATGTGCGCGATAAAAATTAGTGTGCTAAGCCCTCTGGTATTAACAAAGTACGAAAAAATGGCCCAACTTAGGATTTTTCTGATTAGTTCCATAGTCTACCAATATTCATTAACAAAGAAAAAAAAATTACGGTCGGTCAAATAAAATGGCCGTTATGTGGCTCTTTACAAATCGTATATAAATACCTACTTGTAGATAAGGAATGTTAGTTGCAATTCAAGAATCAGATTTAATTTAGACCTACTGGCTTTAGATATACAGTCTAAATAATTAAAATAAGCCCTTTTGAACACTCCTCAGTTACGAACAGTGACATCTATCGGCGCTTCTAAGAACTCTCCTCCCACCACGTTAAGACATATAACACCGCCTGCTATTAAAATAGTTCCGCCGTGATCGCAAATCGCATCAATAGATGTCACTATTAGATTCACTAGCACTGCTGATAGATTGCGCTATAGACAATTAGTAAACATGGCTCCGAGGGATGTTGGTCCAAGTCTCAAAATGTCCAAGGGGTCTAAATGTCCAGATGCCATAAAAACCACTTGTCAATTTGACCCAAGTGTTAACTTGTCCGGGAGCTCATAATGTCCAGATGCCATAAAAACTACTGGTCAATTTGTCCGAGTGTTAAATTGTCCGGGAGGTCATAATGTCCAGATGCCAAAAGAGCCACTGGCCAATTGGGTGTTAAAATGGCCAATGAGTCGTAGTGTCCAGATACCATTACGGACACTAGGCACGTGTTAAAATCTTCCAGAAATCATAAGGTCCATAAGGCACCATTATCCTTATGCTACCGTAAATTATACCTTATATACCGGGGCTATTTGACACGAAATCTGTTCAGCCGTTCTCGAATTTTAGTGAGACTAACGAACAGCAATTCATTTTTATATATTTAGATAGGTAAATCTCATTCAGAGGTGTCTAATAAGACACCTCTCATAGACGTAGAGTATTTTTTTTTAAAGAAGTGTTCCAAATAACTTCGGTGTTGGGGACTTTTTGAAATAGTTGGGTATCGTACTATTTTCGGCTCAATTGTGAAGCTCGTATCGTTTAAAACGACTCTTCAGGAACGACCATTGAAACTAATAGGAGTAGTGTGACCATAATTTTTTCTTCGATTTGGGACAAAAAAATCACGAAACTTTATATTTATCTAATATATATAATTATATTTTCTATAAATTTTCATAAGATTATTAAAATGACAAAGAGGTATTAGTACCACTTTTTGACTTTATTTTACTGTTATATTAATCGCGCTAACCAGAGAGCGGTTTTTTAATACAACGCTATCTAGTTTTGTCGTAATACTTTACTACCAGTGACATCTACCTAGTTTTAGTTGTGCCTAAAATTTTGTCCTTAATTTGAACGAATGCTTAATATGAATGAAAAAATATAAAAGGTGGCATTTTTTATTTGAGTTTGTGTATTTATACAATGCATTTAATCTTTAAATTTAATAATATTTTTTTCTTCCTACACTACGCTTTAATTTCATCATAATGGCCTTAAATACTCAGCACAAAGCAGCCCTTATTTGCTCTAGAGCAAATAAAGTTGCATTCAAATTTCATTATTGCACTGTTTTGTTTTTTTTTTTTAATTTTGTTGTTTGATCAAGAAGTTTACACCAACAGGTAACCACCCAATCCGCCCATTCACAGTCCGACGGGACAGCCGACCACTCTTTTGTGGACTTACTGTTAGCAAAAAAAAAAAACAGGCCACATATCGGCGGCCATATCGAACTGTGATTGTCTCGTCTAAAATGTTATGCTCAAAGTACTGGCTGATAAGATAGTATGGGTTACAAAAAGATTTTTAAAAAAATGGCATAGTATGACAATGAATAGGCTAGATATAAGATTTCAGTGAAAATTTTCGGATTTCCGACTTTAGCTTCAGAACCAATAGACCGATTTTAATAAATAGGGTATCTTAAGATTCGGGGAGAACGTGCGAGGGTCATAGGCTATATAAAAATTCTAAGGGTGCGTCATAACAGGTGCCAAAATCCTTTTTACTTCGCTAGTTGGGTTTAACTGTACCTTTACGTTTTTTTACCAACTTTTAGCAGTAGTAGAAAGAAAAGCAGATTATGCACCTCGCATCAAGTGATTTGTTATTGCGCTCGTGTTTTTAGAACCCTCACTTGCGTTCGGGCTCCAAACCAACACTCGGCGCAATAATGAATCACTTTCTGCTTGGTGCAACAATCTACTATTACAGATCTATAATTAATTGCTTATTTAAGCTTCCTTGAAAGTGCCATAAGTTTTTTTTTACTGGCACCTTGTAAATAACGCAAGCAATAAGATTAACATGAAAGCGTACCAAAGTTATTGGTGCCGGTGTCATTTCACAATTGACGTGCAATTAGTACGTGACGAAGCTAGTTCCTTTTTTATCTACCGGCATAAATATTTTGTGGCGCTCTAAGTTAAGATAAGCGATCGATTCTTTTTTTAAATTAAGTTCGCAAAAGACAAGAGACGATTAGATTTAATAAGTAAGCAATTTTAATGATTTTTGCTATTGTACTACATTATGTATTGTGGCTTATTTATTATATTACACTATTAGATTAATTCATCATTGATTTTTACTTACTTAGCATTACAAAGTGTCGGTCGTTGTGAGGTCCGGGTTCGAATCCAAGCGGTTGCCATGTACCAATGAGTTTTTCTAACTTATGTACATTATCTGCCTGTGACTTGCAGTAACCGATGCTCTATCAGTGAGGGAAAACATCGTGAGGAAACCTGCACATTTTTGGGTAACAAAATGTGTAACTACGATCCTATTGGTCTGGTTCCCCTGTCACAAGGGTAACGGTGGTCAGACGGCAGTCGCTCCACTGCAATAACTAGTGTTGTAAAAGACTCGAGTTCTGGAGTCATAATTTTGTGGACTCGACTTACTTAATAGACGACTCGGTGAACTCGAAGACTCCGAGTCCCGAGTCGTGTCGAGCGTGAGTCCAGCGACTCGAGTTTTCTCTATAGCTAGAGTCTTCGAAAAAACTGGAGTGTTTCACTGAGACTATTAGTTTCCAAATTAGACTCGCGGCTAGATTCACAATAAGACTCCGAGTCTAGCTGTGAAAATTTATTGTATTGTAATGTATTTATTTTATTGTGATTTGTAATGGATTTTACATACTTACCTTACTTCTTGGACAGTTTTGCGTTTTCCTGGACACTTCTAATAACTGTCCAAGATGAATCACTTTCGGATATTTCATTCATGTTATGGGAACATTTCATACTACTTTTGAGAAAACATGTATTATTCAATAAAAGTAATTGTAATTGCAGAAAGTAATAATCAAACAATAATACGACTCGAGTATGACTCGTTACATCAAAGGACTCGAATGCAGAAAAAGGACTCGAACGCAGAAAAAGGACTCGAACGCAGAAAAAGGACTCGAACGCAGAAAATGGACTCGAACGCAGAAAATGGACTCGAACGCAGAAAATGGACTCGAGTCCTATTCAAGCCTCGCTCAGTTCGCGGACTTGCTTGGTTGGAAGTTCTGCAATAAAGGGAGTCCTATTTACTGAGTCGAGTCTCGTCATTTGAGTTCCGAGTCGTAATAAAAAGACTCCCAGAACTCGAGTCCTTTACATCTAGTAATAACCCGACCTGCCGAATCCGGCAACATGGTCAAAGCGTACCCCGTAGCGTAAGCGTAGACGGGAAAAAGCGCTAGGAAGAGAGACTTACTTAGCATTACTGCAACCACCCAATCTGCCAATCCACAGACCAAATATCCTAGACACCGCTTACCCTAACTTTTACTAGCAAATAAAGCTGCCAAACTTGCGGGGCGCGCGGGGTTTTAGAGCGCTGTGATTGGTGCGTTCGAGGTTATGCGCTCGCGCCTGCCTTTAGCCCCGTCGCTTTTGGCCTCTAATGATAGCAGCGGGAGTCAGAGTCTATTGGATAAAATAGTCTGTGGACCAATCAACGAAGAGGTTGAGGCTACGTTTCCACAGAGCTATGCGGGGTAGCTTGAGCTAGGACTCAACCAATCAATGTACAAGGCATGTTCATTTGTTTAAAACCAGCCAATCCTATTGGCGGCTTAAAGGCGGAAGCCGATGGCGGCGCATGCACTGCGTGGAGACGTGGTTTTCAGTGAATTCATCAGTTTACGCTTATAGACTTAACTTCTTTCTGTTTCAAAACGTAGGTGACATCACCCAAAGCTAGGTGTCTGCGCACAGTCGGTTGTCCTGACAATTCTCGCGCCCATGAGTCTTGACTTTGACTATGGTCTTGAAATAATCCCGTAAACTAAACATACCAGTTGACCTAATCGGGTTATTACGGCAACGATGTTATTATATTTGTTACCCATTTTATTCAAGTAAGCATACTATTACCAAGTATGGAGGTTCTGCTTTTGATTGTAGCTAAAATTAGACGATTCTGGAAGTCAAAACTCTATTTCGGTCTATGACACCCCTATTGGCATTGCATACAATAAGCTATAAGCAGTAAGTAGTCGATTCATCCAGTGCTCCACACGGGAAATCACCGCGTGCCAACCCTAGCGTACGCTTATGTGTGAGTGTAGGGTAACCACACTCTGGCAAAAACGTAGGAAGTCCTGGGTAAAAAATATTTAATTTTACAACATTTTTTGTTAAATGCTGGCAAGCTATTTGTTCTGGGTGAAGGGACGTAGCCCTTACTGGAACGAAGCGGTTTTGTACACAGCGGCCCTAGCATGTCTCTTTCGTCGGCACTAGTGTGAGAGAGACGCACTTAGAGATAGACCTAGGGCCGCAGGCGTTCGCGCGTTTGACATTTACGTATATCTCTCAACTATGACCGTTGTATTAGAATAGTTTGACAGTCACGCTTTGAGTGGAAAACAGGCATATTGTACTAATCCTTCTAAGCTAAGGTCTCTTCTCCGAGAGTTGATAAAAAAAGTTAAAAGTCAGGGCTTCTTAACTCATTACAAATAGCGGCCCGCTAATTATTTTTACCGATGATAATTAAAATGAAAGGGAGAAATTAGGATTTTTTTATAGGATATTATTTTTGAATAGCCTAACTGTATAAACAGAATGCAACATGCGTACACCTAAACGACACTCTCGAAGCCAATGATATATTATAGAAAGACCCAAGACAGGTCATATCCATACTCAACGCGTTTTAAACAATAGATTAAAAAAAATATTTTTGGTTTCTTTTCGGTCAATGCACATTTATGTGACATTTGACGCGCACATACAAGACATTAATTTGCAATATGGCGATTGTGTATATGAACAAAACAAATACATTTTTTCGCCGCCGTCCGCTCGGCGTAACACCGCAATTGGATACATCTGCGTCCCTCGTACCACAAAACTCAGTGCGCGCGGCGATAAGCGACGCCCGTCATACAGTTTGCTATAGTTAAGCGACAGTTGCTATTTCGAAACGATATCATAATATTTATCAACTCTCGGCAAACAGACATTTAGTAGCTAAAAACATTTTTAGCTCAAATGTTTCAAAGTTGCGAAACTTTAGTTTGAATAACTTTTAGGCAATACGCTGTAATACAACAAAGTATAACCTTTTGAACGCCTTACGTCAAATGCAAATGCGTCACCTACACGCCAAGCGTGTTCCAAAAGCTATGCAAAAATCAACTTAATTCATACGAAAGAAGGTCTCTTTTGAGTTGTACCTCCGACAACTATAAGTGCGGTGGCGTGGTAGGCACGACAGCTCATGATGCTTTTTTCTTAAATATTGTTTCAAGATCAACAAAGTTAAATAATCGTCGAAATTAGTTTTGTATGAGAATACTAAAACAACAATAAAACTGATTTTATTGATTATAGTGAGAAATCCAAAACGTATAGACCTAGATTTTGTTCTAACAGACAACCTATCAAAAAAAAATCGTAACTGAATTTATATTTAAGAGTTGGAAATAATTATCACCTTTTGTATAAAAAGGTTGGTTCACAGTCCTAACTAACCAGCAAATTATTAAATCGAGATTTTATCTTTGAGATTTGCATTTTTGACTATTCTTTAATAATATGGCGACCATGGTCACCCTATCTGGCTCGGCACGAGTCCCGCGAGTAGCAAAATTTATGGTGCGCATTCCACTATACCTATCCTTTGTTTTTTCAAGTATTACGTACCCCCGCTATTTACATAATATGTAGTGTTATTTTCGAGGTCAACGGCCTCTACCTGCGCGTTATAGAGGGTGTCCTGATCGGGGGCATGTTTAGTAGAAGTACCTAACTAAATATTAGGGATACCTAATACGGCATAGATAAAATAATTGTGTTGCTTGTAGGAAGCATAGTGGACAGACATGATGGACCCAAGGACCTGGTAACCCTAGTAACATTTTCCGTTGGCATCCATTGGCCAACAGTAGGGAATCTGTAGGGATATAGTTAGTACTTTGCCCACATAAAACTATTATTCGACACTATCATTACGCCCAACCAATTACCAACGCCGGGCCAATGCGACTTCTGCTACCGTTGGTTTAAAACTGTTGGCGTTTCTGCATTATATTGTTTCAGTTGGAAATTCTACAATGACCCTTGGTTGTAGGTAGGCCTTACCTCAACCTAACCGTTGTCCAACTAACGAGACCCATGTGGCCCGACCAAACGCCAACAGTGAATGCTATAAGGGAAAGGTCGAGGTAATCTGGACACGAGCAGCGCATGACTCAATCGTTATGGGGATCTTCGTTTCGCCTATTTCCAGCACTGGATGTAGTAGGCTGGCTATGGGATAACACCGTCCGAAAATCTTACTTTCACCAACTTCAAAATCACATGCAGACACAACAAGGAAGTCGACCAAACTGTTAAAATTAACAAGCAACCTCATTATTAACTAGACGAAACAAATTTGTAACAACAAAATTAGCAAATACCTCACTGTCCGAGAAACTAAAACCGGAGCCCAAAAACGATGACCTCCCAGCATAAAAAGAGCCCCAGTTTAAATCAAATTACGAAAACAACAAGTTCAAGTTGCACTGGTAAACTAGGTGGAAAAACACCGCAGTTAATCTGAAAACTTTAGTTAATTGTGAGGGTATCGCGGTACCAGGATAATGAGTGACGCGCGAAAGTTCTTGTAGCGATGGCGAAAAGGTTTATTTTTGCTTGAATCACGTGATTTATGAAGGTTGCAGGTCTAACGAAGTAGCTCCCAGTACAAATGAAGCGTGAATTGGATGAAATCCTGGTGATCATGTATGCTCGGGGGATTTCTTTGAAAAAGGTGTAAATTCCTGCTTGATTTTAATACAGTTTTCACGGTAGTTTTTGCTAGCGAATTCGTTCGGTCGTATTCAGAGGCGTAGCTAGGGCCTTTGGTAGGCCCTGTAGGAAAAAATTGGGGCCCTAACTATAAATATTCTATCAAATGAGTTGCCGTTAAGAGGAGTGTGAACCTACGGCTTTTCATACAATAAGCCTAAACGATTTTCACCCCTTAAATGTTAACCGATGTTGACAGGTTGTCAGTCAATAGTAGTTTATGCAACGGTTGCATAATGATAGGCCTTAAAACACTAGCGCGGTTTTCATGAAACGAGCCGATAGGCGAGTTTCATAATAAGATCGCACGTGTGTTTTAAGGCCAAATTATGCAGAGTTGCATACATAACTTTATCTACACACATATTATAAATCCTCCATGATGGGTTCAGAAACAATATTTTCTGGCAACAAGTTATTTGTTGCAATCGTGGCTGCATATTTCCGATATCCGGCGCATTTTCACATCACACACACTCCGAGAAGACTACTTACTATTCATATTTTCAACTAAAATGTAAATTACAAACAACTTTTTCTATTCAATTCAACAACAATTCTACTTTCGTTCAGCAAAACACCAACATGGCGGCAATTCGATCCTCCGTCAAGACCATTTTTTTTTAAATCATAGACAAGCGAATGAAGTCTCTATTCTCATGTCACTCGAGATCAAATGTCATTCTGTTTATATTAAAAAAACATACCTACTGAATTGCTGATTCGTATCAATAACTGTTTAATATCTATGGATACTAAAATAGAGACCCACTTGAGTTTTGACAGCTGTTCCAAATTTAATCTCATTTCTTTACTAAAAACGATAAAGAAATGACATTGCAGCACTGGTTTTTCCTAATTGGTTGTCAAAATGGTGGTTTTTTCCTATGGTTTTTGATTAAACAATGGAGGTTTTATGATATGGGTGTAGATAAAATAAAATCTAGGTCTATACGTTTTGGTTTTTCACTACTTATAATCAATAAATTCAGTTTTATTGTTGTTATAGTACCTATTCTCATCTCATACAAAACGAATTCTGGCGATCGATTATTATAGTTTGCTGATCTTTAATCAATATTTATAAAGCGTGGGCGTGACCTAGATTTTGTTCTGACTCAACCTATCAAAAATTGGTCAAAATTGGTTAACATTTAAGGGGTTGAAATCGTTATCGCCTTTTGTATTAAAAGGGTGATTTTTGCCTTTGGTTCACAGTCCTCTTAAAGTCGTGTTGCAAGACATTTTATTTTCATTTCGAAGGTGGGAGAATTTTTAGCTAGTTCAATACGAGGTTTGCCGTTCAGAGTCCAAGGGCCCCCTGAGCTTGGGGGCCCCGGTGCACACAACCGTCTAATACCTACCAAAGTAGCCACGCCACTGCTCATTTTAATTATAGCTAAAAATAATATAGAGATTAACTGAATAAATTACTTAATCTAGAAAAACCTCATTACAAACTAATAATTATAATTAAACTAAACTTAACATAAGTAAATGAAATACAACTTAACTTAATCTAAAAATGGCCCATGCGGCATTGTGCCGAGGATGCTGGCAGCGTTTCCTCGCTAGGTAGATTGTAAATGGTTACCTGGCTATTAAAGCTATTTTTCTCATTTTTAGGGTTTCACAAGGTACTTACTTTCTGTTTTTCATAGGTAGGTGTTTTTAAGACTCGCACTTAACAGGCTTTTTTTGTTAAATCAAGTCAATATTGGTTTAGAGCTTTATGCAGTGTATCTGATCCGGATCCGCGAAATGTCGATCCGAAGTATCCGTAGTATTATATGTATGAACGCTTGCGTACTGCGTCCAATCCAAATCCAAGCCGTTATCCAACACCGGAATGGCCCGTCTCAAGAATACGCAAGCAATATCCGAAACGGACGCAGTGCAAAATCGGCATCTGGATTCGATCCGTTTTCTAGATCTGGATTTTCTCGGATTCGGATCGGATGCGATGCGAAAGCCTTAGTCATTTTCGAGTTGAAACGAAAACAAATCAGCATACTTACAAAACTATCAAATAAAAAACATAAAAAAACGCTTGATTGTATGTCAGATATAAGGACTTCCACTTTCCACAACCCCCGCCCTTCATATCTAACATGGCGTCGATTTCGTTACATAAATTAAAAATAAATCTCCTAATTTAAACTCAAAAAACGCCTCAAAAAGAAAGTGATTAAAAAAATGAAACGGAGCATAAATTTGGTGAATTCGTCAATTTTCGGCGCAATTAACGTGGTTCGGCTATGTGCCTTTAAAATAGCTAAGTGATAGTCGTGTTTGCGGACAGAGGGTTCAGTAGGTTTATTTTCAATGTTATTTATATTACTAGATGTTACCGCGGCTCTGCTCGCGTGAATGAAACAGTAGTTATGAATTAGCAATATGATAAGATAATAATAAGTATTTACAATTCTCGGCATCACCGAACCATTGCAATTTGTTTGACTTTTGTCAGTTGCCATATCTCACAGAGTACCAATATAATAACTACGTAGGTACTTTGACACTTTATTTGTCATGCGAGCATATAGGAGCATAGCATAGACTGCATATACCAACATAACAAACACAGACTTTGTCAACGTCAAAAGATTAATACTCAACTTGGCGAAATATACCGAGAGTTCCCGACAATGGCCGAGGGTAGTGAAAATACGAATTTTCTTTAGCTGATTTTTGATAAAATACGCAACGAAGGTGGTAATTTGTATGCTTAAATTCTATTCGCATATCTAGAAAATAGATTTCAATAGTTTTTTCCCATGAACCATGCGTTGTATTCGAGAAACGTGATCCCAAAGTTCCGTTCGTCTCGTTTCTTCCTTCGTTTTTTATCTCGTTCTGGCGCCTCATTCGGGAACGCTAAGTGATTCTGTAGCGACTCTTAAGCCAGATTTCTCATTCCACTCTTCCGCACGACGCCAAATGCGTAAGAGCGAGATGAGAGATCTGGCTTACGAGTCGCTACAGAATCACTTAGCGTTCCCGAATGAGGCGCCAGGTCTTTCGATTGTATTATATAGATATTTTCCCGCGATTCCGATGATGTTGTATTCGGATATTTCAAGACTTCATGCCAAATTTCAAGTCTTCATGCCAAATTTCAAGTTTCTAGAACAATTATAAATACCTTATCTTATTGATTGCCTATCAGTGAAGTCAGTCAGTCAGTGAGTACCAAAACTGCAATTTTATGAAAGCTATAAATCATAATTCATTCAAGGCATGAACATGAACGCCATTCTGCATGAAAATAGTTGTTTACACTTAGTTAAAATTGTATCAGTAGTGCTGCAATAGATACTGGGTGATAGGCTGGTCTGAAGTGCCTTGAAGCAGTTCGTGTAGAGAAAGATGCGCGTGCGCGCTCGGTCTCTACGATCTTTGCCTTAGCGCACTGTTTGATTATGATTTGAGCTACCCTGTACCATTACCATGAATTTACGCAAACCTTTCTCGTTATCGAAATCGATCGCTCGGTCCCTTTTACTTGTATCTTTGATAGTTTTCGATAACGAGAATGGTTTGCGTAAAGTCATGGTAAGTGCACTGTCTTCTTAGGCCATGCTCTTAATAGAGATGTGCCAAAATAGTATTCGTTTACACAAAGTGTACGGAACCCCACAAAAATTAATTAGTCAGGCACACCCCTAATGAAATTGCGAAAAGAGGGGAGTTTCACGAACTTAGGCAGGTCGTTCCAAAGTGTCGTAAAGAAAAAAAATCAATTAGTTTTTTTTTAAAGAAATAAAAATGGCGCCCCACTCGACCGTTACGAATTTAATTGAAGTTTGTGGGCTGCAAAGTGGATGAAGTCATAATTTTGTTTTTCATAGATCTTGATTAAAAACAACGCAGCTTTAAGACAGTTTTGGATTTAGGCAGTGCCACTAGCGCCATGCTCTTGGAAATATTTTAATCGAGAATGACGTTAAGACAAGCTTAAAATTAATTTGTTATTGTAGATACTGTGGCGCTTGTAGCACTTCCTATCAAGATTAGAAAGTTTAAGTTAATGACATAAATACTAGCCTATTTAATCCTATTCCAAACTATAAACTCCTCCTATATATTACTCCTCTGCTGCACTGAGAGTGAAGAAATAGCATAGAATGCGTGCAGATGCTTATCATCCTGGCATGTCGTAAAAGTCGACTAAGGGACGGGTCCTCTCCAACATGGTGGACTATCTGTATGGGCGATGGGCTGATCACCTGTCACCATACGGTTCATCATACCATCTTAGGACTAATTAATCGAACGTGGCCACAAGTAGTCTTGTGGCTCTGCCCACCCCATTAGGGATTTCGGGCGTGATGTATGTATGTATGTATGTAAACTATAAACTTAAAAAGGTATCCACACTTTTTACAAGATTTTATTAGAAGCTTTTTTTTAATTTATCGTGCTCGCATGTCTGTCTTTCCGATTGAAACCTTGGAAAAATTTCCTGTTGTAGAAATATCATAGCTAACATCATTTGAATGGGAAAGTGTTGAGTAATAGAAACCCATCTGTGTATCCAAAACATTATTATGTTGTCTATTTTATGAGTTATGAAGCGTTTAAAAGTCACTGTTCATACCACTCGCAAAAACACTCCATACAAAATGGACGACAACTATCACACAACTGTCGTTAGACTGTACAGAATGTGAGGCGTTTAAACGAAATCTGCAATTATTTCCGAAAATAACTGTTTTTAGACCAACATCGTAGAAATAAAACATGACATAAATTTGATGAGACAATCCAAAAAAATAAAATAAGAACTAAAAAATAATATACAAAATTTGACTCATTTTGACCCTTAATCAAATAAATAAATAAATAAATTACACAAATCGATCTAGTCCCAAAGTAAGCTGTAAAGGCTTGTGTTACGAGTACTAGACGACGATATAAATACTTATATAGAGAAATAAATACTTAAATACATAGGAAACATCCAAGACTCACGAACAAACATTCATGCTCATCACACAAATATTTGCCCTTACCGGGGATCGAACCCGGGACGCTTGCGTCGGAGGCAGGGTCACTACCAACTAGGCTATCCGCGTCGTCAAAAAACTTATAAAAATGAATAAGTAGTCAAAATTATCTGCTTTTTTCTGTAATATGCTTTTGTTTACATTTACTTTCATAATATACGAGTATCATTTAAACCTCATTTTGATTTTCATGCATGTTCCCCATTGCAATACTTAAATGCAATCGGCGAAAGAGCTTGTTTAAAAAATGCAATTTTTAACAAAAGCGTCCTAAAAAACTTTCTTACTTTTATTTCTTGAAAGAAAGCTTTCCTTTATAAGGTGCAAAAACATTGATGCGATTTCCAGTAAGCCTGGATTAAGGATAAGCTCGCTATCGACAGGGGCTTTGTGCTAAACCATAACCCTGCCTTTGGTTCGTAATCGAGTATTCGGATTTAACATTTTGAACGCCACGGCTGAATGCGAGAAACAGTGCCGCGGACGCCGAGTGACAGATGTAGCCGACAAAATGTATGGAAAACGGCTTGCCGTGGCGTCAGGGGCACGGAAATCTGTTGTCGGCCGCAGCCGACTGCGGCGTTCGAAAAGTTTAAAACGACGAAAGAAATAGGGATGTTTCCTGGGTAAAAAAATAATAATTCTAATTAGTCCGTCAGTTATATTATCAAAAAATATTGAACGCGTATTTTTTGCTTTATCAAACCAATCAAAATTGACAAAGATAACGCGCATCAAAGTTCGGGAGTCGCTCATGACGTCACTTAATTGTAAAAAGTGTGCAAAGTCGTGACGTCACGCGGAACATCAACGCACTGGTTGTGCGGGTTGGAGACTTCACACATCTTAAAACTTCGTAGATGCCAGGTTTCCTCACGATGTTTTCCCTCACCGCAATCTTAGCTCATTTTAGGTTATCGCAAACTATTTTCGTAATGAATATTTCACATTTTGAAGGAAAAAGCACTAGTTATTATATTCATTTGTAAATAAACTGTGCTAAAGATGGGGTCCGAATAATAGTCACGGCATCACAGCGATTTAAGACGCTGACAAGTGCCAATGACCTTGAGTGATCGGTCTCTATCTATTTGCACCGGAGTGAACGAGAAGCACTGTGCGGTTATTTATATGAGGAAAATTAAAAACTGATGAATTATACAAGTAAACACACTACACGTATAACATGAATTAGTCAAGTTTTTAGTATGGGCGTGATATAGTAGTGATCTTAATTATAGACCCATAAGTTAAGAAAATTAAGACATAGAACTGTTTTAAAGAGGATTTCAGACGTAATCTCACGATATTTTTTAAGGTATCGTTTTCATCAAACCGTGTTTCTGAAATAGCTAGCTTTTCAAGAATATAGAGAATATGAATATATATTATTTTAAACTGTTTACCTACGACCTGTTTAGTTCGTCAGCGCCTTCCGTGGGCAGCGTGATTCGGAACGCAACTGACGTATGCAACGTCATACATCATGACTGTGTTTAAAGTCACGTGATTTAGATGTAAAAATTGAAGATTTTAAGTTACTACATTCAAAATAATATCCTGTAAAACTTATTATCAAAAAGGTGTACTATGTTTTTTTCTAAAGGTCCTTATACCATCTTTGGTCTTTGAACGATATGTATAGAATTTTCCAGTTATAACTAAAGTTACAAAGAACAGCGTCTTCACCGCCGGCTTCAAAGTTGCTGCACTAGGTACTAGTGCGGGGATACTATCGATGTTATTATAATAATATCGATATCGACTGTTGGATTTCAATTCGCGGAAAACATTCATTAAAATCAAAGGTATTATGAAAAGCAATTATTTTGTGTCATTTAGCTAAATTTAAAAAAATGTATTTAGAAAAAAGAAACCCTGGAAGGATTGATTACGTCTGTCTGTGTTTCCTGGACAGCAATGTAGCTGAAACGCTACGCCATGCGCATTAAACTATTTAATAAGGTACCAAGTAGTATACAGGAGCTAGTTGTTCGTAAATTTAAAATAAAAATAAGTAATTTATTATGGGGCAGAAACTATTCCCTTGTTAAGGAGTTTCTCACGTAGGCTAATTTGTAATTATTTTGTTTGTATATTATCTTTTGCCTGGGGTAATTATAGCTGGCTGGCTAAGCGATCGGCTTTGTCTTCATGTCTATCATACGTTTTTACATTAAAACATACTAAATAGAGTTAGAACAGTACTAACTATACTGCTCTTTGTAATTTTATTATTCTAAAATACCAATTCAAATCAGTTATTGCTAATCGTTCAGTAGTCGTGTAGTCAATACTATGGTTTCAATATCATTAAATAAATAAATAATAAATAGACCAGGGGACAATCTTTTTCACAAATCGATCTAGCCCCAAATTAACCACCCAAGGCTGGTGTTATGGGTACTACAATATACATACTTATATAGATAAATGAATACTTAAATACATAGGAAACATCCAAGACTCAGGAACAAACATTCGTGCTCATCACACAAATATTTGCCCTTACCAGGGATCGGACCTGAGACCGCTAGCTTCGGAGGCAGAGTCACTACCAACTAGGCTGACCGTGTCGTCAAATCATGATATAAATGTTGAGTCGACATTATCGATAGATAATGGCTCGCCCCTCCCTACCGTATGAAACTTTGATCACCACGCCTCATTACCAGTTTTTTCAAGTGAATACTTCAGTAGGCATGCCAGTGATTTTCCCGACGCTTTGCGGACTGCCCAACCAACCAAAGTTCATCCACCTCGAATGTCTCAAGCCTTGTTACAACGGCACAAAGACGAAATTAGCCTAATTTTTAATTCAGAAACAGCATTCAGTTGAGAAAGAGTATCGTGGCACGCGATTTGTACCGAGTTCCCAGCGCTGCAATGTTATCTATGTGCGTGGTCAAAAATGGAACTAATTTTATGTAATATATATTAGTATTTGTACGTTGATAGTGGCGCTGTTTTGGAGTGAATTATAAGTTTGTGATGGCAATGGTCCAATGGGTTTTGTTTTTATAATTATTTTATAATTTTTGTTATAGGGTTGCGTGATATAATTTTTTTCCGCATTCCTGTATAAAGACCGAACAGGTTAATATTAATATAACCCGGCTACATACCGTCCAATTGAATGTAAGACAGTACCTCCTCTTCAAAACCAATCTTCAGTAAGCAAAATAACGGCCTACCAGCTCCGAATTTGCTTGTCTTAGACATCAGTTACTTATTAAGAGGACTGACAACGTATCAAAAACCGGACAAGTGCGAGTTAAACTCGCGTGGAGAGGGTTCCGTTCCGTACATGATTATCTGAAATTTACTACGTTACTTTAAATACCATAGACTTCTTATAGGTTTTCCTGTAATGTATAGGTAAAGAACTATTTTCTGTATTTTTTTCAAAATTTTAGCCCCAGTAGTTTCGGAAATAAGGGGGGGGGGGAATGGTCAATTTTCGCCTATTTTCCTAAATAACTTCTAAACTATTTTACTTAAAATTCAAAAGAAAATATATTTAAGATCCATACAATAAGCCCTTTCATTTGATATATCACACAATATTGGACGCAGAACTTTTTTTTTTAATTTCGTATTGTTTCCCCAAAAGTGGCCCCCATGTTTAAAATTAATATATTTACGTCATACGTCCGTGTTGCGGTCACCGACTTCCATATGTATACCAAATTTCAACTCAATCGGTCCAGTAGTCTCTGAGCAAATTGGCTGTGACAGACGGACAGACAGACAGAGACACACACACGAGTGATCCTATAAGGGTTTCGTTTTTTCCTTTTGAGGTACGGAACCCTAAAAAATGGTTAACATCGGTTAACATTTAAGGGGTGGAAAACGTTATCGCGTATTGTATGAAAAACCGTAGGTTCACAATCCTCTTAACAGATATGGGTATCAAATGAAATATGTTAGCTTTTAGTGCATTATCTGCATCATCACCACCACCTCACCGCCTAGATCGGTGGCAGTCAACTACCGTACGTTTTTTGCGGCAGTTTTTGTCACGTATGGTAGGAATTTGGAACGAGCTTGCTGCAGCAACGTTCCCGGACCGATACAAACCTAGGGATCTTCAAACAACGAGCCTACTCCTTTCTCAAAGGGCCGGCAACGCATCCGTGATTCCCCTGGTGTTGCGGGTGTCCATGGGCGGCGGTGATTGCTTACCATCAGGCAACCCGCCTGCTCGTTTGCCCCCCTCTTAATATAAAAAAATATAAAAAATCATTGTTCATTTACAAATAAAAGATGTTTATCTATAGAGCACAAAAATGATACTTTCCCTAAGGTACCAACATAAATGTATTAATCAGTATCGGTAGACAGACCAACAATGCCGCGCTCGGCAAACAGTTCTCCAATTAGTCTGTTCAACCAACAGCAGTGTTAGATTAGCCAAATATTGTTGGTTACACAATAGCAGACCAATGAATACGAATAGGTGGGGAATGGAGCGGGGTCGTAGACGCGCCATTGTGGACCGCTACATGACTGTATCTTGTAGTGGTATAGCCAAACAGTAATCCTCACTAGATGATTACTGTTCGAATAGGCCGGCTCGACCGTATCGGCGTAAAGTAATAGCATTCTATTGCGTTTCGTACGGTGAGTGACGAGATCCGGAGGCCTATTCCCTGATCCCTATCCCATCCCCATTCCCCATGCTCCCTAGACTGGCAACGCATTGGCAGCACCTCTGGTGTTGCAGATGTCCATGGGCGGCGATGACCACTTTCCATCAGGTGGGCCGTCAGATTGTATGTCAGTCAATTGACATAAAAAAAAATATGTTATCACCGCGAAATAGCGACTGTCGCTTACTCCGACGCGATATCATCAATTTTCTAAGTCAAACTTTAAACACCAGTCACGACGTATGACGTTGCATAGGTCAGTTGCGTTCCGAATCACGCTGCCCAACTTAATTGTTGTGATCACCGTGAGTGTTATTCGGATCGCACCCTCATTAAACCACCCCTGTATTAAAGCGAAAAAAAAAAACAAAACAAAAAGAATTCAAATCTGTCAAGCTCGAGACTAATGCAAGGCAACTTATTTATATATATGGCTTTTGCAATATCTCTTCATTATCGACACCCAGTGGCGTAGCTACCAAAGTGCTAGACGGTGCCGGGCACCGGGACCCCCAAGCTCAGGGGGCCCTCGGACCCTGACCAGCAAACCTCGTACTAAACCAGCTAACTCGGACTTCGGAATGTAACTAAAATAATTTGCAACACGACTTTAATCAGGGCAACTCATTTGAGATATAGTTGGGGCCCCAGTTTTTTGGCTCTAAGGCCTTTGGTTACCTAGCTACGCCTCTGAACTCCTGAACCAATATTTGGCTGTGCAATCGGTGGCTTTCGCAACTTGGTTAACAATGTACTATTAAATGACCTGTCTGCTACCGTCTAGTCTTTTATTGATAACAATCGCAGAGCAAAGGGCGCCTCGGGCCACAGAGGCAAACAATCGTCGTAGGTAACTGTACCAACGAATATCTAATACTTCTCCGCACAGAGGCCACGCTCCGCCCCGCCCTTAATACTCTCCTAGCTACGGGATCTGCTGTGACCCCCAGCTGGCCTTGCACAGCACGCCACGCATAGAAATATATATTAAGGAACTGCCGAATGCGATTTTCGCGATGCTCACTTTTTTGGTGTCAAATGACACCATCGCATACACGGTAAATATTGCCGACATGGGCGTTCTTATTACATTGAAGAAAGGTACATTATTGGCTGATTCATCCGTTTTGTTTTTGTGGTCCATAGCTCCTAGCGAGCAATGAATCAGACAAAATAAGACTGTGTAAATGTGATAATAGTTTATGCACTTGTAAATAGATGGCGTTACCATGACGAACTAAGTTATTTGTTCAACGCAGTTGTATTGAACGCCATATACTTGTTATGAGATAGTTGACGCCACGGCAGCGGCCCTAACATGCAGACGTTCCCGAATAGACGCCCAGCTATTTCCCTGCAAATAAACCAACCGGAGACAATATTTTAGACGTCACTTTGCCAATATTTAGCTTGGGATAAACTCGCTGTATCACCGAAAAATTGCAGATTTTGAAGTTAGAAACTTTCTTACCAACAAGACAAGCTTATTTATAAGACAAGTATGGCTGAATCGACTGTAGTCGCGAATTTTTTTTTTTTTTTATGAAGGACTGGGCATGCGTTTGACCCTAGTCTCACCTGATGGAAAGCGAAGACAGGGTCTAGGATAGAACACGCTTGCCCAGAAGATGCCTATTCACTCTTACCTTGAAGACACCAAGATTGTATAATTCAGGAAATACAGACGCCGGGAGAGTGTTCCACGCCTTAGCGGTGCGAACCAAAAAGGATTT
Source organism: Tortricodes alternella (assembly GCA_947859335.1). Classification (NCBI taxonomy): domain Eukaryota; kingdom Metazoa; phylum Arthropoda; class Insecta; order Lepidoptera; family Tortricidae; genus Tortricodes; species Tortricodes alternella. Next base: position 2,128,182 of record OX401970.1, read on the forward strand.
CGCACACCGTTTAGTACGGCTCCTAGGAAATTCAATTACATGTGGGTGAAAACCCTCCCGACGTCTGGTGGTCCGGTGGCAAAATGTGGATGGTGGGATTAGGTCATGTAGTTCCTGTGCACACTCACCAAAATACACCTTATAAAAAACCGAAAGGCTGGCAACCTTACGCCGATGCTCCAGACTTTGGAGTTTGGTTCCGACGAGCGTGTCGGAACCAAACTAACGGAGGTACATACATATGAGGGTGAAACAGAGAACCTTTTTTTTTGCAGTCGGTTAAATATACATAAGCCGCGCCATTGCGAGTTCTATTAGTATAACACTGGAGTTTAAAACGCCTCTGTCTTGAAAAGAAAGTTAAAATATCTTCGGTAAAACAGATAGGGTTCGCAATCATTAGGTTATATTTACTTTTTAGCAATTTTCGCAGAATGTTAGTAAAATTGTATAATATCCTTTGTACTTAATAGCCGCAATGATCAGTTAATCAGCAGAATACGTTCCTTAACCTTTTGACCGCCACAGTCGGCTGCAGCCGTCAGCGTATACAAGGTAAAAAAGGCCTTCACTACCTTGACTTAAAGTTGAAATTCGTGTTACTTCTCAGACACGCTTGGCGGTCAAAAGGTTAGTCAAGAATGCTAGCTATTATTTTGAAAATTAATCAGAGGCGTGTTTTATGAAAATTCAATTTGTGAAGCATGTTTTTATCTTTTCATGATTAAATATGATTGTTTTAGTGCGGGGTGCACCAACAATTAAACAGACGTTTTATTTTTAATCAGCCGTTTAATGGTACATCTGACAACCGTAAACAATTGTTTAACGCTTAAACATTTGTTTAGTGGTTGATGAACTCGGCACTTAATACTAACCACTTTATAAAGTGTAAATATAAGAATTGTGAAACGTTTTAAATAAAAAATTGCTAAACATTGTTATTTCCATGTCTTATCCTGTTTGTATATTCCATTGTCGGGTAAAATTCCCTATAAATTAAAGGTGGTTAAAATCCTATAACAACACCATCTTACGGCTAAAGTAAATGGTTGTTTATTTTTTAACAAATATCTCGTTTCCACATATGGAAAGAGTGGCAACCCTATGAAGGTAAGATATATTCCTCAATCCAACATTCGACTTTCACAAAATAAAATGTTTCTCTGGCAGTGTAGCAGGCTTCTCTGCACTCTACCCTAACACTGATAAAATAAAACCCAAGAATACCGGAATTTCTGTAAATAACCGCCATTTCCATAAATCCAGTTTTAAGATGTGAAACTTTAATTTTAAATTGGATCGTTTTCGTTTTTGTTTTATATTCCCCAGATTCCTAAAATGGTTTCAAACGGTTTGACAATATTTGAGCGCACGATGTTCATAAATCGGTCCCAACACTCGAAAGTCTTCTGGAAACCTATTTACCACAAATAAACAGGTGTGCCACTTCAATACTAGGTACCCTTAAAGATTGATTTGCCCTAGATCCAGAACGGCACTATATCGTAGAAACTGCTACTCTATGGCGATCCGTATATATAATAAGATTCCAAAAGACATTAAAGAGCTTCCTGTGAATAGATTTAAGTGTAAATTATTCAATTGGTTAATGGAAAAAAGATATTATAGCATAAAGGAATTTTTAGGCTAACGCAAAAATGACAAATGTGCAATGAAATTAAATAATTATAATTATAAAAATTTAAATTCGTGACTATTGAAAATTGTAAGAAGTCTCCATACCATAATAAATTATATAATATTTCTATAATGTAAAATGAAACAATGACAATGTGTAATGATTATATGAATAAAAATAGAATGTTAGTTTAAGATAAGATTTTGCATGCCATCTATGGTTAAACATGTAGACCTAACTTGATTGACCACCATTATTTATAACCATGTTTATAAGCAAATAAATTTGATTTGATTTGATTTGAAATTAGAATATACGGTTGAAATAGTACCAACCCGTCGTGATCAAACCCTAAGTGCCATACCTGGTACCACAACCGACGCCAAATATAAATCATTCCGCCGCGCCTAAATCTAAGGAGGGTACCCCTAAATCACGCTATTGTACCTGATTATAGTTTACCTTTCATCCCTTAAAATAGTGGTTTATTAGTGGGTAGTTGGTAATTTATTTGTTTACTAGCTTTTATCTTTGGGTGTTTTGGAACCATTTGAAATATTGCACTACAATTAATACGGATACATCGGGGAAACTCGGAAATCCCGACTACTTCCGAACGGTATAGACGTGTCTATAAGTTATTGTATTAATGCCTGATGTATTACGTCAATTAAATGCGAAACTTTATTGTTTAACGTCAACAAAAATGTTTTATATTTATATTGACACTGGAGCCCAAAAAACAATATATATTTTTCACTAAATTTGACCCTTCATGAAATAAAAATGAATAGTCGAAATTATCTGCTTTTTTCTGTAGTATGCTTTTGTTTTCATTTACTTTCGTAATATGTCATTTAAACCTCATTTTGATTTTCAAAGTGTGTTCGCTAAAAGTGGCTAAACTTGAAATAAAAAAACATCAAACTCGATTTTGACAGCTTGGAGCTATACAAACTCGCGATTGACGTTTCTTATTTTAAATTTAGGCGACACCGCTTCGAATTGGCTCCATTATCTTATTTATCGGTTCAAATTAATGCTTAAATGGCGTTTGTGAATTTGCCCATAAGAATTCGTATTATTTTCGAATATTCGAATTCGTATTATGGAAATTAGAGTGATAGAATAAGATAATAAAAATTATCCTGGGATTATTCCGGCAATATTACAAATTTTGCCGGCATGTTTTCTTAATGCCCCAAACATTATACTAAACGTTACACTTATTCCGGCAACATTACCATTTCGGGAAAAAATCCGGCAACTGTACACCATCAATTGAAATCGCGTGATCTGTTGTTAATTTTATCGTTCGGAATCTTAAAATATGGTTTTGTAAATACATAACATTCATATGCAAATTACGACTGCGAAATTTAAAATGGCCCCAGAATTTACGTAAATTCTAAATTGCACAACAATTTTAATCCAATCAAAGTCGAAGTCGAACTATCTTTATGCAATTTAGGCTTTTACAAGCTCTTATGAAGGTCAAGGAATGAATCTACCACCGGTTCGGAAAAATCTTCTACTGAGAAGAGCCGGCAAGAAACTCGGTGAGGTATCATTTTTTCAAAGAAGTGCTTATAATTATGTCAATTGTTTTAAACAATATCAATCATAAGTGCATTGGAATTAGATTTCAATTGTCTGTAATGTGACTTACGCCTTTTTTCTTATGAAACAGTGTTAACTCTGTGTAAGGCCCCATAATATTAAGCAACGCCTGCGGCATCGCTTGTATCGAGGCTAAAGTACTTGCAAACATGAAATTAATTGGAATTTGCTAATCCTTTAATTTAATCTAGTTTTGTACCAGTAGCCTTAGGGTGGTTTATGTCAAACTTGTTTTTTTAAGCTACCCTATTAATCTACAGCCTAAGGTTATAATTAGGGGTGCGCAGGCAGTGGGCATTCGACGCTTTTTTCACCCGACAAGGGCAAAGCCCGAAAACAGGGGTTCATGACCCAATCATTCATATCCAATGAATGATATTTGGAGACCTTACATCTCCATCTTTATACTTGACCGTGGAGACTGTCTACATCTCCATTTAACCTAGATTAGGTAATCAATTTAGATGTTTCTTTATTTTAATTATTATTATTATGGCTTTATACATCTCTAAGTCACTTAACTTGTTCAGACGCGGAGACTATGCATCTCCCTTATTAGTTATTTATTATAATTAATTTATACCCATTCGGTTTGTTCGCTGCCCTTGTTATGTGTTTGTTATAGTTAAAACTGTAATGTAAACGTGGTTAAAAACAAGACTTACGGCTTCTTGCGGCGTTTCTTCTCAGGAGTTGGCGGCATGAAGTCTAGCGGTGACCGTTATTGCGCAGAAGCCGAAAATTGGATATTGTTGGAGAGTGAGCGGGACGGTGACGGGAGTGGCAGCAGTCGTACCCGCGAGCAGTATCTCTACCATATTTCGTTCACCGCTACACTTTCGTGCCGCTGCCTGTATCAGCAATTGCCAATTGCGGTCATACAATATTCCTTACGAATGTACCACGACGACGCAACTATTTTAACCCGTCATAGTTTTGATGAGAAGAAAGGTTATGGTACATTTCTTAATAACATCAGAAAATAATAAAAAAAATATATAAAATGCGTTATTTAAATAACTTACACAATTTGCGTATTATACCGCGGTCATCGTTGAAGACGTGATAGGATTTGTGAAACGGTGGAATTTATACTTTTTCTGTGTTAACACATCTGTCAGTGTGTTATCGGTCGGTGCCATAGTTGATACAAAATGTGATACCCGACTTTAAAAGTAGAGGTAATTTATGAATTTTGTAAAATGTTAAAATCAAAATGAACGGATGAATACTAGCAAACAGTGTGTCATTGTGCTCGGCTCAACGTAGCCAGCAACAGCTGCTCAATTACGTAACACCAAGTGGTATCGCTTTCGCGAAAAGTAAACCAATTGTGCCCTTATTTACACAGAGTTAAGACTAAATTGGTTTGCATTTCGAGCCAACATAGCATCATAGCATCACGCCCGAAACCCCTAATGGGGTGGGCAGAGCCACAAGACTACTTGTGGCCACGTTCGATTAATTAGTCCTAAGATGGTATGATGAACCGTATGGTGACAGGTGATCAGCTCATCGCCCATACAGATAGTCCACCGTGTTGGAGAGGACCCGTCCCTTAGTCGACTTTTACGACATGCCAGGATGATAAGCATCTGCACGCATTCTATGCTATTTCTTCACTCCCAGTGCAGCAGAGGAGTTTCGAGCCAAACCGATACCAATTGTGCTGCGTAATTGAGCTGCCGGTTTTAAGGTTTGCCACCAATTGGTATCGCTTTTGCGGTAAGTAAACCAATTGTACCCTTATTTACACAGACTGAAGACTAAATTGGTTTGCATTTCGAGCCAAACCGATACCAATTGTGCTGCGTAATGGATGTGCTACGTTTTACCATTCGCCTTAATACGGAACCATTTATTACAAGCCATTCGCGCTTCACTCTTATTGTGGACGCTATGAAATTAGATTTTTGCTAGTTTGTGTAAGATTAACTTCATCGTGTTTGTATTTGTAAAATAATATATTAAGTTGACGTTACCAGCTATGATTCTGTAACGTGCGCAGCGATCAGACACATTCAAATTTAGACCTTATGCCTCTGTGTTTACAGTCTAAATTAATAGTTTCGCTTATCCGCTGTGCGGGAATCACACCACAGTTTAATTTAAGGGCTGATGTTACAAACCACTATAGAAAAATATTTGCTCTATTTTTACAAAATATGATTTAAAAATCCTTATTAGTCCTTACTAATATTTTACACTAACAAGACCTTAATAAACTTTACATGAACAGTATTTAAAAAAAATGTTAATATTCTTAAAGTTATTAAAAAACTTGATGTTTCTAAAACACGATTTAATGAAACTGATTCGTTAAAAAATTTATAGTTACACCTGGCGCCTCATTCGGGAACGCTAAGTGATTCTGTAGCGACTCGTAAGCCAGATCTCTCATCTCGCTCTTACGCATTTCGCGTCGTGCGGAAGAGTGGAATGAGAAATCTGGCTTACGAGTCGCTACAGAATCACTTAGCGTTCCCGAATGAGGCGCCAGCACTACTGTTACAATTTTAACTAAGTGTAAACAACTATTTTCATGCAGAATGGCGTTCATGTTCATGCCTTGAATGAATTATGATTTATAGCTTTCATAAAATTGCAGTTTTGGTACTCACTGACTGACTGACTTCACTGATAGGCAATCAATAAGATAAGGTATTTATAATTGTTCTAGAAACTTGAAATTTGGCATGAAGTCTTGAAATATCCGAATACAACATCATCGGAATCGCGGGAAAATATCTATATAATACAATCGAAAGACCTGGCGCCTCATTCGGGAACGCTAAGTGATTCTGTAGCGACTCGTAAGCCAGATCTCTCATCTCGCTCTTACGCATTTGGCGTCATGCGGAAGAGTGGAATGAGAAATCTGGCTTAAGAGTCGCTACAGAATCACTTAGCGTTCCCGAATGAGGCGCCAGAACGAGATAAAAAACGAAGGAAGAAACGAGACGAACGGAACTTTGGGATCACGTTTCTCGAATACAACGCATGGTTCATGGGAAAAAACTATTGAAATCTATTTTCTAGATATGCGAATAGAATTTAAGCATACAATTTACCACTTTCGTTGCGTATTTTATCAAAAATCAGCTAAAGAAAATTCGTCTTTTCACTACCCTCGGCCATTGTCGGGAACTCTCGGTATATTTAACGGCTACAGAATCACTTAGCGTTCCCGAATGAGGCGCCTGAAATCCCCTTCAAACAGTTCTATGTCTTAATTATTTTTAACTTATGGGTCTATATTTAATAACACGAACGATTACATCACGCCCATACTAAAAAGTGCTGATTTTTATTATACGTGTAGTATGTTTGTTTACCGCACAGTGCTTCTCGTTCACTCCGGTGCAAACAGACAGTGACCGATCAATCAAGGTCATTGGCTGTTGTCAGCGTCTTAAGTTACTATAACGTGTTGCAAACCAGTCTTATATGGACGAGACGCGCACGGAATATGTGACGTCACGAAGAGCGGCCGCAGCGACGAATACACCTGCGTCGTACACGACCAATTTCGAAGACACGCAGCGACATGGAGTTTATACGTACTGAAAGGTCAAGTAAAAAAAAATCTACGCCTTTGATTTAGAAAAGGTACACCCCTGCGGTAGAGAATACATGACTGTGTGCTACGGTTGTAGCACGTAGCTCCGTAGCACCGTTTTTCCGTTTTGTAGCTACAACTCGCTACGAACATAGAATCCGGAGTCGAAAAGTCTACTGCACTATTTGGGAACGCTTAGTGATGTTGTAGCGACTCGCGAGCGAGATTTCTCATCCCACTCTTCCGCACGGTGGTCGCTGCAGTATCATTCAGACGTTCCCGAAGAGACGCCCTGCTAACAGCGCAACTTCTATATTGCACCACCTGCCTAAGTTAAATTATTTTGTCTTATTCTGTAGTGTGGTTGTCTGGAAGTGATCGCTATTTAGCAATAAGACCGCCTGTTGTTCCCTAACTTTATTTTCTTATATTGATTGATTGATCGTTGTATTGATTGATGATCAAAGAGCACAGAGCATTATCCAATAGACTCCGCGTAACCGGGCGACCGCTGCCAGTAAGAGGATAAAAGCCAGCGGGGCTAAAGACAGTCGCGTGCGCATAACCTCGAACGGACCAATCCAGTTTGGCAGCTTTATTTGCTAGTAAAAGTGAGACTAAGCGGTGTCTTCAGGATATTTGTTCTGTTTCAAAGAGTTATAAGATATACATAACCTACGACGCGGTTAGCCTAGTTGGTAGTGACTCTGCCTCCGAAGCTAACGTCCTGGGTTCGATCCCTGGCAAGGGTAAATATTTGTGTGATGAGCACGAATGTTTGTTCCTGAGTCTTGGATGTTTCCTATATTTAAGTATTAATTTATCTATATAAGTATGTATATCGTCGTCTAGTACAATCAATTTACGTAAAGATTTTCCCCTGATTATTATTATTATTAAATTTCAAAAACCTGACTACATAACATCTTAAAAGACATAAGCAAGAAATTGATTCTACCGTACTCATTGGGGTCGATATGGAAATTGCAGTCGTGACTTTTAATAACCATCATGGGATTTTATGCTGGGTAGGGAAGAATCAATTTCTTGTATCTCTCTTTTAAGAGGTTATGTCGTGGGTTTTTTATTTATAACTCCTTTTTTTTCTTCAGGCTGCAGAGCTGGCCAAAGAAATAGACATACAAACATACATTACCCTCCTTCTGGCGCCGTCGGGTAACAATGCAATGGTAAAACATCAGCTCTCCAGCAATATTGCAAATTATTTTGCTATCTTTTTGTCAAGTATTAAGAGCGACTATATGCTCTTATTTCTTGACAACAAGATGTGAGTCACGCTCCGTAAGACCATGCAAGTGCGAAAGAGATAGCACGATTCTAACAGTTTTCCACGGCGCCGCTACATAACCAAGGTACGGCATACTGTCGTGAAAAATTCCGTTGCAAATCACCTTTATAGCTATAGACATAAGGGCGACGTGCAACTGAATTTTTCACGGCACGACGTCATGCCGTGGTGTTGTGGCCAGCAGCTCAATTACGTAACACAAATTGGTATCGGTTTGACTCGAAAAGACGACGACGACGACGAGCTTGCAGCGGCAACGTTCCCGGACCGATACAACCTAGGGATCTCCAAAAAAAGAGCCTACTCCTTTCTCAAAGGGCCGGCAACGCATCCGTGATTCCCCTGGTGTTGCGGGTGTCCATGGGTGGCGGTGATTGCTTACCATCAGGCAACCCGCCTGCTCGTTTGCCCTCCTCTTAATACAAAAAAAAAGTAAACCTATTTAGTCTTCACTCGATGAAAATAAGGGTACAATTGGTTTACTTTTCGCGAAAGCGATACCAATTGGTGTTACGTAATTGAGCAGCTGGCCCTTAGTCATAAGGTGGGAGAGGTTCCAATAAAACTATAGTATTACTAATAATTCTATTTTCAATTTATTGTTTATTGGTTTCCGAAATAAGATTGCCCCCTTTAATTATTAATAACAATAATTGCTTGAGAAACTATGTTCTACTTAAACATATAGCCGAATTAAAAAACGTTTTACTTAAAAAAAACCTGTCTACTTTTAATCGAAAGAGCTGGCGATATACCTGTGCTACTTTAACAAAAGTTAAAAGCTAAAAAAAATTACATATTTGGTTTTATTCATGCAAGCACAATAAAATTATCTGCATTACAGGAAGGCACGAAATTTCCTACTTAAAACAAAAAATATGGCATTAGTAAGGTATGTATAATAATTAATATATATGCGGGTCGGCGGAATAGCATATATCGAAATCCAAAATAAGTTAACACATTCGCAGCCGCGCTTTCTCCCCGAGGCTTCCTGACACTTGCCATTTTTGCTGAATGCACCGACGCGTACACGGCACTGAGAGAAATTGCGTAAAACGCATATATGCGTCGCTGGCAGTGATCTTGAGCAATTGCCACTGAAGTCTATATATTTATCTCAGTATTGTCCAACCAGTTCGCAATACAAGAAAGCAACGAATTACTTTAAATACTTGTGCATTTTACTTTGAAGTTGTTTTTTTTTTCTTTTTCATAACATACTGAAACATAGCAAACCGTTGTCATACAAAGAAAATTTGTAATTCCTGTAAATACACGAATACCACCACTACATATGCGATTCCACGGACTTGAGAATACATGGCATGTCAATGTTTACATCGTCCGATTAGACTTTACAGCGATAATCTGTATCCATATTCTTGAATGTGCGCGTGATCGAGAGAAATACTGTCATCTCCTTTTCTCCTACTGTCACAGTTGCGTTCTCTTTCACGCATTTTACGTTTTCAACAATTTTAACAAAATGAAAACAAAAGCTAATTATTTTGTTAAACAAAATGTACTAATGAATGAAAATGTTATGCCGTTCGCTTTATTCGTATTCTTCGAATTGTTTCTGCATCGTTGAACTTCGAAAAAGTTAATACGTTGATTATGACATTTCACGTACACTCGTCACCACTTCCGGATGACGACTAATTGCAGCTTTGCGAATTTCGCTAACCTCATTAGTGACGTATTCTGGTGCGGTCACTGTATAGCGTGTATTTACTAACGATTTAAATCTATGTCAAAGTAATTATAAAACATAAATTAGAACTTAAATTTATGAGTAATTAATTCCTTCTCAGCAATTACAAGATTTTACGAGTGTGAACCTACAGCTTTTCATACAAAAAGCGATAACGATTTCCACCGTTAACCGATGTTCCCCAATTTTTGATAGGTTGCGAGTCAGAACAACATCTAAAATCTATACGTTTTAGTAAAGATTAAAGATGTTTTGTATGAGAATACTGTAACAGCAATAAAACTGAATTTATTGATTATAGTGAAACAGTCAAAACGTAATAGACCTAGATTTGGCTCTGACTGACAACCTATCAAAAATTGGTGAACACCCGTTAACATTTAAGGGGTGCAAATCGTTGTTGTATGAAAAGAGTAATTTTTGCCGTTGGTTCACACTCCTCTTAAGCTTTGTGTGATTAATTTCCTGAACTCACAAATCGCTAATGCGTTATCATAATTTGCACTTTATCATAATGTGGTCAGAGTAATTAATTGAACGTCTGGTTCAAGTAGGATACGAGATTGGGAAAGTAAATAAGTTCACAGGAGTATCGTTTGCAGTCATATTAAAGTAAAGGAAATATTTATCATTAAGGAGATCATTTTAAGGAACTATATGATTAACAAATAAGTTAAATTATAATTTTGCATAACTATATTACTGCTGTAACTATTTACCTTTGATAGTAGTTATAAAACAAACCGAACCTGACCTATACAAAAACAACGTATATATTAAAAAACCGCTTCAGCGGGAAAAATTATAATAAGAAAACAAATTATAATTATAAAATATTCCAATAATAAGATAATTATTTTTGTTAAGTTACATCCCTCTTTTTAACAGAATATTATGATTTTAAGCTTATGATACCTTGGTCTATGGCCATTCCTCTTTTCTTTTTTAAATTAAATTAAAATGATGTTTGAGATATCCCCTTGAATTTGTACTTACAGCTTTCATGAGAAAACCTAATAAGTACAAATTTTTCCGAACATTTTATTTTAATTATTTATGAGACTTGGAACCAGATGTCTATTATTTTGATACTTATTTTGCCATTTGCATGTACAGTGAGTATTTATTTTTACAATCAATCTTTTTCTCTATAGATAATTCCGTGGTTTTTAAAACTTATTACAACTAAAATTGTGACTAGACATTACTACACCACACCAGCCCTTCTCTTATAGCGGAAAATTCTTACACTAACAGGTGATCATAAAAATATTAGACTACATAATAATTCGTGACAAGGCATTTGAAGCTCTCAAACAAAACAACATTTAAATAAAAACTACATTAAATAAAATTTATTAAATCAATAAATGACTAGAATCAGAATGAAGCGTTGCACAGCTCGGTAATATATGACGGCTCGGGAATCATCGTGTAACTTCGGGAGCGATCGTAGCATTCACCAATCGCCAACCGAATATTTAACTAAAGTTATTTGCCGGTGGGTAAATCTGGAACTAACACTTTTCTATACTAAACTCCAATGACAGCGCCACAGCTGTCAGTTTAAATATTTTTGTGTTTTTTACCGTCATATATTAACCGACTGCGTATTATTATTTGGTAAGTCAGTAAGACAATGAAATTCCTAGCAGTTAATAATTACTGATGTCTAAATTGCACGTGTTTACTTATTTCTTATAATTCTATATTTACAAAATATCTTTTAAAAATACTATTTATACTTCGCAAACGTTTTAATTTTTTTTTTGTTAATTTATTAAGCCGGCCATCTTTTGGATTCATGCTGTGTTTTGGGACTTTCGTGTTGTTTATTTGTTTGAAATAAATTGCTACAAGTCACTTAAAAACTTCACTATCACCTGAGTCCAAACCCTAACTCATATTTGCAACTGTCAAATTCGGTAAAACCAAAAAGCCGGAAGAATTAGAACCGCACGTGCGAGTTTGACATTTAGTTAGAGTAACATGGACTTCGTTGACAGCTAGCCGTAGCTTTCTAGCTTGGTAAAGCCGTCAGGAATCGGCTTGTATGCATGCTGCGCCACTGGTGGATTCTCCTTTCTTAGCGAATGATTTCACCCTATAAGAAACCTACTTGTCATTTTTCAAGTTTACCGCTTTATACTTCTTAAGATTTCGTGATAAGTAAGTGGCATTTCACTAATAGATATATGTCTTTGACCATCTCACAGACAAAGTGAGCTCAGGGCTGTGATTCACTTACGTTTGCAGCGGCTGGTCAGTGAATAAGCGAAAATATTAATTTAGACTATAAGAACAAAGCCATTTGATCTAAATTTTAATGTGTACCTCATGGCTGATCAGCCGCTGCACTTAGTGACATATAGCTGATGTATTCCGTATTTATTCCAATTATTTGAAATAAGATTCTTAATGACATTTGGCCTCAAAATTTAATTTTGGCAATAATTTAATACAGAAACGAAATAAGGCATGAATCCATTCGCGTTGTACTAATTCCTTTTTAATAGTTAAGAACTATAGTTATACTAAATCCCTAGGTTGTAGACTGAAATGTGATATTTACAAATGAGTTAACACTATTTTGGCTAAATGTCTCTAATAACTTCTTACGATAATTAATTGTGCCATTTTGTGAAATGCATTATTTAAAACGATTCGTTAAATACAAAAACATGAACTACCGAGTACTATCTACAACTAAAAATCGAAAGTTTACCCTTATTTTATTTTCTTTGTACAGTTTTTAGTATCAGAACAGAACGTCTAACGAACGAGCGGTCTTTTGACAGTCAACAAAGCACCGTTATCTGACTGTCTCTCCCGAAACCGAGTCATGGACGCGACACGATCTACCAAAAATATCACATACACCTCACATGACCTTACTAAACTGAGTATCGATGTTGACCGACCGATGGATAAACGAAGAACATACCGCAATCAGGTTATTTCTTGACTGTCAAAAAAAACTCAGAGAACGAATTCAGTGTACAAATTTCACAAGTAACACGCAAAAAAATATAGAACACTGCCAATAAAAGAGATACATTTATAGTATATTCACAATTTGGGTTGTATTGTAAATCATATTAGGGTTCATTTTTGCTGTTAATTTAGCACGTGCGCCAACCCTGAAAGAGCCTTAGCTTGATAAGGCAGAATTTGACCTTGAGCGTATTCTTTTGGCTAGTGTCCCCTCTATACAAATTCGTTTTTCTCCTTTGTTACTTGTGCAATCTACACTTATCACGAGTAGCGAGCAAATCGCCCCCGCGACCGCCTGTGGCTGCGGTGCCTCCACCACACAAAGCGATCAAGTTACTTTATCATTAAACACAGAATATTGATATTTGCAAGGCACATTCTCTTAAAAATCCTGAAGTTCAATTTTTTCCTCATGTACAAGTACGATGTTAAGAAAACATCGAAACGGCAAAAACTGTATGACGAAGCGACTTCTAGTTACTGTAATGATATGTATATAATCAAATATATACCCTGTGTCTCGAAAAATATATGAGAAGTCATTGTACAATATAACGAAAGCAAGTTACGCTACAATTGAGATGTGTTAAAAGAATGAGATCGAAATTTGTTTAGTTTATTGCTTACGAAAGTGAGCCATGACGGCAGGTTCCGGCGGACCCGGGAGCGGGGCGGCTAGTACCCGTACCCGGGTCCCGGGTACAGCAACGCCGCGCCGCCGCCCGCCGGTCAGTGCTGCGCCGCGAACTTCATCCGTTTCTGTTTCTGCCGTTGATTGCAGAACCATACCCTCACCACGTTCTTCTTTAGATCCAGTTTCTCCGCTATGGCTGCGATTTTCTCACCTGATGGGCGAGGTTGCACGGCGAAGTACGCTTCGAGGCTCCTCTTTTCTGGTGCTGCTATGGATGTGCGTTTGCGTTTCTTCTCTCCCGCTGGCAGCACGCTCGGTGCGTCAGGATCCCGTCGTTTGTTCTTCGCCTGTGCTTCCGCCTCTTCCAACCACGCTTGCAATATAGGTTTCAACGCGATCATGTTATTATGGCTGAGGGTCAAGCTTTCGAAGCGGCAGATGGTACTCTGGGACAACGCCCCCACGCCTGGCAGCTTCAGATTTGCGAGGGCTTTACCGACATCGGCTTGAGTTACGCCTAGCTTGATTCGCCGCTGTTTGAAACGTTCAGCGAACGCTTCCAGCTCGCGAGGATCGGTGTCAGTATCTGGATGTAAGGCGGCTGAAGGATGCGCGAGGTGGGAAGGAGGTGCGTGACCCAACGAGCCGGCGTGGTGGTGGTGGTTCATGACGTGGTTCATCCCGTAACCGTGTAGCTGGTGGTGGGGAGGGGCGACTTCGCCCATGGGAGCCAGCGTCGTCATCGAGGAGGGGTTGAGAGGGTCTAGCATGTCCAAGGACTCCATGCCGTGGTGGCCCATCTGTGAAAAGAAATGCTTTTGTAATTCGTTTTATCGTACTGTCAACGGTTATTTTATTCGTGGCACGTATATCGTGGCGTAATTTGATTGGTCGGTTGGTTGGTTGGTTCGTGGGTTGGTTGGTTGGTGGATCTGAAAAAATTAGCAAGAGTTAGCGACCACCCTGGTGGTCACGACCCACCCGGTGATAAGCACTGATCTATATTATATGAATACCTCCTCCTTTTTTTCGGCTAAGATAAAGCCAAGCTATTTTTAATAACGCACAAATACTTTAAGAGTTCTTCCCAGAAAGCATTCACAAAACAACATTCCAGGGTCTCGTTCTTGGACAAAATACCAATGACTTTAAGGCTGGTATTTCTATAAAGCAGAATTCTATTTTGTATGTACTGGAACAGACAATCTTGTCTTCAAACTTGCATTCAATTTCGGTGTCTATGCAAAGTGAAAATTCAAAGTCAAAATATGTTTATGCTATTTAGGTTCTTACAAGCTCTTATGTCAAGGAATGAATCTACCATATTTCGGTAGGATTACAAGGGGTGTCTATTAAACTTGGTTCGTATTCTAGCGATATAATATGTAGGTATAATAGTACTAAGTCTATGTAGAATAGCCACGCTCCGCCCCGCGCGTGTTTCCCAGCCGCTCCCCCGCACCGCGCGCTAACCAATTAATTGAAGGACATTATTTGCGCACGCACAGGATAAATATGCATATTTTGCACGACGTAAGGTTTATGCATGCACGCAGTAAATAGGCATTGGGTCAGGTGGCACAGGGTTATTTATAATTATAATAAAAAAAGAAAAAAAAGAAACAGGGGACATCTTTACACAAATCGATCTAGTCCCAAACTAAGGCTCTGAAGGCTTGTGTTATGATTACTAGACGACGATATAAATACTTATATAGAGAAATAAATACTTAAATACATAGGAAACATCCAAGACTCAGGAACAAACATTCGTGCTCATCACACAAATATTTGCCCTTACCGGGGATCGAACCCTGGACGCTTGCGTCGGAGGCAGGGTCACTACCAACTAGGCTATCCGCGTCGTCGACATAAAGGCAGGTTTAGACGGAGACTATTGAGACGGAATAGAACCCGTGCCTATTCTTTGGCGCCGTAATTTAGGTGTCTTAATTGTCTCTGTCTAAACCAGCCTTCAATATGTTACTTGACTTCAAATTGCAATTACGATGTCAAAAAAATATGAATTAATCGCGTATGTGAAACAGTCACCGAGAAAAACGCTCGGACAAAGAAATATCACGAGTATCCCATAGCGTCCCCAACGCGAAACACTTAAAGACCCGCTTAAAATTCATAACCAAACACTAAAGCCAGATTGCCGACATGCGCTTATTTCAAACACTCCATTCATGAACAATGAGCCCATTATTCCGCGACCAATCAGTGTCAACAATGTCAAAACAGTCTAGTATTTACGTTACAATGTTAGGGTGCCATTGTTATCGTCCCGTTTTTGAAGGACGTTATTATGCAGCGATAATCCTCTACAGTTGAATTCATGTGTTAGAATTTAAAAGGGTATAGAAGGAAAATTGTAATTGAAGGAATCCACACTCATAGCTGGGCACCGTTAATAGTTAATTTCGTTAATCGCTAATCCGTTAGTAAAAAAGTTAACTTCGTAAACGTTAAAGCGTTACATTTCGGAAGATTTAACGGAAGTTAACGTTAATCGTTAACTCGTCATAGAGATTGCATTACACGTCGTTGCGGTAGTAATTTAGTTATAAAAAATGTTCGTATGTGCTATGGAAGTTTAGACAGGACATGAATCATTAGTAAAAATAGGGTATTGCATTAGAGTTTGTAATAATACCTACTATTTAGAGACAAAATTAAAGTCTGACATAAGCCGCACGGCGTCCTTTTGGCAAATAGTAGGTAGTTAATTAACGTTTAACGGACTTTAATTGTTTTAACGGAAGTTAATGAGTCCGTTAACAATTTTTGAAGTTAACTTGTAAGTTAATCCGTTACTTGAAATGTTAACTTCTTTAATTAACGATTGACGGTTTAACGGTCTTGTGCCCAGCTATGTCCGCACTATCCCGTTCGCACAACTAATTCTGTACCTAAATTCTAATCTACAGTGGATCCATCCATACTTGTCTTATTTGGTAAACAAGTTTCTAACCTCAAAATGTGAAATTTTTGGGTGAAACAGCTGTTTTATCATAAATAAAGCAAACCTAGACTAAAAATTGGCAAAGTGACGTCTAAAATATTGTCTCCGGTTCCATTATTTGCAAGAAAACGACTTTTTCAGCCAAAAAGGTGCGTTTAAAGGTTCGAAACTTGTTTGTTTACCAAATAAGACTGGTAAAGATGAATCCACTGTAGAAGAAAACGTTGAATTTCAATGTATATTATTCTGTAGTCAGTCTGGCATAAAGTCCAAACGGATTCTGTATAAGTAAATATCATTATGATTCCGAGTTATCAAAAATAACAAATTTCAGACATAACGCATTTTCTGCTGCAGCCTTTCCCCGAGACTTCGTCTGGTGCCGTGTCGAATCACTAGGGGAGATTTGAACGCACAGGCGCGTTTACGGCACTGACAGTGGCGTAACTATAGGGTGGCAGGGCTGGCAAAATGCCACGGGCCCCCGACCCTAGAGGGCCTCGGCCCAAGAGGCCGCGGAGCTCAAAAATATAGTACAACGTGCCGATTTTTACTGATAGGGCTCCATCAAAAGAATTTGCCATGGGCCCCAGATGGTATAGTTACGCCACTGGGCACTGAGTAGAAGTGTTATAAACGCATGTATGCCTCTTCGGCAATAAATGCGCCAAAGCGCCTTTTAAAACTAAAATATCTTATTCAGATAACGCTAGTCAAAACATGATTGATGTGAGTGGAGTGTGAACCTACGACTTTTCATACAAAAGGCGATAACAATTCCACCCCTTAAGAGGGCGCCGACCGTCCAGTGGCGCCCTCATCACTGTTATTGTGTTTTCTATTAAAGGAAAGTATTTTATTAAAATCGAACCCGTATAAGTTGTTACGCAACTTAATACACAACGTATATGCTATGTAATATAGCTTTGCAAAGTATAACCATCATCTAATCAATTTAATAGAAAATAGTGGCCGCTATTTTCTGTTAAAATGATGACGTACCGTTTATACTTTGTAAAGCTATATTACATAGCATATAAATTGTGTATTAAACGGCGTAACAACTTATATGAGTTCGATTTTGATAAAATACTTTAGTTTAATAGAAAACACAATAACAGTGATGAGGGCGCCACTGGACGGTCGGCGCCCTCTTAAACGTTAACCGATGTTGACCAATTTTTATTAGGCTGTCAGTCAGAACATAATCTAGGACGTTTTTGTTTTTTTTTTTCACTATAATCATTAAATTCAGTTTGATTGTTGTTTTAGTATTCTCATTGAAAACTAATTTCGGCGATTATTTGACTTTGTTGATCTTTAATCAAAATTCAACAAACGTATAGATCTAGATTTTGTTCTGACTGACAACCTATCAAAAATTGGTCAAAATCAGTTAATTTTCTTTTTAATATATATAATAAGGGGGCAAACGAGCAGGCGTGTTACCTGATGTCAAGCAATCACCGCCGCCCATGGACACCCGCAACACCAGGGGAATTATGGATGCGTTGCCGGCCCTTTGAGAAAGGAGTAGGCTCGTTGTTTGAAGATCCCTAGGTTGTATCGGTCCGGGAACGTTGCTGCAGCAAGCTCGTTCCAAATTTCTACCGTACGTGGCAAAAATGCCGCAAAAACCGTACGGTAGTTGACTGCCACCGGTCTAGGTGGTGAGGGTGGAAGGTGAGTTTGTTGCGAGTAGTTCGATGGTGGAACTTGGCAGCAGGTAATAACCCGAACAATTCCTCGGAACACTCCCCATAATAAATGCGGTACAGGATGCAAAGAGATTTAAGAATTTAAGGGGTGGAAATCGTTATCGCCTTTTGTATGAAGAATTTTAGTGTTCCAACTCTTTTGAAAGAAAACCACTATGATGGCCGCACAGATATAAAATTAAATAAATATCAAACCCACCTTAAAGCAATGCCAAATGAGACTTATATTATAAACAATAAGATCCATAATAATTAGAACAATCTACCAAACCTGTCATTTGTTCTAAAAGCCCCTACACATAAGACGATTGATCAATCGGATTACCCAACTAACTACAATGATCCCACCCTTCTAATTTGTTATAGAGGCAGCCTATTTATCCCCTTAATAGTAGACTACCAACATAGCATTATTCATATAAACCGTGAAGATGTTCATAAAAATCATAAATTTCCATTACGCAGTATGTTTAAGGTTGTCGAAGAACTCTATTCGCAGTATAATAACATTAATAACAAATACCTAAGCTAATATAACCTAACTTTTCTTTCTTAAGAGGTCCTAGTACTCCTTCGTACCCAATAAACCATTAGACGTTCCATCTTCAACCTCATGTGGGCGCTGCCGCTGCTGCTGTGGGTCCCTCTTTTTTTGTTACATTCTCATATGCTTACATTTTTACCCGACTAAGGCGAAACAAGAAAGAGGGTTATGATTTTGGCCGGTATGTGGGTGTGTATATAGTTCATCTGTTCCCTCTTCTAACCGTAAGTTGACAAATTAGGTACCATTGGAAGCGTCTTGATTGTCCGCTGGTCATAGGGTATGTGACGTCACATTAAATTGAATATAGCGCCCCTAAACACACTACACGTAAAATATAAATTAGTTATTTTTTTAGTATGAGGATGTATTAGTGTTATTAATTATAGATAGACCCATGAGTTAAAAATAATAATAAATAGAACTGTTTAAAGAGGATTTCAGAACTTCACGACTTTTTTCTATCGTATCGATTTCGTCAAATCGTGTTTTGGAAATAGTCATTTTTCTCAATAATATAATGAATGTAAAAATCATATTTTTTCGCTTTACCAAATCAATTAGTTATTGTTAAAAAACTGTTTAAGTAAAGTCAATTTAGGTTGTCAACTAGAAGATGCCTAAAAATTGAATTTTCATAAAAAAAATACTCAACTGTTATCAACCTAACGAGAATAATAAAAAACCGAACAAGTGCGAGTTAAACTCGTGTGGAGAGGGTTCCGTTCCGTACATGATTATCTGAAATTTACTAGGTTACTTTAAATACCATGGACTTCTTATAGGTTTTCCTGTAATCTATAGGTAAAGATCTATTTTCTGTATTTTTTTCAAAATTTTAGCCCCAGTAGTTTCGGAAATAAGGGGGGGGGAATGGTCATTTTTCGTCTATTTTCCTGAATAACTTCTAAACTATTTTACTTAAAATTCAAATCAAAATATATTTGAAATCCTCACAATAAGCCCTTTCATTTGATATGTCACATGATTTAAGTGGCAAACCTTTTTTTTTAATTTTCTAATTTACCCCCAAAAAGTGGTCCCTATGTTTAAAATTCATATATTTATGTCACGCGTTGCGGTCACCAACTTACATATGAATAGCAAATTTCAATTCAATCGGTCCAGTAGTTTCGGAGCAAATTGGCTGTGACAGACGGACAGACAGACAGACAGACACACGAGTGATCCTATAAGGGTTTCGTTTTTCCTTTTGAGGTACGGAACCCTAAAAATATCACATGAGTTAAACGCAAGTCACATTTTAAT
This sequence comes from Tortricodes alternella, assembly GCA_947859335.1. NCBI lineage: Eukaryota > Metazoa > Arthropoda > Insecta > Lepidoptera > Tortricidae > Tortricodes > Tortricodes alternella. Next base: position 2,148,156 of record OX401970.1, read on the forward strand.
ACCACTAGTATTTGGCGAATGTCTTTTTCTTCTAACCGTTCCCTTAGAGTCCCTACGCCGCTTAATAGTGATCTACTGTCCCCCGGGGAGGCCGCACAGGAATAACGGACGTATGGCCTGCTACAACTAGCACGGAAAGTAATGGCGTTGGGTAATTGTTTGTGTAGCCGAAAGCAATACATTTAAAAAATCTAAATTATATTCCCTAGTCTCTGGCTTTAGACCAAAGCGTGCTATAGGTAAAGGGGCTCATAAACGAGCTAGTTTTTCGCCAATTTATTGCTGAAATTCGAGCTACCCTCAAAAGTTTACATTCAAACTTTTTGACCCCATTAGCGATGTAATATGTAATCTTTTTGGGGATAGCCCGAATCGCAGCAATAAATTGCCAAAAAACTAACCTAGCCCTATTATGAGCCCCTTTCATTAGATGATGTGTTTTTGAATGTGTGAGTGATTATGGAAAAATATAAATTTACGCGTGTTTTGTTTATTTATTTATGACTCTCGTGTCACGGTGTTTGTGGTCGCACTCCGGCGAAACGGCTCGACCGATTTTTATGAAATTTTGTATGTATATTTGGTAGTTATGAGAATAAGTCATACATATTATTTCATACCGCTAGTGATTAGGGTGTTCACGCGGACGAAGTCGCGGACGGAAGCTAGTATATATATGTATTTGTTATTTGAGTGCTTGTAAATTTAGCAAATGTTTTAACTGCCAACTGCCACCACCACCAAAGTTAAACTATTTTGTGCATTATTTTCTGTGGTACGGTGGTCTGGAAGAGATCGCTATTTTGCGATAAGACCGCCTATTGTTCCCTTACTTCAGTTTGTGAGTATTGTATTGTGTATGGTATTGTTTCTGTTTTCGAAATGGAACAGTAAACGAACACAGTACCACTACACATACAAACGACTCTCAAATCTGGTTAACCTTTATCCAATGTATTGGCGGGACCGGAATTGCGTATGTAGTGGTATTTGTTCCTATCTTACAGGAATTCCTGCTCCTCTGCTGCACTGGGAGTGAAGAAATAGCATAGAATGCGTGCAGATGCTTATCATCCTGGCATGTCGTAAAAGTCGACTAAGGGACGGGTCCTCTCCAACATGGTGGACTATCTGTATGGGCGATGGGCTGATCACCTGTCACCATACGGTTCATCATACCATCTGAGGACTAATTAATCGAACGTGGCCACAAGTAGTCTTGTGGCTCTGCCCACCCCATTAGGGGTTTCGGGCGTGATGCTATGTATGTATTACAGGAATTCCAAATTTAACACAACACATGTATCATGTATACATAAATAAATAAATACGCATGTACATACATGTAGGATTATAATAATGTTGATGACTTTTGCGTGCACTGCCCATCAAATAAAAATAAAAATTCAAAAGCCACTTGTACCCGCAAATCTTCGCAGGTGTATCAAAAAGCTATTTCCGATGTTCGTGTCACCCCATTTTGATGGGGTGCGCGTATGTCACTGTACAATAACACCCCACGCTGCCCATTTGGAGTGCTAGTGATGCAGTATTGTCGATAGTTTCCTAAAGGTGCTTATAAACGAACAACATTTTCACTGCAATTTATGTAGGCGTCTTCCTCTAACGTATCAACTTAGAGTATGACAACAATTATAGCTGCCAGCTATGCATGTTTGAATAAGACTCCATCAATGATTTGATTGTTGATGGTTGATTGAACTTTATAGAAACACTGATAATGTACATAAGTTGGGAATTATTTAAATTATACATCGATTTCATTGATCACTACTTTAGATACTACCGAAGAGCACGTATAAACGTAGACTGAATAAGATGTAAAAAAAAAACAATTAGGTTTTTATACATACTATGTTTATATCTATGCTCAGCACCTAGAGCATAGCGAAAAACAAACGTTATAGATTTCACGGCACCGGCCGCACTGCGCGTTTGGCGCCTTCAATAGTTACCTGACTCGCTGGGCTCTAGGCGCTAGGCAAGCCACCTGCCTCTGCGTTTGGGCTGTATAACATAATTTACCTAGTCCCAACCTACGATTCCCTGTGCTGTGGGTACTTTAAACCAATACGCATATTTTTATAGATAAATACATAGACACTAAACATCCATGACTGGGGCACAAACATTCGTGGTTATCTCACAATGTTTTCCCCTAGCGGGTCCCGAAATCGCAACCTCTGACACAATAGGCAGTCACACCCCACCATTTTATATTGAACTAGCTTTTACCCGCAACTTCGTCTGCGTGGAAATGAATCTTTAAAATATGACGAAATTTTATGTTACTTTTTTATCTTTTTTTATTTAAAGATTCATTTTACATTATTAAAATTAAAATTACTTACTTTTTAAAATTAAAATGTTTCCCCCAAATTACGAGATCTTACCGGGCCTACGAACTTCCCATTAATCAATTTCAAGCCCCTTTTCACACTTTTAGGGTTTGATTTTCTTTAAAAAGTAACCTGTCTCCTTTCCTACTGCTCAATCTCCATACCAAATTTCAATAAATTCCTGGTGAAAATCTAACAAACAGACAGACAAACAAAGTTACTTTCACATTTAAAATATTAGTATGGATAGTATTTTAATGATTTGGAAAGTATTTTACATATTTAAACTGTATTTCATTGAACATGACTGATACTATCGATAATTTTAGTCGATACTCTGTTCCATCCCTACTTGCAATTGTGAGTAGATATTAAATAAATTATATTCCTTTAATAGTGATTTGTATCACAACGTTATGATTTGGACAAGTGGCCCGAATTCACAACGAGTAGGGCCATGAAACTAGCGGGCAACGAGCCAAGTAAGTAATGCGATGAAAATTCATTTCATGTAAGTAGATGCATAGGAAACGTTGGCGAAGATCAAATTAAAAAATATAAATGTATATTTATTTCTGGTGTAATGCTTTAAACCTGAACACATTGCTGTTGCGCTGCACTCCTGCCGCACATGCAATGTAGTTGGCTCTTTAATCTAATTTTGGAATTAAAAAAATAACTGCTAATTGCAACCGAAATCGAAATAAGATAAATAAATAAATAAATCAGGGGACAATCTTTACACAAATCGATCTAGTCCAAAAGTAAACTCTAGAAGCTTGTGTTATGGGTACTGGACAACTTTATACATACTTATATAGAGAAATATATACTTAAATACATAGGAAACATCCAAGACTCAGGAACCAACATTCGTGCTTATCACACAAATATTTGCCCTTACCGGGGATCGAACCCGGGACGCTAGCTTCGGAGGCAGGGTCACTACCAACTAGGCTAACTGCGTCGTCAAGATATTGTACAAAAGTACTCCGTTTATTATACAGAGATCGCTTTGAGTGTAATGGTTCTATGTAATGACACATCGCTACAACATTCGTAGAAAAAAATAAAACGTATATACTTAGATTTTATTCCGACTGACACGCTATCAAAAATTTGGCAACATCGGTTAACATTTAACGGGTGGAAACCGTTATCGCATTTTGTATGAAAATCCGATCACACTCCTCTTAAGAGACCCGCTGGTTTCATGGCCACTCTTACCCCTACAGAGATAAGTATGATGAATACACGAACGCAGACAATAGCGTGTAAGTGGAATCGCACGCGCACCAAGGGGTAACATACGCTTGATTGTTTGTTGAAGAATTTTCTTCATGCCGCAAAATTTTCACATTTTTCCCCATGTTCCAAATTCAAAAAAACTGCTACGTTAGTCTCTAAAGGTTGCAAAACGAGCAATTTTTTTGGAAACTTATTGCTGCAATTCGGGCTATCCCCAAAAGTTTACACTGAACCTACGCCTTTTCATACAAAAGGCGATAAAGATTTCTACCCCTTAAATGTTAACCGATTTTGACAATTTTTTGATAGGTAGTCAGAACAAAATCTAGGTCTGTACGTTGTTTTGGTTTTTTCTCTATAGTAAATAAATTCAGTTTTGTTGCTGTTCCAATATTCTCATACAAAACTAATTTCGGCGATAATTTGACTTTAATGATCTTTAATCAACATTCAAAAACATATCAAAAATTGGTGAAAATCGGTTAATATTTAAGCGTTAGAAATCGTTATCGCCTTTTGTATGAAAAGGGTGACTTTTGCCGCTTTTTGTTCCCAGTAATATGTGATCCTTTTAAGAATAGCCCAAATTGCAGCAATAAATTGCCAAAAATCTAGGCCGTTTACGAGCCCCTTAACAAATCTCATCGCTCATTTCGTCTCTTATGTTATACGACAATCATAAATTGACCCTTCCGCTCGTACGCATTATGCGGAGTTACGTACCTACGTCCGTGGCCGGCTGCATCGAAATACGACCAAGGTCCAAGACACGCGCGAACATGTATTTTGTACGCACTGACGGGTCAAGTTAGGTTCGCCAGCGAGTTCAGAATCAGCCCTGGGTAGACTCAGGCGGGTCCATATTGGCTCACATAAAATTCTTATTCCTATTTTTTGTTTCACTACCGATTTGTATTCATAATAATCACTCTTCATAATTTTTTTCCTCATACTTGTTTTGTTCATACATTTTTATTCCTACCATCGGAACTCATAACAGACAGTTATCATAATTTTTTTATTAATAATGTCATTACTAAGAACATGTTTGAACTCATAATATTTTTTTTCATAACTTTTTGCTTCATAACAGACAGTGATCATATTTTTTTTATTCATAATTTTCTTATTAATAATGGCATTGCTAAGAAAATATTTGAACTCATAATATTGGTTTTACAAGAGTAACTATTCAAAATAAGATTTAATTCGAAAAAAAACGAAAATAAATTTGTAGGTAGGGCAGGCTATCCCTACCTACAAATTCACTTTCAAGATGGCATACCTATGGATTTAAGCAAATTAATATAACAGCATGAACCTATTTAGCATAAAATCTTACAAATAAGCAAGATTTTCTGAACTGTTGCAAAAAAAAGACCTAACATCGAAGGCTAAGGCGGGAGCTTCGCTTCGCTTCGCTCCCGCCTTAACCTTCTGAACCTAACCTATCTGAGTCGCTTCTGCTCCGACTCATTTTGCTCGCTCGCTTCGCTCGCTCGCTCAGAAGTCTTCTTAAGTCCTATCCAATTTCATTTACACTTATGATTAAAAAATATATGGAAATAAATATTAGGATAAAAAAATATATGAATATTGACGTTATGAATCAGAATGATTAGGAGTTTCGATCGTTAGTATAAGAAAATATATAAATACAAATATTAGTATTAACAAGTTGTATGATTAGCGATATTATGAATTCTGATGATTATGAGTTTCGATCGTTAGTATTAAATATTTTTATGAAGAATGATCATTATGATGTAAAATAGTATGAGAAATATTTTCGGACTTCCGATAATAGGACTTAAAAAGTTATGTGAAAAAAGGCGCACCCGACTCAGGCATATTGGCACATCTTTGAATTTCTCAGATGTGCAGGTGTCCTCACGATATTTTCCTTTACCGAAATTCTAGTGGTAAATATAAATTCTAAAAATCCCAGAGGGATCTAATCTAGTCGGGAACCGGCGACTAGACTAGGCTAGGAAACAACTACATTTCTTGTATGTGCGTTAAATAAATAAATTCCACAGACGATATATACAATAGACTCCGCATAGCCGGACGACTCCCACTGCTAGCATTAGAGCCAAAAAGACATAAGCAGCGGGGCTATATGCAGGCGCGGGGAGCGTATTTCTGCGAACGCACCAATCACAGCGCTCTGTAACCCCGCGCGCCCCGCAACTTTGGCAGTTTTATTTGCTAGTAAAAGTTAGGCTAGGCGGTGTCTTTAGGATATTTGGTCTGTGAATAAATTCTTATTTATAACCGACTTAAAAAAAGGAGGAGGTTCGCAATCAACTGTATGTTTTCTGTTTGTTACGCGATTACTCCTCCAATTATGAATAGATTTTGATGATTATTTTTTTATTTGGTAGATCATACTTCAGGGGTGGACCCACTATAAATTTGATTGAAATTGATTCAGCGCTTTTTGCAAAAATGAACAAATAAAAATAACAATACACAGATGACGTTTTGGTTTGTGGTTTGCTTCGGCAAAAGTTTCAATCTGTTTTAACTGTCATCACAGAAACATTAGCCCAGAACAAAGAAGATTAGTATTTGTAAGGAGCCGTCATAATAATTATAAATGAATACCTATTCTTAAAGAAAACTCCCTAGTTGTTGGAAAGTTTACGCAACTGTGTCATTTCTGATCGAGGGGTCGATTTAAAAGCTTACCTATTCTATTATACTTTTTAGTTGAAGTTTGTATATTAAAGTCTGTTTGCCGAGAGTTGATAAATATTATGATATCGTCTGGAAATAGCGACTGTCGCTTACCTATCGCAAACTGTATGACGGGCGACGCTTTTTGCCACACTGAGTTTCGTGGTACTAGGGACGCAGTTGTTGTCATGCGCGGCGCAACGCCGTGCGGGCGAGCGCCATCTATTGCCATTCCGTTCTGGAATACGCTTCAAGTGTATCGTTTGGGTGTTCGTGTGTTATTTTAAACGAAGCAATTGAACGTTTCATAATAAACGTCACCGACTCTGATTCTTCCTCCAACTCTTGAGACTTCGTCATGGTCATCGTCCGATGATATGCCAGCAATGGGATATATAAAGGCTATTCAATAATAATATTCTATGAAAAAATATAGTTTTTCCCTTTAATGTTTTATTATCATCGGAAAAAATAATTGGCGGGCCGCTCTTTTTTATTTCTTTTTATCATCTTACGGCGAACAGACTTTAGTTCTCGTAAAGTTTACGCAATCGTATCATTTCTGTTAAAGCTTTCTGATCGAGGGGTCGATTTAAAAACTTATTCTTCTTTTTAGTATAAGTTTGTACACATAGGTATAGTCTAGGACTCGGGTTTTTATTTCAAAATAATATAATTATGTCTCATAAGGCTGACGGCGTAGTTGGCGTGAGTTTGGAGCTCGTGTTCATGCCGCCATGTTAAGTTATTTGTCATGTACAGTAAACATTCAAAGGGCGCGCGTTCCGTGGCAATCGCGCTGGGCCCTGGGGATCGGACCTGACAATTTGAGATATTGGGGACAGTTTTTTAAGACTGTAATTTTACGTACGTCCATTGCAACGTCTAAATGTTTACGAATAGTACGTTTAAGCGGACATACTGCCGGTGGAAATAATACGAACTGTTTTACATCCATAACTCCATAAATCTTCGTAAAAGATAAAAAGATAGTGATAGACGACTCGAGGAATGTCTCCTCCAAATTTCAAACCTCTAGGATCACTCGTTTAGACTGTAAGTTGTCCATAAGTGAGTCACGCTACTGTTTTATACTTATGTATTGATAGTGAAAAAAACCCGGACAAGTGCGAGTTAAACTCGCGTGGAGAGGGTTCCGTTCCGTACATGATTATCTGCAATTTACTAGGTTACTTTAAATACCATAGACTTCTTATTGATTTTCCTGTAATCTATAGGTAAAGAACTATTTTCTGTATTTTTTTCAAAATTTTAGCCCCAGTAGTTTCAGAAATAAGGGGGGGGGGGGGAAATGGTCAATTTTCGCCTATTTTCCTAAATAACTTCCAAACTATTTTACTTAAAATTCAGAAAAAAATATATTTAAAGTCCTCACAATAAGCCCTTTCATTTGATATGTCACACAATATAGTTTGCGTAACTATATTTTTTAGTTTTCTGATTTACCCCCCAAAAGTGGCCCCCATGTTTAAAAATCATATATTTACGTCACGCGTCAATGTTGCGGTCACCGACTTACATATGTATACCAAATTTCAGCTCAATCAGTCCAGTAGTTTCGGAGAAAATTGGCTGTGACAGACGGACAGACAGACAGACAGACACACGAGTGATCCTATAAGGGTTTCGTTTTTTCCTTTTGAGGTACGGAACCCTAAAAACAAACGTATAGACCTAGATTTTGTTCTGACTTGACAGAAATTGGTCAACATCGGTCAACATTTAAGTGGTGAAAATCGTTATCGCCTTTTGTATAAAAAGCCGTGTTCACGCTCCTCTTAAAGACAAGATTGCAAGTAGTTATATAATATTTGAAAAACACGACCACTATCGATTTGAGAACAAGCGATAAAAATCAAACTTGGAAGCAATTCTAATAAGATGAAAATTCAATTTGGACTGAATACTGTCGCGCCCCCGTCAAAGTCCCACAAGTAGCATTTATGGGTACGCTCCCTGCACTATATTTACAAATTAGGGACCCCGAATTGGTACGGTTGGGCTCGGTGGCGATAAAGTACGCATTACGCGGGTTTGAGTCCGCGAGGGGACTTGTTTGTAATCGGTCTATCGTTTTCGATTGTAATTGAGAACTAGACGCCCAAAATTATTGGCATTGAATGTAATATTATAGATACGAAAGTGTGTTTGTTTGTTACTCTTTCACGTTAAGACGGCGCGACGAATTTACTTGATTTGCATAGCGATAGTTGAAAAGCCGGGGGCGAACATATAATTTTTATCCCTATATCAAGGAAGAATTTTCAGGAGTCTCAATAAATACAGGGAATGTGAGAAATGCTACTCCTCGGTAGATGGCGCTGCGCACGCTAAACGAATTCCACGCGGACGAACGCGGGCAAACGCTAGTAATCCCAATAAATGCTAAAGTGTGTGTCTGTACGTTTATTACCACTCATCTCCGTAACGGTTCAACGGATTTAAATGAAGCTTGGTATAAATTACCTTAGATTCTAAAATAGTAAATACGGTAATTTTTTTCCGGACAATTCAAATGTTTCCATCCGATACACGCAATCGAAAACCACTCGAACAAAGTCACTGGTACAAATCCTAAATAAAATATTAAATCAATTGCCGACATCAACTAACAATGCTTTCAAAGCACTAGAAACAATTCAAAAATAAAATTACAAATAAATATCATCGATGTGAATAAAGAATAAAAAATATTGCAACATATGAACGCGTACAATATTGTAGTGTATAAAATTACCCCGTTTTTATTATAGTGTATATTTTTCGGGGTATTTCCCCCTACGTATGGCAACTCCCAGCGGGTTTCACCCTCGTACATATGGACTTAAGATTTCCATCTGCTGAGGCGTGTACTGTAGATGTAAATGTTGCCAGGAAAAATATTGCCGACTTTTAAGTGGGTTTTTATGGTGTAAGTAATGTTCTTAAGCAATGTCTAAATAGTTGAACCTTGACAAATTTGAAAAGCATTACCAATAATGTTACTAAATTAAAGATAAGTGTTGCGCTATTGACCTAACCTGACATGAATGGTTTTGCTATATTGATTCTATATTGAAAATACCGGTCAAGTGGGAGTTAGACTCGCGCGCCGTGGGTCCTGTATTTACCTTTCAAAAAAGACAGTACCTATGAAATAAAACAAGAAATAACTTTCGCAAGCTCCTTTCTCTGCTACCGTCGAGTGTGATACGACCTTCCAAAGGTTATTCCGTTTTATTTACTTTTCTCAAAAACCATAAATATTCAGAACTTTGTTTCATTTATTCTGTAAAATATACCTAAGTTCATCTCAGCATGGATAATATGAGATTTTTTTATTGGATTTTGGAGTTAAGGCGTTTAATAAATAAAAGAATTATGCTGATAAAAATATAAAAAAAATAATTTTGAAATACACATATTCATATGACACTCCTTTTGATCCAATATGATCTTGGATCAATAGGATTGACTATCAAAATTCCATCCACTTCCTTCGGCCTCCTTTATCAGTAAAATTTAAAATATATTTAAATATTTTATTCCTGCGATATACGGGGGCACGCAAGTCCTATAACTATTCCAAATTTCAAGTTTATACCTACTCGTAGCATTAATAGTTGCTGAGACATGGTTGTCACATACAGACAGGCAGACAATGAGGTCCCACCATAAGAACCCTAAAAACAGACATACATACTAGTGGCTCCGTGAGCTGTAGACCTCGCGACGAACTTAAATTTACCGTTGGAAAATTGATATCCCCATACATCAACATTGGTTGTAGTCAGTTTACCAAGACCGCAAATAAGTTTGTAACCACAAAAAACCCCATAACTTCGCCATTTTGAAAAAAAAAAAAAACGAAAACTGAATCGACAAAAAAAAATTCACGAGAATCGGTTGAGAACTGCGGCCTATAGACGAGAACAAATGGACAGACGCCGGACATCCGCTGGACATACGAAACCATTTGCCCAAGCTGAAACGGAGACGCTTCGCTCGCTTCGCTCGGTCGGTCGATAATAATGGGGGTTTATGTAACGAAACTAGCTCATACAGGTCAAACAAAACTCAAAGCAAACATTGTAAATTCGCGACCAAACTAAAGGTAACCGCCCTCTGCTCTACAGACACGGCAGAGACAAACTGCATTCGCATTCTCATCATTATTTATGCCAAGGGAGCTTCACCAGGAGTTTTATGGCATCCCTTATTTTTATATTTCTCAGTTCGATTTGTATTATTGGTATGTATTGGGTTCATTTTGATTTTATCACTTTAAAATTATATTTGGAGGGTCGTTTATATGTGAATAAAAATAAATATCGTCTGTATAGCACTTTAGGGAGGCGGGGTTCCTTAGGACGTCTTATCGGTCTGGGGTGGGATTCTCTTCAATGATATTTCGTTCATGAACTCACTTGAAATCGAGTGAACCTCAAAATTGTAGTTAATGTTTAATGCAATATTTATTACACTTCATATATTTTGATTTTGAAAGCCGTTGAAACGCTATCTTACTGTCAGCTGTCGCGTGTGACGTCAAAATACTAAAACCAGTCGTAAACGTCAAAAAAGCATAGTCTTTATGAGGATGCGGTCCGAATAACACTCACGGTGATCACAGCGATTAAGGTGGGTAGCGTGATTCGGAACGCAACCGACCTTTGAAACGGCATACGTCGTGACTGGTATTTTAAGTCATGTGACTAATGGCCGAATTCAGAAACGCCACTTAAGCATTTGACTAGATATAAAGTAGTTAAATGTCCCTCAACTAGTTGTCAACTTATACAGAAACGTCACTGAAACGTCACTTTAATTAAAGCTCAATTTGAGTGGCCTTTCTGAATTCGGCCATAAGAAACATAAATTGAAGTTTATAAGCTATTAAATTGTAAATAATCATAAATTTTTACATAAATCCTATTCTGCAATGTACCATTGAGGCTTAAGATACCGTTTCACAGAAATATATTAATTTTTGTTACTATACTCACGTAGCCAATTTTACATGCCTCATCATGACAAAATTGCATTACATACATATAAAAAGCGCGCACCGAGGGTTTCCTACTACACCAATCAATAATAGGCTTTATATCAATGGTAAAATAACTTTGACAATTGCAAATAAGTTGGCAGATTGTTAAGCTGCAGCGGTAATTTTCTGGTTTAATTTCAATATATTTTTCACATTTCTATAACAGAAAATCATTGTATTGATATTTTTTGTTTAACTAAAATCAGGCCGAATTTGATAGCTGAAAGTTAGCCGTTATGGAAATACAGCTGGAACAAAATTGGTCATAAATCAGTAAATTTTTAGGGTATCAATGTATGAGGAGCTTCTCGGGCTGAAAACCATTTGGATTTTTTTTATTATTTGCCAGTATTCATGCCATAACAACAAATATTCAGCGATAATTCCAACCTCTTACCTTTGCAGAGCTAGATGCCTCTGACAGACGGACGGACGGACGTTGTAGGCTTAGTAATAGGGTCCCATTGATCCCTTCGGGTACTGACTCCTAAAAATCAAATGGCCAATACTCACGACATTTTCTAATTTCACTCAAATTCGACGCACACACAAAAAATGCGACTGCCACCTCGTCGCCTCTTAATAATATTAACCCCAAAAAAGAAGCCATTGATGGTCTATTCCATTTTTAAACAATGATACCTGATGCGGCCTAGCGTTGTGGGGTGGGGGGCCCCCCACTCCGTGGTGGTAGACCATGTCGTGTTTCAGCTGTGGCAGCTGGCCCGGCTGGGGTCCTGACTGGTGTTTCCCAATGTCCACCGCCGCCAGGGCTTCAGCGCGGCTGAGGAGACCATCGTTGAGGCCGCCGAAGAGGTCCCCCTGGAAAAAGAGGTGCAATGGTTTCATTTGTGAGGTTGAGTAGTTGCAATGGGTGGGACTAATGGCCGAATTCAGAAACGCCACTTAAGCATCTGATTAGATATTAAATAGTTAAATGTCCCTCAACTAGTTGTCCACCTATACAGAAACATCACTTTAATTAATAAAAGATCAATTTGAGTGGCCTTTCAGAATTCGGCCATTAGCCTGATATACGTAGGCATGTATGCAAGCATAGATTTAGATAGGTTTAAATTTATTTATTTCTCAATATAAGATTATACTATAAATTGCACACATGCCAAGATTATATGAATTTAAATTGAGATCCCATTATTCCCATTTTCATTTTTCTTACACAGAATTAAATAATTTAATAATTTACCGCATACAATATAACTTTATGTAAGATTTTATGAATTCAACAATAATAATAATAATGCATTATTAAAAATATAAATACATACATAAATTCAGCAGATAAAAATTAATTCATTATTTAATTTAATTAAGTCAATGTTACACAATATGCCTAGCAAATTAATTATTCCACAAAATTATTTTTTTATTTTTATTTTTTAGTGGTATGCATGGCATGCTAAAATTAAGTGTTATGTGTCTACGTCGATTTTATAAAGCTGTGTTCGTTTCATAAATATTCGTTAAAATGTCATATTATATACACTGTTGGTGACCCGTATAATAAATAAATAAATATCAGTACTGAACCGATTTCGATTAAATTTATTATAGAGGTAGCATGATCTTCAGATAACAAATGGCTAGACGAGGATAGCAAAGTGGGGAAGTTAAAGAAATTCAAGCAAAGATCTATACAGAATAAAATACAACATAATGTATTACAAACGCAGCAAAAATAAACGCACAATGGTTGACAACGCATGTCTTCAAAAAACACACCTTATATTAAAAACGTCTGCCAAACTAATTCACAGGACGGCATCAACAAGTCATGAGCGCTCAACCTTCGGGTTGGTGTATTACCCTAAATTATTTATGAGTATCCCTGGCCTTAACAGTACTCCTCCTGACTTCCAAATAGACAATTTTATGGACCTACCACTTTAAAGTGGATAGTTTGGATCTCAATTTGCCGGTGGCTAGGTATGGGTTGCATCTGAATTGACGCGAATTTATTTCGTTCGCTTTAAGGATTACAGTTTAAAATTATTTTGTATATATATATATCAAATCAAACTGTATATTACCTGATAGTACATAGAATGGCTTTGAAGACTTTATGCAAAACCAATGTTTCTGGCTTAGAAAAGCAATACAAGGCAAAACTTCGACGTACAATGTCTTCGTGTTTAAACGTGGCTAATTTATACATAAAAAAACCGGCCAAGTGCGAGTCAGACACGTGCACGAAGAGTTCCGTACCATTATCTATAAAAACAGCAAAAAAACACGTCTGTTGTATGGAAGCTCCCTTAAATATTTATTTTATTCTGTTTTTTAGTATTTGTTGTTAAAGCGGCAACAAGAATACATCATCTGTGAAAATTTCAACTGTCTAACTATCACGGTTCATGAGATACAGTCTGGTGACAGTCAGACAGACAGACTGACAGACGGACGGACGGACAGCAGAGTCTTAGTAATAAGATCCCGTTTTACCCTTTGGGTACGGAACCCTAAAAAGATAGCCTTATTGTCATCCTACAATCAGTTGAATGTCATACTGGTTAAACTGAGCCAATATCAAAGTTTTGAAGAATTGAAGCAAGGTGTCCATTTTGAAGGAAATAAATTGGGATTGTAATAAAATAAAAAACGTGTCGATCGTGTTAATCGTTTCATCCATAAGGAAATAGACACTTTTATGCAAGCGCATTCGAGTTTGCTATGACTGAAACTTACACTGGAGGCTCTGGTTTCCTCTTATTGTTTTCCATCAGCTCGATCTTTCGGAACTTGGCATTTCGGTTACGCAAACTAAATTATTATATTCATTTTTATTTTAAATTCGCTTTATTTCATGTTCATTAAATGGTATTCATTTTTAGCAGAAAAAGTGATAGATCAGATCAAAAAACAAATATATAATTTATTTATATGTGTGTGTGTTTTGAACACCCGAATCTCTTCTAAAGAGACAGATCTTGTCAACTTCCCCTTAATACAACATCTTATTAGTGCTACGCATATTTAAAAAGTGTTTTGAATTATTTATGACTCAGAACGACCCTTTGCAGTCTATGTGTCAAATAATGTTACCCGCTCTAATAAAAAATTCATCACTTGGAGTTATTGTACGTATTGGAAAAGACTTGTATCACAAAATCGATACTTGTAAAAATAAGCTTGTCGAACCTGGGTTAATTTCAAAATTCCTCTTTCAAAGTAGTGCCAATATTAATAATAATTCATCATCATCATCAACAGCCTATACCTACTAGTCCACTGCTGGACATATTAGGCCTCTCCAAGCACGCCACTGAGCACGATCCGCGGCTATACTCTCATCCAGCTCTTGCCAGCCACCTTGCGGATATCGTCGCTCCACCTAGTATGAGGGCGTCCTACGCTACGTTTGCCGATTCGCGGTCTCCACTCCAGAACACGTTTACCCCAGCGGCCATCGTTTCTGCGGCTATTATGGCCGGCCCACTGCCACTTCAGTTTGCTGATTCGATGAGCTATGACGGTAACTTTGGTCGGATCACCTCATTGGGGATACGATCTTACAAAGAAACTCCCAACATAGCCCGCTCCATAGCCCGCTGGGCGACTTTCAATTTGTGGACCAACCCAACCGTGAGTCCACATTTCGGCTCCGTATGTCATGGCATCATAATAATTATACCTTGGAAACTAAGACATTGATCTACAGTAGATTCATTCATACTTGTCTTATTTGGTAAACAAGTTTCTAACCTCAAAGTGAGCAATATTTGGATGAAACAGCTGTTATATCCCAAATAAAGCAAACCTAGGCTAAGAATTGGCAAAGCGACGTCTAAAATAATGTCTCCGGCACCTTTATTTGCAAGGAAACAGCTGTTTTAGCCAAAAATGATGCATTTTTGAGGTTAGAAACTTGTTTACCAAATAAGACAAGTATGGATGAATCCACTTTAGTCTCAAGTTGGGATTTTCTGTTGAATAGGTACTAGATAACGATACACATTTGTTTAGATAAATAAAAACATTTCGATTTAGAGAGGTTGGGTCTGGACCACAGACCAGTATCCAATGATGAGTTTTTTGTGTATCTACTGCTTTTCTGCCTGTTTTTGGTACATTCTGCTCTTTTGTGTCTTGGTACCATTGTTGTTGTTTTGTTTGTGTTCCTTTTTATGGTTCCGTACCCGTCCGTCCGTCCGTCCGTCTGTCAGAGGCCTCTAGCTCAGCAACGGTAAGAGCTAGATGTTTGGAGTTTTCACAGAATATGTGTTGTTATGGCATGAATATTAGCAAGTAATTAAAATATCAAAATCTTTTAAACCTGCGAAGCTCCCAATACACTGACACCCTAAAAATTTACTGATTTTAGACCAATTTTGTTCCAGCTGTATTTCCAAAACGGCTTAAGTTTCAGCTATCATATTTGGCCTGATTTTAGTTTATACTCCATAGTTAAACAACAAATATCAATTAAATGGTGTTCTGTTATCATCATCATCATCAGCCATAAAACATCCACTGCAGGACATAGGCCTCCCCCAAAAATGGGGACATTTGCCATAGTCGCCACGCTTGGCAGGCGGGTTGGCGATCGCAGTTGGTCGTGATAGTGCGCGAAGGACGCTGCTGCCCATCCTTCGGTTGGTCCCTCTGTCGCCTTTTACGACACCCACGGGAGGAGATGGGGTGATGCTATTCTTAGCCGGCACCACACGGCACTGTTCGGTTCTGTTATAGAAATGTGAAAATACAGGGTGGAAAGTTCGAATGCCACATGGTAGGCAACTACCTTAAATATTGGAAATAGGACATTATGTATAAGTAGACTTTCCTTTATTTTTAAAAACTATAAACTCTGCATTAATGGATTTTTGAAAAATCGTCTGTCTCAACCGGGAATCGAACCGGTAAAATAACATGCCGTATTTTATGATGCAGATGGAAAGGGTTACGGATATGGTTCATTTATCTCTAAATAACAAACACAATCAATTACAAATAAATATATTGATTGTTTGAATCAAAATACCGGAAGGCCATGAATACTAGCAATTACCATTTAACTTTGTTTTCACCCGTCACGGGAAATGTACCGCAGCTACCTTAAATATTGGAAATTTTTAAAATATTTTATTGGGAATTTCAGACGTCACTTTGCCAATTTTTGCCTTGGTTTTCTTTATTTAGGATTAAATGGCTGTTTCACCGAAAAATGGTACATTTTTAGGTTAGAAACTTGCTTACCAAATAAGACATGTATGGTATGTATGCATGGATCGAATGTAGATGACACTCGAAGCTGTGTGTCTGAGCGCAATGGTTGGTGTACGCGAAATCTGAATGGTGGATTTTTGCTTGCGTGTCCTGTCGCCCAAATAAACGATGTTGGCCCTGAGTATATCCTACCAAGCACTTTCCATACAAAAGAAACAAACATTGTCATCCTACTAAATGTTGATGGATTATGAGCATTATAAACCTTAACAATATCTGGGATTTTTTATTGAATTAGTAAAATACGAAAAAAAAACAATCGAGAATATAGTTTGCTTTAAGGTTATCTTAGTTTGGACCGTTGAGTGTGCACATTTCTGTACTCTTTTGTGACCCTATAAAAGCTCTCTAACAAACGTAATCGACCAAATAATCACGAGTGGCAACCCTATTTTCAACAATCAAAAAGACACCCAGCAATTGAATTCGCTAACGATACCACTTTAATAAACACACGATTCAAACAAAAACCAGCCCTTTTTCAACCCAATTAGAGCTTCGACGTGTGAAATATTTTCGCGTATCTTCATTTGTCAGCCGTATAGAATTTCACGCGGGAGAACTAGGGGTGGGAAACAAATAATAATTGCTATAATACATGTTAAAATAGCACCTCATAATTACGTTTGAAGTGGCGCGGGGGAGGGGCGTAAGCGGGTTTTATTGCGCTACTTCCGGCCGATGTAAGGTATGTAGTAAGAGTACATTGTTGTTCACAACCAAACCGAGCTGTTGGTTGATTATTTTACTGGTCTTATAAATGGATCTTATAAAAATAACGACTTTTCAAGTAATATAGTGGAAAAGAACCAGCAAGGCAGGCGGTCTTTGTATTTTGTGTTATTAAATCGTTTTAGATGCAGCCACTGACACTGCTGGTCGCGCTGCGCAGAAATAATTCCCGCATACTGCTTTCGAAGGCAGTGGGTGTTTACATGCAGCTTCGTAACTCACTGCGCGTCAGGCGACGAGTAGCAGCGGCAGGAGCAGGAGAAGTGACCCATTTACATACTCGCGCTGCACTTCCATGCCCACTTTCCTGCTCCCTTCGGCTGCATATAAAGGAGGCATATAAAGTCTGCATAGTCGGGTAAACCCCGCTGCCAACATTAGAGTCAAAAGATATAAGAAAAATGAAAAAAGAATGTAAAAAAACCGGCGAAGCGATTTGTTTAGGATATTTGGTCTGTGTCGCAAGCCCATGAGTATTTTTTAAGTTATACAGGCTGTTCCAGGAATTTGTGTCAAGCGGAGGTGCAGAGGTAGAGATTATGAGGTATCAGATACACTCCCATTTATGTTCCATAATTTTTCATTGTATGGCATATTTTCTAATTCATATTTCATAAATTGCGAGAAGATGAAATGCGGTTGAATCTTTAAATAACGATTTAAGAAAATGACATCATCTGATACACCTTGAGGTGGTCTAGAGACCTCCGCTAGACACAATTTCCTGGGAAACCTGTACACAAAACCTGCGATGACCAAACTTCCTGAGGTTACCAGGACATTTCTTTGTTAATTCCGCTACCGCCTATGACTTGCGCGTATAACCCGGCACTAATAGACGCAAGCATCGCTTCCCACGGCTGATTACTCCTCATTTTTAAAGCACGGAGATTAACACTGACATTGATGCTCACTTAGGCTCACTTACAGCTGTCAAGGGAATCTGTCAGAAATTAGGGGCTCGAGAAAAAAAACAATTGCAATATGCGAAGTAATGACGTCATGTATACAGTAGCCTTGGTGTTGGTTTTAACGAACTCGTTGCGTACGTTTCTTATGACAAAAAACCGGTGATGTTTACTCTAAGGAGATCGCTTTGAATGTGCTTATGTGTGCCACAGGGTAACTTTGGTAGATACACAGAAATTATTATTTAGGTTAGGAAAGAAAATAGGTAATATACCTAATAAAGTTGTGGGAGAAAAAAAATGCGTACAATTTGGTCACCCTACTGAAGTGTCATAAAAACGATAACTTCAAAACTTAGAATATACAATAATAATAAAGTAAACGTTGATACCGTCAAGCCCTGCTGCCTAAAACGTCAACTACAGGCCACACGGATTCATACAAAACACATGCGCAATATTGGCAATTTAGTGTTTATTTGTGACAGCATTATTACAATCTTATTAATTTGGTCATACTGTCACTGGCTGACGTAAGGCGAAGAACCATATTTGTAATCGATGTACTAATAAAATACAGCCATCTTGTTTTTTCATTAGGGCGCTGATGTTTGCGGGAACAGCGTAGCACTACAGTCGTAGGTTCAATTAATATACAGCGTATCTTTTCTATTCTATAATCTAAGCCTCAAAATGATAGCGAAGAGGTTTTAATTGTACAACCTCAAAATGTTAACGTGACCATGATTTAATGAAAATATTTTAGGCATTTTGGCAATTAACTGCTTATCTTTTGTGTTACAACTATTGTCATGTAATGCATAACGTTAAAGCATTAAAATTAAGCAAATCTTATACGAGTGTGAGTAAAAAAGACCGAGACACAGACGAGGCCTTTTTGAGTACGAACCAAAAGGGCTAACGGGCTAGTATTTCGGCAATTTATTGCTGCAATCCGGGCTAGCCTCAAAAGTTTACATTCAAACTTTTTGTCCCCATTACGGATGTAATATGTAATCTTTTTGGGGCTAGCCTGAATTGCATCAATATATTAGTAACGGATTAGCGATTAACGAAGTTAACTATTTGATTAACGGTACCCAGCTATGCAAGTGACTCCTGCTGCCTATGCCTCTATTTCATATCTACTGCCCTTATCTTACTTTGCGAAATTTATATTGAACAGAAAATTACTTAATTAAGCGACATTTTGTTGCGATAGTAACGATTAGTTTCTGTGTCACTTAGAGCAACGTCGAATACCCTGACAGATGCAAATGATTAAGTACTTTAAACACTTGGAAATAAAGTCCAATTTGCAGAACAACAAAACTTAACAGCCAGCCGCATTGAATATAGATCTTTATTTATGAGCCATTATATGCCAAATTAAAATGGATAATTATTATGATCTGTCTAGTCCAAGGTTATTTTAATTTACTACACACTATCTGACAGCTTCGCTATAATTTTCTACGGCACTGGGTCCGCGTGGTGACTGCCCAGTCGCGCACATAATGAGAATAGACCTGCACCCCAACAGTGGGACGAATATAGAGAAAATTAAAGCTCACATCCATTAGTTCCACAATAAACAAATGATTAAGCAATTCCGCCATCTTGTCTAAGCCATATCAAGGGCTAAAGCGACCAACTTAGTTGTACGGGTGGCGAAATTTTGAACTAATGTGCGCGCGAACTAGTTATATGAACGATGCGGCGGTGGCGCCATCGGGTAGGTAGGGTTCATGCGGGATATCAAGTGTCACAAACGAACGCGGAAAGCCCTTGGATGAGTGGGTACTGTTGTGTGGTAAAGTCGTAATGGAAATATTAAATCTACTCTGTATTAAATACGTCAAGTCAAGTATAGCTTTCTTAAAACCATGTATTTCTTTCTGTTAATGTTATTATGCACTTTGTCCAGTAATTAAATTGCAAGTATGCTACTCGGGCTCTTTGATGTGTTTCAACCAACGTCAAAGGGTGTCATCTGCTGACAAGAAACGCAGCAGTAAGTATGTTTTCAAGCAAAAGATACCAATTTCAACACTAAGCTAAATCTATGACAAACACAATTTAATAATGAATATGTATAGAGACTCCACAAAAATACTTAATCTAAATATCGTAGAGATTTACAGGGTCCCATCTCCAAGTCAATTGCTTAACACAAGTAATACGTTTTGAGTTTTAAAAGCGTGTTGAGTTCGTGATTAATGTTTATTTAGATATCTTCTATAAGATATACCTAGCTGGATATTATACATTAGCTTCTGCCCGCGACTTCGTCCGTGTGAACACAAAACAATCGGAATAAGATATTTCCTGCGCTAAAATGGAGCCTATATTTTAAGTTAGGTCCCTAGCAATAAATCGGTGAAAACTGCATTCAATTTACTGCAGTAGTTTTTGCGTGATGCGTGTATAAACATACAGACAGACAACTCTAAAAACTGTTGTTTTGACTTCTGTTGTTCTAATAAAGACCCCCATGTTAGTTTTTCTTCAATTACTATAATGTCCAGACATCGGTCTGTTACAATTTTATTATATGTATGTATAAATAGTATATGTATAGATAACCTGGCACTTTCACGTCAAGATTCTATTTTATAACCTTAATAATTTCTAGTTAATTCTGGTTTACACTTACGCGTATCGTAACAGCACTCGCCAAAATTGTGATCAAGGAAATAATAACAGCAATCTAGCGACTCTAATAGTAATAAAAAGTTCACAGCTATCTCGAGGCCGGTGAGAAAAGTAAAACCCCGTAATAAAGGGGATACTGCCACTTACACGGAAACTAATAACGTCTTTACTATACCTGCAGCGCAGCCATCTTGGAATTATGAACATAACGGCAGTTATTACCTGAGCGAAAATAGAATTCAATGGCGCGCTGTTAATAATATATACAAGGTTCCGTTTTGCTTTCACACTGGGGCTCCATGTTGGATTCGTACTCAAGAGTAGGCATTTTCTCATTATAACAAGCTTTTATTTGCTTTAAACTGTTAAATTTGGCCCACGTCCTGATTTCCGATTGAGCTTATTTCCATGCATATGTAAATCGGCTGATGGTGGAGCCGGAAGGTAGTCATGGAAACTCTATAATAAAATGACGCAACCCCATCGAGTTTGGGCTCGTTTTATTTGTCTTGATAAGGACTCTGGTCCTAAACGATATTTTTTTATTATAAACTAATAATAGCTAAATACTTGTTAAGAAACTTGATTATGATATCAGTGTTGAACACAGATATCCTAATCAAGTTTCAGTACATGGTCGCCACTCAAGAACTCTTCGGCCCCATCGGCCATCTGTTCTACGAGCAATGTGCCCCGCCCACTGCCACTCAAGTTTTGCAATTATTTGGGCTATGTCAGTTACTCTACATCTTTTGCGGATCTCCTGATTCTGATAAGAATATCACCACCCCATCTCATCCCTTGGGTCTCGTAAGGGATTAGTCGGGAATGGGCATAATAATATTTTGTTGTTGTGTTGTGTTTGTATATAAAAAAATATAATTAAATTTCATTTGAGTTTGAATTCGAATTTAACACTATTACTAACATGCTTAAGATGTTATAAATTATAAATGTAATTCTAAAATAAATGGAAATATTAAGTTTAATATTAATATTATAATACTTTCGTGCGCGCCGGTACCAGTCCCCGCCAGGATTAGCATGATGCGCTTTTAGGCGAGTGATTACGCGCCATATTACTATACATCTACATAAACATAGCTTACTATAGCTTAGCCCGGAATAATGCGCAAATCCTTGAGTTGTACTTCAAAAGAGGACCCTAGGGTAAAACCACTTTTCTACCCGACTGTCGCCGGGTTTTTCGTCAGTGAGGTGGGTTGTAAAAGTATTCAAATGAAAGTTTGACAAATGTTTTATTTTTTAAACCGCCCACTTTAAAAAAAAATGCTATAGGTTGGGAGTGTGTGCGAATGAGTTAGTAGGTATGTTTGTGCCTCCACGCTTCAGCGGCTGGACGGATTTGGATGAAATTTGAAATGGAGATAGCTCTACCTTTGATCAACATAATAGGCTACTTTTATTAACTACTAGTGGACCCGCCACAGCTTCGCCCGCGGAATTTTTCATAGAAACTTTATCACCCCTTGTCACCCCTTTAGGGATGGAATTTCGAAAAATCCCTCCTTAGTGCACCTCTAGGGTACTCGAGGAATGTCTCCTCCAAATTTCAAACCTCTAGGAGCACCCGTTTAGGCTGCGCGTTGTCTATAAGTGAGTCACGGTACTGTTTTATATGTGATAACTTAATTCTACGCGGCCGGAGTCGCGGTTAGAAGCTAGTATATGTAGGTAAAGAATATATTGGAAATAGCATCTTTTTAGCACCCAAATGTTTCAACTCATATTCGCCATTGATCTAACGCTTGTGTGTGCACGAACGATGACGCGATGTGTCATTACACAACACTACTACATTCAACCTGATATACGATCAGTACAGTAGCCTGCACAGGACAAACATCATCATTATCAAACTATGTCCACTTCTGGGCCCAGGCCTCTTATAATGAGCTCACGCGGAGCCGGTGCGGATTGGGGACTTCACTCATCGTTGAATGACTGGTCTTATCCTCACAATGTTCTTTGCCGTATGAGAGCCCCCCAAGAGCAATACTAGTATACCACTGTACTCCGTAAAATACTTAACGAAATTCAAATTACATACATACATACATAGCATCACGCCCGAAATCCCTAATGGGGTGGGCAGAGCCACAAGACTACTTGTGGCCACGTTCGATTAGTTAGTCCTAAGATGGTATGATGAACCGTATGGTGACAGGTGATCAGCCCATCGCCCATACAGATATTCCACCATGTTGGACTCGAATTGGACTTCATTAATAACAAATAAGATTCCGTCGCTTCATATCGCTGTTTATAAGATAATGAACCGGCGCCAAACAAACTGACATTAATTTAATCTGCGACTGTTCTATAATAAAGGCATGCGTTGACATTTTTAGGGTTCCGTAGCCCAACTAGGAACTCTTATAGTTTTGCCATGTCTGTCTGTATGTGACATCCACTTTTTCTCGAAGACTATTTAAGAGGACTGTGAAGCAAGAGCAGCAGCTCTGGTTAGCATAATAAAAACACATGCAATTCATATCAATCTCATCAAACGAGTCGAAAACATTTTCCAAAGTGCGATGGCAATAGAATTCTTGTTACTATCAGGTGGACTAATAGCAGAGTTACTAGAAGGCCTAGAGAACACCTATATGGAGGTACCGTTTGCTGCTCCAGCAATGGAAGCTGCTCAGCAGTCAATCTTTTTTTATTTACATTACAGTTTTATCTAAACCTAACACATAAAAAGTGCTTACATAGTGTACGAATATGTATCTGTATGTATATATTTAAATATGTAGATATGTATTTATTTATTTATTGTATACCTATATAGGTATATTTGTTATTTGTGAGTCCTTGTAAATTTAGGAAATGTTTTAACTTCAATTCTGCACCACCTGTGCCAAAGTTAAACAATTTTTTTAATTATCTCTGTTGTGGTTATCTGGAAGAGATCGCCATTTAGCGATAAGACCGCCTATTTTTCCCTTACTTTATTTTGTTAGTGTATGCTTTTCTATTCTTTTTGTGGTGTTTTTGTTGGTCACATCCAAAACGGTGAATTCTAAAAATCAGAAAAATATCTTAGGTATAATAAAGAACTTATAAGTAAAACTATCACGACCAAGTAGGCTTCATAGATTTACGAGTTACATACATACATACATACATACATACATATTATCACGCCCGAAATCCCTAATGGGGTGGGCAGAGCCACAAGACTATTTGTGGCCACGTTCGATTAAGTTATAGGCGACTAACTTGTTAATACCTACTATTGTGTATAACATTTGTACAAAACTGTCTCACGTCCACAGCATAGATTGTGATATTTAAATCGTTCATGAAACATTCCAGGTGCTTGGGGGCCATAAGCAGACATGACTACGGAGTACGGAACCCTCCATTGTGCGTCCGACATGTACTTGGCCGGTTTTTTAATTATTCCTTTGAGCGACTTAATTGTTGTTCTGATTTATATTTGAGCTAATATTTACGTAGCTTTAATATTCAGTCCGTGGATAGATTTGCTTACTACCAGTTAAAAATCGACATATTTTACATGCGGCATATGTCAAATTTTAACCCGTTGTAAAAAAAAACGAACAAGTGCGATTTAAACTCGCGTGGAGTGGGTTCCGTGATTATATGAAATTTCTTTTGTTACTTTAAATACCATAAGACTTCTTGTGGGTTTTCCTGTAATCTATAGGTAAATAACAATTTTCTTCTTCTGTAGCTTCGGAAATAAGGGGGGAATGGTCAATTTACACCTATTTTCCTTAATAACTTCCAAATTATTTATCTTAAAATTCTAAAAAAAGGTTTGTTTAAGATCCTCACAATAAGTCCTTTCATTTGATAGTCACACGCTATAGTTTGCTTAACTGATTTTTTTATGTGCATGTTCAAAATTCATTTATTTACGTTAATGGTCCGTGTTGCGGTCGCCGACTTATAACTATATGTATACCTACCAAATTTCAACTCAATCGGTCCAGTAGTTTCAGAGCAAATTGGCTGTGACAGACGGACTGACAGACAGACACGAGAGTGATCCTATAAGGGTCCTTTAACATTTAGTGGGATGCAAATGATTTTGCTTTTTGTATAGAAAATCAGATGCAGTTGTACAATTTCCAAACGCGCGAAGGCGTTTTCTCGCCGCTCGGAAAACCAGTTTGAGCCGCTTTGGGACTTCGAGCCCTCAACCAGCAAAGGGCTCATGATTGAGTGGCGTGGCATCTTAGCTGAGTACCCCAATGAATGCCTAATGTTCTTAATTAAATATAATTCGATACAACGTCCACGCGCGAACTTCGAGGAATTTAGGAATGCTGACGTTAATATGTACGTTGTAGTGGTAGAGCCAAACAGTAATCCTCACTAAATGATTACTGTTTGAATGGGCGGCTCGACTGGGGTAGTACCACACTCACAGAATATCGGCGTAAAGTAATAGCTTGCTATTGCGTTTCGTACGGTGAGTGATGAGATCCGGAGGCCTATTCCCTCATCCCTATCCCACCCCCATTCCCCATCCTCCCTAGACTGGCAACGCATTGGCAGCACCTCTGGTGTTGCAGATGTCCATGGGCGGCGGTGACCACTTTCCATTAGGTGGGCCGTCAGCTCGTTTGTCAGTCAATTGACATAAAAAAAATATATATATAATCCCCGGCACATAAGTTGAACTAAAATAGCGCCGCACCTCATACCGCAACTCGATTGAGACCCCTAAATGTGTTTTGCGCATTCAAGGTCAAAGTTCAACTTACGTGCCGCGAATTATACCTAGTGCCGTAAATGTTTAATACAGCAGTGGTATCTTGCCTTGATGATACCACATGGGAGAGCGCGGAGTATAGGTATAGTTGGACCACAAGTGCTGTACCGCGCCTTGGGTGACGCTGGACGTGAGAGGGGAAGGGAAATGGAATGAATACTGCCCCCCCTCCTATTTCCGCGCCGCGAGCACTCCGCGTATCGCCGCGCAGCTAAGGCCCGGTACAGCGCTTGTGGTCAAGCTATATATGAAGCGCTGGTCAAGGGGGACGCCCCCAGCCCTCGAACTTGCGCGCGGACTATAGATGTTATACTTACATTGTGCCTTGGTGACCATGAGTTGCACATCAGCGATGCATCCTCCAGGATCCGACTCTGGAATAGAAAGCTGCGCTCGTACAGATATTAATGTGAGAGCATGCAGAACAATATCAAATGGGGAAGATGCATGAAAATCAAAATGAGGTTTAAATGATGTATTATATCATGAAAGTAAATGTAAACTTAAGCATATTACAGAAAAAAAAAACAGATCATTTTGACCTTTTATTTTTATTTGATTAAGGGTCAAAATTAGTGAAAAATATATATTGTTTTTTTGTTGTGATTTAACTTTTTTGGACATCATCATCAAATTTATGTCATGTTTTATTTCAACGATGTTGGTCTAAAAACAGTATTTTCGAAGTAATTGCAGATTTCGTTTACACGCCATACATTTTGTACAGTCTGACGACAGCTGTGACTTCATAGCTGTTGTCCATTTTGTATGGAACGTTTTTGCGAGTGGTATGAACAATGACTTTTCAAAGCTTTATAACTCGTAAAATAAACAACATAATAATGTGTTGCGTACACAGATCGGTTTCTATTACTCAGCACTTTCCATTACAAGATGAAAAAAAAAATGCATATTCCCTATAGTAATATAATCAATGTGAAAATATATATGATGTTTAGATATTTGTTCTTCAAACACATGGACGGATTTGAATACGATTTGGCAGACTGATAGACCATAAT
The DNA here is from genome assembly GCA_947859335.1 of Tortricodes alternella. Lineage (NCBI taxonomy): Eukaryota > Metazoa > Arthropoda > Insecta > Lepidoptera > Tortricidae > Tortricodes > Tortricodes alternella. The sequence continues at coordinate 2,174,831 of OX401970.1, forward strand.
CTTGGAATAAAACATAGAATTTTTCATCTCAATCCTTAGAGCTATTAACTAGTAATGGAGATTGTATGCTTGTCAAAAGCGAAGTAATAGGCAAATGTATAGGCAGTCATGACTATTTTTCATCAGGCGGCCGTCTGTCTGTTTAGCCGTCTGAAGCAATAAAAATACCATCGAAATCTTTCCAGTAAGGTAGTCCGAAAACAGACAGACAAACCGTTAGATTGAACGTTTCGCATTCATAATATTAGGTTGGATACTGACAAAATACTGACGAGAAGCGTACGTACATGAGCAAAATATACAAGCAAACCCGTGCCACGTCGTTAAGTAATTCCAAAGTAGCGTGACCCGATAACATTGCTTGGGTGTGTTTTAGACAAATTCCAGGGGGGCCTCACTCCGTACGCTCGGCCGTCGGACAGCTCGGAGCTGTAAATCGCAGCAGGTTGCCGGTCGCTCGCTCGCTGGCCGATTCGCGCGTCATTAGTAGCCTAGATGTTTGGTGTTGTTGGGTGTCGCAGATAAAAACTGACAACCCTAGAGTACACGAAAGAGCACGTTGTATGCGACGGAGTGAGAAGGCATGATTAGGCATATTTTCGTAGCTAAACACTGGTTTTGTTAATCAGTGATCTTACGTTACTGTTCTATTCTGTGCAAATACGTACTTTCACAATGTTCATTGATCTTTGGATACAAAATCGACCTAATTATTTTAATTTGAAGGTATAAAATTGCCTAGTAAATAAATAATGAAGTGATTCGTAATTCTCGTAAGGAATACCCTAAATCATAACGGAGGCCATAATTTAATGACAGGTTCGATTCTCCTATTATTCATTGGGTATCGTGCACCGACGATACCCGGTGTGTAAAAAAGAAGCGGTCACGCATATAATAGAGTTCCGTGAACCAATAGTTACATGGATCTGCTAGCTCTGTGCACGACTAAAGTCTTTTCGCCGAGAGTTGATAAAAAATAAAAAATCAGGGCTTCTTAACTTATTACAAGTAGCGGCCCGCTAATTATTCTTACCGATGATAATAAAAAATTTAAGTGAAAAACTATATATTTTTCATATAATATAATTATTGAATATCCTGGCGCCTCATTCGGGAACGCTAAGTGATTCTGTAGCGACTCGTTAGCCAGATTTCTCATCTCGCTCTAACGCATTACGCGTCGTGCGGAAGAGTGGGATGAGAAATCTGGCTTATGAGTCGCTACAGAATCACTTAGCGTTCCCGAATAGAGGCGCTGTATGACCATGACGAATTCATAGAGTCGGAGACAGAATCAGTCGGTGACGTTTATTATGAAACGTTCAATTGCTTCGTCTAACAACACACGCAAACACAAACGACACACTCAAAGCTTATTCCAGAACGGAATGGCAATATGGCAGCCGCGTTCGTGCGTTCGCCCGACCGGCGTGGTGCCGCGCTTGACAACAACTGCGTGTCTTGTACCACGAAACTACTGAAGTGCGCGCGGTGATAAGCGACGCCCGTCATACAGTTTGCGATAGGTAAGCGACAGTCGCTATTTCCAGACGAAATCATAATAGGTATTTATCAATTCTCGCCGAACAGACAATAAGTTTGCATTTGTCCATTTCTCCTTTGTTTAGACATTATGTCTTAGTTTTAACCTTAAAAGTGATTATGAAACCATCAAGTCAATTATGTCGCGATAACTAGTTACTGGAAATAATACAAGTAAATCTGTATCCGTATTTAATTTTTAAATTTAGGCTTTTCATATAAACGGCGATAACGATATCCACCCCTTAAATGTCAACCGATTTTGACCAATTTTTGATAGGTTGTCAGTCACAACAAAATCTAGGTCTACACGTTTTTTGAATATTGATTAAAGATCAAGAAAGTCACATAATACCGAAATATGTTTTGTATGAGAATACTGAAACCACAATAAAACAGAATTTATTGATTACAGTGAAATAATCAAAACGTATAGACCTAGATTTGGTTCTGTCTGACAACCTATCAAAAATTAGTGAAAATCGGAGAACATTTAAGGGATGAAAATCGTTATCGCCTTTTGTATGAAAAGCCGTAGGTTCACACTCCTCTTAAGAAAACATGAAACTTAGTATTGATCATTACCATGACACTAGTCTCATAACCATATCCTTAAAGCCCACGGTAAACCACGGTACTTGCCAACAAGGCAATGATAATAACGGCTTTTTATCCAAAAGAAAGTCAACCAATGACATTTCTAGAACAACAATCTTCCCAGGTCCAACCCGAAACGGAGCCTTCTTAATTAAAATTTCCTAAACTTAAAATAAGAACCGTCAAACTCCTGTCAAAATCAAGTTGGACGGTTCCTATTTTAAATTTAGTGACTTTTCTCAGCCAACATTTTCAAATTAGCGCTTTTGTACAGTTAAATTATAATTTAGAACGTGTCGCAAAATATTCAAATATAAACTAACCACTAACCATTGTGTGTTGACGGCAAGGTTCATAATGGATGACAGATAAACGTTTGTCTCTTTTCAATATACTATTTAACAACATAATGGAGAGCGACAAATGCACTTCAACTGAAGTCAAGACTGCGACTGGGGAGCGAAGAGTCGGTTTAGGGCTGTGCAAATATAGTTTATTCCTAATTACTTAGTAGTTATTTGATGTTGAGTATTTAGTTTCCGATATAAGTATCAATAATGCAAATAAAAACATATTACAAGAGTATAGGAAAACATAAAGTTTACTTTCATAAGCAAAGTGCCAAATACTGGGTCGTGGGATACCCACGGTAATAGGGATGTTTCCTGGGTTAAAAAATAATAATTCTTATTAGTCCGTCAGTTTCGAATTGGCAGCACCTCTGGTGTTGCAGATGTCCATGGGCGGCGGTCACCACTTTCCATCAGGTGGGCCGTCAGCTCGTTTGTCAGTCAATTGACATACATAGTTACATTGTCAAAAGTCGTCAGTTCTGGTTTTCACCGACGATCAAGTTAACTTGGTTTCGAAGTACCCTCTTTTTTATTAGCCGGACATCTGGTATGATTTTTAAGGGCGATTGTTATGACATATTAAGTAAATGAGCTTGACGTTAGTGTGGAGTACCTGCCATTTTGCGTGGTGTGATTCATATCCGGTTTTACTGATATGAGAAAGTATAGAGTTTTGGATATGTTGCCCGGGTAAAAAAATAGTGATTCTAATTAGTCCGTCAGTTAGATTATCAAAAAATATTGAACACGTATTTTGTGCTTTATCAAATCAATCAAAATTGACAAAGATGACGCGCATCAAATTTCGGGAGTGGGGTCCATGACGTCACTTAAAGGTAAAAAGTGTGCAGTCGTGACGTCACGCGGAACTTCAACGCACTATATCTTCGTAATTTTTTGTTGAATTGACAAAAGAAAAAATATGTGGTCAATATGTTTTTTATAATATACTTAAAAGACGGACTAATTGGAATGTTTCAGGAAACACGCCTATTACTATTTAACACTTTTTATTTTATTTTTAATTGGTGTATAAGTACTGTATATATGCATGCACTTAGTAGTAATATTGCCAGCGTTAATAAAAACCCATGTCAAAAAAAAAACGACTTACAGTGGGCGTGGGTTCGAATCCCACTTCTGATATATTAAATGATTCTCCAAATGCCAGTATTTGTTGTAAAACTCGTTTATTTTCAATACTTCCCATACAATATGTTACCGAGAGAACTGTCATACAGATACGCGCTCAAAAAACAATCGTCTTGAAACGTCACCGTTCGAGTGACAGTAAAATCGGTTGATTGTTAACAGTGTACATTTTTCTGCAGAAAGCCCTATTATTTAATAACATAAAATCATAATTTATGAAAGGCGAAGGCCGATTCCTATTTCCTATTTAATTAGTAGTCAGCCAGGCGTGACCTGAAATCAAAATACTGTCCCTCAAATGAATATTAGCCCTTTCGAACTCGCATGTTAGTGACAAACTAATCATTTACCGCTGATGAGAACCCTGGAACTAATTGAATCATCGACGGCCATGGTCTTTTAAATTCCTATTTGTCAAGCAATTGTAGGGCAGGCCCGCCCATGTATCGATAAAAAATGTATCGGCTATTGCATCGGATAAAAAACCGACCCGTAAAAAAAACTTAGAGGTGCACTTCTCTGCCGAGTTTCTGGCGGCGCTTCTCAGTAATGATGGTCCTGTCGGGAGCGCTGCTAGATTCAACCCATTTTAATTTATTCATGTTACAAGTAAAAGAGCCCACTGGTGGCCAATTTGCTGAATGATTTGATTAGGTTTGACTTAGACGTATTTTTATTAAAGATACCAAAACTAATTTTCGTTCAAACCTGGAGAAGTGCTGATTATACTAAGTAGCGTGTTGCGCCGCGCCCGATCGTCCTTTCGTATCCAGACCCCTTAGCACACTAGATTTTATCGCGCACATAAAGCATTCGTCCCTTTCGCACGCACATGTTAGTTAAAAAGTGACAGACGCATTATGTGCGCGATAAAATCTAGTGTGCTAGGCCCTCTGTACTCTACCAATACAAGTGTTGTCCTAAGCATGCTCATACTTATCGATGCTGCTGTATTAGTCATTTACTGCACTAAAGTATTACTTTAACGTGCGTTAAGATTCCTTGGACGCGCGCGGACAGTACATTATATTCACTAAGGTAAAAATTAAGGATCACTAATAATAGTTATATTGGGATAATAGCGGAGCCAATTCGAAAGTGTGTTCTCTAAATTTAAAAGTCGCTAAACTTGAAATAAGAAACGTCTAACGTTTGACAGCTTGGTGCCACACAAAAACGATTCTGACGTTTCTAATTTTAAGTTTAGGGAATTTAAAACATAGAAGACACACGAGTACTTTAGGACAATAACTTTTATGGGCATTTTTTATAATTAATAATAATTACATAAAATGTGTAATACTTTTAGCACATTCAGTGCCGAGAAACCGATAGTTGGGTCCGTTCGTCGTCCGGGTGGGGACCGTTCGTAGCGCATTTTCGCTACAAAGCGGAAAAACGCTGCTTTGTAGCGCGTAGCGTTTGTCGGCAATGAATGTGTTAAGAATGCTCTTTCAAGCATTATCGATACGAATAAATGCATGGGTGTAAAAATATCAAGAAACAAAATGTCTTCTAGCATCCGCCATACTGGATTTCAGGGCGTCTATTCGGAAACGTCTAAGTGATCGAGATTCGCATCCCACTCTTACGCATTACGCATCGTACGGAAGAGTGGGATGAGAATCTCGCTCGCGACTCGCTATAATATCACTTAGACGTTCCCGAATAGAGGCGCTGGTAACGTTATACAAGTGTTTCCCTGGCCATTTTGCCCGAATCTTCCGACAAAAATCGGTTTGGTTTTGTTAAAATCGGCTCTGTAGTTTTAGCTCTAGGTGGTAACCAGCTAACTATGGATAACATTTGCTGCAGTCGGGTAAAAGAAAAAGAAAAACCCGCCACTCCTATAAAATTCATAACATAGTCGGTTGTAGGTCAATTACGACGATTGATTACAGAAAATGTCTTCAACCTACTGATGTTTGCCTTCAATAACGATTACTGCCAATGGCTCTGAGGCGTCAATTTTACACACACGTATGCCACGGGCACTGTACGTTGACGACTTGGTCGTTTATTCGTTGGAATTATAACACGGATATTTATTTTGTCGTGGTAATTGATATATAATACCGTTTTTATTGGCTTGGCATAAGGCTGGCTTAGTTCTCGTTTGGCGTCTGTTCACTTTTGACCCATTTTTGTACTTAATGTGTCGCCAAACATAATTACTTATTAGTTCGTTAAAATCGTTATTGATTTCCTGTTCGAATTCCGTATTGAGAACACCGCTGTTGCAATCTTACAATCCTATGGCTAAGGCTACACCAGACGTGGCTCGCTTAGCGGCAAGCGCTTCGCTGAGTGCTTAGATGACATTATAGCTGGCCACACCGCGCGCTTACTTATACGCTACGCGCGCTCTTATTTAGTACCTAATCTTGCCTCTAAGCGTACTGCGTCCATTGTGTGGTCCAATATTTTCGTAGAATAGCAGTTAGGTCAGAAATAGTCCGACATGTTTCGGACTCATATAGAATCCTTTGTCAGGTGTTGAGTGCGGTCGCGGTCAAAGCAGTCCGCGCACTGCCCACCGCGCGGCCCGCTGTGCCCGAGCTGAGGGCGCGGGGGGTGACACCGGCGCTGTTGATGTACTCGTGTGCTGCGGCTCGTCGTTGGTAGTGAACGGCAGTAAACATGCCGAGCTCACTTTGTCCACAGGAATGTCAACACGTCCAGTATTCCGAATGGCTGGGACTACGAGTTTCCACGCTGGTGGCAACACCCACCCGATATGTCGGTTAAAACTCCATACGAGTCCGAAACAAGGACTATTTCTTACAATAATTCGTGAGTAAAGCCGAGTTTATTTCTAGTGTTAATATTGTGAAAGTTTTAATTTATAAATAGTAGTAATAATTAGCATCTAGTGTTTTTGGAGTCTCCCTGCACGGCATCAGGACCTAAACCTGAAGCTAAGCCATTTCTTTGCCAAAAAAATATACATATTTTCTTTTGTAAGTAGGCCACATGGGCTCTTTCACACGTCTGAATATCTGGATCTACCAGCGTTTCAAAACGTGACATCTGCTGAGAAGAAACGCCGCAAGTAACTCAGCAGTAAGTCTTTTGAACAAATATTACAAAGAAACTAAAACTAAGACAACCACGCAACAGAGAAACCTAATGAGCAAAAATTACTTAATTACAGAAAATAAATAATAAGGGAGATGTACCCCATGTCTTAATCTTAATAAAAAATTCTTAGAAATGTAGAGGGTCACTAGTTGTCGTCATTTTTAACTGCCAGAGCAAAATATGCTAATCTATGTACCTATGACTAATTTACTAATTTACAATCATTTGAGACAAACACTACTGAGTTGGCTATCAAATTAGAAAGATTTTACTTACGATGATAAATTATGTACGATTTCTTCGCCGGCAACAATTGTAAAAAAAAAACCGGTCAAGTGCGAGTGAAACCCGCGTGGAGAGGGTTCCGTTTCATACATGATAAACTGAAATTTCCTGTTACTTTAAATACCATAGACTTCTTATAGGTTTTCCTGTAATCTATAGGTAAAGAACTATTTTCTGTATTTTTTTCAAAATTTTAGGCCCGGTAGTTTCGGAGAGAAGGGGGGGGGGGAATGGTCAATTTTCACCTATTTTCCTAAATAACTTCTAAACTATTTTACTTAAAATTAAAAAAAAAATACATTTAAGATCCTCACAATATTTCATTTGATATGTCTCATGATTTCAGTTGCACAACTTTTTTTTTTTAATTATCTAATTTATCCCCCAAAAGTGGGCCCCATGTTCAAAATTAATTAATTTACGTTACGCATCCCTGTTGCGGGCACCAATTTACATATGTATACCAAATTTCAAATCAATCGGTCCAGTAGTTTTGGAGTAAATTGGCTGTGACAGACGGACAGACAGACAGACAGACAGACAGACAGACAGACAGACAGACAGACAGACAGACAGACACACGAGTGATCCTATAAGGGTTCCTTTTTCCCTTTTGAGGTACGGAACCCTAAAAACAGTCAAGTGCGAGTCTGACTCGCGCGCCGAGGGTTCCGTACTTACTTATGAAAAAGAGATAGTAACTTTTATTAAAAATATCGCTTTTAACAACGGGGTAATCATTTACAACCTATGTATGAAATAAGACAAAATATTACTTTCGCAAGCTCCTATCTCTGTGCAATCGTCGAGTGTCATACGACTTTTTAAAGTTTATTCTGTTAAACAATTTTTTTTGTGTTGTTTTTACTTATTTACAGTTTTCGGACTTTTTCCTTTACTTGTGCTGTAAGACACTGCTTCTTCCCTTTCATGGTTGTAGGTCAACAGGAAGTACCGTATAGTTCTGATTCCCTTTAGATTCCCTTGAAAATATCAAAAAATGTGGCACAAGCAGTATCCGTATCTTTTGATTGCGTTGACTTAGAAGGTTGATTTTTTCACAGCTCTAAAACATTGCAGACTTGAGTATTTGATAGTAATTTCAACTTGATACCTTTACGTGTTCTTGAGAAAAAGGTCTTGACACACAGACAGACGGACAGACGGACAAACGGGTGATCCTATAAGGGTTCCTTTTCTCCTTTTGAGGTACGGAACACTAAAAACGACGAAAAAAATTATCTGTGATTGTCTATGGACTGGGTAAAAGTGACAATTTCAATGTTCTCAAAATTCATTTCTAAAAACAAGTAAGTACAAGAAATGAACGATATTTATAAAAAAATGCTGCTTTCTTTATCATACTAAAAGTATGCCTTTTCATGATTTTTTATTGTTCAAAATGTCCTGGACCTCCAGATTAAAGCCAACACCAAAGATCTCAAAAGAATGATATGCCTATCAGTACAATTTCGTGGCTTACACACCCTATTGCTGATGTCTTAGTTCTTACGACATACATACAAAAGGCTAATATTGCTTGATTTACACGCTATCATATCATTGTGGACGGTGGGGTCGGTGATGCTGTCTCATAGGTTGTAGATGCTATGTTGTGGATGCTCCAAGAATTCGCACTAAGCGGTACGCTTCAACATTCATTTGGCGAACGGCTAAGGAGTGGAATTCCCTGCCTGCAGAACTGTTCCCAGAACGCTACAACTTGGGACTTTTCAAGGAGAGAGTGAATAGGCATTGTCTAGGTGTGCATGCTCCATCGTCGACCTCATCATCACTTTCCATCAGGTGAGATAGAGGTCAAATGAACATCTATCATCTATAAAATAAAAATAAAAATTGTACTAGATACTTAAGAGGGCGCCGACCGTCCAGTGGCGCCCTCATCACTGTTATTGTGATTTCTATTAAAGGAAAGTATTTTATTAAAATTGAAGCCGTATAAGTTGTTACGCAACTTAATACACAACGTATGTGCTATGTAATATAGCTTTGCAAAGTATAACCATCATCTAATCAATTTAACAGAAAAAAATCGGCCACTATTTTCCATTAAATTGATTAGATGATGGTTATACTTTGCAAAGCTATATTACATAGCATATACGTTGTGTATTAAGTTGCGTAACAACTTATACGGCTTCAATTTTAATAAAATACTTTCCTTTAATAGAAAACACAATAACAGTGATGAGGGCGCCACTGGACGGTCGGCGCCCTCTTAATTATAATAGTGTCAGTTAAACGGGCGTCGAGGACCGTAGTTGCCATGTGACTGAACGTGCGATGGTGTCAGATTCGCGTTCTGTCACCTCAAAAGTAAGCATCACGAAAATTGCATTCAGCAGTTCCTTACTATGTATTTCAATGGCCAACATTATAATATTCTCGTCAAAGGAACAATCGATAAAATTACCGTCGCAAAGTTACATTATATTCTACAAATATAAACCCAATCCGTGGGCAATAAGGGTCCTTTCTATAACGAATAGAGGCTTATTTTCCATGACAAGTAAAGAAGGTTGGTAAATTTAGCTACGTTCATGAAATACGCGGCCATTTTAAGAAACATTGACTATCGTTTGTGCGTTTAGTGGTGCTGTGTTTGTTTACTGTTCCATTATTTGAAAAACATACACACATTTACAATTTTCGATACATATCACTCACACATTGAAAAACTACTCTCTCATCTGATTTAACTTACCAATATGGCGCCTAAAATAGAATAGTTAGTGCCCTTTTTACCAGTGCTCGTAACCGGTTGTGAAAAAGTGGTCACTATCGTTTATGAAACCGGTTTAATTTAGTTCAAAAATTATCCGGTTAATAAGGGAACGGTTTAAAACAAACAGAAATCATTGAGGTTACCCGTTAATAAAAATAATGTTTAAAGACTCGTAATCGATATTAACCGGCTTCTGGGTGCGTATTCGTTGGCGTGAGCGAGAGGTTCAATAGTGTGTAAAAGAGATGGCATGTAACTCGCGCTTATTTTACCGATGAAATCCAAATTAACCGTTTAATTTCGTGAAGAACGTGCGAGTGTCATATGCTATATAAGAGTTGTAAAGGTGCGTCATACTAAGAGCAAAAATGCCTTTACGTCGGTAGTGTTTTAGTTTTATCCGACTACGTCGAAGCAAAAAGGAGAGTTATGATTTTGACCGGTATGTATGTGGGTATTTATTTGTATGTATGTTCATCTGTTCTCCCATATCTTCTTAACTATTTCATAACCAGAGAGCAGTTTGTAAAAACCGCGTAAATCCAAAAAGTAGTAAAATTAAGATTTCTCGCCTAAAGGTTCTAGACGCTGCACTGATTTGATTTTGCTTATCACTGATTTTGGTTAAAAAATAAAAGGTATACGCGGTATTTACAAACTGTTCATACACGGTTTTGAACTATCAGCGCTGTTATTTATTTATTTATTTATTTATTTATCATAATTTGACAAATTAGGTAGGTATCGTTGGAAGCGTCTTGTTAGTCCACTGGTTATAGGCTATGTGATGTCACATTTAATTGAATATGGCGCCATCTAGAGGACAAAGTCATGAACTTATCTTTTTAGGGTTCCGTACCTCAAAAGGAAAAAAGGAACTCTTATAGGATCACTCGGTTGTCCGTCTGTCTGTCTGACTGTCTGTCAAGACCTTTTTCTCAGGAACGCGTGGAGGTATCAAGTTGAAATTAATATCAAATACTCAAGTACGCAATTTCTTGAAGCTATTAACAAATCAACCGTCTAAGTCACCGCAATCAAGAGATATGGCCGTTTATGTCTTATATTTTGATACTTTCAAGGGAATCCAAAGGGAATCAAAACCTATAGGGTACTTCCCGTTGACCTAGAATCATGAAATTTGGCAAAAAGCAGTGTCTTACAGCACAAGTAAAGGAAAAAGTCCAAAAACCGTGAATTTGTAATTATATCACATAAAAAAAAAGTTAAACGGAATAACCTTTGCAAAGTCGTATCACACTCTACGATTGAACGGAGATAGGAACTTGCGAAAGTTATTTTTTGTCTTATTTCATAGGTAGGTTGTAAATGGTTACCCCGTTGTTAAAAGCTATTTTTTTTCTTTTTTAGTGTTCCGTACTTACAAGGTACTGTTTCTTTTTCATACGTAATTGCGGAAACTTCGGCGCGCGAGTCAGGCTCGCACTTGACCGGTTTTTTAAATTATGACGGTGTTGGCTGTCATTTGACAAATAATTTTTTTTTCGTTCTTAGAGACAGCATGTTCTTTTTTATAAAAAATTATAACTTTTGAACCGTCAAGAATCGAACCAGCACTTATCGGTTAGAATGATCGTCTCTATGTCCCTGTTCGATTTGATCCATACTTCCAAGGAGACCCTGTATTATATTGTTAGCTGTTGTTCGCAGCTTTGATTGCATTCAACCGATTTAAATACATTTTAAACCGTGTTTTTTCAGTAGACTGGTTTTAGTATTCGAAATGTATTCAAATTCAAATCATTTATTCAGAAAATTGACCACCTGTGGGCTCTTTTACTTGTTACATGAATAAATTACAATGCGTTGAATCTACCAGTGTTTCGCACAGGACTATCATTACGAAGCGCCGCAAGAAACTCAGCAGAAAATCAACTTTTCAAGTCGAAACATTGTTTTTACATGATATATAAAAACCCAAATAAAATTAAATAGAAACATTACAATGAATAAAGCAATAAATGATAATTATACATACATACATACATAGCATCACGCCCGAAATCCCTAATGGGGTGGGCAGCACCACAAGTCTACTTGTGGCCACGTTCGATTAATTAGTCCTAAGATGGTATATGATGAACCGTATGGTGACAGGTGATCAGCCCAACGCCCATACGGATAGTCCACCATGTCGGAGAGGACCCGTCCCTTAGTCGACTTTTACGACATGCCAGGATGATAAGCATCTGCACGCATTCTATGCTATTTCTTCACTCCCAGTGCAGCAGAGGAGAAACAAGAAGAAGAAGAAAGAAGAAGTGGAGAAGAGGAAGGACGATAATTATTAAGACTAATAAAATAAAATAAAATCAATTGTTGAATAATCAACGAATATGAAAAACTATAAAATATAGTAGGCATAGAGAACGCTAAGGATGCTCTCTCTAGTCAGGTTCAGATATCGCACAAATTAATTTTCATCACACTTGCTCGGAAAGGGTGTTATTATACGCAGGCGTATAGAGCAGCTATAGCCGATTTAACTCTTCAATGGGCCCCGCCGTCAGCGGGAGTTATAAACCATACAATCCATAACTCCCTAGGGAGTTATGGATTTTGTATGGTTTCGAACTCCCGCGGGCAGTTAAGTGCGCCAGGTCGGCGGAGCCGCGCGCGAGCCGCAGACGGCGGGGCCGCGCGGCGAGCCGCAGCCGGCGGAGCCGCCCTACGCTGATCGCGACGTACTTACAGTTTATTCTACACACCTGATGGTCATTCACGGTGTACATTGGGAATAAAATAAATATAATGTATACTTTTTGTCTAATTTTTATTTAATTTCCTCGCAAATGTGATGAAAAACATTGTGTGTATCACGGGCAGTAAGGGGATAACAAACTCGAGTCAATAAAAGCCCTCGCCTACGGCATCGGGCTTCTAACAGACTCTCGTTAGTTATCCCCTTCTTACGGCCCTAGATGCACAATGTACTATAAATAAACACTAATATTCTTTAAATAGTTAATAGATTCGGGCGTTACTTTGCGGAAATCCATATTATACTGGAAATATTGAATTACTTTGCTATTCCGCGTTGATAGTCCGACGCTCGGTCGAAGAATCCGACTCATCTTCGACCGAGCGTCGGACTATCAACTTCTGAGGATGCCTCGTAGAGAGGCGAAACACGTGTCGAGCGGTATTTTTGGTGGTGGTGGTGGTGGTTGTTGTAGCGGTTGTGTTGTTAATATTGCATGAACAAAAAATATTCAACACAAGCGCCGCTACTTGCACGATTTTACCCCACTGTTTTCGCGGAATAGCAAAGTAATTCAATATTTCTAGACTAATATTCTTGCTAACTTCACTTTTATTACTTTGCGACGCCATATTCGATGGTCTTATTTACATTACTGGGCATTTATTTAGCCTAGAATATATAACCAAAACATTATTTTACTTCACTCGTAACCTTCACGGTTTCAGTGCAGACAATTATCACAAAAAATATAGCCCTTCAGAGGGCTCCCTTATTTAGCTACGCCATTTAGCCCGCTCGCAAAGGGCTGGACATTAATTATTCAAAACATAACCCCGCTAGGAAGATGTCACAGTGTTGAAGGTTTTGGAACAAGAAGCGTAAAGCGGGGTTGTAATTCAAAACCCATTTCCACTTTGTAATTAAAATTTGTGTCAATTATTTCGACGTCAGAACTAAATAGAAACTAAAGTCTGTTTGTTATGTGGAACGAACACTAGGCTCGTTATTCAACACTAAAAACAGGGGTTCTTAACTCATTGGAAATAGCGGCCCGCTAATTATTTTTACCGATGGTAAAAAAATAAAGGGAAAAACTAAAATAATTTCATACACCACTATTATTGAATAGCCTGTATATGTCACATTGCTGGTTCATCATCGGACGACGATCATGACGAAGTCTCAGAGTCGCAGGCAGAATCGGAGTCGGTGATGTTTGTTATGAAACGTTTAATTACTTCGTCTAAAACAACACACGAACACCCAAACGACACACTCGAAGCGTATTCCAGCCGGCGCCGCGTTCGACAACAACCACCTCCCTCGTACCACGAAACTCAGTGCGCGCGGCGATAAGTGACGCCCGTGATACAGTTTGCGATAGGTAAGCGACAGTCGCTATTTCGAGACGCTTTCATAATATTTATCAACTCTCGGCGAACAGACTTTAGCTGCTTTTTAAATTTTCGAGTCATAAACCTTTTTGTACGCGCGCATAACTCACCAAAAAGTTTCATCCTAATCGGTACCATTACCGCAGAATAGATATAACCGGTGTTTAATTACGATAATATGCCTTTTTATCCGCGTCACCAAACATCTAGGCTACTTGATGACGCGCGAATCGGCCAGCGAGCGAGCGAGCGGCAACCTGCTGCGATTTACAGCTCCGAGCTGTCCGACGGCCGAGCGGACCTAAAGTGCGGAGTGAGACCCCCCGCCAGTACCATGAGTTTATGCAAACCGTTCTCGTTATCGAAATCTATCGGAAATACTAAATGCCGATACAAGTGTAAGGGACAGAGCGATAGTTTCCTATTGATCTACGGATGAATTGTTTAGAACTGCATTGACGACGAACAAACTTACAAACATTTCTATAGCAGATACATACATAGCATCACGCCCGAAATCCCTAATGGGGTGGGCAGAGCCACAAGACTACTTGTGACCACGTTCGATTAATTAGTCCTAAGATGGTATGATGAACCGTATGGTGACAGGTGATCAGCCCATCGCCCATAAAGATAGTCCACCATGTTGGAGAGGGCCATGGAGGGAGGGTTAGTCGACTTTTACGACATGCCAGGATGATAAGCATCTGCACGCATTCTATGCTATTTCTTCACTCCCAGTGCAGCAGAGGAGGTATATATGTCCGAAAAACTAAAATCAGAACTAATAAACAATAATCAAATAAAAATGAATAGTCAAAATGATCTGCTTTTTTTTCTGTAACATGCTTTTGTTTACATTTACTTTCATAATATATAATTTAAACGTCATTTTGATTTTCATGCAACTTTCATTGCGATTTTGTCAGAACTTCGCAAATCGCCGTCGCTTTGCTTTTCAGCGGCCCTAACATGAATGACACAAAGATAAATTAAACCCGTTTATCTCTATAACTATCTCTTTTTTAGGCACTAGTGTGAGAGAGACGGTCTGTCTCATCTTTGTGTCATTCATGTTAGGGCCGCTGGATAGTTTATACAATTATGTAACTTAGTTTAGAGTTGTATGGAAAAAACCCGTGGTGTACTTCTCAATAATAAACACGTCACCAAACTCACCGGCGAGCGTAACTTGACCCGTCAGTGCGTATAAACTACATGTCCGTGCGTGTCTTCGACCTTGGTCGTCTATCGACGCTACCGGCCACGGTCGTAGGCACCTTACTCCCTATAATCCCTACAAGCGCACGGGTCAATGTATGATTGTCGATCGAAATACGAGACGAAATGTGTACCTATGTGTTTACTTTGGACAATACCAATATACTATTATTATCTTCTAGAACAGTTGGGCGATAAAGCCGAGGAGCATAGCTGGGCTCAAGACCGTTAAAAGGTTAATCGTTAATTAACGAAGTTAACCTTTTTAGTAACGGATTAAATTTTAACTTTAATAGCCGTTAACGGACTTATTAAATTCCGTTAAAACAATTAAAGTCCGTTAATCATTAATTACATTTCGGAATAATCTCCAACATTATAATTTAAAAAATATTATAGTTTATTTTTATTACTCATAGACTATATAATATTATTATTTTGAAAACATAACGAATTAAAAATCGAAATAAAACCTTCTAGATGCTGTAAAGCTTCAATAAAACAACTTGAAACAGCCATCTGCCGGGAAAGTGAGGTAATTATAAATTCCGAATATCCTTCCAATCCCTTTTGCTCCCCCAAAAAAGCATTAAACAATATCTACGAATTACTCTAAGAACCCTCATTGGCTGTTATCTACTCATTTTCATAATCTATTTACCTCTCGCTCTAGCTTGTGACCCTCTCTGTCGCGTCTTAAGGGCCGCTTATTTTAAGGCGACGTTCAATTCAGGTTTTTGTAACAAATGTTTCGGATCGTAATCAGCTCATATAGGTACGTCCTGGGCATAGGACCTTTACATGCATCTGTGATACAGCGGAATGCTAATAGTAAATATGAAATTCTGCCGTACATTTGATTAGAAAAACTCAAAAGTGCTAGCTGGGATTCGAACTCACGACATCCAACGAACCGAACGGCTTTTAAACGCACGCAACATACATACACACATGAAAATGGCGAATTTATTTCTGTATTGTTTTGTTGTGTTGACAATATAGGGCGTCCCAAGACTATGGGACATCAAGGGAAAGTACCTTAAATATCGTAGATAGGATATTATGCTGAAAGAAGACGCAATGTTATTTTTAAAAGTTAGTAATTCTGCATTTAAAGATTTATATCTATGAAATGATAATATCGCTATTTTTCGAACGTCGTCGTCGGTAATAAATAATTTTCTTGTAATTTGATTCAAACATTTTAAGTTGTTTTTTTGCTTTTAAGATTCTTAGGAAGAATACTTCTTTTTTGTCCATTCTTTCGATTGACATCATAAAAACAGGGTGATTTTTTTTCATATTTAAGTCGGTTCGATTCCCAGACGAAGCAAGTAATTCTTAGAAAAACTTAAAATACAGAATGACTAACTTTTAAAAATAACATAAAGTCTTCTTTCAGCTAAATATCCTATCTACGATATTTAAGGTACTTTCCCTTGATGTCCCATAGTCTTGGGACGCCCTGTATAGGTTGAGACTTCCTAGTAATTATATACTATGTGTCAGGTAGTCTCATGCATAGATAGAGATGCGTTGAACACATTACCCTCTTTCCTTGCTAAAAATCACTACTACGGCTTAGCGCTTACAACAGCGCTCGCCTTAACACGCCAAATTTAAGGGGGGATTAAGGAACTCTTAAACTCTTGAGAGGTACGCGATTATGCTCATGTAATTGTCAGTTGAGTGCTTTGTAATTTTTATTTTACCACCCAAGTTCCGTGGGAAGGCACAGGTGCACGTATTATACCGTCAATGGTGGAACGGGCTGTAATTAGCACGTAGCAGCTCAAAAATAAGTTATGCGTCAGTTCTAATGACGTTAACGGAGGGGCCATTTTGGCTTGTATTGAAACTTACTTAGTTGTAACTATAGGGCGGTGTAGTTGGAAAAGTGTTTGCTTTTTTAAAGTTTCTTTTTAATACAAAAAGCAAATTGACGATGCGCAATCCGTTTACTTTGAGAGATTGTCCCCTGATTTATTATTATTATTATTATTAGTATTACTTAGTTATTTAAGTATTCTTAGGTTTTGGTTTAAAGTGTAAATTAAAGGGAAGGGGTAGATATATCCTGACGCATGTTGTTACTTGCATTTGAAACTTAGATTATTATAAAGTTGAAAATGATGACATATTTCGTCCTTCATGAAGGACGCGAGGCGTCAGGTAAAAATGTTATTTTTTTATTGCTGAACTATTTGCTTCGTTTAGCTTAGGCTAAATTCGTGATTATGCTAAATATTTCAGTATAATAATAATATCTGAGACACTAACATACATTCCCTGTTTTATTCATACTAAGCAGCGATACACATACTTATAAATACGTCTATACAAAAAATTCAATTGAAGTGTCTGTTTGTAATTTCAAAATAACAGCTTTCACGAAATGCGTGTGAAAGTATTAGATACGGTAATTACAACACAAAAAACAACTTTTAAAATGTATGTTTGTCTGTTTGTTCAAGCTAATCTTCGAAACGGCTGGACCGATGACGGGACTTTCACTATTAGATAGCTGATGTTATGAGCCTATATCGTTCCCCAGGGCCTAAATAATCTTCACTACAAATTGTATCAAAATCGGTTGACCAGTTTAGCCGTAAATAGCGCAGATAGGGATAGCGCCTATACAAAAAATAAATCCTACTCCTCTGCTGCACTGGGAGTGAAGAAATAGCATAGAATGCGTGCAGATGCTTATCATCCTGGCATGTCGTAAAAGTCGACTAAGGGACGGGTCCTCTCCAACATGGTGGACTATCTGTATGGGCGATGGGCTGATCACCTGTCACCATACGGTTCATCATACCATCTTAGGACCAATTAATCGAACGTGGCCACAAGTAGTCTTGCGGCTCTGCCCACCCCATTAGGGATTTCGGGCGTGATAATATGTATGTATGTATGTAAAAATAAATCTGGCACGCACGTACTTACCGGGGCTGATTCTCTTAAAAAAAACCGGACAAGTAAACTCGCGTGGAGAGGGTTCCGTACATGATTATCTGAAATTTCCTATGTTACGCTAAATACCATAGACTTCTTATAAGCTCCCGTGTAATCTATAGCTAAAAAACTATTTTCTGTATTTTTTTTTAAATTTTAGGCTCAGTAGTTTCGGAGATAAAGGGATGGGATGGTTAATTTTCGCCTATTTTCCTAAATAACTTCCAAACTATTTATTCTAAAATTCTAAAGAAAATATACTGAACATTCTCACAACGATCCCTTTCATTAGATATGTCACACGATATAGACTAAAACTTTTTAATTTTCTATAACTTTCACATTTATATACGTTACGCGTCCGTGTTGTAGTCACCGACTTACATGATGTGTACCAAATTTCAACTCAATCAGTCCAGTAGATTCGGAGAAAATTGGCTGTGACAGACGGACAGACAGACAGACACACGAGTGATCCTATAAGGGTTCGGGACCCTAAAAACTGAATTTATTGATTACAGTGAAAAAACCAACACGTATAGACCTAGATTTTGTTCTGACTGACAACCTATCAAAAATTGGTCATCGGTAACATTGAATGGGAGGAAATCGTTATCGTCTTTTATATGAAAAGCCGAAAAAAGCGGCCACTATTTTCTATTAAATTGATTAGATGATGGTTATACTTTGCAAAGCTACATTACATAGCATATACGTTGTGTATTAAGTTGCGTAACAACTTATACGGCTTCAATTTTCATAAAATACTTTCCTTTAATAAAAAACACAATAACAGTGATGAGGGCGCCACTGGACGGTCGGCGCCCTCTTAACTATAGCCGAATTCCACGCGAAGCGGACAGAACCTATATCTCAGTGGCGAAGCGTCAAATATTTCCTAAGGGAAGCCGGAACGATTAGAACCGTACGTGCGAGTCTGAAATTTAGTTCGAGTAACATGGACTTCACTGAGAGCTAGCCGTAGCTTTCTAGCTTGGTAAAGCCGTCAGGAATCGGCTTGTAGGCAGGCTTCGCCACTGCTATATCTATAGGATATCTTCGAATATATCCCGATACCCGAACCATTATAGTCGAGACTGCCTCCCAGTTAGCATCAGTATTAGTCGTACCCATAACAGTAATCGTTAGTGTAACTGTTATTAGCTAGGGCGAACCCTTGATACTCCACGTACACGTAGCTGACTGACGTGATTAGTAGTTTCACTTTCATGTACAAAGATGGCGTTAAGTTAAAAACTGAACTTGAGCATTTTTCCCTGCCTCCGAAGCTAGCGTCCCGGGTTCGATCCCCGGTAAGGGCAAATATTTGTGTGATAAGCAAGTCTTGGATGTTTCCTATGTATTTAAGTATTAATTTCTCTATATAAGTATTTATATCGTCGTCTAGTACCCATAACACAAGCCTTTAGAGCTTACTTTGGGACTAGATCGATTTGTGTAAAGATTGTCCCCTGATTTATTGATTGATTGATTTTTGCTCCTAGTATTAAGCACCTTTCGATTTTTAGGGTTCCGTACCCAAAGGGTAGAACGGGACCCTATTAATAAGACTCCGCTGTCCGTCTGTCCGTGTGTAAGGCTGTATCTCATGAATCGTGATAGACAGTTGAAATTTTCACAGATGATGGATTTCTGTTGCCGCTATAACAACAAAAACCAAAAAACAGAACAAAATTAAATATTTAAGCGGGCTCCCATATTACAAACGTGTTTTTTTTTTGCTTGATTGTAGATAATGGCACAGAACCATTCGTGCGCGAGTCCGACTCGCCCTTAACCGGTTTTTTATATAACCTAGGAGATTTGCACGCTCTTTACAATTCATATGATACCTTATTTATTAAAATCGGTCCAGTAGTTTAAAAGCTACAGAGGAAAATCTGATTTTTGGTCACGTACATAGACTTAAACTCGGTACCCTCCTTTTGGCTTGGCGCAGACGGGTAAAAATATGATGAAATTCTTCCTACAGTGTGTAAATGACAAAACTCTACAGGATACGAAAACAGCGTAAATTGTGCAAATCAAATCCAACACGGGCCAACACTTAGCCAAACATTTGATCAAACCATCCCCAACCACATGAAAGTATAGAATGAGCGTGGTACTACACGAAAATTCAGCCCGCGGGGGCGGGGCCAGATCGATACTGGGCGTGGCCAGATATTTGAGGCTGCGTACCCTACGCGAGCTCCAACTCGAAAACAAGCTAAACACGCCTTTATAACCAACAGTTAGAGTTGCTTATGCTGATGTGGATGTACGCTAATTGATTGACAGCTATGGACCGACAGCCGTCTGGCCGAAGTTTCACCTTTTTATTTTATTATTGTGTGAGTTGAAGTGATTTAATTTAATTTAATTGTTGATAAACTGTTCGCTGATTGATGACCGTAGTTTAAAGTTATCGCATTAACTTTAGGTTATTTCGTTTTAGCCGACTGCAGTACGATAAAAGGTGTTATGAAAGTTTCAGTGCCATAATAGTAGTTTTCTATTCAATTCAACAACAATTCTACTTTCGTGTAGCAAAACACCAACATAATGGCGGGAATTCGATCCTCCGTCAAGACCATTTCTTTTTTTAAATCATAGACCAACGAATGAAGTCTCTATTCTCATGGCACTCGAGATCAAATGTTGTGCAGGTTATATTAAAAAAACATACTGAATTGACGTTTCGTATCAATAACTGTTTTAATATCTATGGATACTAGAATAGAGACCCACTTGAGTTTTGACAGCTGTTCCAAATTTAGTCTCATTTCTATACTAAAAACGATACGGGAATAACATTGCAGCACTGGTTTTTCCTAATTGGTTGTCAAAATGGTGGTCATTTCCTACGGTTTTTGATTACACTATGGAGGTTTTATGATATGGGTGTAGATAAAATACTTGTACGACCCGAGTGTATTTTACGGTACAGTTTTTAATTCCACGGTATTAATTTATATATCAAAAGCCAAACCAGTCCACCAGTCTTAAGTTATTAATTATTATTAGATAGGCTTTATCATTATTATGGTTCAATAAGAGTTTCTAATTAGGGTTCCGTACCCAAAGGGTAAAAACGGGGCCCTATTACCGAGACTCCGCTGTCCGTCCGTCTGTCACCAGGCTGTATCTCATGAACCGTGATAGTTAGACAGTTGAAATTTTCACAGATGATGTATTTCTGTTGCAGCTATAACAACAAGTACTAAAAAACAGAATAAAATAAATATTTAAGGGGGCTCCCATACAACAAACATGATTTTTTGCCGTTTTTATAGATAATGGTACGGAACCGTTCGTGCGCGAGTTCGACTCGCACTTGGCTGGTTTTTTTGTTTGTAACGCGGGGGTAACTTGAGCAAAAATAGGGAAGATGCATAATATTTTTTTCATCTTGTATTGTATAGTGCTGAGTAATAGAAACCGATCTGAGTACACAAAACATTACTATGTTGATTGTTTTATGAGTTATAAAGAGTCTTTGTTCGTACCACTCGCAAAAACACTTCATACAAAATGGACGATAACTATGACGTCACAGCTGTCGTTAGACTGTACAAAATGTATGGCGTTTAAACGAAATCTGCAATTATTTCCGAAAATGCTGTTTTTAGACCAACATAGCAGAAATAAAACATGACATAAATTTGATGAGGACGTCCTAAAAACAATTTTGACCCTTAATCAAATAAAACTCCTCTGCGGCACTGGGAGTGAAGGAATAGCGTAGAATGCGTGCAGATGCTTATCATCCTGGCATGTCGTAAAAGTCGACTAAGGGACGGGTCCTCTCAAACACGGTGGACTATCTGTATGGGCGATGGGCTGATCACCTGTCACCATGCGGTTCATCATACTATCTTAGGACTAATTAATCGAACGTAGCCACAAGTAGGCTTGTGGCTCTGCCTACCCCATTAGGGATTTCGGGCGTGATGCTATGTATGTATGTATCAAATAAAAATGAATAGTCAACATTTTTTGTGTTTTTTTTTTCTGTAATATGCTTTTGTTTACATTTACTTTCATAATATATCATTTAAATTTAAACCTCATTTTTATTTTCATGCTACTTCCCCATTGCTTCTCACTATGAGAGGCAGTCTGAGTCCAGCAGGACTCGATTATGCAGCAAAAGGTTCAAACGGGTAACTTTGAATTGTTGGGTAATTTTGTGTTAAACACTTTTGTGTAACTTTTCGCAGTGCATCCCTTCCTTCGATTCTAATTAGAGATAGAGAGACGCTAACGGGATAATTTTTCCTTGCGTAATTATACCGCCCGTAGGATGTTATATATAAAGTACTAGTGGACCCGCCACAGCTTCGCCCGCGGTATTTCCCATACAAACTTTATCACCCCTTTTCACACCTATAGGGATGGAATTTCAAAAAATCCCTCTTTAGTGCACATCTAGGGTACTCGAGGAATGTCTCCTCCTTTCAAATCTCTAGGACCACCCGTTCAGGCTGTGCGTTGTCTATAAGTGAGTCACGGTACTGTTTTATATGTATTGATGATGGTTAATGTTACTCTGGTCGTTAAAAGTTACCCTGGCTGACCGAACCCATTTTATTTTTTGAATCAGTGTGGATTGAATTTGATATTTACCGATATTTCCGTAAAGGAAATAAGTGTACTGCAAATCCAATGATATGTAGGTATAAACCGGTTTAAACTATTAACGCTCCAAATTACGACATTATGGTCGTGTAGCCTGAAAAATTCTAATCCGTCATTTACATTATCAAAAAATATTGCACACATATTTTTCTTTTGTCAGTTAAACAAAAAATGACGAAGATATAGTGCGTTGAAGTTCCGCGCGACGTCACGCCTGTACACTTTTTACCATTAAGTGACGTCTCCCCACTCCTGGACTTTGATGACTTTATCTTTTTCAATTTTGATTGATTTGATAAAGCAAAAGTACCTATTTCAATATTTTTTGATAATCTAACTGACGGACTAATTAGAATTACTATTTTTTTACCCGGGCAACATATCCAAAATTCTATACTTTCTCATATCAGTAAAACCGGATATGAATCACACCACGCAAAATGGCAGGTACTCCACACTAATGTCAAGCTCATTTACTTAATATGTCATAACAATCGCCCTTAAAAATCATAACAGATGTCCGGCTAATAAAAAAGAGGGTAGTTTGAAACCAAGTTAACTCGATCGTCGGTGAAACCCAGAACTAACTAACTTCATACTAGTTTCGCGATTTCAGCGCCGCCACCAGCAGCAAAGATAACTTTGTCGCTATGTAATTATAAAACCCCGTGCACTTGATGTGTTTGCGAACGGAAGTTCGGGTGGATCCGGCCATCTTGCCTAACTACGCGTTTCCGGGCAGGTATCGGCAACCTTCCGGATGTGTTCTGATTGAATTTGGAATTGATTAAATTATTTGCAATTGTCATAATTTATTGGTAATTGGCGTGGCGTTCGACATTGATATGTCAGTTTGAATAAGTTAATTTGGTAGTCTGCTATTTACTGTG
Source organism: Tortricodes alternella (assembly GCA_947859335.1). Taxonomy (NCBI): domain Eukaryota; kingdom Metazoa; phylum Arthropoda; class Insecta; order Lepidoptera; family Tortricidae; genus Tortricodes; species Tortricodes alternella. The sequence goes on from OX401970.1 coordinate 2,198,416, forward strand.
ACGATTTATTTAAAGAGCCTGTCTGTGGATTGAAAACGTCCGCTGGACGGGAGCAGCACATTATCGGCCTATGTCCAACAGTGGACGTATTAGTAAACAATTTAAATTGCAAATTTTAAGGCATAAGCAGCAATCACTTTTTGTTACAAGTAACATTAGGAAGATTTACCCTAAATTAGTATGTTAGTTTAAATAAATAAATAAATAAATCAGGGGACAATCACTATTTGTGTTCTCTCTATGCTATATTATGTCAACCGACTCCGTGGATCCCAAGATTCAGGCTAAGCCTAGTTTGGTATCCACCAGATAATGCCAGTGTCTGTAACCGTGTGATTTGAGTAAATAAATTATTCTTATTCTTATATTCTTATTTAATGTAAGGGTCAAACTTCAGATATATTTTTTTTCACTTAAGACACGGTATATGTATCGTATTAAGTAGTACAATCCGTTTTACGTGTTTTGTTATAATTTTGACGTGCTTGATAAGTAGGTAGTTATAGTATAGTTCAATTAAATTACACTACCTATAGATGCAAATCGCAATACTTCTTTCAATAATAATAGCAGTTATACAATGTTAATTACCCATTAAATGTATTTTTTTTTAAATCTAAATTCTAACACTAGTCAAATACTTTTCTTGTCACCATGTATTTCATTTATGTTTCAATTCTTTTAAGATGACATCGTGAACATTGCTTTGATACTTATGAACTAGAAACTGTACAGTAGGAATTAAATAAATTGTTATTTGTCTTTCTTATTAATATAAAATTTATTGCGCAATAAGTTTACTAACTCAGGGTAGGTATAAAATTCTATTTATGTTTCTATTGAAAACGTCTTAGGCTGGACTTGTGAAATGTTCTAATACCTACTTTATTTTAATGCTTTCTAAATTATTTAGCTACTTTTATTTAAACAGCCTGACCCCGTTGTTTTATAACTTACGATTTTGATCTTCGACTCCGAGCCTATCAGCATTAATCAGGGTAATTCAGCCACAAACAACTCTGTTTTATTCAAGAGCGAACTTCAGACAGGCTGTCAAGTCACCAAATAAAGGCATTTGCCCTCTAAGTCTCCCGAACACAGTTTATCGATTTACGGCAGCCCTACACGTCACTTTACGGGCGATATTGATAGCTGGTGACAACCCTACGTCCCCTACATGCCAATAAAAACTGTGCAACAAGAAACAAAACAAATTTAACTCTTATATACTAAAAATAAGGTGTACCGGTGGGTTTCCGAACGGTACGTTTATCGTGGTTTGGTAAGAAAACTTACGCTTCGTAAGAAAATATTTTCCCGGTAGAGGCTTAGGTGGATTTTGTTTTGAGCACTTCCTTTTTATAAATGTCGCATCGATCTGGTCAAGATTTTGGGTGAGTGGATTTGGTTTAAGCTGGATTGAGTTCGCGTCAGTTTGGTCTTAGATAAATGGGATATAAGAATTTAGCGTCAGTGATATTTTCAGCGTGTTGATGTTTGTATTGTTTATCGAAAATATTTCGGCATTTTAGGAACAAATAACACACACTGGTTAAACAAAATAAAAAAAAATACAGGAACAAAGCGGAGGTGTGTGTCCTCACGGCAGCGGCAGCGAAGCGGATACTGGCTCAGCATAATGCTGAGGCGTCAGACTCCTGCAGCGCTCATTTCCAGCACGGACTATGACTCACGGAACGCTATATAAACACACATACATTTTATAATGTGTTCATTATTTGTGTTTGTGTGTATTACTTGGTGTACACCACTGACAATACGATCGTATTACTATTTATTTAGGCCATATTTTCTACTGATAGATATTTTCTAGCTAAATACATGTTTTAGAATATTTTGACAGCTACATGTCCCACTTTCATTAAGTTGTTAAAAGCTAGTGATTAGACTTCACAAAATTATATGAGATTTTATTATTTATGTGAAAGAAAACTCTTTTTAAAGTGCCAAGAGCGTTATTAATTTATTAAAAACACTTGTAGAGCTATTTCATTACAAAGCTGAGCTGGCAACGTCGCACTTTTCTCGTTTTTCTGGATTATTTAAGAGAAATTGTGTGAAATTCTCAAATATTAAAATGTTTTTTTTTGCAAGTCGTGTCGCGGTTGATAAATAAAATAAATGTTCTTTTTTCAAACCAACAGTTGCCGACCCCTGGGTATTGCGTGCCGGAAACGCTGTCCCCAACGCGCTGACCACAGCACGTGCTTCTAATTACTGTCAGAAAAGGTTCCTCGCCCCTGTTCAGGTGCGCTACCGAAGCTACACTTAAAAATAAAGCTCAAGGGATTATAAACCTTTTGATTAATGACATAAGAGTTATAATGCGAGATTCATTTTTGTAGTTTTGCGAGGGTTTCTCTATTAAGTTTTGTAAAGGTCAGATTAAAGATTTATGAAGAAAGAAAGAGGTCGTGTACCACTGATAAAACCAGCTCACGGCTATTCTGAGAATTTGTTCGCCAAACCCGTGAACCGAGTTCTTGCTGGAATAACTATAACATGGAGGATTTGAAGCTTGCGGTAGAACTCGATCTTTGAGTCGTTTTTTGGGGTTCCGTACCTCAAAAGGAAAAAAGGAAACCTTATAGCATCACTAGGTTGTCCGTCTGTCTGTCTGTCTGTCTGTCTGTCTGTCTGTCTGTCTGTCTGTCTGTCAAGAGCTTTTTCTCAGGAACGCGTGGAGGTATCAAGTTGAAATTAATGAAGCTATGAAAAAATCAACCTTCTAAGTCACCGTAATCAAAAGGTATGGCCGTTTATGTCTCATATTTTGATACTTTCAAGGGAATACATACATACATACATATTATCACACCCGAAATCCCTAATGGGGTGGGCAGAGCCACAAGACTACTTGTGGCCAAGTTCGATGAATTAGTCCTAAGATGGTATGGTGAACCGTATGGTGACAGGTGATCAGCCCATCGCCCATACAGATAGTCCACCATGTTGGAGAGGACCCGTCCCTTAGTCGACTTTTACGACATGCCAGGATGATAAGCATCTGCACGCATTCTATGCTATTTCTTCACTCCCAATGCAGCAGAGAAGTTCATCAAAAATAGCACCAAATAACATTGAACCAAAAACAAAGTTAAGGTTATCATAGTTATTATGGCTAAATACCCTTCACCGAGCATGGCCCGACATGCTGTTGACCGGTTTTTAGGGTAACGTACCTCAAAAGAAAAAAAATGAAGTGAAAATCTAAAATATATTTTTTATAATTTTAAAATAAATTGTTTTGAAATTATTTAGGAAAATAGGCGAAAATTAACCATCCCCCCCCCCCCCATAATCCCTGAAACTACTCGGCCTAAAATTTTGAAAAAAATACTGAAAATAGTTCCTTTCTCATAGATTACAGAAAAACCTATAAGCAGTCTATGGTATTTTAAGTAACATAGGAAATTTCATATAATCACGCAACCCTCTCGCGAGTTTACTCGCAGTTGTCCGGTTTTTATATATAAAATAATACCTACCATTGATATATAATGACATCCTAATCGCTTCAATTTTCGTAGTCCGTACATAACCCTTCTTGGTTTGGGTGCGGATTCGATCGGACACCCCTTCGGATCGATGCAAATTGACGGTTATTTGGGGCCACGCTACCACGTGAGCTCTCTCACGGCCCGACACGCTTTTTAAATGGTATTAACTTAAATAGAATACTTATTGCACTAGTTTCCGATGGTAAACTCCTCCGAGGTATACAGGCTGACTTTTAACAATGCAAAACCAATGTTTCGAACTCAGTTGAAGACAGCCTGTATAACGCAATGACTCCGACGTTTACAGAAGTAGCAAAACTTAATTACGAAGATAATTACAATAGGCCTAGTATTGTCACCTAGTGATGTTCATACAGATGTAGTGCATAATTAGTTTCCATCGTGTTTTATCGGAAAAGTTCGTATTTAACGTGCTCTCTCAATTAGCTTCAGCGGGCCCCTAATTCTCGGTGCATTCGAGATAATCGCACAATCGAGATTAAACATCAATGCATACAGTCATTTGACACAACTGTATGAATCTGACGTGTAATCTCGCAATCGACATTATCTCGAATGCATCGAGAATTGGGGGCCAGTACCCATCATACCATGCTGTCATTTTTCATTTTGACATTTGACACTAAATTATTAAGTTTCATATTAATGAATATAAACATTGTCATTCATTTAATACAATAATTAATTGACACTTCGGGTCCCGTCGTCTTCCGATTGAGATCCGAGGCTTACCGATGGAAACATTATTATTCACTATACCTATATCTGTACTTGCTAAGTTTAACCAAAACGTCATCTGTCAAAGTTAATAATTTTAGATAACAATGGGCTTTCCATTCTTAAGAAAATAAATTAGAATAAATGTAAAGTCAATAAAAATGGATTTCTTTATTCCTGCACTGCAGGCGTTGTTAATCTATGTGGGTATCGTTTTTTTTTTCTAGAACAAGGTTGACACGGGGATTACTTAACCCAGTCTTATCTCTCTGACTATCTATTTAGTCGGCAGTGGTGTGAGAGAGACGCACAACGGTGTTAACTTATCCTCATGTAAACCTTGCTAGGGCCGCAGGGTGATTTTTATTCGGTTTGCATTATGCCTTGAAAGTCACGCAATTATTTAACTTTTAAAGATAAATGACATATAATCCAAAAATGTCATCTTGTGTATGTACCCATGTGTATGTTTGTTTGAAGAACAGATTATAGGAGAACTGACTTTTACAATTAGATTTAGGAAGATCCTTGGTTTGGTCTTTGACACCTCTTTGATAGAATGAAAATATTTTTTCCAGGTGACGGTAAAGAGGAGCGTCTCCAACACCCTACGAGAACCTGCCCGCACAAAGTCGCGGGCTCAGCTTGTTTAAAAAGTTCAAATCCCTCCACCCTCGTATATAAAACTTCATATTACGATATAAATGATGGCTCCGCGCAAAACGAACTGAGAACTTACGATCACGGATCGAGCCCTCTCGTAAAAAAGCGCGAAAAAGCCATAAAATATATGATAATCGCTACCCGTTCACGGGGTATGATTTCGATGAATAAATTCAAATTTTATTGAGGAAAAGCGGTCACCAGGGTTGATTCTGAACGCCCACGACGAGTTCCATACCGCAAACTGGCACCCTTGAATCACAGCAGCTTAAAGCTGACTAACCCTGAGGGTTGGACAGTTGGAATCCCGCTGCAAGGTAAACTTCAACTCAATCCCGGTGAGAGTACTGATGCAAGATCTATCGGCCGTCGTGATACACGCGAATGGCCGAAGCGTGTCAGATAAAGGTGTTAGATAGATTTGGTCATTCTGTCACTTATCTAACAACACCGCTCAAGTCATTTTGACCAACTTTACAGGAGAGCGAAAATACATTACTTTTGTAACAAAGCGTCATTCAAAAAGTAAGCAATAGTAAACACCGCCTAAGTACATGGCAATAAACTCATTCCATTTTTGTTTAATTATTATACGCAAATAATTATTTCTTATAATAACTTCATTAGCTTACGTTTTAACATAGATAATATTTAAAAAAAATTACACAAGTTTAGTCACAAAACTCACGAAATAAATAAAATAAATAAATACGGAGCGCAAAGTTGTTAAAGTATGGCCGAAAAACGACATGAGCGGTGTTGGAAAGCCAACTGACTTGCGCGCTATGACTATTTTTTGAATGCTAGTATGTTATTGGCCGAAACGTCTATAATGTGATTGGTAGATCGACGTGCAATGAGTAGCTCTATCCAATGACATTTTATGTAAAAACCGCTAATTTTCGATTTAAGCGGGTGTTGTTAAATAAGCGACGATTTGTGTCACCTACTTTATTATTTAAGATCATGAGAGACAAATCAACAAGTGTAGTTATGGATATACAAACTTAATATGAACAGTGGATTTTGCCACAAAAATATCAAGGTCTACTCATACTTGTAACATGTTAAAAAAAAAAAAAACATCGGTTTAGTGATATTTTTTAAATCTCATTCTGTGTTGAAAGAGGACTGTAAACCGACGGCAAAAATCACCCTTTTCATACAAAAGGCGATAATGATTTCCACCCCTTAAGTCTGAACAAAATCCTGGTATATACGTTTGCATGTGTAATGATGACACCCAAATGACAAAGCGACCTATTGTCCGTGTATAGTATAGATGTATTAGCGAGTCCGCGAAATCGCTCGCTAATACGTCTCTAGCTCTCAATACAAACAGTAGAGCACACAGACGCGAGAGGCTCAAGCCCTATCAAAAACCATTGCAGATACCACTACATATGCGATTCCGGGGACTCGCTAATACATCTACCTATAGCCCTCAATACAAACAGTAGAGCATACAAACGCAAAAGCCGAAAGCCTCTATCTAAAACCATTGCAAATATTATTCATGTTCATCAAAGAAAACAAATCCTATTCAAATCATAATCTTAATATTATAGGTAACACAGGAAACCTACCACCGAACCTATTACCAGAGGAATTTTAATAACTGAGTGGTCTAGCAAACTTGGAATTAACTTGCACCCCGGGGGACTATGAGGTTGAATGACGCTTCGTTGCGCCAAGATTATACGTAACGACATCGCTATAACTATTTTTAATATAACTTGGATTTTTTAGCTCCATACACAATTCAATTTCAGATAGCGACAGGGAATCATTTCATCAGTACAAACGTCCAGTGACGACGGATCTAAGAGCGCTTTCGCAGTACATCCGAATCCGATCCGAACCCGTGAAAATACGGTCCGGATCAGTCGTGGAACTATTTCTATAGTACTTTACGCATTAGATCCGGCTTCCGTCATCCGTGAATCTCAGAGAAGATTATTGACGGACAGAAATAGCCATAGTATTATTTGTATGAACGATCGTGCACTGCGTCCGAACCGAATCCGAACTGCGTACGAGCAGTAAGGCAGCAGAGCGGCGGGGTATATGGCTGGGGGGCGCGGCAGGCATCCAGTCTATATCAGTGTGGCAGTTGGATCCGAGATCGGACTAGTGCGTAAGCAATATCCGAATTCGGTCCGAGATTTCTTTATTTTCATAGGTTCGGATCGGACTTAGTGCGGTAGCGCTCTAAATTGAACTGACAAAAAAAGCCAAAACCAGGCAGAAAAGTACCCCAAGAAAAAAATACACAGACCACTTGTTTTCCCGTCTCTTCAGAACTTAAGAAACGTGCATGCATCCCCTCCCTGAAGTAACTTCAGCAGTACACACATGCAATAAAAACGTTTCGCAATCTTTCCATATGCAATAAAGCGCGGACCTTACGTCTACGGATCTAATTGTTAACTGGGACGCGCCGATGGTGTAGATTAAAGGGCGCCATGGCCTACCAAACCAAAATACAAGACTCCCAGTTCCCACTCCAAAAGAACTGAGCTGCGTCAAAATGATTACATGTCGTCATGGCGCGGTAGCCGGCGTTACGCCAGCCGGTGTGATCACGTCTATAAGATACTATGTAATTACTTTTTTGCGATTTTGAGGCAGCTTACTTAACGCAGGGTCAGCGTATTTTAAGCTCCGGTGAGCGGGGATCCTTTACCCGTTCCTGTCCGTTTTTAGGGTTCCGTAGTCAAACTAGGAACCCTTATAGTTTTGCTATGACCGTCTGTCTGTCACAGTCACTTTCTCTAAGACTATTTAGGCTTCAAAGCTGAAATTTTATATGATTATTAATATTTATCCCGCGCACATTATAAAGAATAAAATTAAAAAATATTTATTTTGAAGCTTTCTCCCATACATATAAAGCAATCGTAAAAACAAAGTGGTCTATTTAACCTCGAATGGGAGATGTCGTTAGATATCTCTTTGAAAACTAGTCTGGGTTTGTAATGAGCGATCGTTTGGGACAGGGGTCGACAAATTTTTAGATAAAGAGCCTGATACCGGAAAATATCGATAATTTTCTGTTTCAGGTAAAACAGCTTCTTCAGGGAGGAAAATTCTCTAGAAGAAACCGCGGCCTTATCTAAAAATATGCGATACGGGCGAGGCTGCATAGGGGTTACGCTATTTGGGTTCGGAATATAGGCAAGTATTTGGCTCGCACTATTTACGAAATATTTGATCTCATTTGCTCCTAAAAATTTTAACTGGACTTTGAAGAGCCACTACTTGACCCTTCAAAGAGCTGCATGCGGCTCGCGAGCCGCGGTTTGCCGACCCCTGGTTTAGGATATATTGATCTCTAAAGGCGAAACAGGAATGGCTGTTGGAATTAAGCATCCCCACAATCTACAGCTAAAACAGTAATTTCTAAAATTCAGAAAAATACCTTAAATGCAAAGATCTCAACAGTAGGATATGCCTATCAGTACAATTTCGTCTAACAAGTCTCATAGAAGGTTGTCAAATGCCAGCGCCATGGCTTAACCACACCCTATTGCTGATGTCTCAGTTCTTACGGCATACATACAAAAGTCTAATATTGCTTGATTCACACGCTAACATATAATTGTGGACGGTGCGGTCGGTGGTGTTGTCTCACACCGCACGATGCGGGAGGGTATTTTTTCAATATAACAGTCTCACTTATATGGGTGTCATGGATGGTGGTTGCCAAGCGTCTGAACCTGCGATGGTGTCAGATTCGCGTTCTGACACCTTAAAAGTAAGCATCGCAGAAATATATATTTCAATGCTTAAATCGAAGGTCATGTAACAAAGTTAAAAGGAAAACCATCATGACTAAGTAGGCTTCATTGTTCCACGAGTTATAGGTACAGTTATAGTTTTCAGAGTTATTCTGGCTACGGAACACTAGACTGAGCATGGCCCGACATGTTCTTGGCCGGGTTTTTTAATCGGATGCCGGCCGCCTCTATTCATAACGCTGTTGGATAGATGTAAACAGCCTGTCACAAAATGTTTTGACACTAGAGCCGACAAGTGGGAACAGCGTCTTACGAGGCAAAACCGGTGGATTACATGGGTCGTATTATGGTCTTAGTTCCAGGCAGTTTCCGCCGTAAACTGAACTGCCTGGAAAATTCGTATTATGAACGCGCCAAAGAGGCGTTAAGTGAACGCAATTCGGATGACAGTGCAATAATTTGGTACTATCGAGTTGATCTGAGCATGGATCCAGGAGGTGGATAGTGGAACTCTTCAATTACTAGTAAACCCGTCGAGTTTGGGCTCATTTGGTTTATTTCGACGAGTCCACTAGTAACCATTCTATATTCGTCAACCAACGTCGAATATAGCCTGAAAACTTAAAAATAATTCAGATCGTAACCATTTTATAGATAACTTTATTTACATAGCAAAAGTCATAGATCTGTGTAACAAACGTATTTCAAAGCCGAATTTTCTCTTAGCAGAACTAACTTATAAATAATTTATAAGTCCCAACCTTCTTTCATACAAATATTTTTATTATTCCCCTCACTTGGCTGGAGCGTTTAAAGACGAGAATAGCGTGCTCGCTCTGTGTACTCAGCTACTAAATTCCGCAAAGCATTGGAGTAAGTTTCACGCAACAGTCTCCCTTACAGCGTTCAGACAATAGTGTTCTAGACAAAGCCTCTTTTGTTTGCAGATTCTTTAATGCAATTTTGCGTCCTACGACGTTGTAATAAGGGTGTGTTTTGCATAGGTCTTGAACTGAGTAAAGATTGATTCTCTTTCAATCCGTTTAAGATCTTACGCCGCTTATAATATGGTTGGTTTTTGAATGTAGTGTATGTAAGTGGTTGCATGAAGTTCGTTTGGGTTTTGAGAAGTAGCAGTCATTTCTGTCTCAGTGAGTTTGATAAGGTTGAATTTTACAAGGTATAAGTTGCATTCAACCAATAGGGTGAATGCAAAATGATATTTAATATATTATGAAAGAAACTAAATTTAAAACATATAATTAATAAAAAAACCGGACAAGTGCGAGTTAAACTCGCGTGGAGAGGGTTCCGTGATTATATGAAATTTCCTATGTTACTTTTAAATACCATAGACTTTCTTATAGGTATTTTCCTGTAATCTTTAGGTATGAGCCCTTTCGTTTGACAAGCCATAATTTGCAAAACATTTTTCTTTAATTTTCTAAATTACCCTACAAAAGTGGCCCCCATGTTTAAAATTCATTTATTTACGTTACACGTCAATGTTGCGATCACCGACTTACATATGTGTACCAAATTTCAACTCAATCAGTCCAGTAATTTCGAAGCAAATTGGCTGTGATAGACCAACGGACAGACACACGAGTGATCCTATAAGGGATCCGTTTTTTCCTGTTGAGTTACTTTTTGCAAATTATTGTTAATAATAACAAAAATATGCCAACAAAAATAAATGATTATGAAACGTTTGAACAAAGCCCTTTCAAATGACAACTTAAGGTCAAACTCGATTTTTTATAGCACGTAGTTGTCAAAATTGGGTTTGACGTATCTTATTTTTGGGTTTAGGGAATTTTAAATTTATGTGACACTGTTTCGAATTGGCCTAAAAACAGGGTGTTTGGAAATAATTGCCAATTTCGTTTTATCACTATTTTGTACATTCAAACGTGAACTATGACGTCAAAGTCCAATTTTGTAAGGTTTTTGCGAGCGATATATGAACTATAAGTTCTCAGGGCTTCATATCTGAAAAAAAAAATATTTTGCGTACAATTTGAGTTTTACTCAATGCTTTCCAATGACAAAGGAAAAACTTATAGGTACTCTATTCGACCAGGACACTTTGACCTTGTCACAGTGAGTTAACTATACTTTTGACATTAACAACATGCGTCACCATGACAAGGTTCTAACGTCGGCCCGAATGTCTTTGATGACTGTACAGAAACGCGACAGAGTTCGGCGGAGTAAATTTCATAAAAAAAAATAACAAAAAAAATATTTTTGTAAATTTAATGACCTGCATTAAATTGGGAAATCATTTGACTGTTTGTACCCATCCGTTTTGGTTTATCATTGTTAAGTGCTCATTTAATAATTGTTTGTGTATGTCATGACGTACCTTTTCGGAGACACAATTTGACACTTAATCTTTTCACTGTATGACACATAGTTTAGGTATATAATAATTAATTTGTTGATAATTTTAACAACCTATATCTAAATTATCGTAATTTTATTTTGAGAAATACATTATTTAAATGTAAAATCCAGTTAGGCATTTGATCGAAGATCAGAAACTTCAGTTTAAAGTTAACGTCTTCGTCAACGAGCCGTCAAACTAAACATAAACGTCACTTTAATCAAATATGAACTTGAGTGGCCTTTGTCAATAAATTCAAAGTCAAACTATCTTTATATTCAATTTAGGCTTTTACAAGCTCTTATGAAGTTCAAGGAATCAATCTACCGGTTCGGAAATACCTCTACTGGGAAGAGACGGCAAGAAACTCGGTGAGGTATGATGTTTCGACAACAGTATACGTATAAGTTAATAATGATGTCTTCAGTTTTATACAAATCTAATTATACCAAGGTAGGTACGCTCATCGAGACCCAGGGATCGTCGGAGGTCAGAGTTAATTCTAAGATAAAGTCTATATGGTATATCGCTTAACCATTGTCGAATGTCATTCTCAAGTATTCGCTGTTAACAGTGAAGACACTTTTAACTCGATAAAAGACTGAATACTCCATAGTTTAAGCGAGCCGTGAAAATCCGCGTCAAACTACGTTCACGCTGAAAACGGAAAATCTCCGCTACAATTTTTAGAACATCCCAAATGAAATAAGCAATATAATTATCCAAAATGAAAAGGAAATTAACACATGGTTTTGGACAAACAAAACTACCAACAAGCAACAAACTCGCGTATACATCTCTTTCTGCCTTACGAGCGCCGCTACAGCAACAAGCGAGACAGCTCGCTAGCGGGGTCTTATATTATTAATGGAAACGCGGGCGTGGCGAGACAGACGTATTTGAATTTAGGAAGGAACGACAGAGAAAGACGGCTGTCCTCAAGACTGGCCTCAAACAAAACAGTAGATAGGGGGGATTGTTATACCTATGTATAGAAGGGTACAAATATAATGATGATTATAAGATGCAACTATCGCGGAATTGTTTGAATATACTCACGGTCTTTATTCGTTTTGGGGTAGGCAGACATGTTTATAACACTGCTTACTATCTCATATGGCAATATGTTATTATAGGTAATAGTGTACGCTAGACGCGTATGACACCTGGCGCCTCATTCGGGCACGCTAAGTGATTCTGTAGCGACTCGTAAGCCAGATTACTCATCTCGCTCTTACGCATTACGCGTCGTGCGGAAGAGTGGGATGAGAAATCTCGCTTACGAATCGCTACAGAATCACTTAGCGTTCCCGAATAGAGGCGCAGAACCCTTTTTACATTTCAAACGCAAGTCCGTCCGTTAGATTATCAAAAAATATTGAACACGTATTTTTTTCTTTATCAAAACAATCAAAATTGACAAAGATAACGCGCATCAAAGTTCGGGAGTGGGGGCTCATGACGTCACTTAATAGTAAAAAGTGTGCAAAGTCGTGACGTCACGCGTACACGCACTATCTTCGTAATTTTTTGTTTAATTGACATAAGAAAAAATAGTTTTTCAATATTTTTTGATAATGTAAATGACGGACCAAATCAAATTTTTCAGGAAACTAGCGTAGGGCGTGAATCATGGCGAATTTTTTAACTTTCACTACTGATTCCTTTTTACACGAGTTTTAATAACTACCTTACAATTTTGTGTACTTATCATAATCATGTATACGTCCACTGCTGGTCACAGGCCTCTCATAGTGAGTGGGACTGGGCAGTAGGCCCCATGCGACTCTGGTGCGGAGTGGGGACTTAACACAATGTTTTCCTACCGTAATGCTCGCGGTAAAATTTGATATTATCAAATTCAATGAGGAAGGGAATTGTACCCACGACTTCTAGAAAATAGCGCAGAATAATTTTTTTTTTGAATATTCAATATCAATTACCAAAGGCTTTCCTTACAAAGTTCACGAAACACTACCGCTACAAAAAGTTGCCGTAGGCAAGAATGTTTTTTTGTTATTACTGTTTTCTATATATATTTTTTGGAGTTTTACCACTAAAATCACTAGACATATCGCTCATCGGCGTGACGTGGTTTTTGATTTATATCTTCGTTCTGCCAAACACCCGGTTCTCGGGTCGTCTTTTCGTAGCAAGTGTTCATTACAAAGCGGAAGGCTAAAATAGTTTAAGTAGCATTAAAAGCCGCAGTCGGTTAATAGCACTCTTGAAAAAAACTCACAAAAAAATACAACAACCTGTATGTTACACTATATAGAGAACGTTCGTTTTTTGTAGCATCGATTATTCGTCTGCGATTAAAAAAAAACCGGCGCGCAACTGTCTTTTCATATACTTACGTCAAACTCTTGCACCATTGTATTTACCAAACCATTTTGCATACGGTATTTTCCAAGGGTGATGCATATACAGGTTGTCCATAAACTTATCAAACTTTCATACCGATTTTAAAAGCTTATTGTATGAATTCAGAATTTTAAATGATCATCAAATCATTGTATTACACGTCCTGTTTCATAGTTCGGATTAAATGAAAATCTGGAGCATTTTCAAAGTTATTTGTTTGACGTCGAACATTTGTTTTTACTGAAAAATAAATAACGTCAGAAACATTTAACTGACGTATTTATCACCTAATGTTTCATTGACGCAAGATAATGGGCCGTAACATGTTTAAATATGTCATTAATATGTCTTTACGTTCTTGCAACATACATTAATAACCCGCGGTCCTACTTATTACGAGCGTCTACCCGCCGAACTCAAATCAGAAACATCTGATGAAGCATTTAGGCGCAAACTAAAGAACCTTTTATTGAATAACCCCATATACTCAATCAATGAGTATATGGAATTGACATTTAATTGAGTCTAAATTATTAATCGAAATTATTATTTTGTTTTTATGACTGACTTTACTATTTTTATTTTTATTATAAATCGCTTGTTATTAATATGTGATAATTGAATTAATGTTTTGATAGTGTTGTATTATTTTTTGGTTTTAATTTAAATTGTTTATTATTAATTTGTGATGACTTATATTCTATTTTATTATTTAATGATTTGACGATCTCAACTTTGAATTCATATATTTTGACATGTACTGAATATAACGTAATTTAATTTGAGAAATAATTAAAATTAATCTAATCTAAATCATTAAGTAAAAAATTGGAAAAACGTGTTTTAATAAGAGATAATTTATCAATCTTTTCATGTATGATATCGTATTTTGATTTAATTGTTTTTTGCGAATTGCTTCACTTTATATCTTTTTTTTTGTTTTGTTTTTGTTATTGTTCGTTAGCGTTACGTACCGTTTTTTTATTAATTTTTTTTTTTAATTCTTCCACGGCGTCACCAAAACCGCGAACTGAAGAAATCCTGTAAAAACTAATCGTAGCTAATTCTTATTATACAAGAAACCAAAGTCCATGAACATATATTTATGACAACAATTTTTAAGAGTAAAGATTTTCTTTCAGACTATTGTAATGTAGGTATATGGCATATTAATAATAAATATTAATATAAATTACAGGGTGATTAAAATTTAAATAGCAATAACTTGGTAAAAAAAGATATCTATGTTACATAATATTTTAACGACGTGTTTGTATTCGTGAATATTTTATTACTATGTCTAATATAATAACCGTCATTTTATGCTTTTGATTTCATTTTATTGAATGCTAACCCGTTTTCAATATATTTTTAAGGCAGTTACTTTTAAGGTACCTAGTTACTTTTACTATTTCGATAAAAAAATGAAATAATACATAAATTTTTTATTGTTATATTTTTAGTAGAACGTTATGATTATTACTGATTTAACATAATATAGTAGCTAATGACAATAAAATATGTACATGCTAGAACAAAACAAATTTTCTAAATAAATTTAAACTTTGAAAGTTGTCTTAATCTAACATCATGTTTATTTTTAAATAATTATAAAATTCCAATTTATTTCCGACAAATATATTAATTCCTAAAAGAAATCACTTTTTTAGGGTTTCGTAGTTAAATTTATATGTCCGTCTATCATAGAAAGCATAGCTATCTTTGTACAAGAAATAAAAAAAACAAGGAGAAATAAAAAAAAAATACGGAGCCTTATATTTGAATGTTACAACTGGCTATTTATTTTATTAATAATCTTGAAAAAATGGTACTTATTTAAAGAAAAACTCAGCCAATTTCCCTCAGCACATTGCTACGGGCTACCGATCGTAGCCCGACGGCGACCGCTACGCTTCTACGCCGTAGCAACGGCCGTCGGCAAAAGCAAACTATCGATTGAAACTCATGTTTTATAAATCAGAATAAACTGAACCTTATGCCTTTGACGCAAGTGTTATTACGTCAAATCAAGCGCACACAAAACTATAATCGGTATTATTATGACAATTAAATGCTTGGCTACGACGTATTTTATTTTTTTATTTTTTTATATAATTATTCAATTCAAAGAGTAATCCGTATCAAGACTAAAATGATTTTTAAGATACATTTGAAAGGAAAATGGTCGTATTAAAACGTATTATATTTTTACGGAAACATTAAATTGAACATGGTTGTAAAGCGGATATTGACGTTTATATCTTCGAGCCTCGTTCCATTTCACTCATGTTTTTCTACATGTAAGGTTAAAAAAAATATAATAAAGTAAAAAGTTTTAAAATTAAAAGAAAATAAGTTCGAATGTAACTCCCATGCAAAAACAGCATACAATTAATGAGTTTATTTTTGAGTCGTAATAACTATGTGCTTACTTTCTGAAAAATACTCATTATAGGCACTGTCGAACAAATACGAGGTAAGGTAAGGTGTTGTATGCCTTTCCAATTAGTAAGTCTTTCGTAGAAAAACTGTCTTCGGGCCTTAAAATTTTTCTTACAATCAATCTATATCTCATTTACTTTAGAACAACGCAATCTCCATTATCACTAAGCCCAAAATGTTATTTGCACAAGTCATTTAATATTTAAAAGTTTATGAATACCAATTGACCAACCAATTGAATTCCTAAAAAAGTCCAGCGCCCTACGTATATCGCAAAACTTTTAACAAATAGGCGAAATAATAAAAGTGTTTTAACAAATAGCCGAAATAATAAAAGTGTTTTAACAAATAGCCAAAATAATAAAAGCGTCTTTTAACAAATAGCCGAAATAATAAAAGTGTTTTAACAAATAGCCAAAATAATAAAAGTGTCTCTCAACAAATAGCCCAAGTAATAAAAACCGCTTTTAACAAAAAGCCGCCGCAACAGAGTGCCCTCAAACAATCAAAGTGCGATGATCGCCGTCGGGGCCGACTCGTGTAATTTATGGCCTCTGTAATTTTGTAATATTGCAACGTTTTTTTTTCTAATTGGTAGCGGTTTTGATTCAGGTTTTTATAGTCAATAACTGTTTATTTCGCAGTTAAAATGTGGGGGTGTTTAAGTTTTTTTATCGTGTTAGGGAGGAATGCATCAACACCACAAAAACATGGTTTAATAGACGATACTATATAAATGAATCAATTTAATATGGAAGCCTTTTAAAATCATATCTAAAGAACCTTTATTAAACTCAGATTGGGTAAAGAATAATTTCTTTAAACAAAATTGTAAATCCTTTTATTCTTTGAAATTAAATAGATTTATAAATTAAAAGTTAATTGTATTTATTTACTTAAATGTATGAAATTTAAATATAAATATGAAGATCTTATACAATAGAAAACTACTAGCAAGTACTAGGCTTAAATTCAGGACCTAAACCCACATTTTGTAAATCTTTTGTGAAAACCACTTATTGTTTTTAATAATTCGATTTAATTGCATTGAGAAAAGTATAATAAATATAGCTAACAGTTGCCTATAATCATAACATAATATATTTGTAAAAAAGAAGTTCCCGTGCATTTACAAAATTTACAAAATAATACACACTAATTTAAAGTGATTAAATTCAAAATGTCATTTGAAGATTGTTTGTTTGTTTGTTCATAGTTTTTAACAAGCGGTTTAAGAAAGGTACCCGTTAAAATCAAATCATTGTTCATTGTAATCGTAAGACATTTAAAAAAATACGGGTCGAATAGGTAGCCTCCTCCTTTTTTGAAGTCGGTTAAAAAAAGAAACGTTAATTTTAAATTTAAAGTAACGGTAAAGGCGGGTGGTACATAATAAGAAGAATATAAATATACATATAAAAATAAAAAAACGCAAAACAATTATATTTGTCCAGCGTACTATACTTAGGTATTGTTGAATAGGCGAAAACAAAAATATCGATGATATTATTTAGATACATATATAAATATATTCAAAACAGTTGAATACCTAATGTGTTTTTGTTATTCTCATTAATATCTAAAAATATGCATCATGGACCTGGTTAAAAATTCGCAAATACAACAAAAAATAAACAATAAAAAATGGAGCTCCATTCAATCGCCAATGCAGTCGCCAGCTTTACATATTTATAATTATTAAATATCGCATAGCAATCATTAATTATAACGACGACGAACCTGAAAAAAGGGTTTAGTATTTTGTTTATATATATATATATTTTTTTTTTTTAGAACCGATGAATCACCCGATTTTTTATCCGTTTTTTAACGCGTGTTTTAAAAAATCTGCTCTTAAAGTACTTACGGATGGGTTTGGGACGCACCGCCGCGGGTCGGGGCTCCTGTAGGTCGGGCTGTACCGCCCCGGGAAGCACCCAGGGGGGCCCATGAGCCCCCCTCCCGCCTTCATCTTCTCCGGGGAGTACATTGCACATGACCCCCACGGATCGTCCTCCAGCTTCAGCACCTTGGAAGGTGAGTGATACTGCCGGTCGAAAATCTTGGCTGATTTTATTTCACGGCTAATAGAAACGCGGACGACCGCTCCGCCGCCGGACTCTGACCGACTGCCGAGTGAGCTGACGTCACGTCAGAGGCCACGCCCACCCCCCCTCCCCACGCATGTTTACGTCGTGCCGAATTACTGCATTATATAATTGGTCCATTCACTCGCGGCTTGTGTTTGGGAGGTTTGTATTTAGCGTAAGAATCAATACGTGTGTGGCTGGCTTTAATTATTTTTGACAATTGCCGTTCGCTCTAGAGTTCACGGCAATACAGTACGTCGCACTAGTAATCAGCCAATGAACTATAATGGTGTACCTTTTTCAAAATTTCAATTCAAAATATTTAGTACGCTCGCTTGGATCCAGACAAAATATTACCGCTGACGAGTGACACTTGATGACGCTTACATATTTAGTGATGTAGCCGTGTAGAATCGATATTTTTAACGATTATCAACAAAAGTCTCCACAAAAAATTTAATCGATCTTTTATACGATTTACATAGCGATGACAGATCCATTCGTTCGATGGTAAATCGTAAGTTCTTCACTTTCGACGTTACGTTTCACGCTGCGCACTTTTGAGGCTATTGAAATTAATAATTTTAATTTTACTCCTTCCTTGTTTAATGTGTTTTTATAAATATAGTTTTAATAACAGTTAATGCTATTTTAAGAGCGATACCGTTTATATTTTTTTCCGTTTAATGGCGTCATGCGTTAAAACGTTTCATGCGTGTAATAAAAAAAAAGTACCTGTCAGTGATACCATAACAGGAAACACTACCATATAAGGTGGATTCAGCCACACTTGTCTTATTTGGTAAACAAGTTTCTAACCTCAAAATGTGCAATTTATGGGGTGGGTCCCGTTGGCCTTAACTATTTGCATTTAGCCTTGGCGGGCTTGCCATTATTATTGTTAATTCAATTCAAGTCGTTGGCAAGTAAATTAGGTATCGTCGCTGTGTGTGCAAGGGGTCATCCATAAAGTACGTCACACTAATTTCGTGATTTTTTGACCGCTCCCCCGTCCTTGTCACAGTTGGTCACATTTGGGAGACCCCCCCCTCCCTAGTGTGACATCACATATTTTGCCATTTTACACCTAGAAATTATTAAATTAAAACATTTTTTCGATAATAGTTTTCAAATTTCGCATATTAACACTTAGATGTGTTAGATTTTGAAATGTGACGTCACGGAACTTAGGACCCCTCCCACCCCTTGTCACACAATGTCACACTCCGTTGACCCCCTCCTTAACCTTAACGTGTGACGTACTTTATGGATGACCCCCAATACAACGGAAGAGCACTTTGTAAAAACCGCGCATCTGCGTTTTTTTGCGATTTCACAGGAACAAGAAAAAAACTGACTTAAATGACTGATATATTCAGTTTTTTCTTGTTCCTGTAAAATCGCACAAAACGCAGATACTCGGTTTTTACAAGTTGCTCTTCCGCGGTATTGCACGCGCAGCGACGGTATACAACTATACATCTCTCAGACTGTGTTCGTTATGTCCATAGGTGTTAGTTACAATTAATTAGAAACTAGTTATGTTAGTTTTTTCATTTTTTATTAATTGACTGTCAAGCGAGGTGACGGCCCACCTGACGGAAAGTGGTCACCGCCGCCCATGGACATCTGCAACACCAGAGGTGCTGCCAATGCGTTGTCAGTCTAGGGGGGATGGGGAATGTGGTAGGATGGGGATGAGGGAATAGGCCTCCGGATCTCGTCACTCACCGTACGAAACGCAATAGCAAGCTATTACTTTGCGCCGATATTCTGTGAGAGTGTGGTACGCCGGTCGAGTCGGCCCATTCCAACAGAAATCATCTAGTGAGGATTACTGTTTGGCTCTACCACTACAAAAAACCAAGTTTATAGACCAAGGAATTTTGCTACCCAGACAAAATACAACGAAGGTGCTCTGCTCGCCAAGGCTAAATACAAGTAAGGCTAAATTGCAAATTTTTGGATGAAACATCTGTTTTATCCTAAATAAAGCAAACCTAGGCCAAAAATTGTCAGTGACGTCTCACATATAGTCTCCGGTTCCTTTATTTGTAAGGAAACAGCGGTTTTAGCCAAAAAAGCTGCATTTTGAGGTTAGAAACTTGTTTACCAAATAAGACAAGTAAGGATGAATCCACCTTACTATACAAAAAAAAGACACAATATTTCAGTGATAATTACATACCTAATATATTGCTGTGCCTAACAGGGCGTTTGACGCTTTACCGTGAATGTTTTTTAAACAGTGTAGGTTATATATTATGTGAAATGCAATAAAGATAAGAATGAGCACGCAGGCAAGTCGTCGGCGAGCGAGGGGCGTCACATGGCTGTTTGTATAATAAAATAAAACCCACTTTTTCTAACAAATGAAAACAAATTCTACATTACGGTGGAAACAAAAACTGTGAAAACCTTGCCCAATGTAAAAAGAGCGGTGAGAGCCATACAAAATGTATAGCCGTCAGCGCTCTTTTTACATTAGGCGAGGTATACAGACCTGTCAATTGTTTAGCTATATTCAATTTGGCAAACTAGTATTATTGTACTCACATGAACTTAAACTTATTGAAATAAATTATGATCTTTTTAGGGTTAGATACCAAATGTTGAAAAAAACAGGAATTATACAATCACTTTGTTGTTCGTGTCTAGGCCAGAGGAATTTCGGACAGAGAACTGGTCGATTCGTACCTAATCAATACATATAAAAAAGTACCGTGACTCACTTATAGACAACGCACAGCCTAAACAGGCAGTCCTAGAGGTTTGAAATTTGGAGAAGACATTCCTCGAGTACCCTAGAGTTGCACTAAGGAGGGATTTTTTGAAATTCCATCCCTAAAGGGGTGAAAAGAGTTGATAAAGATTTTATGGAAAATACCGCGTGCGAAGCTGTGGCGGGTCCACTATACATCATAACCAAAGAGCCGGTAATATCTTTGGGTACATGTTCGTTTCTCTAGATCTTTACATAATATGCTAGTGTACATCTTAGCTTTAGCTGGACAGAGGACAGGTTGCTTCAAAGATCTCAAAAGGACTCGACTCAATACAACTGCATTGAACAAGTGTTTTAATAAGGTTTGGTGCCATCTATTTTCAAGTTTATGAACTAAGAAGAACTACACCATTTACCGCGCTCTATTGACGACGTCTTAGTTCTTGTGACATAAATTATACCTTTCCTCAATATAATAAGAACTCTGCTGTCAGCAATATTCACTTGATACATGTATACATGATCACTCCAATAGTAACCACGTAGAGCCAAAACTCCTGAACCGATTTTAATGCCTCATTTACATGCAGCCACTGCCACTGCTGCTTGCGCTGCCAGAAGTAATTCCCTCATACTGCTTTCGAAGGCAGTGGGTGCTTACATGCTGGTTCCTGACTCACTGCGCGCCGCAACGCGAGTAGCAGCAGGAGCAGGAGAAGTGACCCATTTACATACTCGCGCTGCCCACCATGTTCCATGTTCCATGCCCACTTCCCTGCTCACTTCGGCTGCATGGGCAACGCGAGTGGCAGCGGCATGAGCAGGAGAAGTGACCCATTTACATACTCGCGCTGCCCACTTCCATGCCCACTTCCCTGCTCACTTCGGCTGCATGGGCAACGCGAGTGACAGCGGCATGAGCAGGAGAAGTGACCCATTTACATACTCGCGCTGCCCACTTCTATGGCCACTTCCCTGCTCACTTCGGCTGCATGTAAATGAGGCATAACAAATGAGGTATCAAACGATTCAAGCAAAATGCGGTTGTCATAGGGCAAATAGTACAAAAAGTTGTACCGAACACACGCTTGGAAGCGTGAAGGAATCATGATTATCTATCATCATATCACAATATCATATGACGACGCAGTAAGCCCAGTTAGTAGTGACCCTGCCTCCGAAGCTTGTGGTCCTGGGTTCAATCCCGGTAAGGGTAAATATTTGTATGATGAGTACGAATGTCTGTTCCTGAGTCATGTATGTTTTTATCTATATAAGTATGTATATCGTCGTCTAGTACTGGGACTGATCAATTTGTGTAAAGATTGTCCCTTGTTTAATTTATTTATATCATCAGAAAGACGTCTACTGCTGTAGCTACGTGGCCATCCTCAATGACAGCCGCAGCTGCCGATCTCATGCTACTCGCATCCAGAGGAGTCCCGCAATTTTCATCAGGTCGCCAGTCCACCGTGTGGGTGGTCTGCCCACGCTGCTTCTCCCACGCGGTCGCCACTCAAGAACCCATCAGCTGCATCGACCATCTTTTCTACGAGCAATGTGCTCCACTGCCACTTAAGTTTAGCAATTCTTTGGACTATGGCAGTTACTTTAGTTCTTTTGTGGATCTCTTTCCTTATCCGATCTTGCAGTAAAAATAAAATGGCCAAAAGTGTTCCAATAAATCTTTCCAATAAATCTAATCACACATTAGTCACATTTGTATAACCACAATACTTATTTAATTTGCACATTCATAACAACTAGTTGTCACATTCACCCTCCATTATTATTTAATAGGGTTTAATACTCATTGTTCCGAATATCCCTACAAAATCCCGTGCAGCCCCCCAAATAGCATTCGCATAATTAGCGAAGATCATAACCCGGCAAACGTACACGTCAAAACAGGAGCAACCCCAAACATATTCCAAAATGGCGCAACTACAAGCCGCGTGTATACGCTTACGTCGTTTTTGCTTAGGGTGCTAAGTAATTACACGGCCGGCCGGCAGATGGCGTTGTTTTTAATTTTTCGATTTCGGCCCACAGTTCATAATGCATGAAGCTTTTATCGCTCGTGTGGTTCCTTCGGGACTTTGTATGCGGGGGTTTGGGTTGCGAGCTGTAGCGATTTTGCTTAGAATTATATCAAAAAGCCATACGATTCTCTAACGTGCGCAGCGGCTGATCAACGATGAGGAACACACAGAAGTCATAGCTGGGCACCAGACCGTTAATCCGTTAATCGTTAATTAACGAGGTTAATATTTCCAGTAACGGATTAACTTTTAAGTTAACTTTAAAAATGGTTAACGGACTTATTAATTTCCGTTAAAACAATTAAAGCCCGTTAATCGTTAATTAAGTACCTACTATTTGCCAAAAGGACAACGCACGGACCGCGCCTAGGTACGTTCGGGCCGGTAGGCGGTCATCGCGCGCAGACCCTTCTTTTATAAATTTTTCATCTCCAGCTAAACTTCCATTACCAACACTAAAAAATATATATAAGTAAATCAGTATCGCAACGACACAATGCAATTTCTATAAAGAGTTAACGATTAACGTTACAAATAACTTCCGTTAAATCTTCCGAAATCTAACGATTGAACGTTTACTTAACGAAGTTAACGGATTAGCGATTCTCATTCATCCGCTGGCGTGCTGGCGCTGCGTACGTACGAGAATCAGACCACAGGTTATAAAAGATTTGTGACTGGAATCTGTGTTATCTCTGCAATCAAATGTAAAATCACAACAATCAAATCGGCTGTGACAGACTGACAAACAGACAGATAGACAGACAGACACACGAGTGATCCTATACGGTTTCCGTTTTTTCACATATTTTTGCTTTTTATGAAAATGAAAATATGTATTTATTTTGCAAGTAGGCCACACGGGCTCTTTCACATGTCTGAAGCTACCAGCGCTTCAAAAGGTAACATGTGCCGAGAAGAAACGCCGCAAGAAACTCAGTAGTAAGTCTTTTTTCAACTTTAAAATTACATTTTAACTATAACTAACACATAAAAAGTGCAAAAAATAAACCTAATGGGCACAAATTAATTATAGTAAACAACTTGTAAGGGAGACGTATAGTCTCCGCGTTTGGACAAGTAAATTTAAGTGTTTTAGAGATGTATAAAGTCTCTAAGGGTCGTAATAATAAGAATAATAATTAAAACAAAGAAAACATCTAAATTGATTAATCTAGATGGAGATGTGGACAGTCTCCACGGTCAAGTATAAAGATGGAGATGTAAGGTCTCCAAATATCAAAAAACAATCTGAAATATAACATTTCATGTTCTAATAATACAATAGTAGATTGTTGCACCAAGCAGAAAGTGATTCATTATTGCGCCGAGTGTTGGTTTGGAGCCCGAACGCTAGTGAGGGCTCTAAAAACACGAGCGCAATAACAAATCACTTGATGCGAGGTGCATAATCTGCTTTTCTTTCTACTACTGCTAAAAGTTGGTAAAAAACGTAAAGGTACAGTTAAACCCAACTAGCGAAGTAAAAACGATATTGGCACCTGTTATGACGCACCCTTAGAATTTTTATATAGCCTATGACACTCGCACGTTCTCCTCGAATCTTAAGATACCCTATTTATTAAAATCGGTTTATTGGTTCTGAAGCTAAAGTCGAAAATCCAAAAAAATTCCAAGAATTCTTGTATCTAGTCTATTAATTGTCATATTATGCCAATTTTTTTTTAAATCTTTTTGTAACCCATACTATCTTATCAGCCAGTACTTTGAACATAACATTTTAGACGAGACAATCACAGTTCGATATGACCGCCGATATGTGGCCTGTTTTTTTTTTTTTGCTAACTGTAAGTCCACAGAAGAGTGGTCGGCTGTCTCGTCGGACTGTGAATGGGCGGATTGGGTAACTGTTGGTGTAAACTTCTTGATCAACCACCCAAATTAAAAAAAAATACAAAACAGTGCAATAATGAAATTTGTATGCAACTTTATTTGCTCTAGAGCAAATAAGGGCTGCTTTGTGCTGAGTATTTAAGGCCATTATGATGAAATTAAAGCGTAGTAGGAAGAAAATATTATTGGCTATTAAGCCAAAAAGTAAAGGTCAATAACAGTTTATTAAGGAGACACAATAGGAAACGGAGACAGCGCCAGGAACCGACACACAGACTCCCGGACACTACGAGGTTACACGGTTGCGTTTCTTGGCCTCAGAGCTGGCCAAGCGTCTTTATCCTTTAAATAATCTTCAACTCTATAATATCCTTTCTTAAGCAGCGAATCTTAAAGTACCGTTTAAATGGATTAACAGACAAGTCCCATGCTTCTAGGGGAACTTTGTTGTAGAATCTTATGCAGTTCCCCAAAAAAGATTTACTTACTTTTTTAAGGCGAAACTTAGGAACAAGGAGCTTATTCTTACTACGTGTATTAAAATTATGGACATCAGACACTTTCTTAAAACCTTTAATATTCTTGTGCGTATACAAGATCACCTCATAAATATACTGTTGATCAAGAAGAATACACCACCAGCTACCGAATCCGCCCATTCAGTCCGGATGGACAGCTGACCACTATTCTGTGGGCTTGCTGTTAGCATCACGTCGTCCACATGTCGGCGGCCATATCGAACTGTGATTTCCCCGTCTAAAATGTTATGCTCAAAGTACTGGCTGATAAGATAGTATAGGTCACTAATGGCCGAATTCACAAATGCCACTTAAGCATTTGATTAGACATTAAATAGTTAAATGTCCCTCAACTAGTTGTCAACCGATACAAAAACGTCATCTTTACACGATACAGTGACGTTTAGTCACTTAAATTAAAGGACAATTTGAGTGACGTTTAGTCACTTAAATTAAAGGACAATTTGAGTGGCCTTTGTGAATTTGGCCATAAAAGGTTTAAAAACAAATTGGCGTAATATGAAAATGAATTGAACAGAATTTCTGTGAAAATTTTCGGATATTCTACTTTAGCTTCTGAACCACAAGGCCGATTTCAATAAATAGGGTATCTTAAGATTTGGCGAGAACGTGCGAGTGTCATAGGCTATATAAAAATTCTAAGGGTGCGTCATACCAGGTGCAAATATCCTTTTTACCTCGCTAGTTGGGTTTAACTATACTTTTGCTTTTTTTACCAACTTTTTGCAGTAGTTGAAAGAAAAGCAGATTATAACATCAAGTAATGTATTTGTGCTTGTGTTTATGAAGCCCTCACTTGCGTTCGGGCTCCAAACTAACACTCGGCGAAATAATGAATCGCTTTCTGCTTAGTGCAACAATCCACTATAGTTATTTATGCTACAAGTGAATAAGCAGCTATACTCATGCCGTTGCGCCCCTCAAACCCCTTTGATACCTTAAAACGTTTACTGCGTTGCTACGAGTAGCTACCTTCACTTCACAAACGCAAACTTACGTGGTACAAATAGTTATTGTGTATCTCAATTTCAAGGCTTTCCTCACATTTATATGCCCTGCGCACGCTCAACCAGGTAGCGAATGAGATCGATGTCTTATGTTGTTCTTCTAACGAATTCACAAAAGTTACTTTGTTTGTGTTGTGTAATTAGGTACTTACCAACTTAAATTAATAATGTGCTACACTATCGAATTGGGTAAACTGTAAGGATAGATGTAATGTGGAAATAAATAAATAAATAAAAATAAATAAATATTTCTTAACAAAAAAACGTTGTAACCGGCACCCGCTTCAGCCTGTCACTTACGTCGTTAATTTAACCGCGGTACCCTTTTAGGGTCTTGCATCTGACGTGATACCCGTACAACTGATCCACTATACATATAGTACAAAAATAAACGTGCCTACGTTCTTATGTAGCTGGGTTAAAGGCTATATTTGCTTGCATCATGTGTCCCATAACATTGGTTTACAGGAGTGGTGTCACTCAGCGAGCTCGATTAAAAAAAACGTGAAGGGTTTGATAAGTTGCAAATTTGTTTTTGCGTACTATAGGAGAGGTTTATTCGCGCATAAATATGTTTATCTACACCCACATCATAAAACCTCCATAGTGTAATCAAAAACCGTAGGAAATGACCACCATTTTGACAACCAATTAGGTAAAACGAGTGCTGCAATGTTATTCCCGTATCGTTATTAGTATAGAAATGAGATTAAATTTGGAACAGCTGTCAAAACTCAAGTGGTCTCTATTCTAGTATCCATAGATATTAAAACAGTTATTGATACGAAACGTCAATTCAGTATGTTTTTTTTTAATATAAACTGCACAACATTTGATCTCGAGTGACATGAGAATAGAGACTTCATTCGTTTGTCTATGATTTAAAAAAAAATGGTCCTTACGGAGGATCGAATTGCCGCCATTATATTGGTGTTTTGCTGAACGAAAGTAGAATTGTTGTTGAATTGAATAGAAAAAGTTGTTTGTAATTTACATTTTAGTTGAAAATATGAATAGTTGTCTTCTCGGAGTGTGTGTGATGTGAAAATGCGCCGGATATCGGAAATATGCAGCCACGATTGCAACAAATAACTTTTTGCCAGAAAATATTGTTTCTGAACCCATCATGGAGGATTTATAATATGTGTGTAGATAAAGTTATGTATGCAACTCTGCATAATTTGGCCTTAAAACACACGTGCGATCTTATTATGAAACTCGCTAAAGCTCGTTTCATGAAAACCGCACTAGTGTTTTAAGGCCTATCATTATGCAATCGTTGCATAAACTACTATTTACTAGCCGACAGCGCAAACAAAAGAGGTTGACGAGTTTCTATGTATGTATGTATGTTTGTGCCCGACATAATTTGCTAGGCGGAATGCAATGAATAAATTGTTGTTATATTTATTTGTGCATCGAGGGACATAACAAAATAAATTGTTTTGGGCATGGTTTTGAAATTATCTAAATAATTATTGTCTGTGGTAAACATCAGGATAGTTATCTGATGGTTATCCGATAACTATCAATGCTGTTTCTTAGTTATGTCTCTTAAATTTTTGACTAAAAATTAAAACACTAAAATCGTGTGTAAAATAAACAAATATAAGTATTAATTGCTTTGTTAAGTAGAGTGTAATGTCTTTAGTTTTCGGCATTCTCGTTCATCACAATTTCTTAACAAAAAATAAAAAATAGAATGAAGTTCTACTACCACTTCACGTATATGGATACTCGCGAAGCAAATCTAGCGTTTTGTATTTCCAATTATTTTTATTATTATCAAGATAATTATAAAGATAATTATGGATTACTATAGGCAAAATGTATGGGCAAAAAACTTTTCCCAAAGTATCAGATCCCAAACTATTTTACTCAAATTATCATTTGGCAAAAAATCATTAGTCAAATCAGCTTATCGCAATTTCACATTTAGCAAAAGTATTTTTTGACAAATAAGTACTTACGTAAGGGACACAAGTTAACCCTAACCTAGCCTACCTCTTACAAAACAAAACGATGTTAAATGATAATTTGACCAAATGATAAAATGCGAAATGGAAATATGCTAAAGATTCGTTTGGAAAATGAAAGTACTGCGACAAGTTTTTTGGGAAGTAAAATTTGGCGAAAAGTATTTTGCCCAAAGGGCAGTACACCGATAATTATCAATGATAATTATCACTCCATACCCAGGTTTTCAGTGAGAATTCCAAAAAACACATACGTGTTTTTGGCATCGTTTTAAATAAGCTTCCTCACGATTATTTTCTTGACGGATATACTCGTAGCAAATGTCAAACACAATTGCGAGCCGGAATGCGAACCCACGACTCTGTACGAGAGGCTACTCGTTGAACTAGTAGGACCACTGGTCTTGCTGCACACAGTACTGTCATTCTACTTTCAGGCGTCGTCCTAATGTCTTATTTACATGCAGTTGAAGTGGGCATGGAAGTGGGCAGTGCGAGTATGTAAATGGGTCACTTCTCCTGCTCCTGCCGTTGCTACTCGCGTTGCCCATACAGCCGAAGTGAGCAGGGAAGTGGGCATGGAAGTGGGCAGCGCGAGTATGTAAATGGGTCACTTCTCCTGCTCCTGCCGTTGCTACTCGGGTTGCCCATACAACCGAAGTGAGCAGGGAAGTGGGCATGGAAGTGGGCAGCGCGAGTATGTAAATGGGTCACTTCTCCTGCTCCTGCCGTTGCTACTCGCGTTGCCCATGCAGCCAAAGTGAGCAGGGAAGTGGGCATGGAAGTGGGCAGCGAGAGTATGTAAATGGGTCACTTCTGCTCCTGCCGCTGCTACTCGCGTTGCGGCGCGCAGTGAGTCGGGAAGCAGCATGTAAACGCCAACTGCCTCCGAAAGCAGTATGCGGGAATTATTTCTGGCAGCGCGAGCAGCAGTGGCAGTGGCTGCATGTAAATGAGGTATAATAGAACGCGATTGCGCGATCATCGCTACTTCGTGCGAACTTTGTTCATACGGTTCGAACAAACATACTGATGTCGAACAGGTGTCCTAGATACATAATTGATTGCAAGAATGTCAATAAGGACATCTGTACGACATCAGAATGTTTGGTCGCGCGGTCGTGCGAACAAAATTCGCGCGAACTAGCATTGATTGCGCAATCGCGTTCTATTATACCTCATATACATGCAGCCACTGCCACTGCTGCTCGCGCTGCCAGAAATAATTCCCGCATACTGCTTTCGAAGGCAGTTGGCGTTTACATGCTGCTTCTAACTATTAGGATTAGCAACGCCTCAGTGCCTAATTTTGTTTTGGATATTTAAGGGTAATTTTTAACGAATTCACAGATATATTTAGGCTTATTTAAGTTTAGTCAATTGTCTTTCAATGTCTTTTTTACTATTTATAAATCTTTATATATATAATTCTTCTGTGAGTGTGTATGTCACTGAACTTCTCTCAAACGACTGGACCGATTTTGATGAAATTTTTTGTGTGTGTTTAAGGGGATCTGGGAATGGTTTAGATTCACAAATCAGGCCGGCAGATGGCGCTGCAGTCCGTATGCAGGACAACGTCTGACGGGTCCGCTAGTAAATAAATAAATCAGGGGACAATCTTTCCACAAATCGATCTAGTCCCAAAGTAAGCTGTAAAGGCTTGTGTTATGGGTACTAGACGACGATATAAATACGTATATAGAGAAATAAATACTTAAAATACATAGGAAACATCCAAGACTCAGGAACAAACATTCGTGCTCATCACACAAATATTTGCCCGTACCGGGGATCGAACCCGGGACGCTTGCGTCGGAGGCAGGGTCACTACCAACTAGGCTATCCGCGTCGTCGATTTACATGAATCTCAATCATAAAAATTCAGGAAATGCTAAAATACCTAGATTTTCTTGCTCAATTACCCCTGCGTTACCAGTCTCCGAAGTCCCTACAAAAGAATTTGAAAATTGAATTTATGGACTATAATAGTTTGAATGTGATGATAAAGACCATGCATTTATATAATATCTTAAGAGCATGTTAACATATAGACTAATCCCGTTTGATAAAAAATACCTTTGAAATATGCTGGGGAAAACATTAGTAGGCACTAAAAAGTAGAATGGCTCAGTGCACAGTGTTGCACTGTAAACA
Organism: Tortricodes alternella; assembly: GCA_947859335.1. Taxonomy (NCBI): domain Eukaryota; kingdom Metazoa; phylum Arthropoda; class Insecta; order Lepidoptera; family Tortricidae; genus Tortricodes; species Tortricodes alternella. The sequence continues at coordinate 2,228,666 of OX401970.1, forward strand.
GTGTATATAAACTTGTTCTGTTCCGTGACTTGCCAAACGGACAGTATTCTACAGATACATATATACTATAACTATATGTTTGAAGTGTGAGACAATGATGCGAGGGCGGACCTCCGGCGGATGTGGCGGGCCCCTCCGGAAGCGCCCGAGCCTTTCCGAACATGTACAGGTAGCAGAAAAAGTAGGTGATTAAAATAAATAATAATTAAACAAAAATAATCTAGCGCGAAAACGGACAGACTTGTCCACGAGCAAGGTACAACTGTCGTCATTCATTTCTTCTCGAGCGATAACTCGTATGCTTCAGAGAGTTGTAAAATAAACAGTGATCGGCAACACCCGTGCCATACCGCGGGATTCAAAGAGGAAATAATAATATGGACATGACGTGATTCGCAAAAATTAATAGTTATGTTATATGTATTTGTAAATAGAAGTCAGAATATTTAATAAACTCATAAAATGTATCATTTACATTAAAAAAAGATTGATACTCTTTAGTTTTATTTTATACTGCGTAAAATATTACGTGCACTCATATAAAATTTGTAAGTGTTAAAATATAATCATTTGAAGTGCATAAAAACCCTTTTCCCTACCTGGCTACTACTACCTGGCTGTCAAAGGTCACTGCTGGAATCCCGGGGAATATCCATATTAACATAATGATTTAGGTCATTGACACCAAATGGCACTAGTCGTGCCGATCACTGATCATGAAGCCTCGTGAACGTCTGCTGCGGTGCCGTGGGTGGGCTGAAGAGCGGTAACCTCCGTAGGTAAATAAAAAAGCTGCCAAGTGCTAGTCGGACTCGCCCATGAAGGGTTCCGTGATTTTTGACGTATTAAAAAAAACTACTCACTAAATCTCGTTCAAACCAGTTTTCAGTTTCAGCTTTTTTGGAAGTGGCTCTCGCGCAAACTATTCACTTTAGAAAAAAAATATATTAGAAACCTCAATATGATTTTTGAAGCCCTAGTCAACGATAATCCACACGTATGGGTTAGATGAAAAAAAATATGATATTCTGTTCCAAGTCTGGGGAACCCTAAAAATGTATTGTTTCTTTTCTATTTTTGTGTGATTATCTTAATGCGGTTCCCAGAATACATCTACTTACCAAGTTTCAACAACGTAGTTCTTATAGTTTCGGAAAAAAAGTGGCTGTGACATACGGACGGACAGACAGACAGACAGACAGACAGACATGACGAATCCATAAGGGTTCCGTTTTTTGCCATTTTACTGCGGAACCCTAAAAAGTCGGCTGACTATTATGGTCAGAAATGGTCCGACATGTTTCTGACCCGTATGGAATTCTGCAGGGGTTGAGCGCGGTCGCAGTCAAAGCGACTCGCGCACTGCCCAACGCGCGGCCCACTGTGGCCCAGCTGAGTGACTAAAGCAGTGTTTATTTCTAGTGTTAATAATGTCTCACGAAAGTTTGAATTTGTATACGTCGGCTGGTCATCAGTACCATTACCATGAGTTGCGCAAACCGCTCTCGCTAGCGTAAACTTTTTTTTTTTTATGTCAGTTGACTGGCAAACGAGCTGACGGCCCACCTGATGGAAAGTGGTCACCGCCGCCCATGGACATCTGCAACACCAGAGGTACTGCCAATGCGTTGCCAGTCTAAGGAGGATGGGGAATGGGGATGGGATAGGGATGAGGGAATAGGCCTCCGGATCTCGTCACTCACCGTACGAAACGCAATAGCAAGCTATTACTTTACGCCGATATTCTGTGAGAGTGTGGTACTACCCCGGTCGATCCGGCCCATTCGAACAGTAATCATATAGTGAGGATTACTGTTTGGCTCTACCACTACTAAAAAACTATCGCTCGGTCCCTTTTACTTGTATCGGCAACAAACAGTATTTCCGATAGCGAGAACGGTTTGCACAAACTCATGGTAAGGGCTCAGAACAGCCGACTTTTTTTTCTCAATCGGGAGGGAATGATTAAAAAATTGTTCTACGTGCGTGGGAGGTTACCGCAGCTCAGCCCACGCACGGAACGCAGCCGACGTACGACGCACGAGACTTCACGATACAGCTCTCTGAGGCATTTTACGAGTAATTGCCCGATTGGGAATTGGTCGCGACAATCCGTTGCTGGCTCACGGACTATTTGTGCCTGTTCTTTAACACGTTTTTATTAGATTCACTTGTAACTAACAATGTAATAAACTCTTAGAAATGAATTTTAACCTACTTCTAATTGTTGTAACGATTTGAAACTTTGCAAGTTTATGCGATTCGGAAAATATTTTCCTAAATAACTTCCAAACTATTTATTTTAAAATTCTAAAAAAATATAAGTATTTAAGGTTCTCACAACAAGTCTTTTCATTCGATTTCTCACACGATATAGTTAGCAAAACTTTTGTTTTTAATTTTCTAATTTACCCCTCAAAAGTGGCCCCTATGTTTTAAATTCATTTACATATTTACTTTATGCGTTCGCTATGTTTCAAATTCATGTATTTACTTTATACGTTCGTGTTGCGACTTACATATTATGTGTACCAAATCTCAACTCAATCGGTCCAGTAGTTTCGGAGAAAATTGTGAGAGACGGACAGACAGACAGACGCACGAGTGATCCTACAAGGGTTCCGTTTTCCTTTTAAGCTACGGAATCCTAATAACGATGCTTGTAAAACATTGTTCAGATCACGAATTTGCTGTCGGTACAAACAAACTGGGCGAGCTGAAACTGGAAAATATGTAGCGCTCTCAATTAAAATCATAATTATAATTAAAAGCAGACGCTAATCCCAATTACCCAACTTCCACCGTTGTTTTATTCCTGGCAACCCCTTTATTACTTTGTAGCTTGATAATCACCCGGCTGCTGGAGGGTTATGATTCGCAATCTATGTAACTTTAATTTTTAATAAAGTAAATAGAATGCCGAAAGGGAAGAGAGGGGTGTTGTTATTTTACATAGTGTCTCCCACCAGCCACCGAATTGAGTCGCATCATCTTTTACAACCGACTTCAAAAGAAAGATTTCAACCCATTCCTTAACTCCCGACGAAAAAGGGGTGTTATAAGTTGCCTTTACTTATCTGCCTGAGCCGGAGTTACGTTGACTTCATCCGTGAAAAAAACAGATATCCTAAACTTAAAACTAAGCATCGATAAGCCTAGCTATGTAGTTAAAATAAATCTATTAAACCGTTGGTTCACGATGAAAACGAGGGGTTCTATAGCGCGGAACCCGTTAAGCGAAGTGTTCCGTAACGGCACGAGTCGCCACGTGCCGCGACCACCGAATTGATTCGGACCGATTTGCTAACCACCGGACGTCAATTTGGACTTACAAACGCATTTAATATGTTTTTGGGAGTGTGACGGGTGACAGCGTTTCCTTGAAGCTTCGGAAATAGTTTGACGACGGGTAAAGAACGCCGGATAAAAATTATTCTTATTAAAATACCCGATAAATCTTTGGCCGAATTTTTGATACACCGCATTTTCTTTTCGCATATTGTAATTCTTGTCAAGTCAGGACCGTTAACTTTTGAGCATTGTTACAAACCTAACCTAATCTGCCTGACAGATATAAGATATACAGAAAAGAAAATACTTAATCTGGAAATTCGGAGAAATTAATATTTATCCAAATATTACAGTCGATCAAACGATTTCATCTACTATTTAAATGCCAAGAAACCGGTGGGTGGCCAGGTTCTGTCGTAGCGCGTTTTCGCTTCTAAGTTATGCTTGTAGCGCGTAGTGCTACGTGCCAATGAAAGAACGAATTTGCTGCCTTTTTTTCCTGGAGTAGTTGGTTCTAAACTCGCCAAAGGTTCTGAACAAACATACCTACAGTCTCCGGCGTTAAATATTGCACATCGGCAATCATCGCACAAACGAATGCGAATTTCCATGTCCATCTATTATTAGATTTATCGTTTATCAGAATTTGAATTCAGAACTAAGTACTTTATTGTTGTTTTGTTTTGATTCCAGCGTGAACTATATAGAGCTGTAAAACTGCTTTTTTTAAATATCTTTCACAATTTTTCAACATGTATAGTATACCAACGAAATTAGTACAAATATTAAACAAAATAAAAAATACTTCTTCGACTGACTTCCAAAAAAGAGGAGGTTCTTATGTTTGACAATTAGGTACGCAACTAAAATGAATATTTATCCGACGATATCCTACGACAATTTCGCGTGACTGGCCTCGAAAAGGTTTCTCTTTTTTCCTATAGATGCCATCGTACAGCTTTAAGGGATTTAAAGTTTGGGGTTTTAACAACTCTATATATATATATATATATATACTTTGGACTGGGCGCGACCGCACTCTAACGCATCTGAACCACGACTAGCAAACGTTACAAAAGTAGTGTGGGACAGAGATAACGCTCTACGTAGCCGAAATTAGCCCATTCTCTCTTTCTTAAGGTCGATGTGCAATATTTAACGCCGGGCACTGTATATACGTACGGGTCAAACAAAAAACCTCCCTATTTTGGAATACCTTAAAGAGGATTTTTACCGAGAAGTATAATATACTACTCAGTAAAAATCCTCTTTAATTTACCTAACTTGAATAGAATTCAAGGTAGGTTTTTTATATTCTTAATGGACTTTTTCTTGAGCACAGTATGTATGTATGTAACTCTTTATTGCACATAAATGAAAACAATAACATTCTGCATTTTGACATAAACAGTGTACAAAGGCGAGCTTATCCCTAATGGGATCTCTTCCAGCTAACCTTGGAGTTGACGAGAGAAGACATGCGTGGATAGTCTCACCTGATGGAAAATGAGGACGCGGCCGAAGGTGGAACGCGATGACTTTTTGTTCTTAGAGTAAATAGGTCGGGGGAGGGGGGGGGGGGGTGAGTAGAGGAAGGAAGTTGGACGAGGTAAGGCAACTGGAAATGAAAGATCATTCGTGTTCATACATTAACAGCCTGGTCTCTATTCGGCATTGCCTAAGGCCGTACGCACAGGCAGCTTGCTTAGCGCCTAGAGCCTAGGCTATAAACAAATATTCTAGATTTCTCGGCAGCGGCCGCACTGCGCGCTTGGCGCCTTCAGTGGTCTGACTCGCTTAACTGCGTATAGGTGCTAAGCGAGCCACCTGCCTGTGCGTACGCGGCGTACGCGATATTGCTTTTTTTATTTTGCAAGTAGGCCACAAGAGCTCTTTCACATGTCTACCAGCGCTTCAAAAGGTGACTTCTAAAACTGAGCAGTAAGTCTTTTTTCAACTTTAACTAAAACGAACACATAAAAAGTGCATCAATCAAATTCATTATAATCAATAACTAATAAGGGAGATATATAGTCTCCGCGTCTGGACTAGTTACTTATTCAATTGTGTTAGAGAACAAAAAAAATAATTTAAACAAAGAAACATCTAATTGATTAATCTAGGTTAAATGGAGATGTAGACAGTCTCCACGGTCAAGTATAAAGATGGAGATGTCAGGTCTCCAAATATCCAAAACAATTTGAAATATAACATTTTATGTCCTAATACAAATAATATTGGCTATTAAGAAAAAAAATAAAGTCAATAGGAGTTGATTAAGGAGAAGATCTACCACTCCCACCTATCTCTACAAGTGACATTATATTTAATAAGATCACGTCACTGAAGTATCCATTCATACGCGTGCCGGGCGAGTAATTTTAGTACCGTGTAGAGAGTTTCTATATCAAATTATAACAATTTGTTCCTACAAGGGGACAGATAATGTATTAAACCAGCGGTTAGAACGAAGTCAGGGGTCACGGGTTTTTTTTTAATAAAACAGGACCCTTAGGCATTTTTCCAATAGAACGCGATTGCGCGATCACAGCTAGTTCGCGCGAATTTTATACGCACGAACGAGCGATCAAACATACTGATGTCGAACAGGTGTCCTAATTGACATTCACGCGATCAATTATGACACCTGTTCGATAGTAGTATGTTTGATCGCGCGTTCATACGAACAAAGTTCGCACGAACTACCGATGATCGCGCAATCGCGTCCTATTAGGACGACGCCTTATAGATTCACCATGTTCGTCTGTCTGTCCGTATGTCATATTCATTTTACTCGGACGCTACCGCTGTATTAATATGTAGGTGCTTAGTAAAATTCTCAAGAAAGGGGTGGCGCTCCATACATGAAACTAGCGGGTGATAAAAAATATCTCATAGATGTTATCGAGCAGAGTATCGTTGGATAGATCCTTAAAAATTACGTGAAAGTTTTTAATTCGTTTTTAATACTTGACGAGATACGAGCTCATAAAGTTGTGAATGTGTCCCCCACCTAACTTTCAAATGGTGACATAAAAATATCTGAAAGAAACTTAGCTTCTAACAGGTAATAAGTACTATCAACAACAAAAATGTTATGGTCTGTTTCCATACAACCTCTACGAGTCAAGGCGTCAAAACCTAACACTGTACGTGGCCCGACACGCACTTGGCCGGTATTTTATAAATCATAAATGCTTTTCACAAAAATGGCACCTGCCGCATTGTACCTACCAAAGATGCTGGCAGCGTTTCCTCACTTGATTGCTAAACTAATTCGTTGAGCGAAAAAATTGCCAGCTTCGGTCTCCCGTGACGTCTATACACCTCATCGTAATATCATTGAAGAAACTAAAAACAAAGTTAAATACAGTGTCTTATTCGGTAAACAAGTTTCTAACCTCAAAATGTGAAATTTTTGACTTTAACTACCGTTTTATCCCAATTAAAGCAAACCTAGGCTAAAAATTAGCAAAGTGGCGTCTAAAATAATCATTTTATGCATTTTAAGGTTAGAAACTTGTTTACTAAATAAGACAAGTATAAATAAACCCATTGTAACATAAAAGCTTGAATAAATGTCAACTGATACATGTACCAATATATTTAAATAACACTTGTGCCAAAACTAATCTACTTGCAACCCGCAAGCACGTGTTTAATCTCCAGAGACCGATGACACTCGCCGCTTTGTTCAAGCTAGAGCGGCTAGAGCTTTGGTGAGACGCGCCGGGAATCAATTGCTTAATAACTAATTGACCCAACGAGCGAAGCGAGCGAAGCGTCTCCGTTTCAGCTTGGGAAAATATGCTTGCGCATGTCCTACCGGCGAATGTCCCGCTTTCCCGCTGTTCTCCATACAGGTCACATTACTCAACCGACTCTCATGTTTCATGCAATTACAAACTTATTTGCGGTTTTGGTAAACTGACCGCCACCTATGTCGATGTATAGGGATAACAGTTTTCCAACGGCAACGTTAAGTTTGTCGCGAGGTCTACGGCTCACGGAGCCACTAGTTATACACACATTTAGGTTCCGAACTGTTCCCGAAAGCTAAGGACCCATGAGGCCTAATTTTTTTGCTTTGTCTATATCCGCATTTAGTGCGCCAGGCATAGTTTTGGCCTGTATGAAGAAAACGTGAATTTAACCCGTGGTTTTCGTTAACTTTTGTTTCTTAATCGACACGTAACTTTGGGTGATGACCTTAATTTTGATATTTAAGCGAAGCTAATACTGATTTCACCCAAAACTACTTACGTGTCTGTGCTCGGTTCGTTCCTAAAAGAAAATATGAAGTATAACCACCTTGTTGGCAAATTTCTCAACCAGTTTTTGATAACTTTTGGGCACAGGAAAGACAAGTTTGTTTGTATTATTACGCGCTCGCTCGGTGAGGTAAAACCGTGTCAGTCCTCCACCGTCGTCAACAATTAGTGACTTGACACAAATTGTGATGTAAACTTCGTCCGATGGGGCCAAAATCAGACGCGTGCACGCCACGTGACCGAAACCCCTTCCAAAAACCAGAACGTGATACCCTACCCCGCATAAACAGCTCTACAAACCTGCAAAGTTGAGGATACCGCCGAAAATTCTCTGGGACTTTCGGTTTTACTTCGGTACTTGATTTGGAGGGCAGTAAAGTTATCTTTGTATTAATTTTCGAGAGGGTTCAACAAAGTTTGGTCGATCAGCTGTAGAGTACTTATCTTGTATTTCTATTGAGATATCTATTGTAATTTTCGAGGGTGATTTAAGTGTTTATGGGTATGCACACTTGCGCGTGAAGCGTGTGCAATGGTGCTTTTAAACGTCCATGTAACTGGAGTTTTAATGTATTGTTTTTTTATTGGTTCAGGGAAAACGCGTTTATATGAACGACAAATTCAAAACTTTCAAGTATACAGTTCGATAGAGAGAAAAGCTTGAGTAAGACATTCAAATCTCGTTTTCGCCAAAACGGCGTTTACGCCAAGTGATCCCAAAGGTGGATACGCCATGTATGAAATACTAGTTGATAAAAGATCTGATTGATATATATCTGAAATACCCTATGAAGCTATGACGCTAGCAACATTAAGATGAATCTAACGACATCTCGTTCACTGAATTCCATCCAAACAACTTCTTGGCGCGCACAAAAAATCACACACACACGCGCAGATACATGATAATGCAAAAGTACGACCTTCAATAATATACTTCTTCGGCTGTCTTTCAAAATGTTTGCAAAGTATTCAGGACAAGAATCTACTCAGCGTAATTTTGCTCCGATTACTGTTAACAGAAAGAAAACCTATGATTGCCGTGTCACATCATTTATTAAGCGGACACTTATTATTTACTCCATGATCAATAGGATCAAGTAATACTTTATTACTATTCTGTATAATAATGGTAGTTTACTATACAATCTTAAAAAGATTTTTCTGAAGTTCACGGCTCAAGGGAACTAACCTGGGGGGTTATCACGACTGCTTCGCGATTCAAAGTTATGCCTTTTAAACTGAGTCAGTATACAATACTAAACATCCGTATATTTGTATGAGATTTGATTTAAGCCGTTATCTGTCATAATAAAATTGCTCCGCAAATAGTAGGTTCGATCGTGGCGTAAAAACCAATCAACTGCGATAAAAACTAAAGCATCAATAATATTATATTTCCCTTTTGTACAATAATATTAAATTCCACTTTACACGCTTCGCTTCAAATTCTTCGTAATAGCTTCTAATTGAACGCTAAAACGTATTTTTTCACGTAATTCATTTAATTCCAGGGCGATTCTAGCCTGAACTTCAACAGGAAATTACTTGCAATTTACTGAGCCTGTAATTTGAAATAACCTGGAGGCGAAAAAATGGAAAACCAGAAAGCTCACCTTCATTGAACTTTCATCGGCAATCACAAGGCAAGAGCTTTTGAAGTTATATTACGTAACAAAGATTAAAGACTATTTTAAAATCACCTGTCTAAGTACTTTCGCTTATGGCGAACAGTTCTCAATACTCGTAAATACCGATTGTTCGTAAATGGGCCGGCTGCTAAGCACTACCACATTTCGCTTCATTGAAGTGTTGGAGAATGCCATGGACATAGCAGAGGGGTAATTATACAAAAGACCCTATAGGGCCGAAGTGCATCCATAACGACCCCACACTCTCAGATAAGGTAATGCGCGCATACGCTATATGACCGGGACCACGCTCTCAAACCATACCGGCGTGAAGCGAAGCAATTGCGTTGTTCACGGATATTTTACGGGATGTTGTTGGATAGCTCCTTAAAAATTACATGAAGGTTTAGAAAGAAAGAAAGAAAAGACTTTTTACTTCACAAGACGCACAATAATAAAACCACAAAACAATACAGAAAACCGAGGGCAGTGAATCGGTCACTGGCTCATCATAATGCTAATATATCCCAGGACTCCTGGGATATACCCCGCTATCGCTATTTCGAGACGATATCATAAAATTTATCAACTCCCGGTGAACAGACTTTACGTAACCCTATATTATTCGTTCGCGAGATATCAACGAAAATGTCATGAAAATGCCATATATATCGCCTTAAAAAGATAAAACATTTACAAGAAAAGTGTGATTCTTGCCGTTCGTGATCTGTCCTCGGAATCTCTTCCAATTGACCTTTGAGATCCACGAATACCCCATGAACTCACTGTCTAACAAAACCGGTGTTTAGTTACGAAAATATACTAAAAATGGCCGCTCTGTCGCATTACACGTGATTTTTCCCAGAAAAACCAAACATCTTGGCTACAAACATACGCTACTAACAGGCAGAGAAGCACAAAGAATAGAGCAGAAAAGTCAAAAACAGTCATTATTAACTGACGAACGCACAGGAATTCACAGGTTAAATAGAATAATAAGTATAAAAATATGCTACTACGACAACCTGTGATTCACAGCTCCAAGCTGTCCGACGCCGAGCGCACCTAAAGTGTGGAGTGAGATCCCTCTGAGAGAAAACCGGTGTACCTACCGCCCTTTGGGGAAAATAGTTTTCGCCAAATTTCACTTCCCAAAAAACTTATCGCACTAGTTTGATTTCCCAAACGAATCTTTAGCATATTTACATTTCGCATTTTATTCATTTGGTCAAATTATCATTTCGCATCATTTTGCTTTCTCATGGGTAGGTTAGGGTTAACTTGTGTCCCTTACGTAGGTACTTATTGGTCAAAAAATACTTTTGCTAACTGTAAAATTGCGATAAGCTGTTTTGACTAATGAATTTTGCCAAATGATAATTTGAGCAAAATAGTTTGGGATCTGATACTTTGGGAAAAGTTTTTTGCCCATACATTAGTAATCCGAGAAAACCATATGGCAGTGCCTGAACTGTCTCTTATCGTCGATTCTTCTAAAATCCCAGCTCATCCCAAAGGGAATTATGAACTCCGCGGTCCAACCGAATTATAACCCTTCGGGCTTAATTATGTCTTCGCTGGAAGACCTCAGAATAATTCATGGAGCGAGCCAAGTTTTATTGTGCCAAGTCTTTGTGCTGTTGTTTACCTCATGTAGAGCCAAATGTAAGAAAGGTGACCCGCCTCTTAGCGCAACCTAGAATAATAATAATATATTTTTTAGAGTTCCGTACCTCAAAAGGAAAAAAACGGAGTCTTTCTGTCTGCCTGTCTGTCTGTATGTCCGTCTGTCACAGCCAATTTGCTCCGAAACTACTGGACCGATTTGGTATTCATATGTAACTCGGTGACAGCATCACGGACGCATAATGTAAATCAATGATTTTTAAACATGGTGGCCCCCATTTTGGGGGGTAAATTAGAAAAGTTAAAACTAGTGGCTCCGTGAGCTGTAGACCTCGCGACTAACTTAAGTTTGCCGTTGGAAAATTAACATAGGTCGGATCAGTTTACCAATACCGCAAATAAATGATTCCACGTGAATCGGTTGGGAACTGCAACCTGTAGTCGAGAACAAATGGACAGACGCCGGACATCCGCTGGACATACGAAAGCATTTTTGCCCAAGCTGAAACGGAGATGCTTCGCTCGCTTGGTCGAAAAAATGTGCAAACTATATCGTGTTACATATCAAATGAAAGGGCTTATGATAAGGATTTAAAGATATTTTTTTGGAATTTTAAGATAAATATTTTGGAAGTTATTTTTTTAGGAAGATAGGTGAAAATATCCCGTCCCCCCCTTATTTCCGAAACTACTGGGTCTAAAAATTTCAAAACAAAAACAGAAAATAGTTCTTTACTTATAAATTACAGGAAAATCTATAAGAAGTCTATGGTATTTAAACGAACACGAAATTTCCCATAATGTTGTACGGAACGGAACCCTCTCCACACGAGTTTAACTCGCACTTGTCCGGTTTTTTATTTTATATAAAAAAGATACATATAATAATTAGTAAAAAACCAAGGTAATTAATTTAAATTAAAATTAAGGTTAGAATACCTACAATTTTTTTAAACAATAAATAATGAAATCATGGGACTATCTTTACACAAATCGATCTGGTCCCAAAGCTCTAAAGGCTTGTGTTATGGGTACTAGACGACGATATAAATACTTAAATACATAGGAAACATCGAAGACTCGTAAACAAGCATTCGTGCTTATCACACCAATATTTGCCCTCACCGGGGATCGAATCCGGGACCGCTAGCTTCGTAGGCAGGGTCACTACCACCACAGAACTATATCGAAGCAAAGTGTAACATTTATGCGTAGTTACTTTAATATCACGAGTGTAATTTAGCGACGGGAAGCATAAGTCAGCATCGGCATCGATTAGCACGCGGCAACGAGTCTAGGCACCGCCACTGCCGCCGCCCCGCGCCGCGCAGCCGCCGTTGTCACACAAAGATGATCTCACGACATCTTGTTGGCACGCGGGAACACACACTCTTTCCTTCTATCTCGATATAGTTCTGTGGTCACTACCAACTAGGCTAACCGCGTCACCACAATATATTTACCTCGACTGTACTTTTTATAAGTGTCTTGAACAACCTGCTATGAAATAATATATGGCATTGTACTCTCATCCGCAATCTGGTAGTGGTAACTATAGCGCATAAAACCGGTCGGTGTCGCGGTTAATAAACTTTGGTCTACGTAACAGGTCGGGAGTTCAGATCCCGCATTAGCAAATCCGTCTAACATTTGTATATATATAATCTATACATATAAAACAGTACCGTGACTCACTTATAGACAACGCACAGCCTAAACGGGTGGTCCTAGAGGTTTGAAATTTGGAGGAGACATTCCTCGAGTACCCTAGATGCAATAAGGAGGGATTTTTTGAAAGGGGTGATAAAGTTTGTAAGGAAAATACCACGGGCGAAGCTGTGGCGGGTCCACTAGTAAACTATTATGCTGAGCAGCCCTCTTAACTCTATATGTTTAATTTTTAAGAGGAGTGTGGACCTACTGGTTTTCATACAAAAGGCGATAACGATTCCCACCCGTTAAAGGTTAACCTATGTTGACCAAAGTCTAGTTCTATACGTTTTGGTTTTCTCACTATAATCAATCAATTCAATTTGATCGCTGTTTCCGTATAATCATATAAAACTAATTTCGGCGATTATTTGACTGACATACGAGCTGACGGCCCACGTGATGGAAAGTGGTCACCGCCGCCTATGGACATCTGCAACACCAGAGGTGCTGCCAATGCGTTGCCAGTCTAGGGAGGATGGGGAATGGGGATGCGATAGGGATGAGGAAATAGGCCTCCGGATCTCGTCACTCACCGTACGAAGCGCAATAGCTAGCTATTACTTTACGCCGATATTCTGTGAGAGTGTAGTACTACCCCGGTCGAGCCGGCCCATTCGAACAGTAATCATCTAGTGAGGATTACTGTTTGGCTCTACAACCGAAATGCCGTAAGCAGTGGGAACTGTATGACACGGACAAAGCTAGTACGTACATATTTTAATAATAGCGATAATACTTGAAAGTGTAATATTTTAGAGTTTACTTTAATTCTATAAGGTTGAGTATAAATAAATGGTCTAGAGCTGAACGGCTATTATTTACCGGCGTCTGACGGATAGCCGTACTGAAGCGCAAGAGATGGGCGTAAGCGATCTATTAGATCATACCTCACCATATATTTTATGTATGTAAATACAATGTTCCTCTGCTGCACTGGGAGTGAAGAAATAGCATAGAATGCGTGCAGATGCTTATCATCCTGGCATGACGTAAAAGTCGACTAAGGGACGGGTCCTCTCCTACATGGTGGACTATCTGTATGAGCGATGGGCTGATCACCTGTCACCATACGGTTCATCATACCATCTTTTGACTAATTAATCGAACGTGGCCACAAGTAGTCTTGTGGCTCTGCCCACCCCATCAGGGATTTCGGTCGTGATGCTATGTATGTATGTGTATGTGTAAATACAATGTTATGGTACGAAATAGCGACGCAGCTCAATTACACAACACAATTGGTATCGGTTTTGCTCGAAACGCAAACCAATTTAGTCATCACTCGATGTAAATAAGGGTACAATGGGTTTACTTTTCGCGAAAGCGATACCAATTTTTGTTACGTAATTGAGCAGCAGTTTGGAGCCCAATGAGAATCGCATTAAGAGATCGTGGTAACCCCCCCGAACCTAAAACTGTTTTGATTTATATGAACTCCAAAACTCGCTAGATGAGTCGCTAAGCCATTTTTGTCGCTAAATCTTTTTTTGTTGCTAGCACTTAATCAAATGTCACCATTTCTAACGACAAAGTCGCTAAATTGGCAACACTGGGAAGGGTCAATACCAAGTAGGTTAACCGCGTTTTCATTTAGTGGCAAAATAATAAATCATAGCAGTACCGACGAGGACAAGCCGCTATCTCCCGTCACTTGCAATGCAAATGCAATTTACAGAATGCACTTACCAGCTCCGCCGAGAACGCTGACACCGCGTTGTATCTAGTCTGACCACGACCTTATTAAAAACCAGTTGCAAATGTTTTTAGAACCTTAATAACTTTAACTTTAACTAGATGGCGAAGTGCTAGTGCAACTGCCATCTATGCTAAAGATCGCGGGTACGAATCCGAGTGATGAGCACGAATGTTCGTTGTACCCATAACATAGGGAAATCTTAGTTTGGATTCTGGCCCCCAATTCTGGCTGCATTCGAGATAATGTCGATTGCGAGATTAAACGTCAGATTCGTACAGTTCTGTCAAACGACTGTATGCACTGACGTTTAATCTCGATTGTGAAAATAGTCTAACTGTAAAACTTAGCAATAAAAGTTGTAAGACGTACATAAAGACTGGTGAAACGATCACGCCCGTAATCTCACGTGAGATTGTTCAAGATTTATTTTAATTTATATTGGAAAAACATGTATTATTATTGTATACTGTTTCTTGCAGCTTAAAAAATTAGGTGATGTTTGCCGATGCTCCGATGTCTCCCCGACGTGAGATTGGGTGAGATTCGGCTCGACCCCCTCCCCCCTAAACGCCTCACGTAATTAATGTATGCCCCCTCACTTCCGAATCATACCAACTATAACGGTATTCGTATCTTATCGAACTAGCAATGCATTTCGGCATAAATAACGTCATCTGTAACAGAATGCGCTTGAACAAGTTACTACAAGCAAAAATTAATTACTCAAGATCAAAATACAAACTTACCCTATCCACTCAACTTGATCCATCTGGTAACGAGATATAATACACAATAATCGACTACACGCCCTATAGTTTATAACTGCAGCTTCCCACAACCCTAATTTGCATCTAAAACCGAAAAAGCATCTTAACACAAGCGACAAAAGCTGATTTTTACTTGACACTGACACGCGTGATCGACAACTTTAGTAAATCCCTTGTGAAAAACGCCAGCGCTTCTGTTGCTGTACGCTCAAGGGTTAGTTTCGAATGGGTTTGAGTTAGCAAGTTGCTTTGCTCCGTCGGTTTGCAGGACCATTTGTCGGGTTCGAGCCCCCGAAATGTTTTTGGTGTTTGTCTAATTTTATTGTTATTTCAATTCCATTTGCTCTATACGAGGGGTTCGCTAATCATTATTTTGTGTCGACGCTCATTGTTCGTTGATTATCGATCTGAATGTACTTTTAATGCCTTTCATATTTGAACAGGGCCTCCAGATTTTTTACCAGTATCAAATATGCTTGCTGGCTCTTCACAGTAGAGGTTTTTTTAAAACAACCAGCGGTAGATGTTACTCCTTGGTGTTCATAAGAGCCTGTATTGTTAAGAAGAAAAAAAACCGAATTCAAAAGCCCTTTGAAAAGTATGAACGAGAAATACTTACGGAGAAATGAGAATACTTCACCAAATAATGCTTTTGGGACGCAACTAGTTGTTACAGAAAAAACTATATTGCTATATGCGTGCCTCTAATATTTGAGGAGTTCCATCGATTCCTCACAGGCCCTCTCATCACACCTCAATTTTGACCACAACGGTACCAACTTGGGAGGTAAGCGCTACCGATTTATAACCTCCTTTTTTGAAGTTGGTTAAAAAAAGACTTCTCCATATCGGTTTCTAAATGATGGAGTTCCGAGCCAACATACATACTTACTTAAAAAAACCGGCCAAGGGCGAGTCGGACTCGCGCACGAAGGGTTCCGTACCATTATCTTTAAAAACGGCAAAAAAATCACGTTTCTTGTATGGAAGCCCCCTTAAATATTTATTTTATTCTATTTTTTAGTATTTTTTGTTACAGCGGCAACAGAAATACATCATCTGTGTAAATTTCAACTGTCTAACTATCACGGTTCATGAGATACAGACGGACAGACGGACAGACGGACAGCGGAGCCTTAGTAATAGTGTCCCGTTTTTACCCTTTGGGTACGGAACCCTAAAAAACTAACAAATTGAGAACCTTCTCGTTTTTTTTAAGTCGGTTAAAAGCCTAAATTGAATAAAGAACATTTGACTAATAATTTGCGATATCGTTAAAGCGATGTCAAATATTATATGCTCAGCGGCCCTAGCATGCCAGACACGGGGATGAGTTAAACCCGTTTATATCTGACTATCTCTTTCGTCGGCACTAGTGTGAGAGAGACGCACCTAGAGATAAGACGGTTTAACATATCCTTGTGTCAACCTTGCTAGGGCCGGGTATTTATCACACATTAGTTTAGCGATATGGTATATGATAATCGCTTTGGTTTGCGTTTAGCTTACTCTTTGGGTCAATTGTTGAAAGCATTTACCGTTATTCGAACTACCGATTAAAATTAGAAATAACCAATAATAATTAAATTGCATTATTTATATTGTTAAAAACTTTATTACCGTTTTATTTTTACCGGTATTTCAAAATCTTCGAAGCATTTTTCCTGTGATACTTGTTAAAATAAAGAGATTCAGACAAAAAATTAAAAACTTCTGTTTTGGATTCGTTTTGGATTGGATATTTTTTGTAAAGCGAAGATAGTTAATTTTTACAGATTTATTAATATAAGTATGTCAGGAGATATCAGTGGCGAAGCGTGAAATATTTCCTAAGGGAAGCCGGAAGAATTAGAACCGTACGTGCGAGTCTGACATTTATTTAGAGTAACATGGACTTCACTGACAGCTAGCTGTAGCTTTCTAGCTTGGTAAAGCCGTCAGGAATCGGCTTGTAGGCAGGCTGCGCCACTGGGAGATATCCTGACAGGTAGATTAAAAACGGATAAAAACCGACTCAAATAGATTTGGGTCGATTTTTATCCGATTTTTAATCTTTATTATAAACTACCATCTACACTATCATCCTACGCAAGTGCCGGAGTTTTTTTTTTAATTTTATTATACGCTCTTGTGCCTATTCATATGATAAACCAGAACAAAAGCCCCAACACATTATCCCCTTTAAAAAAATCGGTTCACTTTGCGCGAAACAAGATCGCAGTGGCAAAACGTCACTCGGGCGCCTAATCAGATATGGGACAAGCAGAAATTGAATTAGGGTGGACTTGACCCTGTAGACACCCTACTCTAAAACCAAGCTTCAATTAAAAATGAACCTTAAAGTAAAAAGCGTTAGTATCAATTTCTACTGCACCGCGATGGGAGATGAAGGCGACTGAATTTGGATTTTGTAATTTTGCAATAAGGTTGAGTTTCAAATGGTTGGTTCTGATTTTATGTTAAGGGTGACCATCAATACGTATTTGTGTCTAATAGCAAAAAACCAACAGATGCAAGCATTTCACGGGTATAATAATGTACTTAGAAGGATTTACGAGCTTTGATCTTGCTGTCAGGTGACCGGGGAACCGACTGCGGTGGCGAGGGGTTATGCGTTTCATGGATTTTTGCTATGCTTTTGTTATGTTAGAGTTCGTTTGCTCTGATTTTACTTCTGCCACTATTTTAAGTTTACTTTAATAGAAACAATAATCACGTAGCATTAAGAATTGTATATAAATGATTTTATCTACACCCATATCATAAAACCTCCATAATGTAATCTAATACCGTAAGAAATGACCACCTTTATGACAACCTGTATACTGTAATGTTATCACAGTATCTATTTTAGTATCGTAATGGTTATAACGATACAGATATGAGCTACAAGGCGGCGCGCCGCCATCGCCGCAGCCAAAGGGGCCCCATTGTCGCCGTGTCGCCGTTTATAATATGTGTGTAGATAAAGTTATGTATGCAACTCTGCATAATTCGGCCTTAAAACACGAGTGCGGTTTTATGAAACGAGCCTTTAAGCGAGTAACCGTTGCATAAACTACTATTTTATGCAAAAAAGTTTGACCTTTAATATTGTAATAATAGTTCAAAAAACGAGCGATGACTTTATGAAGACAGCTCCCAAATCCACCGGCAGATTGTTGCCAGAACAAACTTTATAATCCGGGTAAAATACCCGTGGCGTGTTTGAGTACAAAATAAAAACAACATTTGCTCCCGTGGAGGGCGCAATAAAAAATTAATTACATTTTTAATCTACAAAAACGCGGTGTTCGGACGGAACGACTGACGCTGGAACTGGCCAGATAGTGCAAGGGAATTTGGCGGGGTAGTGAGCGTAGTTCGTCAATTTAATTACTACGGGATTTGATGTTTTTTTAGAAAAATATTAAGTACACCATTATTTAGTTCACATTCAGACATTGTCTCTCGTGTTCCCGAAAGTTAAACATTAGACGGCAGTTTGACGTCCGACGTATTTAAATTTATGATTTATTATATAAACTTGTGCTAACCGTTATAGTATATCGTATATCACTTTGATTTGATTAAAAATATTCGCGAAGTTTACAGTGAAAAGAAAGTGATTTAATATCTGACCTTTCATTTCCATAAACGATCGGTTTCTGTATCATTTGGATCAATGTCGAATATAGGCTCTGCTCTATGTTCGTAGCGATTTTTCCCAAAAAACCGGAAAGCACCGCAACTGGCTGAGAGTGTAGCACGCTACGTCGCAATGTAAGCGAAAAACAAAAAAATATTATTTAAGTATTCCACATATAAATTACTTACATTAAATTTTACATGTGTACAAAATGAGTTTATATTTTTTTTAACATCATCATCTTGTGTTGGAAATTTGAAAATTTGTTGATGTATTGTCAATTTATAATATATCTGTTGTTGGTGTACCTTAGATACATCTCAATATCAGCTAAAAGGGCTAGTCTTTTGGCCATTTATTGCTGCAATTCAGGCTATCCCCAAAAAGATTACATATTACATAACTAATGGGGACAAAAAGTTTGTATGTAAAATTTTAAGGATAGCCCGAATTTTAGCAATAAATTGCGCAAAAAACTATCGCGTTTATGAGCGCCTTAAGAGCCATCTATCGACTGAACTAACAATAAACTTGAATTGTCAACAATTGATTTGTAATTTTAATAAACAATAAAGTCTGTTTATTATTAGTCTCGTGGTTAATCCGCACGCGAACTTTTTTGTGGTTACTATACTCTTGTGCCATATCTAGAACGCTCAACTCCTGTGCTCTTGCCGGAGGCGGGCTCAGCGAGTCTAATGTGATTTTTAAAGAACCTACGATGGCAATTAGATGGTGTGCCGAGGGAATTCCCCGCAATTGCCAAATACTCGCTATGATGGGGTAGGCGGAACTGTAAATACGGTTCGAGGTCTAAAAGATAATTCTATGTTTTAGCTAACAAATTGAGTTACAATGCTAAACTCCGGAGTTTCTTCTGACTGGTTATTCAATTTTTTTTAATGTCAATTGACTGACAAACGACCTGACGGCCCACCTGATGGAAAGTGGTCACCGCCGCCCATGGACATCTGCAACACCAGAGGTGCTGCCAATGCGTTGCCAGTCTAGGGAGGATGGGGAATGGGGATGGGATAGGGATGACGGAATAGGCCTCCGGATCTCGTCACTCACCGTACGAAATGCAATAACAAGCTATTACTTTACGCCGATATTCTATGAGACCCCGGTTCTATTGCTGCAATCCTTTATTACCTCATTTATATGCAGCCACTGCCACTGCTGCTCGCGCTGCCAGAAATAATTCCCGCATACCTACTGCTTTCGAAGGCAGTGGGTGTTTACATGCTGCTTCCTGACTCACTGCGCGCCGCGACGAGTAGCAGCGGCAGGAGCAGGAGAAGTGACCCATTTACTTACTCGCACTGCACTTCCATACCTGGAGTAATGGAACTTGTAATACAAGCGGAGAGCCCTTTTCAACTTCTTTGTTCTCTATACTATATTCTATATTGTTCTATAGTGTTTCATATTCGATATTTGAATTATTAGGACATGAAATATTTTTTATCTACACCCATATCATAAAACCTCCATAGTGTAATCAAAAACCGTAGGAAATGACCACCATTTTGACAACCAATTAGGTAAAACGAGCGCTGCAATGTTATTCCCGTATCGATTTTAGTATAGAAATGAGATTAAATTTGGAACAGCTGTCAAAACTCAAGTGGGTCTCTATTCTAGTATCCATAGATATTAAAACAATTATTGATACGAAACGTCAATTCAGTATGTTTTTTTTAATATAAACTGCACAATATTTGATCTCGAGTGACATAGGAATAGAAACTTCATTCGTTTGTCTATGATTAAAAAAAATTGGTCTTGACGGAGGATTGAATTGCCGCCATTACTGCTTTCATGATGGTTTTTTGCTGAACGAAAGTAGAATTGTAAAAAGTTGTTTGTAATTTACATTTTAGTTGAAAATATGAACAGTAGTCTTCTCGGAGTGACTGTGTGATGTGAAAATGCGCCGGATATCGGAAATATGCAGCCACGATTGCAACAAATAACTTGTTGCCAGAAAATATTGTTTCTGAACACATCATGGAGTAAGTATTTATAATATGTGTGTAGATAAAGTTATGTATACAACTCTGCATAATTTTGGCCTTAAAACACACGTGCGATCTTATTATGAAACTCGCTAAAGCTCGTTTCATGAAAACCGCACTAGTGTTTTAAGGCCTATCATTATGCAACCGTTGCATAAACTACTATTCAAATTATTATTATTATTTTGATATTTGGAGACCTTACATCTCCTTCTTTATAGTTGACCGTGGAGACTGTCTACATCTCCATTTAACCTAGATAAGGTAATCAGTTTAGATGTTTCTTTATTTCTTCATTTTAATTATTATTATGATGACCCTTAGAGGCTTTATACATCTCTAAGTCACTTAACTTGTCCAGACGCGGAGACTATACATCTCCGTTATTAGTAATTTATTATAATTTTTTTTTTTTAATTTTTAGTTAAAACTCTAATGTAAAGTTGGAAAAAATAGACTTACTGCTGAGTTGCTTGCGGCGTTTCTTCTCAGCAGATATCACCTTTCGAAGCGCTGGTAGATTCAAACATGTAAAAGAGCCCATGTAGCCTACTTGCAAAATAAATATTTTCATTTTCATTTTCATTTTCATTTTATTACAAAGACTTCGGCTTGTATTACAAGCTACAAGAATTTATGCAACAGGCCCCTGCCTATTATAATTATAATTAATAACATATATACTGACGAACTGAAGACCGCTATTTGACTTTCGAACGCTCAATTTCAAAAGCGTGTTAAAAAATAATAGAAAATAGAACGTGTTTTTTTTTTCGAATCAAGTCAAAGTCAATGGTTATTAGTTATACAAAAGTGCACAGTTGCTTTTTAACCGCGTGCTCAATTTTGATGACCGAGCAAGCGAAAATTAGAATCCTGAGCGTTAGCGAGGGAATCAAAAGAGCACGATGTGAAAAATCTTTGCACTCGAGTGCAACACGTAACTTTTCATTCCACTTCTTCGAGGAAATGACTAAATGCAGAAAAAAATTGCGCATTATTAACAGTTTCAGTCAATTCTGTTGGCGTCAAATAAACTTCCTCGTCGCTAGAATTACTCATTTTAGGTTTTTCACCTGTTTTCAAGTTTCTTGTTTTTAACCTAAATGTCTTGTTCTTAAATTAAAAAGAAGGAAGGAAGTATTAACAAGAAGGTTCTGAGTCTGGGTTTTAAACAAATTAAAAAAAGTTGTATAATAAATTCGGCACCATAGAGGTAGAAGTAAATAGGTTTAATGATGTTTTGAATTCGCACACTTAGCGCACACGATGTTCTACATTCAATTTACTTTATCCTCTAGCGGATAAAAACGGCTTTTGCACTCAGATATCGAAGAGCAAAAATACTGTTTCCGAGATGGGGGAATGGAAAATATTTTTATTCAACTAAGACATCACGTTTTTGGCGACAATTTAAAAAATACCCTAAAATCGTAACTTCGGTGAAAAAGTTAATGATGCTTTAATATTCATAGAAATGTAACCCTAACGGCTGGTTAACAGTTAACAGTTAGTTAAGTTTTACGCGTGCAGTATTACTCTGGAGGATAAACTTACCTAGTTTAGCACGTGACAAGTTATAAGTAAATCCATTCATTATTAAATGCATAGAGCTGTGCTAGAGGCATATTCAATTCATATTCATATTCAACGTTCATTATGACACTTATGATACTCGTATAAACATTTTTATAAAAAAATGGTAGGCTGTAAGTAATAATATAAAAATGTGAATTTAAAAAGTTATGGTAATTAATTCTGTAAAATCATTATATTCTAAGCTACCAATTGATTGTATACCTCTTTGGTGAAATAATGAACTATTGATTATTACATTAAGACCTTGTTACATATTACTTCATGCAAAGATTTATGATTTATGACCTCGCGTTTTAGTGGCGTTTTATGACCGACTAAAGTCTGTTCGCCGAGAGTTGATAAAAAAAATTAGGGCTCGTTAACTCATTACAAATAGCGGTCCGCTAATAATTTTTACAGAGGATAACAAAAAAATAAAAGGGAAAAATTATATCTTTTTCATAGAATATTATTATTGAATAGCCTGTATACGTCCCATTGCTGGCACATCATCGGATGACGACCACGACGAAGTCTCAGAGTCGGAGGACGAATCAGAGTCGGTGAAGTTTATTATGAAACGTTCAATTGCTTCGTCTAAAACAACACACGAATACCCAAACGACACACTCGAACGCCTCCGTCGTACCACGAAACAGTGCGCGCGACGGTACGCAACGCCCGTCATACAGTTTGCGATAGGTATGCGACAGCCGCCATCTCGAGACGATATCATAATATTAATCAACTCTCGGCGAACAGACTTTAGCTGTGGCCGTAACTTTGTTCGCGCTCCCTGACTAATCACGAATACTCAGGAACTCTAAACCCACAACTTTGAAATCTCGCCGGTAGTTTCCTTTTAGGGTTTAGACATCCGCTAAAACGACCCCTAACGGAGTGAAATGAGGGTTCACAGTTTTTATAAAACAAACCGCGGGCGAAGCTGTGGCGGGTAACTAGTCATACGTGGCACTGGTAGATACCATGAACATAAACACTTGTGAACTCAATAAGTATTTAAAAATTGTTAACCATACCAAATGACGTTTACTTGGATATAAATAAAATGAAAGTCGATGAGAATATTCTCATCTGCATCCTCACATTCATCCGCATCCTCGTCCTTTACGTTTCCCACCCCTAGTCGTTATGTACAGTTAACTTAGCCTTGTCATAGTCATAACAATACAGCTTTATACAGGATGCTCTCCACTTAAAATTATAATTTAATATCTTGGTCAATAACTAGCACTCCCTGTGCTATGGGTACTAGAAAACAATGCGAATACTTATATGTGTAGATTAATACATACAAATATAATTACTAAACATCCATGGTGTACAAATATTCGTGCTCGTCACACAAATGGATACCGCACCGAGTTAGCGTACCACTGGTCGGTTTCTTTACTCGTCAATTTCAGTAATACACCAGTTTACTCATTAGACAGACATTTTCCTGCTTCTTCAGTTTCCTCCTTCGCTAGTTTTGCTAGGATGTAAGTTTCGTGAAATTGCCAGTATTGCGGTCCGCTAGTTTCGTTATTTGTCAGCTTCGCTAATCGTACGGTTTACCTATTTATCAGTTAAACAATTTTGCCAGTTTGCTGTTTTCGTAATCCTTCAGTTTCCTCGTTCACGAGTTTTGCTAGGTTGTCAGCTTTGTTAATTCGCTAGTTTCCTTGTTATTAGTTTAATTTTTCGTCGGTAGATAGGTAGGTAGGTAGGTAGGTTAGGTTTTCATGTGCACTAGTTTCCATATTCGTCTGTTTCACTGGTTGCCAGGATGTAAAGATGTCTGAAGAATTCTTATTTATCAGACATCTTTATATTTATGCATGTTCGCTTTGTGTTTGCCGCTCGCTGGTGACATACTAAACTAAATGACGGACAAGGAAACTTGCGAACAAGGAAAGTAACGGGTTAGGAATATGACGAAATAGCAAAACTGACAATCTGGACTAACTGAAGGATAAGGAAACTTGCGAACCAGGAAACCAACTTAATAGGGAAATTGAAAACTTAGTGAAAATAAAGAAATTGGCGAATTCAGAAACTGTCTAATGAGTAAACTGGTGAATTCGTAAAATTAACGAGTAAGGAAACCGACCGGTGGTACGCTAACCCACCGCACCGCTACACCTAAGAATCAGTCTAAATACGGTTTTTATATACTCGAATCAAATCGTTTATTCATCAAGTTGGCCATCTGTGGGTTCTTTTACTCGTCACATAATATTAATAAAATAAAATTAATCTACCAGCGCTTGGGACAGGAACATTATTACTGAGAAGCGCCGCAAGAAACTCAGCAGAAACTCATCTTTTCAAATAATCCAGAAAGCTTACAGAATATAAAAACTTAAATATAATAAGATGAAAACATTATATACTTATAGATCTCATTTACTCAACTCACACATTAAAAATGCTCCACCATAATTGTAAACAGAATATTCTTGTGTGTGTGGTATATTATAATGTTTTCCGTACTTATGTCTGTTTCATTTGAATGAATCATTTTCCAATTCGTCCGCTCAAAAGTTACCTGGAAACATCAGATAAATGTTAATTAGTCCGTCCGTTAGATTATCAAAAAATATTGAACACGTATTTTTTGGTTTATCAAATCAATCAAAATTGACAAAGATAACGCGCATCAAAGTTCGGGAGTGAAGGCTCATGATGTCACTTAATGGTAAAAAGTGAGCAAAGTCGTGACGTCACGCGGAACTTCAACGCACTATATCTTTGTAATTTTTCGTTTAATTGACAAAAGAAAAAATATGTATTCAATTGCTTTTTATAATGTAAATGACGGACTAATTGGAATGTTTGAGGAATCATGCCTATTTGTAATTAAAAGCAACAGAAGAGACGGGTGCTTTACGCGTACGCAGTCGCGAGTAAAGTTAGTCTTACATAAATAAATTGCTCCGAAATGCATACTGATAACGAGCTACTGGCACCTTTTAGACTCAAATTAAACAGCTGTGAAAAAATATCACCCTGTACATGCAACTCTTTACAAAAGTAATTAGCATAGCGCAGAGCGATCAAAAACGATTCAAAAACATAATCATTCATTCATATTATATCAGCCATAGTATCACCCTTTGCTTAGCGAAAATCTAATCTAAATTTAATAACATTAGGGATGGTTTTCGCTAAGCCCGGGCTTAACGGAATACTTTACTTATATAGGTAAATCAGCTGCTATTCTCTAACAAATCTCGTCTCCCATTTCAACTGACAATCATAAATTGACCCGCGCACTCGTAGGCATTACGTGGAGTTAGGTACCTAGGTCCGTGGGCGATTGCGTTGAAATACAACCAAGGTCGAAGACCCGCGCGAACACGTAGTTTATACGGACTGACGGGTCAAGTTAGGCTCGCCAGTGAGGTCATTAACGAAGTTTTATTAAAAGAATCACACCTATGAGGTATTCGTTTGAGATCGGTCTGTTCCATATTTAAAAACAGAAATAGCCATGTCATTCTTTAACGTGCGCAGCGGTTAATCAGCGATGAGGGACACATTCAAATTTAGACCTAATCACTTTGCACTTACAGTCTAAATTAATAGTTTCGTTTATCCGCTGATCGGCCGCTTCGAGAATCGCACCACTGAATGCGTGTTATACAAGACCTTATGTAAAAGAGCGCTGGCGCCCATATAAAATGTATGGCCGTCGGCGCTCTTTTTACATTGGGCGAGATGTACTTACGTACACTTTTCCGTATTCACGACTTTACCAGTCCATCATAACATGGAATATAGGTAAAAAACTTAACCAAAGCACCTCTTGCATGTAATTGTGTACAGTTTACAAAAACGCATATAATAAACTAGTGTACCCGCCCGCGGTCTTTTCCATACAATCTTTATCACCCCTTCTCACCCCTTTAGGGATTGAATTTCAAAAAATCCCTCCTTAGTGCACCTCTAGGGTACTCGACGACTATCTCCTCCAAATTTCAAACCTCTAGGACCACCTGTTTAGGTTGTGCGTTGCCTATAAGCGAGTCACGATACTTTTTTATATGTATTGATTAATGATTAACATAACATTTAATTAAATTCCGAACTTTTATTAATCACCAACTAGTCTACATTTTTTGACCTCAATCGCTATTTCATGATCATTTTCATCTGCAGAAACTATTTCACTGGCCCAATCTTCCGAGGAACTTATAATAAAACTGTCCTATATTGCGTCCGTTTGTGACTCTTAACATTGATGCTTCTAACTGCTTCTCTTTAACCTTTTGACCGCCACATTCGGCTGCAGCCGTCAACGGATACAAGGTAAAAAATTCCTTGACTTAAAGTTGAAATTCGCGTTACTTCTTACACATGCTTGGCGGTCAAAAGGTTAATCGTATGTAAGCCAACATTTTTCCATTCTCCCTGAGTTATTCTACGAAGTTTCTCGTTCGCTAACCTATAAATAGACTCCATTTTCATAGAAACATTTTATAGCCCTCCCTTTAACCAAAACTTTCTGCCCTTTGGCCAAAATATTTTTCCCTAAATTTCACTTCCGAAAAACTTATCGCAGTAGTTTCATTTTCCCAGACGAATCTTTAGCAAATTTACATTTCGATTTTATTCTCGACTCCCTTACGTAAGTACTTATTTGTCAAAAATACTTTTGCTGACTGTAAAATTGCGATAAGCTGATTTGACTTATGATTTTTTGCCAAATAATAATTTGAGTAAAATAGTTTGGGGCTGATACTTCAGGAAAAGTTTTTTGCCCATACATTAGTAATCCCTCATAACTATTTCCCAAATAATAAATTTGCAAACCGTACGTTATATCCAGTGATCGGCAAGACCCGTGCCATATGGTGTCAATGACCTCAATCATTATGTTAATATGGATGTTCCCCGGGATTCCAGCATTCGAATCGGTAAAGGAAAAATAATATATTCGCATTTCAGTAAGTAGGAAACAGGGGTTTTTATGCACTTCAAATGAGTATATTTTAACAGTTACATATTTTATATGAGTGCACGTAATATTTTACGCAGTATAAAATAAAACCAAAGTTTATCAATATTTTCTTGAATGAAAAATAATACACTTTATGAGTTTATTAAATATTCTGACTTCTATTTACAAATACATATAACATAACAATTAATTTTTGCGAACCATGTCATGTCCATATTATTATTTCCTCTTTGAATCCCGCGGTATAGCACGGGTGTTGCCGATCACTGGTTATATCACAAATTTCGAATAATGGAATGTCTATCCGAACACTTCACTACTACATTCAAAATTTACTTAATTTTTTTACCTATACACGTTGAGAAATTGTTCCCAGAATTTGTATGAAAATAGTGGTTAGTAAGGCAACTTATATTTATCATGGAAATTCGCATTTTTAGTGGATATATATATGGATATATATATATATTCAAATTACTTCTACATGCGGATATAGTCCAAACAACAAAATCAAGCCTCAGGATCCTTAACTTTCGGGAACACGAGGCGACAGTTCTAAACCTAAACGTGTATGACCCAAGTACCTTAGGTACTTTACAGATATTTTAGCGGGATAAAAACGCTTTCTCTTTCTGTATGGATATAGTAGTCAAACCTCTTAAGGTGGTTTTGTAATTTCACCCCGTTTCGAACCCACTGACAACACGCCCGGGGCATCAAATATGCATAGTACGCCGTACATGGTTGTATTTTACGTGGTATTTTGTCATCTGGCCAGCCCCAGGTTACGTGACCGGGATACCCAAGTGGACGGGAATACTTGAGATATAGAAGTATTATTTTAACTAGCTGCACCCGTGACTTCGTGCGAGCGCAACCCGTTGCTGTTACCTGGAATTTATCGACAGACAGACGGATAACAAGTGATCCCTATTCCTTTTTTCCTTTTAAGGTACGTAACCCTAAAAACCTTGGAATCTAATTCAAAATAAATGGCTAAAATTATCTGAGATAGCTTCCCATAATCCCGACAGTATGTACCTACTTTTATGTCTATAGTAAGTAGGGTCAAGGCGGCAACAGTGGTTCACTTTTTTTCGAGTGATGCTCACTTGATTTTGGGGATTGCTGAAAAGATGTAGAAGGGTTAGTATTATAGTGTAACTAATGTATATTGATTATTTTAATCGATTTAGTTCAAGAAGGTAATATTTTGGAAATTAAACAGTGTTTTAAAAAAACTTATTTGAGTCACTGTGTACTGGGGGTGGGATACAGTGAATCTGCCCACAGTTCACAGTGAATCATCTATAATATAACTCTAATAATAATGCACCAAACAATAAATTTCGCATTGAACAAAAATTACTTAATAATCAGGTAACTTAAATTTGACTACTTATTTCTCAAAGTTTTAAACTTTAGACGCTTTTCTCACGCTCAGAACATTTAAAAAAAATGTTTAAAGCGTTTTTTTGTCCTTATCTGTATGTTTCCCTATTTCCACGGGGCCTTGCTGAACAAAAGGGAAAAGTAACAAAAAATATTACATCTTGTTAAATTTTCTAAATTAATGTACTTGGGTCATGAACCACTGTGTACTCATGTGATTTGAGCCACTGTGTACTAAACCGCCATTTTGGATTTAACTTATACCACGCGTCATGGTTTTGCGTTAATCGAAGTGCAGTATACGCCAAAATGACCTCAATTAAGTTTATTCCTTAGCAAAAATATTAATCATTTGGTCAAACAAAAGGTTCATGAAAAAATTTAAAGTATACCTTACCTTAAAATTCACTTTTGCTTTCGTCAAAATAAAAATACAGTCACTACACGGGTTCGTTACATAGTTGAAGCAAGCGAACTGGTCCTAACCTGTACCTATCGGGAGACCTTCCGAAGAGTGTGAGAGATAGAAAGCTATCTATAATACTTTTGAAGCAACAGCCAGTGCGCCACTGTTGTCGCTATAGCCACTGTTACCGCCTTGACCCTACAGTAATTCAAGGCTTACCTCACACAACCAAGATCCAAACAAAAGTTGGTCAATACTTGAAATCACCAACCACTATTTTAAACTTTATTTTTTTGCTTACCGCATAGGGTAGACTTATCAGCCATTTGACAACTAACCAAATTAGATTTAGTGTTGCCAGACAAAGTTGTACATTTCTACCATTGCCATGACAAAAAATATTTCCACTTGAAACTTATAATTATTTATTTCCAAATAGCGTCTTGCTTAAATACCCCGTTTTACGGTACCTTAGATAGAATAGGTACGATATTTTATCCCGGAAAATTCATAAGTTCCCAATGGAATAACTATAACTGAATTCCACGCAAAGTCGCGGCTAGAAACATATTCTTAAATAAATAGCGCCCCAAACTCCCATCTTGTTAATAGCCCGTTCACACTAACAAGGTAATTTAAGGGTCAAAGTTGTAATTAATCATAGTCTTCGCTCGCGTACACACTTATTGCGAGAGCGATTTGTTCAAGTTAACATGAGGGGGCCTGACAAGTTCAGTAAGACCCCCGCTTGTTTATAAATGCCACTCAAAAGTTTTGATGGACAGTCGAGGTCATAAATAAACATACTTTACGAAAGAGGCGAACGCTCTTACGCCTTTCACAATAAAGTTGACATTACAAATCTTTACCACTTTGTCTGCGTAGATATTTTTACCTCGACTGTACGTATGATAATGGGGAAGATGCATGAAAATCAAAATGAAGCTTAAATGATATATTTATAAAAAAATGTAAACAAAAGCATATTACAGAAAAAAACTAATATTTTTAACTATTCATTTTTAATGAAGGGTCAAAATTAGTGAAAAATATATATTGGTTTTTAGTTCTGATTTTAGTTGTTTTGGACATCCTCATCAATTGTCATTGTCATGTTTTATGTCTGCGATGTTGGTATAAAAACGGTATTTTCGGAAATAATTGCAGATTTCATTTAAACGCCATACATTTTGTACAGTCTAACGACAGCTGTGACGTCATAGCTATTGTCCATGTTGTATGGAGTGTTTTTGCGTGTGGCATGAACAGCAAACAACAAATAATGTGTTGCGTACACAGATCGGTTTCTATTACTCAGCACTTTCCAATACAAGATGAAAACAATATATGCAATTTCCCTATTATAAATGTTCTAGCTCTCAAATGACACGTCACCGAAGTCAACGGCGAGGCTAACTTGACCCGTCAGTGCGTATAAACTACATGTTCGCGCGTGTCTTCGAAGTTGGTCTTATTTCGATGCAGCAATATGGTGTGATTCTGTAACGATCGCAGCGGCTGATCAGCGGAAATGAAACTATTAATTTAGTCTGTAAGAACAATTACATTCGGTCTAAATTTGAATGTACCTCATTGCAGCCGCTGCGCACGGTAGACTCGCATGGCTGCCAAGGTAGAAGGCACCTAACTCCGTATAATCCGTACGAGGGCGCGGATCAATTTATGATTTTCGCACGAAATTAGCTCCTTATCTTTGCGAAGTTAAAATTAAAAAGTGACAGCGATATTGCATTACTATTTAACGATCGGGTCGATTGTTTTCTGTATCTTCGTCCAATGTAGGTCCTCTTTCGCCGGCACTAGTGTGAGAGAGACGAACTCAGAAATGAGACAGTGTTAACTCATCTAAAGAAACCACTTAGCCTCACTTTTAAAAGTGACCAGAGCAAGGCGCGAGGGATTTTTATTGGTGCGTTCGATCGCGGCGCCCCGCGTCTGCCTATAGCCTCGTCGCTTTAGGCTTTGTGCCTTTAATGATGGTAGCGAGGGCACCCAGCTATGCTGGATTAAACCTGAATCGCTTAGTGACCCTGTATCCCTAAAAGTCGTACCGTGCAAATATTTATTATTTATAATGAAATAATTTCATTTCTCATCCAACCCCTTAAATTTAACCGCAAACAACAAATGAAAATAACGTTACATCTATTAATTCCCTTGGCAGTCTATTAGCAAGGGTTGTTTTCATATTAAAATGATTAATGGTGCACATTTCTTTATACCAGTGTAAGCTGAGCCGTGCGTGAATTGACGTCGAATTATCGTGAAGTTTACGCGTTTTTGGTTTTAAGAGGCTGGCACACTAGCTTTTATCGCGTACATCTGTCACTGTCGAACTTATTTGTGGGTGCGAAAGGGACGAATGCTTTATGTTCGCGATAAAAATTAGTGTGCTGTGGGAGCTGAGCGTTTTAATCGCTAATCTAAAGTCTGTTCGCAAGATATGATAAAAAATATCAGGGCTTCTTAACTCATTACAAATAGCGGCCCGCTAATTATTTTTACCGATGATAATAAGAAATTA
Organism: Tortricodes alternella; assembly: GCA_947859335.1. Lineage (NCBI taxonomy): Eukaryota > Metazoa > Arthropoda > Insecta > Lepidoptera > Tortricidae > Tortricodes > Tortricodes alternella. The sequence continues at coordinate 2,260,197 of OX401970.1, forward strand.
AAAGGAAAATCTATCTTTCTTTCGTAGAATATTATTACTGAATAGCCTGTACTATCCTATTGCTGGCATATCATCGGACGACGACCATGACGAAGTCTCAGAGTCGCAGGAAGAATCAGAGTCGGGAACGTTTATAATGAAACATTCAATTGCTACGTCTACCCTGCCATTAATTTGTAAAAATCTATCATTGTCTTTTACTATATGGTACCGCCCGCCCGGCCCGACGCCGCGCTTGATAACAATTGCGTGCCTCGTACCACAAAACTGAAAACGCGCGGCGATAAGCGACGCCCGTCATACAGTTTGCGATAGTTAAGCGACAGTCGCTATTTCGAAACGATATCATAATATTTATCAACTCTCGGCGACCAGACTTAAGGGCAGTGTTGCCATGTGTACGGATTAATTCGTATGGAGTTTCAGTATTCCATAATGGATAAAAATTGCGCACGGATAGGTGTTCAAATTTTCACTTTTTAGTAAGTATGTTTACACTTACACGCAATTATAATACACAATATGGCCACAATTTAATGTTCTCACTATCATTATTCGTTTATTTTAGACATTTTTAATTTGTGTTAGCTGTCCTTCATACAAAACAGTTGTTAGGGAATACACCTAGTTTTAATTTGGATATTGACACAAATAAAATAAAAAATAAAAACATTTATCAATATTCATATTTTTATTTCCAATTTTCATACGGATTTCATAAGGAGTTTTAAACTTATTTCATGTACGGATTTTGTATGGCTTTGGTCTTGGATGTAGAGGATTTTTGTCTCTAGTGTCTGGCAACACCTTAAGGGGCTCGTAAATGGGCTAGTATTTCGGCAATTTATTGCTGCAATTCGGGCTATCCTCAAAGGTTTACTATTTCCAAGATGTCATCTTCCTGCTTCTAATTCGGAGTACGCTTTGACCACGATCCCTGATTTGGCGTGTCAGGGTAGGTACACGAAGCGACTGCCATCTGACCTTCGTAACCCAGACCAATTACTCCAAGAATTCCAAGATATTATTATTATATTTAATAATAATTCATTAACTGCGGCTAACATGCAAGACACAAATATAAGTTAAACCGGTTTATCTCTGTGACTATCTCTTTCGTCGTCACTAGTGGGAGAGAGACGCACTTAGAGATAAGACGGTGTAACTTATCATTGTGTCTTTTATTAGGGCCGCTGGCCGGAAAAACTAAGGCCAGTACCATTACCATGAGTTTACGCAAACCGTTCTGGTTATCGACAACGATCGCTTGATCCCTTTTACTTCTATCGGCAACAAGCAGTACCTATTTCCGATAGATTTCGATAACGAGAACAGTTTTGGCAAATAGTAGGATCTTAATTAAGTTATAACGGACTTTAATTGGTTTAACGTAAGTTAATGCGTCCGTTAACAATTTTTAAAGTGAACTTAAAAGTTAATACGTTGCTCGAAATGTTAACTTCGTTAATTAACGATTAACGGATTAATGGTCTTGTGCCCAGCTATGCATAAATGTTTCAAATCCATTCAATCCATTTAATAAATTATAAAAAACCGGCCAAGTGCGAGTCGGACTCGTGCACGAAGAGATCCTGACCATTATCTATAAAAATGAGTAAAAAAGTCACGTTTGTTGTATGAGAAATAAATATTAATTTTATTCTCTTTTCTAGTATTTGGCAACAGAAATACGTCTGTGAAAATTTCAACTGTCTAACTATCGCGGTTCATGAGATACAGCCTGGGGGGCTAGCGCGACATGCCTGCGAGTCGTTTGTCGCTCAGTGCGTCTCTGTCCAACTAGTCAAATATGTAAGGGACGCACTGAGCGATAAATGACTCGCGGGCAGATCGTGCTAGACGTGCTGGTGACAGGCGGACAGACAGACGGACGGACAGCGGAGTCTTAGTAATAGGTTCCCCTTTGGCTACGGAATCCTAAAAACTACAAAGATCGCTGTTACCTAATTAATCACAAAATAATTACCCCACCACATGTAGTATAAAAACAACAATGACATCCAGAAATGAAGCCTATTATAAGATCCCTACATTTTAACAAAGGGCAGTCAGGACATTAATAAAAGTTCGCCATAAGCTTGTTTACAATTTCCACTTATTTACTATTTATGTACAGTAAACATAACACAAAGGAAGTGGCCACACAGGGCTCGCTACACAAACTTTGCCAGGCCCGAATTTGACAATGCTTTAGAGTACCCAATGTGAACACACCTTTAGGTAGAGCGTCGGGGGCCTAAAATGATGCTTTAGCTCGCTGCTTTTTTAGGTGAATTAACAAACTACTCTGTGAGCTGTAGACCTCGCGAGAATATGTTTTATTTTAACGATTTCAACCCTCATATCTCCGCCATCTTAGAAAATGTGTGGTCGACTGAAATTGAAGGTTTAGGTCGAGTGTTTTTGGCGTTTACTTAAAAGTAAATAATGGGTCAAATTCTTAATTAAAAAAAGACTTAATCAATTTTGTAAAGCACAGAGCTGTCACAATCAAGTTGACGTTTCTTATTTTAAGTTCAGTGAATTTAGGGAACACACTTTAGAATCGACCCCAATATGTTTTTTTATTTAATGTGTTAACATGTAATATAAAGAATCATAGCTATTGTACAGAGCAAGCAATATTTGTGTATTTACTTATGCAGGCTGTATGCTCAATAGGCGTGTTTCCTGAAAAATTCTAATTAGTCCGTCATTTATTTATTTACATTATAAAACAATATTAAACATATATTTGTCAATTAAACAAAAAATTACGAAGATATAGTACATTGAAGTTCCGCATGACGTCACGACTTTGTACACTTTTTACCATTACGTGACGTCATGAGCCCCCACTCCCGAATTGACACGCGTTATCTTTTTTTTTTTTTTAGAATGGACATACGCTGTTAGTCTCTGACGACTTCGACAACTTCACCGGAAAGATGCGAGCAGCCTGAATGGCGCTCAACAAGGGGAGTTTTACTTAACATGCCTAAGGGCGCTCCTATTGAGCCGACCTCGGACTTAGGACGTTAAGCGGGGATATAAACAATCGGATTTTTGTGCTACAGTGCTTCGGAAAGGCTACGTTAAATCTGACTGAGAAGAAGCACCAAGAAACTCAGTCAGGTGTGTCTGATAGGTGAGAATCTACCCGGTACATGCCGGTAGCGATTGAAGAAATGTGGCCGGCCACGTGTGGAGGTGTGGGGACGTGCACGCCTCCTCCGGAGGGGACGGTGTGGTGTGTAAGGAGCTGAGCTAGTGTCGTCGGAGCCCTGCACTACAGGTGGGCTAGAGTCTATCGAACTGGCCGCAAGACTGGCCGTAATCATGTCATCTGGGTCCGACAACACGTGACGAGGACGCCTACGTCTGGGAGGGACGTTGGCGAGAGGAGTGTAATCCACCGCATCCCTGAACAGCGGGTTCGGGTGATGTGGTGCATTATCGAAATATCTCCTCGACAAATCCTTCATATACTGTGCTACAGTCGGTAAGGCCGTATCACTATGAAGGTCCCTATTTCGCATGAACCAGGGAGCACCCGTGGCTCTGCGCAAGAATATATTTTGGAGCCGCTGTAGGCTGACCAATTGGGTCGGAGATGCGTGCGCAAAGACAACGCTTGCGTAGGTGAAGATAGGACGCACACAAGTCTTGTAAATAGTCAATTTATTTCTAAGAGACAATTTACTATTCTTGTTGAGCATCGGGTGGAGCCTTCCTAATATGAAGGCTGCTCGGTTGCGAACAACTGATATATGACGACTGAACGTCAATTTCCTATCGAGAGTGACACCTAAGTATTTTGCCTCGGTAGCCCAGGGAATGGCACTACCGTACAGACTGATTGGTGCAGTATTCCTGAGGAATACGTTAGGAACTAGTTTCCTGGAAAAGAGCACAGCAGTACTCTTTTCCGGATTGACTTCGATCGCGCGTTATCGTTGTCAATTTTGATTGATTTGATAAAGCAAAAAATACTTGTTCAATATTTTTTTAATAATCTAACTGACGGACTAATCAGAATTATCATTTTTTTACCCGGGAAACATCCCTAATGTTTGAATTAGTGAATATTGTACATAAAAAACTCTTATTTTTATTTATTGTTTCCTGTAGCTACTTTGCAGCCGATTAGCTATCATCTATAAAATATTTTCTCTTTCCCCGTGTGGTAAAAAGTGTAGCGCTATTTGTATAAAAGTTACCCTAATAGTATTTAGTGTTGGCATTCGGTTGGGCCACATGAGTTTATTAGTTGGCCAACGGTTACATTTGGCCGTTGTTTTGAGGTAAGGCCTACAACCAAGTACAACCAAAGGCCATTGTAGAATTTTTAACTGAAACAATATAATGTAGAAATGCCAACAGTTTTAAACCAACGGTAGCAGAAATCGCACTGTCCCGACGTTGGTAAGCGGATGGGCGTAAAGATTAGTAGTTTATGCAACGGTTGCATAATGATAGGCGTTAAAACACAAGTGTGGTTTTATGAAACGAGCATTTAGCGAGTTTCATGATAAGATCGCACGTGTGTTTTAAGGCAAAAATTATGCAGAGTTGCATACATAACTTTATCTACACACATATTATAAATTTATTGCATTACTGCATTGGGCCACCGTTACTTAATATCTAATAGGGCCTTCGTTGTATACAATGCAGAAATGCCAACCGTTTTTAAACAACAGTAGGTAGCGGTCCATTCACAGTGGCCCAACGTTGGTAATTGGTTGAGCGTAATTTTTTATTTTGTTATATTGGTATTATGTGGGGATGTATTAGTTTTATGTGGGCAAACTACTAACTATATCCCTATTGTTGGTCAGTGGATGCCTACTAGGCTACATGTATGTATTTGTATTGTATTTGTATACATTACGTAACCGCAGCGCCATCTTACCGCTACCGCACCGTTATTGTTCCCGGCGGAGCGCGCGAAACTCCAGCAAAAGAGTACCACCTTCCACTTTATTGCTCGCAAATTGTATGCATTATTTATTTAATTTAAAAGCGAAGAAACCGTGGCGCTCTCATACGGAGAAATGAGAAAATGCAGCGGTGTAAATTGCGCGGGTTTAGGAACAATACGTATAAAGTTAGAAAATTCTTCAGCGATTATTTTTCAGCCCGTGCAAAGATCTCAAAATAAGGATATGGCGTTCAATATACAACTGCGTTGAACAAAAAACATACAACCGAACTGAGAACCTCCTCTTTCGTCGGTTAAAAAGACTTAGTTCGTCATGGTAACGCCATCTATTTACAAGTTTATAAACTACGAAGCTCTATTGCCGACGTCTTAGTTCTTATGACATTTACACAGTCTTATTTTGCCTGATTAATTGCTCGCTAGGAGCTACGAACCACAAAAAGAAACGCATGAATCAGCCAATAATGGACCCTTCCTCAATGCAATAAGAACGCCGATGTCGCCAATATTTACCAAGTATGCGATGGTGTCATCAAAAAAGTGAGCATGAAAATTGCGTTGGGCAGTTCCTTACTATAAATATTTCTATGAGCCTATGTGATTTTGTAGAGAGCGACTCTTTTAATTCAGACTGTTAGTACAAAGTCGTTAGGTTATAATTAAATAGGTCCCCGCTGACAGCTTACCTAACCAAAAGGGTCGTCCATAAAGATTCGCCTTCTCCGGGGACGCTTTCCAGGATCAGCTCAGTCGGCCCACCACCGACCTTACCGTCCTGTCAAACGACCTCAGCCGCTCCCGTACCAGATCAGGGAACGGTTCATTGCAAATTTTGTGTACGCATAAAACGGTTACACAAAATTTCGTGACTGTGCTGTTGACCGTTGAAGAGTTCCCTAGTTAGGAGCCAACCCGGAGAGCAGCTACGATGTCATGGTAAAACTTAAAACCGGCTATCATAACAAAATGCCTAGGGTAGACCGGGGACAACCGGTCCATTTTTTGTTTCACAGCTATTTGCGCCTTAACTAAAAGCGTAACGCATTAGTGTCATATACCGTTACATAGAGAATTTAATCAGCTAGAAAATGCAATGTGCAACATTCCTTATGATTAAGAAAGTAACGAGATATAGTCAATCAAACACGCCAGGGGAAAGTGGTTGAATTGACCCCGTTACGGGGTCAGTTGACTCAAATGTTTAACGTCACCTAACTAGTACTAGTAGTATATCTTATAATTACATATTTACACATAAAAAAAGGTTATAGTTCAGTTTACCTAAATTAATGATAAAAACTACAATATTCTTGAAACAAGTATCAAAAAGGATCGAATAAAAAGTTTGCCTTTAACTTTTTAACGCCCGGTTATATTCTTATTTTAAAACAAGCAAACGTTGTAATTTAAAATTGTTCATATAATAAAATACAATTTAAGTTATGTATTTCTATTAGAAATTGTAATGTTATTAGAAGTAATGACTTTATATGAAAACGTGCTTGGTTCATTTGCCCCAGTGGTTCAATTGCCCCAGTCACAATTCCAAGAGGTATGCATTAAAATTATAATTATGGAAAAGAACAACTTTTAGTTTTTAATAGACTTTAATTGACAATCAGTTTTACATTAAGTTTCAGAAACATAGATAAGGGAGCTTTTACGTGTCCAGTCGGTCTTTTTTTTCGATTACGAGACATCTGTTTTCTGTGTGTTCGTAGTGAGATACGTTCAAGGAAACGTCTGTTTCCATTAATACTTAATTGTACCAATTTGGGTTACACTTTATTACTGTTTCTGTGTTATCTCCTGAATAAATAAATAAAATAAATAAATAAATTATTACTTTGTTTAAACAATGTATCAGGAAACAGTCGCCTTGCTATAATCCTTAAAGGATGGCATATCATTAACTCTCCATTTCAGATAGTAATAAGCAAATTACAAATGGCGAGTTAAAAAAATAAATATAAGTATGCATGCATACAGTTTTAAGTAAATTTAGAAGAATAAGAATATAAAAAACAGCCTAATGCTTATTTTTCAAAATCGTTCGTTTCCTGGACCAAAGCCCCATTCAAGTTAGCAAATTTAAGTAAGTTTATCATTACAAATAAAATAATAATAATAACTTAAATTCCCTTGATGCGATATTTTTCAATTACACATTATAAAATTACGTATATAAGGGTCAGTTGAACTACCGGGGCGATTGAACCGGTTCAATTGACCCCGCGATTCTTGGACCAATCGTCTCGACAGACCTTTTAGCAAAAAATATTATTTACTCGGATTTAGGCAGCGTTGCGACCATCATTTTTATAACAACATAGGCCTAAAAGTCAAAAGAAATCAACAAAATACAAAACAGTCCAAATACACTGTTATTTTGCATAAAAATGACCATATAATACGGGCGTAATATTTACCTTGACCGTCCTAAAACTTCGTTGCCCTATAGTGCGCATCCGCGCTGGTCTACACCCGCGGCTGACAGTCAGTTACTTGCCGCGTTTTATAGGAGTGTGCTGAAGGTACACGCACATTGATAACTTATTTTGTTTCTGAGAAATCGCGTGTGGAGCACTTGCCCCGCGGTTCAATTGTCCCCGGTCTCCCCTACGCCAAATTTCGTGTATGTGGTGTTGACCGTTGAAGAGTTCCTTTGCCAGGAGCTAATCCTGAATGTCAATTCAGGTCAAGCTAACCATAAAAATGCATTGTCATCGGAACTGAACTAATATGTAAAAATTCAGCTCCTTAGGATAAGAGGAAGTGGTTCTAATTCAGCTTGCAAGATTGATCCGAACATATATACATGACGTCGCGAGCTCATTACCCTATCGCCAGCGAACTTCTCAGATTTAAGCGAGGTGAATTACTGAATTTATAAGTCCTATAACTTTGTAAACACACATCGTATAGAAGTGAAATAAAAACAAATGTTTTTATAGTAATTAGGTCTATCATTTTCATGAATAAATAAATATACCTATAGTTAAAAAAAAACTAAAAAACACGCTCCTGGCTCCATCATCATACCATCGTCACCAAGAGTAATCGGCTGTGCAATTTCAAGACCTAGTAAGGGACACGAATTTTTTTTTTAGGGGAGCCGAATAAATCGATTCTTTATGGCTTAATATTAATGCAAAGACACGTTTTTTCTTGGAGGTGTCCCTTACTAGGTTTTGAAATTGCACAGCCGTAATGTATTTGACTCGTCAAAAAACACAAAACAGCCTAAACTCGAGGAATTTACTAGTAGCCATCGAGGAGTTCCACCGGCCACCTCCTGGCTCCATCATCATACCCTCGTCACCAAGTGTAATGTATTTGACTCGTCAAAATACACAAAACAGCCCAAACTCGAGGAGTTTACTAGTAGCCATTGAAGAGTTCCACTGTCCATCTTCTGATTCCGTCCTCAGATCAACTTCATGGTACCAAATTATTGTATCGTGCTCCGAACTACATATACAAACCAAGTTTCATATCGATGCTACAATTAGAAGTAGGTTAAAATTGACTTCTAAGATTTTATTACATTGTTACAAAAGCGTGTTAAAATTAACTTTTATCTTCACCCATATCACAAAACCTCCATTGGTTAATCAAAAACCGTAGGAAATGACCACCATTTTGACAACCAATTAGGAAAAACCAGTGCTGCGATAAAGAAATAACATGACTTCTTTATCGTTTTTAGTAAAGAAATGAGATTAAATTTGGAACAGCTGTCAAAACTCAAGTGGGTCTCTATTCTAGTATCCATAGATATTAAAACAGTTATTGATACGAAACGTCAATTCAGTATGTTTTTTTTAATATAAACTGCACAATATTTGATCTCGAGTGACGTGAGAATAAAGACTTCATCCGTTTGTCTATGATTTAAAAAAAAATGGTCTTGACGGAGGATCGAATCGGCGCCATGTTGGTGTTTTGCTGAACGAAAGTAGAATTAATTGAATAGAAAAAGTTGTTTGTAATTTACATTTTAGTTGAAAATATGAATAGTAAGTAGTCTTCTCGGAGTGTGTGTGATGTGAAAATGCGCCGGATATCGGAAATATGCAGCCACGATTGCAACAAATAACTTGTTGCCAGAAAATATTGTTTCTGAACCCATCATGAAGGATTTATAATATGTGTGTAGATAAAGTTATGTATGCAACTCTGCATAATTTCGCCTTAAAATACACGTGCAATCTTATTATGAAACTCGCCTATCGGCTCGTTTCATGAAAACCGCACTAGTGTTTTAAGGCCTATCATTATGCAACCGTTGCATAAACTACTATTTTTTTATTTTTCTTAAGCTCATTGCAGAGGAACACGCTGAGGAACCCTCGCAGAGTGGATGGGAATAGTTTCCGAGAGCGGATCGAGTGCTATCCGCATCCCTTCAACCAAACTAATGTAAACAAAGACTAACAAAGTCGGTCCTAGCCGACAGTTCTAGCCGATGCCCATACCCAAGTGCTGTCCATCATTCAGATTACTAAAAGCTACGCGATAGGGGTACGCTCTCTTTCTAGAAACCACAAGAGATCTACAGCACCCGGACATGACTTCAACCACTCTCCCGCACCAACCGAGTATTAGCCATACACCGGAGAGTCCTTGAGCGGCTCATCGGCGCTATGCCTCTCTGCATCAAAAGGAAAGTCCCACTCTATATAATCTGTGCCGGAGTGCATCAGCTCAGTTATACTGCCCTTGTTCTCTACTTCGCGGGTATGGCTCGACGTTCTAAAGTATCCCCCTCCCACAGCAACCTCAGAAGTTGGAAAGAACTGCAGTATCCAACCCAACGTGGAGGAACTCTGTTTGCACCCCAGTCTACCTACCACCTACCAGTAACCTAGCCTAGCCTAGCCTAGCCCAACGTAATAAGGAAAACTCTCCTGCCGCATAAAAAGGAAATTAAAATCAGTATCAATTATTACTGATCTAAAAGCAATTTTTAATATGCTGAATTTAAGCGAATCCAAATGACAAATAATATAATAGTCATCTCTTACCACCAGTTAGCACCATTTTGTTACCTCTGCTCCATCTATCGGACGAACTGGAAACAAACAAACTTGTATAAAAGATTTATGCCACTTTTTCAAATATAAAATTGTATGATTGTAGTTTATAGCTTATTTAAATTTATGTGGTATATTTATATGAAATTATTATTGTTACAAGGATTTTTATGTTTTAGAAACCAGGTAAGTAAAATTATATTTTAGCGCCATCTAGTTTATATAATATTTAACCCTTAGATAGATACCAAAGACAGTTCTTTGAAACCAAATCAATTCTGAGCAAATTATGAACCAAAAATGATATTTTCGCATAAATAAATTATTTCCAATATATTTATTAATAGTTATTAAATAATATAATTTGTAATGCTTGACGTGACCAACAATTTTTAATTATAATAATATGTTGGCGTCTGCATGTCACGTTATAGAGTGAGTCTAGTCTATGCCCTTCTTCTAGTTTATGTTGCCAGCTCTTAAAATATTCCATAAATTGAAGATATTACTTTCCCTTATATTATATTGTGGTAAAAATATTTTTATAGAAAAATCGGATGAAGGAAATCTTGCAATGATGTTGTGTTAATTTCTTAGTTTAAGTACAAAACAAAAATGCACACGTTTCTATCTCCTTTATGCTACTTCAAAAATCGGAATTTATAACGTAACTATAATGTTTATCTGATCCGAGGATAACTTTTAACCATATTATTTATGCAATAATGAAAATTCAATATTGTGAATGCTAATAAGATACCGTTATTGAAGAATAAACATATTTTATAATAATAATAATTACGAGTCCAGTTCGGGGACCCTGTAAATCTCTGCGACTTTTGAAATAAGCATCAGTGGCCCGTTTCACGAAGCTCCACGTTACAATTTTACAAGCAAAGACTGGCAGCAGCGATGCCAGATCCCATAAATCTGCCGTGCAGTGTTACCAGTTTCTGCCTGTTTTAATTGTAACTTGTAGCCTGTGCGGGCTACAATTATTAAAAATATCCGGGCTTTCTACCCTTGTGATGGCAACACTTAACTTTTCTTTCAACACTTTTCTGTTCTCCGTCCGATTCGCCGCTCGCTTTTCGCCAGCGTGGTGTACGTCAATGCCAAAACGTTCTAATCAGATTCCCGTGATTTAATACATTCAGAAATTTAAGCGTGACTAGCACATCCATTGCCGAAAATGGATCTTTTCAAAGGCAAAGTGAGTGTTTACGCTATTGCCACGGTGTTCCTGGTAACGCACATAGCCCACGATGTACAAAGTGAGTATTTTTTCGTAAGTAAACAAAGACTGATCTGTTTTTTCCAGGCTTTGTCTGTTTGTATCGAGTCCGTGATGCTAATTATTCCGCTGGATAGATTATCTATCGTATTAACGTTTTCTAGATCGTATCTTCGCTGAACTTAGTCTTTACATGTCTAGAACAGTCGATAATGCTACGATATCTTTTTAAGCAACTGCGATGCACTATCCTGCATTTTTAATGAGTCATACTCACTTCTGACAGCACATTAAAGGCATCGCAAATTAATTGCTGTAAACATATGCTGTAATTTGCGCCCCGGTATTTAAAGACATTTTCATATTATATCCTAAGTAAAGAGTTGTAAAATAAACAAAACTGACATTCCATCTTTCTTGGGTATTTTCTCTTATCTAATTTTTATTTGCAATTTGTAATAAAGCTGTGGTTTTTACTTTTACTGATAAACAAAACTTTTCTGATTGCAACATATTTGTTGAATTATGAATGAAAATAAAATACAATAATGTCAGATTGTTAGTATGTCTTGTTTGTGAAATGGGAGACTGATATTAAATTCTCAGAATAACACATAGTACGTGTTTGAAAGTGCATGATTGTGGCAAATTGTACAAAGAATAAATGTTGGTGGAATAAGATTCTCAAATGCCTTGTGGCAATCATAGCTTAGAACTAAGCAAAGTAGCTTATGGCCGAGTTCAGAAACGCCACTTAAGTATTTGATTAGAGATTAAATAGTTAAATGGCCCTCAAATAGTTGTCACCCGATACAAAAACGTCACTTCAATTAAATATCAAATTGAGTGGCCTTCCTGAATTTGGCCATAAAACTCAGTTAAACTAGGTGGTACCACCACTACAGCCTGAGGAGTATTCAATGAAATACACTAAAATTAAATCATTTATTGCGCAAAATGGCATAGAAATTGCTTATTAACATGTCGGTTGGGAAAACTACCTGACTTAATAAAAGAAATCATAATCGGTTAGTCGTCCTTCCCTGTACTAAAATGACGATTGGGGCCCATTGCATAACTATTTGTAACTTGTGATACAAGCGGCAACCTCTTTTCAACTTCTTTTACTAGAAAAATACTTCCGCTTGTATTACAAGTTACAAGTAGTTATGCAATTGGCCCTGGGCCAATAAAACATTCTTTTCTTTCCTGCACTATGTGACCCTGCAGATTTGAGTGACACTCCATAGCAGTGGCGAAGCCTGCCTACAACTCGATTCCTGATGGCTTTACCAAGCCAGAAAGCTACGGCTAACCATCAGTGAAGTCCATGTTACTCTAACTAAATGTCAGACTCGCACGTCCGGTTCTAATTCATCCGGCTTCCCTTAGGAAATGGTTCACGCTTCGCCACTGCTCCATAGACCATGTAAGTGCAAAAGAAATAGTATTATTGTAATTTTTATGACCCGTCGTCACTTTGGATAGAAATAGATCAATACATTATGTATGTACATATAACATCCATGAATCGTCATGAACAGTAACGCTCTTCAGATAAAGTTTGCATCTTATAAAACTTGAACCCTAACCTCAGTAACAGTAAACAGTATAACAGTGCCGTTGATCGGAAAACATTTGGAATGATACTGAACCGTTTGTCAACTTCCAACTTTTTCATTAAGTAACGGCAATCAGTTGCAATTAAGGACTATTACTGTCAATGACTCGTTTTGACAACAACACCATGTATGGGTGATTGACCAGTTATAAAAGTGGGTCTTCTTATTTAACAATACGGCATAAAATTGCGTAAAAGTAGGCAGGAGTAAGGACACAGATAATGTCAAAATGAAAAACAACAGTGCCTAATGCTGTCATTTTTCATTTTGACATTTGACAGTAAATAATAAAGTTTCATATTAATGAATGTAACATGTCACTCAATTAATACAACAATTAATTGACACAGGGTCCCGTTGTCTTCCGATTGAGATCCGAGTTTTACCGATGGAAACATATTATGCACTACATTTACGGTTATTTATCATACACATACAAAGGAGTTAATCAGGATCTACAAACACTGAAAGGTTAAAAGGTTTTCAATGGATTTCAGTGGTGAAGCGTTAAATATTTCCTAAGGGAAGCCGGAAGAATTAGAACCATACATGCCAGTTTGACATTTAGTTAAAGTAACATGGACTTCACTAACAGCTGGCCGTAGCTTTCTAGCTTGGTAAAGCCGTCAGGAATCGTCTTGTAGGCAGGCTGCGCCACTGATGGATTTGTGTTTTGTATAACGTTTTTCATTGTTATTCCGTTGTTTCAGAAGTTAGGTAGGTATCTTGATATATCTGTTATTGTAATTACCAGTACTTAGTTTCAAAACAAACTATGACTCATTAGTGTGTGTAATATTATTGCGTCCCTTTGATTGTTATCTGTTTTGATGTGGCTATCAAACAGTGCCCTTATGCTAACTATACCTACAGTGGATTCATCCATACTTGTCTTATAAGGTAACAGTGGCCTGCGAAGCCTGCCTACAAGCCGATTCCTGACGGCTTTACCAAGATAGAAAGCTACGGCTAGCTCTCACTGAAGTCCATGTTACTCTAACTAAATGTCAGACCCGCACGTACGGTTCTAAGTCTTCCGGCTTCCCTGATGAAATCTTTGACGCTTCGCCACTGTAAGGTAAACAAGTTCCTAACCTCAAAATGCACCTTTTCTAGCTAATTCAGCTGTTTCCTTGCAAATAAAGGAACTGAAGGCAATATTTTAGATGTCAGTTTGCTAATTTTTAGCCCATGTTTGATTAATTTAGGATAAAACAGCTGATTCACCCAAAAACTGCACATTTTGAGGTTAGAAACTTGGTTACCAAATAAGACAAATATGGATGAATTCACTGTGAGGGGTCGTCCATTAATCACGTGATTTATTCATTTGAATGCTTTTTTAATAGACTTTGAAAAGCTCTCATGTGTATGGAGCCTAACTTTTGCCGTTGCAGAAGATGAATTTATTATATAATATTTAATTTTAGTATACACAAAAATAATAAGCATTCTATAGCCAAAATCCAAAGAAGAAAGATTCCAATATGTAGCATGACAAACTCTTTTTAGGGTTCCGTACCCAAAGGGTAAAAACGGGACCCTACTACTAAGGCTCCGCTGTCCGTCTGTCCGTCTGTCTGTCACCAGGCTGTATCTCATGAACGGTGATAGTTAGATGAAATTTGCACAGATGATGCATTTCTGTTGCCGCTAAACTAAATATTTAGGGGGCTCCCATACAACAAACATGTTTTTTTTTGCTGTTTTTATATATAATGGTATGGAACCTTTCGTGCGCGAGTCCGACTCGCACTTGGCCGGTTTTTAAATTCTATTGTAGTATGTTAAATATTACTGTAACTGAAAATAATGAATTTAAATGCTAATTACTTATTTATTTATTGTTCATCTAGATAATGTAAACAATTAATTGTTATCAGCATAATTTTAATATAGTAATTTGTAATTCATAATCACATTAGGTCATTTAGATATAGGATTAAAATAACAATGATGATAACGATTCCTTCAAAATAACATTACCTTATTTAAACCCACGTTTTCATCTTACAGGACTTATCCGTCCCCGGGGAACAAAAAGATAACTGACATTATCACAGTTTTAGTGCCAATACATCTCCTCAATTATTTCGTAATTTTTATACAGTTACTTACGGAATTACAAAACAATAGAATATTATTCAAAGATTCTACTCATGCTTAAAACAAAAATTTCGTGGTATGATAATATTAACAAAATTTATTCACACTTCTTAATATGACAAATGCTCATAACAATACTTGCTTTTGTCCTAGACATAGCGAGAATAAAATGATAATTCACATTAAGAATCTCAGGTGATGTTTGATTTTGATTAACTAGGTATTTATTTTTGAAATATCCTCGTGTAGGCATATGTTATGTGGGTTTCATTATAAAATTTAGAATGCATAAAATATTAGCTTTTCCGAAAGCTGACTAACATCTGTTTACGTTGAGTAATTATGTTTATTTTTATTTTTCCTGAACAATTATGTTTTTGCGGTTATCATTTTCATTCCCCGGGGACGGCGATTTGTGTCTGTAGTGGTGCTGTGTTCGTATAGTGTACCGTATTTAAAACACACACGAATTCGCACACATTTATACTAGGCGATATCTACTCGCACACATGCAAATGTTTCCCCAAAGTGATTGAACTATATCGTCCAGTGACATTTTTAATGGCACTACCGACCCGTTTTATGCATTTTAATCTTAGGTTTAGATTGAATGCCATCCATGCACGGTTGTGATGGCAGCACCACAAAGTTATGTGACACGTTAAAAGTTTTAACCGTGTTGATATAGAGGTTATTGTTGGATGAACCGTGTCACTTTTTAATGTGGTTTAACTGTGCTACGGTACATAGTCAAATTAGGAAAACCTTTGTAGTTTCTAGTAGATTGATTTACGGCAAATTAGTTCGCGATCAGAGGCCTTTAATAGCACAGATACATTTACGTATCTGTGCGATTCACAACTAAACAGCTGAACGTATTTTGATGAAATTTGGTGGAGAGATGTTTGAGCCATCGAGGCTGCTTATTAGGGTTCCGTGCCCGAAGGGATCAACTGATTACTGAGCCTACAACGTCCGTCCATCCGTCCGTCTCTAGCTCAGCAACGGTAAGAGATAGAAGATTGGAATTTTCACAGAATGTGTGTTCTTATCGTATGAGTACTAGCAAATAATAAAAATATCAAAAATGTAAGCCTGTGAAGCCCCCCATACATTGATACCCTAAATATGTACTGATTCTAAACCAATTTTGTTACAGCTGTATTTCCAAAACGGCTAAAGTTTCAGTCATAAAAATTATCCTGATTTTAGTTTATACTCCATAGTCAAACAACAAATATCAATTTAAGAGGACTGTGAAGCAACGGCAAAAATCACCCTTTTCATACAAAAGGCGATAACGATTTTCAACCCTTAAATGTCACCTGATTTTGACCAATTTTTGATAGGTTGTCAGACAGAACAAAGTCTAGGTCTATACGTTTTTGAATATTGATTAAAGACCAACACAGTCAAATAATAGCTGCAATTAGTTTTGTATGAGAATACTAAAACATCAATAAAACTGAATTTAACGATTTTAGTGAAAAAAACCAAAACGTATAGACCTAGATTTTGTTCTGGCTGACAACTTATCAAAAATTGGTCGACATCGGATAAAATTTAAGGGGTGGAAATCGTTATCGCCTTTTGTATGAATGGCCGTAGGTTCACACTCCTCTTAATGGTGTTCTGTTATAGAAATATGAAAAATATAATCGAAATCAAACCAGAAAACTACCGCTGCAGCTTAACAATCTGCCAAATTAGTTGGAACTGTTGCAAAACTTCTTCTTAACATAAATAAAGTGTATTATTGATTGGTTGAAACCATGCCAAATTGGCGTAATAACGAACCGTCGGCGCACGAGTCCGACTCGCACTTGACGGGTGTTTTAAGTCAATCAACCCCTAAAAGGATGGATAAGGCTGGATGGTTTTTGCGTGCTCGATGAGAGTCCGCCATTTTAAGTTTAATAATCTACATCTTAAAGAGTCGGTAACATGCAAATAGTGCGTAAAAGCTAGACATATTATAAAATTGTATGTATAATAAATAATAATGAATCATCATGTATGTATGTAAACTGTTTATTGCTCATAATTGACACAACAATTACCTATGCATTATGAATGACATAAGGAATGTACATATGCGAGCTTATCGTTAATGGGGTCTCTTAGCTAACGTGTTCGCTGTATGCATTGAAAGTGTTCTCTTAATAAAAGTAATCAAGCAGCTACTGCGCATGTCACATGACTCATAACGCTCAAAACTAAAACGTTGCAAGATGAAACAAAATATTTGTTTTTGACACCTTATTAACACGTGTCACGGTCTAAAATGGAATGAAAAGTTATTATGACTTGCGACTCTATTATCGAATCGAGATATAGGATTAAAGCGCGCACTGTAGTTAATTGTTCTGTCATCCTGTTTGTAGTTGAAGTTCATTGACCCGTGGCTAACACTTTCGCTGCTGACCTTGCACAGGGAAAGTGTTAAATCGGAATCACAGACCAAATATCCTAAAGACAACGCTTAGACTAACTTTTACTGGCAAATAAAGCTGCCAAAATTGCGGGGCGCGCGGGGTTTTTAGGGCGCTGATGTGATTGATGCGCTCCCAGCACCTGCCTATTGCCCCGCCGCTTATGGCTTTTTGCCTCTAATGCTGACAGCGAGGGTCGCCCGTCTGTGATCGGAATCAAATGAATTAGTATCTCGGTCCACTGGTGGTCATGGCCTCTTCCAATGTCTCTGCTGGCTAGATACTTGGCGCAAGTCGTTGCACTCACAGACGATATATCCAATGATATCGTCTCGAAATTACGACTGTCGCTTACCTATCGCAAACTTTATGACGGGCGTTGCCTATCGCCGCGCGCGCTGAGTTTCGTGGTACGAGGCACGCAGTTGATGTCAAGCGCGGCGATATTGCCATTCCGTTCTGGAATACGCCTCGAGTGTGTCGTTTGGGTGTTCGTGTGTTGTTTTAGTCGAAGCAATTGAACGTCTCATAATAAACGTCACCGACTCTGATTCTTCCTCCCACTCTGAGACTTCATCATGGTCGTCGTCCGATGATATGCCATCAATGGGACATATACAGGCTATTCAATAATAATATTGTATGAAAAAAATATAGGTTTTCCCTTTAATTTTTTGTTATAATGGATAAAAATAATTAGCGGGCCGCTATTTGTAATGACTTAGGAAGCCCTGTCTTTTTATCAACTTTCGGCGAACAGACTGTAGACACCGCTAAGCCTAACTTCTAAGCTGCCAAACTTGCGGGGCGGGGGGATTTTACACCACTGTGATTGGTGCGTTCAAAGTGGCCCTTAAAGGCCTATAGCCCCGCCGCGTATAGCTTTTTATCTATAATATTTGCAGCGGGGGTCACCCGGCAATGTATGTGGAGTCTATGGGATTATGTCGTCCGTGGTACCTCACTATGGAACATTAATAGACTGTATTCAAGACTGATATTGTACTCTCACCACCACTAAACACCACCACTCCTTTTTTTAATTCAGAAAAGATCGTTTGTCAATGGTGCTATGTCGAAGTGACGTCGTCATTCAGACGACCCCCGTACAAGCTTGCCGGCCATAATGGGCCGACATCTCAGTGACGTCACACGGATGTTCTCTATCTGATTTCCTCATTACGGATCCGATCTTTCAGAAAGATTGCATGATAAGTGTTGCAGTTTTTGCTGCAGTAATTGAAGACGTTTGACAATGTCGTAGGGTGCAAAATGGTTTGCCGCGGTTTTGAAAATATTACTATTACTACAGAAGTGACAATAAAATCAACTGTCAGGGTTAGCTGCAGTTGAATGCAATTTGAACCTTACACCTATTTAAATATGACGTCTTATTAAACGAAGGTCACTAAGGTGAGTCTCTGAAGCGATTATGTTTAACCGACTGCGCAAACCAAGGAGAATGTCCGTTCATGTTTTAACCGGTTATTTAAAGGGACGGTTTTAAATAAACCGAAATAACTTTGGTTAAGTACCTACTAAAAAAAGCGATAACTCCGACTGTATACAATGTAATTCAATTTAAGCGGTTAAATTTGTTCAAAAGAAACGAAATGCGCAAAATAAAAACGGTCAAAAACCGGAATAAATTTCGGTTCGGAGTCAACGACCGAAACCGGGTTGACAAATTAACCGGTTTTCGAGATCTGATCGTTAGACTCACCTTACCGTCGCAAAATGGCGAAGATTCCCTGTCTTATATATTGTGTGAGTGGAAAAATAAACAATATTCAAACCAATCGAGTGAGTTTTGAAAGCAAATTCCAAAAAATATTTATTAAAAATATCTCTTTCGCAGTCGGGGTTGTTTTAAAAACTTTTACTTTATAGACCGCCCTGACTATGCCCAGGAAAAATCTCAAGAGGCACGTCTTTTCCGACTTGATCGACAAACATTATGATAGTTCAGCCAATATGAATGAAATGAGTGTATAATTGGGTAGTTTTTTTAAGAGAGGCATATTATATTTTATTTTTATAGTGGACGTCTCAGTGACCAAGAGTTTAAAGGTAATTTTTTTTTATATATCGTTTCTTCAGGACAGTTTTTTAAATGCGGTGATATTTCAGCCATTTGCTCGGCTGTTTGGTTAGGTATTTCTTTGCCTTAAGATAAAAAAAGAAAAAACAAAGTGACAGTTCCTCCACTATGTATTCCGTGGTTGTGTGTTTGACAACAAAGAGCTGTCAGTCAACTGAACCACAGAATACATAATAGAGGAGCTGTCACTTTGTCTTTTTTTTCTAGAGGAGAATAAATGGACATCCGGACATCTGGACATCCGCCGGACATACGAAAGCATTTTTTCCCAATGAACCATCTAGAACCAGAGTTCTTGTCAAGACGACCACAGCAGTCAACAGAGTCCTTGTCTTAACACTAATTGAAAGATAACGCACAGCCTAAACCAGTTGACCTAGTAACATACTATGTTACACAGGAGTTCCTTATAATCCGCAGGCACAAAGAAAGATTTTTGAAGTTGCCTCCTGAGATGCCGTCGATGGGAAATCCCGCCCGATGTTGAGTGCACATATAAAAATACTGTCAATGGTGCCCACTGATACCCAGCGCATTTCTGTCGATATTTTCCTTAAGCCAAAGGGCAAACCGGTCCAAGACTTTTGGTGTGACCTTTTTTTATGCGAGACTCGACCGTCTTTTACTTAAAAAACCTAAATATTTGCTGGGATTTCAATGGCTGGCGACCAAAGAAGCTTCATACATTACATGTTTTAGAGAAGGAAAACAGGCCAAAACCTGATAGAAAGTGGTCACCGCCACAGATGTGCTGCATTCAAGATTAAAGAGGAATACAGTGATGTCTCGTGTATTGAAATCGATCTGTGTCGAGACAAAACAAGTTATTGCAATCCCGTTGACAAAGAAACATATTATACATACAAAGGACCATTATACATACTTGCGAACATTACCCGCTCTACTTTTGTGGTTATGCTTGTGAATTATGTGCGCCTTTCATCGTAATCGGACCAGTAGTTTATCCGCGAAAACAATAAGTAGTAGACATCTGTCTTTTTATACGAAGTTCGCTTTTAATGAAGACTGAACTGGAGTCTTTGGTACTGCTGAGTGTGTTGCGGTGTTTCTCAGCAGTTGTAACCTTCGCAGCGCTGGTGCATTCAGACACGCGAAAGAGCTTGTGGGGCCTACCAGCGAAATATTTTAATTTTCAATGGAATGCACGGTCACTGCAATGTAAGATCTATAAATATGTGGCGCTATGAACGTTGATACGATGTATCATTATTCATTACACAAAACCACTACACGCATTTATAAACTCAGCTTATAACTTACCTACAATCATTCGTTAAGTGTTGAATTGATAATTACTTCACTCGATATAATTATACCTGGCACGATTATCTTTGATACGACGTCAATGGCTTGGCAACGTAATTGACTGTCTACAATTTCCTTACAAACTCCCCTGTGGCTTCGCGCAAAACGACTCACTCGCCTGCTGCTTAGAAAACCGGTTAATCTTAGAAAATATAAACCGGATACTCACAGACCTGAGGTGTTAAGTATTCTCTTAAACAATACTTCTTTACCGAACTGACGGGAGAACCTAAAAGTGACCCCTCATTGCGTATAAACCACATGTTTGTGAGTGTCTTGGACCTTGGTCTTATTTAGCTCCGCACAATGGCCGAGCGCGTGGGTTAATTCATAATTGTCGGGTGAAATGAGAGACACAATTTGTTAAAACAACATAGCTCGAACAGGGGCCATTTAGTGTGATTAGGTAGGGAGTACCCTAGATCGCCTCCTTGATTGGGATGTGTGTACGTAAACCTGCTTGCTTACCTAGAAACATCCCAATCAAGTCCACCCGTTACTCTGTGAATCTAGCTCACTTTCGCTTCGGAGTTTTGTCAATTGAAATAAATTTGTTTGCATTTAAACACGCGTTGTAACTGTGGGAAGTACAGCTGTTAAACATGCTGTTCAATGAAGGAAAAACCTCGAAATGATACCCATAAATAGCAATCGATTACAAGTTTTGATTGTTAATTAGTAACAGCCGTGGCACCTCGATACTACCTATAACCTCCTACGTTTCTTACCGGATAAATAAGTTGTGGCATCTGTTGAAATGAAAACACATTTAAGCGATCTCTCCCTAAGCCATCCCTTTACCAAAGAAGTGAGCATGGAAGTGGGCAGCGCGAGTATGTAAATGGGTCACTTTTCCTGCTCCTGCAGCTGCTACTCGCGTTGCCTGGCGCGCAGTGAGTCAGGCAGCAGCATGTAAACACTCACTTCCTTCGAAAGAAGTGTATGTGGGAATCATATCTGGCAGCGCGAGCAGCAATGGTAGTGGCTCCATATAACAGCATGTAAGCACCCACTGCCTTCAAAAGCAATATGCGGGAATTATTTCTGGCAGCGCGAACAGCAGTGCAGTGGCTGCATGTAACAAGCATATGTAAACACCTACCTACTGCCTCCGAAAGCAGTAACTATGCGGGAATTAATTCTGGCAGCGTGAGAAGCAGTGGCAGTGGCTGCATGTAAATGAGGTATTTTGTTTAGTGGCAATAAATGCATTTGTATTTTATCCTATGTGTTTCTAAAACTGAGATCGACACGAAACGCCGGGCAGTCGGGGCCACGTGAAAAATGTCACCGTATGCAAGCCTTAAGAGTCATGATATACGGACATGATGTATGATCAGAGAAGGCGTGTGGTCGTCGTGGAAGTCGGCTCGTACGCAGGGTTCGTCGATTTGCGCGTTTGGCTAGCCGGTGGCGGGTATTGAACGCTACGCCACGGCTGAATGCGCGATAACGTGCCGCAGACGCCGAGTGACGGCTGTAGCCGGCGAAATGTATGGAGAACGGCATGCCATGGCGTCAGGGGCACGGAAAACTGCTGTCGGCTACAGCTGATTGTGGCGTTCAGAAGTTTAAACAATCGAGGTGCTACCGTGCTACTTTGTGGCGTTAAACCGCGATAAATATTTTTGTGAAGCATTTAGCCATATTTTAATGGATAAGCATATTTCACTTAATTTTATCCAGTTTTCTCGCAATTTCACACTGTTTCTTGCGGGAAAAATTACATGATATTTGCCGAGACGGATTCAGCTCGACCCCTCCCTCCTAAACGCCTCAAGTAATTAATGGACGCCCCCTTTCTATGAACCCAAATGCAGCTGAAATTACGCGACTGAAAATACGCGACTCGTAACACAAAATTGGCGTTCGGCCTCACCCACACTATAACGCCGGCTCGTTTTAATTGACTATACAATTGACGTGTTCATGAATTGTTATGTGACTTGTTAATATGCTACAACGGTTTGTATGGTTAGGGTCATGAGGGTCAGGTATTCTCAGTCATTCTTAGGGGCATACTATACGGGCGGTTTTCCCGCCGCGGGAATCCGCTTCTGAACCGCACTAGTCACAATTTAATATGGCGACGGGAAACCGCGCAGTATAGTATGCAGCATACAACTTTCATATTAAATTGTGACTAGTGCGGTTCAGAAAAACGCGGGAAAACCGCCCGTATAGTATGACCCTTAGTCACATAGTTTATTCTTTTATGTAGGACCATTCTAATTTTGAGTGCCTACCAATACGTCCTCAGCATATTTTAAAGTACATTTTTAGATACTTACCCTAAAAAAGAAAAAATCTGTCTGTGCGTTAAGACCTTTTTCTCAGGAATGCGTGGAGGTATCAAGTTGAAATTAATGTCGAATTCTCAGGCCTGCAGTCCCTTGGACATTCATACATACATAGCATCGCGCCCGAAATCCCTAATGTGGTGGGCAGAGCCACAAGACTACTTATGCCCACGTTCGATTAATTAGTCCTAAGATGGTATGATGAACCGTATGGTGACAGGTGATCAGCCCATCGCCCATACAGATAGTCCACCATGTTGGAGAGGACCCGTCCCTTAGTCGACTTTTACGACGTCCCTTGGGGCTGTGAAAAAATCAACTTTCTAAGTCAACGCTATCAAAAGATACGGCCGTTTATGCCACATATTTTGATACGCGCAAGGGAATCAAAACCTATAGGATTCTTCCCGTTGACCTAGAATCATGAAATTTGGCAAAAAACAGTATTTAGCACAAGTAAAGGAAAAAGTCCGAAAACGGTAAAGTTGTTACAACACAATCAAAATAGTTAAACGGAATAACCTTTGCAACGTCGTATCACGCTCGGCGGTTGCACAGAGATAGGAGCTTGGGAAAGTGATTTCTTGTCTTATTTCATTGGTAGGTAGTTAATGGTTACCCGGTTATTAAAAGCAATTTTTTAATGTTTAGGGTTCCGTTCCGTACCTACAGTTTACTGTCAGACTCACACTCGACCGTTTTTTTTATTACACGGGATTTGACATGTCTAGAATTTTTGATACTCTGTATACATATACTTACTTAGTTATACTGCAGTTTCGCACACGGGAGGAAAGCCCTGTTCATTGACCTTTAGGTATTCTATTAATTTTGTAAAGGATATGGTGCAAGCAACAATAGCCTCGATGTCGCCGCCGTAAAAACGATTCTTTACATATTTAGTGTGGTTTTTCTTACAGACCAATCCTACAAATTCCGGTGAGTCATCGGAGGTGGTCATCTCATATCAATATTATTAGAATCTATTTATAAGCTTAAATCTAATTTAACTAATTTACAATATGGTATACATAGGTATATACAAGAATTCCTCGTTTAAAGGTATTAGATTAGATTACTTAATATATATATGTCTTTCGCAGCATTGGACATGGAATACAGCGTGTCCTTCGAAGGTGGGCCTGACATTGTCCCCTTCAACCGCCACAAGAGGGATGTAGCTATGACCCTTCCCGCTTCACAGGCCCCACCGGCCCCACAGGCCCTACCAGCCCCACTGGCCACACCGGCCCCACTGGCCACACCGGTCCCACCGGCCCTACAGCCCGCAATGGAACCCCAGGTCCCACCGGCCGCAATAGCCCCAAAAGACCCCCAGGGCACGCAGGCGTCACAGGCTCCTCAGGCCCTCGCCCCAGCCCCAAACACAACGGCCCTGGAGACTGCGTCAGCGAACACTCCTGTAAAGATGAATGGAACCGAGGACAGCAACAGGACCACCAATGTTTCAAGTAAGTACAATAATTAGATTTAGTTGTTACAGAAAATACTAAAATTGCTATATGCGTGCCTATAATATTTGAAGAGTTCCATCGATTCCTCATAGGTCCTCATCACATCTCAACATTGACTACAACGGGAACAAGTTGGAAGTATACCAAATCAAATTCGGTTTATAAATGACGCAGTTCTGAGATAACAAAACAAAAATTTTATAAATGCAGCCGGATAGAGAACCTCCTCCTTTTTTTGAAGTCGCTTAAACAGCATTTATTTAGCAAAGGCTAAATTGAATAATAGTAGATTGTTTATCAAGAAGTTTATACGAAGAACCACCCATTCACAGTTCGACGGGACAGCTGCCCTGACATCTATCTTAATTATAGCTCCAACCACTTTTCTGTGGACTGTCAAAGTAATTAGCGAGACAGTTCCCATGTCGGCAGGTATATCGAACTGTTATGCTCCAAGTACTAGCTGAAAAGATAGTGTAGTAAAAAAAAACATTAAAAAGAATGTGGTGCGGACGCGTATCGAACAGATACAAAATCCCCCTATTTTTTGTTTTCTTTTTGCAGTAGTTGAAAGAAAAGCAGATTAAACACACAAGTGATGTATTTTTGCGTTTGTGTTTTTACGAGGCGATAATGAATCAATTTCTGCTTGGTGCAACAATATGCTATTGACTTTTGACTTTGACCCTGACTTACCGTTGATATTGTGCGCGACGCTCTCATATACGTATATGTTTTTTAATATGATTTTGTCTTATGTATGTACTACTGTGCCTAAATGGTATTACCCATCGGCAACACATCGTAACTTACAAATTTACCACGCGATGGCATAGTGAAAAACATAATTTAATTAACCAACGGTTTTAACGCAACCGCATGCCATGAGACATCGTGAACACGATATCGTGATCTCGGCGTGTAAAGCAAACAAGTTTTATTTGGTAAACAAGTTTATAACCTCAAAATGTACCTTTGTTGGTCTCCGACACTGAATCATAGTATAAAGAGAAGGAAGTAGGGTATCTTCATACAAGCGCACCGCGCGCGGCTTGTATGTGTGCGCCAAAGTATCTATGCGTCGCCGCACGTGGCCGCACGCACACTTAAACAAATCTCGACCCGCTTAAATGAGCGTAGTAAGGGGAAATGAATCGTGGTCGTGTTTAAGTGTGCCTGCGCCGCGCGCGGTGCGCTTGTATGAAGATACCCTACTTCCTTCTCTTTATACTATGACTGAATGCACAGTATAATTAACTAACAGTAGTATTTTGTCTCGGCAGTGTCCTCAACATAATTACCTACGGCCGCTCGGTATGTAAACACGCAGTAGGGCTGCCCGCTGACTGTATTTCTTGGGTTACGTATTTGATAATGCTATATTAAATTGTCGTACTATCTTTTCAATAAATATTCCTTCAAATCTTGTAATTTTTGAATAATAATAGTAATTTTAATTATTTCTACTTGGTTCTTATTTGTAGTTTCAAAAGTGACTGTAAGTCAGTATGGAGTAAAAAAACATCTCACACATTCCACGTCCGTACCCAACCGCGGCGCACTCGCGACTGTTGTGTACCGAAGTTTACCGAGATTTCAAAGCGCGTCGTTTCGGTCGTTTGTATGAAGATAGAATACTGTATACTTGATTATACTGTGCTGAATGTGTTCAAGAGGCCTATTACAGCGTTTTTCTCGATTATTTTACTTGTGTGAAATTCTGAAATCTAGTCTATATTCTGCATCGGTGCAGGTTTAAATCTCTTTATTGAAAAGCCATATCTTAATAAAATTTTGCATATCCAATAGACTCCGCATAGCCGGGCGACCCCCGCTGCCACCATTAAAGGCCATAAGCTGCGGATAGAGGCAGGCGCGGGACGCATTACTTCGAATGCACTAATCACAGCGCTCTAAAATCCCCGCGCGCCCCGCTTTGGCGGCTTTATTCGCCAGTAAAAGTTAACCCAATTAGTGTCTAGAATATTTGGTCTCTGCACTGTAAATAAATCTTATATGGAGAATGTTTGTACACTAATTTAACTTCAATGATCGAGATAAAGTAGATAAGTGGGACGTTGCCCTCTGCTCTGTTTAGGCCTCTAAAAGTGAACTGTTACACAAAAGATCTTATTTATTTAGGATAGTACGCAGGTTATCTGAAAAGATAACCCTAAGTGAGTCTTAGACGTAAACAGGCAATGCGATTATTACAATACAGCGCACGCGCGGTATTACCATAAAAACAAATAAATAAATCGAGGGACAATCTTTATGCAAATCGATCTCAGTAATCGACCAAAGTAAGCTCTAAAGGCTTGTGTTATGGGTACTAGACGACGATATACATACTTATATAGATAAATAAATACTTAAATACATAGGCAACATCCAAGACTGAGGAACAAACATTCGTGCTCATCGCAAAAATATTTGCTCTTACCGGGGATCGAACCCGGGACGCTAGCTTCGGAGGCAGGGTCACTACCAACTAGGCTAACCGCGTCGTCCAAAAATACATTCGTGATCAATTAGTCATTGAGTGAGTGGGTTGTATTTCCCTTTAAAAGCTCCCAGCGCTTCGAAAGGTGACATCTGCTGAGAAGAAACACCGCCAGAAACTCAGTTTTTATAACTATACATATATCCATACTAAATGGTTTCGGACTCGTATGCATATGCAGTCCTTCTTCAGGTGTTGAGTGCAGTCGCGGTCAAAGCAGCGCAACATATCGGACCATTTCTGACGATAAATCGTCAGTAAAGCCATGTGTATTTCAAGTATTCATACTGTCTCACGGGAGTTTTAATTTCTCTAATATTTAATCTGAAATTTGATATGAAGATAGTTTGAGCTCTCGGTAAGGACATAGGTTACTCTTATTAAGACAACTGATCCCTTTTGTGAAATAGTGGTTGGAATTAATTAACGGCATGTTTGTGCGTGACCGATGAGAACCCGTAATATGAGGGGATGAGGGGAAAAATCTAAATTTAAAAGTAAATAACATGATTCCTTACAAATTATAAAACAAAGTTAACCGTCGCGTCTGTCTGTCTGTTCGCGATAAACTCAATAACTACTGAGCGAATTTTCATGTGGTTTTTACCAAAGAATAGAGTGATTCATGAGGAAGGTTTAGGTATACCTATAAAGGTTTTGTGTAAATTGGTTGAAATAAAACGGGAATTGTTGGAACCGAAGAGTTCAAATTCAGGTCACATTTCCACGCATACGTAGTTGCGGGTAAAAGCTAGAGTGTTAGTATATATAAATAGACTGCGTCCGCGTAGAAATCGCGTTTATCACAATTCTACAGGGAACCGTGCAATTTTCCGGAATTAAGTAATCTAAAGTATCACATACACAAAAGTAGATCTTTTTCAGATTTCATCGAAATCGGTTTAGCGGTTTGACCGTGAAAACGCAACAGACAGACAGACTTTCGCATCTTTAATATTAGCATGGGATTAGTGCATCGCCAGTCGTCTGTGCAAAATATTTGCAATACGTGCTGGCGGTTCTGTAAACTATTACGTATCATTCCCACGGCGCGGTCTAATGTTTCGCTCGTTCTCAAAATACCAGATATCTGATACCAGATTCCTGAAATAACAGCTTCCCGAAATACCAGATTCCCAATTTAACGGTTTCACGATAATACAAGTTTCCCAAAGCACCTGAACAAATTGTAATCTGGTATTTGGGAGTGTGGTACACAGAGTAAATATCCTAAAGACCGCTTAGACGCTTCTAGAGCGCTGTGATTGGTGGGTTCCAGATTATGGGCCCCGCGCCTGCCTGCAGGACCCGGCGGCTTATAGTTTTTGACTGTAACTAGTGGACCCGCCACAGCTTCGCCCGCGGTATTTTCCATACAAACTTTATCACCCCTTTAGCGATGGAATTTCAAAAAATCCCTCCTTAATGCACCTTTAGGGTACCTACTCGGGGAATGTCTCTTCCAGATTTCAAACCTCTAGGACCATTACAACAGGCAACAAACAGAATTTCCGATAGCGAGAACGGTTTGCGCAAACTCAGGGCTCTGATAGCGATAAAAAATACGACGCCTTTTGTGTCAAACATGTTCGGTAGTCGGCGTCATAACCTTTTGAACGCCACGGCTAACGGCGAAAAAGCGTGCCACGAGCGCCCGACGACGGCTGTAGCCGACGCTAATGTATGGAAAACGGTATAACGTGGTGGCTACAGCCGGCAGGGCGTTGAACAGGTTAAGGGTTAACTGAGGTCGTGTAATTCCATGCAGGTTCCGCCGTAACGTAATACAATAAAGACGCCGCTTTAGCGCGCTCATAATACGATTTCTCCGGGCAGTTCAGTTTACGGCGGAAACTGCCTGGAATTAAGAGCTCGTAAACCGAGAACTGAGCTGCAGTTCATTAAGTATTAATTTGAAGCCAGTTAGCGCTCAAGGGTACTATATGTTGGCCGCAAAACAAAGCACCCGCCAAGTCGCACACTTGAGTCAACACGCGACGTTTACATATGTAATAATACACGGACCATCGTTAATATTCTAGTATTACGATGGCGCGATATGCTCGTGATATTGAAGAACTGAAACAGCTATTTAACACACACGGAATTTATTAAAACAGTGTTGGGCCCGCCACAGCTTCGCCCGCGGTATATTCCATACAATCTTTATCCAATTAAAAAAAATCCCTACTTAGTGCACCTGTGTACTCGAGGAAAGTCTCCTCCAAATTTCAAACCGCTAGGACCAGTTTAGACTGTGCGTTGTCTATAAGCGACTTACGGTACTTTTTTATAATGTAGATCATGCAAAAGAAACTTGGTTTAGAGAACCAACGGCAATCACACTTATCATAAAGACGGTGAAAACGGAATAACTCTTAACAGGCTTACCTACTTAGAGGTTTCATCCCTAAATCAGTACCATTACCATGAGTTGCGCAAATCGTACTCGCTAGCGTAAACTATCGGAAATACTGCTTTTTGCCGATACAAGTAAAAGGGACCGAGCGATAATTTACGCTAGCGAGAGCGGTTCGCGCAACTCATGGTAATGGTACAGGAGTAAAACGGTGGACCGGGGTTTTTTAGGGGCAGAACATTCTCAGCGACCCTAACATGCAAGACACAAAGATAAGTTAAACCCGTTTATCTTTATGACTATCTCTTTCGTCGGCACTAGTGTGAGAGAGACGCGCTTAGAGACCGTTTAGGGGTATTAAAAAAACGAATTGAAAATTAAAACAAATTCGATTTTGAGCTTGAACAATGATAGTACTTGATGCTACTTTCGCATTGAAAATCTTCCGTTTTTATTTAGAATATTTGTCCGCAATTGAATTCGTACGTACCTACTGATAGCAGTGACAGTATGGTATGGGTTATTAGTATACTTTGGGAGCCTTCCGTTTCATCGAAAAACTTTTGACAAATTATCACTTCCCAAACAAAGTTTAGCAACCTTTTTTTTGCCAATGCAAGCTTTGGAATAATTTTAGTACGCACATTTTCATTTGATCAAATTTTCACTGAGCAGAATATTACTACGGAAAACGACATTAAGTCATTTGGTTTTTTATCAAATGTTTTATTAAAGCAAAAAATCATTAGACAATAATCATTTAGCCTTCGCCTTAGCCTTCGAGGTTTTTTTTTTCATCCCTTAATAAAATATGCTTTTGCCTTATTTTGTTTGCGTAATATATCTTATGCCAACTGAAACATTTGACTTCATGAAATTTGGTATAAGTACCAGTTGGCAAGTGAGTCATTGTTGGAACGTTCGCTTGCCAAACATTAGGTTTGCGTTAGAATTATTTGTGAAGAGTTCATTTGCTAAATAATATTTTGGCAAATGACATTATACGAAACATTCTTTGGGAAGTGATAATTTGTCAATATTTTTTCGATGAAACAAGGGTCACCCGTATACTTTACTTCTATTTTTAATATGTAATCTTTAATTTATGGGTGTATTGCCTGAAAATAAAACTTTATTGTTATTATTATTAGTCTGTGGTAAAAGGTGGCTTAATGATTCCGGGGTTTAATTATTAGGGTGTTTTCGGATTGCTTTTAGTAGTAAACCTCTTTTAAGAGTTGGCAACCCTAACCCTTACGTCCGTCGTCCGTGCGTCGTCACATAGGTAAAAAGTCTGTAATATATGAAGGGTATGATACTAGATCCACGATGCCCAAATACCTATTTCTTATGTGCAGGCGCATACCAAATTCATAACGCAACCATATATTGCAACAAGCTTGCATAGATAACTCGAATAAGCACGTACGTGACTGTAGCGATCTTTTGTTTGATTAGTGTTTCCATATTTGAAACGCAGACGCAGGCGCAAAACACGCACACATTTATACTTGTCCATATCTACTCACACATGCGCAAATGCATCCCAGAAACCATCCGTCTTGGGGATCAGAGCCTCTATCCGATATTTCTTAACATTTTGAAAGCCACGCGAGGAAGCGTGCCCCGGACGTCGAGTGACGGCTGTAGCCGACAAAACGTATGGAACACGGCATGCCAAGGCATGCACGTCAGGGGCACGACCGGCTACAGCCGACTGTGGTTTCCGTCCGTCCGCCCGTCCATATGTCACAGACACGTTTTCTCGGAGACTGTTGAAGTTACGAACCTGAAATTTTTACAAATATAGAACAACAAACAGAGACAAAATTAGTTAAAAAGAAGAGTAGGGCCCGATTTGCTCTTGACCGGTTTTTTACGACCGGACCTTCTTTGCTGTTGAAGTAATCAAATACATATAAAACAGTACCGTGACTCACTTATAGACAACGCACAGCCTGAACGGGTGGTCCTGGAGGTTTGAAATTTGGAGGAGACATTCCTCGAGTATCCTAGAGTTGCACTAAGGAGAGATTGTTTGAAATTCCATCCCTAAAGGGGTGAAAAGGGTTGATAAACTTTTTATGGAAAATAGCGCGGGCGAAGCTGTTGCGGGTCGACTAGTAAACCATGTATTAACTTAATAATAAAAATAATAATAATTATTATATATTTCTGGATTATATGCGATAATATTTATTTGTTGCACAAAGGCTTATCTGCTATTTTAGACTGGACACACACGTGCCGATCAAACGGCCCTGAAATCATAATGACGTGCTAACATTGTCTTTCAAGTATTGCTTTTCCTTTGACGCGTGTGTTATAATGTGGCAACGTACGCAGTGCCACGAGTGCCAGGCCCCTAAAAATTACACCGTCATTTTAATTGACTAGATTCTAATCACTTGGATCTTCAGACGCTCTTATAAATGATTTATTTTGATTTGAATTGTGTAAAAGCTAATTCCTTAATGTTATATTAAGGGCGAAGCCGCTCAAATGATTCCATTAAATGATATATTAATTAATAGTTTAAGCGGCAGAAATTACTTTAAAAACATACCAATATTTTTTCCTCGTGAAGAGTATTGGACTCGTGAAAACAAAACAAATGAGCCCAAACTCAAGGGGCCTAATAGTAGCCGTTGAAGAGTTCCACTACTCCCGGCTGCTAGTCATCAGCTCGATGGTACCCAAAGATCTCAAAACAAGGATATGCCTATCAGTACAATTTCGTGTAACAAGTCTCATAGAAGGTTGTCAAACGCCAGGGCCATGGCATAACCACACCCTATTGCTGATGTCTTAGTTCTTATGACATACATACAAACGTCTAATATTGCTTGATTCACACGCTATCATATCATTGTGCGCGGTGGGGTCGGTGGTTCTGCGGTCTCACACCGCACGATGCGGGAGGGCATTTTTCAATTATAACATTGTCACTTAAACGGGTGTCACGGATAGTGATTGACATGCGACTGAACTTGCGATGGTGTCAGATTCGCGTTCTGACACCTCAAAAGTAAGCATTGCGAAAGTTCATTTGAGCAGTTCCTTACTTATATATTAGTAGTTAGGTACCAAATGATTGTATTGCCATCTGAATTACATGAGTACACTTGCAAAGTGTACCTATGTGTTTAAAATCGATACGACCATGTCGACCATAAGAAGTAGGTTAAAATGGACTTCCTTTGTTGACATACATAAATACTTAGTTAGGTCGTTAGTTACATACAACTGAAGGTAACATACATTGTGAATAAATAGCGCCTCTACTAGCTAGCTCTTTACAGAACACTTCATATATCATCTGATAGAATAATGTTTATTTGAGTAATTTCTCCCTAAATACAACATTAACGAACGATCTTCGCCTTAACTGTAAAGTGACCAGTTTAGTTACCAGTGGCGAAGCGTCAAATGTTTCGTAAGGGAAGCCGGAAAAATTAGAACCGGACGTGCGAGAATGACATTTAGTTAGAGTAACATGGACTTCACTGACAGCTAGCCGTAGCTTTCTAGCTTTGTAAAACCGTCAGGAATCGGCTTGTAGGCAGGCTGCGCCACTGTTAGTTACCCTAAAGTTGATTTTGGCGCTCGTGGCATTTTTTCGTTGCCAGACAGAGGCAACACATAGTCTGTCTCTGTTTTAAGAACTTAAGAACTTAACGAGTGTATCAGCCTCTACCAATCGCTCATTTATTACTTGTGTATACGCGAGGATATTACACTTTATTCTAATTTTAAACCTTATCCGGAGGCGTTTTATTGATCACATAAATGTACGTAGAATGTCAACTTTAGGAACTACGTAGTATGATACAAGTTCGATTGTATTTACGCGAAAAATGACTTGCGTTTAAACGAGTTCCTGGCAAGTGTCAAATATGAGCTGTATTTGAATTTTGCGTAGCATATCTGTATGATTGGGGCCCGCCTAAGGATTAAACATTTTTTTATCCCAGTTTAAAGTAATAGGCTCTATATACGTTCCTACTTTCGTCGATAATCGTTAAAAACCGGTCAAGTGCGAGTGAAACCCGCGTGGAGAGGGTTCCGTTCCATACATGATAAACTGAAATTTCCTATGATACTTTAAATACCATAGATTTCTTATAGGTTTTCCTGTAATCTATAGGTAAAGAACTATTTTCTGTATTTTTTTCAAAATTGTATGCAAGGTAGTTTCGGAGATAAGGGGGGGGGGGTGGTAAATTTTCACCTATTTTCCTAAATCACTTCTAAACTATTTTACATAAAATTAAAAAAAAAAAATACATTTAAGATCCTCACAATAAGCCCTTTCATTTGATATGTCACACGATTTCAGTTGCACAACTTTTTTTTTTTAATTTTCTAATTTATCCCACAAAAGTGGGCCCCATGTTCAAAATTAATTAATTTACGTTACGCATCCCTGTTGCGGTCACCAATTTACATATGTATACCAAATTTCAAATCAATCGGTCCAGTAGTTTCGTAGCAAATTGGCTGTGACAGACGGACAGACAGACAGACAGACAGACACACGAGTGATCCTTTAAGGGTTCCTTTTTCCCATTTTGAGGCACGGAACCCTAAAAATTAACTTGGTTTTGCATGGCTACATCACTGAATATGCCAAATGCACGTCAAGTATTACCTGTCAGCGATACCATTCTATGTCGAACGGAGTAAAATGTGTACATGTTGTTAATAGTTACATATATAGGCAAGTATGTATATACTTAGACACGTTGAATCCATACGCAACCTGTTTTAAAAACGTGTCTTAGTTGTTTTTTATTGTTTCATTTCGGCGATTGCACCCTTAAGTGATTTGTGACGTGGGACCATTGGACATTAATTTGAAATATGCCGATCGTGTTTAGGATAAAATAATATTTCTGCAATTCTTTTTACATTTAATGTAATCTACAAATGAAATGAGGCATCATTTCTTCCTTTTAATTTTTCGGTAATATTTTTGGACACTGACAGGATGGTATTTATGATTTATTTTTTCATCAGTGCACGCCACGTGTCCCTCGGTCAAGAGTCCGCGCATGACTAGAACTGATCATAATTGAATTGTTTTCTGGTTTTAAATTTTAAGCGCGAACGACGTGTATTCTATTTTTAAACATCATTAAATATACCAGCTTTCTGAGTTGGCTTCTAACTTTATAAGTATAAGATAACATTGTGATTCGTTTCAGTACTACGTTCTGTCGTTATGTATTTATCATTCAACCTGCCTGTTGACACATCATGTTTGAACACTTGCGAATTGCTTATTATTCAGTATTTAAACATCGTGTTGATATGCGAATGCGATGCGAGTTCATATTTCACAATATTGTTTCATAATTTATGTTTATCGTATCAACGACAAAAACCGGCCATTATGATGTAATTCTCTTTTCTCTTATAGCCACTTGCTTCTGCACGCGACTTCGTCCGCATGGTTATAGTTATTCTTTAACTTGTGAGTTTTCATCCAAATCCGTCGAGCCGTTGAACATACTAACACACACATATACAAATTTTCGCAATTTTATTAGTGTGATCAGTAAATAGTTGTCCGTGCCACAGACTAAATATAGTTATCGTATATAATATAAGCGCTGTGGCTCAGGCAAGCATGGGTGCTGCATGACCTTAATCGCACGCAGGTATATTTATAAAATTTTCAAATTCGGTTAATACATGTTTTCACCATTTGTATGAGAAGTGTATGTTTAGCTGTTGCGAGTCCTCTTAACGTGGCCATTAGGATTTGGAAAGCCTCGACATTTTCAAAGTCCCGGGGCTCGAGACATGGCAAGATCAAAGCCGACCGGGACTCGAAACCTTTTGAAAAAAAATTAATGTTTGTATGTAGTCTGAATAGTAATTTTAGTATGATTTATCTATAAAATGTTCTAAGTATCTAAGTATACTACAACAATAAGACTTATGGCCGAATTCAGAGACGCCACTCAAATTAAGCTTTAATTAAAGTGACGTTTCTGTATAGGTTGACAACTAGTTGAGGGACATTTAACTACTTAATATCCAGTCAAATGCTTAAGTGGCGTTTCTGAATTCGGCCATTAGTAAAGAAATCAGCAAATAATTCGAAAGATCAAAAGTCATCCGAAAAATCTGTTTAATAACTACATAAACACCATACAACACATAACTATTCGGCGGTTAGATAACACGTTTTAAATTTTAATAGATACTAGTTTATCTTACAGATGGCAATTTTAGTGACAGAGTGATTACTGAAGAGATATGGACTGTTAGTAAATAAGATTATTTGTATACGATTTCGACAAGCGGGTATCGGTCTCGAGTAGAGATGCAACGGATAGTGGTTTGGCCGGATACCGGATACCGGATATCCGGCATGGCCAGTGGCCGGATATCCGGCAACCGGATATCCGGCCGGACACGAGCTATCTCTAAAGCTATGTTAGCTTGCGTGGCCTTCGTGCAGCGAGTAAGTTTTAACTTGTTAGGAATTGTAAGTGCCGGGGAGACCCTTTGAGGTTAAATACGCGCCTTATTACGTCAGTAGGGAATATTCGAACGTGCACGACGTGATGTGACATGTTAGTTTTATACTTAAATAAAAGGAAACTAAGTTTTAATTTCATAACTGACGTCGATTTTGTTTATTTCTGATGGCTTTTATTTGTTTTATCGTATTACTGATCCAAGTTTTTACTATCCGGCCGGATACTGACTCACTATCCGGTATCCGGCCGGATAGTAAAATCATGGCCGGATAGGCCGGATACCGGATAGTAGCCGGATATTCGTTGCATCTCTAATCTCGAGTCTCGACCTGAAAATCCTGGGACTCGACACCGTTAAATTTGGGAAAAGTCCCGTAACTTCGAGACACGACAATTCTCGGTACCTAAACCCCAGTGGCCGTACGCGGGCAGCTCGAGCAGTTAATCGTTGAATAACTTAGACTGACCGCTCGAGCTGTCATTGTCAGCCCCTCGTGCAGTCAGTTGACTATTCAACTGCAGGTTGCAAAATCGACTTTGAGAAAGAAACACTGTTGCTGCTTGTTCTCGGGTGGCAGACGAGAGCGGTGGAGCACAACTGCGCCAGAGCAGTCGATAGCTCGGGAAGTAGAGAGCAGTCAGTGTATGTCTTGCAACTGCTCGACCGCACGATGGAATTTCGCCATGCTGCTGACCGCCCGCAGTGGTCGCAACCTCGCAACTGCTCTTGCGGTCTCGTTTATGTCAATAAATAGAAGATTGTAGTTCGCGATGAAGTCGCAGCTTGAAGCAGTCATGACCGACCGCTTCGAGCTCGTGTATGGCAAGCCCTTAGATCTTAAAATACACAGGATAAGTAATGACGTCATCCGTCCTTCATTATGGTGGAAGCAAAGCGTAATTTTATCCGCATAGCGATTTTAAATTCAGATGTATAAGTTAATTTATATATTTGCTGCTCAGCTTACTGCTAAACTTGACAATAAAAAAGTCTGTAGACTTTTATAATGTAAAAAATAGCGCGTTATGCTCGGTACCGCTAAGCGAAAATTGTTACTAGTGAAATACTTGTATTTTTTGGGACTGTTCTGCGCTCTGCCTTTTGTGCCCTACCCCTCATCAAAATCGGTTCAGCGGTAAAGCCTTAAATCGCGGCGGATACATAAAAAAAGACATCAACGGGCTCTCATCTCTCTCATTATGTCCTTATCTAGGGCCGAAACTATCTCCATGCCACATTGCATCAAAATCGGTTGAGCGGTTAAGTTCTGAGAGCTTAACAGACAGACAGAGAAGACAGAGTTACTTTCGCATTTATAATAAAAAGTATGGATGCCTGTATGACATCTCTTTTGAACATTTTAATTGACAGTTTATAGTGCAGGAGTAGAATATAGTAGATTATTTAACAATCTATGTAGATTATTTTATACTCCTCTGCTGCACTGGGAGTGAAGGAATAGCATAGAATGCGTGCAGATGCTTATCATCCTGGCATGTCGTAAAAGTCGACTAAGAGACGGGTCCTCTCCAACATGGTGGACTATCTGTATGGGCGATGGGCTGATCACCTGTCACCATACGGTTCATCATACCATCTTAGGACTAATTAATCGAACGTGGCCACAAGTAGGCTTGTGGCTCTGCCCACCCCATTAGGGATTTCGGGCGTGATGCTATGTATGTATGTATGTATTTAACAAGGGATTAAAACGAGCCATTTCACAACCTTAGTCTGCACTGCACTTTGACAGCGTGACCACTTTTGGTAGATTTCTACTTTTTTGGTTAGTTTTTAAGCGAAATGGATAATCTTTTGGTATGTTATGATAAGTTGGTATTTTTTAGTATTTTATGAGATAATAAGATTTTCTTTTCTTATTCTCATTCTGATTCTGATTATCGTTCGTTTTTTGACTGAAAATCAAGACATCCAAACACAAGAAGATATTTAATGGTCGCCAAACATGTTCAAGTTTACCGCCTAATCGGCATGAACAGACAAACAAATAAATATATAAAAAAGCCAGTTAATATTGCATTGTCATACAGTTCTAACCTGTTTCAAAGCAATTCCCGCGATGCTTACTTTTGAGGTGTCAGAACACGAATCTGACACCATCGCAGGTTCAGTCGCATGTCAACTACCATCTATGACACCCATTTAAGTGACATTGTTATAATTGAAAAAATGCCCTCCCGCATCGTGCGGTGTGAGACCGCAGCACCACCGACCACACCGTTCACAATGATATGTTAGCGTGTGAATCAAGCAATATTATACTTTTGTATATATGTCGTAAGAACTAAAACATCAGCAGTAGGGTGTGGGTAAGCCATGGCGCTGGCGTTTGACAACCTTCTTGTACTGATAGGCATATCCTTCTTTTGAGATCTGTATCTGTCTTTAAAATCGATAACAATATTTATATCGAATATATAGCCAAGAAAGTAACGTACTAAAAACGTGGTAATCATTAAAATAACATTTGTTTATGGTACATTTTTTTTACTTATTTACCTATGTATAATACTAACTATACATATACATCGCATTTTGAGTTCAATGCCAGCTTACCTTGTTCACGAAACGTGTTATTATTATTCGCGTATGATAATTTAGATTTTTATAATATATTTGGTAGATTTTGGTAGTTTTCGACCGCGAGTACAATTATTATTATTATTATTATTATTATATTATTAATATTCTTCTAGATTGCAGCTTGTAATGTTATTAATAGTTTTTTTAATTAGTTATCCTTGTTGCCAAAAACGAGGGAAAGTGGGTTGTATATATATCATACAGGTTTATCAAGGTCAACCAGACCCGTTTGAAGGTTTACAGACGACTCGGCTATTTGTATCCATATTCGAAAATTAAAAACAAAGTTTTTTCCTTTTTATATACGAACTTATTTTAAAAATGGAATATCGAAAAGTTGGGTCGTCCACAACTCCATTACGGATCACATTAAGACCTACGGCTTTTCATACAAAAGGCGATAACGATTTCCACCCCTTAAAAATGGTAACCGATTTTGACAAATTTTTGACAGGTTGTCAGACAACTAAATCTAGGTCTGTACGTTTTTGAATTTTGATTAAAGATCAACAAAGTCAAATAATCGCCGAAATTAGTTTTGTATGAGAATACTGAAATAGCAATAAAGCAGAATATATTAATTATAGTGAAAAACCCAAAACGTATAGAACTAGATTTTGTTCTGACTGATAAACTATCAAAAATTGGTCAAAATCGGTTAGCATTTAAGGGGTGGAAATCGTTATCGCCTTTTGTATGAAAAGCGGTAGGTACACACTCCTCTTAATTCTGTTGGCTATTGATGATATTCAACCTTTAACATGGAATAAAAAAATTGGCCAGTACGCAAAGCGATAATGACACAATTTTAGAGCATAAGAAGTGAAAAATTTATTGATTTATTTTGATTTTAACCCATAGAAATATATTGTAAGGAATTGCCCAACGCGATTTTAGCGGTGCTCATTTTTTGGTGTCAAATGACACCATCGCATACTCGGTAAATATTGCCGACTTCGGCGTTCTTGTTACATTGAGGAAAGGTCCATTAATGGCTGATTCATGCGTTTTGTTTTTGTGGTTCGTAGCTCCTAGCGAGCAATGAAAGACAGCGATGACTCAGGCAAAATAAGACTGTGTAAATGACATAAGAACTAAGACGTCGGCAATAGAGCTTCGTAGTTTATAAACTTTGAATTAGATGGCGTTACCATGACGAACTAAGTCATTTGTTCAACGCAGATGTATTGAACGCCATATTCTTCTTTTGAGATCATTGTTTTAACCGTATTAATAATTTGACGCAAACACGCAGACGTTATAAGATGACGCAGAGGTTTGAAGGCTTCATAAATATTTGTATTGTTTTCTGCAGCTGCCGCGGTCGCTCATGTGACGCAGGTGCCACTGCTGGGCGAGAATGGTACCGGCATATACAAAGGGAACTCCAGCGAGAAAATACCTAAAGTCAGCGACCCCATACTACCCGATGATAGTAAGTACTTAATATTTTTAACCTTTTGGCCGCCGTTGTCGACTATGCGTGACAGCGTATACAGGGTAAAAGAGTCCTTCACTGCCTTGACTTAAATTAGAAATTCGTGATACTTCACAGACATGCTTGACGGCAAAAAGGTTAAACTGTTCTACATAAATAAGCGCTTCATACAAACGTAGTTCAGTTGTGGTTTGGACATTTTTAGACGGATCGCATTTAAACTTTTCATGGATACAGATAAATCTAGGTTTGTACATTGCGAGTTTTGAGATAAAAAACCAGACAAACAGACATATAACTTTTAATTCTCATACAGAAACCTGTTTTTATCACGCAAAGTACATACCTCGATTTGCCTTATATCTATATATAGAGATATATCCTTGCGAAGTTTCAATGCGATCCGGCTAAAATGTCCAAACCTCAATTGAACTATGCTTGTATGAAGCGTTACAAAGGATCGGGCTCCTTAACCTTTTCAACGCCAAAGACGCCTAAAAGCGTCATGAGCTGACGTGCCTACGCCACCGACGCTTATAGTTGCGGAGGTACAACTCAAAAGAGACCTTCGTTCGTATTAATTAAGTTGATTTTTGCATAGCTTTTGAAACGCGCTTGGCGTGTGAGTGACACATTAACATTCGACGTGCGTTGAAAAGGTTAAGGCTTTTTTTAGATCAAGTTTAAAATCAATAAAAAATGGATTTCTTAACTCAAGCAATTCAGGAACGAGGCGTTGTTCGTCAATTGTGTTTGCGTCAAAAGTTTAACTATTTTGTTTATTATTTTCTCTGGTGTCGTTTTCTGGAAGAGATCGCTATTTAGCGATAAGACCGCCTATTGCTCCCTAACTTTATTTTGTTAGTGCATGCTTTCTGTTCTTTTTGTGGGGTACAATAAAGAGTATTGTATTGTATTGTATTGTATCTAGGTGGGATGCATTTAAAACAATGGTTTTGCTTCACGTCTTCAAAATCACCCTGTATTAACACTTTCATTGCCAGACATTAAATAGTATCCCAGATACTATAGAATTGTCTATAGGGCCCGCTAGGTGAGTTCATACAGCCATATAACGAGCAATCTAACGCTACACGTCAAAGCGCGCACTGGGCGGGTTCACGTAGCTATGCCGGCGCATCGCTATGAAGGGCGCTCGCCAGGCGAGTTCTTCGGCGTAGACTATATTCACCTATAGCTACTATAGCGACCAATGGCGCAGCCTGCCTACAAGACGATTCCTGACGGCTTTACCAAGCTAGAAAGTTACAGCTTGCTGTCAATGAAGTCCATGTTACTCTTAACTAAATGTCGGATTGCACGCTTCGCCACTGATAGCGACAGCCCACCTAGCGGGCTCTTCGGCATGTAACCAAGGGTACTTGGCAATGAAAGTGTTAAGAATATTTTAAAATGACATTATCGCTAACTATACGGCACAGAATAGACAAATTTCTTCTTAAAACACAGTGAATTACACAATTGTTATAAATAACATTCGAACGAACGAAGCCTTGCACAAAAAGTTATTGCCTGTTCATGACCGAAACTAATACCGTGACCTCGTTAGAAACACACCATTTTCCGTACTCGTTTAATAATCTTTTGTTTCGTTGCAGATATTACGACGGTGAATTTTGAAGAACAAATGTCCGTGATAGATTCACAAAAGAACCTTACTAATCTGAAATACGTAAGTTCAAACTCACATTCGAAACGTTTATTCAGCCAATTGGCCACGTGTGGGCTCTTTTAGGTACTTGTTACATGACTAAATTCACCCTGAAGCGCCCCCATACATACAGGCGCCTCATTCGGGAACGCTAAGTGATTCTGTAGCGACTCGTAAGCCAGATCTCTCATCTCGCTGTTACGCATTTGGCGTCGTGCGGAAGAGTGGAATGAGAAATCTGGCTTAAGAGTCGTTACAGAATCACTTAGCGTTCCCGAATGAGGCGCCAGATATGCTACGTAAAATTCAAAAACACTTACTAGGGAATCATTTAAACGCCATGTATTTTTACCCGACTACGGCGAAGAAAAAAGGAGGGTTATGATTCTGACCGGTATGTATGTACATCATTTCCCTCATAACTTCTAAACTACTTATCATAATTTGACAAATGAGGTATCGTTGGGGGCGTCTTGATCGTCCGCTGGTTAGAGGTTATGTGACGTCACATTAAATTGAATATGGCGCCATCTAGAGGACAAAGTCGCGAACAAAAAAATAATTTTGTTCTCATGATGACGTCTTAGCTATCAAATAAAAGGGATTTATTAGCACATTTAAAAAAAAATATTGTTAGCTGTTTCATACTTTTAAGAGAGTGATTTTTAGGGTTCCGTGTCCAAAGGGTAAAAACGGGACCCTATTACTAAGGCTCCGCTGTCCGTCTGTCACCAGGCTGTATCTCATGAAGCGTGATAGTTAGACAGTTGAAATTTTCACAGATGATATATTTCTGTAGCCGCTATAACAATGAATCCCTACAAAAAAAAAAAAAAAACAATAAAATTAATATTTAAGGGAGCTGCCATACAACAAACGTGATTTTTTGCCGGTTTTTTATAGATAATGGTACGGAACCCTTCGTGCGCTTGTCCAATTCGCACTTAGCAGCTTTTTTAAAATTAATTACTATATTTAAAACAGCGCCATCTATCGGGTAATTACGTTAGCTTGTTCGTTTCCAGGATAACCATGTGTTTTACAACAGCACTTTTATCGGCAATGAGACTTATTTCAAGGAGCACTGGGCCAACATAACCAAGCCGGAGGCCGACATACATCCAGTGTTGAGCAAATCTCATCGCAGGGCCACCGTAAGTACTAATAAATAAGGGCGATATTCGCCTGCGCTTGCCGTAATATCAAATGCAGACCCAGTCCTCAACAAAGCCGCCAGTAAAAATGTCTCGATTTGACATTGTCAGCTGCATTCAAATAGACGCTAATAACGCTTATTTCTCATCGGCATCGACGTTATTACTTCATACTAAAGATAACTTATGCTTATAAGTCTTAAATGTCAAATGGCATACGTCGCGTGCCTACTTATAACTCAAAGAAAATTGTTATCTATGGGCCACTAGCGTTATCTTAGATTATAGAAAAGAGTACAGATACAGTGAATAATATGTTTCCATCGGTAAAACTCGGATCTCAATCGGAAGACGACGGGACCCGAAGTGTCAATTAATTATTGTATTAAATGAGTGACATGTTTATATTCATTCATATGAAACTTTATTATTTATTGTCAAATGTCAAAATGAAAAATGACAGTATGGTATGATGGATACTGGCCCCCAATTCTCGATGCATTCGAGATAATGTCAATTGCGAGATTAATCGTCAGATTCATACAGTTGTGTCAAATGACTGTGTGCACTGACGTTTAATCTCGATTGTGAGATTATCTCAAATGCACCGAGAATTGGGGGCCTGCTGAAGCTAATTGAGAGAGCACGATAATACGAACTTTTCCGATAAAACACGATGGAAACTAATTATGCACTACATCTGTAAAAGATACGCTGTATATTAATTGACTCTACGACTGTAATGCTACGCTGCTCCCGCAAACATCAGCGCCCTAATGAAAAAACAAGATGGCTGTATTTTATAAGTACGTCGATTTCAAATATGGTTCTTCGCCTTACGTCAGCCCGTGACAGTATGACCAAATTAATAAGATTGTAATAATGCTGTCACAAATAAACACTAAATTTCCAATATTATTTAGTATCACAAATCATAACCAATACACAATCATAATCATCCTCCTCTGCTGCACTGGGAGTGAAGAAATAGCATAGAACGTGTGCAGATGCTTATCATCCTGGCATGTCGTAAAAGTCGACTAAGGGACGGGTCCTCTCCAACATGGTGGACTATCTGTATGGGCGATGGGCTGATCACCTGTCACCATACGGTTCATCATACCATCTTAGGACTAATTAATCGAACTTGGCCACAAGTAGTCTTGTGGCTCTGCCCACCCCATTAGGGATTTCGGGCGTGATAATGTGTATGTATGTATGTATAAATCATAACCTTACAGGCCAAACAAATGCGCATGTGTTTTGTATGAATCCGTGTGGGCTGTAGTCGTCGTTTTAAGCGGCATGGCTTGACGGTATCAACGTTTACTCCTTATGTTTTACGTCAAACGTTCCGTGACAATGGACAATTTGTAGGAACGAATTAAATTAATCGAATCTAAAAAAATTCCTGATGATGGGTTCAGAAACAATATTTTCTGGCAACAAGTTATTTGTTGCAATCGTGGCTGCATATTTCCGATATCCGGCGCATTTTCACATCACACACACTCCGAGAAGACTACTTACTATTCATATTTTCAACTAAAATGTAAATTACAAACAACTTTTTCTATTCAATTCAACAAAATTCTACTTTTGTTCAGCAAAACGTCAACATAATGGCGGCGAGACCATTTTTTTTAAATCATAGACAAACGGATGAA
The DNA here is from genome assembly GCA_947859335.1 of Tortricodes alternella. NCBI lineage: Eukaryota > Metazoa > Arthropoda > Insecta > Lepidoptera > Tortricidae > Tortricodes > Tortricodes alternella. Next base: position 2,304,666 of record OX401970.1, read on the forward strand.
GTCTCTATTCTCACGTCACTCGAGATCAAATATTGTGCAGTTTATATTAAAAAAACATACTGAATTGACGTTTCGTATCAATAACTTATTATCTATGGATACTAGAATAGAGACCCACTTGAGTTTTGACAGCTGTTCCAAATTTAATCTCATTTCTTTACTAAAAACGATAAAGAAATAACATTGCAGCACTGGTGTTTCCTAATTGGTTGTCAAAATGGTGGTCATTTCCTATGGTTTTTGATTAAACAATGGAGGTTTTATGATATGGGTGTAGATAAAAGAATATTCCATCGTTTTTTCTAGTTTTATTACTGTTATTTTTGCAATTAAGCACAGAACATTTAGTCATCGTTGACAACTGGCAACGTCGATGGTCGCAACAAGATTAATCGCTAAACTACCGCAATGGGCGATATGACGGTAGTTTACAGTGGCTCTTTTTTTCCGACAGATTGTGTGTACTTATATATTATCAATGTACTAGCTATAAATAGGTGTTTAGGTTACGAATCAACGAATTGTCGATGAAACTTGAAATATAGTAACCGTAGGTCTTAGCGGTTTATTCCCTTAAAACTTCGTTACTGAACTCACCGGCGAGCCTAACGTGACCCGTCAGGGCGTATAAACTACATGTTTGTGCGTGTCTTCGGCATTGGCTGTATATCGACGCAACCGGCCACGGACGTAGATACCTACCTCCGCGTAATGCCTTAGAGCGCGCGGGTCGATTTATGATTGTCAGAGGAGTATATTAGGACAATAATGGTTTTGCTATAGAACCCAATAATGTCGTCTTTCACTTCTTCTTCCTAGCGCTTTTTTCAGTCTACGCTTACGCTACGGGGTACGTAAGACCATGATCCCGGGTTCGGCAGGTCGGGTTATTACAGTGGAGCGCCTGCCGTCTGACCTCCGTAACCCTTGTGACAGGGGAATCTGACCAATTGGATCATGGTTACACATTAAGTTACCCAAATGTGCAGGTTTCCTCACGATGTTTTTCCTCACCGTAAGAGCATCGGTTACCGCAATTCGCAGGCAGATAATGTACATAAGTTAGAAAAACTCATTGGTACATGGCAACCGCTTGGATTCGAACCCGGACCTCACGACCACGAGTCAACATCCTTAGCCATTAGGCCACCGACGCTCTAATAATAATGTCGTCTTTCACTCTTTCTAATTAATTTCGTTTAACCGCAACGAAATAAATCAAACCGATTGTCAGTGACCGAAAGCCTTGGCTATAGTGTTCCTTTTTAACCGCTCAAATATTTTCACCGGAAATGTCCGCGGTTAAGACTGTGGCGGATTTAGTGTCTTAAAATTCATAGATCCGGTCAAAAGGTTAAACAGTTTATATCCTTTTCCTAATGTTTCATATCTCCAGTGTGGGTTCTGTGATGCCCTGAGAGAGAACGATGGTATGGTAGCAATGACTGCTACCGATGAGAATGGACGGAGCCTGTACGTCGCAGAGGCGATAGTCGGTACCAAATGTATTTCTTAGATAGTGTAAAGAATATATATCTACATTGTAATTTCAATTCGAGGAAGTAGACATGAGTTGACATTAGCAATCTTGTTAGTAATTGATTCATTAGATTATCAATCTTATTATCTGGAATTAAGGAATTCAGAAGCAGATTAATGACTTTGCCGAGGGCTTAAACCCCTTTGCAGAATTCAGAAGCAGAGTAATGACTTAGCCATGACCTGGCCTCTTTGTAGAATTCAGAAGCAGATTAATGACTTAGCCATGATGATAAATGACTTAGCCATGACCCGTAGCCTCTTTGTAGAATTCAGAAGCAGATTAATGACTTAGGTTTGACCAATAGTCGACATGCAGCCTCCTGATGCGCTCCACTAGGATTTAAGTTATTTATTAAATGTTTTGTTTTTTAGTTTCATTTGTAATACCTATTTTATATCTTTACTCCTATATTTGTATTATAATTAGAATTACTATAGTTTGAGATAAGTAATGTAGTTATAAAAGTTATGCCTCTTTTTAAGGCAATGTTGTCGCACGTCTGCAGGTAAGACTTAATAAATAATGATTTTTAGGGTTCTGTACCTCAAAAGGAAAAAAGGAACCCTTATAGGATCACTCGTGTGTCTGTCTGTCTGTCTGTCTGACTGTCTGTCTGTCCGTCTGTCACAGCCAATTTGCTCCGAAACTACTGGACCAATTGAGTTGAAATTTGGTATTCATATGTAAGTTGGTGACCGCAACACGGACGCGTGACGTAAATATATGAATTTTAAACATAGGGGCCACTTTTTGGGGGTAAACTAGAAAATACAAAAAAAAAGTTATGCCACCTATATCGTGTGACATATCAAATGAAAGGGCTTATTGTGAGGGTCTTGAATATATATATTTTTTAATTTTAAGTAAAATAGTTTAGAAGTTATTCAGGAAAATAGGCGAACAATGACCATTCCCCCCCCCCCTTATTTCCGAAACTACTGGGGCTAAAATTTTGAAAAAAATACAGAAAATAGATCGTTGCCTATAGATTACAGGAAAACCTATAAGAAGTCTATGGTATTTAAGGTAACCTAGTAAATTTCAGATAATCATGTACGGAACGGAACCCTCTCCACGCGAGTTTAATTCGCACTTGTCCGGTTTTTTCTTTAAGTTTGCCTTGACCCAGGATTACCAATTTAGGGGTTTTACCCTTAAATTCAAGTGTAAACTAAGTGGACCGGGGTTTTTTGGGGCAGAAAATGTCCAGGTTTTTTTTAGGGGTAACAAACGATTTGGAAATGAGTGCAAAGCTGATTTTTAGCTTGAATAATTGTAGTATTTGTTGCTAATTTCGTTTATTCCGCATTGAAAACTGTCTTTTTTTTAGAATACTTGTCCGTTATTGACTTACTTACGTACTAATAACATTGGCAAGAGTATATATAAAGGAGTCTATAAAAAAACGGTGGTTAATGATTTAGGGGTTTTTAGGGTAAAGGGCAAACCTCTTAAGAGTTGGCAGCCCTGCATTTACCTACGCTCAATTGGTGTGTAAAATAAAAAAAAACCGGGATCTGGGTCTTAAGAGGAGTGTTAACCTACGGCTTTTCACCCCTTAAATGTTAACCGATTTTGACAAATTTTTGATAGGTTGTCAGTCAGAATAAAATCTAGGTCTATACGTTTTGGTTTTTTCACTATAATAAATAAATTCAGTTCTATTGCTGTTACAGTATTCTGATACAAAACTACTTTCGATGATTATTTGACTTTGTTGATCTTTAATCAAAATTCAAAAAACGTATAGACCTAGATTTTGTTCTGTCTGACAACTTATCAAAACTTGGTCAGAATCGGTTAACATTTAAGGGGTGGAAATCGTTATCGCCTTTTGTATGAAAAGGGTGATTTTTGTGGGCCGTTGGTTCACAGCAGTGGCGAGGCTTGCCTACAAGCCGATTCCTGACGGCTTTACCAAGCTAGAAAGCTACAGCTAGCTGTCAGTGAAGTCCATGTTACTCTAACTAAATGTCAGACTCGCACGTCTGGTTCTAATTCTTCCGGCTTCCCTTAGGAAATGTTTCACGCTTCGCCACTGGTTCACAGTCTTAAGTTTTTCATCTATATTTATTTCAGACTCTCAAGCTTACCTTCACGTTTCCGTTCTACGGACATCCGTTGCATAATATAACAGTGGCGACTGGTGGTTTCCTCTACACCGGTGAGCACGTTCATAACTGGTTGGCAGCGACACAGTACATCGCTCCGCTTATGGCCAACTTCGATACGACGCTTACTGTTGATAGCTGCGTCAAGCTATATGATGATGGTGAGTTATTATAGAAAAATGCACGAGACAAATAAGCCTTCCGTTTATGCCATTTGGCTACGGAACCCTTAAAAGGGTTGTCATGTTATAGAGGCCGCGTGGCAGTGGTCGATGTCCTTGCTTCGATAGGAAACTTGCATGTTTTTTTTCCGAGTACTGAGTAATAGAAACCGTACTTATTATGTTGTTAATTTTTTGAGATACGAAGCTTTGAAAGTCGTAGTTTATATCATTCGCGAACACGCTCAAAATGAACATGAACTATGACGTCACAGTACACGTTAGAGTGGCCAAAATGTATGGCGTTTTAACGAAACTTTTTTCTGAATATACTGTTAGGCCAATATCGCAGAAATAAAACATGATATTTTGAGGAGGATGTCTGAAACTAGTAATTGAGAACTAAAAACAGGATATAATGTTTTTACTTATTTTGACCCTTTATAAAAAAGGGAACAGTCAAAATGATGTTTTTTTTTTCTTTTGCATACTTCTATTTATATTTTATTTCATAATATATAATTTACACCACATTAAATTTTCATGCTTATTTCCTATCAATACATATAAAACAGTACCGTGACTCACTTATAGACAACGCACAGCCTAAGCGGGTGGTCTTAGAGGTTTGAAATTTGGAGGAGACATTCCTCGAGTATCCTAGAGGTGCACTAAGGAGGGATTTTTTAAAATTCCATCCCTTTAGGGGTGATAAAGTTGGTATAGAAAATACCGTAGGCTAAGCTGTGACGGGTCCACTAGTTAATATATAATCGCTATTTTCGCAGGTGAAAAATTCACGGCCCTCTGGGAGAATGTGAATATACGCGAGGACAAATCTAAGAATTTTACGTTTGCGGTCACTTTGTACAAGAACGGCGACATCGTGTTCGCTTACAAAGACATCCCGATCGCCATACAACTGATCAATGACAACGAACATCCGGTGAAAGTTGGCATTTCCGACGCCTACCAGACCGACAGGATGATGTTCTGTAAGTGTTTACTTTTTTCTACCATAGATTTAAATCGTTAGATTAAAGTTGTCAGCGATAATCTGTAGGCATATTCATGAATGTGGGCGGGAACCGGGTGAGATATTGTCATCTCCTTTTCTCCTATTGTAACATTTGCGTTATTTATCGCATCCTCCATTTTACAATCAATAATTTTGACGACGGTAGAAAATGAAAATCAATTATTTTGTTAAGAGGACTGTGAACCAACGGCAAAAATCAGCCTTTTCATACAAAAGGCGATAACGATTTCCACCACTTAAATGTTAACCGATTTTGACCAATTTTTGATAGGTTGTCAGTCGGAACAATATCTAGGTCTATGTTTTTTCAATATTGAAAAAAAGATCAACAAAGTCAAATAATCGCCGAAAATTGTTTTGTATGAGAATACTAAAACATCAATAAAACTAAATTTATTGATTCGTGAAAAAATCAAAACGTTATGCCTAGATTTTGTTCTGATTTACCTATCAAAAATTGGTCAACATCGGTTAACATTTAGGGTGGAAATAGTTATCACCTGTTCTATGAAAAGGTTGATTTTTGCCGTTGCTTCACAGTCCTCTTAATCGTGTTATGTATTATTAACATCATTATTTAACCTTTTGACCGCCAAGCATATCTGAGAAGTAGCACGAATTTCAACTTTAAGTCAAGGTAATGAAGGACTTTTTTAGCCTGTATCCGCTGACGGCTGCATCCGACTGTGGCGGTCAAAAGGTTAATGAAAAACACAGACACGAACGGTAAAAATGAAACTGCAAAGGTTTCAAACCCTTTTAAATGATGAAGTTAGTCAAGTTTTGAAAAAGGAAATGGGGGGGTAGTACGATGCCTTGTTTTGGGCGTAAATTGATCTAAGTTTGCATTTGTCTCTTTCGCGAGGCAGGCTTTCGCTGAAAGTGAAAGATTTGCCAGCTTTTGCTACGTTACCAACTTTCCGGTTACACCCTCTAGATTTCTTCTAGTCCCAGGCATCAGTGGCCCATACACAAATACCTTACAGATACCATACATATTAAAATAACTTAAAAATAGGTGATTAAAACTATTTATCCCTCTCAGTCGTCCGGAGGAAGACCATATACGAATACCACCGCGTCTCATACAAGAACCACAACATAACCAGTAACACGGTGCTTCGTATGGTGGCGCTGCCGACTTGCCTCCAGTACGACACCTGCGAGTCCTGCCTCAACCACGAAACGGAGTTCAACGTGAGTGACACACACACAAATATGTCTGTCTACACTAGTGTCCTTCGCTACGCTCGTTATTCCATTATAGACTCCTCCGCTGCGTTATGGATTCAAAGCCCTCGTCTTAAATACCACTTTGCCGCCACGTGACACAATCTAATTATGGCAGATTGTGAGGGCAAAATAATGAATCCAGAGCATAGCGACAGCCAGGTGTTCTAACGTAGAATCCCGAGTGTAGCGAGGGATGTAAGCTATACAGCCCGAGAACTTTAACACAAATTAAATTTAAAGTAAGTTACAATGGAATTCAGAAATATTTACTTTAGTTCTTTAATTTATAATTTTTTAAATAAAATCTATATGTTTTTAGTGCATAAATTATGTCTGGGGCTGTTAATCTTTACCCGCTCGCTATGCTCGGGATTCTACGCTAGTGTCCTTCGCTGCGCTCGTTATTCCATTCTAGACTCCTCCACTGCACTCTGGAGTCAAAGCCCTCGTTTTAAATACCACTTTGCTGCCCCGTGACACAATCTATTTATAGCAGATTGTGAGCGCAAAATAATGAATCCAGCGCATAGAGAAGGATGCTACAATAGAATCACGAGCGCAGCGAGGTGTTCTAACGTAGAATCCCGAGTGTAGCGAGGGATGTAAGCTATACAGCTCGAGAACTCTAACGCAAATTAAATTTAAATTTATTTTACTTCAGTTCTTTAATGTATAATACTTTTTATACAATCTATCTGTTTTTAGTGCACGTGGTGCGAAGCCATCCGGAAATGTTCGAGTGGCACCGACCGCAACAAGCAAGATTGGATGGTACGATGTAAGTGACCTAAAAATTACGTTGGAATATTATCAATTCCGGAATTGAGTTTCGATATAACAGACCGATATCGAAATTCCGGAACTGACTCTTTCATTTTCGAATTGTGTGAATCAGACTTTTCAATTTTACCTGACTTGGACATAAACGTAATAAAACTAGCAGTACCTCGCGGTTTCACCCGCGTAGATCGAAAAAAAAAGTCTGCTAAAAATAATCACGGAATTAGTGACGTACTTAATGGATGAGCCTTGATGTTTGAGTGGCTACCAGATGAGCGCCGGCTACAAAAATGGCCAACAGTGGGGATCGCGCGGGGTCTAGGGGGCGCGGGTGTAAACAGGATTAAAGTATAGTGCACTTAGAAATAAGTTTTTATAAAAAAATCCATTTTTATAACAAGATTTTTTGGCCCCTTGCACTTTAATATTGCAATAAAATGCGTACCCACATTTTGTGTCTGTACTGTTGACTGTTGAAGAGTTCCTTTATCTGGAACTAATCTTGGATGGCGATCAGGTCATGCTTACCATAAAAATGCATTGTCATCGGAACTGAACCAACATGTCAAAATTCAACTCCGTAGGATAAGAGGAAGTGGTTCTAATTCAGCTTGCAAGATTTGATCTGTCTATTTTATGGGTTGGTATTTACTTATGTATTTATTTGTCATCTTGTTCCCAGCATGCGACGTGACCCAGAAGGTGCACGCGTACCAGTGCCCAGTTAAAATGAGCCCGGACGACCCCAGTAAGACGGCTTACCAGACAGACAGCGTGCCGAGCAGACACGAGGCGGTCATCAACACGCAGCCAGGTACTTACACTACTATTAAAATAAGTTCACCATTCGGCCATCCTCGGTTATTGTCGGTATCCCTCGTTTTTCACATAGAGTATATCAAATTACAGATATGACCTTTAAATATATATAACACATTACAACAAAATGATATGAGCAACAAAACCTCCTAATAGCTCTAAAGGAACACCTTTCTGAATGTGGCCGTAAGGTCAAAGTCAAAGTGTATATTGATGATTAAGGCTAAATAATATACATGTAATTGATTATAAGCTAGTATCACCTTAATCTAACTACTAGAGGCATTCAATAATATTATTACTAAATTGATATTAACTAAATTACTATTACTAATTAGGTACATTATATATTTATAGCCAGTTAGCGGACTTAAATTAATTATCATGCTAGTCATTTCATTACAATTAAAATTAATTATTCTTAATTGTGATCAATTTACATTCATTATTATTATAAATTATTTATTATTAGCATTACAACATTATTTATTGGTTCTGTTATGATTATTATTGAGATTTTCACTCTGTATATGGTTATTTAATTATTCTTAAGTACATATTCTTCTACACTGTAAAAACATTCATCAGGCAGCCAATTGAAAAGTATTTTCTTAAAAAGTAACTAAGTAACTAACCTTAAGAGGAGTGTGATCCTACGGATTTTCATACATAAGGCGATTACGATTTCCACCCCTTAAATGTTAACCGATTTTGACCAATTTTTTATCTACACCCATATCATAAAACCTCCATTGGTTTATCAAAAACCGTATGAAATGACCACCATTTTGACAACCAATTAGGAAAAACCAGTGCTGCGATAAAGAAATAACATGACTTCTTTATCGTTTTTAGTAAAGAAATGAGATTAAATTTGGAACAGCTGTCAAAACTCAAGTGGGTCTCTATTCTAGTATCCATAGATATTAAAAAGTTATTGATACGAAACGTCAATTCAGTATATTTTTTTAATATAAACTGCACAATATTTGATCTCGAGTGACGTGAGAATAGAGACTTCATCCGTTTGTCTATGATTTAAAAAAAAATGGTCTTGACGGAAGATCGTATTTGCCGCCATGTTGACGTTTTGCTGAACGAAAGTAGAATTGTTGTTGAATTGAATAGAAAAAGTTGTTTGTAATTTACATTTACACACACATTACAGATAAAGATATGTATGCAACTCTGCATAATTTGGCCTTAAAACACACGTGCGATCTTATTATGAAACTCGCTAAAAGCTCGTTTCATAAAACCGCACTAGTGTTTTAAGGCCTATCATTATGCAACCGTTGCATAAACTACTATTATAGGTTGTCAGTCAGAACAAAATCTAGGTCTATACGTTTTGTTTTTTTTTTTTTCACTATTATTAATAAATTCGGTTTTATTGCTGTTACAGTACTCTCATACAAAACGAATTTCGGCGATTATCTGACTTTCTTGAACTTTAATCAAGACTCAAAAACGTATAGACCTAGATTTTGTTCTGTCTGACAACCTATCAAAAATTGGTCAACGTCGGTTAACATTTAAGGGGTGGAAATCGTTATCGCCTTTTGTATGAAAAGGGTGATTTCTGCCGTTGGTTCACAGTCCTCTTAATAAAAATATCATAGATTTCGATAAAAATATCGTTGATTGTAGATAGCCTGGGAATATTTTTTTTTTCAGAAGCGATACCGTCCGGCCAAGCTGTCAAAGCGACCCCGATGACCGCCCAGACGTCCTCACCGCTGGGCGCGTGCGTGGCGGCGTTCGCGATCATCGCACTGGTGGTCTCGCTCGGCGCTTGGGTCCTCTACGCGTTCAAGAACCCGCACACGCGCAGCGGCCAGATGCTTATCAAGGTAAAGTTGCCTGCGAAGTTACCAATAGGGAACAGGGTTCCGTACCCAAAGGGTAAAAACGCGACCCTATTACTAAGACTCCGCGCCCGTCTGTATCTCATCGACCGTGATAGTTAGACAGTTGGAATTTTCAGCTGTCAGATGATGTATTTCTTTTGCCGCTATAATAACAAATACTAAAAAACAGAATAAAATAAATATTCAAGGGGGCCATACAACAAACGTGATTTTTTTTGCTCGTTTTTGCTCGATATTTATAGCGGAAACAGACAGACAGTAGACGCTTGAAATATTCACAGAATATTTAGATATATATATATTAACTTCAAAAATGAATAATTAAATTAAAATAAAATAAATATTTAAGGGGGGCTCCCATACAACAAACGTGATTTTTCTTTTTTCCTGCTTGATTATAATGGTACGGAACCCTTCGTGCGCGAGTCCGACTCGCACTTGGCCGGTCTTTTTTTTTCACCTTTCATTGGAAAGTACAGTACTATTAAAATAAGTTCACCATTCGGCCAGCCTCGGTTACTGTCGGTATCCCTCGTTTTTCACATAGAGTATATCAAATTACAGATATGGCCTTTAAATATATTACCCGTTATTAAAACAGCTGTTTCAACCAAAATTGCACATTTTGAGGTTAGATATGCATGAATCCACTGTAAGAACAGCTTTAACCCCTTCCACCCCCCCGCACCCCTCCAAGATATGGTCATTTAGGGATTTTGTCGACCCCCCTCCCTCAGGAACCGTACGCAATTAATGAATGGCCCCCTTACGCGCGTTAATCTGCACTCACCGCGCACACACACATACAAAACCAACTCTGTAGAGTACAGAGATATAGTTTGTGGTATCTTAAAATCAAAAAGCACATTTGACGGCCCAAACTAAGTGTACGATCTGATTCTGGCGGGAACGAGCCCGTATAATTTTTCTATTTTTGTTTTCATAATTTCTTGTTTCCAGTACCGTCCGTCCCAGTGGAGTTGGCGACGAGGTGAAGCGCGCTACACCGCCGCAACAATACATATGTAAAACTGTACTTCGCCCAACAATAGATCCTAATACCAAGCAGCTAAAGTAACTTATCGCCTGGCGGTGATTTGTAAAACGTGTACGCGACTATAGCTCTAATTGCAATCAACATAGGTAACTTATCGCATGGCAACAGTGAAAGGTATGTGGTGTTTTGAAAAAATTAATTGTTTATCATCGTCTTTTTTGGACAGTGCGTAGTAACAAAAAGCTGTTTGCATGAAATTCTCCAGAATCAGTTCTAGTTTGAGATATCAATAGGTTTTTTTTTTATGTCCCTATGATGGCATTGGCCTGTTTGATTGTTTCCTGGATTCCAAATAATACAAAGTCCTTAAAATTAATTAAAGCTAGTCTAGTACCATCAAAAGTTAAAACAATGTAGAAGAAAAACATATATAAAGAAAAAAACACTTTTTTTTACAAAACATTCTGTATCGTTCCTACACGAACGGAAGGAACTATCTAGTGTATATCTCCAGATATTTTTTTGGGATTAATACCATTTTTCATAGCAGCAACTATCTGCGGCCCTAACATGCATGGCACAAAGATAAATTAGAATTGTTTATCTCTAAGTGCGTCTCTCTCACACTAGTGCCGACCAAAGAGGTAGTCATAGAGATAAACGGTTCTAATTTATCTTTGTGCCATGCATGTTCGGGCCGCTGGAGATGCCTTGCCGTCAAGTTAGCGTACCCGTTAAACAAAGCTCATATCTCCGAAGTTAGTAGGATACTATCATTTTGTACTAACTAGGTGCTATCTAACATAGCTGTGCACAAGACCATTAATCCGTTAATCGTTAATTAACGAAGTTAACATATCGGGTAACGGATTATTTTTTAAGTCAACTAAAGATTGTTGACGGACTCTTTAACTTCCGTTAAAACAATTAAAGACCGTTAATCGTTAATGAAGTACCGAGACCCGCCCTGAAAAACATGTTAACCATAATTAGGTATTATTACAACCGAATGTTACACCCTGTTTTATTAATTTTTCATGTCCTGCCTATACTTCACATCACTTAAGTATATCACTAACGCAAAGACATATAAAATGCAATTTCTTTCACAAATTAACCATTAATGTTAACTTTCGTTAAACCTTCCGAAATGTAACGCTTTAACGTTTAACAAAGTTAACTTCTAAGTAACGGATTATCGATTAACGAAGTTAACTATTTGATTGACGACGCCCAGCTATGTTATTTATGCACTTTTTTTTTAAACATCAGTTTCTGGATATCTTCTACGGGTAGCTTGACGTTTATTAGCGATGCGGACTAGGAACGAACTGGTCCATCTAGATCGTTTAATGGGAATTTCAATCAAATTTAATCTATTGGATGAATGAGAACTGCAATTAATTTATCATCGCTTTGGTGAATAGCCCCAGTGTTCATCCATGTATCCGATATAGGCATAGGCATCAGCAGACGAAATATCCTACAAACACCGCTTAGCCCAACACTACAAAAAAAAAGCTGTTTTTAGAGCGCTGTGATTGGTGCGAAGTTATGCGTCCGCGCCAGCCTCTAGCCTCTAATGCTAACAGTGGCTTGAGGCTATGCCGTCTATTGGATATATGGTCTATAGTAATCAGCTATAAATTATTACCTCAGCGTGAATATGTTGAGGTAAGCTTCGCGGGTGGGGCGACTCCCCTCACCCCGCACGCGTGAGCTGTCGCGACTTGCGCGTGCGTCTACCACTATGCCATGCACTCCGTACTCACTTCGATCGGGTATTTGATCGTCAAAATATCATATTGACGCTTTACAAAAACCATCGTATTGGAAATTTCATTTACCCTCTCTTAAGTGAAATTGTTATTATCAATAATTGAATTTAATGTTCGTTTGTCTCACTTTTGCACTGCACTAACGCGTAAAGTTTATTTCATTGGGCAAAAAAAAACTTACGGGAAGCATTACTTTGCTCCTGTGTGTTTATTTGCTGTGTGAAATTAATTGAAATATGTGTGTGAAATGAAAGGCGATTTGAAGATGTTAAGATTCCGGCTACTTAAAATGTATGCGAACATCTTATGAGTATACAGTATTAAATTTTGTTGTGAATATAGGAATTCGGCCGCGGTTTCTGTTATACTGTATAATGCGTGGCCCTATTTAATTGCTTATGAGTAAAGTTTGAAAAAAAAAACGCTGCGAATCTTACCATTTTACAAGCTCAAGTAGGTTTGAATTGTAATGTAAACACTGAAATCACATGGCAGCTTTAGGCAACTTTTTTTTTTATTTAGGTTTATAAGGAAGTCGAATCGACGTGACTCGACCGGGTAAGCTGAATTAATTGACGTTACTGTTCTTTTGTATTTTAATTAATGCCATTGGCAGTAAAACATCATTCCAAAATCTTCTGTATGTTTATGTTCCTTTTGATAATTTTAACCTTTTGAACGCCACGGCTAACTTCGAAAAAGCGTGCCACGAGCGCTCGACGACGGCTGTAGCCGACGCGAATGTGCACAAAACGGCATATCGTGGCGTAAAGGGCACGGAAACCTTCTGTCAGGTTTAGGCGACTGGGGCGTTCAAAAGGTTAATGTTCCCGTCATTTGGAACATAGAATTGAAACATTGGAAATTACTTGCCTATACCTAAAACCAGTTTATTTCTCACTAAAGTTAATATTTAGGTAATTTATCAGTTACATTAAGTATATTCCTCCATTTACAGTTTATATATTCCGATTCAATTTTTCTTCGTTGATCGATTTTTTTAATGCATTTTTATCATCATAAGTAACCTTTTTACCTTTTGAACTCAATAACGTTAAAGGATTCTGAATACTGTCCTTATGATTTTAGGTCGCTTATTCAGTGAACACTTACCCCGTCGAGCTCTATGCTGCTACACATTTAGTCTTACGTTATTCCTAGGATAAACTCGCTTTTAAATGTTTTATTATCAACGGTTATGTGTATTACTCAATTATTTCTAAACAGCTATGCAGCCTAAAATGAACTTTATTTATAATATGCATAGAATGCGAAATAGCATCGAACTAGCCAGAGATTGTTACCGAAAAATCTATTTTAATTAAATAGGTTCGGTTTTACATTTGACAGTATACACAGGATTCATCATCATTAATTTTACCTATACTCTTGAATGGGTATTTAATCGTCTAAGCAGACATTATAAAAAAAACGAATTCACTCAATCAAACCAGCTTTTATGAACTGGTGCCAATACGAAAGTGTGTTAAAGTGTGTACTAAGTTTAAAAGTCGCTAAACTTGAAATAAGAAACGACTTTCTCGATTTTGACTATGCATCTTTGTGCTATGCAAAATCGAGTTTCACGTTAATTATTTTAAGTTTAGGAAATCTTAAATTAAGAAGACACCATTTCGAATTGGACTAACTATCTATTTAAAGAATTTACATACCGGTATAATTCATTGTAAGCAACTGTATTCATTCTTTTCCATCTGTCTTTACGTTTGAAATTAAAGCTGCATATGAGATTTTAAATCGGTTAATTGATTCGCGCTTGTCTACTTAAAATTTAGTTTAATATAGCATAGGAGAAGGTTGTTACAGATCGGCATTTTCGTTTAACCTTTGAACCGTTTTAACGCATCAAAATCACTCTTACGCAGATTCAAGTACGGACGATAAAGGTATGAAATGAAACAGTGAATCCTATAAGTAACCTTTGTATTTATGAGTTTTGCTGTTTCATGTTATACCTTTGAAAGGAAAGAGATGTTTACGTTGGCTTAGAAGAAAGGGCCTACGTAGATATACATATGTTTAAAGTAAATAAAGGTGCAATTATACCTTTGGACCAATCGATTGAATAAGAAATTGGTCATTTACCATGTATGCCTTATTATTAACACAATAAGGCTCAAATTCCACCTGTGCCTTTTTAGTTTCCGGATAAGTATGATGAATCTCCGACTTCAATGAAAATAAATTTATTTTAAACTGTTTGTACGAGTTTTAGGATTTAAATTGCAATGGGTTGTTTTGATTTTTAACTCACATTGTGCCTTTAGGGTTCCGTATCGGTTAAGTTCGACTGTTAAAAGACTTAAGTGTTATTAATATGTACAGTCGGCAAAAATATAAGACAGATTACAATAGGATACAAGTCATAAAAATATGTACTTGACTCTTGACAAGAGGACTGTTCCTATGCTGACTGGACGTATATGAATTGTGTATTCTATAGACATAAATATATATACAACTTAGTTATATAAACTACTATAATATAATATTGGTTGTATAAAAAGGACCATTCCAATGCAACAAAGAAAATAACAAATGCACAAGACTTATAATGGTAGTCTTGATGTGGGTTTCTTTAAAAGTCTCAGAACGTTAATCTCTTCAAGATACTTTTACATATAAAAATAATTAGGAGCACTAGCGCTTTTTATAAGTATCCGGGTGAATTAAAACACATATTTTGGTTGTAATCTCGTAATTAGCTTAATATTAGAAAATTAATGATGCCGTCCAATTTAACAGGGATATTTAGTAACATTTTGCATTTTAACCTTTTCAGCGCCCATGACGGATACATCCGCACCATCCCCTAACGACGGATAAAACTGTCAGGGCATTAATTTTACAGAACTAAATAAGTCTTTAGTATCCTTCGTGGCGATGAAAAGGTTAAATAAAATGTCCGTGATGACTGAGATGTCGTGGTAGTCCAGGTATATAAAACCACTAATAAACAAATTGAGAACTGTCATATTCTGGGATAATTTTTAGTGGGTCCAAGATTGTGCCCTAACCTCGTTCCAATCCCATTAACGCATGCAGTCTTTAACTTACGGGCCGATTTTTATATCCCTTTGTTTTTTTTGTAGCTTCATTTGAAATCGGGGCTTGTAACGTTACGTAACGTGATGATAACTTGGTAACGTGTTATAACGAAACCCAATTAAATTAAAGAAAAATAAATCATAACTTATGATTCATAAGTTATTTAAGACGACTGTGAACCAAAGGCAAAAAACACCCTTTCCATGCAAACGGCGATAACGATTTCCACCCTTAAAATTTTAACCGATTTTGACCAATTTTTGATAGGCTGTCAGTCAGTCCGAACAAAATCTAGGTCTATACGTTTTTTTTTAATTTTGATTAAAGATCACGAAAGTCAAATAATGCCGAAATTAGTTTTGTATGAGAATACTAAAACTACAACAAAACTGGATTTATTGATTATAATGAAAAAATCGAAACGTATAGACCTAGATTTTGTTTTGACTGACGACCTATCAAAAATTGGTGAACATCGGTTAACATTTAAGGGGTGGAAATCGTTATCACCTTTTTTATGAAAAGCCGTAGGTTCATTCTCCTCTTAAAGCGTTTTTCCGGTAAAGGTTTCGCCTATTTTAGCACAATTGCTTCTGTTTAATATTGCTATCAACTTTACCGTAACTTGGGCTACTTGAATTGATCTTTGATTATAATTACGTTTATGTTAAGGTCGACAGGTGATTGACGGAGACTTAACAGTTCAAATGCTTAAATGGCGTTTATGAATGCGGCCGTCGTTAAACTATTTAACGTTATTTTTAAATTAACGTTGGCTATATCTCGTTGCGGTAACGTTACCATTATTTTAACAGTACGAGTATTTCGAGCCCCGGTTACATCGCTAAGTCAATGTCGAATAAACTGTTGTTATTTTCTGTAAATCAGTTAATTTTTTTACAGTTTATGCAATGCAATATTGAAGTACAATCGGCATTTTTTACAAAACCGCGCACGGCGCGAGGATATAGTTAAAAAAAAAAAAAAAAACTAAATGTGATTGGAACGAGAGTATTCACTGCCTAAGTTCGGAATACGGTACGGAACCCGAAATATAGATCTATACTTTTGACCGTTTTTACATTCACGGGCGGCTCCTAACCCTGCTCGCGACGAGACCGTATATTTGTAGCTAACTTACTCGGATTTTTGCCGACTGTTATAGTGTTAGGCGTCGTTCAGACGATACAACAGTACCACGACACGCAAGTGGACGTGGCGTGTACGCAATGCCTTGACCAATTTCAGATGATTAGTATTTAAGATATTATTGATATGGATGGAGTGATATTATGTGTATAAAACAAAGTATATTAAAATAACGTTACTTAATATATAACGATTTTTCAAAATTTCATGTCGATTCTGGTGTTTGTAAATTTACTTTTACACCAAAGATGTATGAAATCCTGATGGGAATCGAAATTTTAAAATGTTCAGTTATTATGGTACAAATGTAGTGCATAATTAGTTTCCATCGTGTTTTATCGGAAAAGTTCGTATTTATCGTGCTCTCTCAATTAGCTTCAGCAGGTCTCCAATTCTCGGCGCATTCGAAATAATCTAAAAATCGAGATTAAACGTCAGTGCATACAGTCATTTGACACAATTGTATGAATCTGACGTTTAATCTTGCAATCGACATTATCTCGTAAACACCGAGAATTGGGGGCCATTAGCCATCATACCATGCTGTCATTTTTCATTTTGTCATTTGACAGTAAATAATAAAGTATCATATTAATGAGTATAAACATGTCACTCATTGAATACAATAATTAATTGGCACTTCGGGTCCCGTCGTCTTCCGATGGAGATCCGAGTTTTACCGATGGAAACATATTATTCACTATATCTGTACGAGGTTGTTGATTTGATATGTATTTTTATGAATCGGTTATGTCAAGGGGTCCACTTATTTTATTATCCTCGGAATAAATGTGCTGTTGAGAAGTTTTGTTTTATTTCTCTTTGATAACCCGAACACGTAAATTGCGCTGGTGCAGCCAGAGCAACAGGTTAAGTGCATACTTACATCGTATTTATAAAGCATGAACGGTTATACAGGGTGGGCGATAAGTTTTTGCAAATAGGAACACAGATTTTTTTCTTAACTATTAATTGTGCGGTACAAAGGATCCTACGCCTCTGCTGCACTGGGAGTGAAGAAATAGCATAGAATGCGTGCAGATGCTTATCATCCTGGCATGTCGTAAAAGTCGACTAAGGGACGGGTGCTCTCCAACATGGTGGACTATGTGTGGGCGATGGGCTGATCACCTGTCACCATACGGTTCATCATACTATCTTAGGACTAATTAATCGACCGTGGCCACAAGTAGTCTTGTGGCTCTGCCCACCCCATTAGGAATTTCGTGATGCTATGTATGTACAAAGGAACGTCATCCTTCCGGGAAATTAAACGCCATTTGGTACATTTTTGACTACGATGGACCGTTTCACAGGATAGAAAACACTTCAAAAAAATCAGTTTTACGTTAGTATGTGATGCCTTTTAGGATTGAATATGGATCACGCCGTCTAAGTTAGTGTCCCAGCATCAATTTAATCAAAGTTGTGGTCAATAACTTTATGGTTCAACAACGAATATTAAGCAAACAGGGCGGTTACGTATCATAAGTGACGATGTCAGCATTGTATGAAATACAATTGCGTAGTCGGTTGCAGGAGTGCCAGCAACAAGACGGAGCTCATTTCGACGACAGTGTTTTTGCAAATTATAAAATTATTTATACTAATTACTTATAATAAATACTTAATAAACAAGCATTTGTAGGTTTGCCTCTACCATGTTTCTAAAAGTGCAAAAATTTATGGCCCATCCTGTTAACTCAATGGGACCAATTTGAAAGTGTTCGCTCAATTTAAGTAGCTAAACTTGTAATAAATGTCAAACTCGAGTTTGACATCTTGGTGTGATACAAAATTTAGTTTGACGTTCTTATTTTAAGTGTAGAGCCTCATTTACCGAGCCGAATTGGGCAGCGCAAGTATGTAAATGGATCCTTTCTGATCCCGCCGCTGCTACTCGTTGCGTCGCGCAGTGAGCCAGAAAGCAGCATGTAAACACCCACTGCCTTCGGAAGCAGTATGCGGGAAATATTTCTGGCAGCGCGAGCAGCAGTGGCAGTGGCTGCATGTAAATAACGTGCGATGTATTCCCGTGTGAACAGAGCCTAAGGCGTCATCGCCCTCTATACTTGAGATATGATTTGCTCCGACAAACCCGACACCATATGACGCGGCCGCGAGGATTCTGGTAACACTTTCAGTGCCAGACTGAAAATCAAAACCCATCCCAGGCAGGGTCCGCAGAGTTGCCTCCATACAAAATTGCTATAGCAAGAGCCGGCCCAGCGGGTCGTTCGGCGTGGCGACAAAGTAATAGAGCCCCGTCTAGCGGGATCCTGGCACTCAGTGTTAAGGGGGAGGTGGGCAGGCGAAGAAAAACCTACCCAAGGTAGATTGGGACGGTGATCAACTGCATCTTCTATTGGGGGCTGCAGCCCCTCTCCGCCCTTGCCCGTACCCTCGCTACGCCCATGGCGAAGGGAACAGGAACCACGCGCGGCTAGCCGCTTAGTGGAAAACGGCTCAAACTATTATGTAAGCATTCACAAATATTAATTAAAAGATCACATTCCAATAAAATACCACTCGAAAATTTATTATAAACAAGCCTAAAGTCCTATATGCGCACAAAATGACAATTACATTTTAAAAATATTGTTTTATAAAGATTCTTAGTATTCCTCTCCACCTTCGCCCTCTCCTTCTCCAGAGTCCATCCCGACTTCCTCGTAGTCCTTTTCTAGCGCCGCCAGATCCTCTCTGGCTTCGGAGAACTCTCCTTCCTCCATACCCTCACCGACGTACCAGTGGACGAAGGCACGCTTAGCATACATCAAATCAAACTTATGGTTCAGGCGAGACCATGCCTCGGCGATGGCGGTCGTGTTGGACAACATGCAAACTGCGCGCTGTACTTTCGCCAAGTCACCTCCCGGCACGACTGTCGGCGGCTGGTAGTTGATGCCCACCTTGAACCCAGTAGGGCACCAGTCCACGAATTGGATGGTTCGCTTCGTCTTGATAGTGCCGATGGCAGCATTGACGTCCTTCGGCACTACGTCCCCGCGGTACAGCATACAGCAAGCCATATATTTCCCGTGACGAGGATCGCACTTCACCATCTGGTTCGCTGGCTCGAAACACGCGTTCGTGATCTCAGCGACAGACAACTGCTCGTGGTAGGCCTTCTCAGCAGAGATGACGGGCGCGTAGGTTACTAGAGGGAAGTGAATGCGCGGATACGGCACCAGATTGGTCTGGAATTCTGTCAAGTCGACATTCAGCGCGCCGTCAAAGCGGAGCGAAGCCGTGATAGAAGACACGATCTGACCGATCAGACGGTTCAGGTTAGTATAAGTCGGCCGCTCGATGTCCAAGTTCCTCCTGCAGATATCGTAGATAGCCTCATTGTCGACCATGAAGGCTGCGTCCGAATGCTCAAGCGTCGTGTGGGTGGTCAGGATGGAGTTGTATGGCTCGACCACAGCGGTTGAGATCTGTGGTGCAGGATAGATCGCGAACTCGAGCTTAGACTTCTTTCCGTAGTCGACGGACAGGCGCTCCATGAGGAGCGACGCGAAGCCCGAGCCGGTGCCGCCGCCGAACGAGTGGAAGATGAGGAAGCCCTGGAGCCCGGTGCACTGGTCCGCTAGCTTTCGGACGCGGTCCAGCACGAGATCGACTATCTCCTTTCCGATGGTGTAGTGTCCGCGCGCGTAGTTGTTGGCCGCATCCTCCTTACCCGTGATGAGCTGTTCAGGATGGAACAGCTGGCGGTACGTGCCCGTGCGCACCTCGTCGACCACCGTGGGCTCGAGGTCGATGAACACGGCGCGCGGGACGTGCTTGCCCGCGCCTGTCTCGCTGAAAAACGTGTTGAACGAATCGTCACCGCCCCCTACAGTCTTGTCCGAGGGCATCTGCCCATCTGGCTGGATCCCATGCTCCAAGCAGTACAACTCCCAGCACGCGTTGCCGATCTGCACGCCAGCCTGCCCGCCATGAATAGATATGCATTCACGCATTCTTGATTATTTAATTTACTTAAAGTTAAAAAAAAACCTTATACTCTTTACTGAGCGGTCCTTTCTGGAATCGCTCCCAAATACGAACTAAACAAATAGAATGCGCAAATGATACCCGGTCGAAATTTGATTTGAACTTAGACGTATTTTCGAGTAAAATTAAAAGTAATTTCATTTTATGCCAGTATTATTTCTAGAAATAGGTTGGTTAGGTATACTATTTATTTTTTAACGTGCGAGGAAGGATTTTATTGCTTTAAAACGTTTTATATTATTGTTACATCTTTATTTATTGAGGATTAAATTATACAATACAATATAAATAACAATGATCCATAAAAATACTGCTCCGTGTAGGGTTCCGAAGCCATTGTAACACTGAAAACTATAGCTTCCATTATAAGTTATTTAGTGATAAATCAATTCGATCAACTTTGGCCTATTTTCCTAAATAACTTCCAAACAATTTATCTTAAAATTCCAAGAAAAATATATTTAAGATCCCACAATAAGCTTTCCCTTTCATTTGATATGTCACACGATATAGTTTGCATATTTTTTTTAAAATTTTCTAATTTGCCTCCCAAAAGTGGCCACGCGTCGCCGCCCCTGGCTGATTGGCGCCCCGAGCCATGGCCCATAAATACGCCCCTGACTGTTGTGGTCCGGCGGTGCTGGCTTCCCTTATTAATACTTTACCTAATCTTTGGGCGCTGGCATATTTAGACGTCATAAGTTACAAAAATTCTATAGTCGATTATTTTTTGGATGTGAATACAGTGTGTAAGTACCTACTTGTAAAGCTAGTATTACGTTTTATGTCACATTTTGCCAATGCATTTTCATAAATTCGATGACTGGTGGCATTTTTTTTAATTGCCAACTAGCTTCTGCCCGCGACTTTGTCTGCGTGGAATTCAGTTATAGTTTGTTTCTTAATTCTTACAGATGGGTGAAAACATTTTGTCTAATTATCCCTACCAGTGGAGATTGAGAGCCAAAAGATTTCCTAATCCGATTAAAATAAGAGCGTCTAAATAATTTCCACCTATCCCTACCAGTGGGGATAGGTGAAAACATTAGTTAGGTAAATGCATAAGTTTGGTCGTCCATGTAGGGCTAACTTCAGAGCTCAACTAATGTTAAGTGCGTTTAACATGGAAACGCTTACTTAAAAGTATATTTAGAAGTTAACTACTTAACAACTTAATACGTGCAAATCAGCCTTTATTAAATTAGTACTGTAGCCACACTGGAGTTGTAAATGTCAAGGTTATCACTGTCACACCTTACCTGTCAAGTTGCTGTCAAGCTTGGTTTGTCAAAATTGATTGCTCGGTTTGTTGTGGCGCTTGATGCAAATATTCATCATATTAACTTGAGAGAAATTTGTGTGCAAATATGTCGGACGAAGATATTGAAAAATGGATGAAAGATGGCCGCAACAAAGGTTTGTATGCAGTCAGGTTAATTGCTTTTCCAAACATTTTGTTAATTTTCAAATTGTCTGGTGTGTTTATCGTTATCACAGTGCCTATAAAGTACTGAATTGGCCTGGTAACTAGGTAATTGTATTAAATTGCATAAGCTTTTCCCTTGTGTAAAATATGGGCGTTAAATCTTTGTTTAAATGAACAACAAACGAGTAGCAAGATTTGACATGGACAATAACTGTTATCTGAATTTAGATAACGATATTAGGCTCTTTATTGTGTGATCTGCATCTTAAAATGTGCTATTGTAACAAACTTTTCCATAGATTTACATGTGTCAACAAGTTGTTCAAGCTTTGAGGTCCTGGATCCTCATGACCCAGTTATCAGTCGGCTTGCAACCCAGCTTTTTAAACGAACCAATGACTACTTGCAAGGGGAAATGACTGCTGGCCAGGTAAGTTCATACATAATCCTTTTTTTAAACATCAATTTGGTTGTGCTTCCATAACTGGTGCACTTGTTAAATTGTCATCACACTGGCATTGAAAGGGTTAACTTTCCATAAAAGCAATGTCAACTTAAAGCAACAGGAATCCTGTGTGTGTTAGAGTAGATTCATGTCTGACCTTAAAAACCCGTTTTGCTCTAGAGGCTAAACATTGCACACTATCTCATGATTATCTGATTTTTTTTAATGAATAAAAAGGTTATTCCCTTATTTATTGAGTTCACTATCATAAATGTTACCACCGCTAGACTGCTATGCAATTTTCAGCAGTCTCATTAGCGCTGGGGTGTTCAGACAACCTTATAGCTTACTCTTAATTAAATTAAATTTGAACATGTACGTTGTCATCCTTTCATGACACTGTCATTGAAATATAAATAAAAATTATGCCTTTGACAGGACCATTACAACCTGCTTGAACAAATTAACATGCTCACCATCACCAAGTATGCTGACCTCAAGAACCTAGCTGTCAACCTGAGCAAAACCCTCAACGAATACAACGAAATGTGTAAGTATTTCATCAAAGCTCATCTTTCAAATTGTTGGTAGTTTTCCAATGCACATGGCGACTTTTAGCAGCGATGCAGTTGCATAACCGTGGCCGCTGGCTGTATACCATGGGCTTGCATCGGTACTATCGTGATACAGTCACGATTCATCACTACAGACGTGATGCAGTATCGATACATAAAGTCAAAGTCAAACTATCTTTATTCAATTTAGGCTTTTACAAGCTCTTATGAAGGTCAAGGAATGAATCTACCATACTCTACTGAAGTCGCCCGGAACAGTTGCATGTTTCCATTGATATAGTAGCTACAGTAAATGCACACTGCATCGCTTCTGTATCGCGTTGCAAAAGCGACAAGTGGCCACATGTCACAATGCAGCCGCCACTTACCCGTGGAAGTACTGCTGGTACTGCTGGTAGTATCAAGGGGATTACTTTTTGCCCGTAATACTACTATCCTGTCTGGTAATACCATGGGAGATTTTACATTACTCCTGGTGCTACTTATCAATTTAACATATACATATTACAAATGTATTTCAGGTATGCTTTTGCTAAAAAAATGGAGTGTTGTAGACCCTTTTTCAAATATGTACTGGTTAGTTAAAAAAGTTTATAATTGAGAGTGGAAGAAAATTTGTGGTGTTTGAATTTACTTTGATATGTACCGTCGCTTTGTTCAGATAACCAGCAGATAAAGCCGCTGCTGCAGCAAATCGACGCTATAGACGCGCAAGTCTCAAAGTTTGAAGCAAACGCGTACCGTCTGGACAACTACACCAAACAGCTGAAGGCTCGGTTTAAAGAGCTTGAAGATTAATGTCCTGATGAGCCAGTTCTGATAATTCTTTTAAAAACTTAGTAACATGACAAGTAATTAGTTCGAAAACTTAAATCACATATCCTATAACCAGTGGACGATCAAGACGCGTCAAACGATACCTCATTTGTAAAATCATGATAATTAGTTTAGAAGTAATGACGGAACAGATGAACACATACATACATCATACTCACATACATACATACATCCTTAAATACATATATACCGGTTAAAATCATAACCCTCCTTTTTGCTTTGCCGTAGTCGGGTTGTCATGTTATAAAGTTGTCAAAGGCGGGTACCAAAGGGTATACCCTTTTCTCAGTTTGTATGAAGAGTTGAAGCGTAAATTTTAAGACTCGGGCAAACAAAACACGTTTGCGGCGCGTCGCGTTTCGAACGCGGGCCCGCGCGATCTATAGAACGGCGCAGCGGATTTAACATGCCACACCAAAGTAGCGGTCTCGCGCTTGGTTTGCCCGGGTCTTAAGTGTCTGCACAATATATACCGTAGCTATAAGAATATTGTTACACCTTCAAATAAAATGAATATTTGACAAACTAATTTATTTATTTAATTAATAATACCTAAAATAATATTAACATTAATCAATTCAATAGGACTAAAAAGATCTCTTAGAATATTTTTACATCAATACATAGGTACATATATTTTGTATACAATTTAAAACGTTGCACAAAGAAAGCATTATAATTATGGTTTTGTTGCAATGTTCGCGTATTACTAGAAATTGTTATAGTGAAAATTGGCTCAATTAATCCATATTTACTATCCTACTAATATTATAAATACGTGATTGTGTGTGTTTGTTTGTTACCACTCAGCTCCGTAACGGCTAACGGATTTTCACGAAACTTTGTATAGTTCCCTTAGGTCCTGAAAAAGGACAGGTTATTTTTATCCCGAAAAATGTATAAGTTACCGTGGGAATAACCGTAACCGTATGTAGCCTGCTCTATGAAGACGGATCAAAGATACTTCTTCCGGGTACCCTGGAAGGATCTACAGGAAATATGAGAAATTTTATCCGTAGATGGCGCTGTCTACCTTGATAAGTCAACGGTGAATTATAAGTTCGAAAGTGTGTTTATTTGTTGATCGTTAAGATGAGTGTGAACCTACGGCTTTTCATACAGGCGATACCGATTTCCACCCCTTAAATGTGAACCGATATTCCAATTTTTAATAGGTCGTCAGTCAGAAGTTGTTCTGACTCAGAACATAATCTAGGTTTATACGTTTTTTTTTTTCTCACTATAATCAATATATGTATGTAGTTCAATTTTATTGTTGTTTTAGTATTCTCATACAAAACTAATTTAGGCGATTATTTGACTTTGTATTTAAGCAATATTCAAAAAACGTATAGACCTAGATTTTGTTCTGACTGACAACCTATTAAAAATCGGTTAACATTTAAGGGGTGGAAATCATTATCGCCTTTTGTATGAACAGGGTGGTTTTTGCCATGGGTACAGTCCTCTTAACGCCAAAAGGGAGCAATGGATAGACTTGATCTTTTGTATAACGATGGAGGGGTGGCAAAATATAAATACATATATATCACGCTTGTTTCCTAAAGGGGTAGGCAGAGATCACGGATTTCCACCACCATCCAGACACCAATATATATACTGATTGCAACTCAAATATACAGAGACACATACATACATAGCATCACGCCCAAAATGCGTAATGGGGTGGGCAGAGCCACAAGACTACTTGTGGCCACGTTCGATTAATTAGTCCTAAGATGGTATGATGAACCGTATGGTGACAGGTGATCAGCCCATCGCTCATACAGATAGTCCACCATGTTGGAGAGCACCCGTCCCTTAGTCGACTTTTACGACATGCCAGGATGATAAGCATCTGCACGCATTCTATGCTATTTCTTCACTCCCAGTGCAGCAGAGGAGTATATACAGAGACGCAACAACAAAATCTAATAAAATCTTTACTACAGTACTCAACCAAGTTATGCAACTTCGGTAAAGCGCGAGCGAGACCTATGATGGCACTATCACCTTTATTCTATAAACCTTTAAGTAGATATTTCTAGTAATACGCGATCTCCATTGACGAGCGATAATCCCATAAAATATTTTCACATTTCAATCTCCTTTTTACTATTGTCTAGGGCGATGTTTCTTTTAGTACGCCTGCGATGTATTTTGTAGTATTAAAAATATTGTATGTAAAGGGGCTTCTAAACGATTTGCTTTTTTTGCAAATTATTGCTGCTGGGCTATTTGCCAAAATAGCAGCAACAAACTTCCAAAAAAAGAATACTCGTTTAAAAGCAGTCGGGCTCAAGTTACGGCAAATATGAAATGAACATACCGAAATTCTCATGGTCCTTAGAAAAATAAATACGTATACGAATCGTCATTAAGAAAATAAATATTTGTACATAAATTCGCCTTATAAAAAGAGCTATAACAAAAAAATACGAGCCTTACAGTAGTCGCATATGATGTGTAACATCTGACATCTCACCTTGGTAATAAGCCATATTGATATTATATCCTGAAATTTTTATTCGATTTTCTATAAATCATAAATATTGTTTAGGTTGGTACCTATAGGATAAGTTTACATATACCTACAGATGCATTTTTTTATCAATGACGATCAACAGTAAACAGGGTTAATATAGTTTCTCGTCACACACTGTTGGCTGACAGTACCAACCTCTCAGAAAATGGGTTGGTACCATGTGACCGCCAACTCAACCACCGCGCGCGCTCATTGGTCAAATCAAATTCGCGCTTCCCCGGCTTCCTGTTACACACATCCGTCCCTTTTCACGAAATGACTCCCACAGATTGCAGGAACGCGAGAGGGAAGATGTTACACATAAATAAAACTAGATGAATGTGCGTGCACTCTAAAACGTCGATCGCCAAACAGCGGCGCTACCAAGGTTGACGCGGGGATAACTTAACCCAGTGTTATCTCTCTGACTATCTCTTTCGTGTTTGAGACGCACTCAATTTATTATTTTATTTAGAAAGTTTAGTAACAAAATCAGCTGCGTCGACTGCATGGAGATGAGTGAACACGACTCCTGTGTTCTCGGCAGGTAATGTTGGATATGCGCGTATATGTACGCGTCTTTTGCATGTTTCATATATATTTGTCCTGTAGCTGACTTTCTGCATGGCAATGAAAGCGATGTACGCGATCGGTATCGCCAGTTTTTCTATATAAATGGCACCCTGCTTTTTTGAGGCAGCGAAAGCAAGTGGACTCAACTCATGGCCGCGATTATTGTAATTTGTGTCTTAATATCTATGTGTTAAGCTTGCATTTGTCATACTAATAAATCAGGGGCTAGTCCACTTTCGCTCGCATTGCCTGAAAATACTGACAAGTAATATTTAATGTGCACGAATTCACCTCACAAAATTATACATAACTTTATATACAACTAGATAATTAAAGTATAGATAGTTCAATCCACGAGAACGCGCCCCACCCAGCGTGAAAGCGTGCCCCAGAGGCCGAGTGACGGCTGCAGCCGACATAATGTATGGAAAACGGCATGCCGTAGCGTTAGCGCCACGGTAATCTGCTGTCGCCCAAAGCCGACTGTGGCGTTCAAAAGTTTAATTTTGCGTCTCACGAACGCGTAAATGTACTTACTTAAAATTGAGTGGTGGCGCGTCTTCATGAATTGAACTATGGCCTATCAAGACAGGTCCGCGCAAATCGTTCGATAGTTTTCCCAATTACGTCACATCCGTGACGATTCCAGTTGCCTCTTTGCCTAAAAAGTAGATTTTGGGAATCTCTTGTTTCTGTAAAAGCCCGTATATTGGTTATCTTAGGTTTTATCAGTAAATCTTACTTCTTATTATAGTACTCAATTCTTTTATTTCCAAAACCAACATTTACCTGCCGTCAGTGGAAAAAACTAGCATGTACTAAATTAAATTGGTAAAAAGCCCGAAAAAAACGATAGTTCTTTTATAAATCTTATATTTCCCACGGAGGAAGCTATAGGTTTGACATTGGGAGTCCCTAATAAAAAACGGACAAGTGCGAGTTAACTCGCGTGGAGAGGGTTCCGTGATTAAAAGACCTATGTCACTTTAAATACCATAGACTTATAGGTTTTCCTGTAATCTATAGGTAAAGAACTATTTTCTATATATTCTTACTCTCCTCCCTTTTTATATTATTACTCTCCTGTCTATTATTTTTACCAAACCGTACATTTCGGTGAATTCCGTTCGCAAAGCCATTCGTTTGAACACATAATGGCGCACTTAGACTATTATTGTAAGTATACTCGTACCTCTCATTTGCGCAGACCTATCTTCTTAGGCCTATCTATCTATAAGTGCCGTAGAGGCGTAGGTTCATTGGCATAATTAAGAATACTACACGACTGTAAATTAACCTCGCTCGCATCGCTCGGCGTATCGCCAAGTTTGTGGACAGTCGTCTTAAAGCAACTGTATCACTCCGTGTCACGTGTAAAATGGACCACAGACCATATATCCAATACAATCCGCATAGCCGGGCGATCCCCGCTGCCAGCATTACAGGCAAACAGCCATAAGCGACGGGACTAGAGAAAGGCGCGGAAAGTGCATTTCCGCGAACGCACCAATCACAGCGCTCTAAAAACCCCGCGCGTCCCGCAAGTTCGGCAGCTCTATTTGATAGTAAAAGTTAGCCTATGCCTTTAGGATATTTGGTATGTGCCGCAAACATTGCTGTTCCATGCTTAACACGAGCGTAGCGAGGTAATTCTTTATGAAATTTATTTGTCGCCGTGTTATTGTCTGTTTCATGACGAGGCTTTTTTTACATGGTGCTGCCACATTCATCCTAACTGCAATAAATACACATACTGTTTAATCTTTTTTCATCACACTTGCTCGGAAAGGGTGTTATTATACGCAGGCGTATAGAGCAGCTATAGCCGATTTAAATCCTCTACGGGCCCCGCCGTCAGCGGGAGTTATGGATTTTGTATGGTTTCGAACTCCCGCGGGCAGTTAAGTGCGCCAGGTCGGCGGAGCTGCTCGGGAGCCGCAGCCGGCGGCGCGCGACCGCAAGCCGGCGGAGCTGCCCCACGCTGATCGCAACGTACGCTCAGTTTATGAACACCCACCTGATGGTAATTCGCGGTGTAAAATGGAAATAAAATTAATATATATACTTTTATTTTGTCTAATTTTTATTTCATTTCCTCGCAAATGTGATGAAAAACATTGTGTGTATCACGGGCAGTAAGGGGATAACAAACTCGAGTCATAAAAGCCCTCGCCTATCGGCGTCGGGCTTCTAACAGACTCTCCTTAGTTACGGCCCTAGATGCACAATGTACTATTATTGGTTGAATTGACAGCATCCAATAGCCTGGTTATATAGGCCTGGCGCCTTTGGCGACAATTAATAGATGATTTAATACTTAGCAGATATAAATAACTTGGCGATAAGTTTAAAACTAAATCTTCAAATTTGCCTAATTAACATCTACCTATTTAAAATTATTCGTGAATTGTTACTGAAATACATCTACAGATTGCCCTGTGACGTAATAATAAAGTCGAAACTCGAGCCATAAAATGACTCGGGCGACTCGAGTTGAAGCCGAGTCAAGCAGAAACGACTTAACTACGCTGGTGGTTCAGTGATTTTTCAACCTTCGCTTTTATGAGCTATTTTGGACAGTATTAACATGATTCTCCTAGGCATCTAACTAAAGGTTCAATTAACGACCTGATTCAAGAACCTAGCCGATTTAAACGTGAAACGTTGCGCAAAGCTAATCATAGATGTTGCCAGGTGAAGATGGCACGAATACGTCGTTCTGATTGGTCGACTACGCCGCCATTTTATGAATAAGCGTTTTAAATATATTGGCCGCGGCATTTTCAGCACCGCTAGTTATGTAATGCTGTTTCATTAATAACAAACATTATGAAAGTGTCTGTTATCACTGGATCATTTGGTTTGGTTTACAAACTCACGTTATAGATTAGTAGAGTCGAGTCGAGTAAGGTAAATTAGCTCGAGTACTCGCAGACTCGGACCACGTGACGTCACAAGGCAACTATGAGATGAGAATTAACTACGTTAGACCGTCCTTTGCCTTCTTAGTTGTCTATAAATAATGGAATTGATCTGTTAAATAAATGCCTAATTTCAATGTTCTGTAATTTCGTTTTTCCAGAAGCTTCCTTATTTACAATCGTCCTCACCCGCTTGCACGAATTTTCGATTAGAAATGTTGCCAAATGAAAAATCGTCCGCTTGAATTTAAACGCTGTCCAGAAAACAACAGTAGGTAAGATAAAAAATCGAAATTACAGTGTAAACTCCATTTAACGAATAACTTCCTAAAAGATCACATAACTTTGGTTGGCTTACATTGCTTCCCATAGATTGATACACTCTGTATAACATAACCCCTCAACGTCATTATTAAGAGCAATAAACATAATTTTCATCCGACGCCCTCGTCAGTATTAGGTCTATAAGCTAGAAAAACGGAGCATACGGTTAAAAAACGAGCCGCAGGCGTAATGGATTTTGTTTAGTATATGTGCACGCCGCTACCATTTAAAACGTTTAATATAGAGTTTACACTGCATAATAATACTATTGGACATTCTCTGGACAGATTTGAATATTATAATCTTGCATTATGGAACTTTAAACCTAAATACATGGAAGTCAAGATATATATTTCAAGTATAAACATCAATTTTATAAATATTTAATAATACATATTTCAAAAATCTAGCCATAGCTTAAAAAAATTCAATGCGTATCTAAACTCTATTCGTCTTATAGATTGTTCTAATCTTTTTAATCTATGGTAAGTCTTGATTGGCTCTGTTTTATTTATGGTATATGTTTATTGGCTGGTTCGCTGAGCCACGTGGGTTAATTTGTTTACATTTAGTTAACTACGTAAACAAATAGGGTATAGTAGAGCAGTCTGTAGCATATTGGGAAATTAAATAAATATCAATTCATCGTTGAATTGGTGGAACTTTAAGGCTTATATAATATGATAAAATTAATAAACAGTCTTATATAGACATAAAATCCGAGATTTTTTATTGAAATATTTCTCAAAAAGTTTGTCTTGTGTGTACTTACAATTTTTAATTTTACCATTTTTTAACGACTTCGTTAACAGTTTTGTCCAACAGCTTTGCATTTTCTCGAGTAATTTTGTTACTTAAGAAATGAAACGAATAAAAAAATGTTACTTTTTGTAATACGATTGGACAAACTTAATAAAATCTTAACGAAATTGTCCAAACTTTTTTGAGATACTCATTACAATATATATTTAATTTAATTGTATTTACATCTCCAACGATATGCTATAACCTTTAAACTTGTCCTGGAAAATTAGACTTTATTATTACACTAATAACATTCAATTTACAATAAAAGCGGACCTGCTTTACGAAAAAGAACCCCATTTCAAAGGAAGTTGGGTACATAATATTGAACGCTGATCGCTGACTCAAAGTCTTAACATTCACAAGTCCGTATCGGGTCATATTCCGTACAAATTTCTATGCGGCGTGACCCGATATTACTGATCGTGGGCATTTCTTTAATAATAGCAAGGTTTATAAACATTAATTCGCAAGCATGCACCATAAAGTATGGACTATATTATCTTATACATAAAGTACAATTTCTCTTGACTTATATGTTACCAGTTTGAAGAATCGTCTTCCACGATATTTCTCGTAACAAATTTCTTTTTTAACTCCACGTATTTCGAAAAAATAAAAAAAATGTCTCATAGGTGGAGTGAAAACCAGTATATGTCACTTGATAGCAATAATATTTTTGTCTTGAACGATAATGAATGAATTCCTCGCTACGCTCAGGATTCTACTATGTACCGCCCTCGCCATAAACATGTCATTTTGCTCCCTAGTGACACAATCTAGTGAAACTTGTACCACAAAAAACCTCGTGGATTTGTTTTGAAAAAATATGTAGGTTAAAATTGTCCTTTGTCGTTTATATATGTACATATAAAAACAAATAATTATTAAATTATATAACAATACAACGTGGAAGGCGACTGTACGTTTAACACTTTTACTGCCAACCCAAAAATAAAGTTCTACCCCACAGAATTTCCCTTAAAAAATACCATATCAAGAACCTAGTACACGGGTTCAGCGGTGTGTGAGCAAACTCTCAGAATACCCGTGAGCCGGGTTCTCAGCAGTGAAAGTGTTGAGAAACGAAACCCTGTTCAACCTACGTCCAGCACTGACCAACAAACATACAGCATCGGAAGCTAAGTTATTATTAACCTTTTTCTAAATGGCCATCGGGAATGTGGTTGTCGTTCTGTGAAAAGATAAATGTTAGTTTAGCATACAACGGCCCAAACTAGGATACACTGTACCTTAGGTCCTAAGACAAGTTCAATGAATTAATCGGTCAATCGAAATGCCTTGCCAAATCTTGGGAATCCAGCTGCCAGCATACACTCTTAACTGCGCTGTGACGTCATAGTTCATGTCCATTTTGTATGGAGCGTTTTTGCAAGTGGTATGAACTTTTCAAAGCTATGTATCTCAGAACATAAACAACACAATAATGTTTTGCGTACATCTACATAGTTCGGTTTCTATTACGCAGTACTTTCCAATGAAAAATTAATCATGCATATTCGCTACTAGCTGTGCCCGCGACTTCGTTCGCGTGGACTCGGGAACTTTTAAATTTCCGGGATAAAAAGTAGCACATGTGCTAATCCAGGGTATAAGCTATCTCCATTCCAAATTTCATCAAAATCCGTCCAGACGTTTTAACGGGAAGAGGTAACAACCATACACACATATAAACTTTCGCATTTATAATATTAGTAGGATTCCGCACGTGAGGGTTAGGTTACGTCAGTCTAGCTAACTTAGTTGGCAGTGTGCGTGTGCGCAACAGTGGGCAGTACTCACGTCAGATCTAATTGTTGAGCCAATCCCAGCTGTCCTCATTGTTCTTCAACCTGATGTTCTTGATGTCCGGTGGGGGGCTGGACACGCCCACTGTTGACAAGTCACGTCCATCCATGTTGCGGGCTGTCACCGATTCCTTCCACGGTTGGGTTTGCTCGTTCCTGGAAAAAGCAATAATGTTATCCAAAAACCCGACTACGCTGCATTTTTATTTGAAATTGTAAATTAACTTCACGTAAAAGCATGTATTGCCAAAACCTAATTGCATAAGAGCATCACCAAAGGAGCTGAAACCGTTGTTCACCTACAAGTTCACTCACAGCTAGAGGGTTAGCGTAATACTCACCACTGTGAATGACAAGCTTCAACCGTTGTTCACATACAAGTTTACTCCAAGCTAGATAGGTCAGTGTGTCTCACCACTGTGTGTGCCAAGCGTTAACCGTTGTTCACCTAAAAATTCAGTCCAAGCTAGAGGTCAGTGTGACTCACCACTGTGTGTGACAGCGAGCTTGAGCCGTTGTTCACCTACAAGTTCACTCACAGCTAGAGGGTCAGTGTAAGACTCACCACTGTGTGTGACAAGCTTCAACCGTTGTTCACCTACAAGTTCACTCTAAGCTAGATATGTCAGTGTTTCTCACCACTGTCTATGACAAGCGTTAACCATTGTTCACCTAAAAGTTCACTCCAAGCTAGAGGTCAGTGTGACTCACCACTGTGTGTGACAGCGAGCTTCAGCCGTTGTTCACCTACAAGTTCACTCACAGCTAGAGGGTCAGTGTAAGACTCACCACTGTGTGTGACAAGCTTCAACCGTTGTTCATATACAAGTTCACTCACAGCTACAAGAATAGTGCACGACTCTTGACTGTTTGTTGTTCACCTACAAGTTTACCCACAACCAGAGACAGTATAAGACTCACCACTGTGTGTTGTTCACTTACAAGTTTACGCATAACTGGAGGGTTAGCGTAAGACTCACCACCGTGTGTTGTTCACCTACAAATTCACTCATAACTAGAGGGTTAGTGTAACACTCACCACTGCGAGTAGGGCTCCGAGGTAGAGCTTTTCATGGCACCGTAACTCTGCGATTGGTACAGTTGAGAGTTGGAATTGCTACCGCGGCGGGTGTCGCTGGCGCCCCCGAGGGAGCTCCAACCGCCACGGTTGTTCACCTGAAGGATTATAATTACCATCGATTAACGTCAGAAGGCTCAGAAAGAGATAAATCATAATAATAAATCAAGAGACAAACTTTACACAAATCGATCTAGTCCCAAAGTGAGCTCTTAAGGCTTGTGTTATGGGTACTAGACGACGATATACATACTTATATAGAGAAATACATCCGGGGACCGCTAGCTTCGGAGGCAGGGTCACTACCAACCAGGCTAACGTCGTAAAAGACAGACAGCTAACAACAAAAATTTCATCGAGTTATGATGGAACCATTTTTTTTTAGGGTTACGTAGTCAAACCATTATAGTTTCTGCATGTTCATCTGTCCGTCCATCCGTCTGAGTCGCATTAGGTGTCGTTAGCTCTTCAAAAAAAGTATTTTATAACTATTTAAAAGATTTGGGGACAAACTAGGATTCCGTGTACTATGGTAACTAGACAACGATACGAGTACTTATATAGATAAAAGCGGATACAGTATAAACTCCATTTAACGCCACTGGATTTAACGACCAACTCCCTAAAACGTCGAAAGTACTTGACTCTGCTTGGTTTACCTTATCGTACATACAATCATTCACTCTATGTAGCATCACACCCATTCTAAATACCGACAACAATACGTCATTATTAAAAGCAGTAGTTTCTAAGTTGCCGAAATTAATGACAACTGCAGCTGTGCGCGTTCTTTTGTTTATTATTTTTGTTGCTTATCAAGCTCGTATTTACTTCAACTTTCGACATCATACGCACCCAAGATTCTAAGATTCGTCCTTTTGTCTATTGTGATTACCTTGCACGTGTTTACCTCGGCTGCTGATTGTTGTAAGATTAGGTTTTTCTTCTCTCCATTTAACGAAAACTCTTAATAACGCCATAAAAAGTCCCTTTAGTGTCGCTATATAGAGTTTATACTGTATATATTAGTACTAAATATCCATGAGTTGTGTACAAACGATCGTGCTCACACGAAGTTTGCCCAAAGTGGGATTCGAACCCGTGACCTGAAGCACAGTAGGTAGTTGCACTACCACTGGTCCATTATGTCAGGTGATGGTAACGTTACCTTCTCGGTGACGGTGGTCGCCATCTCGGAGACTTTCTGCGTGGCAATGCCGCCGTATTTCACGGCCGATTCTGTAGCCGTACGCGCCGCTTTGGAAACAGATGTAGCGAACATAGACCAACCCTAAACACATGGGAAGTAATAGTACATTGCGATGCCAGTGAAGCAATCGGGTATTTTCTACAATCAACCAATTGAAGAGAAAGCTTTTTTTAAATGTATAGGCATACAAAGTTTGAAGAAATGATAAAATTAGGTAAAATAATAAGGGGTAATAATTGAAACGTAAGAAATAATAGCAATTTGAATGATGACGTTGCGTACAATGTTCGTGCAGAAAATGCAGCAATTAAGGGCATTTTACCGTGACGAGTGGGTGCTTACCGTGGCGAGCGAAGCGAGAGTGTTGTCGACTACCTCGTTCCCGCTGTGCATAGGCGACATAGGCGTCGACTGTGACTGCGCCTGATTGCCGAAGCCGGTGTAGCGACCGCTACCGTACTCGCTGCTGTACAAATATACGCTCTGTTTAAAGGCTGGCATACTACGCTCGCCGAGGCGATTCGTATCGAATCTAGCGCTAGATGGTGCCGTGCACCGCGGCCCCAAAGCTCAGAGAGCCCTCGGAGCCTGACCAGCAAATATCGTATTGAACTAGCTGAAAATTCTCCCCCTTCGGAAGGTAATTATGGGTCAATCAACTTTTTTGTGTTGTTATTTTGTCCCCGGTTGTCCAAGTGACACTTACATACTGTTTCATAGGAAATGCTTAGGTTGTCCAAGGGACAAAATTTGTGTAACCATAGCAACGGGTGGCACTAAAAAGTTGATTCGCCCTTATAATAGATTGCAGTTTAGTTCGGACTTTTTAGTTACCTCGCTACGCGTCTGTATCGAATCGCAATAATTCGCATCTTATATATTACTGTGAAACTGCGTCGATTAACAAGTGACGATCGCTCGTCAGGCGTAAGTACGTCGGCAGCGACGCGTTTCGACTCGATTCGGCGCGCCTCACTCGACGCGGAAAACCGAATGCATGCGTCGTGGAACCACGTCCTATTGTTATTTTTCTATTTCACAACTTCTTGAAAATATTAAATCGTTATTTATTTTATTTGATGATAGGACAAGGAAAATACAATGTCAATTTAGGAATTTCTGTATAAGAACAGAAATACCACTACATATGCGATTCCGCGGATTCGCTAAATACATCTATGGCCCTCAATACAAACAGTAGAGCATACAAACCCCGGCGGTTGTGTACCGAAGTTTACCGAGATTTCGGAGTGCGTCGTTTCGGCCGTTTGTTTGAAGATGGAATACTGTATACTGTGGCAAGCGCCTCAAGTCCCTATCCAATATCATTGCAAATACCATTAAATATGCGATACTGCGGACTCTTTAATACATCTATACCCCTAATTAGTAACGGGAAAAAGCGCTAGGTAAGAAGAAAAAAAATTAACTTACTGATAGCTGATATTGCTGTCAGAGCCGGTGGTGTGGAAGCCATTGTCGCCTGACGAGTAGCAGTCCCGGGACTGGTTCCAGCCCTTGGACTTCTCCACCGTATCCGGCTTG
Source organism: Tortricodes alternella (assembly GCA_947859335.1). Taxonomy (NCBI): domain Eukaryota; kingdom Metazoa; phylum Arthropoda; class Insecta; order Lepidoptera; family Tortricidae; genus Tortricodes; species Tortricodes alternella. The sequence goes on from OX401970.1 coordinate 2,341,288, forward strand.
TAATCAGAGGGGCTCCACGGTTGGCCCTCCGCTAGTGCGGCTATCTGTTACACAAAAAAAAGTGTGTTTAAAAAACGTCGATGAATTTCAAAATTGGTCAACTGAATTAATGCTCAAAGTTAAGATACAAGGTAACTTCACTACGAACTTCTATATAATAAAGTTCAAAGTTACCCAAGTTTATTCCACCCCTAACCTCCGAAACCACCAGGCCAAAAAAAAAAAAAAAAACAGAAAATAGTTCTTGACCTATTGATTACAGGAAAACCTATAAGAAGTCTATAGTATTTAAAGTAACGTCAAATGTTGTCAACTCGAAAAAGAATTTTCCTAAATAACTTCCAAACTATTTATTTTAATATTCTAATAAATATATTTAAGATCCTCACAATACGCCCTTTCATTTGATATGTCACACCATGTAGTTTGCAAAACGTTCTTTTTTTATTTTCTAATTTACCCCCGAAAAGTGGCCCCCATCTTTAAAATTTATTTATTTACGTTACACGCGCGTGTTGCGGTCACCTTACATATATGTGCACCAAATTTCAACTCAATCGGTCCAGTAGTTTCGCAAATTGGCTGTGACAGACAGACACACGAGTGATCTTATAAGGGTTCCGTTTTTTCCTTTTAGAAAGAAGAAGAAGAAAAACATTTATTCACTAACATAGAAGACACACAGAGTAACATAAATATAAATTAAAAACAATACAAAACAAAATGGTGGTGTGTGTGTCCTCGCGGCAGTGAATGGGACACTGGCTCAGCATAATGCTGAGGTGTAAGACACCTCAGCATAACTCCTCTGCTGCTGCACTGGGAGTGAAGAAATAGCATAGAATGCGTGCAGATGCTTATCATCCTGGCATGTCGTAAAAGTCGACTATGGGACGAGTCCTTTCCAACATGGTGGACTATCTGTATGGGCGATGGGCTGATCACCTGTCACCATACAGTTCATCATACCATCTTAGGACTAATTAATCAAACGTGGCCACAAGTAGTCTTGTGGCTCTGCCCACCCCATTAGGGATTTCGGGCGTGATGCTATGTATGTATGTGTAAGACACCTGCAGCGCTGATTTTCAGCCAGCACCGTCTGTGACTCACGGAGCGCTATACAAATACACTACATGCTAATAATTATTTATCTACTACTACTAAGATGGATCGGACATACATATACTGTGGACAGCTAATATTGTGGCAATGTGTTCAGAATAATCAATACTAACTTACTTTCGAGGTACGGAACCCTAAAACTACCGATTTTAATAAATGGAGTATCAATTATGCTTGCGGAACGTGCGCGTGTCCGGCTGTATAAGGATGCGTCATACTTGGAGCAAAAATGATTTTACCTTGCCCGTCGGATTTTACAAAAACAACTACAATGTGAAAAATCCAGTGCAAAAACGATCGGGGTCCATTGGTTTTTAAGAACAAACATAAATCTTAAGCCCTCTCGATAAGGTATTTTATCGTGCTGAAACATCAATGGAATCATCGCTTTTCCCCTGGACCAAAGGGGCTATTGCTGCAATTTGGGCTATTCTCATTAAGATTATATACAAGCTGACCCGTGCGAATTTCCGCAGAGTATCGCGATCAAACACCGGATAATAATAATATAATAAAGTGAGAATAAGTAAATGCAAGTATTATTAGTACTCTATTTGTCTATTTTTCGTCAATAGGAGATAATTTTGACAAAGATATAAATTAACGGAGTACTTGCGGGTGTGCCATCTATTGACATTTGGTCTGCAAATAGCCAAGACACATTTTAGTTAAACAGACTGTCAATAGATGGCGCTTGCAATGCGGGTGATTTTTATTTACTTACGCGGCTGTCGGCCACTCGCTGTTTTATAATTGAAAGTTTTAATACGTATTATTATAATACCTAAATAGTGACGGATAATTTTGAATAAGATAATAATTAACGCAGTAGGTACCCTCCATCGGCCCTAACATGAATGACACAAAGATAGTAGCGCCTTCTGTTCACATTAGTCTGCGTGTGCAAATAGCCAACACACATGTTAGTTAAACAGACTATCAATAGATGGCGCTTGCAAATCGCGTGGTTTTTTTATTTATATTTTAACGAAAACGTTAATTTTAATCTAGGTATTTGTGTATTTTTGTGACAAAGCGACGAACATAAGCTTTAAAATGACGTTTGAATCATCAATTTTGGTAAAGAATTAACGGAGATATGGAGCGTTTTCAAAAAAATACCTTTTAGAAATAATACTAGCGGACCCAGCAGACGTCGTCCTGCCCGGTGAGTCACCCTTATCATTTAGGGGTATGAAAAATAGATGTTGGCCGATTCTCAGACCTACTCAATATGCTCACAAAATTTCATGAGAATCGGTCAAGCCGTTTCGGAGGAGTACGGGAACGAACATTGTGACACGAGAATTTTATATATAAGATATATGATGATGATGATAATATCACTATTGGGAACAAAAAGTTAGTGTAAAGTTTTGGGGATAGCCCGAATTGCAGCAATATATTGTCAAGAAAGTTGCTGGTTCACAAGCATCTTTAAGTTTCATCTGCAATCTTGTTAAAGGCACTAACGAAGCGTGGGCGGTTATCGAAGCTCGGATACCGGCAAATAGGAAACTCTACAATCTATATCAACATATCGCAGCTTTGACTAAGTTCAAAGGTCGTCGATTTAACGTAGTGTTGTATTTACAATATACTTCTATTTAGACTGGTTGATTGGTAGAGAATTCCTCAAGGCATTAAGTCCGCAAGGCGTTTGTACTATTACATTGTGCAAGAAAGTTTATGTAAATAGTTGCTAATTATTAAAGGGGGCGCCGACCGTCCAGTGGCGCCCTCATCACTATCATTATATTGTCTATTAAACTAAAGTATTTCATTACAATCGAAAGCATATAAGTGGTTTCGCAACTTAATATACAATTTATACGCTATGTAATATAGCTTTTTATGCATTACTTTTCTCCGTGTATGGTATTAAGAAAATACTCTTACTTAAAACCGTAAACGGAGAAAAGTACCCAAACACTAACTGACCAATTAACAATGTATACCTGAACTACTTGTGTTACGATCGTCCATAGAACCATGTCACAATAAAGTGATATGTTGGATTGCATACCACTTATAGCGCCACTTTATTACGACTAGGTTCTAGACGTTCTCAATACAGCTGGTTCAGCATAAACACAACGCTTTTCTATCGCTTTCTAAGCCATTTTCTTCTCAAGCAGGACCCCATCCTCGGTGCATTCATACAGTCAACTAACTATACAGGGCGTCCCAAGACTATGGGTTTCAAAGGAAAGTACCTTAAATATCGTAGATAGGATATTTTGCTGAAAGAAGAATTTATGTTATTTTTAAAAGTTAGTAATTCTGCATTTAAAGATTTTCTAAGATTTAATACTAATTAATACTTAATTGACATCAGCAGTTTCATGTACCTATGTTTTTAATTTGATTAAACTTATTAATTTCACGTTGTTCCTTTCTTTTAAGATACTATGTTACTTAGGAAGAATTATTTTTTTTTGTCCATTCTTTCGATTGACATCATAAAAACAGGGGTAATTTTTTTTCATATTTAAGTCGGTTCGATTCCCAGACAAAGCAAGTAATTCTATGAAAATCTTTGAATGCAGAATTACTAACTTTTAAAAATAACATAAAGTCTTCTTTAAGCGAAATATCCTATCTACGATATTTAAGGTACTTTCCCTTGATGTCCCATAGTCTTGTGACGGCCTGTACATGCGCTGATATCTCGTAATGCACGGAAAATTGTCCCGGGCGAACGCCATCGATTCCACGTGACTTCGACGACCTTGACCCTTACAGGGTACTTAATTTGTTGCACTTTGCAACTGCGTAGTCGTACTGCAAGGACGAACGCAGCCGATCAATACACGGCAGCTGGCTGTATAAATACGTTGCAATGACCAGAGATTCAAGGACAATCTTATCAATATCCCGCGTGGATCGCGGCGGCTTTGTGTCCAGCTGTGGTATATTGGCATAGCTGGGCACAAGACCTAACATTTCGAGTAACGGATTAACTTTTAAATTAACTCCAAGAATTGTTAACAGTCTTTTTTTTTTCAAAAGGACACCGCGCGGCTTATGTCGGATAGCTTTTGATTTGAATGTGACCTCTAAAAACACACACATACATAACATCACGCCCGAAATCCCTAATGGGGTGGGCAGAGCTACAAGACTACTTGTGGCCACGTTCGATTAATTAGTCCTAAGATGGTATGATGAACCGTATGGTGACAGGTGATCAGCCCATCGCCCATACAGATAGTCCACCATGTTGGAGAGGACTTTTACGACATGCCAGGATGATAAGCATCTGCACGCATTCTATGCTATTTCTTCACTCCCAGTGCAGCAGAGGAGCGCCTCAGAGGACCTCTAAATAATATGTATTATTACAAGCTCTAATGCAACACCCTATTTTTACGAATATTTCATGTCCTGCCTATACTTCCATAGCACATACCAACATCTTTTATAAGTAAATTACTAACTACTAATATAAAATGCAATTTCTATCACGAGTTATGATTAACGTTAACTGCCGTTAAATCTTTCAAAATATAACGCTTTAACGTTTAACGATGTTAACTTTTTTAGTAACGGATTAGCGATTAACAAATTTAGAACTATTTCATTTTGATTAACGGTGCCCAGCTATGGATAGGGGCATGTTCATTGCAAAATTGAATTATGTACTTATAGTCACTAAGTACTTTGAAAAAAGCTAGTATAGCAAACGCAACCTTTATTTTAAAATTAAAATAAATATATATATTTAAGATTCTCAAAATGCCCTTTCATTTGATATATCACACGATATAGTTTGCAAAACTTTTTCTTAAATTATCTAATCTGCCCCCAAAAGTGACCGTCATGTTTAAAATTCATTTATTTACGTTACACGTCCGTGTTGCGATCACCGACTTACATTATGTGTACTAAATTTCAACTCAATCGGTCCAGTAGTTTCGGAGCAAATTGGCTGTGACACACGGACAGAAAGACAGACAGATAGATACACGAGTGATCCCATAAGGGTTCCATTTTTTTCCTTTTGAGGTACGGAATCCTAAAAAGGCTTCATTGTAGCTTCACAAACTGGAATGCGCTGCAAGGACGATAAATCCAGGACGCCGATCGAAGGGCCGGGGCCACCAGCTCTATTAATATATAGGAGTAAAAGAAATCAAGGACACGAACGAAGCCATGATATTTACAATGAATAAATATCTTGCACATACGAGTTTATAGACAACCGGGATTTCTAATCCTAAAGATTACAAATCGAGTCTTCAGCGTCGACGATTTCAACCGCAAGTGAAAGGAAAATTAAGGAAACGGAAACAACTAGCATGGTTTTTTTTAATTTTTTTATTATTATTATTGTAAACCCGTGTTTGTAAATATTTGTTTGTGATTTGTTTATGTTGTATTGTGCTAGTCGATATTCTTTTGTTTGTAATTCCGGACTTGTGTAGGTATGTATATTTGTACGTAGGGTGTCTGTGACCTAAACCCTTTGCTAGACCCTTTTTGCCAGCATGCTTGTTTTAATCTTTATAATTACCATGTACACTTTATGATTATGGCAAATAAATATATTTTCTTCTTTCCTCTTCTTTCTTCTTTTTAACATACTTCAAAAAAGGATGGGGAACTTGCATGAAAATCGAAATGAGGTTTAAATGATATATTATGAAAGCAAATGTAAAAAAAAAAAAACATTTCTGGACATCCTCATCAAATTTTTGTCATGTTTTATTACTACGATGTTGGTCTGAAAACGGTATTTTCGGAATTAATTGCAGACTTCGTTTAAACGCCATACATTTTATGTAGTCTAGCGATAGCTGTGACGTCATAGCTGTTGTCCATTTTGTATGGAGTGTTTTTACGAGTGGTATGAACAATGACTTTTCAAAGCTCCATAACTCGTAAAATAATCAACATAAAGTGTTGCGTACACAGATCGGTTTCTATTACTCAGTACTTTCCAATACAAGATGAAAAAAAAAGGAATTTTCCTATTCGTCGCATGTTGTTTATGTATTACCTCAGAAGCCCAAGCATGCCAGACACGGGGATAAGTTAAACGCGTTTATCTCTGACTATTTCTTTCGTTGCCACTAGTGTGAGAGAGATGCACTTAGGCCCTGAACGCATAGGCGTGCAGTCCATATAGGCATTTAGGCAGTGCCTACCCTGGCAAAATGACCCTGTGTTCGATTTATAACTCCTAATTGCCATTAAATTATTTCTACGATTCAAAAATACCTAAAAAAAATATTATTTATGATTCTTTTTTAATAAATTCGGACACACGGTCATTTGTCCAGGGTAGGTACTGCCTAAATACCTATATGGACTGCACGCCCTTGCCTGAACGCAAACCCAACTGCAACGAAACTGCAACTTCTAGTTACTTTTGAGTTTCATTCGAGTTTATGCGATAGACTCCTTTGAGAGACCGCACATGCCGCGACCATTTTGGAACCGGTTTGAAACGCATTGCGAATCAGCAAAATGATCGCGTCATCTGCGGTCTCTCAAAGGAGTCTATCGCATAAACTCAAATGAAACTCAATGGTAACTAGAAGTCGCAGTTTCGTTTCATCGTTTTTTTTTATATAGTAAGAGGGGGCAAACGAGCAGGCGGGTTACCTGATGGTAAGCAATCACCGCCGCCCATGGACACCCGCAACACCAGGGGAATCACGGATGCGTTGCCGGCCCTTTGAGAAAGAGTAGGCTCGTTTTTTTGAAGAACCCTAGGTTGTATCGGTCCGGGAACGTTGCTGCAGCAAGCTCGTTCCAAATTCTTACCGTACGTGGCAATAAACTCCGCAAAAAACGTACAGTAGTTGACTGCCACCGATCAAGGAGGTGAGGATGGAAGGTAAGTTTGTTCTGGGCCTTAGAGATAAGACGGTTTAATTTATCTTTGTGTCGAACTTGCTAGGGCCGCTGCAGTCCGATCTTATCAAACAACATTCTACTCCCGGCGGGAAAACATTTCCGCTAAATGTAGGCGCCGACGCTACTTCTAAACCCCTTCAGTAATACCCCTACACAACAATGATGGTGGTCGAAGGAGTCGAATTAATTCGCTCAGTTAAAGTACAGCGATACGTATGCATACAAATAGCTGGGCACTGTTAAGCAAATAGTTAACTTCGTTAATCGCTAATCCGTTCGTATAAAAGTTATCTTCGTTAAACGTTAAAGCGGAAAATGTCGGATTTAACGTTAATCGTTAACTCCTGATAAAATTGAATTTTATATGTATTTGCGTTTGTGTTTTATGTACTTATAAAAAAAATGTTAGTATGGGCTATGGAAGTTTAGGCAGGACATGAAAAAATTATAGCATAAGGGTGAACATTACAGTTTGTAATAATACCTAATTATTAAGAGATCAAATTGAAATTCGTTTAACGAAATTTAATTATTTAACGGAAGTTAATGAGTCCGTTAACAATTTTTAAAGTTTACTTAATAGTTAATCCGTTACTCGAAGTGTTAACTTCGTTAATTAACGATTAACTGATTAACGGTCTTGTGCCCAGCTATGCAAATAAGCTTTACGGGGTCGTATGAGCTCTTAATTCCAGGCAGTTTCCGCTGTAAACTGAGCTGCCTGGAAAATTCGTATTACTTATGTGCGCACTAAAGAGGCGGTTCTGCCTCTTTGCTTTGTTTTGTTTGATACAAAATTGCGTCGCGCATAGCTGACCAGGATCGGTGCGGAATCCATTGATCCGCCCGGGCCTGCAGTTATTTATAGTTCATTTTCCGCTGGAAATCTATTGCGTCGCAATCAACAACCTAAGGCAGAATAAACTGACCCGGGCATTCGCAGTCACTATGCGGAGTTAGGTGCCTATGTCCTTGGCAGCGCTGCGTCGAAAGCCTCCCAGGTTGTAGACACGCACGCGCATGGAATTTATACGCGGAGACGGGTCAAGTTAGACTCGCCGGTGAGTTCATGAATGAAGTTTTATTTATGAGAATCAGGCCCCTGCTTGCAAGGACGCATCTCGCTATCGATTCGCCCGGTCCTTTTATTAATAGTCGCAGCACTTGCATGCTTTTAAGACGAGTCTCCACGCGGCCCCAGTGCGGACTGGGGACATCGCACACATCTTTTAAATAGGGATGTTTCCTGGGTAAATAAAATAATGATTCTAATTAATCCGTCAGTTAGATTATCAAAAAATATTGAACACGTATTTTTTGCTTCATCAAATCAATCAAAATTGACAAAGCTAACGCGCATCAAAGTTTGGGGGGGGGGGGCTCGTGACGTCACTTAATGGTAACAAGTGTGCAAAGTCGTGACGTCACACGCGGAACTTCAACGCACTATATCTTCGTCGTTTTTTGTTTCATTGACAAGAGAAAAAATACGTTCTCAATAGTTTTTGATAATGTAAATGACGGACTAAATAGATTTCTTTTTTCAGGAAACTCGCCTATTAATTTGCTGATGTATGCAGGCCCTCACGATGTTTTCCTTTACCGAAATGCTTATGATAAATATCAAATTCAATTGCACTCTCTGATCTGAACATTTCAAAGGTGTGGGCGGCAGTTTAAATCCGCGACTCTTGGCACGAACGGCGTCAGACCACTAGGCTACCATTGCAGTCCTATAACATTAATAAAATAATAGTACATTGTGCGTCTAGGGCCGTAACAAGGGGATAACTAACGAGAGTCTGTTAGAAGCCCGACGCCGAAGGTGAGGGCTTTTAATGACTCGAGTTTGTTATCCCCTTACTGCTCGCGATACACACAATGTTTTTCATCTCATTTGCAAGGTAATGAAATAAAAATTAGACGAAAAAAATATTATTCCCATTGTACACCGTGAATTACCATCAGGTGGGGAGAATAAACTGTATGTCGCGTCGGTTGCGCGCTACTTGTATAAGGAAACGATCACCGCCAGAGACGGTGCGCGCCCCCGCCACCTGGCGCACGCCCCGCCGTCAGCGGGAGTTATAAACCATACAAAATATATAACTCCCGTGGGAGCTAGGGATGGATTTTGTATGGTTTATAACTCCCGCTGACGGCGGCGCGTAAGGAGCAGCTAAATCGGCTATAGCAGCTCTATACGCCTCCGTATAATAACACCCTTTCCGAGCAAGTATGATTTAAAATATATTTCTACGAGAGCTTAGGGGTCATCCATAAAGTACGTAAAACTAATTTCGTGATTTTTTGACCCCTTCCCCGTCCTCGTCACAGTTGGTCACATTTGTGAGCCCCCCCTAGTGTGACGTCACATATTTTGCAACTTTAAATGTAGAAATTATTAAATTAAAACAGCAGTTCCGAAATTAGTTTAATTTCCATTTTTTTAACAGTATTTAAAAAAAACGCGACTGGCTGTTGACACTGGTAGAGCGTGTGTGAACTCGCCAACAAAACAATTTAAACCTTATGCCCGTACAGATAGTTGGATTTTTTTAAATTTTTTGGTTAATAGTTCAAATTTGGCATTTTAACACTTAGATGTATTAGATTGTACTTGTGGCGTAACCGACTCTTGAGTAGAATTAGATCGAGCATAATCTTACCTTCTGCCGGTACATGGCAGCGGCCTTGGTGTTGTACTTCTGCGGGATGGTCATCCCGGGTACGAAGTCAGGCTGGCTCTCGAGGAACTCCTTCGCTTTCGCGTTACCACCGACCTGGTCACACATATATTAAAGAATAATTAATAACGACACTACTACAAGCAAAGATAACCTGTATCTTTAGGTTCGAGATCAAAAACTACAGATGCAACGGATATTCGGTTACTATCCGGTATCCGGTTAGTAAAAACTTAGATCAGAAATAGGACCAAACAATTAAAATATTATAAGAAATAAACGAAATCAACCATCAGTTATTAAATTAAAACTTATTTTCTTTTATATTTATAAATATCTATATTAAAAAATCTCATGTCACGGTGTATGTGGTCGCACTCCTCCGAAACGGCTCGACCGTCTTTTATGAATATTTTTAATGTTTTTTTGGTAGGTATGAGGATAGGTCGTAAAGTATATTTCATACCGCTAGGTCATTAGGGTGTCCACGCGAAGTCGCGAGCGGAAGTTACTTTAAATAAAAAACTTCACGTAACATTACGTAGGACACGTTTCAATGTTCCTAACTGACGTAAAGCGTGTATTGAACCTCAAAGGTCCTTCCAGCGCACTTACAATTGGTTAATTTGGAACTTGCGAAGACCGCGCATGCTAACACGACTTTAGAGATAGTTGTGTGTGGCCAGATATCGGGCCAATAGCCATGCCAGATATCTAGTATCGGCTAAACCAAAATGTACTGAAGCAATTTAATTTTGTATAATGTAATCACAATCAAACACATTAAATTGGTTCGCCTAATAAATAAAGTATTGGGTTAAAGAAGACAGTGATAAATATTTTCGCATTGGCAATAAGTCGCAAGGCTGGCTAGTGTGCGCTTTGATAATTCCTGATCATTACAATAATAATGACTCATTGCTTAATAATGACTCTTAGGGCCCGAGCACACAGCGAGAAAAGAGTTGAAGCGCGTTTTGTGCCGCTGACACTGACATTTCAATAAATAATGACAGCGATACAAACGTCTGCTGTCCACTCTGCAAACGCAAGAGATTTGTATGGAAAAATTGACAATTAAGCTAGATTGTCAGCAGCTGTCGTGTTTTAAGTCGTGCGTATGCTCTTAATGCTTAAGAAACAGTAACATATGACCAGAAGGCCCCTAGCATAGTAACTCACGCACGTATAGCATCTGTCGCATTTTCATAAACTAGCTAGTGCAAGATATGAAAGCGTTGCGAAATATTATGTGCACGCTAAAAAGTAGGGTGTAAGTTGCAAGGCAAAACTTGAAATAGCTTTTACAGATTTTAACAGGGCATATTCATTTTAGGAATATTATATAAAAATGCGCGTCTACTCATGTATTGCTTGAAATGGCCTGGCGGCGAAAAGGTTAATTGATACTATTTGTTAAATAGACATAACACGTTCAAGAAAAGAAATACTATACAATTTTACAGGGTTGTTGCTAAAAATTTATACAAATGTTAGAATCCGAAGCTGATAATGTTTTGTTTGATACGCCAAATACAAAATAAGCCTCTCAAATTTACATAAACTGGACATCATTCCATGAACTCCCTGACATGGGCGCCAGCAGTAGGGTGCAAGGCGGTGCACTTGTACCCCCTGTCCAGAAAGAAAATACACAGAAAAATATTATGAAATATTTTCATGTTAATAGTATAGTGTGTAGAAGCAGATGAACCTTCCTGAAGGTAAACCTGCTGGTGCCCATGCTCCCTGACATTGCATGGGTTAGGACAGCCAAAATTCTTAGAGTCAAGAACAAATTAGGGTTTTATCCAAAAGGCAAGCAGATGAATACTTTAAATAAAAAACCAGCACCATTATTTATAAAAATGTTTAACAAATCACATTTGTTGTATGGCAGCCTTAAATATTTATTTTATTTTTTGTTTGTATTTGTTGTTATAGCGGCAACATAAATACATCATCTGTGAAAATTTCAACTATCTAACTATCATGGTTCATGAGATACAGCCTGGTGACAGACAGACAGAGAGACAGACAGTCTTAGTAATAGGGTCCCATTTTTACCCTTTGGGTACAGAACCCTAAAATGACTATAACTAATTTGTAAAGAAAGTGAAGAGCACAAGAAAAAAACTATTAGACTCCATTGATCATTTGAATCAGAAAACAATCATAAACCCTTACAAAGAATTTTATTGTACAGGAAAATAACTAGCTCATAAACCTTAAAAAAACAAGTGGTGAATTGAAGAGCAGCTACTCTTCTGTGATAAAAAAATTGCTTTTGAGTTGGTAAGACTTAGTCCTAGAATACTAATCCCTATTTTGAAAAGCTGCTTGATCAATGGATCATTTGCCCAATCAATCTTTGATTAATCAAAAAAAACCAAAATGTTTTACTTCACCCTGCAAAATGTTGATGCACGTTTGACTTTTGGATTGGAAACTTCAGATACCTACTATCATTATGTGGTTATTCAGCCAATGCTTTCCAAGTTTTTACTTCCTAAGCAACATCAGACAACCGAGTTGCATATATATATAAACAAAAAAAGTCAGACAAAATTAAAAAGGGACCAAAGCTCATTTCGCAATGCTGTTTTGTAATGGACTTACCATCATTTTCTCTAGCTCAATGTCCTTCCACTTGTCCATAGTTACGGAACGCACGAAGGACAGGTGGACCCCAAGGCTGCGATGGACCCCGGAGCATTCCAGGCATATCCATATACCGTACGTTACGGACACCCATTGAGGGTTTGAACTATCGCACTCAAAACATTTCTGTAACCAAAAACAACATCGTAAGTGCCGCGTAATAATGACGATAAATTACACGTGTCGTAATTTACTTACATGGTTGTTGTCTAAGGCGCGTATATTATTCAATTTGCGACGGGTGCGTGGCGAAGCCATCTCCAATTTAGTGAAAGTCCTCGGTGTCGCGAAATCTTAACGGAGTACGATATGAAGACTTGCTGACTGTCGACTGTGATTGCGACTGTCAAAATTTACAAAAGTCTCCAGTTGGCATTCATAGCCATTTTTTGGTTACTTTTAAAGGCGAAGGTATCCTCACCCGTACTGCCAAATCTTGTGCATTGCATCCATAAACAAAAGCTTCACTATTGTTTTGCAAAAGATCTAAGGAAAAAGCCGAGCGATCTTCTCTTTAATTTGAAACATAGGTATCTAAGACACGAAATTGGCTTTTCTATTAAAAAGATAACTTTCACTTTGTTTTTTGCTTTACTGCGAGCAGCGTCATCTTTCTTATTCTTTACTGTCTTTTTCATTGCTGTCACAGTCTCAAGCAGCGCCACTGTGCAAATCTAGTGTCATCTTGAACTGTGTTACCAGTAAACGAGTTTTTTTTTTATTGCGAATTAGATGTTATTACTCGTCGTGTATTAACATTACCATTTTATAGATACGATATTAAAATTATTTGTCAATTTAGGTAATACTAAAATACGTGAAACTCACAAAGAAAACAATATAAACAAATATGCCAATGATGTAGCTAGCAGCAACACTTCACTTATTTCAAAATAGTTCCTCTTTTGGCCGTCTGCACAGAAAAGTTTGTCATTGTCATGTCAGCAAAAAGATTGGCAGACTGGCAGACTGGCACTCACTTATACAGGAAAGGCCGCTTGTACAACTCGCTCGGTTATCTTCCGCTTCTAACCGAGGATTTTGTTGGTTTTATGCTACGCGTATTTATATTTATTTAGTTCAATCCGTATAAAAATCGCGTAAGCCGCGGGTAGTATTTAGTTCAGCAACTACCCGAAGTCTGACCGCACGCGGTATCCGGTTTTTACTTTGTTTCAGTGTAATACGCGTTTGAAATGATATAGGGCGACAATGAACGGCGATAGCACTACTGTGAGCGGTGTGGAGGCTGAATACACGGACATAGCGAGTCGTAATGCGTGGGCATTGGTGTATCAGGTATGTGTAGCGGCTTATAAACTATGCCACGACGCTACTGTTGTCGCTACTGTTGTTTGGTAACCATTTGTGGTATTTCGCAGAAAATCGGTCGGGAGTGTCAGGCGTACCCTTACACATGCACGGAAGCGAAGAAACTTGAAAATAAACATCTGAACCGATACCGGGATGTGAATCCGTACGACCACAGTCGCGTTATACTCAAGAGATGCGAACGCGACTACATCAATGCAAATCTAGTTAAGGTAGGTCGCGGAAAATTATACCAAATTCAAATTTTATTCACCTAGGCAAGATTTTAAGGTGGCAACTGACTTGTAAAATTTTAATGTATCATGTTACAACTCGAGCATTACAGTCAGTGCAGCGAGCCAAGCCGCTTGATGTGAGTGCCGCATGGTCCACTTGGCTGTCAGTTTGTTCTCAAACCCCTTTGAGTGTTACATTACAAGTCAGTACTTACAGGTTCATCGTGTCATCATGCGATCACACCATCTCATATTATTATGTGTAGCACCAATGTAACTTAACTATACATATAATAAAAAACATATAATGTACATTAATAAATACATGTTCTATGATGTTCATGACAAAGGGTCTTATCCAACTAAAATACTATTTTATATTTATTTTATACTTACTTACCTAAGATGAGTTAGGTAGTTTTGTTTATATGAAGAAATAAACAAAAATAAGGGACAGATGGAGAACCTCTCCTTTCTTTTTACTAAAAACCTGCTTTAATCAAACTCTGGTATTGTTATGTCTGTCTTAAAACAAGCTTGCCCTAGTCTATTCTGTATGGTTGGATTGCGAAAAAACCAAACCGTACAGACCTAGTTTTTGTTCTGACTGACAACCTATGAAAAATTGGTCAACATCGGTTAACATTTATGGGGTGGAAATCATTATCACCATTTTGTATGAAAAGCCGTAGGTTCACACTCCTCTTAACAGTCATAATCCTTACTTTCTTACTTAATATTATAAATTCGAAAGTAATTCTGTCTGTCTGTCTGTCGCGCTTTCACGCCAAAACTACTGAACCGATTCAAATGAAGTTTGGTACACGGATAGTCTAGAGTCTGAGAAAGGACAAAGGTTACTTTTTAATGCGAAAAAAGGGTTGTAAGGGCTTGAAAGGGGGGGATGAAAAGTTGTATGGAAGTATCATCATTTTTAGAGCTAGAAGTTTGAAACTTATTTTTTAGGCTGTTGATTCGATATAAATAAATATGACATTCAATATTTGTATCAGTTTTACCCTCAAGGGTGTAAAATAACAATAGGGAATAGGGGATGAAAGTCTATTCCACGCGGACAAAGTCGCGGGCACAGCTAGTTTATAATAATATGCAACAAACAAAACACATCTACTTGTAATATGAGTTGATTTCTCGTAATAGTAGTCTCCTATTTTTTATGCAACAAAAACATTCTACTTTCTATCCAACAGAAAAACTCAACTCCTAAAATAGATTATAAGACTCCTCATATTACAAGGCTTTATATGCAATATGGCCCAGCCGTGCTAGCATACACTGTTTGCCTACCAATTTTATCTACACGCTTACGGTAACAATGCGATAAAATTGACGTCGTCTGTATGTCTACGCATGAGGATTTAGTAGACATTATGTCCCCCTCAGCACACTAATGATAAAGTAGGCAATTTTATCGCAATTTTGACAGTTCTTTAAGATAATTTTATGTAGATGGCTTTGTGACCACGACAAATTTAAGCTTCACTATTTTGGAGAATAGGGAAGGATCGTCTTGTATTGGAAAGTACCGAGTAATAGAAACCAATCTGTGTCCGCAACACATTATTATTGTTTATTTTATGAATTATGAAGCTTTGAAAAGTCATTTACACCCGCTCACGATCACAAGTGTGTCTGTCTGTCTGTCACAGCCAATTTGCTCCGAAACTACTGGACCGAATGAGTTGAAATTTGGTACACACATGTAAGTCGGTGACCGCAACACGGACGTGTAATGTACACAAATGAATTTACAACATGGGGGCCACTTTTAGGGAGTATTAGAAAATAAAAATAAAAGTATTGCAAACTATGGCATGTGATACATCAAATGAAAGGGCCCGTTGTGAGAATCTTAAATATATTTTTTTTGAATATTTTAATAGATTATTTTGAAGTTATTTAGGAAAATAGGCGAAAATTTATCATCCTATCATATCTTATCCCCGAAACTACTTTTGGCCTAGGGCCTATTTAAAAAATATATATATTGAAAATAGTCCTTTACAAGTCTATAGTATTTAAAGTAACATAGGAAATTTCATATAATCACGGAACCCTATCGACGCGAGTTTATTACTTATGTTACAAAATCGGTTAACCTAAATATTGCAAAACTAAACAATTAATAGAAAAATTATATGTAAAATATAACTGGTAATGTAATGATCACAGTCAAAGTTTTAACTTGTACTGTTTTAAGTTACAATAATATAAATGTAACAAACTGTTTTTTTTTTTTATTAATCGATGGTGGGTATATTTCTATACCATTCTCTGCGGCCGTAGTGAGCCGGTCAGCGGCCGGCCATACGATCCATGCGCTACCCATTTATTCGAACATTACATTTTCCAACTCATGGTCATTTAGGTCATTAGGGAGTGAAGAAATAGCATAGAATGCGTGCAGATGCTTATCATCCTGGCATGTCGTAAAAGTCGACTAAGGAACGGGTCCTCTCCAACATGGTGGACTATCTGTATGGGCGATGGGCTGATCACCTGTCACCATACGGTTCATCATACCATCTTAGGACTAATTAATCGAACGTGGCCACAAGTAGTCTTGTGGCTCTGCCCACCCCATTAGGGATTTCGGGCGTGATTTGTATTTGTATGTATGGTCATTTACTTGACGTAGTAGTATTTCTAAGTTAACAAAAAGGTAACAAGCATCAACTGTGTATTGTTTTTACTTCATTGCGTTTCGTCAATTATCGAGCGATGCAGTCCAAAAAACAAACTATGACAATTAAGAGTGAGGAGATTAGCGGCGATTATCTGACTTTGTTAATCTCTTTTCAATATACAAAAAACGTATAGACCTAGATTTTGTTCTGACTGACAACCTATCAAAAATTGGTCAACATCGGTTAACATAGCGTACCTGCTGTGGTATATACTTAGATTTGTATAAAACTGTAGACATCATTGTTGACTTATATATGTACTGATTTGAAAAAATGATACCTCACCGAGTTTCTTGCCGGCTCTTTTCAGTAGAGGATTTTTTCCGAACCGGTGGTAGATTCATTCCTTGACCTTCATAAGAGCTTGTAAAAGCCTAAATTGAATAAAGATAGTTTGACTTTGACTTTGACTTTGACTTTGACATTTAAGGGGTGGAAATCGTTATCGGCTTTTGTATGAAAAGGCTGATCTTTGCCGTTGGTTCACAGTCCTCTTAATTGTAAACAATAATAATCCTAATACCTTACCACCAATATAACCTAAGTAAATTAACGTGTTAATTATACGTAATATATATGTTAAAGGAAGGATTACTATTCAAATTGGTTGGCTGATGATAGGGGTACGTTTACATGGCGCAAACGACGGATTCCGTATCATTATCTATGAAAACGGCAAAAAAATCACGTTTGTTGTATGCGAGCCCCCTTAAATATTTACTTTATTCTGTTTTTTAGTATTTGTTGTTATAGCGGCAACAGAAATAGGTTTTTCAACTGTCTTACTATCACGGTTCATGAGATACAGCCTGGTGACAGACGGACAGACAAACGCAGGGACAGCGGAGTCTTAGTAATAGGGTGCCGTTTTACCCTTTGCGTACGGAACCCTAAAAACTAATGAAATGAATGAACTATATTTGGCGTTCTAGTAACGGTATTTTTATGTTTCGTCGTGACATCACATTAAATACTCGTATTATTTCTTGGGACAATTTAACGTTACGTCAATAGTGTGTTAGGGTATACTCGTAGAACGCCGCGACCAGATTTTGTGTAGTGACGTAAGTTATACTTCAAAATTCAGAAAATTCTGAGCTGAGTTTCTTGCGGCGTTTCTTCTCAGCAGATGTCACCTTTCGAAGCGCTGGTAGCTTCAGACATGTAAAAGAGCCCATGTGGCCTACTTGCAAAATAAATATTTTCATTTTCATTTCATTTTCAAATTGTGTGCTCGAGGGGCTGAAGCTAAAGTGGAACATCAAATTTTTTACTTTACGCAGTCGAGTAAAAAATGTCAAATTGAACGTAAAACACAATCACTTTTGCCCAGTGTAGTGACGTAATAAAGACGATCCCTTAACAAGCGAGCCGGCCATAGACATTAAAAAGAAATGTTGTCAATGAGGCCAAGGTCTTATGGCACTTCCACACGATAGGCCACCGTCAGCCATCGCTCGGGACGGGACGCGTTACTATATCTTGTACTTAATAACAGTGGAGCAAATCGATCGCCACTTCATCTCTTATTAACCACCCGTTGCTATCGGTAGGTTGGTTTAGCATACTGAATATCGTCGCTACATACTCGTAAAGTCTGTTCGCTGAGAGTTGATAAATATTATGATATCGTTTAGAAATAGCGACTGTCGCTTACGTATCGCAAACTGTATGACGGAAGTTGCTTATCGCCGCGCGCATTGATTTTCGTGGTACGAGGGACGAAGTTGTTGTCATGCGCGGCGCCGCGCCGGGTGGCCGAGCGCCATATATGTCGCCGAGTGTGTCGTTTGGGTGTTCGTGTGTTGATTTAGACAAGCAATTGAACGTTTTTAAAATAAACGTCACCAACTCTGATTATTCCTCGTGACTCTGAGCCAAGCAATTTGGCCGAGTGCTTCCAGAGATAAGGGGGGGGGGGCGGGTAAATATTCCCCTATTTTCCGAAATAACTTCAAAACCATTTATCTTAAATTATAAAAAAAAATATCCCACTACGAGCCCTTTCATTTGATATATCACACGATAGGTATACATAGTTTGCAATACGGTTTTAATGTTTTTTTAATTTACCCGCCAAAATTGTAGAAATAGGGTGCCGCGGTCGTGAGTTAGGGGGGATTGCATAGCTGTCATAGAAGACTCGAAGTCGGGTCACATTCTGGTATAAACCTGTTCTCTGTACGCAAACACGGATCAAATCAAATCAAATCATCATTTATTTGCATAAAAAAGGGTAAATTTACAGATGTCACGATGGGCATGCCCACAACCCTGAAAGCCTTGTGACATTGAAATATATATTAATAGTATAAGTGACTGCTCAAAGCAATTCGACACCATCGCACGTTCAGTCGCAAGGCAACCTCTGACCTTGACACCCGTTTAAGTGACACTGTTATAATGAAGTATCTAGTACAATTCCACAATCTGTGAGACAGCATCGCCGACCCCACCGTCCACAATGATATGATAGCGTGTGAATCAACCAATACTAGACTTTTGTATGTATGTCGTAAGAACTAAGACATCAGCAGTAGGGTGCACTGAGAAAAATGTTGATGCTATACCTGCATTACCGTAATGTATTCGCAGCCAAGTCCAAATAATGTCGAAGCATCCGAAATAATGTTGATTGTTACGTGGTAATGTAAAAACATATACAGGCGTTTGTAGTCCGCAACATTATCTATGTACTCCGCAACATTATCTATGTAGCCGAGTCTCTACTTACGTTAGGTACGTTTTTCTCCAGAATTACGTACGTGGCATCCAGAATTACGTATGTCGGTACAGTAATTTTTTCTCAGTGTGTGGGTAAGCCATGGCGCTGGCGTTTGACAACCTTCTATGAGACTTGTTACACGAAATTGTACTGATAGGCATACCCTTCTTTTGAGATCTTTGTGACGTCCTTTGTAGGAGTGCGTTATATCGATCATGAGCGAGTTCATACTACGACTCGCACTTGACTGATTTTCGGGTGGCAGAGACCACAACCTTTTTTTAGGGCTGGATCCGCGCCTGTCCAGGGCTTGCAATCGCGCTGACGAACACCCGGCTAGACATTGCAACCTTTAAACTAGATAAGCATAGAAAATTGCCTACCTATTTCTCCCCCATCTGCCCTTGATGTCAATCTGAATCATGCCTCCTTGTCTAACCGGTATGGACTGATAGAGACAAGTGCGGAGGGGAATCTGGTGGGAAAATGCTCGCACCTTTCCATAATGACATCTAATTGCGCGTCCGACAGTTAACTGCATGCTGCAACATGCATGACTCGCTTATTTATATCCAGGCGAACTTAATTCTACGAACATTCTCCACCAGTCAACCTGTGGGTCAAGCAGATGCCCCGAAGTGCAGTGATATCGATACATATATAATAAAATCGTAAAGAGGAAAAGTCTGTACATTGAAAATAGTATTGAAAACCCGGACAAGTGCGAGTTAAACTTGCGTGGAGAGGGTTCCGGGATTATTTACATTAAATTTCGTATGTTACTTTAAACGCCATAGACTTCTTAGAGGTTTTCCTGTGATTTATAGGTAAAGAACTATTTTCTGTATTTTATTCGAAATTTTAGTCCGAGTACATTCTCGTTATTTTCACCTATTTTCCTAAATAACTTCAAAATCTTAAAATATTGAAAATTCTCACAACGAGCCGTTTCATTTTATATATCACACGTCATAATATACAAATCTTTTTTTTTAATTATCGATTTTTTCCCCCAAAAAGTCGCCCCATGTTTAAAATCATTTTTATATAGGTACGTTACACACGATAGTGTTGCGGTCCTTAAATAAATGTTTTCTACCACAATGCAATTACATTCATAATTACGCTGTTTTTAGGGTTCCGTACCTCAAAGGGAAAAAAACAGAACCCTTATTGGATCAATCGTGTCTGTCTGTCCGTCTGTCACAGCCAATTTGCTCCAAAACTACTGGACCGATGTAGTTAAAATTTAGTACACATATACTTACATAATGTGTACCAAATTTCAACTCGATCGGTCCAGTAGTTTCGGAGTTTATGAGCTCTTAATTCCAGGCAGTCCGCCATAAACTGAGCTGCCGAATTTTTCAGTTTACGGCAGAAACTGCCTGGAATTAAGAGCTCATAATACGACCGCTGTGCCCACAAGTGGGACGTTTAACCTTTTGAACGCCACAGACGGATATATGCGACAGCAGATTTTCGTACCCCTGACGCCATGATATGCCGTTCTCCATACATTTGCGCCGGCTTGTGCCTTCGTTGGCGTCCGTGGCACGCTTTTTCGCATTTGGCCGGGTTAAAGTCCACTAACGACGCTGATGACTTAAAAACAATTCCAGATGGACCGCGCGAACCGCAAATACATCCTAACCCAGGGTCCACTGGCGTTCACCGTCGGCCACTTCTGGCTGATGGTATGGGAACAGAAGTCCAGGGCTATCCTGATGTTGAACAAGCTTATCGAGAAGAACGAGAGCAAGTGCTACTGGTACTGGCCCCGGGCGGTTGGTGAGGATAGCAAGATGACCCTCAGCGACGTCCAGCTGACCGTTGAGCAGATCAGTGAGGAGGATTTCAACTATTACTCTACCAGGGTGTTCAGGTAAATAAAATACGAGCGATTGCAGTAGTCGCATATGATACCTAGGGAGCTGGGTGCCAAAATGTCTATATGATTTGTTCGCTTGGCAGACCTGAATTGTTCGATTAATGACAATATAAAGAACCACAGAAAAATAGTCTGCCACCATGGTAGCGCTGCGTTTTCGAAAGACAGCGTTTCTAAAATAATAAAAGGTGTGCTAAATCATTTGTTCGTGTCTGCCTCTTGGACTGATGGTCAGAATCATCCTCAAAACGATGAACACCGAAGAGGCAAACGTGCAGGGCTCTGTTTTATAACGGGACCTAGTTGCAAAAATTTAAATGAAAAAAGCTGTACTAAATCATCTGTTCGTCGTTCTCGTTGCGTACATTCAAAAAAAGAAAATTCAAAATTATTTATTTATAACTTAGTTTGACACATTTTTGTTGTCGAATCCTCCTTTTAAGTTTAACACCTGTATTAGTAAGCATCAGCTCTTTCTTACAACTTCTTACATTCGATTCATTAGGAGTTCTAGAATAGAAAAAAACCGGCCAAGTGCGTGTCGGACTCGCGCACTAAGGGTTCCGTACCATTATCTATATAATGGTTCACGGATTACGTATAAGGTTTATGTTTATGAAATTAAATGTTTTTTATTTTATTTTTATATTTGAGTAGATTGAATGAAAGGTAAATTGCGGTTTACGATTTATGACGTATTAAAAAAAAAGTACTTACTAGATCTCGTTCAAACCAATTTTCGGTGGAAGTTTACTTGGTAATGTACATCATGCATTTTTTTTTAGTTTTATCATTCTCTTATTTTAGAAGTTACGGGGGGGGGGGACACTGTGGGGGGTAAAAAATGATATTAGAAACCATTTTTCAAGACCTATCCATAGATACCCCACACGTATAGGTTCGATGAAAAAAAAATTTGGGGATAATTAGAACTGAAACTTAAAAAAAAATTAATGAAAAAAATTTGTAATTATTGTTTTTTTTTCTATTTTTGTGTAAAAATCTTAATGCGGTTCACAGAATACATCTACTTACCAAGTTTCATCAGCATGGTTCTTATAGTTTCGGAAAAAAGTAGCTGTGACATACGGACGGACAGACAGACAGACGGACAGACATACAGACAGACAGATATGACGAATCCATTTTTTGCCATTTGGCTACGGAACCCTAAAAAGTGGGCCGACGTCTAGGTCGCTGATTTTATTGTGTACGATTTTTTGAAGTTGTAATTTAAAAACGCAGGGACATACGACTTTCATTTACTGGACCAAATCGATTTGTATTGACATAAACTTTCATCCCTATAAATATGAAAGACGAACAAATCATATACCAAAATGGCACCCAGCTCCTAAGTATGATGTGTAACATTGACAACTCACCGCGCGCGCTCATTGGTCGAATCAAAAGCGCGCGCTTTACCGGCTTCCTGTTACACACTTCCGTCCCTTTTCACGAAATCACTCCCACAGATTGCAGGAGAGCGAGAGGAAAGATTTTACACATCAGGCACGTGTATAGTCGAGGTCATAAATATATACGCGTCCCTGGCAGTTCGATATTAAATGAGCACCCGGAAAATAGGACTTTAAAAAGAACTAGAATCTCCATTTACTAACAATTTAATCCCAACTAAACTATCACAAATAGATACTGTATGAATCTTAGCTCTGTCTTGAAAGTGCTCACTCAGATCATAACTCCGGAAAATTAATTCTGCTATTACTATGGAAAAAGTCTTTGTGACTTGACCAAAAAAAGCAAAATAAATATAATACAAAGAATATTAGATTAAGAAAATTTGTACAACACCCTGTTAAAAACGAATACGGTAGGAGAACAAATATGTTCCTGGTTCCAAAAATTTATGACGAAATTGATTGGTTAAAAGCAAGAAAAAAATTCAGCAGAAAAGTAGTGAAAGATATATTAAAAAAAAAAAACAATAGTACGAGTACCCTAAACCCTCTCTTTTAAGTAAGTTATCTCTTATATTGTATTAGAATATAGACTTTTGTAGGATTAAGTAAATTTAGGTACATGGCAAAAAAAAAATAGTTTGAGCGCGATCTCGCCAACAAACTGTTGTCAGTTTGGCGGGGAAATTATTTGTATAATTATGTTATGTACGTTTTGCGAAATACCCCAAAATATATATTTTTTTTTTAATAAAATATTTATATCTCAGAATCGTGGACACGGAAACGTCCGAGTCCCGCGAGGTGATCCAGTTCCACTACACGACGTGGCCAGATTTCGGGGTGCCATCGTCGCCGGTCGCGTTCCTCGATTTCCTGCGAAGGGTCCGCGGATCTGGCGCCCTGGAGCCCGAGGTTGGGCCCGCGGTCGTGCACTGCAGCGCCGGCATCGGCCGCTCCGGAACGTTCTGTCTGGTCGATTCGTGTCTCGTCATCGTAAGTGTAAAATGTTGTATGCAAAGTTAAGCAAATGTACCCTGGGATTAAAGGTAGGATACTTTTCATCCCAATCCCACGTGGACAGAGGCGCCGGAGCAGTTAATCGTACTACTACAATTTATTGCTGTCTTACTGTAACTTCGTACGTTAGAGGAAGATGCCTATAGTTACAGGCCGTATATAATTACTTTAGGTCCTGAATTAGGACTCGGGGTACTTTTATCCCGGAAAATTCAAACGTTCCCAGGCAATTACTATAAACGAATGGAGAGCTAGTGGAGAATGTTCTGTACAACTGTTAAGTGTAAGGCAGCCATTACACGCTCAATCTAGATCGAGATCCGTGATCTCGATCCAGATTGACTGTGTAAGGTGTTGGATTGAGGGATCGCGACATAGGATCACAAAATTGCGATCCGTGACCTTGGTCCAGATCACGATCTAGATTGAGCGTGTAATGGTTGCCTAACCAAAAGATTCGCTCCGAGGCAAATCACTTTTACATGTGTGGGAGTCCTCGCTGGCATTCGCGAGGAATCCTAAAAAAATTATAATAGTACTTCACGGAGTGTGTTATCTTCAAGGCATGACGGAAACTCCACGTGTATTTATATAATCTAGAACAGCACATCGTTAGCGCGTTTCAGATTGCGAGCAGCGCCATCTGTCGGTAACGTTATAACTTGAAACGTTGTTGTTGGCTGTGAAGTTCTTTGTTTACTTTTATTCTACTATATAAAAATAAGTCGGGTTTTCCTTCCTTCCCTATAACTCCAGAACGCACGAACCGATTTCCACGGTTTTGCATTCGTTGGAAAGGTCTCGGGCTCCGTGAGGTTTATAGCAGAGAAAATTCAGGAAAAAATCCAACAGAAAAGCGGGAAAATCTTTTTTCACATACAGCGCCATCTCTGATACATAGCTACACCAAACGAAATGTTACGTAAAACGAAGCCATCTGGTGGCGAAACGGAGTTCGCCGGGGTTGCTAGTTTCATATAGATGTGCACGCGACTCTTCGCATAGTGTAACTTTAATTCCTAGGCAATCTTGTAAACATTCAAGATTTTAAATGAATTTCTTTTAATAACAAACTTAATTTTTATAGGATTACTCGTGTGTCTGTCTGTCTGTATTTCACAGTCAATTTGCTCCGAAACCACTGGACCGATTGAGTTGAAATTCGGTACACACATGTAAGTTGGTGACCGCAATACGGACGCGTAACGTAAATAATTGAATTTTAAACATTGGGGCCACTTTTGGGAGTAAATTAGTTTTTTTTTTTAAGTTTCGCAACCTATGGCGTGTGACATATCAAAAGAGAGGGCTTATTGTGAGGATCTAAAATATTTTGTAATATACTTTTATATAATTTTTAGTAAATGGTTTTGAAGTTATTTAGGGAAGTAGGCAGAAATTGACCATTCGCCCCGCACTTATCTCCGAAACTACTGAGCTTAAAATTGTGAAAATAATACAGAAAATAGTTCTTTACTTATAGATTACAGGAAAACCTATAAGAAGTCTATGGTATTAAACTCTCCATGCGCGCTTAACTCGCACTTTCCGGTTTTTATTTTGTTTATTTACTATTAATGCACTCCACACCACCCATTTCGGATCAGGTGGTCCCCAGACAAAATGTGCTTTGAGACATTTAATAAATGAAAATAAAATAAAAAAACCGCCCAAGTGCGAGTCGGACTCGTGCACGAAGGGTTCTGTACCATTATCTATTAAAACGGCAAAAAAAAATCAAGTTTGTTGTATGGCCCCCTTAAATATTTGTTTTATTCTTTTTAAATTCTTTAGTATTTGTTGTTATTACAGCAACAGAAATACATCATCTGTGAAAATTTCAACTGTCTAACTATCACGGTTCATGAGATACAGCCCGGTGACAGACGGACAGCGGAGCCTTAGTAATAGGGTCCCGCTTTTACCCTTTGGGTACGGAACCCTAAAAAGTAGTAGTAAGTGAACGATTGCAGATTATATAGTAAGTCCCTGTATTCTAGATCGAGAAAGAAGGTATCGACAGCGTGAACGTGCAGCAGATACTTCTGGAGATGCGCAAAGACCGGATGGGTCTCATCCAGACCGCTGACCAGCTCCGGTTCTCGTACCAGGCCATCATAGAGGGCGCCAAGCGGCTGGACCCCAACTATGTGAGTGTTTCATATAACGAGATGCTACAATGTCCAACTCGCAGGGCCTCTCATGATTGCAAACTTTCTCATTTTGCCTACATTGTAATGTGTACATTGCAAAGCGTACAAATACTAGTGCGTACAAGTACTACCCGCCACAGCTTCGCCCGCGGTATTTACCATACAAACTTTATCACCTCTTTTCACTCCTTTAGCGATGGAATTTCAAAAATGTCTTTCATTGCTCGCTAGGAGCTACGAACCATAAAATCAAAACGCACGAATCAGCCAATAATGGACCTTTCCTCATTGTAATAAGAACGCCGATGTCGGAAATATTTACCGGGTATGCGATGGTGTCATTTAACACCAAAAAAGTGAACATCGCGAAAATCACGTTGGGCAGATCCTTACTATATTAATACATATAAAACAGTACCGTGCGTCACTTATAGCCAACGCACAGCCTAAACGGGTGGTCCTAGAGGTTTGAAATTTGGAGGAGATATTTCTCGAGAACCCTAGAGGTGCACGAAGGAGGGATTTTTTTTTATATTCCATCCCTAAAAGGGTGATAAAGTTTGTATGGAAAATACCGCGGGCGAAGCTGCGGCGGGTCCACTAGTGTTTAAATAAAAAGAAACTTAGCTTTAGTTTAATAACTGACGCTGATTTCGTTATTTATTTGTCCTATTTCTGATCCAAGCTAACGGATATCCGGTTACTAACCGGATATCCGTTGCATCTCTAGTTTTATTCTTACTTGAAAATACAGCGGTTGAGTTAACACCTCATTGCAGAAGGAGGTAGTTGGCTCCGTCAGCTACCAAGAGGAGAGTTTATACTCGACGGTGCCCGATGAGCCTGAGGAGGAGGCCCCTCCTCCTCCGCCTCGGACCGCGAGCCTCTCCCGGGCGCCCGCGCGGCCCCTGCCCTCCATACCGGTCAGCGCTTCGCTCGGTAAGCAACATCATGCTCATCAACGGTCATCCATAAAGTACGTCACCCTATTTTCGTGTTTTTTTTTCTAGGAAACTAGCCTATTACTTTCCAGATGTATGCAGGCCCTCACGATGTTTTCCTTTACCGAAATGCTTATAATAAATATCAAATTCAATTGCACATGAGATCTGACAATATAATTCTTTACCTATAGATTACAGGAAAACCTATAAGAAGTCTATGGTATTTAAAGTAACATAGGAAATTTTAGATAATCATGTACGGAACGGAACCCTCTCCACGCGAGTGTAACTCGCTCTTGGTTTTTCTATAGAAATTGCCATCGTCATCGTTGTTGTGTTTATTGTTATGTTATATTTTTTCGTCACTTCTGTTGAATTTTTATTAGCTATGTTTCATAAATTTGAACTTTATAAAAATGTTGTCGACCACTGGCAGTAGGCTTAAAGGTCAATGTACGAAATTCTTCCTGCTCGGCGACCGCGCTTTAGTACCCATGCGCCGTGGCGACTTATCATTATTTATTTCAGTGATTGTATTTAAATGTTGATTGCAGGGAATATGCACAAGTTCGCGGTGGAAGCGTCGTCGGACGACAGCCCGCCGACGTCGCCCGCGCCCGACTCGTCGCCGCCCGCGTCGAGCGCCGACGACGAGGACGACCGCGACGAACTGCCGGCTGACAGGTGAGACAGCCACGACTAATCTTGCACTAACCCTTTGAGTAATAGGGAACATGGTTTTTTTTTCCATCTTGTATTGGAAAGTACTGTGTAATAGAAACCGATCTGTGTACGCAAAACATTATGTTGTTTATTTTATGAGTTATGTAGCTTCGAAAAGTAATTGGTCATACAACTGGCAAAAACCCTCCATACAAAATGGACGACAACTATGACGTCAGAGCATTCGTTATACTGTACTAAATGTATGGCGCTTAAACAAAATCTACAATTATTTCCGAAAATACTGTTTTTAGACCAACATCTTAGAAATAAAACATGACAAATTTGATGAGCGAGCATGTCCAAAAAACTAAAATCGGTACTATAAACCAATATTTATTTTCCACTTATTTTGACCCTTAATAAAATAAAAAAGTATAGTCAAAATTATCTGATTTTTCTGTAAATATGCTTTTGTTTACATTTACTTTCATAATATGTCATTTACCGCCAATCATGAAAAGTAACACGAATTTCAACTTTAAGTCAAGGTAATGAAGGACTGTTTTACCCTATATCGTCTGCAGCCGACTGGGGCGGTCAAAAGGTTGAATGACTAGATTGGTGCCAACAGTTGACATGTCCGATGAAATTTTAATGGCTGTTAAAAGTTTAAAGAGCGCCCTCACAGCGTCCAACAGCAGAACTAATTGTACTGTTTGTCCACAGCGGGGAGCCAACGGATACTTTACGCCGCCGTAAGACCCGCGAACTCGCCGAGCGGGTGTCGGCGATCAAACGGCGCGCCCGCGACGCGGAACGCTGGCACGAACTCAAGAGGTCACTTTACAAACCGCTCGCAATCACCTTCGGCGTCATTGTAACGGGAATAGCTATTTACGCATTCGTCAAACATTAATGCGTAAAAGAATGTCCCTTACGCCGTACACGTTTACCGTGTTCTGTCTCTTACGTTTTCATTGGATGATTGCGGAGTGCGCTGGTATGGACTCGAGTGTTCTGGTGTACAGGATATACCATCTTTAATACGCGCTCGTTTAGACTGAACCAACGGCAGACATCAGTTTTCATAAACGGTGAAAATGTTTTTACCTATTGAAATGATAACCGATTTTGACAGTTTATAGATTTTTTAACCATTTCAACGCTATACGTCAAAACCAAATCATTGTGTCACTCACAAGCCAAGCGCGTTTCAAAAGCTATGCAAATATCAACTTGGCGTGGTAGGCACGACAGCTCATGACGCTTTTAAGCGTCCTTGACGTTGAAAGGGTTAATATAAAATTTATAAACTCAATCAAAAAAATAAAAACCTGTAAACCTACATATTATTCAGGTTAATACCTTATCAAAAGTTAATCAAAATCGGTTAACATTTAGTGGGTTAGAAACGTTTTCCGTCATTGTATGGAATGTATTTGGTACATCGTCTTAAATATCCAGAGTAGCAATATAAAAAGTACCATTTTTCTAAAGCACTTGCCCACGTACGTATTTTTAAACAATTATTATTTCTCTTACGACGTAATTATCGATTTACCTACTATGGCCCAGCGTCACTAAGTATTATGTCTTATACAACGGATTAATTTATCCGTTGTCCATTACAGCACTCCGCAACTCAAGGCAATTACGTAAATTATAAGGTCTCAGACCAAAACAACACATCCATTTAGTATTAATGTATTCTATTCGTATTTGACTTACAGTCAAATTATCTAGTTGGATATTAAGGGAATTCATGTAAATGATCTTTACATATTAAGACACCTAAACCAGCCAGTAGCCAGTGGTGGCCGGAATTACTCATAACTAATAACGAATCAATCAACACTTATTCGGTAACTAATCAGTTACAATTGACGTTATTCAAATTAAATTAGTTTCTCAGTAAATTCAAAACATACTGATGCTTGTTCATTGTCATGACATAACCAAATTGGCACGTTATGTTCTAAGGTGCCGGGGTCAGTTAGGGGTTTTGAAGCATGACAAAACCAAATTCGATGTCTCTGTTTGGATCCAAGATGACGGGTAACACTGTCATGTCTTATCGCTTTTGGGGTTTTGAAGCATGTCAAAACCAAATCCGATGTCTCTGTTTGGATCCAAGATGGCGGGTAACACTGTCATGTCTAAAATCGTCATGGCTATCGTTTTTGGGGTTTTGAAGCATGACAAAACCAAATCCGATGTCTCTGTTTGGATCCAAGATGGCGGGTAACACTGTCATGTCTTATCGTTTTTGGGGTTTTGAAGCATGTCAAAACCAAATCCGATGCCTCTGTTTGGATCCAAGATGGCGGGTAACACTTTCATATCTAAAATCGTCATGTCTATCGTTTTCGGGGTTTTGAAGCATGACAAAACCGAATCCGATGTCTCTGTTTGGATCCAAGATGGCGGGTAACACTGTCATGTCTTAAATCGTCATTGCTATCGTTTTCGGGGTTTTGAAGCATGACAAAACCGAATCCGATGTCTCTGTTTGGATCCAAGATGGCGGGTAACACTGTCATGTCTTATCGTTTTTGAGGTTTTGAAGCATGTCAAAACCAAATCCGATGTCTCTGTTTGGATCCAAGATGGCGGGTAACACTGTCATGTCTTAAATCGTCATGGCTATTGTTTTCGGGGTTTTGAAGCATGACAAAACCGAATCCGATGTCTCTGTTTGGATCCAAGATGGCGGATAACACTGTCATGTCTTATCGTTTTTGGGGTTTTAAGCATGTCAAAACCAAATCGGATGTCTCTGTTTGGATCCAAGATGGCGGGTAACACTGTCATGTCTTAAATCGTCATGGATATCGTTTTCGGGGTTTTGAAGCATGACAAAACCAAATCCGATGTCTCTGTTTGGATCCAAGATGGCGGGGTAACACTTTCATATCTAAAATCGTCATGTCTATCGTTTTTGGGGTTTTGAAGCATGACAAAACCGAATCCGATGTCTCTGTTTGGATGCAAGATGGTGGGTAACACTGTCATGTCTAAAATCGTCACGGCACTTTTGTGGTTGTGTCTGATCAAAGAGCTGCCAGCTAACTCAACCACAGAATACATAGCGGCACTGTCACTTTCTTTTGCCTTTTTTTTGCGAAAGGCTAAGAAATAAGCAGCAGAAAGAAACAGCCGAGCAAACGGCTGAAGTGTCATTGCAGTCATTTAAAAATACCTATCTCCTGAAGAAACGATATTAAATAAAAATAAATCACCTTTAGATTCGTGGTCCCTGAGACGTCCATTATCAAATTAAAATATAATAGGCCCTCTTCAAAATACTTTACCTGCCAAATATAAACACTATGTTTGCGATAGCTTCATATTGATTGATTCAAAGAGCGCCTTTCAATACTTGCCTATAGTCTTCGAAATGGAAGATGACAGCTGAAGGTACAGAGCGGCCATACATTTTTGCAAATACCAAAGCAGATTTTTTTTGTAAACTATTAGTTGTGCGGTATTACAGATGGCGGGAAATTATACGTCATTTTGTACATTTCTGAAGCGTTTCACGGGAAGCGACATGGTTTTTGTGGTAATCACTTTTCAAAAAAAACAGTGTTTTTTACTATGCGATGTATTTTTAGGATTGAATACGGATTGCGCCGTATACGTATACGGATTTAGCAAATAGGGCGGAATCAGAGGTAATGATAGTCAGCATCTTTTCAAACATTTGCGTAATCGGTTGTAGTAGTGCCAGGAGTAGAGGACGGTGTTTTTAAAAAAACTAAAATTTGTTATTTATCTTCTAATTACTTATAATAAATGCCTAATAAATTAGCATTTGTAGTTTTGTCTCTATCATGTGGTTAAATGTGAAAAAAATGTATGGCCCACCCTAAATAACCCTAACCTCGAGTGGATCCCATCTCACGCAGGGATATTGGGCAATGAAATAGTTGTCAATTTGGCTAAACAAGCCAGCAGTGGCAGTGGTATTATGAGTAGTAATTTACCTTTCTTTAGTTATACTAACGTTCGGCCAACATTAGTAGTTGCCAAACTAACGTTCGGCCAACACTAGTAGTTGCCAAACTAACGTTCGGCCAACACTAGCTGTTGCCAAACTAGCAATCGGCCAACACTAGTTGTTGCCAAACTAACGTTCGGCCAACTCTAGTTGTTGCCAAACTAGCAATCGGCCAACACTCGTTGTTGCCAAACTAACGGCCGGCCAACACTAGTTGTTGCCAAACTATCGTTCGGCTAACACTAGTTGTTGCCAAACTATCGTTCGGCCAACACTAGTTATAGCCATCCGAATTCTTACACCATTTATTATTTATTATTAGAGTGTCCATGCGTCATTTTTTACACCATTAGGGCACGTGACCTCACATGTTTGTTACAGCAATTTATTATTTCGGTTAATAATAAGGTCCCTTAATAAGACTAGAAATAAGAACGGCTTTACTCACGATTTATTGTCAGAAATAGTCCATCCAGGTCCCTTAATGCACTTCAAGCCCTATTATTAACTGAAAATTACATACAACGTTGATTAAGGAATGCTATTTGCGCTGCATTTTTGCCAAGTTCCCATGAGCGAGAGCTACGCGTTAGAATGAGCAGAAAGTATGTCTCTCGCTTCTTACATTGGCGATGACGCGTGTAGAGACAACCTTTCGTCAATATTTTGAAAAAGATCATATCTCGAAATAAACCATAACAAACTTATCCTTGCTACAAACGTGCAAAGTCTATTTTTCAATCAACCGATTTTAAGATACGAGCTTCTATCACTGTAGTCCTGTTATGCATGCATGCTTAGTTGTGGTAACCAAATCGACCTTCTTGAAAGCGCGTAAAGTTTGTTTTCCATCAACCGTTTTTAAGATACGAGCTATTTTAATAGCTTATGGAATGCCTTTCATGTTTTTTTTTTAACTATTCCATATGTACGTAATGTACTAAATTGTGAACTCGTGCATTTATAAACCTCATATAAAAAGAGGTTACTTTACTGTGAGTAAGAAAGTTTAATAATCCCCAGCAGATCCCCCAAATAATTCACGGGTCAATGTTCTTATGGCGTATATGAAAAGACCATTTTTGCTTGCATCGTGTCACTTATAAAAATGTAGAACTGGGTTTATATTATGAGAAACAAAATTCGAACTTCGTCTCAATGTGCAAAGTTCTAATTTTGTGCTTCGAAGTAGTGCCCTGTATGGGTACAAGAGTTGGAGCAACAATTGTTATTGCCTCTTACTCACATTGGTCGAGTATGAGTGAGACAGAATCATCCATTATAATTGCCTCTCGCCTAAACTCTCGTGTCCATACCTAAATCTGTGGCGTTCGCATCGCGAATTACCTATTCGGCTGCTTATGTGTATACAAATGAACGCGAGTGTACCAACAGCTTTATAACCCATGTACAGACAGCGGAGAAAGTGTTTTTTTATGCATATATTTATAAATCAATTTAACCAACGAGTTTATTTTGTAATCGAATTAGTTGTAATGAATTTTTAATTATATTTTTAATCGACTGACCTCTGTATTTTTTGCCAATTGGTGTGGTAAGGGGATATTAAATAAAATTGAATTTTTTGAAAATGTTTTATTTTTGTTTTGCAAAAGCACTTTTGATGCTGGCTGTCCCGTGAGCATTGAGAGTAGAGATTTTTAGTCTTTTGTGATACTTTTTTTATCATGCAATTTGTTGTCTATCGAACATGTAACATAGTCATTCAAAAGCGTAAACACACCAGCGTAAATGGAGGCCGTTCCCAGTTGTACCCACTCCTTTGTTTCCAGTGCCCACTGGCTTTAATCCCGAAAACGAACGATTTGAAAATCATAATAGGCTGAATTTTGGTATATACTTCTAAAAGGTATTGCAGATTACCTGTCAAATCCATACAACGTCCGAAGTTGCCTTTTTAATAGTATTTTTTTCTTACTCTAGCACCTCATGAGTTTTTCGGGCCTTATGTAGATTCAATTTGATATTTTCCACGTGAAGCGAAACATCGCGATGAAACGCACATTTTTGGATAGAAGCTTTCCGCCCACATCTCGATAAGACTAGGTAGCTTATACGACCAAATCGCTTTGTGACTACATGTCCATGTGACTACATCGCTCTGTGCCTAGATCGCGATACGACCAGATCGCTTTACGACTTGTTATCAGATAGACTAAATATAGGTATGACGTACAGTCGAACTCATACGTAGCATACTAAATTAAAAACAGACACTTCTACTTACAACTTTATTATATTATTAATTATTTAACTGCGACATGCTATAGCTGCCACTTTTAAATACCATTGTACAGTCGAACTCGAAGTAATTGTATGTTTTAGTACCATGTCGCAAGGTTTATACAAATATCTATCAATTTACTCAATAGTTCATTGAATGGGTGAAAGAAATGCGAACTGCAGATCCAAATGCGTCGATTGAGCTACTGAACTAAACTGAACTATTGAACTAATTGAGTGATACAGTTACGAGTGATCTAAAGAATCGTATCTATCTTTTCTTTTAAGTGACACATTTTGCGCATGTCTAGTGGGGCCATAAAACCATTAGGATCGTGCTATCTCTTTCGCACTTGCACGGTCTTACTGACACGTGACACACAGCAGGATCGCATAGTGCAGGAAACGAAGGAATGTTTTATTGTCCCAGTAGTCACTTAAGGTTAACGGCCACTATCTATAGTGTAGTTACTGACACGTGACTCACAGCAGGATCGCATAATGCAGGAAACGAAGGAATGTTTTATTGTCCCAGTAGTCACTTAAGGTTAACGACCACTATAGTGTAGTTATGTTTTGAACTAATATTTTGCAGAATTTAGAGACATATATTAATTGTTAATAGAGCTAACAGAGGGATATAAGACTGAGATGTAACACACAATAGACTGCGGACAAAATGCAGATTAATTCGGATTGGCTAACCAATGGCCAAATTCAGAAAGGTCACTCAAATTGATCTTTAACTCTTTGAACGCCACAGTCGGCTGTAGCGGACAGCAGATTTCCGTGCCCATGTCGCCACGGCATGCCGTTTTCAATACATTTTGTCGGCTACTGCCGTCACTCGGCGTCCACGGCACGCTTTCTCGCATGCAGCCGTGGCGTTTAAAAGTTTAATTAAAGTGACGTTTTTGTACAGGATGACAACTAGTTGAGGGAAGTTTAACTGTTTAATCTGTAATCAAATGCTTAAGGGGCGTTTCTGAATTCGGCCACAAGTTACTTGGTGGACGCATGATGGGATTGCCTTGATTACCGGGCAATGTTAGTGTTAAATGTTATTAAAATTAGTATAAATGGGGATTATTGTTCCCGTCGAAATGTTTAGGAATATCCTAATTTTAATAATACAACGATGTAAGTGCTATAATCTTTAGCAAATAATTATTTTGACAAGCGTTCAT
This sequence comes from Tortricodes alternella, assembly GCA_947859335.1. Classification (NCBI taxonomy): domain Eukaryota; kingdom Metazoa; phylum Arthropoda; class Insecta; order Lepidoptera; family Tortricidae; genus Tortricodes; species Tortricodes alternella. The sequence continues at coordinate 2,376,132 of OX401970.1, forward strand.
TTCGCTTGTTATTTATGTGTATGTTCCCGTGATCGGTATAGGCTGAAATTTTGCAAAAAAACCTTATAATTACTTAACATAATTTATTATCAAAATTGTATTCGCTGTAAGAAATTAGGTTGAAATTTGTAGTCTCTTATAATATACAATATATTTTTTGTTTAAACAAGGTTTTATTAGTTATGGCGGTTCAAACGAGCCCAAACTCGATGGGATCGTTTTATTAGAGTTCCCATGGCCACCTTCCGGCTCCATCATCAGATCAGCTCCATGTCCTAATATATTGCATTGTCGTCCGATTTAAAAATGCATGCAAAATTTATGCTCATTCGGAAACCGCGAAGTTGGTCGAATTTAACTTGTAACATACAGACAGCCACCGGGAAGAATGAAGGAAAAAACCGGACGAGTGCGAGTTAAACTCGCGTGGGGCGGGTTCCGTGATTATATGAAATTTCCTATGTTATTTCAAATACCATAGACTTCTTAGGCCCAAAACTAAAACCATTTATCTTAAAATTATAAAAAAATACATTTAACCCTTTCGGCGCGCATGATGCACATGTGCATCATGGGATTGCAGCCTCGCGCACGCGCATGATGCACATGTGCATCATGGGATTGCAGCCCCGCGCACGCGCATGATGCACATGTGCTTCATGGGATTGCAGCCCCTTGGGCGCGCATGATGCACATGTGCTTCATGACAAAGATTGATGACAACATAGTATTTTGTCCAAATTGGAACAGTTTTTAGGTTGATTGAGATTATTGAGACTATAAATAATTGAGTGTCATATATATATTTTTTTCCTCCTTTGTATTTTCAGAGAAAAATTACTTTGAACTTTAACAATCGATATTACTTGTATTAAGTAAGATTTTTTTCTTATTTATTTGATAAACCGTTAGCGTAGTCATCATTTTACATTTTAATTTAATTTAATCATCTATATATTTAGATTTTCACTTAATAATGTCATGATAACCACGGTGCATCATTGCGCCAGAGCGTACCGCATTTATTACCATGCAATTTTAAAATGTAACAAGTACCGTATTTGTCGTATAATATTAGACTTTATTGCGCATGAATGAAAGAACATTTTTCTTAAGTAAGCAACAGAAAATCAGATTGGACGGTGTCATGCGGCGTTGACGTTAGTCATTCGTTTGTAATTTTTTAAAGTAATGTATATAAACATTCAATATTTCGGCGATAAATACAATAGTAGATACAAATATTACTCAGCAAATAAATTTAACAAATAGTCGTTTTTGTATAGTCTAGAAAGTGGCGGTACACTTGACTTGACTAAGAAATGGTTTATCACGCTACTTATCTCGTTCAGCTACCTGGCGGCGGCCTGTCATGTCCCGTGACCTTGCATTCCTTAAAGACATACGCTAAATATTATTTTCTTCTCTTTTCTATTGTTAAGAAAACTTTCACGAAATGCAGGCGACCAATCACGAATGTTGCCGTGCTGGGCTGGGAAGACAAAGGGTGGGTAATTCATATTAAATACGTACAGTCTTTTATGCCTGTGACTGTGCGTTTGTCTCCTTGCGTCTTGTGAGTGAATATCGGTTTTTATTGTGAATCTTTAACCACTGATTATCTTTATGGACCCGAATACTGCACGTAGAACGATGGACCCGGCTTTCTCTATGTACTCGAACTCTGCTAACTCTACGATTGACCCGGCTTTCATAATGGAGTCCGATTATGCGCCTTCCACCACGGATGACCCTGCTCACCTCATGGTCCCGATAGTTGCCGTTTTATCAAATGGTTAACTGCCGACCGATATCAGCGATATGCCAATGCCGCTAGGTAACTACTTGGATTAATTAATTAAATTTTCCAATGTTATTGTCAAATTAATTCAATTAGACTGACCCATTGTTTTTTCTTTCATCCAAAATAAACATTTTGTACCTAACTGGTTATTATAAATTGCGCATGACACCATTCATTCTCTTGTTGCTCGCGGCAGCGAAATGCGTGCGGTACCGTAGCGCGCAATGATGCACAGGGTGCATCATGGCTTTTAGAACAGAAAATTATGTATGTGCGCGCGGGCACGTTGCACCGCGCTGGAAGTCGTTCGCGCAGGTGCATTGCAGCGCGCTATGAGGCGGTCGCGCGGGTGGATTGCAGCGCGCTATCACATGGTCGCGCCGAAAGGGTTAAGATCCTCACAGTGAGCCCTTTCATTTGATACTTGTATGTGACTTGAATTTACCGCCCAATAGTCGCCCCCATGTTTAAAATTAATTTATTTACGTTACGCGTGCGTGTTGCGGTCACCGACTTACGCATTTATACCAAATTTGAACTCAATCGGCCCAGTAGTTTCGGAGTAAATTGGCTGTGACAGACGGACAGACAGACAGACAGACGAGTGATCCTATAAGGTGCCATTTTTTTCTTTTTGCGGCACGGAGCCCTAAAAAAGACATGTATGTTGTGCCTAAAAGTTATTGGTGGTGTATATTCACGTTTACTTCATATATATATATATATATATATATATATATATATATATGTATACCCAAATCACAGAGTAAAGATAAGATACAGTGGTCCAATGAAGCAGTCTAGAGAGAGCAATCGTGCGGTGTGTGCGGGGGGAGGGGGCGACCCATGCTCGCCTTAGTATTGTGTTATGCCGGCTGTACACACTCGGCGAGACAGCCCGAGACAGGCCGAGAGCGAGTGTGTACATGATGCTCTCGCCTTGTCTCGCCCGCTCGGTTCTCAGCGTGTCGGTTTTTTGCGGCCGAGTCAAAGGGTCTCGTCCGCTCTCGCGAGGTAAACGAGACCAAGCATGTACACACTCGTTCATTTAGTTGCCCACTTACTGTAATTGTGTAAAGACATGTGCGCTGTCGGTTAAAAATGTGGTCCAACAATCGTGAAATAGAATTTTTAGAATACTATCATAATGAACCTGTGATTTGGGACCCCAAAGCATTTAAAACATAAAGACAAACAATTTACTTGCTGGGTTCTTTTGCGGTGCATAGTAATCATCCACCACCTTCGTTTTCGCCATAGTTTTTTTTTTTTTTTATGATATATGTGTAACTAATTATAATAACTAACAGCACAAAGACAAACGGCAGCAGCAGTTTCTAGGTCCATCGTGGCCGATATCCGCTGTTCAAATGACGCAACGAGTGTGTAGATGTTGTGCTTTCGTCGAGAGCTTCTCGCCCAAGACTCTCGGCGAGAGGCGAGAGGCGAGTGTGTACAGCCGACATTAAAGGGCTATTGTGGCGCGCTCGCGTGTTATATTAATATTATCATTTATGAATAAAACAACATATTACGATAGTACTTACCGACATAAAAACTTTCCAGAACGTTCTAGAAACCTCATAGAACCTTCTAGAAACCTTATAACTATTTGTATATTTTTATACCCTCAATGCGGGTATAAAATATTTCAATACAAAAAGAACTTAAATCACTTCTGGTACAGAAACGACAATAGAAAAGATGCATTTTTTTCATCTTGTATTGGAAAGTGCTGAGTAATAGAAGCCGATCTGTGTACGCAAAACATTTTTATGTTGATTCTTTTATGAGTTATGAAGCTTTGAAAAGTCATTGTTCGTAGCACTCGCAAAAACACTCCATACAAAATGGACAACAGCTATGACGTCACAGCTGTCGTTAGACTGTACAAAATACGCTAGCTATCAGTGAAGTCCATATTACCTACTGTAACTAAATGTAAAACACGCAGGTACGGTTCTAATTCTTCCGGCTTCCCTTAGGAAATATTAGACGCTTCGCCACTGGTAACCATCCGTCTCCGTCTCGATGGAAGCATTTTGCTGTCGTACTCGTCAATGAAATTATTTAAGAGAGAAATGCGTATGAGTTCTTATGACATTAAAGGAAAGGGCATACGTTTAATAATTATCATAATCTGATACAATTACAGCGCCATTTTTTAGTCATAATGTCAACAGCGAATTTGAAATCAATTGTTTATAGCGTAGGGTTCAGTCTTATTCGGACTTAATTCCTGTCTAAACTACTAAGAAAATATGGGCTTAAATGCCTAATATAGTTATGTTTGCCGTAACGTTTTGATGTCTTAAGTACGTCTAGAAACATAACTCCTGGGCTATTCCGACTCGTACTCATTGAGCATGGTAATGACATTTCAAGGGACTTGCGATGACATTGTGAATGAATAAAATCAATATCCAGAAATATATTTCTTGAAACTGCTAAACGTTGCTTATCTAACAACACCGCTCAAGTCATTTTGACCAACTTTACAGGAGAGCGAAAAACCATTACTTTTGTGCAACGCGTAATTCGCGCATTTACTAGGAATAGTAAACGCCGCCTAAGTACATGACAATAAACTCATTCGAGGTTTGTTTAACTATTATACACAAATGATTATTTCTTATAATAACTTCATTAGCTTACCTTTTGATAATATTACGTTTTTTACAAAAGTTTAGTCACCGAAAAACAATAAATAAACACTTAGCGCAAAGTTATCAAAGTATGGCCGAACAACGACTTGAGCGGTGTTGGAAGGCCAACCGACTTGCGCGCTGTCACTATTTTTGAATTATGTTCTCTTATTGGCCGAAACGTCTAGAATGTGATTGGTAGATCGACGCGCAATGAGTAGCTCTATCCAATGACATTCAAATGTAAAATCCGCTTATTTTCGACGCGCGGTGTTGTTAAATAAGCGATGTAAATAGATGGAATGAAATGGATGGAAAAAACCAATCTCCGTTGGTCCCGTGAGTACTATAGGGAATAGCCCAAGACTAAAGTATTTTTGCAATATAGTCGACCGACTAAAGTAAGATTAGAACATGGTTTTACGTGATTCACCCCCGTTTGCTATATTTTAAATAAGTGTTAATGACGCTTGTGAAATGATCCAAATTATATGTAAATTTAATAAGGTTAAGATTAAGTCAAAAGCGGGTGAAACTTGACCGGAGGTTTATTATTTCAGGTTAAAATCGGAGGATAACACTAAAAAGGAACCGGAAGACTGAAGAGATTAGGTAAATTAAAAAATCATCCTCCCATTAATATTTAGCTTTCAATTCAAAAAAATTACGTAAGTCTTTTATAGGCTTTTGGAACGTAAAATGTTGTCCTAACCATAAAAAATGTTGTCACTACCATGGCATTCAACAGCACGCTTTAAATTTATAAAAACTACACATCTCAAATAGATTGTATATTAGAAGTAAGCATTTTTAGTATTATAGTCAAATTATAGCATTGAATTTCAATCATTTAAGTCAAGACGAAGTGAACAATATCAAATTAATTGACAGCATTTCGTTTTTGCAACTGGACGAAAAAGTATACACCCATCAGAAAAAAGAGACAAAAATTAGTTATAATTACGTTGAAATTCGTGTTACTGCTTACTTTGTATTTGACGTTGGGTTAAAAAGGTTAAATTACTTGTATTTTTCTTTTACAAAAAAGTCAAAATAAAGCCATGCCCATGGCGTTAGTAAATTCATTTTGTTAATTAGCTTTACTTCATTTTCTGTAAATATTTGTCACATATTTGTGTATTCCTTGGAAGGTAGGTATATGTTTTTCCATTTTTGCATATATTTGCCGGAATGGTTTCTGAATAAGGTTGTTATGAAATTTTTTAATGTTGTCAATTATAGTGATAAGGCCTGTACCCAACAGTGGGACATAGAGAGGCTGACGTTGATGACGTCAATTATACTATATGTACGACAAATTCGGCGTTACATACAAACGGAAACGAAGCGAAAGATGTGTGGCCTTTGGGAAACAGGCGTGAAAATAGTAATTTTTGCGAAACAAAAAATTGAACATTTGACGATATTGTTGCCTTAAATAAAATAATCGTAGGTTTATAAAAAAATATCAGCGCGATTTAAAGACTAGAGTGTTTAGATAATTATGCGCTCAACTTAAGAGGAGTGTGAACCTACGGCTTTCATACAAAAGACGATAATTATTTGCACCCCTTAAATGTTAACCAATTTTTGATAGGATGTCAGTCAGAACAAAATCTACTTTTTCTGAATATTGATTAATGATTAACAAAGTCAAATAATCGCCGAAATTAGTTTTGTTTGAGAATACTGAAACAACAATAAAACTGAATTTATTGATTATATTGAAAAAAAAAACTTTTAGGTCTACATTTTGTTCTGACTGACCTATCAAAAATTGGTCAACATCGGTACCATTTAAAGGGTGGAAATGGTTATGGTCTTTTGTATGAAAAGTCGTACTTTCACACTCCTCTTAAGTTGAGCGCATAATTGTCTAACTAAACATTGTCATCTTCAAAACGCGTAGATATTTTTTTCTAAAAGTTCACGATTATTTAATTTAAGACAAACACATCGTCAAATTTTCAAATTCTTGTCTCGTAATAAATTTCTAAAATTTTCATTATTGAAGTTTTGTACGTGCACCGTCTTGACACAATCTCTTTTGAATAAATAATCTATGAGCTGAAATGGAAAAAAATAAGTATTAACGTAGAGCAACTTATAATTTATATCTTAGGAAATGTACGTAGGGCAGGATCACAGCTCTCAGGGGAGGGAGCTCTCCCCGCGCACAGTATGAGCTCTATTTCTTTGTTTTGCACCGATAGAATAACCCCTTAAGTGAAACTTTTACAATTAAGCGCGTATTTTAAAAAAAAACTAATATAATAATAACAGCGCACTTCCCTCCGACCCTCCTTGAGATAAAAAACGATATAAGTTTTGTAGGAACATCGACGAATTTACGATTTTGCACGGGATAGGCATGGTTTGGACATCGTAGTGACTTTGTCAATAATATTTTTACCATGCATACAAATTTTCTTTTCAATTGTCACTTAAATATTTTTTAATTAGGTTAATATTCGTAATTATATTAAAATTTCGTAACCAAGAGGTTACAATAGTATAAACTCCTTGCCCTTGAGTATTCTATTGATAATTTTATTTTATAAAAAACATGTAGGTCGCCGAGGACTACGATGTCGTTATGCGATTCAATTTAGGTTCTAATCAACTACGTTGCTATTATATTCCCAGCGGCCCTAACATGAATGCCACAAAGATAATAAGATAAGATAAGAAATAAATTAAACCCGTTTATCTCTATGACTATCTCTTTCGTCGGCGTGAGAGAGACGCACTTAGAGATAAGGCGGTCTATCTTATCTTTGTGTCATGCATTTTGGGGCTGCAGTAGTTCTCACCTCTTAGCCCTAGGGAGGGAGCACTTAGTTTGGTATAATTTCATTGCTCACAACCTCAATGTCCAGCAGTGGTTGACTTTCGGCTGAAATGATGATGATGAACTGTTCGTTTACTTTCATTTGACTTAATTGTCGTCTAGATAAAGATAGGATAGGTTAGGTTAGGTAACAGTTATACATATTCTAGAAAATATCCATGTCCAAATGAATCATTATGACCAATGAAACATTATGTCAATTGACGCATTATGTCGAATGACACGTTATGTCAAAAGACATTATAACAAACGAAACATTGTCAAATGACAGATTATATCCAATGAAACGTTTATACCAAACATAAGTAACCCCATTGAAATATTTTTCCCAGTACCTAGTTGGGATTGTGAGGGAGAAAATCCCAGTAGTTCCCTCCCATTAGACTATAATGATTATAATTGATTTTACAAGCTTTTATCTTGGCTTCACTTGTTAATTAGTATATTTGGTTGGGTCAAATCTTGGAAGTCAAATTTAAACCAGTTCCCGTTGTCGGAACAGGCTGAAATTCAGTACACATATGTGAACTCGATGACATTGCAATATTAAAGTGCAATGGGCAAAGCAGCTTAGTATAAAATATTAGTTTTTAAGCTTATGTACTTTTACATTACTTCTTAAGGCTACTAAACACGTTATTATGTTAGTCACTTCTACTTGGCCCCTACTAGCATGCTTTATTTTAAGTAGACTGTCAGCGGCAAATATCACTATTTACATACAAACAATGATAAAATGTTTACCTCTTTACCTCTTCAACGCTAAGCATGTCTGAGAAGTAAAAAGAATTTCAACTTTACGTCAAACTAATGAAGGACATTTTTACCCTGTATACCCTGACGGCTATATCCGTCGTTGGCGTTGAAAAGGTTTAATGATAACCGATTTTCATAATTTTGCATGCTTTTTATATAATATTATATGATGGCAGTTAGGTCAGAGTCTAGGTTTATAGGTTTTAGATTTTTTAATATTGATTTTAACTAAGGAAATTATGGCAAAAATGTGTTTTAAATTGATTAATTAAATAAACAATATTACCCTAGATATTGTTGTTGATAAAATGTTAAAAGATATTCAAAATTGGACGTAGTTTAGCAAGAACAAACCAAAATAATTGTCATTAATAATTAAGTTCTATGTCATCGATATAATGTCTAAAATCCAATAGGTTTTATTGGGGATTGGATCCTTTTCCCTAAACAACGTCCATTGGTCAAGTTTTACTGGGGTTAAAAATATATTCTCATTTTTTTATGGAAGTTTGGTAGACTATCCTCAAAACCAATTAAGATAGAATTGCAATAATTTTTGTATGCATTTTATTAGCTTCAATATTAAATACCTACGATTGCATCTAAGTAGTTATTTAACATTAGATGGTTTTCATTATTCCACATTTGTCAAACGTTAATACCATTACATATGTATTATAAAGAGAGCCCCGCATTATGTAATTTTAATGTTAAATGTACTTTGTAAGTTTCTGTATTTAATTTCATTTGAAGGTAAATATGTTAGTATGTATATTACTATTAGAAAATGAGTTAACGCTTTCACCGCCAAGAACCCAGTTCGCGGGTATTCGGAGGATTATCTTGGACCCAAACGACACTTTTTAGGGCGGTTTGCGCCAAAATCTTTAATATACGTCCGATTTCTTTGTTTTTTTTTCTACTTGTAATAGGCTGTTTCCGGAAATATTCTATTTATTCCGTCATTTATATTATCAAAAAATATTGAAAACGTATTTGTTCTTATATCAATTAAACAAACAATGACGAAGATATAGTGCGTTCCGCGTGACGTCACGCCTTGGCACACTTTTTTACGATGACTCCCGAACTTTGACGCGTTATCTTAGTCAATATTGATTGATTTGATAAAGCAAAAAATACGTTCAATATTTTTTGTTAATCCAAATGACGAACTAATTAGAATTATTATTTTTTTACTCAGGAAATATCCTTATTCTGGCGCACACCACCCTTAGTAGAAAAGATAATTTGAGTCACTTTGTTCTGGTTTTTTCATCGATGAATTAAACGTATGTAGGGTAGAAAATCGGAATAGATAAACGTATATATCTACGTATGTTAGGCATAGACATGTAGACGTTCTGTACAATATTATCAAGTTCAATATAATTTCGATAATATTCAATAATCACCGGCGTTGTAGTCCAATCATTACTTATGTATATACAAAATTGATTTCCGGTAATTTTGGTTAGTTTTTCATCTAGACGACGACACGTTTGGCCTAGTTGGTAGTGACTCTGCTTCCGAAGCCAGCGGTCCCGGGTTCGAATCCCGGTAAGGGCAAATATTTGTGTGATGAGCACGAATGTTTGTTCCTGAGTCTTGGATATTTTCTATGTATTTAAGTATTTATTTAACTATATAAGTAGGTATATCGTCGTCTAGTACCCATAACACAAGCCTTTAGAGCTTACTTTGGGGCTAGATTGTTATGTGTAAAGATTGTCCCCTGATTTATTATTTATTATTTATTATTATTCCAAATTATTTAACTTTATCCACAGAGCCAGCAATAAATCTAAACTTCATTTGACTTGAAATACTGAGTTTTGGATAAGAAAATCGTTCACTTGGGCGTTGAAAGATAAAAGCAATACGAGTCGCGAGATTGTCTTTGCGAAGTTCTGTCAAATATAGCCCCTATGGCCCCAGCAAGGTGACACAAGGATATGTTAAACCGTCTTATCTCTAAGTGCGTCTCTCTCACACTAGTGTCGACGAAAGAGATAGGTAGTCAGAGAGATAAACGGGTTTAACTTATTCTCCCTACTATGGTAACGATATGCCTCCTTGTTTGTTTACTTTATTTCCAATGCAAACTTGGGAAAGTAAAATTATGATAAAACAGAGTGTATGTGGGTAATTCCATGATAACTTACGGTACAATTTGAACTTTTCGTTGGAAAGCATAAATGGTTTGTGTATATTAATAATAAATCCTTTTCCTTTTTTGTACGTATAAATACAACATTGGAGCCCTTTCTATTTAATTTTATATCAGCCGAAACCCAACAATAGTCTCACCCCAGCACACTATAATGTACTGGTAACTTGCGTTACATGAAAAGGACACGAAGTTTTGTGACTACATTTGTGGTTTTACATACAGTAATAACAGTATTAGAAATAGCATTGTAGTACTTACCGAAACCTTTATTAACACTTGAAATAATTAATGATCTTTTGGTCCGTTTTTTTTCAAATAATATTAATGCAATTTCTAAGGGAAATACTAATACGAGGAAGAACTTAATTATACCCTACTTTGAACTATAAACAAATGATTAGACAGCAAATAGTATTGATATACCCACTTTAAAAATATCATATTTTTCACTCTCTATCATGGAATTACCCATGTCAAATAGAGACCTTGATTGGATCATTTCGTGTCGTTTTGCCAGTAAAGGCTGGGGCTTCATGAAACTGAACAACTTTCCCCAAGGAAAATGGGTTGAAAAGTGAAAAAAATGTCGTCATCCCATACGAAATATGCGATCAGCTGATCGACTTACTATGGAAAGATGAAAAAAATCTTCACTTTTCAACCTACGTTAATTGAGGAAAGTTGTTCAGTTTCATGAGTATATCACTGGATTTCGGGTTCGTGCACAGTTTTTGTTACACGTTGTATATCTCAGGTCAATAGATAATAAATAGTTACAACCTTGGTGATGCCGTGTCGCTAAAACACATACACAAACACACACACGCACGCACGCACACATTAACTTATTCACTCATACCACTAAACTTATAAATTCATATGAATATTGGCCCCACATAGTTCCTTGACACTTTATTGAAGTTCTGAATAAGTGATTGTAACTAAGCAATAAACAACACATATTTGCACGACAATAATATATGACACCATTATATTCTTATAGAGTTAAGCGCTAGTTTCGTATATATCTCCGTATTATAAGAAACCTAACCTTAAGATACGCACTGACTTTTATTGAGTTTTCCATAATTTCATTGTCCTAATCGTTAATTTGGCATAATATTTCCCCATTTGTCACAATTGTGGCCGTCTCACTACCGGCGACGCATATGCGTTTTACGTACTTTCACTCAGTGCCAGGAACGCCTCTGTGCGTTCAGCACATATGGCAAGTCTCGCCTAGTGATTTCATACGGCATCTGGCGAAGTTTCTGAAGAAATGGCAGCGAATGCTTTAATAATGTACTGAAAGGGGATACCGTTTGAAATTGTATTACACGATATTTTTCATTAAAGTTTATAAAATGGTTTCATCCATACTTGTGTTATTTGGTAAACAAGTTTCTAACCTCAAAATGCACCTTTTTTGGTTAAGACAGCTGTTTCCTTGCAAATAAAGGAACCAGAGACAATATTGTAAATGCCACTTTACCAATTCTTTGCCTAGGTTTGCTATATTTAGGAGAAAACAGCTGTTTAACCCAAAAATTGCACATTTTGAGGTTAGAAACTTGTTTACTAAATAACACAAGAATGGATGAATCCACTGTAGGTTACTACAGACTGGGTTAGGTACGCTTTTATAAAAAATATCTGACAGATTGTGATAACGAAAACGAAGAGAATAATACTTTGATTGATTTATTGGGACAATAATTTACTTTTATTAAGACGTAAGATTATTTAAAAAATTATTTAAGAGCAGTAGTTTATAATAACATTTGTCCAACATATTTTGAAAACATTTAGATATGTTTATTAAGATATAATAAACAGTTTAAGAGGAGTGTGAATTTCCGGCTTTTCATACAAAAGGCGATAACGATTTCCACCCCTTAGGTAAATGGTACCCGATTTTTACCAATTTTCGTTAGGTTGTCAGAACAAAATCTAGGTCCATATTTTTTTTGAATATTGATTAAATATCAACAAAGTCAAATAATGGCCGAAACTAGTTTTGTATGAAAATACTAATCCAACTGCCATGAGCCATACTTTAAGAAAGTAAACATTCTGCCTTTACCATCCTTGTACATTTTTGAAATCAGCATTTTTGTAATAAGGCACTTATACTTCTTCAAAACAGCTGGAGAAGCCTCTTTAAGAAATAGAAGAAATCCTGGAAGGTTGGTTTATGATTTTGCTCCCTGGACAGCATTATAGTTAGGGAGCTGGGTGTTCGTCTTTCATATTGATAGGGATGAAAGTTTATGTCAATACAAATCGATTTGGTCCAGTAAATGAAAGTACCTAGTGTGTCGCTGCGTTTTTGAATTAAAACTTGAAAACATCGTACACAATAAAATCAGCGACCTGCCAACTTTTTTTTCTATTCTGGGATTCCTAATGAATCGAATGGACGAAACGAGAACGACGAACAAATGATTTAGTATAGCTTTTTTCATTTACATTTTTGCAACCTATAAATAAAACAGAGCCCTGCACGTCTGTCTCTTCGATGTTCATCGTTTTGAGGAAGATTCTGACCATTAGTCCAAGAGGCAGAAACGAACAAATGATTTAGCACACCGTTTTTTTAAAATTTTTGAAACGCTGTCATTTGATAACGTCGCTTTAATTAAAGATCAATTTGATTAGTCTTTGTGAATAATGCCATGACACAACAAAAAAACTGAATTTACTGGTTATAGTGAAAAGACAAAACGTATAGACCTAGATTTTGTTCTGACTAACAACACATCGCCTTTTCTATTAAAAGCCATAGAGATACACACTTCTCTTCATAAAATAGGTTTGCTACAGAGTTGGAACAGTAGCAGGTGACTGCGTAAAAGTCCTTATTAACCTTTTGACCGCCAAGCATGTCTGAGAAGTAATACGAATTTCAACTTTAAGTCAAGGTAATGAAGGACATTTTACCCTGTATCCGCTGACGGCTGCAGCCGACTGTGGCGGTCAAAAGGTTAATTTCTAGGGTTGCACTACATAACTACAAATTTGTCTGTGGAATCACCCAAAAAAAAAATATACTATCAACAGCATGTTTTTACTATTTATTTTTAATAAAACAAATATAATGCAATAATACACACATACATTATAAATATAGAAAGAATATGAACACTATGTTATTAGGTGACTGAAAATATAGCGCTTTTATTAGGTATATATACAGAATTTAAGATGCTGAAATAAAATTCGTCTTCAAATAAGCAGCTAACTCAGATTTTTATATCAATAGTAGATTCCATTCAAGTAAGTACCTAGATTTAGAAAATTCGCTATTAAAATATATATTTATGTCATTGTGTATTTTTATAGAGATGCAATGGGTAGTGGTTGATACGGGATATGCAAGGGCAGCTGCCCCCCCCAGAAGATGCAGTGGTCAGTGATGTCTATTTGGTTTTCATTTATAACGTAACCGTCCCATTTTCGTGCAGCATGTACCTTAGGTATATTCTTGGTTTTCTTTACGGACCTTATTTTATTATTATTATACAGACCATACCCGGATATCCGTTGCATCTCTAAGTATTTTAATATGTGTATTTAGATTTTTCTATCACGATTAGTCTATTCCCATGGCCCTAGCACGGTTGACACGAGGATAAGTTGAACCGTCTTATCTCTAAGTGCGTCTCTCTCACTCTAGTGCCCACGAAAGAGATAGAGGGATAAGGCGGAGTTAGGTTATCCCCGCGTCACCCTTGATAGGGCCGCAATTACCCACCAGTTCCGCTTCGGATGGGTATAAATATTGGTTCCCATTAGAAGCGTGGGAAATGGATATAAGCTGGGAATAGATCCAATATTTAGTACAGAGCCACCTATCGTTAGTTTGGATAACCAACTAAGGGGTCATCCATAAAGTACGTCACACTAATTTCGTGATTTTTTGACCCCTCCCCTGTCCTTGTCACAGTTGGTCACATTTGTGAGACCCCCCTCCCTAGTGTGACGTCACACATTTTGCAATTTTACTTGTTTACTTTATGGATGACCCCTAATCAGTGATCAAGCAATACAAGACTCTATTTCATCGTCATAATGAACTTGACATTTCACAAATGATTTGGCAGTAGGTACTAAGGCGTTCCCGAGAGATGTCACTTTTAGCGAAATATATTTAAAGTCTTCGTTATATTATAAGTTTATACTGTCCATTATACATAATGAATATCGCATTTTTATATAGAAATACTATGAAATACAGTAACACCCTTAGTATAGCTAAATAAATATAAGTATATATTTGATAACTTTTGTATACAAGTAAGCTAGTAGCTAAGTTATTGTAGTATTTTGGGATGTGAATCATAACTTAAGTCTTGGCAACGGTAACAACTTATTATATTGGCTACGAATGCTAGTTATGTCGTGAATTTTGAATAAACCATGTTTTCATTATTTTGTTTTTTTTTTTACCAAACATTCAGTATCACAGCCCACTGAGAAAATCATAACTTTGAAAAAAGGTCATTGAAAGCCTTATCAGTTCTATTGTTCGCGAACAATACACAGGTGCTTACAGCGCCACACTTACCTTTCGTCAATCGTTGTGTTCCCATGGACTACTCAGCATTTCTTTTAATGATTAACCTCATGTATACCCACGCGAGGTTTTGCGAGAAAACTAAGGCCCCTTTTGAGCTGGGCGAGTGGCGGGGACAACTGAGACAACTGGATTCGGCTACGATTGAAAACAAGCCCGTCTCCGTAAATGAAGGGCAGGTCTACGTATACGAGAACACATTTCCGGAGTACACTATAAGGTATTTATAGCTCTGTTCGCCGAGTTCATAAATATTATGATATCGTCTCGAAATAGCGACTGTCGCTTACCTATCGCAAACTGTGTGACGGGCGTCGCTTATCGCCGCACGCACTGAGTTTCGTGGTACGAGGCATGCGGTTGTTGTAAAGCGCGGCGCGCGGTACTATGCGGTAAAAGAAGATGATAAATTTTGACAAATTGATGGCGGGGTAGAAGAAGCAATTGAACGTTTCATAATGAACGTCACCGACTCTGATTCTTCCTCCGACTCTGAGGCTTCGTCATGGTCGTAGTCCGATGATATGTCATCAATGGGACATACAGGCTATTCAGTAATAATATTCTATGAAAAAATATAGCTTTTCCTTTTAATTTCTTATTATCATCGGTATAAATAATAAGCGGGCCGCTATTGGTAATGAGTTAAGAACCCAAGAATATTATATTTTTTTATCAACTCTTGGCGAACAGACTTTATGATACAGATACAGATCTTCCAACTCATCTTTGCGCGTGTGCGTGAGCTTGTATGTACATTGTATATATGCAGCTTTTGTTTGTGTGGCATCAGTGTGACCATTTGTGGCACATTTCTGCCATCTTGGCAGAATCTTCTATCGAATTTTCACTTTGGCACATTATCTTGACAAATTATAGAAGTGGTAGGAATTGGCAGATTCCGGAATACTCACTTATTCTTCTAATATGTCGCAATACTTATTTACGCACATATTATCATTTAAGTGACTTTTAAATTAAGTGAAAACACTTTCAAATTGGCACCACTATCTATGGTAATGAAATATTCTTTTTAGATACGTGAACGTGGACAATTTAGCTCAAAAGACTTGCGGCGCTAGTGCCAGTTTGAAGAGAGGTGGGCTCGGATCATCGACTATCCTGATTGTCCTACATGCCGCCACTAATGACGAGATACGATCCGTCATAGACGTATGGGGAACCAAGAATGAAGAGAATAGGTTCACGAGGGCTTTTAATGAAGACAAGCTCCCGAAAAATATGAAGTCGCGGTATTTATTCAAGGATTTGCGAGCCGTCAACCATAACACGAGGTTTATTAATTTCAAAAAGCCTGATCAAATGAAGGAATTGCCAAATGTCTATCAATTAGGAGTTTGAGGGGGCGCCACACTTCGTACAATACCAATTAAAATCTAATTTGGTATTGTACGGTAAAATCAACACCAAATAAATATAAATGACAATTTAAAAAAACTTATTTATTTAAGTGTTTTTGTATTTTTATATTCTTTCAGATCAATCACACAATTCCGTTGCCGAGAAACGGACGTAAAATGCATCATTGTCACGATTAGCAGTTAATTTTCGTTACAAGATTTTCATCCAAAAGTTGTTTACTTTATTAATTATTTTGCGATTGAAGATTTGTGCCATTGACCCAACCATTAAAATACAGAAAACTTAATTAAAAGAGATTATAATAGGTTATCGTCGCTGCGCGTGCAATACCGCGGAAGAGCTCTTTGTAAATACCGCGTAACAGCAGCACGGCACGAAATTGAAATATATAATGATATGTAGTTAAATGACTAAGATATTCAGTTTTTTCTTGTTCCTAAAAACTCGCACAAAACGCAGATACGCGGTTTTTACAGAGAGCTCTTCCGCGGTATTGCACGCGCATCGACGTTATATATATTTTAAATGGAAAGCGAACCAAGAGTTTCCCTCTTGATCTATTTCAAGTTACTATAACTATAATCTTACTTTAACTTAATTTCATTAAACACATCCAGCCATAGCAAACTAATTTTTATCACATACTTAAAGCATTCGTCCCTTTCGCACCCGCATATTAGTTAAAAAGTGACAGACGATTTATGTGCGCGATAAAAGTTAGTGCGCTAGGCCCTTTTTTAATTTAATTTTTGTTTATGATTTTATGGTCGATCGGTTACCGGATATCCGGCATGGCCTGGCCACACATGCACATGAGGTATATCTAAAGTCGTAACTTGCGTGGCCTTCGCACGGCGAGCAAATTTCAACTGAGGCTCAATACGCGCCTTATTAGGTGATCGGCACGACGGGTGTCACATGGTGTTAATGACCTCAATCATTATGTTAATATGGATATTCCCCGGGATTCCAGCATTCGAATCGGTAAAGGAAAATAATATATTCTCATTTCAGTAAGTCATCTCATTTCATTATATTTTAACACTTACATATTTTATATGAGTGCACGTAATATTTTACGCAGTATAAAATAAACCAAAGTTTATCAATATTTTCTTTAATGAAAAATGATACATTTTATGTGTTTATTAAATATTCTGACGTCTATTTACAAATACATATAATAACTCTTAATTTTTGCGAATCATGTCATGTCCATATTATTATTTCTTCTTTGAATCCCGCGGTGTGGCACCGATCGTGCCGATCACTGTCATTACCAACGTCAGACCGTGGACCATACACGTCCGTCATAATATTGTACTGAGAGATTGTGATGTTAAATAAAGTTTTTCTATGTCTACTTATGTCTATGTCAGTTGGGAATATTCGATTACGAAGTGATGTTACGTGAAGTTTTATATTTAAATAAAAATCAACCAAGTTTTAATTTATAAATGATGATGATTACGTTTGTTTCTGATGGCTTTTTATTTGTGTTATCCTATTTCTGATCCAGGCTGTTACTATACGGTAACCGACTCACTCACTATCTGAAATCCGGCCAGATAAAATCATAGGCCGGATGGTGGGATAGTAACCGGATATCCGTTGCATAAGTATACATAGTGGGGCCAAAGAGTGTTTGCTAGTTCAAAAGTCGCTTAACTTAAAATGAGTAATGTCATAATCTTGGTGCTATACAATATCGAGTTCGACGTGTATTATTAAAGTTTAGGGAATTTTTAATTTATACGACACCGTTTCGGATTAGCATGTCTATTTAGTATGTTTTTTTCTTCCAATTAAGGTACCTGCACCATATAAGGCCCACCTAACACATAAACAGCAAAAAATATATAATTTTAAGCAAAAAATATAAAACTGCATTTCTATATAATGAGTCGTTTATTACTTTACTTAAAAAGGAGAAAAATAATCTTTGGAATCAACATCTTCTGTTCATTAAAATATTTTTTAAAAACAATCTTTTGGGCTTTATTTGGCACCCTATCCCATAAAAAGGCCCGGCCTTTTTAAAAACAGTAGGTACTCTAACTACCCTCGCTAAAAAAATACCACGGGGATTTCTTACATAAAAACAATTTAAAAAGATTCATTTACATCAAGGAGATACCTGAAAGCATAAAAAATAAACAATTTTATGCAAAACCCAAAGACACTTTGCAGGAATTTTTTAGCAAATCGTCACGTGCGGTCACGAGTGCAACTATTTTGTGAACGCAGGTTTGAACAGGACGCGGCCGAGTGTTCACGCTTTGGCGATGGCCGGCCATTTTGTCTATTGTATGAACTGTCGAAACTTCAAATCGCTGCCACTATTTTATGCGCGATTTTTTTAATGTGGGCTTTATTAGGAACTGGGCCTTACATGGTGCAGGTACCTTACGCTTTAATTTCATCATTATGTCCTTAAATACTCAGCACAAAGCAGCACTTATTTGCTCTAGCGCAATAAAGTTGCATACAAAAGTCACTATTGACTGATCAAGAAGTTTACACCATCAGCCACCCATTCCGCCCATTCACAGTCCGACGGGACAACAGACCACTTTTCTGCGTTCAAAGTAAGTATTAGCAAGACAGTCCACATGTCGGCGGCCATATCGAACTGTGATTGCCCCGTCTAAAATGTTATGCTCAAAGTACTGGCTGAAAAGATAGTATAGGTTATTAAAGATTAAAAAAAATTGGCGTAATATGAAAATAAATTGAACAGATTCAAGTTTTCTGTGAAAAATTTCGGATATTATACTTAAGTTTCTAATAATAATAAATAAATATGGTATCTTAAGATTCGGGGAATACGTGCAAGTATCATAGGATATATAAAACTTCTAAGGGTGCGTCATACCAGGTGCAAAAAACCTTTTTAACGTCTGGTTTTAGTTTTTAATTATACTTTTAATTATTTTTATTTAATTTAATTATTTTTTACCAACTTTTTGTAGTAGTTGAAACAAAAGCAGATTAGGCACCTCGCATCAAATGATGTTTTATTGCGCTCGAGTTTTTAGATACCTCACTTGCGTTCGGGCTCCAAACTGACACTCGGCGCAATAATGAACCACTTTCTGATTGGTTCAACAATCTACTATTAAATAAAGACAAATTCTATCCTTATTACAAATGCACTTTATGCCGGCGTTTCAGGTTATGTTTCAGAATTCCTGTAATGGAGTGGAGTGGATAGTCATCAAGTCAAAAAACAAACAAACATAACATTACATCTCTTTATTTCACAAAGTACAATAAACATATTAGTCTAACATTATTCCTTAAAACTAACAAAAATATGACTGATCTTATAACTATTATATTAAATAACATTGTAGCTTGATTTCCGCAACATGACTAGAGTTTAAACGGTTCATCAATTTTTTGTTAATTTGCGATTAACTGTTTCACTAATTTATGTGATTTGGTTTTCTCAGTTGTTAGTCTAGAATAGAATTAATAAAAAATCAATCTAAATGCCATGCCAATAAGCTCGGAATTCAATTATTATGTTATCTTGTAAATCTAATTATAATCATCTTCTGTGGACGGTCAAAGTACTACCAAGCAAAACAATACTTTATTTCAATGCAATAAGAGCTTTAACGGTCCACAGTACACAGAATAGGTTGCCATAATGTTTTAAGTATAAACCTTAAAACAATAGATGGTACTTTACCAATTAGTGTGAATCTGAATGCTGTAACACGTAAAAATAAGGCTGAATGTTGAATGAACAATGAATTTCGTCATTCTGTCAACGCATGCATTTATAATCAATATTGCAAAGATTGTCGGTGTCACGAAAATCGTCACCGAAGTCACCGGCGAGCCTAACTTGACCCTTGAAACTACAGGGTCGCGCGTGTCTTCGAATTTCGACCGACGACCAATGTCGTTGGTACCTAACTCCGCATCATGCCTCAGAGCGGGCGGGTCAATTTATGATTGTCAGATGAAATGAGAGACGATCTTTGAACTCTGGCAGCTGATTTTACAGAATGTAAAAAGACAAAATGCTATACAAATCCTTGCAGAGAACTGTAACTATAATCCGCAAATGTTTTTAGAGATTTTGTCTATCTGTTCGTTTGGTTTTTTGTATGAAGGCAACAGGTAAACTATTGAGGAATTTTGATGGGAATTTAACAAATTTATTACGGAAGATCCCCCAGATAGGCTCATGGCCAAATTCAGAAAGTTAGTTGTCATCCTATACGTCACTTTGATTAAAGATCAAATTGAGTGGCCACTTGATCTTTAATCAAAGTGACGTTTGAGTGACATGTGTATAGGATGACTAGTTGAGCGCCATTTAACAATTTAATCCCTTACCAAATGCTTAAGTGGCGTTTCTGAATTCGGCCATCAGATTCAAACATTCGATAATGCCGGGGAGCTTCCTTGAAGCAAACTTAATCGTTAATTATATTAAGCCAGCACTTGACCGTCAAAGATATTACCCACAAAATGTATATTAAAATGAATGAAGTTGATAAACAACACCCTTATAAATATGGTTTTTTGTGACTAAGGGATTTGTCACACTGAACGCGTTCTACGTCCGCTGTCGAAACGTGCGGTCACGTGGGAAGAACGCGTGTTATACAAAATATATAGAGAACGCGAGTTATGTTCACACGCGATGCGGGACGCGTTCGCTTTTACCGGACCGCTCGGACGCGTTCAGTGTGACGAATCATTTGTATTATTTAATGTAAATGAAGCAAGCTGAGTGATTTATATAAACATTGATATGAATGATTTGTATGATTAAATATATTTAACATACAGCTAGAAAAATATTATGGAAGTTTTTATTTTTCGTGTTATCTGAACTTAGACAACTGAACTTTTTTACAGAACCATTAAACTGCCTGAAGCTAATCTATTTCTGATGATATTTTGACAAGGCGATAAGAAAATTCCGTGTAATATTATTAAATTATTTGGCTGATTCATATCTTTATTTTAGTTTAAAATACTTAATACATTTACTTATTATATCATTTATGTGTGTTGATAACTAAAACTTAATAAGGCATGATTCAATATGATAAATCTATTTATAACATAAAACCCGATAAAATAACAAAGTAAATATGTGACAAATACACGTAACAATCATCACCTTTTGGACGCCGTTGTCGACTATGCGTGACAGCGTACACAGGGTAAAAAAGTCCTTCATTACCTTGACTTAAAGTTGAAATTCGTGTCACTTCTTAGACATGCTTGGCGGCCAAAAGGTTATTAGGCTCATAATTTTAAACATGCCTTCCGCATACTTATTTCTATAATCATCTTAAGCTAATAATTATTTTTCACCAATTCAATACTTTTCGATCATTGTTATGAACATTTTCCATCAAATTAAACCCGATAACGACTTAAATTTACAATTGGGTAGGTAAAGTTTTTAGAAGAGTTGTTACATTTTATTTTGATAATGGACGTCTCGAGGACCACGAATCTAAAGGTAATTTATTTTAATTTAATATCGTTTCCTCAGGAGAGTTTTTTAAATGACTGCGATTACATTTCAGCCGTTATCTCGGCTGTCTGAGTATTTCTTTGCCTCACGCTAAAAAAAAGGAGAAGAAACTGACAGTTCCTCTATTATGTATTCTCTGGTTTGACAACAAAGAGCTGTCAACTCCTTCACATACTCCACTATCGAAATAAAATATAATATGCCCCTCTTCAAAAAACCTTACCTCCCCAATTTTTGATTCAGTTAAAGTTCTTTCCAAAGTGAGTTCTTTTATCAACAGATTTTTTAAGGAGCTATTTTTGCCCATTATTACCCTTTTCAACGCCAACGACGGATATATCCGACCGGGTATACAGGCTAAAAGAGTCCTTCATAAGTTTGACGTAAGGTTGAAATTCGTGTCACTTCTCAGACATGCTTGGCGTTGAAGAGATTAATACTGGCTTAACATATGTGTACCAAATTTTGTAAACAGGACGCGAACCAAGCAAAATTCAGCCACGCTCAAAACCCTATATATATATATATAATATATATGCTCTGTGATTTCACTCACACTAAGCCATCTCCGTATAGTAAACAGAGTACCTTACCCTTCGCAAAACCCAAATGCTACTGTAGCTAACACTTGTTTTAGTCGACGTTGTGGAATTTTAGAATAGCGCGCCCTTTGATCTCCGAGTTGCACAGCTTCCTGACGACCTCCTGGGCCTCTTCAGCGGGGAACACAGAGTGCGGTGGCGGCTCGATCTGCAATATAAATAAAATTAAAGATACCTAAAGTGCGATATGAAATTAGAGATCGAAAATGTAAACAAACAACTGTCAATGTCGAAGTGACGTTTCAGGGGTTATCAACTTCTTTTTGGTATTACCTAATGCATATATTACTTAGACATTTTTTAGTAAGCTCTTAACTACAATAAATTAATTTATTGATTCGTAAAATAAAACTATTGCAGTTGGATCAAACTATTTCTCACTGCTTGCATGACTTATATAATATTTCTTCACCGACAGCCAGTAGGTTTATCGATTAAATTATAAACCAAATGTTTGAACTTCTAACCATTACCAGTGGCATAATTATAAACTACAAATATATGTAATTGAAAAAATCTGTGTGTGTTATTTAATTCATTTGAATACGAAATACGAATTACGAAAGTTTACATGGTTTTATTTTGATTATATATATACGCATCATACTCGTGAACGGGTGCTGTCTGTGGGGTCCGGACGGTTCATGCTCGCAAGGACCATTTAAATTGGTTAGTGTTTAATTTATTAGTTTTGTGCGATATCTGAACTTGACTAGAGAGACTTCATAATGTTCTCTATACTATATTTGATAGTTTTTCATATTCGTATATTTGTATTGTTAGGACATGAAATGTTATATTTCAAATTGTTACTTTTGATATTTGGAGACCTAACATCTCCATCTTTATACTTGACCGTGGAGACTGTCTACACCTCCATTTAACCTAGATTAATCGATTTAGATGTTTCTTTGCTTCAATTTTTATTTTTATTATTATGACCCTTAGAGACTTTAGACATCTCTAAGTCACTTAACTTTTCCAGACGCGGATTATACATCTCCCTTATTAGTTATTTATTAGAATTAATTTGTACCCATTAGGTTTTTATGTTGCACATTTTGTTTTAGTTTTTATATAAAACTGTATTGCCAAAATTGAAAAAAGACTTACTGCTGAGTTTCTTGCGGCGTTTCTTCTCAGCAGATGTCACCTTTCGAAGCGCTGTTAGACATGTAAAAGAGCCCAGGTGGCCTACTTGCAAAATAAATATTTTCATTTTCATTTTTCATTTTCATTTTCATTTCATTTATAAACTAGTTGCACTTATTTGTATCAAGGGTATTGAACAAGTTTTATGTGTCCGCGGCTTGTTTTTGATTTTGTTGTAATGGCAACATATTTGTTTACGTTTTTGATCTCTAATTTCATATCGCACTTTAGCTCCTTCCCGCGACTTCGTTCGAATTCGTCAAAAAGTGGCACGGTCACACTCAGACCCTCAACTGTCGCTATGCCGAAAATCAAGTCAATTCGCTGCACCATTATGAAGTGAAGAACAAAGAAACAGACACCCTTTATAATATAAGTACCTAGGGATTGTAAGCCGGTAAATAATAACTAAAGATGCGCCGAATATAGGTTCTACCGAATTCGAACATCCGGCCGAATGTTCGGTCTCGCTCTTTGCCGCACCGAATATTCGGCCGAATTATTCTGTTCAACTTAATTAGGTTTGTTACATGTTCGCACAGTGCGACACACGCCAGTTGTCAACCAAACTAAATTGAGGTTTCTTTTAGTAGCCTGTGTGTTATATTTATCAAGTGTATTAATTTTACAATGCAATTACTCTGGAATTTTACATGTGTGTACATATTTCTTAAATAACAGTTAATTGATCGGTAAATATTCGACAATCGAACCGTACCGATCCCTATTAGGGATGTACCCTGGGTAAATAAAAAACTAATTAGTCCGTCAGTTAGATTATCAAAAAATATTGAACACGTATTTTTTGCTTTATCAAATCAATCAAAATTGACAAAGATAACGCGCATCAAAGTTCGGGAGTGGGGGCTAATGACGTCACTTATTGGTACAAAGTGTGCAAAGTCGTGACGTCACGCGGAATTTCAACGCACTATATCTTCATTTTTTTGTTTAATTGACAAAAGAAAAAAATAGTGTCCAATATTTTTTGATAATGTAAATTGCGGACTAATTAGAATTTTTCAGGTATCACGCCCATTCCGCCGAATATGAACATATAAAATTGTGCCGAATGCGCCGAATACCGAATAATTACCAAATGTTCGGCGCATCTACAATAAATTACCGTTTATTAACCGAAATTCCATACAAGAGTTAACCGGTGTGCAAGAATATACGGTCCTAGGTTCGATCCCCGGTAAGGGCAAATATTTGTGTGATGTAATTAGTACCCATTCCTAGACTGTAGAGCTTACTTTGGCCTAGATCAATTTGCGTAAAGATTGTCCCCTGAATTAATTGTTTATGTGTATTTTTAAGTTTCATTATAATGTCTCACCTCGTGTCTAGCGACCAAGTCGACCAAGTCGCGCAGTTGTTGTATAGTGCCGTTGGGCACGACCACAATGTACACGTTCAACTCCTCAGCTTTCTTCGCGAATTTCGGCAACAGTTTCTCACCAACGTCTTCAGTCACCAAAACTACACCACCCTGTATATATTTATCGAATAAGTGTTTGGTATGGACGTAGTTTAGGGAAAAGGATCCAATCCACAATACAATCTATTAGGATTTAAGACATTATATCGATGACATAGAACTTGAGAGAACCAAAGGCCAAAACTCACCCTTTTCATACAAAAGGCGATAATGATTTCCACCCCTGAAATGTTAACCGATTTTGACCAATTTTTGATAGGTTGTTAGTCAGAACAAAATCTAGGTCTATAAGTTTTTGAATATTGATTAAAGATCAAAAAAGTCAAATTTTTGCCGAAATTCCTTATGTATGAGAGTACTAAAACAACAATGAAACTGAATTTATTGATTATAGTGAAATAACTAAAACGTATAGACCTAGATTTTGTTCCGACTCACAACCTATAAAAAATTGGTCAATAGCGCAGTGGCAAAGCGTCAAATATTTCCTAAAGGAAACGGGAAGAATTAAAACCGTGCGTGCGAGTCTGACATTTAGTTAGAGTAACATGGACTTCACTGACAGCTAGCCGTAGCTTTCTAGCTTGGTAAAACTGTCAGGAATCGGCTTGTAGGCAGGCTTCGCCACTGCAACATCGGTTAACATTTAAGAGGTGGAAATCGGTATTTCCTTTTATATGAAAAGCCGTAGGTTCACACTCCTCTTAATAATCAACCAGGAGCGTTCTAGTGATCGAAAATATCATGAGGAAACCTGCATATTGCTAAGTAATTAGCGTCCCGGGTTCGATCCCCGGTAAGGGCAAATATTTGTGTGATAAGCACGAATGTTTGTTCCTGAGTCTTGGGTGATTCCTTAAGTATTTATTTATCTATATAAGTATGTATATCGTCGTCTAGTACCCATAACACAAGCCTTTAGAGCTTACTTTGGGACTGGATCGATATGTGTAAAAGATTGTCCCCTGATTATTATTAAAAGTCAAAGTGGAAGTCCCCAATCGGAACTGACCGGCGCAAGACACTGCAGCGAGCGGTGCAGCGAGCGCGACGTGGTGCCGAAATTCATGACGAGATCGACGGCGCCGCCGCACGCGTCGGTCGTGCGCTCGATCAGCTGTTTCTCGTACAGATCCTCGTTCCACTGCACCACGCTTATGCTGCAATAATATTTATAAAAAAAATAGTACATTGTACAACATAGGCATAGAAAAAAACCTCACATTAAAATCCGCCCTCGCATTTGACTCGGGCGGATAGATGTCTCGGATTAAATTGGTTTAATGCCAGCTGTACACACTCATCAAGAGCTTCTCGCCGAGTCCCGTGCGGGAGGTTCTCGGCGAGAGCACACCATGTACACACTTGTTGTGTCATTTGAACCGCCGATACCCGCAACGATGGACTTTGAAACTGCTGCTGCTGTTTTTCTTTGTGCTGTTAGCTTCTATAATATTTTACGCATATATCATTTAAAAAACAATACTTAAACCATGGCGAAGAAGAAGGTGGGATGGTTACTATGCACCGCAAAAGAACCCAGTAAGTAATTAAATTTTTGATAAGTACCTGGTCGGTTTCGCTTTCGTCGCGAGAGCAACGTGACCCTTTGACTCGGCCGCAAAAAACCGACCGCGATCGGGACACGGCGAGACGAGACGAGAAAGAGCGAGACAAGACGAGAGCACTATGTACACACTCACACTCGGCCTGTCTCGGGGTGTCTCGACGAGTGTGTACAGCACCATTAAATAAATATCAAATAAACGAGAGCTTATTTCCCGCCACTGTAAATTTTTAAATTGTTCTAAGAGACATGAACCTTGGGTCGGAGACTATACTGCTTAATCATTAGTGCATTATGAAACATTTTTGTTAGTAATTCTCACCCTAACCTGGTTTGGTCAAGAACCGAATTGTTTTAACGCACGTTAATTTTGCAATTTTGTTTTTTATAAATTTAACTATACTAATTTACCGTGTGTAATAATTATAGTTTATCAAAACTAAAATAAACACGCTTTACTCAGAAAAACACTAAAAGTACAAAAGATTCACATCACCAAGGTTATGTATTGGACTCGTCAAAACAAACCAAATGCCATCTGAATAGCATACACTTCCAATTTTCAAATCGTCACAACAATTAGAAGTAGGTTAAAATGGACTTCTAAGATTGTATTACATTGTTTGTTAGTTAGTTACAACTGAAACTAATAAAAGCGTGTTTAAACAGACATACGAGGGGGGCTGAAAAGTTATCTACCCAACTATGAAACAAAAGACGATCATGGCTAGTTTTTTTTTTATTTTTCAATATAGTCTCCTGACAGGGAAATGCACTTATTACATTTACCAATTAAAGACATTAACCCGTTAAAAAAAAACATTAGGTTTATCATCGAAAAAGTCATTAACAGCAGCCTTCATGTCGTTATCGGTTACGAATCTTCGTCCCCTCAGTTCTTTCTTCAAAAGTCTGAACAGGAAGTAGTCGGATGGGGCCAAATCTGGACTCTATGGAGGGTGGTTGATTACTTCGTACCCATTTCCATTAATTGCTAGCTTCGTTAAGCGAGCAGTATGCACAGGTGCGTTATCATGCAAAAGCAGAATCCCTTGACTGAGTTTGCCCCTTCTTTTTTCTTTTATGGCTTCTCTGAGCTGGTCAAGTAAATCTGCGTAATATTCAGCATTCATTGTAGTTTTTTTGGCAAGTAATTTACAAGCAGAATTCCTTCCGCATCCCAAAAAAATGTTGCCATTACTTTGCCTGCTGACGGGCGAACCTTAAATTTCCGAGGAGGCTTTTCATCCTTGAATTTCCATTGTAATGACTCCTGTTTACTTTCGGGATCCCACTGCCGAATTCAAGTCTCATCACAGGTTACTATTCTAGAAATTATTTCCTCCTCTTTTCCACGGCTCATGTCTAAAAATTCCTCGCAACATTGAACACGTCTGTCCTTGTCAAACGGAGTCAACATTCTAGGGACCCAGCGTGCACTAACCTTAGACATGTGCGAATGTTCATGAATTATTTCATTGACCCGTTCTTTACTAATGCCCACATCCCTGGCTAACTCCCACTGCATAATTCGCCGGTCTTCTAAAATAAAATTTCTCACTTTGGCCACATTTTCATCGGTGACAGCGGAAACTGGTCGCCCACTATGAGGATCATCTTCAAGGCTCTCACGGCCAAGCTTAAACAGTTTCGACCAGAACTTTATTGTAAATTCAGAAGGGCACGAACCACGAAAAACGTAACATACGCAGTCTAATCTGCGAGGGTGTATTTCCTTCGTTAGTGAGTAATTTTATCACTGCACGCTGCTCAATTATAATCAGATTATTTTTTTCTTGCGACATTTTGAAAACAATCCAGTCCCAAAAAAAGCGGGAAGCAAGAAACAAATGAATGTTGGTGATTTTGAAAAAAGAATAACCAGTGAACACGACCTCATAGTGGCCAGTATTATTTTCGCATAACATATAGGCTAGGTAGCTAACTAGTCAGCCGCCCCTCGTACATGCGCTCCTTGGCTACCTAGCGCAGTCAAATAAAAACGAGCCTTAAAGTGGTCGCATAGGATGTGTGACAACTCACCGCGCGCGCTCATTGGTCAAATCAAATAGCGCGCGCTTCCCGGCTTCCTGTTACCCACTTCCTTCCCTTTTCACGAAATCACTCCCACAGATTGCAGGGAAGCGGGAGGGAAGATGTTACCATAGCTGGGCACCGTTAATCAAATAGTTAACTTCGATAAAAGTTAAACGCGTTAAATTTCGATTTAACGGAAGTTAACGTTAATCGTTGACTCGTGATAGAAATTGCATTTTATAAGTGGTTGCGTTCGTGATCTCCTTATAAAAAATGTTGGTATGGGCTACGGAAGTTTAGGTAGGTAGGACATAAAAAAAATATAAAATAAGGATGTAAACATTAGAGTTTATAGTAATACCTAATTATTTAGATATCAAATTCAAATCAAAAGCTTTCTGAAATAAGCCGCATGGTGTCCTTTTGGCAAATAGTAGGTGCTTAATTAACGTTTAACGGACTTTAATTGTTTTAACGGAAGTTAAGGAGTCCGTTAACAATTATGAAAGTTAACTTCAAAGTTAATCCGTTACTCGAAACGTTAACATTATTAACGGATTAGCGGTCTTGATTCTGACCCGACTTACTTGTCACAGTCCTTGGCAAGTATGAAGCCCTCGTCCTTCAGCGTGGCGACGGATATCCGGACGCTGTCGTGCCATCGGCTCTGCCTGAAATAGTGCGTCGCGATGCGGAGCGCCCAGAGCGCCAGGCCTCCGGTCCCGACTATCAGCACTGTCGCTTTGTCTTTGTGGTTCGGACCTAATAGGGAAGATGCATTTTTTTCATCTTGTATCGGAAAGTGATGAGTAATAGAAACCGATCTATGTACGCAATACATTTTTATATTGATTACTTTATAAGTTATGAAGCTTTGAAAAGTCATTGTTCATACCACTCGCAAAAACACTCCATACAAAATGGACGACAACTATGACGTCACAGCTGTCGTAAGACTACAAAATGTATGACGTTTAAACGAAATCTGCAATTAGTTCAGAAAATACTGTTTTAAGACCAACATCGTATAAATAAAACATGACATTTGATGAGGATGTCCAAAAAACTAAAATCAGAACTTAAAAACAATATATATTTTTCACTAATTTTGACCCTTACTCAAATAAAAATGAATAGTCAAAATGATCTGCTTATTTCTGTAATATGCTTTTGTTTACATTTACTTTCACAATATATCATTTAAACCTCATTTTGATTTTCATGCAACTTCCCCATTTTTGATCTCTATCTGTCTGTTTTTTCCGGCCAGTCTCCGAAACGGTTGGAACGATTATGACGGGACTTTCACTGGCAGATAGCTGATGTTATAAGTAGTAACTTAGGCTACTTTCATTTTGAAGACAAAAAAATATTAGATTAAAACAGAATACCTTTCATCCCAACCCCACGCGAACAAATTCGCGGTCATAGCTAGTCCTCCTAATATAGATGCGAAACTTTGGATGGTTGTATGGCGAGTCAATCAAGCCAGCGCCTCTATTCGGGAACGCTAAGTGATTCTGTAGCGACTCGTGAGCGAGATTTCTCATCCCACTCTTCCGCACGACGCGTAATGCGTAAGAGCGAGATGAGAAATCTCGCTCACGAATCGCTACAGAATCACTTAGCGTTTCCGAATAGAGGCGCAGAACGGCTGAACGGATCCGATTATAGTCCGGAATAGCTAGTGATGACAATACAAACCTTCCAAGATCCTCTTAAGGCATTCACTGCCCGTGTTAACAGTGTTCATGGCCAGTAACGCCCCGGTCGGCAGCATGGCGGCGATGCTTAACGGCAACTCCTTTGGCACCGGCACCAGGCATTTGAAGTCTGGCACCACAATGTAGTCCGCGTAGCCGTGCGGCACACCTTCAAAATTAAAATCAAAATGAAAATATATCGCAAATAGGCCACACGGGCTCTTTCACGTGTCTATACCATTACCATGAGTTTACGCAAACCGTTCTCGTAATAGAAAACTATCGCTCGGTCCCTTTTACTTGTACCAGCAACAAGCACTTTTTCCGATAATTCTGCAGTGGCGCAGCCTGCCTACAAGCCGATTCCTGACGGCTTTACCAAGCTAGAAAGCCACGGCTAGCTGTCAGGGAAGTCCATGTTACCCTTACTAAATGTCAGACTTGCACGTACCGTTTTAATTCTTCCGGCTTCCCTTGGGAAGCATTTGACGCTTCGCCGCTGTAATTTTGATAGCGAGAACGTTTTGCATAAAGTCGTGGTAATGGTACCGAATCTACCAGCGCTTCGGAGGGTGACATCTGCTGAGAAGCGCCGGCAAAAACTCAGGAGGAAGTCTTTTTTCAACAATCATCATGACAAATTTGAGTGAGACATGGAGGCACGCTATTTCTGATCGTTACTATCCGGTATCTGGCCGGATCTTTTAGTAATTAGATATACTAGAGTGAACGCCTCACGACTTTTTTTAAAGCCTGTTGAGGCCAAATGGCACAAACGCCTATACGATAATCTACAATTTATAAAATAAAAAACCTAGTTTTGTTGTTCACATTTTTTTATTATCCTGTGATTTAACGACACACATTTACTACATCAAGTAACAATAGCATAATGCCAATTGCTCGTCACCATTTACAAACTGTTGCTATCCACGGTGCAAAGATGTCAATCGTTGAGGAGTTCTCCTGGTTCTTCAATATTACTACATGAATTTTCATGGACATAAGTTGCTTCAGAACTTTATACAGCAGCAGCCAACCGTGAAATACTCAACATTTAGGAGTTCCGGTGATCATCTATGATCAACAGTTCAACTTCACCAAATAATGCTTTTGAACGTAACTGCTTGAGTAATTAAAGAAAATACTAAAATTGCTCTATGCTTGCCTATAATATTTGAAGAGTTCCATCGATTCCTCATAGATCCTCTGATCATAACTCGACTTTGACGACAACGGGACCAAACTCCTCCAATTTTTTTTGAAGTCGGTTAAAAACGATCACCGCCGGACGCGGCGCGCACGCCCGCTCCGTCATCAAGTGCTCGCTGTCATTGTCGATGGTAAAATCATGGCTAGATACCTACCTGAACTACGTTTGTATGAAGCGCTACTCAAGGACCGGGCTGTTAAGGATTTTTGATCTGTTGGTTTCATACCTTCATACGGATAGAGAACTATCCTATCCCCTAACTTGATCCCCTCGTTTTCGGCGTTCTTCCCGATAGCGTCGACTACGCCGGCGACTTCGTAGCCGGGGAACAGGGCGCCATCTCTCATGCCGATGTGAACGGGGGCAGGCGAGTGGAACCCGAAGTTTTCCATCTCACCGGACAGACTGCCGATGGATGAGACGGAGGATGTCGAGCATACCGACGCAGAACGAGTGCGGTTGGCCCTAAGGAACAAATTAAAAACTAAATACACACGTTCAAAAGTTAACTAACGTTGTTATAAGAAGTTGATTAAATCAATCAATATAAAACAGTACCGTGACTCACTTATAGACAACGCACAGCCTAAACGGGTGGTCCTAGAGGTTTGAAATTTGGAGGAGACATTCCTCGAGTACCCTAGAGGTGCACTAAGGAGGGATTTTTTGAAATTCCATTCCTAAAGGGGTGAAAAGGGGTGATAAAGTTTGTATGGAAAACACTGGGGCGAAGCTGTGGCGAGTCCACTAGTACATAATCAATCAACACGTAATCTTCATCGCGTTGGAAAAGTACCTTTATTTTCCAGCCCCTTTTTCACCCTTTTAGGGGTTGGTTATTTATTTTTAAAGTAGCCTATATCACAGGGCTAAAACTATCTTCATACTAAATTTTAATCGAATTCGGTTCAGCGGTTTAGTCATGAAAACGTAACAGCGAGACAGAGTTATTTTAGCGTTTATTATTATAACTAGCTGTGCCCGCGACTTCGTTCGCGTGGACTCGGGAACTTTTCAATTTTCCGGGATAAAAAGCCTATGTGTTAATCCAAGGTATAAGCTATCTCCATTCCAAATTTCATCAAAATCCGTCCAGCCGTTTTAACGGGAACAGGTAACAAACATATACACAAACTTTCGCATTTATAATATTAGTAGGGTTGTCAGGGTGTCTTTAGGATACTTGGTCTGTGGTCATACCACTGGTAATACGATTTTGGGACGCCGAAACGGGCGCCCTGCACAGACACTTCAAACACCAGCGATTTGCCCCCGCCCCTGCCGCAGGTATGCGAGTAGCTAACTTTATAAAACAACCTAATGGGTCCTCTTCACATTGGGCCAACATGGGCGAATATAGGAACGGCCGAATACGCACGATTGTGTAGCGTATATTCGTCAGTGTGGCGAACTTGGCCTGTATTCGTGAGTAATCGGTTAGTTGGTGGTACACCAAAAGAGTTCGTGCCCATGATGGTACGCGTATCCATCCATACCAATCGCCCAACATTTAGTTGCAAGGCAAACTTTTAAATTTGTTGAATTGTATCAAAATGAGCCTGTATCACTACCAGAACGAATTTTTTTGTGACGTAACTACATATTTACGGTTTTCGGATTTTTTCCTTTACTTGTGCTATAAGATATTGCTTCTTGCCAAATTTATAAATAAAACAAAAATAAATAAATCAGGGGACAACCTTTACATAAATCGATCTAGTCCCAAAGTAAGCTCTAAAGGCTTGTGGTATGGGTACTAAACGATGATATACTTACATACTTATATAAAGAAATAAATACTTAAATATATATGAAACATCCAAGACTCAAGAACAAATATTCGTGCTTATCAACCAAATATTTGCCCTTACCGGGGATCAACCCGGGACGCTAGCTTTGGAGGCAGGGTCACAACTAGGCTAACCGCATCCTATAAAACCTATGTACTGAGCAAATAAATGGCAGCAGCCGCTATCACTTCGACGTCCATCTTCTAAAGACGCCAGTCAATAAATGAACATGAACGATTGTGTAGCTGCAACCAGATCCGTGGCCATGACGCCCACTTTTTTATTCGCCCATGTTGGCCCAATGTGAACAGCAGCCATTAAATGGTACTGACCTATAGCAGGCGCCGGCGTAAGCGACGCGAATGCGGGCGCCATACGCGGGCACCTCAGGCACCGGAACGTCGAAGCTAAACACGCACTCCTTCAGCAGCGGCCCCGGCGACTCGATGGACACTTGACGACACAGCTTACTCATGGTTGCTGAAAGGCAACAAATATGTTACAGTACTATTAAAATAAGTCCACCATTCGGTCATCCTCGGCTATTGTCGGTAGGTATCCCTCGTTTTTCACAGAGTATATCAAATTACAGATATGGCCTTTAAATATATTACCCATTATCTTATTAAACACAATACAACAGAAGGATATGAGCAACAAACCTCCTAATAGCTCTAAAAGTATGTTTATATTTAAATAAGAAAAATAATGAGCGACTATTTTTTGACAGTATGACAAGCATGACAAATATCGTACCTGTTACCTTACGTAAAACAGTAACTTTTGATTAATAAAGAATCATGAATATGTTTTTTTATATTATAGGTACATTTATATACATCAATAAATAATGCATGTCCATGTCGCTTCTGTAAACTTCTTAGGTCTACTGGTAAGTAATGTCATCATGGCAAGTGGTAAACATTGCGTTGTCGATACTTTAAGTTGAATGCTACCTAACAGAAATCGCAGCAATGTGTGTCATTTTCGTCTCCGGCTTTAGCCGATTATAGCCGAGAAAAGTCGAATCTTTAACTGATTTTAATCGCACTGTAGGGTATAAAGTTTAACAGTATGTATGTATTTGACCAACATTTGGTTATTCCACTACAGCAGGGGGGTCTAACTTTAGGTAAGCTCGGCCGTCGGACAGCTCGGAGCTGTAAATGGCAGGTTGCGGCTCGTTCGCTGGCAACTAGCCTAGATGTTTGGTGTTGTTTGGTGACGCGGATAAACTGACAACCCTAGCGTACACGAAAGAGCACGTTTTATGCGATGGAGAGAGAAGGCATGAGTGTTTCGGGGCTATCCTGGGTTTCTGGATGCTTAAATTAACTCCAGTACTGGTAATATGAGTTTTAGGATTATCTACTCATATGATAAGTCTTTATTGTACTTACATAAAAACTTGTTTACTTTTTCCTTGCCTTATTTGGTAAACAAATTTCTTACCTCAATATTTCTTCATAAATTAAGCAACCGGAGATAATATTTTAGACATCACTGCCGATTTTTCACATAGGATTGCTTTACTTAGGATAAAATAACTGTTCACCCGAAAAAGTTACATTTTTAGG
Organism: Tortricodes alternella; assembly: GCA_947859335.1. NCBI lineage: Eukaryota > Metazoa > Arthropoda > Insecta > Lepidoptera > Tortricidae > Tortricodes > Tortricodes alternella. The sequence continues at coordinate 2,410,914 of OX401970.1, forward strand.
TTATAATAGTAGATTGTTGCACCAAGCAGAAAGTGATTCATTATTGCGCAGAGTGTTGGTTTGGAGCCCGAACGCAAGTGAGGGCTCTAAAAACACGAGCGCAATAACAAATCACTTGATGCGAGGTGCATAATCTGCTTTTTCATCACACTTGCTCGGAAAGGGTGTTATTATACGCAGGCGTATAGAGCAGCTATAGCCGATTTAGCTCCTCTATACGCCCCGCCGTCAGCGGGAGTTTCGAACTCCCGCGGGCAGTTAAGTGCGCCAGGTCGGCGGAGCTGCTCGGGAGCCGCAGCCGGCGGGGCGCGCGACCGCAAGCCGGCGGAGCTGCCCCACGCTGATAGCAACGTACGCTCAGTTTATGAACACCCACCTGATGGTAATTCACGATGTAAAATGGAAATAAAATTAATATATATATATACTTTTTTTTGTCAAATTTTGTCTCATTTCCTCGCAAATGTGATGAAAAACATTGTGTGTATCACGGGCAGTAAGGGGATAACAAACTCGAGTCATAAAAGCCCTCGCCTATCGGCGTCGGGCTTCTAACAGACTCTCGTTAGTTATCCCCTTCTTACGGCCCTAGATGCACAATGTACTATTCTTTCTACTACTGCTAAAAGTTGGTAAAAAAAACGTAAAGGTACAGTTAAACCCAACTAGCGAAGTAAAAATGATATTGGCACCTGTTATGACGCACCCTTAGAATTTTTATATAGCCTATGACACTCGCACGTTCTCCCCGAATCTTAAAATACCCTATTTATTAAAATCGGTCTATTGGTTCTGAAGCTAAAGTCGAAAATCCGAAAATTTTCACAGAAATCTTGTATTAATTGTCATATTATGCCATTTCTTTTTTAATCTTTTTGTAACCCATACTATCTTATCAGCCAGTACTTTGAGCATAAAATTTTAGACGAGACAATCACAGTTCGATATGGCCGCCGATATGTGGCCTGTTTTTTTTTTTTTTGCTAACAGTAAGTCCACAAAAGAGTGGTCGGCTGTCCCGTCGGACTGTGAATGGGCGGATTGGGTAGCTGTTGGTGTAAACTTCTTGATCAAACAACCAAATAAAAAAAAATAAAAAAAAAACAATGCAGTAATGAAATTTGTATGCAACTTTATTTGCTCTAGAGCAAATAAGGGCTGCTTTGTGCTGAGTATTTAAGGCCATTATGATGAAATTAAAGCGTAGTAGGAAATAAGACAAGTAAGGATGAATTCACTTTACATACGGTTATAACTGACAGTAATTTTCCAATCGATAAAACCGCTAACGACCCGTTGTTCTGCTCGAATATTTCAACGTCGTCAAGTCACAATAAGTATGTATTAAAGTCCTCAAAGATGGACTCTCCAGATGTCATAATGTTATCAAAATAACCAGCACGTTCAGATTATTTGTTATTTATCACGCTGCACCCGGACTTTCCTCGCTATTATCTCAGCACGTCTAGCACGACCTGCCCGCGAGTCCTTTCTCGCTCAGTGCGTCCCTTACATATTTGACAAGTTGGACAGAGACGCACTGAGCGACAAACGACTCGCGGGCATGTCGTGCTAGCCCCCCAGGAGAATATATCATTATAGGGATAGATAGTGTCGTTCGTTGCCCTGCGGCCCTAAAATGATAGACACGGGGATAAGTTTTTGTTTATCTTTCTATCTCTTTCGTCGGCACTAGTGTGAGAGATGCACTTAGAGATAAAACGGTTTAATTTATCCGTATAGCAACCTTGCTAGGACCGCAGTAAAAACCTCGGAAAGCAAACTTCAAACAAATTACTTTCATTTATTTCTGGGTAGAATCCATATATTTGTTTCCTTGCTTAAATGATAGTCACATACTTACAATGTAAAAATTTTTAGGGTTCCGTACCTCACAAGGTAAAAACGGAACCCTTATAGGATCACTCGTGTGTCTGTCGGTCCGTCTGTCATAGCCAATTTGCTCCGAAACTACTGGACCGATTGAGTGGAAATTTGGTACACATATGTAAGGCGGTGACCGCAACACGGACGCGTAACGTAAATAAAAGAATTTTAAACATGGGGGCCACTTTTGGGGATTAAATTAAAAATTTAAAAAGAAGTTAAGCAAATTATGGCGTGTGACATATGAAATGAAAGTGTTCTTTGTGAGAATCATAATTTTTTTTATTATTTTAAAATAAATAGTTATGAAGCTACTTTGGAAAATAGGCGAAAATTGCCATTCCATCCGTTATCACCGAAACCATTGCGCCCAAAACTTTTAAATAAATACAGAAAATAGTTCTTTACCTGTACATTACAGGAAAACCTATAAGAAGTATATGGTATAATAGTAACAGGAAATTTCATATTAATCACGGAACTCGCGTGGAGAGGGACGCGAGTTTAACTCGTCTGGTATTTTTTTTCACGAGACGGTTTTTATTGTCTCCTGTAAAATTACGAGGTTTTCGCGGCAGGGCGACGAACGATACTTTTTATCCCGTTTTTTAGGGTTCCGTACCCAAAGGGTAAAACGGGACCCTATTGCTAAGACTCCGCTGTCCGTCTGTCACCAGGCTGTATCGCATGAACCGTGATAGTTAGACAGTTGAAATTTACACAGATATCGTATTTCTGTTGCCGCTCTATAACAAAAAAATAGTATACGTAAAATAAACATTTAAGAGGGCTCCCATACAACAAACGTGTTTTTTTTTTGCCGTTTTTATAAATAATGGTACGGAACCCTCGGTGCGAGAGTCCGACTCGCACTTCCCTGTTTTTTTTTTACATTATATGGTATATATTATGTCGGCCAAATTTCATCCAAATCCGTACAGCCGTTCGCGCGTGATTGAAGAAACAACATCCAAATATCCAACTGAAAGTAACCATACTTTCACATCTAGGTACTTGTGTCTACACTAATAACATTATTCACACGTAAAATTTGTTTGTGTACATGTACGGGCTCATTTCTGGAAATACTGCACCAATTCAAAAAATCTTTCACTCTCATGGCCAAATTCACAAAGGGCACTCATATTGATCTTAAATTAAAGTGACGTTTATATACCTATATGTTTTTTTATTATTGTGTGTGTCTTGTGAAGTGAATAATAGTACATTGTGCATCTAGGGCCGTAAGAAGGGGATAACTAACGAGAGTCTGTTAGAAGCCCGACGCCGATAGGATCATCACACTTGCTCGGAAAGGCTGTTATTATACGCAGGCGTACAGAGCAGCTGTAGCCGACTTACCTCCCAAGGGCAGTTATGGATTTTGTATGGGTTATAACTCCCGCTGTCGGCGGGGCGAGCCGCAGCCAGCGGAGCTGCCCCGCGCTGATTGCAAGGTACGCTCAGTTTATGAACACCCACCTGATGGTAATTCACGATGTAAAATGGGAATAAAATTAATATATATACTTTTTTTTGTCTAATTTTTACTTCATTTCCTCGCAAATGTGATGAAAAACATTGTGTGTATCACGAGCAGTAAGGGGATAACAAACTCGAGTCATAAAAGCCCTCGCCTATCGGCGTCGGGCTTCTAACAGACTCTCGTTAGTTATCCCCTTCTTACGGCCCTAGATGCACAGTGTACTATTCTTTCTGTATAGGTTGACAACTAGTTGAGGGACATTTAACTATAAACGAATTCCGCGCCAACGAAGTCGCAGGTAAGCTAGTTTATAGAAACACCCAACACACTATTCAAAGGTACGGGTGAGCGCATACAGCGGCATTTCCCGATATATATCGTTGTGTTTCCCTAGATTCTATAAACGATTTCTTTATTAAATATGAATGCTAGTTATCGATGAAGCGCCTATAGTAAGAGAACATGATTTTTGGAGCCAATCCTCGCGAATGCCAGCGGGGATAGGCTTAACTAATTTAATGGAATTCGTGGACCCCAATGGCTAATGGTATGAGGCTAACCTGCACAGCGCTGCGTCAGCGAAGACGGAAACATTGAATTTAGACCTAACGTAACGACTTCGTATTGACTATTGACAGTCTACAGGGCGTCCCACGGCTATGCCACATGGAGGGGGAAAGTATCTTATAGTACATTGTGCATCCTAGGGCCGTAAGAAGGGGATAACTTACGAGAGTCTGTTAGAAGCCCGACGCCGATAGGCGAGGGCTTTTATAACTCGAGTTTGTTATCCCCTTACTGCCCGTGATACACACAATGTTTTTCATCACATTTGCGAGGAAATGAAATAAAAATTAGACAAAAAAAAGTATATATATTAATTTTATTTCCATTTTACATCGTGAAGTACCATCAGGTGGGTGTTCATAAACTGAGTGTACGTTGCGATCAGCGCGTGGCAGCTCCGACGGCTTGCGGCTCGCCCCGCCGTCAGCGGGAGTTATAACCCATACAAAATCCATAACTGCCCTTGGGAGGTAAGTAGGCTACAGCTGCTCTGTACGCCTGCGTATAATAACAGCCTTTCCGAGCAAGTGTGATGAAAAATATTGTAAATAGAACATTTTACTGAAAGAACACTTAATTTTGATTTTAAAAACAATTTAAACTGCATTCAATGTTTTTTGAATAATCGCCGAATAAGCGAAACCGATATAGCCGTGACATCTCTGAATGGGATGAAAGCGAGTTCCAGAAGGCGTACCGCACAGGGAACCGCATGGGAATCGCGTTATACGCGTTGTGTTGAAGCGAAAGGGTGCTATTTCAAGGACTAGTAAAGATGTGTACCGATTATTACAATAAAAAATAAAAATAAATCTGTCCTTCTACTTTTTGATCCTACCCTGTAATTAAAACTAGATGTATTATACATACACAATATGTGTATACAATATGTCTATAGATTTTCTTAAAGGTTGTTACCTGTACTGTTTTTGACGACACGTTTGGCCTAGTTGGTAGTGACTCTGCTTCCGAAGCCAGCGGTCCCGGGTTCGAATCCCGGTAAGGGCAAATATTTGTGTGATGAGCACGAATGTTTGTTCCTGAGTCTTGGATATTTTCTATGTATTTAAGTATTTATTTAACTATATAAGTATGTATATCGTCGTCTAGTCCCCATAACACAAGCCTTTAGAGCTTACTTTGGGGCTAGATTGATTTGTGTTAAGATTGTCCCCTGATTTATTATTATTATTTATTATTATTACTGTAGTTACCTTATGTATTTGTATACAATATGCCCTATAAACTGATCCTGACAAAGTAAATATACGATTTTTGGTGTTATGTATAACATAATGTAATGAAGAATCAACTTTTAATGCAGCATTAAAACATCTCCAGTCAACCTTGAGCATGTGTCGCGGTCATGACCACTGCTATATTTAGCTAAATTAAGAATCATGTATGTGTCAACTTCATTAGATCATAGCAAACACTGTCGCTGTTTATAAGTATGATAAAATTCAGACCTTGCCTTGAATTCAATTACTTTAAGAGGACAACAGCAAAAATCACATTTACCATATGAATGGTGATAACATTTCTACCTCTTTAAATTATAACCGATTTTGACAGTTTAATATATGATGGCAGGTACATAGGTAGGACCATATCTAGCAGTGGCGAAGCCTGCCTACAAGCCGATTCCTGAGGGCTTTACCAAGCTAGAAAGCTACGGCTAGCTGTTAGTGAAGTCCATTTTACTCTAACTAAATGTCAGACTCGCACGTATGGTTATAATTCTTCCGGCTTCCCTTAGGAAATATTTGACGCTTCGCCACTGATATCTAGGTTTATAGGTTTTAGAACTTTGCATATTAAATATGGCAAAAATATGTTAATGTTTATTTAAGACCCTTTAAGTTTACATCTTAAAAAATTAGCAGAATCGGTTAACATTTAGTGGGGTAGAAATGATTACACTTTCAGTATGGAAAGTATTCGGTACACCATCCTCTTAAATTAAATGAGAATCATGGATGAGTTAAACGTGTATGGCACCATTAGGGCGCTATACAATGAAGCATATTGCAGCTTGATGAAGTTGCCGCGGTACTGCAGCACCTCAGAAATGTTCGCAAAATCTAGACGACCTGACTTCTTTGCTATAATCAGATCCTAGATAGCGTCTTCCTGGCATATACTGAGGCGCTCAAACAATGAGATCCTTTAATTCAATTGTCAAGAGTTTGACTAAACATTTCTTTGGGCACGGGACTTTTGTTTACCATTATGTGAACTGGAAATAATTGTATTTCGTTGTCTTTATTGACTTTAATTTAAATTTGAATTTAATTTATTAAATTAACTTTACACTGCTTCAGTGCCCTGAAGCTGGATGCCATAGGTCTAGATTGGCTTCAGAAAAACATTTGATGTTGATTTTGATTTACAGCAAAGTAATATGTAATACATATAAATATTCAAAAAGAATGTTAAGCATAAAGAAATATTTAGGTGCTCTAAAAACAAAACACATCATTGAATACATTGAAACTAAATAAAATAAGTTTTGAGTTTTCACACTTATGTTTTGACTCGACAAAACAAATCACAAGAGGAAAAAACTATAAATAAACAGTTTGCTAGTGATAACACACCAATGGCACAAACAGTTTTGAATATTATCACATCATACACTATTAATTGCTTAGCAAATAAAGATGCATAGAGGGCGACTATGATATTATACACAAAATAACAAATGAATCAAAACTTTTTTTTCACTCACTCCTTGCCCTTTTGCCGCTAATAAAAAACAACAACGCAAAAACTTTTTTTTTTCTTAACTTGTCTGCATATAGAAATAGATCGCCTCAGAGTTTGAATAAACATTACGCGTGCGCGTGTTTTTAAAAAGGGCGTACGTCCTTGTACTGCTTGTACTTTGTTTTTTTTTAGACTGCGAACGCGGTCGTGCTGTATAATGCCATCACGCTGTCGCCGAGTGCAAAACAAAGCATCCGAAAAATTATATAAACAGTAGTATAATGACCTTTCAGTTCATGAAGGTCACTCCCAAAACACAATTATAAACCATTCAGGACTTTCAAAAACACAAATAGTAAAAAAATACTAAAAATAGCCTATGATTATATGTTATAATGATCTTGAAATACAATTACATAAAGAACTTCTTTGTCACAGATAACTTCTTTATTTTGAAAATGCGCTAATACGCAATTCACAATTCTTTAATGTATATGCAAAATTACCTGTTAATCGCTGAATACTAAATTCCTCTCAAAAGAACTGCGTCAAAATTCACGTTTTATTTACAAGGACAAAGAGAACTACACTACATAAATACAAAGTTAAATCGTATCCAAAGTTAATATGCAACTGCCTGTCCACCTATTTTGATTTGACTCGCTCGAGCGAGACAATTGACAGCTACATATGACAAGTGACAATGAAGTGAAATGACAATGTTCGTTCCGTTTTACAAGAATCGTCCTTCGAAAGTCACTTTTTTTCTAATAATGTTTATTTCTAATCAAGCGTGAAATTTCAACGTGGACTGAAGAACTTATTATTCTTGTTTCGCTTTTCATAAATTATTTACTTCTATTATCAATTTTTTGTAAAATACTACTATATCGAGATTGAATATCTTTCAGCCCCCGTAGCACACTATTTTTTATCGCGCAGATAAAGCACTCGTCCCTTTCACTCCCTATAATTAGTTAAAAAGTGACAGATGCTTTAAGTGCGCGATACAACTTAGTGTGCTACCTAATACATCCATTTCAACTATAACTAATAATACATTTTAATTATTATATTACATTCTAACATTTTGGCTTTGAATTAAATACAACAATAACATACATGAGTATATAGATAGACATTAACTTTTAACTTGTCGGTCATCCTATTTGATGTGAATAAAAATAAACATTTCCTACCCAACATGAGCCACAAACGATTCCACCAAAGAACCAAACCAAAGAGTATTTTCACTATTGGCAACACATGTCGGCGTGGGTTTTGGTGTATAAATTGTTAGCGTGGGTTGATTCATAACAATTTATGTATATTTTTAACGTAAACCTGGATGAAATACTGAAAAAACTAATAATTATAATAGTATGGGTAAGTAGTCTTAACACGTTGAAGTAATGCAGCGCACTGTTAATGCAGTGTTATTGATTGATGTCATCTTGCCCGGGTGGTCTCGCGTTCAGTGCGTTTTTTTGTTGAATTTTCTCATGTGTAGTGCTAAACGGTGTTTGTGACCGAAAATTGCGTTTGAATGTGAATTTGTGTTATTTCTTCGGCTGCTCTTTAATCCGGAAGCAAGCTCACGAGGGAGTCTTCTTAGACACTCAATATAATATTCTCATGTTACTTTGCCTACCTACGCAATTCTGCGTAAGCGAAGGCGAAGCCACTTTTTACCATTTCTCAGCCATTATGTGAAATGGATTTGGGAACATAGAGCACAAGACAGTATATTATTATGTTTATGATTCTCATAAAAACCTTTAAAGTTTTCTTTGACATACCTATCCAAGTGGTTAAAGGAGACTGACAAAGTGTAGGCCTAAAAGTGAGTATTCTTAGTAGTTTGGACATAAATTATTTTCTAGTGTTTTATTTATTACTTACTTTTATACAGTCATTTTTGTGGATGAATCATAACACTTTGGGGTGATGTTTTTTGTTGTCTTAGTTTTGTAGGTATAGTAAAGTCCATATCTCAAAGTTGACTGTTTACACACAGACACAATTACCAACAAGTACATTTTGATATGGAATCTGATATAAAATTGATATGTGCATTTTTAAGTGATACAGCATATTGTTTCCATAGGCATATTCTCTATAGATATTTGTATGGGGACTAACTGACTCCAGCTTAATACAGTTTATTTATGTTATAAATACCAAATGCAATTATTGTTTGATTTAAAGCCTCCACCCACAAGAGAAAAAAGGTTTTGTGAAGTGAATCTTGAACAAATTAAATAGAAATATGTTTTTATATTCATATTTTCACTTTAATTAAAAAAGTTAGTTTTCAAATAATTTTTTAGGGCAAAATCTGTCTCGGACGCCAAATACACAGATAAATGAACTGTGAACTTAATTTAAAAAGCATAACTTTTAGTTGACAAAAATGATAATATTTATCAGGTAAATCATATTTTCTAACTTGGTTCTACTTTGAAATTAAACAGCAATGCCATTGTTATCAAATTTTTTTTAAATGATTTCTGCTAGCTTTAGCTTATGTTGTTTAATAATAATTTAAAAATGCTGAAGTAGGAGTGGATCACACACTACTTTTCTACATTATCCCTCCTGCAAATAAAGGATTTAGATGATGATTTTTGGTTTCAACTTTATGCATGAAGAGCATAAGGTATCATTTTGACGTGAATATGAATTTAAATTAAAGTCCAATTTTCATACTCACTCTCCCTTGTTACCCGAAAATTATAAACTCAATTCCCAGTCCAGCCACCAGTCCCTAAACTTGAAAGGGTCCCTGTACAGAATGTTGAACATTATAAACTTATTAAATTTGACCTTATTGTTTTAACATAAGAGTTGCTATTGTAGTAACCTAAGATGATGCTTGTGCCATATGACACATGAAACAGATTTAATACCATGTTTTATAGCAGGATTTGCACCAAGCTGTGGCACTGTAGGCAGAAGATACTGCTATTGCATTATTGTGAAAGTCAACAGTGTACTACACAAGCCATAACATTATATCCATACACATAGTACCTATTAACCTTTTAACTGCCATTGTTTGAATTTTAAGAATAAAATATTCAGGTCATTTCTCCACAGTCTTATTTCTTAAATATTGGTTTGTATAACTTTGCATAGGTGGAGACAGTGACAGGATAGATGCAAAATCAGCAGTTAAAAGATCCTCCCATGCAAACTGAATCTCCATTTCACCTCCAAATATCTACCCCTCAAATGTCTACTCTAATAGGAACTTAACTGCCTAATTTCAAGTTTGGCAAGGTAGGTTTAATGCCGGGTGATGATGATGATGATAGTGGGTGGGAATGCCCGGCCATCGACAGGCGGACGGTCGATCTGCGTGTGCTGATCATTCAGCCAGTTCCACTAGGTTGGAGCCGAGGGCTACTATCGCGGCGGCACTTCTATCCAGCATGGATCCCATCTTCTCGTTTTCCTGCAGAACATACATACATCCCGCAGGTTCAAGCTACTAATCTCAGTTACATCTATTTTATATTCTTTGATAATGTTATATCTCAGTGACGAGTACATGACGCAATCGGCTAGGAAGTGTTTGCTTTTCCCACAGTGTGGGCAGAGCTGGGTACTCACACACCTGCCGCAGGGGCGATTTAGGTTGAAGAGACGGGATGACCCTAAATCGCTTCCTTAATTATGGTGTGTGTAGGTTAGCAGGAACGATTTTTTAAGCCTTACCAACCTACACACCCTAAATTGCGCCTACTGCAGGGGTGTGAGTAGCCGGTATTAAAGTTCCTAACATTTCATGATGAGTCAGGGAGTGGTATTGCACTTTTATATAAATGGATATATTATTAGATAGATAGCTTCTGCCTGCAACTTCTTTAGCAGGGAATTCGGTTATAGCTATTCCCTTGGGAACTATTAAATTTTCCAGGATAAAAAGTAGTCTATATGCTATTCTGGACTATCTGTCTCTTTCCAAATTTCATCTAGATTTGTTCAGCCGTTCTAGCGTGATTGAGTAGCAGACATCCATCCATTCAAACTTTCGCATTTATAATATTAGTAGGATACATTCGTGGGGTATTCTGAGTTCCCACATCAGTCTCAACATTAAACCCACATTTCATTAAAGTAGAAGGTAATGAACTGGTGGGATATTTTCCCCAGGAAAAATCCTCACTGGATACTACTGGGTATTATATACGCCGCGTCAGTGAGTTTGTTTTGTTTTCACTGCTGATCCACTGGTGACGACTGGGAACAGGTTATTTTTTGGGAAAATTACACTTTCTGAGGGAATTACAATGGTAGAATGCTCATAAATTTGTGAAAAAGTGAAGTTTGTATACTGAAATATTCATGATAAGCTATGGAGGGCTTTGGAATGAGCAGCGGAACTCATCCCAAGGGTTTTTGAACTTTTTGTGTAGAAAAAGAGAAAGAGAAACATTTATTCACTAACACAGCAGACACAGAGTAATATAAATAAAAACAATATAAAACAAAATGGTGGTGTGTGTGTCCTCATGGCAGTGAATGGGACACTGGCTCAGCATAATGCTGAGGTGTGAGACACCTGCAGCGCTGATTTTCAGCCAGCACCATCTGTGACTCAATGTCTGTTTGTCTCTCTTGCTTGAATATTAATAAAAGTGCATCGTGCGCATGGCGAATGTATATGTATAAAAATTGTTTGTCCCGTATGTATATTTTCAAATTTATATTCAGTATAGTGGCTGGCGGATGAGAATTTGTATAGCGATAACAAATAATACATAACCTTCTTTTTGGTGAATCTGATACCCATTGCTGTGCTTTACCTCAAGACCTCTTTTGATACAATTTACTGAGACATCCTCCTGTATAGTTATTAATTTAAGTATTAATATCAATATAATGACGAAATGTATATATTTTTTTTATATTTAAGATATAAATGTCACAAAGCATTTGCCTGGCGATTTGCAAAGTCATGAGCGGGACACCATATTATGTTAATTTTTAGTTTGTATCTTCATAAATATTTAAAAAGCTGTATTTTGTTTTGTTTCAGTAAGGAGTTGGTCGTGTTCGAAGCAACTGAGCTGAGTACCGGTAGGTTATGTATTATTGTATAAAAAAGCTTTGGTTATGGGTTTTTTTTTATCTCTCACCTTTCTGTTTCCCATCTTGAAAAGCTGAATGTTTGTTTTTGATGGATATGTATATAATAACGAAAACTAAGTTAATTATCGAAATTTATTAATTACATATACCTATTTAAACAAAAGATTATTACAAAAAAATACTGTTTATATGAAAACGTTAGGAACTAATATTTCTGAATGTATTGATTATGTTCAAATATATATTTTTTAGGTCGATAATATATAAATGGGTCATGTTTACTGGGTTATAAATTATAAATGTTCTCTTGTTAACCGACTTCATAAAAGGAGGAGGTTATCTATTCAACCTGTACAATTACATAATTATAATATATGCATATTTGTATGTATTTTTCCGCATAACTTTTTACCTTGCGAACCGATTTCTATGATTATTTTTTTATTGGGAAGGTCATAGTTCAGAAATGGTCCCATAGAAAAATTGGCGTGATCTGATCATGGTATTCATGAGGAATCAACGGAACTCCTCAAATTTTGTTAGCAAACATATACCGCTTTTGCCATTTTCTAAGATAACTGATGTATTTGCAAATGAGCAGCATCATTTGGTCAAGCAGGGTGATGATGGAATCCACAGATTGCTACATGGGACTCTTCAATGATAGACAGTTAATGGATAATGATGACGTACCCTTGTCTCTGTCGCTAAGCAACTTATTCTCGTTAAAGTACATCTGGTAAATCTGAACTGATAATTGGGTTCGCAAGAACTCCTTAGCGGTCAACAGTACTTGCATTCTGATAGCAATATTTTACAAAGATCTTAATGTTATCGTCATCGTCATCTGGTACTAGTGGATATATTGAAACTGAATACATCACATCATATATCATACATTACATCATATTCACTAATAAATTTTTAACAAAATAAAGAAATTGACTCTAAAAACCCATTTGATAACTAAGTAAATTACTAGACATATTTGTTAATTTTGTAGTAAATTAAATATAATGAAGTCTGTGGCAAGTAAATAAAGTATACATCTCTCATACTGTGTTAATTTACTTGACACTTATTTCAATGGTAAAAGTTACAAGAAAGTCTTTAGGATATTTGGTCTATGATTCTGCTTGACACCTTTAATAACATTCCGCAGGGCCAAGATGTCACAACAATACAGCCTCCGGTGGAACAACCACCAGCCGAACTTCATATCCATGTTCACAACGCTTCTGAACACTCAGACGCTGGTGGACGTCACTCTAGCCGCCGAAGGGAAACATTTACAGGCCCACAAAATCGTCTTGTCTGCATGCAGCACTTACTTTCAGGTAACGTTGAGCTTTCTTCCCTGAAACTATAATATTGTGTATTGACGAACTGGTTGGCTAATAGATCCAGTATTGAATTCCGAAGAGAATCATGTAAAGCGATGTACTGTTGGCATTATAATTTCAGCTCGTATCTAGGTTGTTGGTTCTTAAGATATAATTTCCAAAAAAATATATCTGAATCTTCGATTTTTCGTTAACATTCGTAAGAGACAAAGTTTTGTTATATATTTATTTTTAAACTGCCTATTTTGAAGGGATTTTATTAATAAATTTCATAAATAATACATATTTTAGGTTTTTTTAAATCGTAGAAATAATTTACTGCGAATTACGAGTTATAAATCGGATACTGGGTCATTTTGCCAGGGTAGGCACTGCCTATGCCTATTTAAAGTTATAAAATTCATACATTTTTCGTATCGACTTCTTTAAAAGTAATTTATCCACACCAAAGTAACAATTTTAAGGAGAAGGCCAATAAGCATATATAAACGTAAGAGCCACATTTTTTAAATTGATTGGTCGTCATGATTTGAAAATTGAAATATTCTAACAAATTGACTCAATGGTTTTTTTAGAGATGCAACGGATATCCGGCTACTATCCGGTATCCGGCCTATCCGGCTATATAATTGCCGGATAGTAAAATCATTTTTACTATCCGGCAATTATTTTACTATCCGGCAATTATTTTACTATCCGGCCGGATACCGGATAGCGAGTCATGTCCGGCCGGATACCGGATAGTAAAAACTTGGATCAGAAATACGATAAAACAAATAAAAGCCATCAGAAATAAACAAAATCGACGTCAGTTATTAAATTAAAACTTAGTTTCTTTTTATTTAAATATAAAACTAACATGTCACATCACGTCGTGCACGTTCGAATATTCCCTACTGACGTAATAAGGCGCGTATTTAACCTCAAAGGGTCTCCCCGGCACTTACAATTCCTAACAAGTTAAAACTTGCTCGCCGCGCAAAGGCCACGCAAGCTAACACAGCTTTAGAGATAGCTCGTGTGCGGCCGGATATCCGGCTATCCGGCCAATGGCCATGCCGGATATCCGGTATCCGGCCAAACCACTATCCGTTGCATCTCTAGTTTTTTTTTTGTCGTTTCTTTTCTATTAGGTACTGGAGACCGATGCCTCGGTCGAACTCGACTTTATTATCAATTGGTAGCGTCCAAGTTCCATTAACATTGAAGGCAAGAGTAAAATTTGAGCCCGATCTATACAATATTTTTAAAAAGTTATCTTTCTTGTAGGCACTTTTCGTGGACAACCCGTCGCAGCATCCCATCGTCATCTTGAAAGATGTCACGTTCGCAGACCTCCGCACCATGGTGGACTTCATGTATTGCGGGGAGGTGAACGTCACCGAAGAACAATTGCCACAGGTAATGAATACTCCATTTAGTCAATAACTTTAATTTCTATTAATGATATATTTTTTATCTTATCTATCTAATACCTTTAAACGAGTAATTCTTGTAAGTATATATATGATCTGAATCTCGGAAACGGCTCCAACGATTTTCATGACATTTAGTATGCAGGGGATTTCGGGGGCGATAAATCGATCTAGCTAGGTTTCATTTTTAGAAAACGTCGTTTTATCCCTGTTTTCAGCCAAAGAAAAACTGCAACAATATCATTAGAATACGAAGGTAAATTTCGCCACCATCTACAAGGTTATAATAGCTCGGGTGGGAAATCGGGCGGTCCGGAAATCACAAGACCCCGGTTCGAGTCCAGATGATTATTTTTTTCCCTTTTATTTTTCATGTTCCTCCTTTTGTGAGAAAAACTATTATTGGGAGCCCTTTATTAACGCATAAAATTTATATCTAAATATAATTTCAAAAAAATACGATTTACCAAAAAAAAACATCATCATCCAGGTACTATATATGAATCCTTGCCATAATCAAACACGATCCATTTGGCGTAGTATAGTCGACATATTTATTTAATGCTAAAACGTCAAGTGGTAGCCTAGGTGGTCTAACGCATCGTTTCTTGTGCAGAGGGTCGTGGATTCAAATACCGGAATTGATATTTTTTTTTTTACCACGAGCATTGCTGCGATGTAATTGAAAGATCTGTGTGGGGTCCCCAAGCCGGACTGAGCCCGCGCGCTGATGCCGATAATAGTGAAAGCCAACGTAACTCCGCAGGTTTTGGACACGGCGAAGCACTTGAAAATAAAAGGACTCACAGAGATGCCGGAGACGACGTCTCTGACTCGCTCCCAAGGCGCTTCGGCCGAGATACCGTCGCAGGGTGATTCGCTGGACTCGAACCGACACTCCAACTCGCCAGCCACATCGCCGTCCACGAAGCGGAAAAGGTACGGAATGTGAGTTACCACTTTTCTTATTTATTGTTTACTATATTATTAAGTTACCCGCTCAACCAATTCAACCTGAGTGTGAACCTACTGCTTTTCATACAAAAGATGATAACGATTTCCACCCCTAAAATCCTAACCGATGTTCATCAATTTTTGATAGGTTGTCTGTCAGTCAGAACAAAATCTAGGTCCTTACGTTTTATTTTTTTCACTATAGTGAATAAATTCAGTGTTATTTTTGTTTTAGTACTCTCATACAAAACAAACTTCGGCGATTATTTGAATTTGTTGATCTTTAATCAATATTCAAAAAACGTTTAGACCTAGATTTTGTTCTGACTGACAACCTATCAAAAATTGGTCAACGCTTGTTAACATTTTAGGGGTGCAAATCGTTATCGCCTTTTGTATGAAAAGGGTGATTTTCGCCGTTGGTTCACAGTTCATACCGAACGCGGGTCGGGCGCGGTTGTATTCTGTTGAATTTATATGGACGACAACACACAGAGCGCGTGCGTGGGTCGAGTAAATTCTATGTATTCACCCGCGCCCCACCAACCTTAGCTTAAAGTGGATTCATCCGTACTTGTGTTATTTAGTAAACAAGTTTCTAACCTCAAAATGCACCTTTTTTGGCTAAAACAGCTGTTCCCTTGCAAATGAAGGAACCGGAGACAATATTTTAGATGTTACTTTGCCACTTTTTACCCTAGGTTTGCTTTATCAAAACATATAGTACCGTGACTCACTTATAGACAAAACACAGCCTAAACGGGTGCACCTAGAGGTTAGAAATTTGGATGAGACATTCCTCGAGTACCCTAGACGTGCATTAAGGAGGGTTTTTTTTTAATTCCAAGCCTAAAGGTGTCAAAAGGGGTGATACATTTTGTATGGAAAATACCGCGGGCGAAGCTGTGGCGGGTCTACTAGTTTAGGATACGATGCACATTTTGAGGTTAGAAACTTGTTTACCAAATAAGACAAGTACGGATGAATCCACCTTACTTGAGAGATGGGAATAAGAATCTAAATGGTGTTTTGTTGTCAGACGCAGAAAAAGCTCAACGGGCTCCACGTCCCTGAACATGGCCGGCGAGGAGCTCCGCGAGGAGTCGCTGGTGCACGAGCAGCCGCGCGAGTCGGTCACGCTCAGCAGCCTGCCGCAGCGGCGCCGGGACTACGACGACGGCGCGCCTCAGGTCAGTGCACAGTCGGCGAGTGGACTCGCGAGTCAATCCATGCTCGGAGCTGTAAATCGCAGTAGGTAAGGTCTGTTCGCCGAGAGTTGATGAAGAAAGTAAAAAGTCAGGGCTTCTTAACTCATTACAAATAGCGGCCCGCTTTTTTTTTTATGAATATTATTATTGAATAGCCTAACATAATCTAACCGAAAGAAACACGCGAACACCCAAACGATACAATCGAAGCCAATGACATACTATAGAAACACACAAGACACGTCATATCCATACTTAACGCGTTTTAAACATGTGCCATAGATTAAAAAAAAGTTTATTTTCGGCCAGTGCAGATTTATGTGAAATTTGACGCGCACATAATTTAGAGTCTAATTTGAAATATGGCGATTGTGCATATGAACAAAACAAATACATTTTTTTCGCCGCTGTCCTCCCGGCGCTACACCGCACGTGACAACATCTGCGTACCTCGTACCACGAAACTCGGTACGCGCGGCGATAAGCGACGCCCGTCATACAGTTTGCGATAGGTAAGCGACAGTCGCTATTTCGAGATGATATCATAATATTTATCAACTCTCTGCAAACAGACTTTAGCTTATGGCCGAATTCAGAAAGGCCACTCAAATTGAGCTTTAATTACAGTGACGTTCCTGTATAGGTTGACAACTAGTTGAGGGACAACTACTTAATATCTAGTCAAATGCTTAAGTGGCGTTTCTGAATTTGGCTATTAGATGTTTGGTGTTGTTGGGTGACGCGGATAAACTGCAACCGTAGTACCATTCTGGAGATCCAGACTAGGTACTGTAGTACAACGCAGTACGACACTCGCTGGACCCTCCGCAGTAGTTGTACGGGGATCGTAGCACTTGTTCTGCTCTTGTGAGCTAAAACAATAACCCCTTCTTTCTTCTTGGTAAAATTGTAAATTGAGTAAGGGCACACGTGCTGTCGACTCTGCTATCTAGCTTAAACTGTGTCTTTTGTTGCGTGCTGACTTCGTTCCTACTCATTTTAAATTGAAGAAAAACCTAATTTTAAATAAAGTTTCTGCCCGCGACTTTGCGTGGAATTGTTATTTACATGCTAGCGACGCACCTCGTGCTTTGCTCGGATTACGATACCTACTTGGAAATAATATAACTTATATTATACCAATACCTCAAATCATACGTCAAATCCCACTTTATGCCATGCCGTGCCATGTTTTAGAGATTTTCACGTCTCTGCGTAAGGTTTCCCCATTTCAAAACTTTCGTTTTGGTATAATATTGACATTAACAACATACCCATTTAGTTTTGCATTCCCGTATTTGACTTTTTGTAATTTGTGCACAAAAACAATGTTATGTATAGGTACTTCATAGCATAAATAAAAAAATATATATTTCTTGTAATATCTAATTCCATTATTTTATTCTCGATAGTCGCCCGCACTTCCCCCAATACGCTGTCAAACATGTTATGTCACTGTACTGCTTACATGTGTCGTGTACTGCTTACATGTGTCGTAGACAGACAGCGGCAAATATATTGCCGTCTTGTAACTCGTAAAGTAAGAGACATAAATAGCTTTATCTTTCCCAAAAAACATCAAAAAAATCATCTGTACTGTGTGTACTATCAAAATTTTCGATTTATTCTTATTAAAAAAATACGTGTAAGGGTTAACGAATGTTGCTTATTCCAGAACGCTGATCCCCACATCAACGTTGAACCGCTGCCGATGGACGCGGGCTCAGCGGGGTTGCCTCAAGGTAAGCTGCTTAACTAGGGACGCCGCTCTGCCAAAACGATTGGAACTTTCAGATCACGATTAAAATCGTCTCTTCACGCTGATCAATCTTCCAGCACGAACGTCTCGCGCATTTGATCTCATACATACCGAAATCTACTGTTGCCGAAATTTACTATATAAAAATAAGTCGGGTTTTCCTTCCTGACGCTATAACTCCAGAACGCACGAACCGATTTCCACGGTTTTGCATTCGTTGGAAAGGTCTCGGGCTCCGTGAGGTTTATAGCAAAGAAAATTCAGGAAAAATTTCAACAGAAAAGCGGGAAAATCTTTTTTCACATACAGCGCCATCTCTGATACATAGCTACACCAAACGAAATGTTACATAAAACGAAGCCATCTGGTGGCGAAACGGAGTTCGCCGGGGTTGCTAGTGTCTTATAATTGTTGTGTATAGGAGACGAGGCGATATCATAATATTTATCAGCTCTCGGCGAATAGACTTTAGACGGATGTCATTTTGATTTTTTGATGACTATGCGGAGCCTGTAGCACTCTTGTTTTATTCTCACTAGATGATTACTGTTCGAATGGGCCGGCTCGACCGGGGTAGTACCACACTCTAACAGAATATCGGCGTACAGTAATAGCTTGCTGTTGCGTTTCGTACGGTGAGTGACGAGATCCGGAGGCGTATTCCCTCATCCCCATCCCATCCCCATTCCCCATCCGTTTTGCGTACACAGATCGGTTTCTATAACTCGGCACTTTCCAATACAAGATGAAAGAGAATAATGCATCTTCCCTATTAGTAGGTAACATCGTACTATTTAGCGTAGTTCCTGGCGTTCGGCCTCAGTCCGGCACTCAAGGAGGCCTCCGGCGCGGCCGTTGACGTTGCATAAGACGGTGGCGTTCCAAATCACGCTGCCCACCTTAATCTTTGTGATCACCGTGAGTGTTATTCGGACCGCAGCTTCATACTGACTATGCTTTTTTTTGACGTGTACGCTTAGATTATAGAAGTAAAAGATACGCTGTATATTAATTGAACCTACGCTGCTCCCGCAAACATCAGCGCCCGAATGAAAAAACAAGATGGCTGTACAGATATAGTGAATAATATGTTTCCATCGGTAAAACTCGGATCTCAATCGGAAGACGACGGGACCCGAAGTGTTAATTAATTATTGTATTCAATGAGTGGCATGTTTATATTCGTGCATATGAAACTTTATTATTTACTGTCAAATGTCAAAATGAAAAATGACAGCATGGTATGATGGGTACTGGCCCCCAATTCTCGATGCATTCGAGATAATGTCAATTGCGAGATTAAACGTCAGATTCATACTGTTGTCTCAAATGACTGTATGCACTGACGTTTAATGTCGATTGTGAGATTATCTCAAATGCCCCGAGAATTGGGGGCCTGCTGAAGCTAATTGAGACAGCACGATAACACGAACTTTTCCGATAAAACACGATGGAAACTAATTATGCACTACATCTGTATTTTATTAGTACGTCGATTTCAAACATGTTTCTTGACAAGTGACAGTGTGACCAAATTAAGAAGATTGGAACTCTTCTTAATTTGGTGGTAATAATGCTGTCACATATAAACATTGTATTGTCAATATTATTTAGTATCATAACCTTACAGGCCAAACAAATGCGCATGTGTTTTGTATGAATCCGTGTGGCCTGTAGTTGTCGGTTTAGGCGGCATGGCTTGAGGTCCCCAACGTTTGATCTTTCACTTCTATAATCTAAGCGTGTACGACCGGTTTTAGAACGTTGACGTCACACGCGACAGCTGACAGTAAATTTAAAAAAAGGAAAATATCATTAGCGTCTTTTCCTTGAAGACGTGAAAAATAAACTCCGCCTTATTATCTATATATTTTTTAAAACATGGTCAAGAACCGAATACGCGCGACAAACATAACCCTCCCTGTGACCACGGAGTCCGGTAAAAAAAGAGTGTTCTGTTACTTTCCAGGGAAGGGAGATCAATGTGTTGACACAGCTATCGCACATCAGCTTGTGTTCGGTTAATGCCCAGTTATGTATCCATTTATCTCTCTTCCCAGGAGCGCAGTGGAGTATGATGGAGCACACGTACCCGCGGTACGGGAACGCGTGCCTCGGACTCCAGCACGACCCCGCAATGTACATGGGAGGCGTCATCAACCAGCACATGGAGGGGGAGCTGGGGGAGTACGCGCAGGCCGTCCCCCATCCCAGCCCCGGGCCCAGCTGCGCCCCCGAAACGCAGCCCCAACAGGACCAGCCCCCTGTACAGCCGAAGCGCCGTCGCGCGACCAACCCTCAGTCTGAAGAGAACTTCCAGCGCGCGTTGGAAGCTGTCCGCTTCGGCGGTATAGGCTTCTGCAAAGCCGCTCGCATGTTCGGCGTCAATAATAGAACGCTCTGGCTGGAATACAAGAAGAAAGGGTACCCGAATAACCGGCCTAGCATTAAGTCGCGTATCAAACGCGAGCACACGACCCCGCCGCCTGAGCATAAAGAGGAGTTACAGCAGCAAGAGCAACAGATGGCGCTGATATGTCCGCCGCACCCCGTTCCAGTTAGTTTCATCGACTCCCGCCCCCTAGATTTCCCGCTCCAAGGCGTACCGCACAACTCCCCCCTCAACATCCTAGGGGTGAACTTCAATAACATGCAATAGAACGCGGCTTGCGGGGCTCCCAGCGAGGAGTCTTACTCGTTGTGACAAGAGTGGGCGGGCGAGCCCGTGCCCGTCCCGCCGAGGGTCCCGCGCTACGATGTATACACGCATATGCTGATGTAAATATAACGTTACCGGTAAGTCCAGTATTATGTTCGCGGCCAGTTCGCGGGGATAGAAACGCACGATAATACAGTCCACGTACAGTCGGCCAGTGAAGGTCAACAGTTTTTGACACGTCTTTGTAAACTACATGCCCGGTTAACGCTTCCGCTGCCGCACCTTTTCCCCGAAACATCACCTGATGTCAAATCACTAGGCGAGAGTTGCCATATGTGCGTAACGCGCCGACGCGTTCACGGAGTGACGGTACGTAAAACGCATATAGGCGTCGCCGGCATCATTGCGTTCATGCGTTGAGTCAAATTTTTAATATAAAACGTGGGTGAGGCAATAACAACGTAAGTATGCTCAGCCAGTACTCCTGTGCTATGGCAAGTTGAGTCAGCTCAGCAGGGAACTTTGTAGGGGGTTAGCAACACTAACCTGCAACGAATCTTAAGTACCTCGACGTGTGTAGCCGTTTGATATCCGGACGGCCTTTAACGCATTCACTGCCGGCGACGCATATACGCGTTGTTCATACTTTCGCTCAGTGCCATGGACGCGTCTGTGCGTTGAACATGGCAAGTCTCTACCAACAAAGTGGGGCAGCGAATCCTTTAAACGGGCATGCTCGATTTTGTTTAAAAATAAGTATCTAAATAAGGACTTGTCCGTCTGTTTCTATTCCCGCGCCATAGGTAGGTACGGACTGTGATCTCGTCACCAGATTTGTTCACGCTAACATATCAGTTTTAATATTTCCACTAGATAGCTATACAAATGCTTTATTGGGTGCTGATATATATAAAAATACTATTGTTCGAAACGATGTTGAGGCATGGGTGAAAGTTAATAAGTCATGATATTGATACAAATATATAATCTGCAATAATTATGTTACTATGTTTTTCGTATGCACGTCTTTATTAGAGTCCTGTGCATTTAATATGACTCTTATACACAATTATTAATAATATTTATTAATATTATACATAATTCATACTACTGCTTGAATCAACTACACTTCTTTCCTGCAAAACGGAGTCCCATGTTTTGTGATAGTCGTCTAAAAGTATTTTTTAACGTTTAATCATTTAAACCGTGATTGCTTTTATTTACCACATAATATTAAGCGGGCGTTCAAAGCAATAAGTGACATATCTTTCAAAAATAACTTAAGTAGCTTAGCTACATTATTTTATTCAATTTTTAGAGTGAACATTTAGGAGAGGTAATTACTAAAGATCTGAGGGTCGGAGTGTATCCGTGAGAATCCCACACTCTAAGTAAAAAACTTAGCGCCGCTGCTAAATTGTTTGTTGATTTGGTTTCAGGCGTTAAGTTATTCTTAAGTTAACGTTTATATTTTAGTGTGAACAAACTGGTATATTCTTTACAGTAAGGGGAGTTCGTCGTGTCCATAACAGGTTTCTTCGCGAAAAATAAAAGATATACAGATATAACTTAAGATAAAGATAGATGCTGCGTTCACAGTACGTAGATAAATGAATTTCTAGTATAAATACGAGAGTTAATATTCCCCAATAAATGGCAACCGTTTTTTTTTTTTACTGCATCAAAATCTGTTTAGCAGTTTTCCCGTACGATTATTAAAAATATTTAGAAAAGATACATAATAAATTAAATTAAAATTGGTACGTGTGGGGACTTTTGGTACACGCGGACTCCCTCACCTGATCTATCACAATTAGTCCACAAGTCTGTTTGCCATAATCACTAAAGTTTAAGTAGATCTCAATAATATAAGCTGTATTATAAAACCCATGCGGTTGTATGATTTTTTCTAATGCACATGATTTTTAGTATAAGTTTAAAGGAAAGTGATATGTGATAGTGAAGTTAGTAAGTACTTAAGATTGTACGCCAGCGCGAGAGATGTATAGTGTTGGCCTCTAATCAAGAACTTTTTCAGTGCTATACATACCATAATTATGGTACAGATACCATGATTCAAGGATCCTTTAACGAATTCTTTCTTTAGAATTCCCTCGATGTATACACTAATTTTGGCAGGCCTGTTTGTACCATTTTCGTTTGTACTACCGACGACGAATATGTCCGTTTTCGGTACTTTAAATCTTGATGTTTAAATATCCACAGTTTTCAGTCGAATTATTATACAAACTGAACTTTTATTTTGTCTTAACGTCTTGACATTTTTTATACTCATTAGAATCATAATCTATTTATTAAACAGAGAGAAAAGCAATTGAGATAATATATCAGTGCACCAGGGACGGATATACATCTCTCGGCTCTAGTTTTAAGATTGAGGAAGGCAGCTTTTATATTCTAACTACCTCTCCGAGTATTTGAAGTATTCTTTTTTACATACTTTTTTATATCACAATGTGCAGTATTATTTGCAACTGTTCTACTTAATTGAGCAATTTATAATCAACGAAACAACACTGTCTTATATCCAGAAATTTATGGATACACACACAATAATAATGGTTGCTTTGCTACCATAATTTCTGGTCGAAGTACAAATTGGGAACCCCGATGTTTGATGTACTTATTGTTTGCAATATAACTACTTTAATCGTGTAACTAGCAATACAGACATTTTGACAAACGTTTAGATTTGCCAGGGTAATGCATGTTTTTTTACATAATTTATAACCAAGAGGTTTCGTGAATTCAATAATATCACAGATTCGCATCAGAGACCAACGGTACGCCTATGCGTTCGAGCGAAATACCAGATCAAAAAATCTAAAAAGTGCTTTCGGATTTAGAAATCCTTTAGCGGTTGAGTGTGAGCGTCAAATTGGCTTACCCGCCGAAGATATTCAGGATCTGATTATTCCAAAAAATAGTACCTGTTACTATTTAGGTACTTACTATTTTTTGGGATATACAGCAGGAGTAGCACCATTCTCGAGATCCAGACTAGGTACGCCTGCTTGATGTCAAGTTAGCGTACCCGTTAAATAGGGCTCATAATTTCTACGAAGTTATAAATGTACCATTTTTGTACTAGGTACTAATTGGGTACTATTAATGTAGTACTTTTTTGGAATCATCACATCCTGGATATATTTGACGGGTACGCCAACTTGACGCTCACGGTTGAGTGCAGTCGCGGTCGCGTTTTATTAACCTTTTGACCGCCAGGGCCGAGTGCGAGAACCCGTGCCCCAGACGCCGAGTGACGGCTGTAGCCGACAAAATGTATGGGAAACGGCATGCCGTGGCGTCAAGGGAATGGGTAACTGCTGTCGGCCACAGCCGACTGGGGCGGTCAAAGGGTATTAGTGTTCGTAATGAATCGTTGAATTTAACAGATGGTATTTTCAAAAGCTGGTATTTTGAGAACGAACGTCTTAAAAGCACGTTGTTCCCACTTTGTAACGTGTTACGCGAACTGACCTTGCGATTCTCGACCTTTGTCAATACGGAAACGTTTCATCACAGTATAGGATCTCGGTTGTGTTTTTTTTTTTGTGGTATGCTAGAGCAGAGGTCTCCCAACTTCCCCCTAAAGGGCCACGTGGACTGCCACATCGTTATATTCCAAGACCTTATTTTAACTTTCTGAATTATAGTTAAGTCAAATGACTTTTACTTTTTACATACTTTTATTTAATTTCATTCGTGCAGATTTATTATGATACGGAGCCGATCTGATGCTGGAGCCGGAAGGTCGCCATCGGAACTCTGTGATAAAACGACACAAACCCATCGAGTTTGTGCTGGTTTGATTCGTCTTGACTAGGACTCTGGTACTAGATGTTTTGTAACCGACTTCAAAAAAGGAGGTTCTCAATTCGGTTGTATATTTTTTTCTCTCAAACTCTGTCATTTCTTAACCGATTTGTTTTTTTTTTTTTGTTATCTGTAGGTTATACCTCAAGTTTTTAAATTATATGTTTATTTTAAATAACGACTAATAGAAGTTGGATTTTAACGGTGATTAAATTGTTAAACATTATTCATGGGGGGGGTTATCTTTGAGCCGAAGCGTGGAGACCTCTGCGCTAGAGACCGATGTCTAACAAGTAATTGTCTTGTTAAAGAGTTGAGCTGTAACCATTGCATTTATAGTATTGGTAGCTTGTATGTATGGCATGAGAAAGGTTCGGGCAAGGAATAAATACGCTACAAGGAGCTATTATAAAAACATCATTCTGTAGGTAGGTAAATTCAAATGATACTTGCTAATCTTGATTCTCAGCTATTATAACTGCGTTCACGATTTGCATACTCATCTGTTTATGACGTTCCCATGTCCAATGAATGCCGCATGTCTTTTACCGTTTTAACGCCACATTCGGCTGTAGCCGACAGCCTGTGCCCCTGACGCCATGGCATGCCGTTATCCATACATTTTGTCGGCCGCATTCAGCCGTGGTTTTGAAAAGGTTAATATCTTTTCCATGTCATAAGTGGCGGATCCAGGATTTTGGTTTGGACGGGACCCGACCAAGGTTAAAGAAAAGTACTAATCAGTGGCGTTACAATAGGGTGGCAGGGCTGGCAAAATGCCACGGGCCCCCGACCCAAGAGGGCCCCGGCCCAAGAGGCCGCGAGCTCAAAAATATAGTACAACGTGACGATTTTTACTGATAGGGCCCCAACAAAAGAATTTGCCACGGGCCCCAGTATATTGGTATAGTTACGCCACTGGTAGTAACTATATCATATTTAATGAGGTGGGCCGCTACCAACCCCTCTGGATCCGCTACTGCATATCATCGGTCCGTAAGTAACCCTAAAATTATAATACTTAGTGCCGCAGAAATTAATCTATTTGTTTGATTTAACTCTCGGTTAAGTTAGTTTACCGCTGTTCACTCTGGATCTGTGTATTTTTCCGGGATACAAGTAGCCTTTTGTTCTTCTCCGGCCTTCAAACTATCGCTATGCAAAAAATGAAGTCCATCCGTTGCTCCGTTTTGACGTGATGAACAAACAAACACAATTTCGAATTTATTATATTAGGTTAGGATTGTATTGCATTTCATGTTATACAGGTCTTAAAAATGGGTATATAGCAGCAATGTACTTCATATAATCATAAGATATACATCAAGTTCCTTCCTCAATGTATTTATTCTTTGCAACGAAGCCGTATCGGAGTGGAGGGTGCTTTTGCAACTTCTAGGGGCATTTATAGTAGCATGTGTATTTTAAATGTTTTTTTGTATAAAGTTTGTATTTCGGTTTACCCTTATCTGTATACTGTAAATGTATAAACATTCTCATAAGTACTTAGCGGTCAACTGCTGACGATTTGAAATTATTATCACAAGATTTTTGTGTTTATTATAATTAGTAATGTTTTTTACCTTCCGTATACAATTCTCTAGTATAATTTGCCGCTGCTCGTGTTCCATCGTGCTGCGCCCGAAAAGTTAAAACGAGACAACTATACACTTCTCGCTCTAACGGTTAGGTCGGGCACGATAGATCACCGCTAGCGGCCGCTAAGATATATTATATTTTTCTAATCGAAACATGTTTTTTTTTTAAGAACATCGCTGTATTTTTTCACCGCGATCTCTTGATTTTCGACTGATTTTTTTTATTTTAACTGTAATTTTAACTTAGATGTTAATTTGTGGGAGGTTGGTCTGTCGCGCAGGGTCGAGTTGTGTGGCTGGTCGACCTTTTAGGCATGTTTTTAATGATGTAGTGGTTAAGGAGAGCCACGGTTGCTATCAGTATATACTGCGAAGATGTATGCGTATAGATTTCAAGGGTCTCTAAACTACGGCCTAAACCGGCCTACTTATAATCTTTAAGGCACTGGCACTTACGATTTTGTGGAAAAGGCATTGTGGAAATAAGTTCGGAGTTACTTAGTCTTTTTCAATTATAGCAGTATTTAACCTTATAACCGCCGCAAAAAAATTCATCGGACGTGTCCGTGTCGCCATCTATATACGAAGTGACACATTCAAAATATATAAGTCATTTGTCTTAATTATAAGACTGCGGCGAAATGAGCTGGATATTTTATGTCTTATAATTCAGACAACGGCGGTTAAAGGGTTAAAAGATATGGTAACACACTTCAGTGCCATTCTGATTTGTTTGCATGTTTCCTATATTGGATCGAAATTGATTTTGTTTTCCTAATGTAAGGGTACAGTGATTTTATTCGACAATAGTCCCAGCGACTAGCGAGGTTACAAGGATAAGTTATCCCCATATTATCCCTCATTTCAACTTTCTTCGATGAGAGAGACGCACTGAGAGATAAAAGACCGCTACGCTGCGAAAAGTGCGGGGCGTGCGCCGTTTTTAGAACGCTGTGATTAGTGCACGGTTGTGCGCCCCCTTGCCGGTATGTAGCCCCGTCGCTTGTTACCTTGCTAGAGCCGCTAATCTATTAAAGTGCCGTGGTTCGACCGTGGCCCTGAATTGTAAATAAATATATGTAAATAGCGTCGAATTAAGGAATAAATATCACGTATTATCACCGAGCTGGGGTCGCGACCGCAAAGACTGCTAGTTATCTGAATCTTGGGTTGTACAAGTAATGCACAATATTATAAGTTGTAAGTCGAAATTAAATCATGGATTAAATTATAGCATAATTATTGTTGTGCACGTTTTTAAACTGGATCAAGCTATCGTGTCAGATTTATATGTGGTTTATGCGAATCAAATTGTATTGTACATGTTTAATGAATTTAAATTATCAAAAGGTGAAGTGTCAGTGATCAAGGGAGTTTAATGAGTGTTAATGTGTGCTAATAGACAGACGGTTAATCTATAGAAATCCCTCTAAGATCTGGTAACTTACCAACCGTAAGTTTCAGACTGTTTCCACCAGAGCTCAATCAGCTAAGGGGTGTGCATGGAAAAAATTCACCAATGGAATCGCTTTATTTTGAAATGACCGCATTTCTATTGGTGGATTTTAAATCACTCTTGCTTTCCTGATATATAAACTAATAATTGAAGAGCATATTGGCACGATTTCACGTTTTTTTGTCGTATTGAAGGTAGGAAGAGAAGTTTGGGTTTAATTGTTTGTCTGTTAGCCACATAGCCATTGCATTTATCTGGCGTTAACTGTATCATAATATAATTTTACAATTTTACTGAAGATTTTCCCAGGAAAATGTGAGCATACTTGTACAGTATCGGAGAGGGCAGTGATAAGTTGGGTTAATTCGACATTAGCTAAGTGATATGGGTTATATCGCTTCGGTTTCGCGTGATACTCCCCAGCCACCATCACCGAAAGCAATCAAATGTTATAATTTACCAACGAGCGAAGCCTCTCCGTTTCAGCATGGGCAAAAATGCTTTCGCATTTCCGCGCGACGGATGTCCGTCGCATGTACAATTGTATTCTACAGGTCGCATTTCTCAACCGATTCTCGTGAATTTTTTTTGAGCGGGCTTTATAATTAAATGGATTTCTTTTGTCGATTCACATTTTTCGAAATTTTTCAAAATGGCTGAGATATGGGCGGGTTATTGCGATTACAAAAGTTATTTGCGGTGTTGGTTAACTGACCGTGACCTATGTCGATGTATGGGGATAAGAGTTGTCTAACGGCAAAGTTACGTTTGTCCCGAGGCCTACATGCCTATCATGATTCTAAAAATGCAAAAATGACCCACCCTATATTTGATTGCTTTTGGTGATGTTGGCGGTTCCACCATCACGCTTGCTTTCTCCTTACATTACTTTACGAAGTAGCCATTGATATGAAAGTGACTATGAAAGCGGAATTTCGTTGTCATAAGGACGAAATGCCTCACTTGGACCAAGTTCGGATAATCCTTTTGGCCACTGCCCACTCGGATAAAATGTATCATTCAAGTATGTCTTTTGAAAATCTGAATATTCTTACAATCATGTTACCTATAATACTCGGAAATAAATAACTGTTGTTAAGTAAACTGTTGTGAAAACGCGAGCGCCGTACGCGTCGCGTCGTGGCAAAAAAATTCGTAATACACCAGTTTCCGAATACCAGTTTCCCAAACCACCAGATTGAATGATAAAAAATAAAATAACATCCCATATTCTTTAACCTCCTGGGACCTCCGCTCCTCACCTGAGAAAAAAAAAATCTACTGCCAAATGCCAAACCGGCTTAACACGTGGTAATGGCTTATTAAGAAGATATCGAGAAACTACATGATTTTTTTCCTACTTTTCCGACATTAATCGATCTTATTAAATCGATTTTTTGAAGAAATGAAGAAAATATCAGTTATACCTCCAGGGTCCAGGAGGTTAACGGAATTGGTGTTTTGGGAGTGTGGTAAGAGGAACTTAGTGTATTGGATAGTATGGTCTGGTATTTTGGGAACCAGCGCGCGGAACGACGCCACACCGTGCTCATGCGTTTTCGCCCTAACATTCATCACAGCAGGCTCTCGAAAATAATGAACTTAGGTTAGAACTCTCTCTGCTGTATCATGGACACGGGAAAGAGAGGACTATAGATTTGAATTTAGTTTCGCAGATGCCCTACAGATGGGGGGGGGGTGTCACATGTCGACAGCGGCCCTAGCATGCCAGACACGGGGATAAGTTAAAATCGTTTATCTCTTTCGTCGCCACTAGTGTAAGAGAGACGCACTTAGAGATATGACAGTTTAACTTGCCCTTGTGTCAACCTTGCTAGAACCGCAGGGATCCTAATGAGACACTTGCTTTTCTGTCTTGATGGATATGAAAATATAACCCTTAAACTGTTTTGATTAAAGAGTGCCGAATAGATCACAAAGCAATAATTTGATTTGGTTATTACGACGTTAAACTTATTATAGCTTAATTAATCAAATACGAAAGGAAAATAATGGATAATGTGCGTAGCACTACTTAATAATGTTCTATACCAAAATAGATAATAAATTTTTTGGTTATTTTGTAATATGTATGTTTTAATCATTCCTATCCGAATCCTTAAAGATAAGCTTATGGCCGCATTGACAAACTCCATAGCACTTGACCGGAGATTAAATAGTTAAGTCTTCATTAACCAGTTGTCATACAGAAACGTGACTTTAAGACATTCGCTGTCGCACCTTTTCCCCAATTGGGCTTGTTGGGTTGTCTTGACAAATAATATAGACCTCGGTGGTGTCCAGCCAGGAGCCAGAAGACCATAGGAACTCCTCAACTAAACAAGATCGGCACGTCGTGTTTGGGCTCGTTGGATTTGTCTTGACAAGTACTATAGCCTGATGAAAATGCATTACTATAGTCATACTAAGCACAATCCCGTTAATCCGTTAATCGTTAATTACCGAAGTTAACATTTCGAGTAACTTATTAACTTTTAAGTTAACTTTAAAATGTGTTAACGGACTCATTAACTTCCGTTAAAACAATTAATGTCCGTTAATCGTTAACGTACCTACTATTTGCCAAAAGGACACAGGGGATCACACCGCCCCGCGAAAAATATGTTCTGACAAGTACGTTGTCGGGGCGGTCATCCCGTGCAGACCCTTTTTTTATAAATTTTTCATGTGCTGCCTAAACTTCCATAGGCCATATCAACATTTTTTTATAAGCAAACCCCCACAATGACAAATATAATGCAATTTATATCACGAGTTAACGATTAACGTTAACTTCCTATCCTATCCTAAGGGATATGCCTATCAGTACAATTTCGTGTAACAAGTCTCGTGGAAGGTTGTCAAACGCCAGCGCCATGGCTTACCCACACCCTATTGCTGATGTCTTAGTTCTGACGACATACATACATTAGTCTAATATTGCTTGATTCACAAGCTAGCGTATCATTGTGGTGTGGACAGTGTGGTCGGTGGTGCTGCAGTCTCACACCGCACGCTGCGGGAGGGAAATTTTTCAAATATAACAATGTCATGTAGTCATGGGTGTCATGGATGGTGGTTGACATGCGACTGAACCTGCGATGGTGTCAGATTCGCGGTCTGACACCTCAAAAGTAAGCATCGCGAAGATAGGCTAGTTTCCTGAAATATACTAATTATTCAATTGAACAAAAAATTACGAAGGTATAGTGCGTTGAAGTTCCGCGTGACGTCACAACTTAGTACACTTTTAACCATTAAGTGACGTCATTAGCCCCCACTCCCGAACTTTGATGCGCGTTATCTTTGTCAATTTTGATTGATTTGATAAAGCAAAAAATACGTGTTCAATATTTTTTGATAATCTAACTGACGGACTAATTAGAATTGCAATTTTTTTACCCAGGAAACATCCCTATTGCTTTGTGCAGTTCCTTACCATAGATTTCAATGTTTGAACCAAAACTTATTCCACCAGATCTGTCGAGCGTCCGCCTCCGGCGCTCCAAGCTGTTCAAGCGGCAAACCCGCGTGCAGCCCGACGAGCGAGGAGTGAGGAAGCAGGTTTCGGAGCCAGCGCCCTCCTCAGCCCTCCCCACGCTCAAGAAACACGAGTCCTACCCGCAGTACCAGGGCGCCACGGTAACTGTAGTTACGGTAGCTATTGATGTGCGACATCTATCCTCTCGCTTTCCTGCAATCTGTGGGAGTGATTTCGTGAAAAGGGACGGAAGTGTGTAACAGGAAGCCGGGGAAGCGCGCGCTATTTGATTTGACCAATGAGCGCGCGCGGAGATTTCAGATGTTACACATCATATGCGACTGCTGTAAGGCTTGTTTCATATTTTTAACGGACTTCAATAATTCCTCATGGATCCCATTATCAGATCCTGCAAATTTTTCTATTTCTAAAAAAGAATTAACGAAATCGGTTAACATAGTCTCATACTCTTCAATAGATATAATATTTATTTGCCTGACACGTTCCTAGCACGGTCATGGTGTGATACGGTCTAATGGGCAGAGTCCTTTAATCTATACTATTTATCAACCAGTTAGTATTAAACTTGCTTAACTATCCTAACAATAAGGATCGCCTTTGAGGGTATATCCCAGGATTTCCATAGTTCTAGTTGGTCATATGTCACAATCGGTACATCTGTTAATGATCCCAATAGGTCCATATGGAACTACATACTAAGTTTTACGCCTGATTCTGGCAAAAAAACGTGAGTTCTATAATGAATATTGGGTTGGTGGGCGTGCTTACCCCGGCCACGATTTATTATTGTAAAACACATCTGCTACCAAATGTTACAGACACGATCAATTGTGTAAGAATATAAAATCTGCAGGAAGACAATAGGGGTGTTTCCTGGGTAAAAAAAAATAGTAATTCTAATTAGTCCGTGAGTTAGATTGTCAAAAAATATTGAACATGTATTTTTTGCTTTATCAAATCAATCAAAATTGACAAAGATAACGCGCATCAAAGTTCGAAAGTGGGGGCTCAAGACGTCACTTATGGTAAAAAATGTAGAAAGTTTTGACGTCACGCACTATATCTTCGTCATTTTTTGTTTAATGGACAAAAGAAAAAATATGTGTTTAATATTTTTTATAATGTAAATGATGGTCTAATTCGGTACAGAGATACTTAGGTATAGAAAAGACGTTACATTTGAATATGTACCAGGAGTTCCATATGCTACTACTGGGATATTTTCTTTAAAATGAATATCCCACTAGTTCCATATGGGCCTGAAAAATATGGAACTTCTAGCATATACCCGCCTTTGAGAACTAGGATTTTGTTCTTCGCACACGTCGATGTGGGGTTCCAAACTGTAATGTCGTGTTTAGAATCGCACGCGCAACGTGGACGAGCTGCTGATCCGCGCGGTGACACACGCCGACAAGCAGCCCGGCGCGTCCGCGTCGACCGACGAGCCGCAGCCGCGGGCGAGCCACACTCCCGCCGTCAGGTAAACATCTTTTTTAGGGTTCCGTAGCCAAATGGCAAAAAACCGAACCCTTAAAGATTCGTCATGTCTGTCTGTCTGTACGTCCGTATGTCACAGCCACTTTTTTCCGAAACTATGAGAACTATGCTGTTGAAACTTGGTAAGTAGATTTTCACACAAAAATAGAAAAAAAAAAACAATACATTTTTGGAGTTCCCCATACTTAGAACGGAAACTTAAATTTATTTTTTCATTAAACCCATACGTGTGGGATATCTATGGATAGGTCTACAAAAATGATATTGAGGTTTCCAATATAATTTTTTTCTTAACTGAATAGTTTGCGCGAGAGACACTTCCAAAGTGGTAAAATGTGTGTAACTTCGAAAATAAGAGAATGATAAAACTAAAAAAAAATATACGATGTACATTACCATGTAAACTTCCACCGAAAATTGGTTCGAACGAGATCTAGTAAGTAGTTTATTTTAATACGTCATAGATCACGGAACCCTTCATGAGCGAGTCCAACTCGCACTTGGCCGCTTTTTAATATAAAGAGCAAACGAGCAGGCGAGTTACCTGATGGTAAGCAATCACCGCCGCCCATGGACACCCGCAACACCAGGGGAATCACGGATGCGTTGCCGGCACTTTGAGAAAGGAGTAGGCTGACAAACAGGCAGACGGCCCACCTGATGGAGAGTGGTCACCGCCGCATATGGACATCTGCAACACCAGAGGTGCTGCCAATGCGTTGTCAGTCTAGGGAGGATGGGGAATGGGCATAGGATGGGGATGAGGGAATAGGCCTCCGGATCTCCGACACTAACACCCATAGCTGGGCACGAGAACGTTAATCCGTTAATCACATATTCACATGTAAACGGGAAATCGCGTAACTTAAAAATGTTATTTACCTCGATGTTTCGACCGTATTGCAACGAGACGGGCGTAGACATCATTGTTGACTTATATGTGTACTAATTTGAAAAAAGGATACCTCACCGAGTTTCTTGCCGGCTCTTCTCAGTAGAGGATTTTTTTTCCGAACCGGTGGTAGATTCATTCCTTGTCATAAGAGCTGTAAAAGCCTAAATTGAATAAAGATAGTTTGACATTGACTTTAACGGCCGTGGTCACGAGAAGACTGAAGTGGCGGGTATCAGCACCTTCGAGTCGCACGAGTATTTCGAACTACCCGCACTTGATCTTGTTTTTCTGGATTCGGAATATAAGGCCGGCACACTATATTTTCAAAGCCACGTCAAATATAAAAGTTGTAATTGTCACTTACACGTGAAATTTAATGTCTAACAAGTAACACGAATTTCAACCTTACGTCAAATTTATTTACGACTCTTTTACCCTGTACGCCCCGATGGATATATCCGTCGTTGGCGATGAAAAGGTTAAAGAGAGTAATTTATTAAATATGGACTCTAGTTATATCGAGGTTTTTTTTTTAATGCATATATGAATATCCTTGGATTAATAAATTTGTGATACGTACAAACTTCAATTTATTCTTATAACAACTATAAACAACCGACATCTGACTTTTTATTTCTTGTGAATAAAATTGTATACCTCGTTATTTTTCCTTACCGACATTAGTCACCTAAATCATTGACTTGAGTTATTTTTAATACAATTATTTTTATGGATTTCGAGTCGGAACTAAATTAAACTATTAAAATGTTAGTACACAATTGCCACCGTCAAATCGAACTTTGATCATCATTTTTAACCTCTTCAACAGCACGTCAAATACAAAAGTTTCCACCCGCACGCTAAGCACGTGTAACAAGTTACACGAATGTCAACCTTACGTCAAATTAATGTAGGATTATTTTACCCTGTACGCCCTGACGGATATATCCGTCGCTGGCGGTGAACCTGTACAGATATATCCGTCATTGGCGGTCAAAAGGTTAAAAACCTGTCCTTTCCAGATCCGGGCCGCCGTTAAGCTGCAATTTCTGCTGGAACACGGTAGACGAGTGCGGGCGTATCCTGAGGCGGAAGACTCAGTACCACTGTCCAGAATGCCGGACCAATCTGTGCATAGTGCCCTGTTTTCATGAATACCACGAGGGGTCCGACGTGGCCACGAGCGCCAGGTGAAGCGACACGGGGTGTTTTCGGACTTGAATTTATTTAGGAGCCCCGGAAATCTCTGACAGACTGTGAAATTTGCGGGTTTATATAGTGGTTGGCGGATACCAGGTTGGTTTTTTTTATATATAAAAGTCGAGCATGCAAGTCTGTTTGATTCGTGACCAAAAGATGCCAATAACCCTTGAGGAGTTGCCGTGTTTTAAGGGAAATAAACTCTTGAAGTTGTCTATATCAAAATGTCTAACTATTGTATTCAGAGTTCATTGTCTTTGTTTACGCTGCGAAGTTGTAGGAATCTCCGCGGTTTTTAACAAAATTGGGCAGTTGAGTTTCCAATGATATTTCAATATTGTATAGTTCCATTGTGAGTTCTGTTCTTCATACAAATAGAGTTCAATTAGTTCTGTCAGTGGAACTACAAATAGAACTAGTGGGAACGAATCTTGAGATAAAGCTTGTTCACGAAGAAAGCCATGCAATGCAGAATCCATCTCCGCAATATGATAATATGAGTATGCCTATTTATTTATCCGTTTTTAAAATGATAATCGTTTACCAATCTAAAGAAACTAATTTAAAAAAACCGGTCAAGTGTGAGTCGGTCTCAACCAATCAATAATAGACTTTATATTAATATTATAAGAATTTTGACAGTTGCAATTAAGTTGGCAGATTGTTAAGCTGCAGCGGTGATTTTATGGTTTGATTTCAATATATTTTTCACATTTCTATAACAGTACACCATCAAATTGCCAAATTTGATAGCTGAAACTTTAGCCGTTTTATTGGTTTCAAATCAGTACATTTTTAGGGTATCAATGTATTTTAAACTTTTTGATATTTTTATTATAACCAGAAATATTATTTAAAAAATGGTCATGAACCGAATTCTAACGGTGCGTCTGCGCGTAATTCCTATTGGTAGCATTTTTCACTGCCTACATTTCTCCGTGAACAAGCTTCGTTCTTCGCAAAAATCTTGACGTCTATTTATACGTGTCACGTCAATTCCGTGTACGAATGTGACGGTCTAACTTTTTTAACCTAGAAACGAAATGATTTTAACGAGATATCGGTCGGTTATAACTTATAACAATCCTTAATTTTACTTAAATTTGCGGTATAACTTTTTTAACCTAGAACAATTTATTTACAATTTATAATATATTATTTAAGAGTCATTCAGTGACTTAACTGAATGATTTGTTGAACTTGTAAAAATAAGTTATGTCGTTACCGCCACGCGGTTTTTGTAGTACTACGTTTTTTATGACAATATGTTACGAAATGTATATGTTGCGTGTGATCATTTTGATATATTTGAATTGTACATAATAATAAAATTATCGATCTTCAGTCAGTTCTTTGAAAGAACTCTTGCTGTCTCGAATAACTAAATATATCGTAGTTCGATATTCGACATAAGCTATTTTGATATATAAATGTTCTGCAGTAATACTTTTATATTTTAAACATTTCTTAGTGCCATGGAAAATATACGCGGTAATATAAAAAACGCCTTATATTACATAAAATAAATTTGATTATTTTGCAATTACGTGATAGGCTAGTTTCCTGAAAAGTTCTATTTAGTCCGTCATTTGCATTATCAAAAAAAGATTGAAAAAGTTTTTTTTTGTCAACTATACAAAAAATTACGAAGATATAGTGCGTTTTTCCGCGTGACGTCACGCCTTGGTACACTTTTTACCATAAAGTGACGTCATTAGCCGACTCCACTCCCGAACTTAGATGCGCGTTATCTTTGTCAATTTTCATAGATTTGTTCAAGCAAAAAAAAAATACGTGTTCAATATTTTTTGATAATCTAACTGACAGACTAACTATATATTTTTTACCCAGGAAACACCCGTATTGTTTTGCATTTTTTATCGCTGAAGAAAAAGGAGCTGTTATAATTTTGCAAGTAAGAGCGTTTTCACATTATTCGATACGATATCGGTGTCGGATGTTCGAATATATAATAATAATAATAATAATAAAACTTTATTGTGCACAAATTCAGAGCAAGTACAAAGATACATAAGCATATAAATTTTCCGTAGCTTAAGAACTAGTCGACAATTGTGTACTTAAAACAATCCGGGTGCGGTTCAGTGGCGAAGCGTCAAACATTTCTAAGGGAAGCCGGAAGAATTAGAACCGTGTGTGCCGGTCTGACATTTAGTTTGAGTAACATGGACTTCACTGACAGCTAGCCGTAGCTTTCTAGCTCGGTAAAGCCGTCAGGAATCGGCTTGTAGGCAGGCTGCGCCACTGGTGCGGTTACACTGGCCCCTACACTAGGCGCTGGCGCTGTGTGTGTGTGTGTGTGTGTGTGTGTGTGTGTGTGTCTGTGTGTGTGTGTGTGTGTGTCTGTGTGTGTGTGTGTGTGTTTGTTTATGTATTTGTTGTGTCAGTGAATCTGTGTGTGTGCGTCCGTTTGAATTTTAGGATAAGTTTACTTAGTCCATATTACACATACAAGCAAAGATCTTAAAAGAAGGATATGCCTATCAGTACGATTTCGTGTAACGTCTCATAGAAGGTTGTCAAACGCCAGCGCCATGGCTTACCCACACCCTACTGCTGATGTCTTAGTTCTTACGACATACATATAAAAGTCTAATAGAGCTCGATTCACACGCTATCATAATCATTGTGCGCGGTGAGGTCGGTGGTGCTGTCTCAAAGATTGTGTAATTGTACTAAATACTTAATTATAATAGTGTCACTTAAACGGGTGTCGAGGACCGTGGTTGCCGTGCGACTGAACGTGCGATGGTGTCAGATTCGCGTTCTGACACCTCTAAAGAAAGCATATTGCAATGCATACAAGCATTATCGTCCGATAGCTCACAGGAGTCCGACAGGGCCGCCAACATATCGGTGTCGGGTCTGATATCCGATTGGAACAGACAATGTGAAAAGCAAGTTCATATATCATACATTTTACTTGCCCCGATATCGTATAAATTATGTGTAAACGCTCTAAGGGGGGTTATATACAGTATGTAACACGGCGAAAGGCAAATATTTTAACCCGTCAAAGTTTGGATGAGAAGAAAGGTTATGGTACTCTTAATAACATCAGAATATTTTTAATAATAAACCTATAAAAAACATAATAATTAAATTATTAATGCTGGTAACATACTGTTTTTCTATCATGAAGATGTCAAATTGATAGAATCGTGTGATTTTCATTATTATTGTTTACTTATTTTTTTTATTTATTGCCAATACCGTCTTCACCTGGGGCACATGGGGCCCGTGCCCAGGGCCTCCATTCTCAGGGAGCCCCGAAGGACCGATAATTTCTCACACACATTAATTTAATTCGCTTTTTTTACTTTCCAAAAGGGCCCCTAATTCTTGTGTGCCCAAGGGCTCCAGCCTAGATTAAGACGGCCCTGGTTATTACCTACCTATGCAGAGAAAACAAAATTAACATTTTAGGCATCAAGATAATGGATGTCAGTGCTGATAGTTATTATTCACGTGTTTGAAACTCTAAATCGTATAAAATGCGTTATTTAAATAACTTACACAATTGCTTAAATCGCGTTAACGTAATTAGTTACACCACGGTCATAGTTGGAGACGGGATAGGGTTTGTGGAATGGTGGAATTTATAATTTTTTTCTGTGTTTAGAGGCCACATATGCTAAGGTTGCGACGTTTGGCGATCTAGATTTCAATACTGACAGGGACTACGTGATAGTTCTTTGAACATATTAAACTTGAACATTTGTTCTGGAAATGCTTAAACGTGAAAACACGATTAGTAATAAAAACCTCGATACTTTTATTTTTCAAACATAACGCTTTTTTAACATATTTTTGGATGAATCTTCGAAACCCTATGGTCTTTAACGATGATTTTTGGTTAAATAGTTGAGTAACAACAACTTCTCAATTCACTAAAAAGGATTTTTTAATAGATGTTATGGTTCTCTAATAAACAGCAAAAAACTCAGATTTTCATGAACGCGTGCGCGCGCGGTGGTTGTAACAGCCACGGCTGAGAGCGAGCTATTTTAAAATGAAACCCAACGTCATAGAGTTCAGTTCTGATTGATGCAAAATGAGGTGCTTATTCTAGTCACATGTGGGCTCTTAAAACTAGAGGTAATTTATGAATTTTGTAAAATGATAAAAACAAAATGAACGCATGAATACTAGCAAACAGTGTGCTACTGTGCTCGGCTCAACGTAGCCAGCAAAGGGTTTAAAGGTTTGCTGTTCGTCGTGTTACATACTTTATTGTATTTTTTTTTATTGAGGTATCATTTTATACATATTATTTGAATACCTTGCAAGCTGAAGCTCCTGTTTGAAATTATCACCTAACTAATTAATTTATTATGTAATTTAAGTTTATTTATTTTGTCGTTGTTGAAAATTTTACTTTCTATATCTACATGTGCTCTAAATATATCATATTTATTCCATAAATTATGTATCAAATGACAATAAAAAAGTGGTTTTACTATTGAACATTTTAAAGGAATTACATTATGCATATGCATAGACCAGGTATTCTATAGACAGCGCTTAGCCTAACTTGTACTACAAATAAAGGTGCCAAATTTGGAGCGCGGGGTTTTTAGAGCGCTGTAGTGCGTTCGAGGTTATGCGCTCCCCGCTGCTTATAGCTTGTTGCCTCTAATGCTGGCAGCTGTCGCCCGGCTTTGCGGAGTCTAGTGGAAACGTGGTCTGTGTGCATGTCAAATACATTTGTTTAACAAATATCCCTTCGTTGTATATTGTAATAAAGGAACTGCCGTTTACGCATTGAAAATGTAACACTCGTTATATATGTCGCGGCTTGATGCTGAGGAGGCGTATCTGCAATATTACTTCCATGGTCAAAGGTCGTATCTGCAATAGTCCGTAGCATTAGAGGTATTCCCATTTGTCCCCTGTGGACTAGTAGGTTTAATTCCCACTATTCCTCGGCGAGGACAGCTGGGATAACAATCCCAATTCCCCGCATAACTATTTTAGTGGGGACTAATGGGAATCTTTGTTTCCCAATTGGCCCCTGCTCATTTGAGACTAATTAAAGTCTGTTTATTTAGGATTAAAGTACAAAAAAGGCGTTTATGTAGAAACAACGTTTATTTGAATAAATCTCTCTTATGTAATGATTTTCAAACTGTTTTAAAATCAATAATAACACAAAATAAAGATCAACAAAAGGATATATTGACATTAGCACATTCTGTGCCGACAAACGCTACTCGCTACGCGCGTAGCGGCATTTTTCCAAATGCGCTACGAACGGTGAACGCAACTATCGGGTTCTCGGCACTGAATGTGTTAATTGCCCCCTTAGCCACTTGAAAGTTACAGAATACCATAAGCTACAGTATCAAATAAGGAGGGGACTAATTTTACTAATTATTTTAGTCGGGATTAATGGTAATCATTTACCACCGGTGGGACAAAAGGGGAATACCCCTAGAACTGCTGTTACGATTTCTTTGGAAGTAATATAGTGCATACGACTCTTTACCATGAGGGCCACGATATAAATGAATTTTTACTAAACATATACATTATTTTGTATCTTTATATCATGTATATACAGCATTATTATTAGTGTTGAGTACAGCACACGGTTAAACATATCAAAACTATGTTGTTTTATAATAAAATGTAAATAATTGTAAACATCTAAATGAGTTACTTGTTATGAATGAGATAATATATAAAAAGTACATATACGAACAATATGATTGATTGTTGGTTGTACATTTGTACGTCAGTGATTGAATTGCAATAATTAACTGTATATTTATCAATTTATGAGATGTATCGCCAATGTGGTGGCACAAAACATGAACTTTATTTTAAGCACGTCTAGGTTGTGATTGCTTCAGCAGCCGTGAGGGAGATAGGAGTTTGAGAAAATGTACAGTACAGTCACTAAGTTTTACGACCTTAAAGTAAATGATTTAGGAACCATTTTTCAATGAACAATAACTTCGATTAACTTTGCGTTCAGCCTTATTTGTGGATTCTATCCTCACCGCTGCTCAATTACGTGACAAAATTGGTATCGCTTTGGCTCGAAAAGTAAACCAAATAGACCCTTATTTACATTGATGACTAAATTGGTTTACGTTTCGAGCCAAACCGATACCAATTGTGTAACGTAATTGAGCTGCTGGTGGAGTGGGATGACGGGCGAGTTCAAACTGGTATAAACCGGTTTTCTATCCACGTGAGTGTTCGTCGACAGGCGAAGAGTTTCGGGCTTTAAAATCACATGGGCCTATTCCACAAACCAAATATCCTAAATACACCGCTAAGCCTAAATTTTACTAGCAAATAAAGCTGCCAGGTTTACGGGGCGCAAGCTGTGCGTTGAAGGTTATGCGCTGCCCGCGCCTGCTTTTAGCCCCGTCGCTTATGGCTTTTTGACAGCGGGGGTCGCGTAGCTATGCGGAATCTATTGGATAATGATCTGTGCTCTATTCCGATCGTCACTAAAAATGCGTATTTCAAAATCATTTGTTGGAACAAAAAGCTTGACTCTATTGCAGCAAGGTCGAGATTGCTACACGTTGATTTCTAGATACGACCTATATACAATTATAAATTCAGTTAAAATGAGCGCAATGGATGGAATCTTTAATATTTTGTATACTACATCTATATGTAAAGAAAAATTAAAATTGTTAATGTAGCTAATGTATTTTTTTCCGCTTGATATAATTAATTCTCCCTTCGTTGCATATAAGTGTGCACGAGAACTGCGGCCCTAACATGAATGACACAAAGATAAGATAGACCGTCTTATCTCTAAGTGCGTCTCTCTCACACTAGTGCCGACGAAAGAGATAGTCATAGAGATAAACGGGTTTAATTTATCTTTGTGTCGTTCATGTTAGAGCTTCTGTGCGTGGAATGTGATCGGGCCTGTGCCTCAGATCTCTCACTGAGTTTGCCCTTCTCACTGTTTTTGAATAAGTGCCTCAATTTCCTCACAAGATTATAAAATTGAATGAAATACGGAGCGATTTAGATAAGTCGCTTACGTCATCAGTCATTGACGTTACCCCTCGCTTTGTCACCACAGACCAAATATCCTAAAGACACCGCTGTTAGCATGGACCAATGATACAAATGGACTGTCAACCTCCATACATTCGAGCGTACGCCGGAAAAGCTAGCTTCCCAGGCTAATACTAGATGGCGATACAAAAAAATGGATCGTAGTTCGGATGCTTGTCACTAGATGACGCTACAAGAGTTAGCCTGGGAGATAATCAAATTAAATTAAAATCATTTTTGTCTTCAAACCGTCGTTGATTCGGCTTTTTCACGTTTTTCGTAAAAAACTAGCAGTTTTTCGGAAGAAACCATAGTTGTTTGAACGAATTACGGCCTAAATTTAAGAAATCGTCAATAGATGGCGGGTCAAAGCTCCGATGTACGCTCAAATGTAAAGAGGTTGACAGTCTTCCATTCATCCATGCTTTTAGGTACTAGCAAATGAAGCTGTCAAACTTGCGGGGTGCGCGGGGTTTATAGAGCGCTGTGATTGGTGCGTTCGAGGTTATGCGCTCGCGCCTCCCTGGAGCCCGCTTATGGCTTTTTGCCTCCAAGGGGCTCGTAAACGGACCAGTTTTTCGGCAATTTATTGATACAATTCGGGTTATACTCAAAAGTTTACCTTCAAACTTTTTGTCCCCATTAGTGATGTAATATGTAATCTTTTCAGGGATAGCCCGAATTGCAGCAATAAATTGCCGAAAAACTAACCCGCTTACGAGCCCCTTAGTGCTGTCAGCGGGGGGCCCGGCTATGCGAAGTCTAATGGATATATGGTCTGTCTGTATGTCAGAGCTCTGGTGAAAATCCTCAACCCTCGCTGCACCATCGACGATATAAAAAAACTACAAAATAAGAATATGAACAACAAAGTGAAATTTACCATTTTTTTAATAAACAATAACAAAAAAACTCTATAAAAAATATATAAAACGTATGAAACATGCCCAAATCTGGCGTCAGAAGAAACGAAGTCACTTTCAAGATGTCACTATTTCGTTAAAAAAAAGCTTTGTATCTCGAATTTAATCTTCAGTAAGCTTCAGTTGTAAATAGTTTTCTAGTTACCGATTTATGAGATACTTACGTACTTTTTAGGTAGCGACGATGTGTCAAAAAAATGTAGTTAAGTAGGTACGTGACTCCATCTTTTCTGACGCGAGAATTGGA
Source organism: Tortricodes alternella (assembly GCA_947859335.1). Classification (NCBI taxonomy): domain Eukaryota; kingdom Metazoa; phylum Arthropoda; class Insecta; order Lepidoptera; family Tortricidae; genus Tortricodes; species Tortricodes alternella. Next base: position 2,454,209 of record OX401970.1, read on the forward strand.
TAAACTCCTGACCAACTTTAACGTAGTTTCTTTTTTTTCGGCAGCGAACAGTCGGGGTTGCTCAGTGAGGCACAGTATTGGTTAGGTTTCGAAACTGACCTGGTGTTTAAAAGATATAGGTTATGAAAGAATTTTTTTAATGATGTAAAATGTGTCACCAGCGCCACAACGATCTAGACGTGACAAAAATCACAATGTAATTTAACCTTTTCATCTCCATGTCAAATACAAAAGTTTTCACTCACACGCCAAGCATGTCCAAGAACGAACACGAATTTCAACCTTACGTCCAACTTATATAGGCCCTTTTTATCATGTATGCTTTGACGGATGTATCCGTCGTTGGCGTTGAACCAGTGGTGCGGATATATCCGTCATTGGCGTTGAAAAGGTTAATTAATTTTAAGCTGTAAAGGCTGTCGCACACATCTCGACACCTGATCAACATCGCCTCAATTCGGACCGTTTAGTATACACGTACCCTTACCATGAGTTTATGCAAACCGTTCTCGCTATAGAAATCTATTGGAAATACTGCGTGGTGACTACCTAGCTGACTCCTAGCCGTCAACCAGACGTCACCCAGCCGTAAGCGCGGTGTCACCTCGGAGGTGCTGAGTGCATCGTTTATACGTGCCTGCGCTGCGCTGCGTTCGTTTGACGCCTGCGGCCCTAACATGCATGCCACAAAGATAAATTAAACCCGTTTATCTATATGACTATCTCTTTCGTCTGCACTAGTGTGAGCGAGATGCACTTAGAGATAAGACGGTCTTTCTTATCTTTGTGTCATGCATGTATAGGTCCGCTGGTTGATGACGAGTTGATAAGGCGGTACCGAGCTGGTATGTGAGCGATCACTGCCTGAACACCCCAATCGATTGTGTAATTTTCTAATCTGGGACCGTAAAAGTTAACGTTATCTTATACAGGATGGGCATAAGTTTTCGCAAACAGCAAGCAAGATTTTATTCTAAAGTATTAAATTGTGCGGTACAAACGATGACGGGAAATTAAACGCCATTTTGTACATTTTTGACTACGATGAACCGTTTCACAGAAAAGCAACGTGCTTTGTATTAAACACTTTTCAAAAAAACCAATCTTACGCTACACTTATGTGATGCCTTTTCAGTATTGAATATGGATTACGCCGTATACGTTAACTGGTCCCGGCATTCATTGAATCAAACTTCTGGTCAATAAGTTTAAAGAAACTGGGTCAACAACGAATATTAAGTATGCTGATACTATGGCCCTAACAAGGTTGACACAAGGATAAGTTGAACCGTCTTATCTCTAAGTGCGTCTCTCTCACACTAGTGCCGACGGAGGATAGTCCGAGAGATAAACGGGTTTGACTTATCCCCGTGTCTGGCATGCTAGAGCCGCAGGGCGGTTACGTACCAGAAGTGTTGATTATCAGCAACTTTACATACAATTGCGTAATCGGTCGCAGGAGTGCCAGCAACAAGATGGAGCTAATTTAGATGAGTGTTTTTACAAATTAAAAGTTTATTTTATACTAATTACTTATAACAAATACTTAATAAAATTGCATTTGTAGTTTTGCCTTTATCATGTTTCTAAAAGTGCAAAAACTTATGGGCCACCCTGTACATATTAAAAAGACATGTCCTAACTGACGATCCTCGTATAGTCGAAACTACTGAAACTTTTGTGTAGTAGACACTTGCTAAGAAACGATTTTTAGAAAATCAACCCCATAGGGGGTGAAATGTTGTGTCATATTTATATTAACATTATATAGTAAACTACCAAACAAATAATTAGACACGTTGTTTACCGATTGTCAAAAACTAACCCCTTGAGGATGGATTGGGGGTTGTAAGTTTGTGTGGGAAATACCGCGGATGAGGCTGTGGCCGAACCGCTACTATATATATATGTGTATATTGTCCTGTAACATAAGGTATTATGGAAACGATGGAAATGAGCTTTGCAGTTGATTTGAAGAAAGATTGCCCACGACAACGCATCCGGGTGTACCTACTTCCGAAAAGCGCATACCGCCGATCGATCTGAAATTTGGTGTAATGACGTATTTCGACCTCCTAATTACGAATGTTATAACGAAAATTGGCGCAAACGCCATTTTGAATATGAAAAACACGAACGAAAAGAGTTTTTTTTTTTCTATTTTCATATTCAAAATTTTTGTATGAATTAAGTAGTTACTTATAATGGCTGGAAACAGATCGTATCATCTAAAGTCTGTTCGCTGAGGATTGATAAAAAAAATCAGGGATTCTTAACTCATTACAAATAAAGGCCCGCTAATAATTTATACCGATGATAATAAAAAATTAAAGGGTTTTTTTCATACAATATTATTATTAATACTTGAAAAACCCACGGCTTTACTCACGATTTATTGTCAGAAATAGTCCGACATGTTTCGAACTCGATTGGAGTCCTTCTTCAGGGTTTGAGTGCGGTCCCGGTCAGATCAAACTCAAATCCTGAAGAAGGACTCCAATCGAGTTCGAAACATGTCGGACTATTTCTGACAATAAATCGTGAGTAAAGCCGTGTGTTTTTCAAGTATTCATAATGTCTCACGAAAGTTTTAATTTGACTATAATATTATTATTGGATAGCATTTATATAATATGTCCCATTGCTGGCATATCATCGGACGACGACCGTGACGAAATCTCATAGTCGAAGGAAGAAACAGAGTCGGTGACGTGACGTGTATTATAAAACGTTCAATTGCTTCGTCTAAAACAACACACGAACACCCAAACGACAAAGACAAAGACAAAGACATTTATTGCAAGAACACAGTATTCGGAAGGCAGTGAAAAACGACACACTCGAAGCGTATTCAAGAACAGAATGGCAATATATCGCGCTCGCTTGATAACAACTGTGTCCCTCGTACCACGAAACACAGCGCGCGCGGCGATAAGCGACGCCCGTCATACAGTTTGCGATAGGTAAGCGACAGTCGCTATTTCGAGACGATATCATGATATTTATCAACTCTCGGCGAACAGACTTTAGTGGGTGTTGCCTGAGAGTAATAAATACAAATATTTTTTATTTGCATGTTACGGTTACGCTCATGGTACCTATGATACATTGTGGTGGGCAGAGTACATGTATTTCAGAACTAACTTTTTAATCCAGCTGGCGGAATGTAAAATGGCGCCTCCCATATGCATGGAAATCCTCGCCAAGATGGTGAGGAAAACGATGAAGTTCGCTATAAAGAAACACAGCAACACAAGTATATCCTTCAAAGTGTCAGATAAGGTGCTGTGGCAGCCGCTGAAGCGTCGGTACGGACAATACCTAAAGGACAAAAATGTACACACTTACACGCGCAACCGTGTTTTTAGATCCGTATCCGTGTTCATGTAATCCGGACACGGATACCATAAACACGGATACAACCGGGAGCCCTAGTCTAGAGTTACACAGTTAATATACCTTTAAAGGGGTCCTGCACTTTCGGCGAAATATTTTTCGCCAAATTTCACTTCCCAAAAAACTTATCGCAGTAGTTTCATTTCCCAAACAAATCGTTAGCACATTAACATTTCGCATTTTATTCATTTTGCATCATTTTACTTTTCAAGTTTTATTAAGACAAACTTTTAATAAGCAAACTCTTTATTTTGGCTAATATTAGATTCCAATAAAATTTTTGTTCAAATTGTCACTTTGCACACTCAGCTTATAGCATACCTAGTAGTAAGTCTACAAGACTATAATAGCTCAGGTGGGAAATCGGGCGGTCCGGAAACCAGAAGACCCCGGTTCGAGTCCAGGTGATTATATTTTTCCCTTATTTTTTTCAAATTACCTTCTTCTCTGAGAAAATCTATTATAGTAATTCGTATCTAAATATACTTTCCAAAAAAAAACGATTTACCAAAAAAAAACCCAGGTGCCCAGCTATGGCACTAAATAACTTTGCGTCTGTGAAGTAAGCTACTAGAAACGTCGCAGTAAATGGATCGACGGGCGCAGCGGGAGGGATCGCGCGGTACGGCCTGCGCCTCTATTCGGGAACGCTAAGTTTTATTGTAGCGACTCCCGAGCGATATTCTCATCCTACTCTTCCGCACCATGCGTAACGTGTAAGAGCGGGACGCAAATCTCGCTCGCGAGTCGCTACAATATCACATATCAACGCATTTAGGGTGCTGCTGCGGCTGCCTCACTTTTCCGCATAGGGATGTTCGCGGAGGCGCGCGTAATCTGCTTTGACGCCATCATGCGCAAGAGGTGTGCATCCCTGATGCGCCGACCGAGGGCAGAGAGACTTCACTGACCGTTCATACGGATTAGATGTCGACTCATGATCGTGGAGTACCAAATTCGAAACTCAGCGTTTGCCATGTACCAATGAATGTTTCTAACTTATGTACATCATTACCTACCTGCGAACTGCGGTAACCAATGCTCATATAGTGAGAGAAAACATCGCGAGGAAACCAGAGCGTCTATTCGGGAACGTCTAAGTGATACTGCAGCGACCCGTGAGTGGGATTCGCATCTCGCTCTTACGCATTAAGCGTCGTGCGGAAGAGTGGGATGAGAAATCTCGCTCACAAGTCGCTACAACATCACTAAGCGTTCCCGAATAGAGGCCCTGAACATTTAAGTACCTAACTGAATTGGTAACCATGATCCAATTAATCTGGACCCTGTCTCAAGGGTCACGGAGGTGAGACGGTGGTCAGTCCACAGTTATAACCCGGCCTGCCTAATCTGAGATCATAGTCAAAGCGTACCCCGATTTGGAAAGGGGAAAAGTGCTAGGAATACATAATTTAGTTTGACTAAGGAACCCTAAAAATCAGTAAGAGGTTCGATTATACCACTTGAAGCCTGAATGGAACTCCGCTATTGTTTTGTCCGACTGTATATTTTTTAAAGTAGACATGTTCATGTCTACTTTAAATATTCATTATATAGTTAATACTTTCCACGAACAAGTTTCCTCCTCTGCTGCACTGGGAATGAAGAAATAGCATAGAATACGTGCAGATGCTTATCATCCTGGCATGTCGTAATAGTCGACTAAGGGACTGGTCCTCTCCAACATGGTTGACTATCTGTATGGGCGATGGGCTGATCACCTGTCACCATACAGTTCATCATACCATCTTAGGACGAATTAATCGAACGTGGCCACAAGTAGTCTTGTGGCTCTGCCCACCCCATTAGGGATTTCGGGCGTGATGCTATGTATGTGTATGTTAGGCTGAACGTGTTCTGTTGGATTGACCTAGTATTTTTCAATAGTTTGTTTACTTTTGACGCATACTCATTCCGAGTGCTCATTTCCCTCGAGAAGAATAAGTTTCCCTTGGCCAGGGCTCACGTAATCAAGTTATTTTATTTCACAACAATAAAAAAGCATACCTCAAATTGTACGCAGCACATGTCTCATAGAAGTTCTCAATAGCTCTGGTCAGCAAGCGTTTTGCGGGAGGTCGGTGTCGCAGGCAGTCGGCCTTCATGGTTATCGGCGCCGACCCTCGCCACGGCATCTCGCGAAGTACCTCGCACGAGCATGAAATTAAACGGTCGCCGGTACAGTTGCAAGCCATGATTTGCTAATTCTTTCAGTTTAAAATACACGGTTTATAGAGAATTATTGAGTACCTTCAATTTTGATCCCGAAATACCACTGGAAATAATGTAAACATGTTTTACTTGTCAAAGTCACGTTAGGCTGCACGTTAGAATGAGTTGAGCTTGTTACTCTATTCTTATAATGCAGGCCGAATTTTTTTTTGAACTTGTCAAGAATAAAGAAAATGGCAGTTTGCCGTCAAAATGTATTTTTTTTATAAATTAATGGTTTTAATAAATAATATAAAAATGTAAAACGAAAGAAATGTAAAAGAAAAAGTGCCGCAAACACCGCTTGTGACGAAGCGAGGTATATTGTATCGTTGCGAGTGGTGAACGTACCTTCGAAACCAGACATTTCTTAAGGACGTCATGAGAAGCGTATTCAATATTCTGGAAACGTAATTAACGTAGTAAGTATACGCACAGGGATCTGGGATGGTTTTCCAGTTAACATTTTGATCACCCCGGCTGTAGCCGACAGCAGATTTCCGTGCCCCTGACGCCACGATATGCCGTTTTGCATACATTTGCGTCGGCTACAGCCGTCGTCGAGCGCTCGTGGCACTCTTTTTCGCCGTTAGCCGTGGCGTTCAAACCTTGCTTTTGTATCGTGTCTTTATCTTACGATAAGGGAAATAAGGGAAAACTATCAATAAATGACGATATATTCGTTAGAAATTTAATAATTTGCACCGACCCCGTGCTGGAACTTCGCGGAATATCGGGAAGTTTCACGTGTCAGGGAGTTTACAGGGAAAATTGATAGGGGCCAGGGAGAACTAATCAACTTTGAACCCTCAAGGGGTTTATAGAAGTGCATTTTCGTAAAATGACAAATTTCAGATTTATAGGTTTTTTGTTGTCTGAGATTTGGTCATTATTAATTGAGGGGGTTAGTGTTATTTCACTAAATGTGCCTACAACTTTGTTCGCAAATTATTCCAAGGGAATACATTATTGGGGTAAAAAGTATCCTAAGTATCCAAGTTTTAAGGTAGGCCAAGAGTTTCATAATCCGGCGAGCGTGTAAGTTTTTATTGCAAGATGGACTTTTGCGCGTGATTGAAGAACATACATCCAAACATCATACTTTTACATTAATAATATTAAACCGGAAAACTAGGAACCAAAATTATGCTTCAATACTGTTTTTCTTTCTGATAAGTATAATGATTTTACAGATAGAAGCTACATAAGCGGTCACAGTGCGTTTTTTAGATAACTTTTCTATGGGTAGAATAATTACCTATTCAATGAAAGATTTTCAATACCTAAAAATATTGAAATATATAGTAGGGAGCTCTAAGCAATTTTCGCGATGCTTACTTTTGAGGTGTCAAAACGCGAATCTGACACCATCGCACGTTCAGTCGCATGTTAACCACGGTCCTTGATACCCGTTTAAGTGACACTGTTGTATAATTGAAACAAAAACCCTCCTGCATCGTCAAAATCTGCAAAAATCATTTATCAAAAGTAAAAAAAGGGATTTCTTAATCACCGGTAAGCAATGAGTATTATTTTGATTTTTGTGCCTATTCATTAATTTTTTTACCCATCGGATGGTGAGGCACCGATTCGTGCTTTTTCTTAGGTGCGCTTTTTTCATTATTTTTGTTCATTATTTTTTCATACACCATGAATCCAATGAGACGCGAATGCCGGTTTTTTTTAACTCCCGCATCGATGGGTTAAGAGACATTCACATTTATTTGGCCCATTTTGTTTTTAAGTATGTTACCAAGAAAATATTGCAGGCTACCATAGTTCTTATATTATGGAAAACGATCTTTTTAGGGTTCCGTACCTCAAAAGGAAAAAACGAAACCCTTATAGGATCACTCGTGTGTCTGTCTGTCTGTCTGTCTGTCTGTCTGTCTGTCTGTCTGTCTGTCTGTCTGTCTGTCTGTCTGTCTGTCTGTCTGTCTGTCTGTCTGTCTGTCTGTCTGTCTGTCTGTCTGTCTGTCTGTCTGTCTGTCTGTCTGTCTGTCTGTCTGTCTGTCTGTCTGTCTGTCTGTCTGTCTGTCTGTCTGTCTGTCTGTCTGTCTGTCTGTCTGTCTGTCTGTCTGTCTGTCTGTCTGTCTGTCTGTCTGTCTGTCTGTCTGTCTGTCTGTCTGTCTGTCTGTCTGTCTGTCTGTCTGTCTGTCTGTCTGTCTGTCTGTCTGTCTGTCTGTCTGTCTGTCTGTCTGTCTGTCTGTCTGTCTGTCTGTCTGTCTGTCTGTCTGTCTGTCTGTCTGTCTGTCTGTCTGTCTGTCTGTCTGTCTGTCTGTCTGTCTGTCTGTCTGTCTGTCTGTCTGTCTGTCTGTCTGTCTGTCTGTCTGTCTGTCTGTCTGTCTGTCTGTCTGTCTGTCTGTCTGTCTGTCTGTCTGTCTGTCTGTCTGTCTGTCTGTCTGTCTGTCTGTCTGTCTGTCTGTCTGTCTGTCTGTCTGTCTGTCTGTCTGTCTGTCTGTCTGTCTGTCTGTCTGTCTGTCTGTCTGTCTGTCTGTCTGTCTGTCTGTCTGTCTGTCTGTCTGTCTGTCTGTCTGTCTGTCTGTCTGTCTGTCTGTCTGTCTGTCTGTCTGTCTGTCTGTCTGTCTGTCTGTCTGTCTGTCTGTCTGTCTGTCTGTCTGTCTGTCTGTCTGTCTGTCTGTCTGTCTGTCTGTCTGTCTGTCTGTCTGTCTGTCTGTCTGTCTGTCTGTCTGTCTGTCTGTCTGTCTGTCTGTCTGTCTGTCTGTCTGTCTGTCTGTCTGTCTGTCTGTCTGTCTGTCTGTCTGTCTGTCTGTCTGTCTGTCTGTCTGTCTGTCTGTCTGTCTGTCTGTCTGTCTGTCTGTCTGTCTGTCTGTCTGTCTGTCTGTCTGTCTGTCTGTCTGTCTGTCTGTCTGTCTGTCTGTCTGTCTGTCTGTCTGTCTGTCTGTCTGTCTGTCTGTCTGTCTGTCTGTCTGTCTGTCTGTCTGTCTGTCTGTCTGTCTGTCTGTCTGTCTGTCTGTCTGTCTGTCTGTCTGTCTGTCTGTCTGTCTGTCTGTCTGTCTGTCTGTCTGTCTGTCTGTCTGTCTGTCTGTCTGTCTGTCTGTCTGTCTGTCTGTCTGTCTGTCTGTCTGTCTGTCTGTCTGTCTGTCTGTCTGTCTGTCTGTCTGTCTGTCTGTCTGTCTGTCTGTCTGTCTGTCTGTCTGTCTGTCTGTCTGTCTGTCTGTCTGTCTGTCTGTCTGTCTGTCTGTCTGTCTGTCTGTCTGTCTGTCTGTCTGTCTGTCTGTCTGTCTGTCTGTCTGTCTGTCTGTCTGTCTGTCTGTCTGTCTGTCTGTCTGTCTGTCTGTCTGTCTGTCTGTCTGTCTGTCTGTCTGTCTGTCTGTCTGTCTGTCTGTCTGTCTGTCTGTCTGTCTGTCTGTCTGTCTGTCTGTCTGTCTGTCTGTCTGTCTGTCTGTCTGTCTGTCTGTCTGTCTGTCTGTCTGTCTGTCTGTCTGTCTGTCTGTCTGTCTGTCTGTCTGTCTGTCTGTCTGTCTGTCTGTCTGTCTGTCTGTCTGTCTGTCTGTCTGTCTGTCTGTCTGTCTGTCTGTCTGTCTGTCTGTCTGTCTGTCTGTCTGTCTGTCTGTCTGTCTGTCTGTCTGTCTGTCTGTCTGTCTGTCTGTCTGTCTGTCTGTCTGTCTGTCTGTCTGTCTGTCTGTCTGTCTGTCTGTCTGTCTGTCTGTCTGTCTGTCTGTCTGTCTGTCTGTCTGTCTGTCTGTCTGTCTGTCTGTCTGTCTGTCTGTCTGTCTGTCTGTCTGTCTGTCTGTCTGTCTGTCTGTCTGTCTGTCTGTCTGTCTGTCTGTCTGTCTGTCTGTCTGTCTGTCTGTCTGTCTGTCTGTAGGAAAATATGAGAATATTGACCCACACCCCCCCCCCCCCCCCCCTCCCCCTGGGGCTAAAATTTTGAAAAAATACAGAAAATAGTTCTTTACCTATAGATTACAAGAAAACCGGATGACAAACGGATGTAACCTTGCAACGGCGTCACACCCTCCAGAATGATATGATTGCGTGTGAATCATGCAATATTAGACTTTTGTATGTATGTCGTAAGAACTAAGATATCAGCAATATATAGGGCATTGGTAAACCATGGCGCTGGCGTTTAACAACTTACTATAAGAGTTGTTTGATGAAATTGTACTGACAGGCATATCCTTCTTTTGAGATCTTTGCCTAATAATAACAAATAATTACACAAGGATAAGATGAATGTCGTCCGAGCTCTTTGACAGCTCGACCACAGGCTCGGCACCAGAGTCATTTCTTTTGCGAAGCAAGCTGTTTCGCTTTAACTTAGGGAATGCTCGTAAAGAAAGAATGAGATAACTACATGAAAAATGTTCCCCTTTTACTTTCTCTTAAATGAGCTGAATTTACATAATGAGCGTAATTATTTCGAAGCGAAAAAAGGCATAGTCCACCCGTCTCGGCAGTCGGGCGTCGCGACGCCTAATAGAACGCGATTGTGCGATCATCGTTAGTTCACGCGAACGCGCGATCAAACATACTCATGTCGAATTGGTGTCCTAATTGATCGCGCGATGACATTCCAATTTTGGGGGTCTATATCAGAATACCGAAAAGGGTGGGGAACTCCCTAAATAATACGTTAACCTCTATTTTACTACGACAACACAAACAGTTGATATTCAACTTGCACTCTACCATTTCTAAGATATAATCCACTAAAGACCGACGTTCAGATAATAACTTGATATTTTAGTATGGAATTTTAAAATGGCTGAACTATTCTTCGTATAGAGTACCCATTGTTACCCTGTTTACTTACAGTTCGGGATTAAAGCAAGAAATACCACATTGCTAAAGTTTACCAGAAATGATAGGGATATAAATTGAAGAACATGGCAGATGACATGGCTGTTAACTACTACCGCCATCGACAGAATCATTCTTCCAAACTCCGTGGCTATAAATCAAAATACAGACGGAAAAACGATCAAAATGAAAACTTTAAGCATAAGGATAGGTATGTAATCAAAACATTATATTATGATAGTCATTTTCATACTAGAGAAGAGAGCCCAAGTAACGGTCGTGGAAATATAAACATTATCTCAACAAATACAAAGACAAACAAAAACAAAAAGAAACAGCGATTAAAAAACTCCGGAAGGGGCCCGATGCCTATGACTACGGATGAATACTTTAGAATGATGACCAAAAAGTGCAGCGTGCCCGGAATAAATTCTAATATTCAGCACGAAAAGCAGCAAACAAAAAGGCAACGCTCTGATACAGTTTTAAATACAAGCACTCCTTACCGAACTAAGATCGTCATCAATACCGTCATATTAGACCCCAAAATAATACCTCCAGAATGCCAACATGTGCTGAATCATCCTCTTATGCAAGCTCAGATTAGAATTTATCGCTGCCAGCTTAGCTCGCCACAAGAAGCCTGTTGTTGTTCTTGTAATTCTGACGCTATGTTTGAAGTCATGAAAAGCCTGTACGATTGTTACAAAAAGAAAGACTGTGACCACTGCGACTGTGTTTTGTGCGGACATCTTCCAGTTTTGGAAAGAAAATTGGGGGAAGCTCGCAAATCAAGAGTAACTGTAGGGGTAGAAACCTCAAGTACAAGACGAAAAACGAGAGAAACTATGATGAAAAAAGCAAAAGAAGCTGGGATGTTAACGCCACTGACCGGAAAGACGCCAGAACAAAAAGAAAAGATAATAAGAGAATTAGCCAAAATGGGTTTACCTTTGCCACAAGCACAAACAAAATCCGAGGAGAAGTTAATTGAAAAGGTAAGACGAGACCTTGGACTACCACCTGAGCCAAAATCAATGGCAGATAAAGCGAGATACCAAGAAGCCGAAAATCTTGGTTTAATACAGCCTCTAGAAGGCAAGACGCATGCTGAAAAAGATAAAATTTTGCAACAATTGTACGACAAGGGAATTGAACTACCGGAAGGAAGAACACCATCAGAAAGAGCTTTGGTAGCCAAGATAAAAGCCAGCCCCAGGAAAGTACCAACACTAACAATATCACAGAAATTACGCAAAATGATACCATCTGGAAGAATAACCTCATTAAAAGGAAAAACACAAGAAGAAAAGGCGAGTATTATCCGAAGTCGAGCCCTTGGCGGTTTACCTATTCCTGAAGGAAAGACAGCGTCTGAGCGGAAATTGATAGATAAGGTAAGAACTGAATTAGGCCTCCCTCCTGAACCAAAATCTGCGGCAGAGAAGGAAAGATACAAAAAAGCACTATCAGCAGGCCTGATAATACCATTGGACGGGAAGTCAGAAGAAGAAAAAGAAAAAATACTCAGAGGATTAGCACAAAAGGGAATTTCTTTGCCAGAAGGAAGAACGCCATCTGAAAAAGCGCTAATCAAGTCAATACAGGGTGAAATAAAATCAATTCCATCTGAAAAATTGCACAAAGCAAAAGCAGCTGGTTTTATTACACCTCTAGAGGGTAAGACATCAGAGCAAAAAGAAATAATACTTCGTGGCCTCGCTACGATGGGAATACCGCTTCCTGAAGGAAAGACAGCGTCGGAACGGAAAATTATTTACAAAGTCAGGAATGACCTCGGGTTACCACCGGAACCGAAATCTTCTACAGAAAGACAACGATACAATCAAGCACAAGCAGCAGGGCTAATTACACCTTTAGAAGGAAAGACAGGAGCCCAGAAAGAAAAAATACTGACCGGATTAGCAGAACAGGGAATATCTTTGCCAGAAGGAAGAACACGATCAGAAAAAGCGCTCATTAAAAAAATTCAAGCTAAAGTCAAACCACTACCGCCTTCAATGAGAATTCCGTCAGAAAAAATGCGCAAAGCAAAAGAGGCTGGTCTTATTACACCTCTAGAGGGTAAGACACCAGAGCAAAAAGAAAAAATACTTCGTGGCTTAGCCGCAATGGGACTACCACTTCCTGAAGGGAAGACAGCGTCAGAACGGAAAGTTATTGGCAAAGTCAGGAATGAACTCGGTTTACCACCGGAACCTAAATCTTCCGCAGAAAGACAACGATACAATGAAGCACAAGCTGCAGGGCTAATTACGCCTTTAGAAGGAAAGACAGCAGCCCAGAAAGAAAAAATACTGACGGGATTAGCAGAACAGGGAGTACCTTTGCCAGTAGGAAGAACACCATCGGAAAAAGCGCTCATAAAAAAAATTGAAGCTGAAGTAAAACCACTACCGCCTTCAATGAGAATTCCGTCAGAAAAAATGCGCAAAGCAAAAGACGCTGGATTTATTACACCTCTGGAGGGTAAGACACCAGATCAAAAGGAAAAAATACTTCGTGGGCTCGCCGCGATGGGACTACCGCTTCCTGAAGGGAAGACAGCGTCGGAACGGAAAGTTATTGATAAAGTCAGGAATGAACTCGGTTTACCACCGGAACCGAAATCTTCTGCAGAAAGACAACGATACAATCAAGCACAAGCTGCAGGGCTAATAACGCCTTTAGAAGGAAAGACAGGTGCCCAGAAAGAAAGAATACTGACGGGATTAGCAGAACAGGGAATATCTTTGCCAGAAGGAAGAACACCATCAGAAAAAGCGCTCATAAAAAAAATTCAAGCTGAAGTCAAACCACTACCGCCTTCAATGAGAATTCCGTCAGAAAAAATGCGCAGAGCAAAAGAAGCTGGTTTCATTACACCTCTAGAGGGTAAGACACCAGAGCAAAAAGAAAAAATACTTCGTGGCCTCGCCGCAATGGGACTACCGCTTCCTGAAGGGAAGACAGCGTCAGAACGGAAAGTTATTGGCAAAGTCAGGAATGAACTCGGTTTACCACCGGAACCTAAATCTTCTGCAGAAAGACAACGATACAATCAAGCACAAGCTGCAGGTCTAATTACGCCTTTAGAAGGAAAGACAGCAGCACAGAAAGAAAAAATACTGACCGGATTAGCAGAACAGGGAGTACCTTTGCCAGTAGGAAGAACACCATCAGAAAAAGTGCTCATAAAAAAAATTCAAGCTGAAGTCAAACCACAACCGCCTTCAATGAGAATTCCGTCAGAAAAAATGCGCAAAGCAAAAGAAGCTGGTTTTATTACACCCCTAGAGGGTAAGACACCAGAGAAAAAAGAAAAAATACTTCGTGGCCTCGCCGAGATGGGACTACCGCTTCCTGAAGGGAAGACAGCGTCAGAACGGAAGGTTATTGATAAAGTCAGGAATGAACTCGGGTTACCACCAGAACCGAAATCTTCTGCAGAAAGACAAAGATACAATCAAGCACAAGCATCAGGGCTAATTACACCTTTAGAAGGCAAAACAGCAGCCCAGAAAGAAAAAATACTGATGGGGTTAGCAGAACAGGGAGTACCTTTGCCACAAGGAAGAACACCATCAGAAAAAGCGCTCATAAAAAAAATTCAAGCTGAAGTCAAACCACTACCGCCTTCAATGAGAATTCCGTCAGAAAAAATGCGCAAAGCAAAAGAAGCTGGTTTCATTACACCTCTAGAGGGTAAGACACCAGAGCAAAAAGAAAAAATACTTCGTGGCCTCGCCGCAATGGGACTACCGCTTCCTGAAGGGAAGACAGCGTCAGAACGGAAAGTTATTGGCAAAGTCAGGAATGAACTCGGTTTACCACCGGAACCTAAATCTTCCGCAGAAAGACAACGATACAATGAAGCACAAGCTGCAGGGCTAATTACGCCTTTAGAAGGAAAGACAGCAGCACAGAAAGAAAAAATACTGACCGGATTAGCAGAACAGGGAGTACCTTTGCCAGTAGGAAGAACACCATCAGAAAAAGTGCTCATAAAAAAAATTCAAGCTGAAGTCAAACCACAACCGCCTTCAATGAGAATACCGTCAGAAAAAATGCGCAAAGCAAAAGAAGCTGGTTTTATTACACCTCTAGAGGGAAAGACACCAGAGCAAAAAGAAAAAATTATTCGTGGTCTCGCTGAGATGGGAATACCGCTTCCTGAAGGAAAGACAGCGTCGGAACGGAAAGTTATTGAAAAAGTAAGAAATGAGCTCGGGTTACCACCGGAACCGAAATCTTCTGCAGAAAGACAACGATACAATCAAGCACAAGCTGCAGGGCTAATAACGCCTTTAGAAGGAAAGACAGCAGCTCAGAAAGAAAAATTACTGACAGGATTAGCAGAACACGGAGTACCTTTACCAGTAGGAAGAACACCATCAGAAAAAGCGCTCGTTAAAAAAATTCAAGCTGATATCAAACCACTACCGCCTTCAATGAGAATTCCATCAGAAAAAATGCGCAAAGCAAAAGAAGCTGGTTTTATTACACCTCTGGAAGGTAAGACACCAGAGCAAAAAGAAAATATTCTTCGTGGCCTCGCCGAGATAGGAATACCGCTTCCTGAAGGGAAGACAGCGTCAGAACGGAAAGTTATTGCCAAAGTCAGGAATGAACTCGGGTTACCACCGGAACCTAAATCTTCTGCAGAAAGACAAAGATACAATCAAGCACAAGCATCAGGGCTAATTACACCTTTAGAAGGCAAAACAGCAGCCCAGAAAGAAAAAATACTGATGGGGTTAGCAGAACAGGGAGTATCTTTGCCGGTAGGAAGAACACCATCAGAAAAAGCGCTCATTAAAAAAATTCAAGCTGAAGTCAAACCACTACCGCCTTCAATGCGAATTCCTTCAGAAAAAATGCGCAAAGCAAAAGAAGCTGGTTTAATTACACCTCTAGAGGGTAAGACACCAGAGCAAAAAGAAAAAATACTTCGTGGCCTCGCCAAGATGGGAATACCGCTTCCTGAAGGGAAGACAACGTCTGAACGGAAAGTTATTGACAAAGTCAGAAATGAATTCGGGTTACCACCAGAACCGAAATCTTCTGCAGAAAGACAAAGATACAATCAAGCACAAGCATCAGGGCTAATTACACCTTTAGAAGGCAAAACAGCAGCCCAGAAAGAAAAAATACTGATGGGGTTAGCAGAACAGGGAGTACCTTTGCCACAAGGAAGGACACAATCAGAAAAAGCGCTTATAAGACAAATTCAAGCTGAAGTCAAACCACTACCGTCTGCGAGAAGAATTTCGTCGGAGAAAATGCGCAAAGCCAAAGCAGCAGGTCTTTTAACAACTTTAGACGGCAAATCACCAGAGCAAAAAGAAAAAATAATCCGCGGCCTGGCTCAAAGCGGTTTACCCCTTCCTGATCCAAAAACAGCTTCGGAACATAAACTTATTAATCAAGTCAGAAAAGAACATGGGCTACCTCCTGGGGCACTTCCACCAATAGAGAGGATGAAATTAGACAAGGCAACAGGTAAAAATGTAAAAGAAGGAAAAGGTCCCGTAGATGAATGTATTTGCGGTCTTTTAACGCCAGAATTGGAAAGGGTTAGCGTTGGAAAAGCAATTCCATCTGCAGCGGGAAAAATGCGCAAGGCGCAAGCAGCTGGGCTTTTGACACCTTTAGAGGGTAAATCACCAGAGCAAAAGGAAAGGATAGTAAGAAGCCTTGTTCAAAGCGGTTTACCTCTTCCTGAAGGAAAAACCGCGTCAGAAAGAACAATTATCGAGAAAGTCAGAAAAGAGCTCGGTCTACCACCGGAACCTAAATCTTCTGCAGAAAGACAACGATACAATGAAGCACAAGCTGCAGGGCTAATTACGCCTTTAGAAGGAAAGACAGCAGCCCAGAAAGAAAAAATACTGACGGGATTAGCAGAACAGGGAGTACCTTTGCCAGTAGGAAGAACACCATCGGAAAAAGCGCTCATAAAAAAAATTGAAGCTGAAGTTAAACCACTACAGCCTTCAATGAGAATTCCGTCAGAAAAAATGCGCAAAGCAAAAGATGCTGGATTTGTTACACCTCTGGAGGGTAAGACACCAGATCAAAAGGAAAAAATACTTCGTGGGCTCGCCGTGATGGGACTACCGCTTCCTGAAGGGAAGACAGCGTCGGAACGGAAAGTTATTGATAAAGTCAGGAATGAACTCGGTTTACCACCGGAACCGAAATCTTCTGCAGAAAGACAACGATACAATCAAGCACAAGCTGCAGGGCTAATTACGCCTTTAGAAGGAAAGGCAGTAGCTCAGAAAGAAAAAATACTTACGGGCTTAGTAGAACAGGGAGTACCTTTGCCAGTAGGAAGAACACCATCAGAAAAAGCGCTAATCAAAAAAATTCAAGCTGGAGTCAAACCACTACCACCTTCAATGAGAATTCCATCAGAAAAAATGCGCAAGGCAAAAGCAGCTGGGTTTTTGACACCTCTAGAAGGTAAGACATCGAAGCAAAGAGAAAACATAATCCGCGGTCTTGTTCAGAGCGGTTTACCCCTTCCTGAAGGAAAAACATCGTCAGAAAGACAAATTATCGATAAAGTTAGAAAAGAACTCGGCTTACCACCAGAACCACAAACTTCTGATGAGAAGCAAAAATATAATCAAGCACAAGCAGCAGGTTTAATAACACCATTAGAAGGGAAGACAGCAGCTCAGAAAGAAAAAATTCTGACAGGATTAGTAGAACACGGAATACCTTTGCCAGAAGGAAGAACACCATCAGAAAAAGCGCTCATAAAAAAAATTCAAGCTGAAGTTAAACCACTACCACCTTCAATGAGAATTCCGTCAGACAAAATGCGGAAAGCAAAAGAGGCTGGTTTTATTACACCTCTAGATGGTAAAACACCGGAGCAAAAGGAAAAAATAGTTCGTGGCCTAGCCCAGATGGGAATACCGCTTCCCGAAGGGAAGACAGTGTCGGAACGGAAAGTTATTGACAAAGTGAGGAATGAACTCGGGTTACCACCGGAACCGAAATCTTCTGCAGAAAGACAACGTTACAATCAAGCACAAGCTGCAGGGCTAATTACGCCTTTAGAAGGAAAGACAGCAGCCCAGAAAGAAAAAATACTGACGGGATTAGCAGAACAGGGAGTACCTTTGCCAGAAGGAAGAACACGATCAGAAAAAGCGCTAATTAAAAAAATTCAAGCTGAAGTCAAACCAATACCGCCTTCAATGAGAATTCCGTCAGAAAAAATGCGCAAAGCAAAAGAAGCTGGTTTTATTACACCTCTAGAGGGTAAAACACCAGAACAAAAGGAAAAAATACTTCGTGGCCTCGCCAAGATGGGAATACCGCTTCCTGAAGGGAAGACTGCGTCAGAACGGAAAGTTATCGACAAGGTCAGGAATGAACTCGGGTTACCACCAGAACCGAAATCTTCTGCAGAAAGACAAAGATACAATCAAGCACAAGCATCAGGGCTAATTACACCTTTAGAAGGCAAAACAGCAGCCCAGAAAGAAAAAATACTGATGGAGTTAGCAGAACAGGGAGTACCTTTGCCACAAGGGAGAACACCATCAGAAAAAGCGCTTATTAGACAAATTCAAGCTGAAGTCAAACCACTACCGTCTGCGAGAAGAATTTCGTCGGAGAAAATGCGCAAAGCCAAAGCAGCAGGTCTTTTAACAACTTTAGACGGCAAATCACCAGAGCAAAAAGAAAAAATAATCCGTGGCCTGGCTCAAAGCGGTTTACCCCTTCCTGATCCAAAAACAACTTCGGAACATAAACTTATTAATAAAGTCAGAAAAGAACATGGGTTAGCTCCTGCGGCACTTCCACCAATAGAGAGGATGAAATTAGACAAGGCGACAGGTAAAAATGTAAAAGAAGGAAAAGGTCCCGTAGATGAATGTATTTGCGGTCTTTTAACGCCAGAATTGGAAAGGGTAAGCGTTGGAAAAGCAATTCCATCTGCAGCGGAAAAAATGCGCAAGGCGCAAGCAGCTGGGCTTTTGACACCTTTAGAGGGTAAATCACCAGAGCAAAAGGAAAGGATAGTAAGAGGCCTTGTTCAAAGCGGTTTACCTCTTCCTGAAGGAAAAACCGCGTCAGAAAGAAAAATTCTCGAGAAAGTCAGAAAAGAGCTCGGTCTACCACCGGAACCAAAGACTTCTACAGAAAAACAAAGATACAATCAAGCACAAGCTGCAGGACTTATAACACCATTAGAAGGAAAGTCCGCACCCCAGAAGGAAAAAATACTGACTGGATTAGCAGAACAGGGAGTACCTTTGCCAGAAGGGAGAACGCATTCAGAAAAAGCGCTTATTAAAAAAATTCAAGCTGAAGTCAAACCACTACCGCCAGCGATGAGAATACCTTCAGAAAAAATTCGCAAGGCAAAAGCAGCTGGGTTTTTGACACCGCTTGAAGGTAAGACATCAGAGCAAAAAGAAAGGATAGTTCGCGGCCTTGTTCAGAGCGGTTTACCCCTTCCTGAAGGTAAGACGGCCTCAGAGCGACAAATTATCGATAAAGTTAGAAAAGAACTCGGCTTACCACCAGAACCAAAATCTTCTGATGAAAAGCAAAAATATAATCAAGCACAAGCTGCGGGTTTAATAACACCATTAGAAGGGAAGACAGCAGCGCAAAAAGAAAAAATATTGACGGGATTAGTAGAACACGGAATACCTTTGCCAGAAGGAAGAACACCATCAGAAAAAGCGCTTATTAAAAAAATTCAAGCCGAAGTCAAACCACTACCGCCTTCAATGAGAATTCCGTCAGAAAAAATGCGCAAAGCAAAAGAAGCTGGTTTTATTACTCCTCTAGAGGGTAAGACCCCAGAGCAAAAACAAAAAATACTTCGTGGCCTCGCCGAGATGGGACTACCGCTTCCTGAAGG
Organism: Tortricodes alternella; assembly: GCA_947859335.1. Classification (NCBI taxonomy): domain Eukaryota; kingdom Metazoa; phylum Arthropoda; class Insecta; order Lepidoptera; family Tortricidae; genus Tortricodes; species Tortricodes alternella. Next base: position 2,473,482 of record OX401970.1, read on the forward strand.
GAAGACAGCGTCAGAACGGAAGGTTATTGATAAAGTCAGGAATGAACTCGGGTTACCACCGGAACCGAAATCTTCTGCAGAAAGACAACGCTACAATCAAGCACAAGCAGCAGGTCTAATTACGCCTTTAGAAGGAAAGACAGCAGCCCAGAAAGAAAAAATACTTACGGGATTAGCAGAAAAGGGAATATCTTTGCCAGAAGGAAGAACACCATCAGAAAAAGCCCTCATTAAAAAAATTCAAGATGAAGTCAAACCACTACCGCCTTCAATGAGAATTCCATCAGAAAAAATTCGCAAAGCAAAAGAAGCTGGTTTTATTACACCTCTAGAGGGTAAGACACCAGAGCAAAAGGAAAAAATACTTCGTGGCCTCGCCGAGATGGGAATACCGCTTCCTGAAGGGAAAACAGCGTCAGAACGGAAAGTTATTGACAAAGTAAGGAATGAACTCGGGTTACCACCGGAACCGAAATCTTCTGCAGAAAGACAACGATACGATCAAGCACAAGCTGCAGGTTTAATTGAGCCTTTAGAAGGAAAAACAGCAGCGCAAAAAGAAAAAATTCTAAAGGGATTAGCAGAACAGGGAATTCCTTTGCCAGAAGGAAGAACACGATCAGAAAAAGCACTAATTAATAAAATTCAAGCTGAAGTCAAACCGCTACCGCCTTCAATGAGAATTCCATCAGAAAAAATGCGCCAAGCTAAAGCGGCTGGTTTGATCACACCTCTTGAGGGTAAGACACCAGAGCAAAAGGAAAAAATATTTCGTGGCCTCGCCGTTATGGGAATACCGCTTCCTGAAGGGAAGACTTCGTCAGAACGGAAAGTTATCGAAAAGGTCAGGAATGAACTCGGGTTACCACCGGAACCTAAATCTTCTGCAGAAAGACAACGATACAATAAAGCACAAGCCGCAGGGCTAATTACGCCTTTAGAAAGAAAGACAGCAGCCCAGAAAGAAAAAATACTGATGGGATTGGCAGAACAGGGAGTACCTTTGCCAGCAGGAAGAACACGATCAGAAAAAGCGCTCATTAAAAAAATTCAAGCTGAAGTCAAACCACTACCGCCTTCAATGAGAATTCCGTCAGAAAAATTGCGCCAAGCTAAAGCGGCTGGTTTGATTACACCTCTAGAGGGTAAGACACCAGAGCAAAAGGAAAAAATACTTCGTGGCCTCGCCGAGATGGGAATACCTCTTCCTGAAGGGAAGACAGCGTCAGAACGGAAGGTTATTGATAAAGTCAGGAATGAACTCGGGTTACCACCGGAACCGAAATCTTCTGCAGAAAGACAACGCTACAATCAAGCACAAGCAGCAGGTCTAATTACGCCTTTAGAAGGAAAGACAGTAGCCCAGAAAGAAAAAATACTTACGGGATTAGCAGAAAAGGGAATATCTTTGCCAGAAGGAAGAACACCATCAGAAAAAGCCCTCATTAAAAAAATTCAAGCTGAAGTCAAACCACTACCGCCTTCAATGAGAATTCCGTCAGAAAAAGTGCGTCAAGCAAAAGCGGCTGGTTTGATAACACCTCTAGAGGGTAAGACACCAGAGCAAAAGGAAAAAATACTTCGTGGCCTCGCCGAGATGGGAATACCGCTTCCTGAAGGGAAGACTGCGTCAGAACGGAAAGTTATTGACAAAGTAAGGAATGAACTCGGGTTACCACCGAAACCGATATCTTCTGCAGAAAAACAACGATACAATGAAGCACAAGCTGCAGGGCTAATTACGCCTTTAGAAGGAAAGACAGCAGCCCAGAAAGAAAAAATACTGACGGGATTGGCAGAACAGGGAGTACCTTTGCCAGTAGGAAGAACACGATCAGAAAAAGCGCTCATTAAAAAAATTCAAGCTGAAGTCAAACCACTACCGCCGTCAATGAGAATTCCGTCAGAAAAAATGCGCCAAGCAAAAGAGGCTGGTTTTATTACACCTCTAGAGGGTAAGACACCAGAGCAAAAGGAAAAAATACTTCGTGGCCTCGTCGAGATGGGAATACCGCTTCCTGAAGGGAAGACAGCGTCAGAACGGAAAGTTATTGACAAAGTAAGGAATGAACTCGGGTTACCACCGGAACCGAAATCTTCTACAGAAAGACAACGATACAATCAAGCACAAGCTGCAGGGTTAATTGAGCCTTTAGAAGGAAAGACAGCAGCCCAGAAAGCAAAAATACTGAAGGGATTAGCAGAACAGGGAATTCCTTTGCCAGAGGGAAGAACACGATCAGAAAAAGCGCTAATTAAAAAAATTCAAGCTGAGGTCAAACCACTACCGCCTTCAATGAGAATTCCGTCAGAAAAAATGCGCCAAGCAAAAGAGGCTGGTTTAATTACACCTCTAGAGGGTAAAACACCAGAGCAAAGGGAACAAATACTTCGTGGCCTTGCCGAGATGGGTATACCGCTTCCTGAAGGGAAGACAGCGTCGGAACGGAAAGTTATTGACAAAGTAAGGAATGAACTCGGGTTACCTCCGGAACCGAAATCTTCTGCAGAAAGACAACGATACAATCAAGCACAAGCAGCGGGGTTAATTGAGCCTTTAGAAGGAAAGACAGCAGCCCAGAAAGCAAAAATACTGAAGGGATTAGCAGAACAGGGAATTCCTTTGCCAGAGGGAAGAACACGATCAGAAAAAGCGCTTATTAAAAAAATTCAAGCTGAAGTCAAACCACTACCGCCTTCAATGAGAATTTCATCGGAAAAAATGCGCAAAGCAAAAGAAGCTGGTTTTATCACACCCCTAGAGGGTAAGACACCAGAGCAAAAAGAAAAAGTACTCCGCGGCCTGGCTCAAAGCGGTTTACCCCTTCCTGATGCAAAAACAGCTTCAGATTATAAGGTAATTGATAAGGTCAGAAAAGAATTCGGACTTCCTCCTGCAGCACTTCCCCCGGTAGAGAGGCTGAAATTTGACAAGGCAACAGGTAAAAACATAAAGGAAGGAAAAGGTCCCGTACAGGAATGCATTTGCGGTCTTTTAACACCTGAATCTGACAGAGAGAGCATGTCAAAACCAGATCGTACAGCTTCGGAAAAATTAAGAGATGCAAAAACAGCCGGTTTACTCACACCATTAGAAGGGAAAACAAAAGAACAAAAAGAACAAATTATAAGAAACTTAGTTAAACAAGGACTGCAGTTACCTGAAGCTAAGACGGCATCAGAAAAACAATTGATCAAAAAAATTCATTCTGAGTTTGGCCTACCTTTAGAACCTACAACTAAATCTATGAAAGATAAATATGAACGTGCCATAGCCCAAGGCCTCATAACACCACTTAAGGGGAAATCGGCCTCCCAGAGAGAAAAAATACTAAGGGGCCGAGCTGATGCAGGTCTACCTCTGCCTGAAGGAAAAACAGCATCAGAAAAAGCACTTATCAAGAAAATCAAAGCGGAAACTGGTTACTTGTCACCATTAGAAAGATCATCGTTGGCCAGAGCAAGAGCAGCTGGCTTGTTAACGCCATTAGAAGGAAAAACTGCAGAGCAGAAGGAGAAAATTTTAAAGTCACGACTGAAAGCTGGCTTACCACTGCCTGAAGGGAAAACTCCGTCTGAGCAGGAGTTGATAAAAAAGATCAAATCAGCCGCTAGAGCAGGTCTTCTAACTCCTTTAGAAGGAAAAACCTCTGCCGAAAGAGAAAGAATACTTAAAGGGATGGTCAAATCCGGGGTACCACTGCCTGAAGGTAAAACCTCGTCCGAAAAGAAGTTGATACAAAAAGTAAGAACTGAAATGGGGCTTCCTCCAGAGCCAAAAACGCTATCGATGAAAGTTAAAATGTCTAAGGCTCAAGCAATAGGAATAATCACGCCGCTTGAGGGTAAAACATCCGCCCAAAAAGAAAAGATCCTGAAAAGTTTGGCAGCAGCCGGGATACCACTACCAGAAGGTAGAACAGCTTCTGAAAAAGCTCTAATAAAGAAAATTTCATCTGAACCTACAAGAATAGCATCAGCAAAGTTGCGAGAAGCCAAAGCTGCTGGCTTGTTAACGCCACTTGAAGGTAAAACATCGGAACAAAAAGAGAAAATACTTAAAGGGTTGGCAAAATCTGGAGTACCACTGCCCGAGGGTAAAACCCCGTCGGAAAAGAAGTTGATTGAAAAGGTAAGAACTGAAATGGGGCTACCTCCAGAACCTAAAACTGCATCAATGAAAGAGAAAATGTCAAGAGCGCTAGCAGCAGGGATAATCACGCCGCTTGAGGGTAAAACATCCGCGGAAAAAGAAAAGATCCTTAAAAGCTTAGTAGTAGCCGGAATACCACTTCCAGAAGGTAGAACAGCTTCCGAAAAAGCCTTAATAAAGAAAATTGCATCTGAACCTACAAAAATACCGTCAGAAAAGATGCGAGAAGCCAAAGCTGCTGGCTTGTTAACACCGCTTGAAGGTAAAACGTCAGAACAAAAAGAGAAAATAATTAAAAGGCTGGCAAAATCTGGAATGCCACTGCCCGAGGGTAAAACCCCATCGGAAAAGAAGTTGATTGAAAAGGTAAGAACTGAAATGGGTCTACCTCCAGAACCTAAAACTGCATCAATGAAAGAGAAAATGTCAAAAGCGCTAGCAGCAGGGATAATCACGCCGCTTGAAGGTAAAACATCTGCGCAAAAAGAAAAGATCCTTAAAAGCTTGGTAGTAGCCGGAATACCACTTCCAGAAGGTAGAACAGCTTCCGAAAAAGCCTTAATAAAGAAAATTGCATCTGAACCTACAAAAACAACGTCAGAAAAATTTCGAGAAGCCAAAACTGCTGGCTTATTAACCCCACTGGAAGGTAAAACATCGGAACAAAAAGAAAAAATACTTAAAGGGCTGGCAAAATCTGGAATGCCATTGCCAGAGGGTAAAACCCCGTCGGAAAAGAAGTTGATTGAAAAGGTAAGAACTGAAATGGGGTTACCTCCAGAACCAAAAACCCCATCAATGAAAGAAAAAATGTCAAGAGCTCAAGCAGCAGGGATAATCACGCCGCTTGAGGGTAAAACATCTGCACAAAAAGAAAAGATACTTAAAAGCTTAGTAGTAGCCGGAATACCACTTCCAGAAGGTAGAACAACTTCCGAAAAAGCCTTAATAAAGAAAATTGCATCTGAACCTACAAAAACAACGTCAGAAAAGTTTCGAGAAGCCAAAGCTGCTGGCTTGTTAACCCCACTGGAAGGTAAAACATTGGAACAAAAAGAGAAAATACTTAAAGGGCTGGCAAAATCTGGAATGCCACTACCCGAGGGTAAAACCCCATCTGAAAAGAAGTTGATTGAAAAGGTAAGAACTGAAATGGGTTTACCTCCAGAACCAAAAACCCCATCGATGAAAGAAAAAATGTCAAGAGCTCAAGCAGCAGGGATAATCACGCCGCTTGAGGGTAAAACATCTGCGCAAAAAGAAAAGATCCTGAAAAGCTTAGTAGTAGCCGGAATACCACTTCCAGAAGGTAGAACAGCTTCCGAAAAAGCCTTAATAAAAAAAATTGCATCTGAACCGACAAAAATGCCGTCAGAAAAGATGCGAGAAGCCAAAGCTGCTGGCTTGTTAACGCCACTTGAAGGTAAAACATCGGAACAAAAAGAGAAAATACTTAAAGGGCTGGCAAAATCTGGAATGCCACTGCCCGAGGGTAAAACCCCGTCGGAAAAGAAGTTGATTGAAAAGGTAAGAACTGAAATGGGGCTACCTCCAGAACCAAAAACCCCATCGATGAAAGAAAAAATGTCAAGGGCTCAAGCAGCAGGGATAATCACGCCACTTGAGGGTAAAACATCCGCGGAAAAAGAAAAGATCCTTAGAAGCTTAGTAGTAGCTGGAATACCACTCCCGGAAGGTAGAACGCCTTCCGAGAAAGTCTTAATAAAGAAAATTTCATATGAACCTACAAAAATAACGTCAGAAAAGTTGCGAGAAGCCAAAGCTGCTGGCTTGTTAACACCACTTGCAGGTAAAACATCGGAACAAAAAGAGAAAATACTCAAAGGGCTGGTAAAATCTGGTATTCCAATGCCCGAGGCTAAAACAGCCTCTGAAAAGGCGTTGATACAGAAAGTTAGAACTGAAATGGGTCTACCTCCAGAACCAAAAACACCATCGATGAAAGAAAAAATGTCAAGAGCTCAAGCATTAGGGATAATCACGCCGCTTGAAGGTAAAACATCCGCTCAAAAAGAAAAGATTCTTAAAAGTATGGCATCAGCGGGTATTCCACTTCCAGAAGGAAGAACAGATTCCGAAAAAGCTTTAGTCAAGAAAGTTGAAACTGAAATGGCAGTAAAACTACAAAAAGCGAAAATGGACGGTCTCTTAACTCCTTTGGAGGGAAAGCCGAAAGAAGAAAAAGAAAGAATACTCAGAGGTTTAGCTGCACGTGGATTACCACTACCAGAAGGTAAGACAGCATCTGAAAAATCTATGCTTAAAAGGATACGAGCTGAATATGAAACTCCATCAATGAAAAAGAGAATTAAAACAACTAAATCAGGAACGGAACCTTTAAAGAAAGCAACCAAAGGTGTTGTGACACGATCAGTTGCCGGTATCCAAGAAGAAATAGAAGAAATTGTCAAGACAACTACGTGCGAAAGGGGTTGCGGTTGTGACAAAAAGAAAATACGATTCAAGCACAGTTATGTCAAGATCAGAGTCACATCGCCAGATATTTCCTCATTTTGCCCTTGCCCAGATGAGTGTATTCCAGGTGTCAAAGCAGGTGTCTTCACTGACAGCGAAGGCATAAAAGTTACCGTTGGTAGAGCAACCGGCGTACCATCATTTTCTGTACAACCTTCACCCAAAGTTGAAGATAAATTCTCACAACAACCAACCGAGTCTGACTACCTACTTTATATCCAGAGTCATATTTCTTTGGACATTGCTACTATAAGTACTGACTGCACAACAGACGGGTCAGGATCTAAGTCTACAGTGTACATTTATAATTCTGAAAGCAACGTCAGCATTACTGATATAAAGCATATTTTGCATAGAAATACATATAAACGTGGTTTAAAGAAAAATATTGAAGATTACAGTCACGATGAAAAGCATCTTTCTTTCATTTTTCAATCTCGGCCTAAGAAAAAAGATAACTTTTATCAATCAATAACACCATCACAAATAACCCTAAAAGACTCATCTGAAATGGATTACATTTCAGAGTCTAGTTCAGGATCTTTTTACCTCATTGAGACAGAATCCTCGGACTCGAATTTCAGCAAGGGCACGATAAGTGTTATTTCCTCTTTGGCCCGAAACTTGGACGCAGACTCTTTTGCTTATACTTCTGAAGACAAATACCTGCAATACACAGAATATGAAAACTCTGAATACTCAGTCAAAGACAGAGATTTGTTTCCAATTTACACATTCCTCAGGTAACTATATCAATTTTTTTTAATAAAAAAACCGGTACGCATGCTAATTTGGCTAGTAATTGCTAAATGCAAAAAAAACATTAATATATTTTCCCGAAATTTCAGTAAAAAATCAGTTATACTAATTTTGACGTTCCAAATCTGACATTGTAACACTGGTCAAGTTAAGGGTGCTCGTTGAAGATAATAAGGGTTTTTATTGCTTTATTGTCATTAAAGTTTATACTTTATAGTTCAACTAGAAACCTATATTTTCCATCTAAAGTCAGATTTATAATGAACTGGAGTAATTTCAGCGGGTCCAGTTCAACACAAATTTGCAACCGGTCAACAGATAAACTGGTCGCGGACGTTTGTTGTTTTAAGTTAGGGAGTTTTAAATTTAGAAGACACTGTTTCGAATTGAAACCACTATCATTAAAATGAGGGTTATGCGAAGTTTTCTCTGTAAAGCGCCTAATCGAATGTTTTTTTAATCGATTGTAATTAGATCCATCATGTTATTCATGTGTCAGTAAACCTCGAGATTTTTATGATGTAAATCGTCTGTCAAGTAGTGAGTTCATATATTATATCGATAAACACATCATACTTGTCTCCCACACACGTGATCGCTTCCAGTTTTGTATGTAGTTTTATTTAAAGTTTGTTATTTGTTTTTAAATGTGCTAGTGGCACTTTTATAATTAACTGATATAATTGCACAGAGGGTCCCTCCCAAAGTCAAATAAAAATGGTATAAAACGAAACCCCACGCGGACGAAAGCTAGTAACTACATAAATGTCCCATTTTATAAAGATGTGTTTTTAAAAATATGTCTGTTTAGATAGGCATTCCACGTTTTTCACTACTTTAAGTTCTAACATATTTTAGTCAACTGATAACGCCTAAATTATTTAAGAGTTATCTTAATAAATATAATTATTAGGCTTTGCCATAGACACAATACTTTAGAATCTGGGGAAAGACTTTCAATACCAAAATAATGTACAGCTCCTGGGGGAATATCAAAACCAATTCCACGCGGACGAATTATTACAATTTATTATTGCATTTCGATTTACTGATAACAATTTATTTTTCAGAAATAGCCCTAAGTACAGATATATGTTAAGCGATGCATATATTTATCGATTGTCCGAATCAAGACTGGATATGTCGCACTTAATACGTACAAGTAACAACCCTATGCGCGACCGAAGGATACCGACGTCTAGCTCCTGCCTGAATGACACCGATTTTGTTGGCGTGGATACAATGAATAATGTCATGTCCACAAAGAGTCTATCCGCTTCGTCTATATTCATCATGGTTTCTTCATCAGGGAAACAGAGCTCTTATGACAGTTATGACTCAACTATTTGCTTGGAAATGTCGGAAACCATACAATTTAAAAAGAGGTTGAAAACATTGTGTGAGTATTACTGTTCACTCAATCTATTTTTCCGCAGTAATAAACGATGCCTGAACCAACGGCAAAAATCACCCTTTTCATACAAAAGGCGATAACCGATTTAGACCAATTTGAAATAATTATGATGATGACGATGATGATGTCCTCCCAGACGTATCCTTCGACAGCGACACCCTGACAGAATCAATTACTTATTATTTCTTGCATGGGCACGAGCATAACTTGGAAACCCAATTTTGGATTTGAAAGTCCGATTACAAGAAGCACAATAAAGCTGCCCAAATGAGTCATTCGTAAAGGTGTAGGAGGGCTTGGTCCGAGTTTTACGGAACTGTCGTTTGGCATCAGAATCTTCTAAACGAGAGCTCTCAAATCTAAGCCCGTGTTGACAGCAGATCGCCAGTCCGATCTCCGAGTAGCAAGCTCCTCCCACGACTCACAAGACATTCCGGTTGCGGTCAGGTGGCGTTTCAGGACGTCCCTGTACGGCAGATACTGTCCGCCAGGCTTACGTTTACTCGAGGCAAGCTCAGAATAAAAAACAATTTTAGGCAGCATGGTGCATACGCACAAGATGTCCACACCAACGCAGTTGACCATTCATAAGCAGACTTTCCATGCCTGCCAGTTTTGTACGACCAATTTTTATCGCCTTTTGTATGAAATAGGTTCACATTCCTGTTAAAAGTTGACTTTCGAAGCAAGCGTTAGTGGCGTCAGTGGCGCGGTGATATAACAGCAGATTAATGTACTAACGCAAATATATGGAGCGTCAATCGAGCGCAGCGATACTAACGCCGCGTCACGCGGTACATAGGCTATGGTCTCCTATAAACGCCATCGGCCGCTTTCAGGGTAACGACGTACGCTGCGTCACAATGCTTACTATAGAGATGTACTGTTGTGGTTTCTTTCACACGTCGACGTCGGCATCTTCACGTAGTACCACAGTGTTTCGTCTAGAACAAGCTAGGTGGACAATATTTTTGTTTCTGCGTTTTTGGGCTGTATGACATTCATTTATGATTAATTAAAAAAATTAAGTTGTAATTTTAAATAATTACCAAATGTGGGGCCAATTTACTAAAAAAACCATCATTTACTAAAAAAATATTATAATTTATTCATAAATTAATAACAATATAACACGGAAAAAACATACAAAAATAGAAATTCGTTACTAGTATAAAATTATTTGTACACGATTTTTTTTACAACATTATAAAAATGTTAATAAACAAAAAAGATTACTATTGATCACGATATCCCAGGCATCACACAAGCTGTATACGAGCTTATGCAGCTCTTATAATGCTCAATTTGGAGTTATAATGGTCGTATAAGCTGTTATACGGCTTGTTTGCTACTTGGGATGAGACTACAATATGCAAAATCTATGGATGTATAAAGCGGAGTAAAGTATTTCCCACTCTATTAAAGTTCCAACCAAGAACCATCTTTTATAATATTGAAAAGGATATTAAGACTTGTTTAACAGAAAACAATATACCTTCATATATGAGATCCATCACTAACGATTTTTACAAGATAACGTATAATCACAAGAGATCTTGTTGAGCATGTCACAGAAATACTATAGCACCCTATCACTAATGACATTAGAAAGTTAGACATAAACAATTAGTTTATATGGGGGTTTAAACATGTTATTTATCCTATCTGATTACTCATTAGTAGACATCCGCTAATGCCTTTTATCCACCTAGCTTGCTCTACACGAAACACAGTGCGTACGCGGCATTCAAACGCTTTGCTTCGCGTCTCTAGTTATAAGAGCATTGGACAGGACGATAATTATCGAAGAAGCGCTGCAAGAAACTCAGCACAAAATCATCTTGGAAATCTTATTAGAGCTTACTGCCAGTGGCGTAACAATAGGGTTTAGTAAAATGTATTCGATTTGTATTCAATTCATTGGAGTAACCTACTAAAGTACATACACAAATAACCTAAAAAAATTGTACATATTTATTTATTTTATTTATTTATTTATTTATTTGCAAATATATTTACACGGCATGACAGTGTGAACCAATTAACCGAGTAACTTAACTTATTAAAAACCATAAAAATCTAGAAAGATAACAATTAAATTACAAAAAGAATATATATATATAACATCAAGTAATACTAGAAGGCCTTTCATTCATCAACTCGCAAAATCTTAGACATTCATGGCACACAGCCGCCCATCGCCACGCGAACAAGTCACACTCAGGTGCTGACTCCAGGAGCGCATTCAGCAGCGCCAGGACGCGAATATTTGAACGCGTAAGTAAAAGCGCGGATGCGCTCTGATGCGCAAAAAAGTTTCTTCTCTCATCCGCCGAGTGAAGGATAGTCCGAACAGCCTCCTGCAGGTGGTAGCTGGGAGGCACGATCGCGCTTGGTTAGGGAGGTTTGGTCACCCGACCAAATGGCATGTTAAATAGGTATCGCCTTTTTAACAAGTGCGTCAGAGAGCCAAGCTGCAGGCTGCAAACAGCGCTGCGGGCGCAATGATCTCAGCAAATGCTGAATCTTTTGCCACCTAGTTTTAAGAGACGTCAGCGTTCATGCAGCGTCGACGCGACGCCAGGGGTCTCTTTCCAGCGTCGGCGTTTTGCTAGCGTCAGCGAAGCGTCGACGCAACGCTCCCGCGACGGCGCTGCGTAGACGCTGGCAGTGTTGCCATATGCTGAACATCAAAATCTGTTGTGAAATATTTCTAAATCTGTATAAAATCTGTATGACATCAATTACCTATAATCTGTATGAAATCTGTAGGTATATCTAGACGACGGTTAAGTCTGAAGTGCTACTCCAATGTTCGAAACTAGACCGTCGCATAGTGCCGTCCCGCTCACCCAAATACTTTTTAAGAGGAGATAAAGAGAGACGGCACTACACGTGAGGTGAGAGTGAGAGGCACGCTGTCACTAGATACGTAACGATAACGAAATGACGTATACCTGCATCCCTCTCATTTCAAGCCGCCTATTTCGGCATAGTGAAGTGAGTCACTGCCCTTAATATTGCCAATTGCCATAACAAAAAAAAATCAAACAAAAATCAAACGACCAAAACTATATTGAACGTAAAGTCATCAGACGCGTCAACTTTTAAAAAATCTGTATAAAACTGGAGCCAAATCTGTTATCTGTAATAATAGCTTAAAATCTGTATAGATACAAATATATCTGTATATATGGCAACACTGGACGCTGGCAAGACGGCGACGCACGAAAGACGCTAGTGTATGGGGTTTCAGTCTTTTGTTCAAGAGATATTGTTCTGTGTTCAAATTATGTGCTTGTGTATTGTATTGTATCTTAATGTGGCACTATTCATCTTTTTTTTACTTTTTATATAGTTTTTAAGTTTTATTTTATTGCGAGTTTAATATGGACTTAGCTGTCTGAAAATAAATATATTTATATTTTATCTTTTAGTTACAACTGAACCAAGAGTAAGGGTGGAGCCGCGTGTCAGCAAACCAGGGGGATTAAGAATCTCGAAAAAGGGTCACAGCTTCTTCTTGGAGGGGACTCCTAAAGAGAACATTGGTGGGCACGGCAGGGAATCGTTCAGGCCTTTGGAGAATACGGATAATGGAGTGATGTGTCAAACGTCGGTAGTCGCGTTCAAGGTCCCAGGATCTTGTCGTGCAGTGAGCATGGATACGACCGAGGACCGCCCGTGCTGCTGCGAGCCCGAGGAGGAGGAGCACCATGCCGAAGACCGCTCTGTCGCCGTTGCCGACGTCATCTCCTCGGTCATCAATCCCTTGGTAGCTCGTGAAGGTGCGGCACACATTTGTTTTCTTGTTTCTATTTTTAAAAGTAGGAGTTTATAATTTGGAACCATACTATACAATACAGGGGGGGCCCTGTAACTGGAGCTTTTTTTATATATTTCCCGCATACAGATATAGTGAATAATATGTTTCCATCGGTAAAACTCGGATCTCAATCGGAAGACGACGGGACCCGAAGGGTCAATTAATTTTATTGTATTGAATGAGTGACATGTTTATATTCATTAATATGAAACTTTATTATTTAGTGTCAAATGCCAAAATGAAAAATGACAGCATGGTATGATGGGTACTGGCCCCCGATTCTCCATGCATTCGAGATAATGTCGATTGCGAGATTAAATGTCACATTCATACGGTTGTGTCAAATGACTGTATGCACTGACGTTTACTCTCGATTGTGAGATTATCTCGAATGCACCGAGAATTGGGGGCCTGCTGAAGCTAATTGAGAGAGCACGATACATACGAAGTTTTCCGATAAAACACGATGGAAACTAATTATGCACTACATTTGTAACTTTTTACCTCGTGAACCGATTTCGATAATTCTTTATTTTTGGCCCGGAAACATGAATGAGTAGAAGTTTAATTGTACTTGGATTAATATGCTCCAACGTCATAATGTACAATGGTTAAAAATACTCATTAATGAGTGATTGTTATAAAGAACACATGGCAAATTATTTTGTTATCACGAAAGAGTTCTTATACCTAACAATACCTCCTTACTTACATATAAACTTGTCGATTACCTTTATTGTACATTTTGACGTTGGAGCGTACGCAAGTACAGTTAGACTTCTAGTCATTCATGTTCTCGGGCCTTATTTTTTGAGGTCATAGTGCAGAAATGGTATCATTGATAAATTACCTCGAAACGTCAGATATATTGTTGATTAAGTGATACATTAAATACATCGAAATCGGTGTCAAGTAAGAGGACACAGTATGAGGAATGGATTACCTAATTTACTTGCTAATTGACTTCGATATATTCGATCGAAACGAGAAATATATAATTTTAAGTAGTTTATTTTAGGAGTTGATGTTTTGCGTTACACTGGATCAACCACTCGCGACGACGTTATATTGTGCAAATATATCTAATGCTTCTAAGCAACTTACTAACGCCGATCATCATTTCTTAGTTTTTAAAGGGTTGGTTTGGTTGGTATTGTTTTTTGTTAAAAATAAGTTTCTTCTTATAGCACCATATAAAAATGATATTTTTTATTTTTTTATTCACAAGGTATCACTTTCATCAACACAACTTAATATGTGACGTTGTTATCTGTTTTTTAATCCTCAGGGTTGAGTCAAGAAGCCTACGTAAACATGGGATATAGTGGAACCTCTTTGCACACAAACGCTCGTAACCAGGACACGCAAGCACGACAAATACCAGAGCAATATATGGGACCTGAGCACTCTGAAAGTAACAAAAGACCAACAGGACGGCCAACAGGATGCCAAATTCCCCCTATTATCTCACCTTTGCGTAACATTGTAGAAAACATGGGTGCAAACCAGAACACTCAAGAATTCAGACCAAAACATCGTAATGCTCCGGAAATAGGAGCCAATCGCGATATTCCTCCTGTATCATGGATGGATAGAGCAGATCAACGCATGTCATCTGATCGCTCAAAAACTGGCAAAAGAATCGCAGCACATGCAACAACATGTGATCAGCCGCCTTGTAAATGGACTAGATGTCATCCCAAAGAAAATATAGGTGCAATAGACCGAAACAGATCAGCGGAATGTAGACCAAAGCATCACATTGCAACAGACATGGAAGTCAAACGCGATATCCCACCGGTGTCTTGGATGGATAAAGAAGAACAATGCATGCCACCTGATCTCTCAAAAACTGACAAAAGACCCGCAGCACATACAGCAGGATGTGATCAGCCGCCTTGTAAATGGACTGGGTGCCATTCCAAAGAAAATAAAGGTGCAATAGACCGAAACAGATCAGCGGAATGTAGACCAAGGCATCGCATCGCAACAGACATGGGAGTCAAACGCGATATCCCACCGGTGTCTTGGATGGATAGAGAAGAACAATGCATGCCACCTGATCTCTCAAAAACTGGCAAAAGACCCGCAGCACATGCAACAGGATGTGATCAACCGCCTTGTAAATGGACTGGATGTCATTCCAAAGAACATATAGGCGCAATAGACCGAAACAGATCAGCGGCATGTAGACCAAAGCATCGCATCGCAATAGACATGGGAGTCAAACACGATATCCCACCGGTGTCATGGATGGATAGAGAAGAACAATGCATGCCACCTGATCTCTCAAAAACTGGCAATAGACCCGCAGCACATGCAACAGGATGTGATCAGCCACCTTGTAAAGGGTCTGGATGTCGTCCCAAAGAAAGTATAGGTGCAATGAGCCGAAACAAACCAGCGGAATATAGACCAAAGCATCGCATAGCACCAGACATGGGTGTCAACTGCGATCTCCCACCGGTATCACGGATGGATAGAGCAAAACAACGCATGTCACCAGATCGATTAAAAATTAGCCAAAGACCCGCAGCACATGCAACAGCGTACGATAAGCGGCCCTCTAAAGAGTCTGGATGCGATCTGAGAGAAATTATGGATGCAATCGATCGAACCAGACCAGCAGAATATAAACAAATGCAGCATAAGACACCTGATCGCCCAGAAATTGATCAAAGACCCGCAGTTCATTCAAAAGGGTGCAATATTCCACCTTGTGTGGGGACTGTATGCCATCCTAAAGAAAGTATGGGTGCAATAAACCAAAATAGACCAAAGCATCGCATCGCACCAGAAATGGATATCAACCGTGATGTATCATGGATGGATAGCACAGAACAATGCATGCCAACTAATAGCTCAAGTATGGGCCAAAGACCCGCTGGCTGTAGAGTACCTTCCTGTAGAGCGCCTACATGCCATAGTGGCGACATTAATGATATGGGGAGAATTAGATTTTCGGGAATGGAACTCGGTCCGGAAACAGCAAGAATAATTACAGGACCTACAAACAAGGACATGAAATCAGTTGGGGTTGAAGCGAGCTCACCTGGCATTCAAGCTGGTAATTTCCTTTCAACTTTAAAATTATCCGTGGACGTAGACAAGTAGTGACACTATCAGTTGTCGTAATGTAAGTAATCGCATATTAAGTATACCTTTTCATACTTCATGTCAAGTGATTGTAATAAACAACCGCACTGTTGGCTGTTAATTGAAAAGAGAGCAACGTAGCTTTTTTCACTTTGTCTAGAGGCCATGAGCCGGCGCTTATAAAACACAAGTGCTATTCTCCAGAAACGACACGCAAAGTAGTCAGAAAGAAGGCTAAGATTAAATAAAACCTAGGTTCACTACGGTCGGTAATAATGTGTCGCCCTGTATGGCGCTGTCAAATTCGACAAAAAGCATTGAAATATTAAGGAAATCCGTATAGGTCCGACAGCTATTTCGGTGCTTGCCGTCACATTTCCAACGATCATTTCAATCATGTTAAAAGAATAATTTACCTGAGTGACGTAGAATCTGTGAGGAAACCTGCATATATTTGCCAAGTAAATGTAAGATGTGTGACAAGTTCGCAATCCACATCCGGTACAATCGATCTCATAACTAAATTGAATTCATCCTTACTTGTCTTATTTGGTAAACAAGTTTCTAACCTCACTAATGGTCCTTTTTTGGGTGAAACAGCTATTTTATCCTAAGTGAAAAATTGGAAAAATGATGTCTATTTATCCCCAGTTGCATAATTTATGAACAAATAGCTGTTTAGCCAAAAAGGTGCATTTTGAGGTTAGAAACTTGTTTACCAAATAAGACAAGTAAGGTGAATCACTTTACGTAGAGGCCTATGCCCAGCAGCGGGACATATACATATAATTCAAACATAATGAGGAAAATCCAAATCGGACCCGTTTCTGAAGATTAATAAGTTAAATACTTCTACACATCCACTGTAATGTACACTTGACATAACGTGTGGAGTCAGTTTCTTGCTTTTAATCACTCGCTGGTACAAAACCGTAGCATATACCTTAACTACAAACATTATCTCAATAAAACCACGTTAATCCAAATAAATAGTTTCTCCATTTTCAGCTCAAAAGATAATCCAGGGTCTGCCGCGTACACCAAGCGGCACACTGATTTGCCCAGATCAAAAAATAATAGATAAAATAATCGGACTTGGCTCTCAAGACGAAGATATTAAAGTCCCGAAAGGTGAGAAGGCTTGCGTGTGCCATAATGAACCCAGCAAGAGTAAGGGATGGTGGCGCAAAAAGAAGAAGAAACCGTTACCGGAGCCGGTGCCGGAGTCGGTACCGGAGCCGGCTCCAACGCCGGCGCCAGAGGAAATGCCTGTACTAGCACCGGTGCCTGAGCCACAGCAAGCGTCGGTTCTGATGCCGGGGCTACAACAGGCGCTGGAGCAGGGACTGTTGAACGTGGAGCCGATGCCACCGATAGTGCCAACGCCGAGACTAGTGTCAGTGCCGGGGATAGGAATAATACCGTACGAATGGATCCAGCCGGTAGATGAAACGGCGGTAATAAGGGAGAAAAGAAAAACGACATCCGACCAGACCCAGACTACGTCGGGATTCAAGATGGACAAGAAGAAAAGAGGGCCGGGCCCCCCGTCGCCGCCGCTGCAGGCCTATGTCGACGAAAACATGAGCTTTGATGACGCTTTAGTGTACTTTGAGCAACACCCTGAAGATCTGTCCCTGACGCCACCGCAGGCGCTGTTACCACCGACGGAGCAGTCCGTGAGGCCGCGTTCGACGTACTACGACGAATGCTTCTGCAACGAACCCAAGAAAAGCAAGAAAGGGAGCATATGCGATTGTCCGCCTGACTCAGGAGCAGACAATGGTGACAATGCTGAAGCTAATGAAAATGGAGCCAATGATGGAACTAATGAGGGAACTAAAAAGGGAACCAAAAAGGGAACCAATGAGGGAACCAATGAGGGAAACAATGAGGGAACCAATGAACCCGGGGAACCATTCAGGGGGCTAAAGTTCCATATAGGAGGAAAAGGCTCCGCCACACCAGGCCTCGCTGGTATTTGCTGCTTCGATATGTTGGAAGGGCCTGCAGCTATCAGCAGCAGCTTTAAATTAGAATCTGAAGAGTCCAGTGGTTAATGTTGATTGCCTGTCGTCTGCCCTACAATATTGTTTATGCTCATTCATGTCTTTGTGGAATTATACCGAGTAACACAGTCATCATTATTTGTTTTATTTCTATTCAACATTTTTCTTTCAAAGCACAGGTAAAAGCAGGTTATAACAATTTAAAAGCGAACTCCTCATTCGTCATGTCCCTCAACCAACCGGATTCCAGGTGCGCAGAAAGAAAGAGGCGTAAGATGTTCATATACGAGCGTAAACATTATCTTGTTTTACTCGCACAGTCGGGTAAAAAGCCGGGGATTGTGTGTGAGTTTTACGGAGTACTTACCTACTTTAGAGGTATTAATTGGGCTACTGTAACAAGACAGATAAAAAACTAACCGGCCAAGTCATGTCTGACCATGCACAATGGAAGGTTCCGAACTCCGTAGTTATGTCTGCATCTGGCACTTGTGCTGTAAGAAACTGCTTCTTGCCAAATTTCATGATTCTAGGTCAACGGCCGTATCTTTTGATTGCGGTGACTTAGAAGGTTGATTTTTTCACAGCTTCAAGAAATTGCATATTTGAGTAAATGATATTAATCTCAACTACCTCCACGTGTTCCTGAGAAAAAGGTCTTGACACACAGACAGACAGACAGATACACGGAAAAACAAGTGATCCTATCAGAGTTCCTTATTTCCTTTGGAGGTACAGTACCCTAAAAATGATCACATATTTTTGTCATATATTAACAAAAATGTGCAAAAAATGACCGTATGTGTCAGCATATTATTCATGCTGAGAGGTACAAAGGTATATTTTTCAGGAAAAATTCCATATATTTATGGTTTTAGAGAAAACAACATAAAACGGAATAACCTCTTGCAAGGTCATACGCATCCCACTCGACGGTACGGCACAGAGATAGAAGCACGCGAAAGTTATTTTTTGTTTTATGGTTATAATTCGCGGCACAAGTTGAACTATGACCTTGAAAGCGCAGTCCACATTTTCGGGTCTCAATTGAGGTGCGGTATGAGGTGCGACGCTTTTTTCCATACTTGTACCTGCGCGGACGGCCGCCATTTTAGTTCAACCTATATGCCGGGGATTATAACCGGTTAATAGAAGCTACCTACTCGTACAAGCGACAAGAATGCGGAGACTGTTTATCAGTTCCTTAAATCATTTCAGTTCTCTGCAAACGCAGCAGATGCGCGCAAGCTGAACTTAACTCAAGGTTTATAACGGGCGCTTAACACGGATCTCAGTTTTGAAATAGCTCGGACTCGCTCAGAGACTGAATGGTAAGGCGCTAGCCATATAGAGCTGAGTGGTAACAGACACATACCTACAGATACACACACAAAACTTTTGCATTTATAATATTATTAGGATTAGTCAGAAGTAGAATTGTTTGTTTCAAAGAGTATTTGTACCTTTTAAGTAGATATCAGCATGGCATCGGTTCTTCCCATACAAACTTTCAATACACCACAACACCTTTCTATTAAAACATTGCAACAGTCACGAAGATCTTTAATACTGTACATCAGGCACTTCCATCTTTCTATAAGAAAAGGAACTGATAGACTTGTTGTTTCTTTCGCTAAGGTACCACCAACGGGTACCTAACTCAATGCAGTAAATCGAAATATTGAGTTTTCGGATCAAAACATCAAATCCGTAAGTGCTCAGTATTCCATCAGATCTGACAGATCAGTGTAACCTAGCACTAATACCCTGGAGATTCTGGCTACTAGGGATGTTGCTATCATCGGTGAACCAATAGAAAGGGTGGTAGAAGCAAACAACCTTGGCCCACTCATGAATAGCGAGTTACGCTTCGAGAGCCACATGGTTAAATTAGTCAGTAACTGCTTCTATCGCCTCAAAGATCTATTAGGCCCGCCACATACATTCGTTTTCCTGATTCGATTTCCGAATTCGTTTTCCGTATTCGGAGACCCCGAACGCAGCCATTTCATATGAATAGTTCAACATGACACACACATTCGAACGAATTCCGTACGAAAAATTACGAATGTATGTGCCATGTACAACTATTTATATGAAATGCTTGCGTTCGGGGTGTCCGCATACGAAAAACGAATTCGGAAATCGAATCAGGAAAACGAATGTATGTGGCGGGCCTTATAATATGCGTGATTACCTCTTAGTGTCGATTTGCGTGACCACCTTTGTGAATCACTTTTATTATCTAGAATAAACTATGCGTCGTTTCTCCCAATAATGAATCAACTCCCATCTCAGGACTCAACTAAGGGCCACTTAAGCAAGAGCACCGACGCACCCCGTCTTCCGTCAGCATTGCGACCGCAGCAGGCCTAACGATTCCGCTACAATACGCACACGCCCCTAAAAAACAGAGCTCATCTCTGCGAGTTTACAAGCACAAATCGAAAAAGAATGGGAACGAATACAATAGAATGGAAAGGCTTCATTGAATAGCAATGTTCGACCAGACCACTATTACACCGCCCCCACCGCGTAGTGTCCAAGGTGACGGCTAGACCGATGTTTCAAATGTGAATGTACGTGAATGTCCTCTTGACGTTATTTGCTGGACGCGTGTCTCCGTACTGTACCCCCAGGTTGAGGCCGCAGCCCTGGCTCTATACTGGTCAAGCTCTCGCCTTCGCAAAATTAACATCACGATGATGTATGTGTTTTTACGTTACCCTATATGTTGAAATATTGGCAGACGACGCGGTCGATAAAAACCAGTTCCTACTTATATAAGTACCTAAGTAGTAAATGATTTTTAATGGCCAAATCGTCTGCCAATATTATTTCCTATTGTGTCAAACTCACGTCTTTGTGGTAATAAATCAAGTATTGTATTAATATCATCTTTTACTTCCGTACTAACATAGATAAGAGTAGGTAATAATAAATAGTATTGCACTGAAAAATCAGTCGACTCTTATCGTTTTTCCCCTCTTCTAGAATAGCCTAAAGAATCTCTACATCTGTAAATAGGAAGTTATAGTACCCGAGCCAGGGACTAATTTGGTTTATCATTTCCTCCCGGCCGTTAACTAGTACAATGATTCACAGAGTTGTATAATGAAGCCTAGTGAACGTCAGCTGCGGCTTAGTCGGTGGGTTGTTTTTTTTTTTTGTAATCGCCTCCCGATTGAGAATCGTTCAGATGATAGTTTACGAGTATATGCTCTTATGAACAAATCAAATCGTCAGCTGGCTCTATCGCGGTGGAAAGATCGTCAGCTGGTTACCAGAAAATGAGAAAATAATATATATATATTTTTTTTCATCTTTATCCGATTGAGAATTTGTCAGATGATAGGTTATATGCTGTTGTTAATAAATCAACTCGTCAGCTGGCACTATCGCGGTGGAAAGATCGTCAGCTGAGGCCCTGCGGCCCTAACATGCATGCCACAAAGATAAATTAGAACCGTTTATCTCTATGACTATCTCTTTCGTCGGCACTAGTGTGAGAGAGACGCACTTAGAGATAAACGGCTCTAATTTATCTTTGTGCCATGCATGTTAGGGCCGCTGAAAGGTGTAACGCAGGAGCCAGACTAGATGGGAGCATCTATTGCCTATTTAAATGCACCAGCAGTTTTCCCTCGGCATACTACTAGCTGAGTTTTTTCATTACCTACCTACAGGATCATATTAAGAATCAGCTTAATAATGTTCATCCGGGAGGAAACGACGTATATCTAAAGTTATTCGACATTTCGCGCCATGCACTAACTGAAAGATACAACTTTATTGTAATATTTCAATTAAATCGATATTATTTATACTTACGTTGAAATAGATAAAATTAGATATAAACGAGCTGTCCTCCGCGGTTTCACTCGAATTTTGTTCATATTTTAATTATTTTGCGCGGAACCCTTATTCTTTTTCGTACATAAATATAGCCCAAATTACTCTTTATAACACAGCTATTTGCTAGTGAAAGTCCTGTTTAAATCGGTCTAGCCGTTTCGGAAGGATGGAGGGACGGACGAACGTCATACGCTCGGAAAAAGGTCCCGTTGCCTCCCTCGTGTACGGAACCCTTAAATGAAATGTCCGTATGTAACCTTACTTAACTAAACATCTTCGACAATATCATAGACATAATGTATCTGTCAGCTTCTTATATAAAGATAACCAGCCGCGTCCAATGACATTTGTCTTTTACGTAGCAATGACGTCTTTTATAATAAAATCATAATATCAATAAAGTTATTGTTAAAGAAAAAAATGCAAAATATAAATAAGTCATGTAAATAATTGGCGCAAACACACCACTTGTGACGGTAGGGTCGCTGTCGCGAGTGGTGACTATTGGGAGAGGCAAGTACATTATCACTATCACTTTAGCCAATACTCAGTTGTTACCGACGTGGAGACTGCACAGTAATTCCTACAAATAGTACAATGAAGCAACATCGCCGAAGAACGTATACACCCGATTTCCATTCAGCCACTTCTGCTGCTCACGTTGCTTTAGTTCTTACCTTTGAGACTGAGTATTATTCGCCACTTGATACTCAATCTCAACCTCAGATAATTGATTTCCTCACAAAAATATGCCCCAGGGTATTATATGATGAGAAACCGCGGAGTTCTTCATTTTTATATTCGACGTATCCAGGTGATTCATATCTTTAGGGACACGCATTATAGCATGAAAGCCATCCATGCAATTTTGAGTAAGTAAACATGCCTGATGCGCTGCAGAATCTGGGTTGTCCCAACAACACTCTGAACATGTTTATAATATTGTACACGTAGGTGTAGAAGGATTCAAGGAATCACTTGAATATTGTGACCTTCACTGTACAATACACGAACCTGCGGAAGATATAAACGGTCCTATTTCACGGGTGGCGATTAGATTCCTGTGTTAGGTTGGGAAGCAACTTAATTATGTTCATGAAAATCCATTTGGTATAATAAAACCGGTCAAGTGCGAGTCTGACTTGCGCGCGACATCGTCGCACAATTTATCGTCCCACATCCCACCACCGCGCCCCGGCCGCTAGTTGTATGTGAAAGACGCCTTACAAGCAAGTCCATGTCGTACCAGCGGCCCTAATGACAGAGAAACTGAAAGATCATTTTGACTGTTACTTTTTTTTCTATTAAGGGTGAAAAATAAATCAAAAATAAGAACAAGACAAAAATAAGTCAAAAGCTGAGCTCAGGTCTAGAAACAAGCCTGCCACCTTTTTTTTAATTCAGTTGATGAACTATGGCCCCAATTAGTGTGGTAATTGCGTCATTTGTTTCCTTGAAAGTATCAAAACCCTCCTCCTACTCTTCTGCTGCACTGGGAGTAAAGAAATAGCATAGAATGCGTGCAGATGCTCATCATCCTGGCATGTCGTAAAAGTCGACTAAGGGACGGGTCCTCTCCAACATGGTGGACTATCTGTATGGGCGATGGGCTGATCACCTGTCACCATACGGTTCATCATACCATCTTAGGACTAATTAATTAATCTTCTGGCTCTGCCCACCCCATTAGGGATTTCGGGCGTAAGTATCAAAATTTGTGGCATAAACAGCCGTATCTTATGATTGCGTTGACTTAGAAGGTTGATTTTTTCACGGCTCTAAGAGATTGCAGACTTGAATAATAATAATAATAATAAATCAGGGGACAATCTTCGCACAAATCGATCTAGTCCCAACATAAGCTCTAAAGGTTTGTGTTATGGGTACTAGAAGACGGTATACATACTTATATAGAGAAATAAATACTTAAATACATAAGAAACATCCAAGACTCAGGAAAAAACATTCGTGCTTACTTATCACACAAATATTTGCCCTTACCGGGGATCGAACCCGGGACGCTAGCTTCGGAGGCATCGTCACTCCCAACGACGTCCGAGTCGGTGGCAAGTAAATTAAAAGTAAAAAGCAATACATCCCTCATACTGTGTGTTCATTTACTTGACACCGATATCGATGTATTAAATGTTTTACTTAACCAACAATATATATCTGCCGTTTCTAGATAATTTATTACTTACAAAGGCCAATAATTACTTCTTACTTTTCAAAGGGTTTTTGAAGTCGGTCTTTTTATTTGTTATTATCAACAGCAAAAGTAAATAGCAACCTATACAAAAAAAATTAACATGCAGATTGCAGAAAAAATAATTTACTCTGAAATGGTCAAGCAGAACACTGAGAAATCGTGATGGCAGATGATATGGCCATAATCTGTCAACACCACCGACCAAAAAAATGTTTACATGAAAGCGCACGTGACTACAGTTATCCTAATAACAAGAAAACTTTATCGTGTGAAGAACATTGTCACGCGCCAACCACGCTTAATATTAAAACATTGTATTACGACCGTCACTTTCAAATCAGAAACGATAGCTCGTGTCGCAGCAGCGAGAGTAGTACCTTTGCTGCACCGAAAAATAATACCAAATTACGGAAAAGGAAACGGCAAAAAGCAAAGAAAGTAACCAATGAGCGACTCAAAAATAAATCATCAGAGAGGCCCAGCCTTCTCACAACATATGAATACTTAAAACTATTGTCCAAGAAGAGCAGCGTGCCCAACATTCAACACACTATTCAGCACGAAAACTGGCACACGAAAAGACGGCGCTCCGATACCCATTTAAACACAGGCAATCCTTATAGAACTAAGCTGGTCGTCAATACCATTTTGTTAGACCCCAAAATCATACCTCCAGAACGTCAACCAGTATTGAAGCATCCGCTTATGCAAGCTCAGTTGAGAATCTATCGGTGCCAGCTAAGCAGCAAGGAGGAAGCCTGCTGTTGTACATGTAATTCTGACGCCATGTTTGAAGTCATGAAAAGCCTTTATGACTGTTATAAAAAAAAAAATTGTGACCACTGTGACTGTGTGCTGTGTGGACATCTTCCTAGAGAAGAGCGAAGACTGGGCGAAGACCGCAAGTCCATAGCAGTGGAAACTAAAATCACAAAACTAAGCATACAGGAAGCTATGAAAAAAGCCAAACAGCAAGGACTACTAACGACTCTTACCGGAAAGACACCAGAGAAACAAGAAAAGATATTAAGAGGATTAGCAAACCTTGGCCTACCGCTACCTAAAGGAAAGACAGATTCCGAACGCCAAATTATAGATAAAGTAACAAAAGAGTTGAAACTTTCAATGACGAGCATTGCAGATACTCATAAAGAAAAATTAGCTAAAGCAAAAGCAGCCGGATTTTTAACAACGCTTGACGGAAAAACACCAGAGCAAAAAGAAAAAATACTTCGAGGACTCTTGCAAAGTGGTTTACCACTACCTGAAGGAAAAACAGATTCAGAACGCCAACTTATAAATAAAGTAAGAAAAGAGTTAAAACGTTCAACGGCGAGAATTAAGGGAGAGAAAGACTCTAAAAAGGAAATATTAGCTAAAGCAAAAGCAGCCGGATATTTAACAAAGCTGGATGGAAAAACACCGGAGACAAAAGAAAAAATTGTCCGCGGACTTGCACAAAGTGGCTTACCTCTACCTGATGGAAAGACTGCGTCAGAGGAAAAACTAATTGGTAAAGTAAGGAAAGAACTCGGATTACCACCGGCACCAAAAACTGCTGCAGAGAAAGAAAAATTTAAAATTGCACAAGCTGCAGGCTTATTCACGCCATTAGAAGGAAAAACTCCTGCCCAGAAAGAAAAAATTCTGAGGGCATTTGCAGAACAAGGAATACCTTTGCCAGAGGGACGAACCTCTTCTGAAATAGAACTAATTAAAAAAGTGCAAGGTGAAGCTAAGCCAATTTTATCGGAAAAATTACGAAAAGCCAGAGCGACTGGTCTTTTGACAACCCTAGATGGAAAATCACCAGAGCAACAAGAAAAAATACTTCGTGGACTAATTCAAAGTGGTTTACCACTACCTGAAGGAAAGACAGATTCACAACGCCACCTTATAGATAAAGTAAAAAAAAAGTTTGAATCTCCAATGGTTGAAGGCAGAATGCCACTTGCGGGCTTTGAAGGCATTCCGGATGAAAAAATAGCTCAAGCAAAAGCTGCCGGATTTTTAACAACGCTCGTCGGAAAAACTCCAGAGCAAAAGGAAAAAATACTCCGTGGCCTTGCACAAAGTGGCTTACCCCTTCCTGAAGGCAAGACGGCGTCAGAAGAGAAACTAATTGATAAAGTAAGGAAAGAAATCGGATTACCACCAGCGCCAAAAACTGCTGTAGAAAAAGAAAGATACAAAAATGCAAAAGATGCAGGCTTACTCACGCCATTAGAAGGAAAAACTCCTGGCCAGAAAGAAAACATATTTAAAGCACTAGCAGAACAAGGAATAACTTTGCCGGAGGGTCGAACCCCTTCTGAAATAGCACTAATAAAAAAAGTGCAAGCTGAAGTAAATCCAACCGCTTCTATAGTACTAGCTCCATCGGAAAAAATGCGCAAAGCAAAAGCAGCTGGTCTTTTCACACCTCTAGCTGGTAAGACACCGGAGCAAAAGGAAAAAATACTACGTGGGTTAGGTGAGCTTGGAATTCCACTTCCTGAAGGGAAGACAGCCTCTGAAAAAAGAATAATTGACAAGGTTCGAAAGGAGCTCGGACTTCCACCAGAACCACAGACTGCTGCGGATAGAGAAAAATACAATACGGCTCAAGCTGCAGGATTGATAACGCCTTTACAAGGGAAAACACCAGCCCAAAAAGAAAAAATATTAAAAAGATTGGCAGAACGAGGGATACGTTTGCCAGAAGGCAGAACCGAATCAGAAAAAGCACTCATAAAAAAAGTTCAAGCAGAAGTAAAGCCAACCACTTCCATGGCACGAGCTCCATCGGAAAAAATGCGCAAAGCAATAGCAACTGGTTTTCTCACACCTCTAGCTGGTAAGACACCGGAGCAAAAGGAAAAAATACTACGTGGGTTAGGTGAGCTTGGAATTCCACTACCTGAAGGAAAGACGGCCTCTGAAAAAATGCTTTTAGATAAGGTTCGAAAGGAGTTCGGACTTTCACCCGAACCTAAGACTGCTGCGGATAGAGACAAATACAATACAGCACAAGCTGCAGGATTAATAACGCCTCTAGAAGGGAAAACAACGGCCCAAAAAGAAAAAATATTAAAAGGATTGGCAGAAAGAGGGATACCTTTGCCAGAAGGCAGAAGCGAATCCGAAAAAGCACTCATCAAAAAAGTTCAAGCTGAAGTAAAACCAACCACTTCTATGGCACGAGCGCAATCGGAAAAAATGCTCAAAGCAAAAGCAGCTGGTCTACTTACGCCTACAACTGGTAAGACACCGGAGCAAAAAGAAAAAATACTACGTGGGTTAGGCGAGCTTGGAATTCCACTTCCTGAAGGGAAGACGGCCTCTGAAAAAATAATAATTGATAAGGTTCGAAAGGAGCTTGGACTTCCACCAGAACCAAAGACAGCTGCGGATAGAAAAAAATACAATACAGCACAAACTGCAGGATTGATAACGCCTTTACAAGGGAAGACACCAGCCCAAAAAGAAAAAATATTAAAAGGCTTGGCAGAAAGAGGGATACCTTTGCCAGTAGGCAGAACCAACTCGGAAAAAGCACTCATCAAAAAAATTCAAGGTGAAGTCAAACCACTACATACTTCAATGAGAATTCCGTCAGAAAAAATAAGCAAAGCAAAAGAGGCTGGTTTTATTACACCTTTAGATGGTAAAACACCGGAACAAAAAGAAAAAATACTTCGTGGCCTCGTTAAGATGAGAATACCGCTTCCTGAAGGGAACACAGCGTCGGAACGGAAAGTTATTGACAAAGTAAGAAATGAACTCGGGTTACCACCGGAACCGAAATCTTCTGCAGAAAGACAACGATACAATCAAGCACAAACAGCAGGGCTTATTACGCCTTTAGAAGGAAAGACAGCAGCCCAGAAAGAAAAAATACTGACAGGATTAGCAGAACAGGGAGTACCTTTACCAGAAGGTAGAACACCATCAGAAAAAGCGATCATCAAAAAAATTCAAGGTGAAGTCAAACAACTACCGCCTACAATGAGATTTCCTTCAGAAAAAATGCGCAAAGCAAAAGAGGCTGGTTTTATAACACCTCTAGATGGTAAAACACCGGAGCAAAAAGAAAAAATACTTCGTGGCCTCGCCGAGATAGGAATACCGATTCCTGAAGGGAAGACAGCGTCGGAACGGAAAGTTATTGACAAAGTAAGAAATGAACTCGGGTTACCACCTGAACCGAAATCTTCTGCAGAAAGACAACGATACAATCAAGCACAAGAGGCAGGGCTTATTACGCCTTTAGAAGGAAAAACAGCAGCCCAGAAAGAAAAAATACTGACGGGATTAGCAGAACAGGGAATACCTTTGCCAGAAGGCAGAACACCATCAGAAAAAGCGCTCATCAAAAAAATTCAAGCTGAAGTCAAACCACTACCGCCTTCAATGAGAATTCCTTCAGAAAAAATGCGCAAAGCAAAAGAGGCTGGTTTAATTACACCTCTGGATGGTAAAACGCCGGAGCAAAAAGAAAAAATACTTCGTGGCCTCGCCAAGATAGGAATACCGCTTCCTGAAGGGAAGACAGCGTCGGAACGAAAAGTTATTGACAAAGTAAGAAATGAACTCGGGTTACCACCGGAACCGAAATCTTCTGCAGAAAGACAACGATACAATCAAGCACAAGAGGCAGGGCTTATTACGCCTTTAGAAGGAAAGACACTTACCCAGAAAAAAAAAATACTGACGGGATTAGAAGAAGAGGGAATACCTTTGCCAGAAGGCAGAACACCATCAGAAAAAGCCCTCATCAAAAAAATTCAAGGTAAAGTCAAACCACAACCGCCTTCAATGAGAATTCCGTCAGGAATAATGCGCAAAGCAAAAGAGGCTGGTTTTATTACACCTCTAGATGGAAAAACACCGGAGCAAAAAGAAAAAATACTTCGTGGCCTCGCCAAGATGGGAATACCGCTTCCTGAAGGGAAGACAACGTCGGAACGAAATGTTATTGACAAAGTAAGAAATGAACTCGGGTTACCACCGGAACCGAAATCTTCTGCAGAAAGACAACGATACAATCAAGCACAAGCAGTAGGGCTTATTACGCCTTTAGAAGGAAAGACAGCAGCCCAGAAAGAAAAAATACTCAAGGGATTAGCGGAACGTGGAATCCCTTTGCCAGAAGACAAAACACTATCAGAAAAAGCACTTGTGAAACAATTACAAGCTGGTTTTATAACACCAATAGAAGGCAAGACTCTCGAGCAAAAAGAAAAAATAATCCGAGGTCTCGCTAAGCTTGGATTGCCTTTGCCTAATGCAAAGACGGCTTCAGAACATAAACTCATCAATAAAGTTCGAAAAGAGTTTGGACTGCCTGCTGTTGCGCTTCCACCAGCAGAGAGAAGAAAATTAGATGAAACAACAATTAAAAATATAAAGGAAGGAAAAGGTCCTGTTGACGAATGTATTTGCAGTCTTTTAACGCCAGAATCACTCATCAAAAAAGTTCAAGCTGAAGTAAAGCCCACCACTACGATGGCAAGACTGCCATCGGAAAAAATGCACACAGCAATAGCAGCTGGTCTTCTCACACCTCTAGCTGGTAAGACACCGGAGCAAAGGGAAAATATACTACGTGGGTTAGCTGAGCATGGAATTCCACTTCCTGGAGGGAAGACTGCCTCTGAAAAAAGACTAATTGATAAAGTTCGAAAGGAACTTGGTCTACCACCGGAACCAAAGACTAGTACCGCTAAAGAAAACTACAATTCAGCACAAGTTGCAGGATTGATAACGCCTTTAGAAGGAAAAACACCAAACCAAAAAGAAAGAATATTAAGAGGATTGGCAGAAAGAGGGATACCTTTGCCAGAAGGCAGAAGCGAATCGGAAAAAGCATTCATTAAAAAAGTTCAAGCCGAAGTAAAGCTAATTACTTCAATGGCACGACCACCATCTGAAAAAATGCGCAAAGCAAAAGCAGCTGGTTTTCTTACACCTTTAGCTGGTAAGACACCGGAGCAAAAGGATAAAATACTACTCGGGTTAGGTGAGCTTGGAATTCCACTTCCTGAAGGAAAGTCACCCTCTGAAAAAAAACTAATTGATAAAGTTCGAAAGGACCTCGGTCTGCCACCGGAACCAAAGACTGCTGCAGAAAGAGAAAAATACAACACAGCACAAGCTGCCGGATTGATAACGCCTTTACAAGGGAAAACAAAAGCAAAAAAAGAAAAAATATTAAAAGGATTGGCAGAAAAAGGGATAGCTTTGCCAGAAGGCAGAACTGAAACGGAAAAAGCACTCATCAAAAAAGTTCTAGCTGAAGTAAAGCCAACCACTTCCATGGCACGAGCTCCATCGGAAAAAATGCGCAAAGCAAAAGCAGCTGGTTTTCTCACACCCCTAGCTGGTAAGACACTGGAGCAAAAGGAAAAAATAGTACGTGGGTTAGGTGAGCTTGGAATTCCACTTCCCGAAGGGGAGGCCGCCTCTGAAAAACAAGTTATTGACAAGGTTCGAAAGGAGCTCGCACTTCCACCAGAACCAAAGACTGCTGCGGATAGAAAAAAATACAATACAGCACAAGCTGCAGGATTAATAACGCCCTTACAAGGGAAAACCCCAACCCAAAAAGAAAACATATTAAGAGGATTGGTAGAAAGAGGGATTCCTTTGCCAGAAGGTAGAACCGAATCAGAAAAAGCACTCATCAAAAAAGTTCAATCTGAAGTAAAGCCAACCACTTCTAGGGCACGAGCGCCATCGGAGAAAATGCGCTTAGCAAAAGCAGCTGGTCTTCTCACACCTCTAGCTGGTAAGACACCGGAGCAAAAGGAAAAAATATTACGTGGGTTAGCTGAGCATGGAATTGCACTTCCTGAAGGGAAGACGGCCTCTGAAAAAAATATAATCGATAAGGTTAGAAAGGGGCTCGGTCTTTCACCAGAACCAAAGATTGCTGCAGATAGAGAAAAGTACAATATAGCACAAGCTGCAGGATTGATTACGCCATTAGAAGGCAAAACACCAGCCAAAAAAGAAAAAATACTTAAAGCCTTAGCGGAAAGAGGAATACCCTTGCCCGAAGGTAGAACCATATCAGAAAAAGCACTCATAAAAAAAGTTCAAGCTGAAGTAAAGCCAACCACTTCTATGGCACGAGCGCCATCCGAGAAAATGCGCAAAGCAAAAGCAGCTGGCCTTCTCACACCTCTAGCTGGTAAGACATCGGAGCAAAAGCAAAAAATTCTACGCGGGTTAGGTGAGCTTGGAATTCCAATACCTGAAGGAAAAACGGCCTCTGCAAAAATGCTTTTAGATAAGGTTCGAAAGGAGCTCGGACTTCCACCCGAACCTAAGACTGCTGCGGATAGAGACAAATACAATACAGCACAAGCTGCAGGATTGATAACGCCTTTACAAGGGAAAACACCGGCCCAAAAAGAAAAAATACTAAAAGGATTGGCAGAAAGCGGGATACCTTTGCCAGAAGGCAGAACTGAATCGGAAAAAGCACTCATCAAAAAAGTTCAAGCTGAAGTAAAGCCAACCACATCTATGGCACGAGCACCATCGGAAAAAATACGCAAAGCAAAAGCTGCTGGTCTCCTTACACCTCTAGCTGGCAAGACACCGGAGCAAAAGGAAAAATTACTACGTGGGTTAGGTGAGCTTGGAATTCCACTTCCTGAAGGCAAGACACCCTCTGAAAAAAAACTAATTGATAAACTTCGAAAGGACCTCGGACTACCACCGAAACCAAAGACTGCTGCAGAAAGAGAAAAATACAACACTGCACAAGCTGCCGGATTGATAACGCCCTTACAAGGGAAAACACCAGCCCAAAAAGAAAAAATATTAAAAGGATTGGCAGAAAGAGGGATACCTTTGCCAGAAGGCAGAACTGAATCTGAAAAAGCACTCATCAAAAAAGTTCAAGCTGAAGTAAAGCCAACCACTTCTATGGCACGAGCACCATCGGAAAAAATACGCAAAGCAAAAGCTGCTGGTCTCCTTACACCTCTAGCTGGCAAGACACCGGAGCAAAAGGAAAAATTACTACGTGGGTTAGGTGAGCTTGGATTTCCACTTCCTGAAGGCAAGACACCCTCTGAAAAAAAACTAATTGATAAAGTTCGAAAGGACCTTGGTCTACCACCGGAACCAAAGACTGTTGCAGAAAGAGAAAAATACAACACAGCACAAGCTGCCGGATTGATAACGCCCTTACAAGGGAAAACACCAGCCCAAAAAGAAAAAATATTAAAAGGATTGGCAGAAAGAGGGATACCCTTGCCAGAAGGTAGAACAGCATCAGAAAAAGCGCTCATTAAAACAGTTCAAGCTGAAGTAAAGCTAATCACTTCCATGGCACGAGCTCCATCGGAAAAAATGCGCAAAGCAAAAGCAGCTGGTTTTCTCACACCTTTAGCTGGCAAGACACCGGAGCAAAAAGAAAAAATACTACGTGGGTTAGGTGAGCTTCGAATGCCTTTTCCTGAAGGGAAGTCTCCCTCTGAAAAAAAACTTATTGATACGGTACGAAAGGAGCTCGGACTTCCACCAGAACCAAAGACTGCTGCAGATAGAGAAAAGTACAACGCAACACAAGCTGCAGGATTGATTACGCCATTAGAAGGCAAAACACCAGCCAAAAAAGAAAAAATACTAAAAGCCTTAGCGGAAAGAGGAATACCCCTGCCAGAAGGTAGAACCGCATCAGAAAAAGCACTCATCAAAAAAGTTCAAGCTGAAGTTAAGCCAACCACTTCCATGGCACGAGTTCCATCGGAAAAAATACGCAAAGCAAAAGCTGCTGGTCTCCTTACACCTCTAGCTGGTAAGACACCGGAGCAAAAGGAAAAAATACTACGTGGGTTAGGTGAGCTTGGAATTCCACTTCCTGAAGGGAAAACAACCTCCGAAAAGAAACTAATCGATAAAGTTCGAAAAGAGCTCGGTCTACCACCGGAACCAAAAACTGCTGCTGACAGAATTAAATACGCTAAAGCTCAAGCTGCTGGATTAATTACGACCTTAGAAGGCAAAGCACCAGCCCAAAAAGAAACAATACTAAGGGCACTGGCAGAAAAGGGAATACCTCTCCCAGAAGGCAGAAGTGCATCAGAAAAAGAACTCATTAAAAAAGTGCAAGCTGAAGTTAAGCCAGTTCTATCGGAGAAATTGCGCAAAGCAAAAGCAGCCGGTTTTGTTACACCTCTAGCAGGTAAAACACCAGAACAGAAGGAAAAAATACTGCGTGGTCTTGCTCAGCATGGCATTCCACTTCCCAAAGTAAAAGCAGAGTCTGAAAAAAAAATGATAGATAAAGTCAGACAAGAAATTGGGCTACCTCCAGAACCAAAAACATCATCAATGAAAGCAAAATATGATAAAGCACTAGCTGCTGGTATTATTACTCCATTAGAAGGTAAGACACCTGCAGAAAAATATCAAATATTAAAAAATATGAGAGCTGCTGGTTTAGAGCTACCTGACGGACGAACACCTTCTGAAAAGGCTTTAATTAAGAAAGTAAAAGTGTCAAAATCCGTAGCGGGAATCTTTACGCCGCTTGAAGGTAAAACTCCAGAGCAGAAAGAAAAAATTCTTAAAAGAATGCTAGAGGCAGGGGTGCCACTTCCAGAGGGCAAAACACCTTCCGAAAAAGCTCTCATCAAAAAAATTGCAGCTGAAGGTCCTTCGCAAAAAGCAGCGGGCTTGTTGACACCTCTCGAAGGTAAAACTCCAGAACAAAAGGAGAAAATTCTTAGAGGGCTAGCTCAAGCTGGACTGCCACTTCCTGAAGGTAAGACCGTCTCGGAAAAAAAAATTATAAACAAAATAAAAGATGAGGCGGAAGCAGCAAAGAAAGCCCGAGCGGCGGGACTGTTAACTACGATTGCTAGAAAACCCAAAGAAGAAAAGGAAAGAATCCTCAAAGGACTTGCAGAAGCAGGATTGCCAATGCCCGAAGGCGACACTCCCTCGGAAAAGGAAATGGTAAAAAAAGCCCGGTTAGCGGCAGGAAGACCCGCTGAAGTTACTCCATCAGAAAAAATGCAGTACAAAGACATGAAAACAGGACCTGAGGGTATAAAAAAAGTAGAAAAGGCAGTGAGGGCACAATCAGTGGCTGGAGTTCAGGAAGAAATTGAAGAAATTGTCAAGAAAGACAAATGCGATAGGGCCTGTGGCTGCGACAAAAAGAAAATTAGATTTAAACACAGTTATGTCAAAATTAGAGTTACATCGCCTGATATTTCGTCTTTTTGTCCCTGCCCTAATGAATGTATCCCCGGAGTCAAAGCTGGTGTCTTCACTGATAACGAAGGCATCAAAGTAACTGTTGGAAGCGTAATAGGCGTTTCTTCTTATATTGAACCCATGAATACGAAACAAAGCTTATTTCAAAAGAAAACCTATGTTCCATCTTTAGAAGAGCCTAACTACGTTATTCAAAGTCAGAGTTATTTTTCATTGTACATATCATCGATGAGCAGCGATAGTACAACTAACAGTTCTGGCTCCAAATCAACCGTATACATTTATAACTCCGAAACTGACGTAAGCATTGCTGATATTAAGCAATTATTGCGTTCTCCTCTTAATAATGGTGACTCCCAAAATGATTTGAATTTCAGTAGAAATAGCGAGTATGGTATTTCCTATATTTATCTATCTCGCTGTATGGCTTATAGAAAGGACATGCAGTACTGCTGTAATCATTCAAATAGCTCGCACATAACGCAGAGAGAATCTTGTACCATGAATAATGCTTCAAATTCCAGTTCAAAATCCTATTATCTAGTTGAGACAGAATCATCTTGGAGTCTGACGAGCGACTCGCCTTGTAACAGCAATACTCAAAGCCTGGTTTCCTCTCTAGAAAGACACTTGCCATATTCTTCAGGCTCTTGTAGCACTCAACAATCAGAATACGAAGAATATATTGATACAGAAATTTCTAAATCATTATTCAAACAGATCAATTTAAAGCCCCATAAAACGTTGCTGAGGTAGGTATCTGTTACATTGTATTTGATGTATACCTCAACTATAACTGTAGGTATCTACAGTTACGCCCGACAGACGAAACAAACTTGAACTAATTCTTTCAACAATTTCAGTAACCGCCGGCCTCGTGTTATTCATTCAAGTCAAGAAAGTTATGAACTCAACCCTGTTAATGAGTCTTCGAGAATTAATAAGTACATTCAACCGAGAATTCAAAATCGACTGCGGCGAGACAATCACAATATGCAGGATATTCCATCAAGCAGCAATCTAACTGACTCTCCATCTGTTTTCTTTCTGGTTTCCTCGTCGGATAACGGCGATAGCTTATCAAGCGTTGAGCTGTCTGAGACCATATCAAAATTAAAACCGTTGTCATGTAAGTCGAACTATGATAGAAGATCAATTAATTTTCAAGCATGCATAAATAAATGGGGGTGTAAATTGTACCTAGCTACATGCATGATGCATGATGTATGCAGCGAGGTTTTGGTTTAACTGGTTGTATGCTTAAAAAAGGATCCATGCTTTTTTATGTGCATATTTTGCATTAATTTTCAAGTTTTTTTTTTATTACTAACCACATACGAGGGATTAATCTCGAAACTATACTGTCGAACCTTAATAATATCTCGAGAAATGTATTATGGTAGGTATAGTTAGCTTCATAATGTGTACCCAATATCTGCTTTCCATTCTACTTTTACATATGTATTTACTGCCTATATTTTACTTTAGTACTCTAGAATACGTATTCTACTTCTTTTCCTTTATTTATGTACACATTTTTAACTGTTTTTAGTGATATCTAATGGGAAGGAAATGAAATCTGCTCGAAAGGAGTTACGGTCTCGCAGATTTCAAATGAATTGGACTTTAAAGGAGATAAAAAGGCGCAGCAGTTATTCTAAAGAGCCTTCAGAGGCGTGCCGGACAAAAGTGGATGCGACAATTAAGTTTCCAACTTCGAAGTTTGAAAGAAGTGAAAAACCACCTAGTCAACGCAGACCTAAACGCAAAACAGTCGTGCCTAAAGAATCCAGAGGTATGCATTTAAAGTACCCATACATACACTTATATTACGCATAAGAATAAGAATTAGAAATAATTAAAGTATTTTAATATGTGCCCCAATAGTAGGGACTATTCTTATGAACCTAACTGTATTTATTATATACTTAACTACTAGCTAAAAACACAGCTTTTTGATGGGTCGCGAATCGTTTGCACTTTAATATATATATTTCCAATATGAAAATACTTATACTTCAAACATCCAAAAATATTTGCTTTTTTATATAAAGATTATAAGAAAATTACAATGAAACCAAAGGTTTAAAATCGGTAGATTAGATTTCACAGCATCAAATTTTCGACATATTTATGAATGTCGTTTATGAATGATGTGTGTGAATCGAGAGAATGGTGTCATCTCGTTTTCCCTTACCGTACCACTCTACTGGTTAAATCTTTGATTGAAAAATCATTAGTATTTTTTTTTATTCTTAAGTATTTAGATTTAAAAACATCGTCCTGTTTTCTACATACTAAGTAACATCTGCGAATTTTAATGCTACCAAACCTGTTATTTAAAAATGTTCTGTTCAATGCGAAGCCTTCTAAGTTTTAAGTCTTGATAAAGCAACCTTTTAGAAGATTCTGTATTTTTGCATGGTTAATGTTGTGGAGAATAATAATATGCAGTTGGTAGTTTGGGCCTTCACAATATGTGAGTCTCTGTATATTAGTCACTAGCAACTGCCACTGTGATACCAATGCAATACCTACCTTAATCTAAACATTACAACTATATATAACTACTAACACCGCACGCTGCTTATCTTAATCTAGCTATCCTAAGGCGATCGCCTAATCTACACGTTGATCTTCAATATGAATTACTTATCTACACGTACATACAAAAGACACATGTCACTTATTATGTGGCTACCGCCACATGTATAATTTCTTAAAGGTTCCATGAAGTTTTGAGAAGGGTTTATGAGGTTTCTATTTCACTAACTTTCTAGAACGTTATATGAATAAACCTCAGAAGGTTCCTTTAAGGTTCTAAAAGGTTCTATGAGGTTTCTTAGTTTTTAGAAGATTTTATGAAGGGTCCATGGAATTTGTAGATGTTTTTATGGGGTTAAGAGAAGGTTCTATAAACTTTCTACAGGGTTCTATGATAATTCTGGAGTTGTCTATGAAATTTCTGATGGTTCCATGAAGTTTCTAGAATTTTCTTTAGTTTCTAAAAGGATCTATGTAGTTTATATAAGATTCTAGAAGGTTCTTAAAAGTTTCTAAAGTTTTCTATGAATAGAGAAATTAAAATTTCGTGAGTCATTACGAAAGCCTTTCGAAAGCCTTCGACCTGGTTTCCTATCAGATACTTTGGGATAAGCTAAGGGCTACTGGTTTGCCTGAAGAGCTTGTTGGACTGTTTAGGCACTGTTATGCGCACCAAGATAACTGTGTTCGATGGGCGGGGCGCACCTCCGACACGTATCGGCTGGAATGTGGGGTGAGGCAAGGGGGATTGACGTCACCAAAACTCTTCAGCCTGTACGTGAACGAGCTGATCGCTGGGCTCAGCAGCATGCATGCGGGATGTTCCATAGATGGCCAGATGGTCAATAACATCAGCTATGCGGACGACATGGTGCTGCTGAGTCCATCGGTTTGTGCACTTCGGGAATTGCTGCGCGTCTGCGAATCATACGCCGAAGAGCACGGGCTCAAATATAATTGCAAAAAGAGCGAGGTAATAGTGTTCGCAGAGCGCGGCACCTCGCCCTGCTACGTGCCACCCATACGACTGTATGGCCAGGATTTAAATAGGGTGCACCAGTTTCAGTACCTGGGTCATGTGGTCACTAGTGACTTGAAGGACGATTGTGACATGGAGAGAGAGCGTAGGGCGCTGGCGGTACGGGGCAACATGCTGGCCCGCAGGTTCGTGCATTGTACAGATGATGTGAAGATCACTTTATTCAAGTCTTTCTGTCAATCCTTTTACACCGGCGGCCTGTGGGTTGGCTATACCCAAAGGGCCATCAACGCCCTACGTGTACAATATAATAATATGTTCGGAGTGTTGTTGGGACTACCTCGAGTCTGCAGCGCATCAGCCATGTTTGCTGAAAATCGCGTAGATGGTTTCCACGCTACAATGCGTAAGAAAATAGTGTCCATCAGAAGCAGAATACAGAGTAGTTCCAACAACATCCTCAGGGTGTTGGCTGACCGACCTGACGGCTTTCTGCAAGGGCGCTGGGCTGCAGCCTTAATAAACCCACATGCGGACTTAGTTTATTTTATTAATTAATTTAGTAATTCTGTAATTTTAATCTTTTATCTTAATTATTGTAATTTGTATTTTTATTGAATTGTGCTTCTTATGCTATAATAATGGATCTTTGTTATCTGAAAAATAAATATATAATAATAATAATAATTACTTGACTCACGAAACTCTCGTTTAACTCACGATTTAATGTTAGGAACGCCCCCACACGTTTTGAACTTGTGGAGTCCTTTCTCAGGGGTTGAGGCCCCTCGGGGTTAGGGGGGCTAGCACAACATGCTCGCGAATTGGCGCTGAGCGTGCGACATTGTCAAACTAGTCAAATATTTAAGGGCCGCACTGAGCGACAAACGACTCGCGGGCAGTTCGTGCTAGCCGTGCAGAGCAGTGCTAGCCGTCGGTTGCTCTGATCGCGACTGCATTCAACCCCTGAAAAAAGGGGACGCCAAATCTAGAGTAAGACCGTTATTATATCAAATCTTCATTTTCTATGGAGTTTTTAGAAGATTCTAGAAGGTTATATGAAGTTTTTAGTGTGCTTTATTTGAAGTTTCTAGAAAGATTTACGATCATATTTGAATTTTTGTTATTAAATTTCTAGGCTCTATGAGGTTTCTAGAAGGTTCGATGGAGATTCTAGAAGGTTATGTGAACCATCTGGGCGCCACGACCCCTAGGTTGAAAAATACTGGTCTAGTTGATCTAGACCCAATGCCGTGTTGAAGCCAAGCCAATAAAAACATAAATATGAAGCCATCAAAAAAGGGCCACGTTCGGTACGAAAACGTCAGTGGTTCACGGTCTGCCGATAAAAGAGTTGAGATCTGAACGGGTGCCAAGTTTCTTAAAACTGTCTTAAATGATAGTTTTTAGCGTTAAAAAGTTCTTCAATTATTTTAAAGAAAATGGGTATTTTATTAATAGTGAATTTATTACTTGTCAAGTTTATAATGTGACTTCAAATACTTCGAATGTGCCGTTATGCCATAGAGAACATAATGCACATTTCGACCTCTGTACATACAACCCATTGAGCATTTTCACCCGTTGACCACCCAGTCCCGGAATCATATTCCGTAGCCACGAATCAGTAAAACACGCGTCGAACATCTAACGTCTAGTAAAAACATTGAAAATTTCTGGTCAGTTCTTCTAATAACGAATTAACTTCCATTTCAGGACTCAACGCAGGGCCACATAAGCACCGACGCACCCTGTCTTCCGTCAGCATTGCGACCGCAGCAGGCCTAACGATTCCGCTACAATACGCACACGCCCCTAAAAAACAGAGCTCATCTTTGCGAGTGTACAAGCACAAATCGAAAAAGAATGGGAACGAATACAATAGAATGGAAAGGTTTCGTTAAATATCATGAGAATTGGTTCTATCCTAATGTTCGAGCGCTATTACACCGCCCCCACCGCGTAGTGTCCAAGGTGACGGCTAGACCGATGTATCAAATGTGAATGTATGTGAATGTCCTCTTGACGTTATTTGCTGGACGCGTGACTCCGTACCCCCAGGTTGAAGCCGCAGCCCTGGCTCTATACTCGCCATGCTCTCGCCTTCGCAAAATTTACTTCACAATGATGTACCTGTTATTATATGTTACTCTGTTGAAATATTGGCAGACAACGTGGTCAATAAAAACCAGTATACCTAAATAGTAATTGTTTTTAACGGCCGAATCATTTGCCAATATTACCTATTTCCTATTGTGCCAAACTCACGTCTTTATCGTAATAAATCAAGTATCGTTTTATCTCATCTTTTATTTACATACTTACCTACACTGATAAGAGTAGGTAATAATAAATTGTATTGCACTTAAAAATCTCTTTCGTTTCTCCCCTGCGCCCTGGCCCTCAATTCTCGGTGCATTCGAGATAATCTCACAATCGAGATTAAACGTCAGTGCATATAGTCGTTAGACACAACTGTATGAATCTGACGTTTAATCTCGGAATCGACATTATCTTGAATGCACCGAGAATTGGGGCCCTGGACTCTTCAGATGTCAGGAAAAAGAGTTCCGTACATTATTATCTGAAATTTCCTATGTTACTTTAAATACCATAGACTTCTTATAGGTTTTCCTTTAATCTATAGGTAAATAACTATCTGCTGTATTATTTTTTCAAAATTTTAGGCCTAGTAGTTTCGGAGATATGGGGGGGGACTGGTCAATTTTTGCCTATTTTCCTTAATAACTTCCAAACTATTTATGTAAAAGTTCAAAAAAAAATATAGGTATTAAAGATTCTCACAACGAGCCCTTTCATTTGATATGTCACACGATATAGTTTGCAAATCATTTTTTTTCTTTTTTCTAATTACGCCGCAAAACTGGCCCGCATGTTTAAAATTCATTTATTTACGTTACGCGGTCCGTATTGCGGTCACCAACTTACGTTACGTGTACCAAATTGGCTGTGACAGACGGACAGACAGACATATACACGAGTGAACCTATAAGGGTTCCGTTTTTTCCTTTTGATGTGCGGAATGGTATCTTAAAAACAGGAAGTTATTAACGAATGGCATTATCGTATAGTTTCAATTCAGGAAAATAAAGACCGTGTGTTATCATGGCTTTCTTTTTAACCATCATATCCAAAGACCGTTCCAAGCTGCAGCTAAAACGTCGTACATGTTGCTCCGGCTGAATATTGTGGCGAGGCACAACACCACAGCACGACGTGAACGTGTAACGGCGCTACATAACCACGGTACGGCGTCGTGTCGGGAAAGAATCCTTTGCAAATCACCTTTATAGCTATATAAATAAGGGCGACATGCAAGGAATTTTATGCGGCACGACGCCGTACCGTGGCTATGTAACGGCGCCGCGGAACGACGCGGCGCCTAGTCGTGCATTTTCACGACTTCGTGCCGTGTCGTGGCCAAAGCCTATGAGCTTCGCACCGTATAATTAGGAGTGCAGTGGTAGCCTATTACCCCGCGCGGAAAACTATTAGATATGCCTCCGTGCCCAAATGCCCACCCTTTCGCTTTAGTGAGCTGGTAAAATGTAAATGCAATGTTTAGTGGACCAGATGATATACACGTAGATTAATTGCCTAAAGTGAACTTGCTTGTAAATGTAGTTTTCTGGAAATGTATTGCTGCAATTTGGGCTATTCCTAAAAAGTTTACCTATTTATTCGCCACTGGAAACAAAAGGTTTAGGTGTAAACTTTGCCAGAAAGTAGTAGGTAAGTTGCCAAAAAAAATGTGGTTTACGAGCACCTTAATGCCTCATTTACAGCAGCCGAAGTGAGCAGGGAAGTGAGCATGGAAGTGGGCAGCGAGAGTATGTAAATAGGTCACTGCGGCGCAGTGAGTCAGGAAGCACCGTGTAAACAACCACTGCCTTCGAAAATAGTGTATGCGGGAATTATTTCTGGCAGCGCGAGCAGCAGTGGCAGTGGTTGCATGTAACAGCATGGAAACACCCACTGCCTTCGAAAGCAGTATGCGGGAATTGTTTCTGGCAGCGATAGCAGCAGTGGCAGTGGCTGCATGTAACACCATGTAAACACCCACTGCCTTCGAAAGCAGTATGCAGGAATTATTTCTGGCAGCGCGAGCAGCAGTGGCAGTGGCTGCATGTAACACCATGTAAACACCCACTGCCTTCGAAAGCAGTATGCGGGAATTATTTCTGGCAGCGATAGCAGCAGTGGCAGTGGCTGCATGTAACACCATGTAAACACCCACTGCCTTCGAAAGCAGTATGCGGGAATTATTTCTGGCAGCGCGAGCAGCAGTGGCAGTGGCTGCATGTAAATGAAGTATTAGACCTAGCACGTCACCCAGGAACCTGACAAACCATTCCGCGGCAAAAACCCTTGAACGACGTGTCACTCCGTTTGAATAACCCGGTAAACAGCTTCAAAGTTTCTGTTTAGCTCCTAACTAGCTATTGACAGAATTTTCCCCAAATATGTCCAATAGGTAAACTTTTTGGTTATTTTTGTTTTTTTTAATTAGCAGTTGCGGTTGCTTTGCGTGTACAAGTTGTCAAGTATTCCAATGTCACTATTTTCACATAGCAGTGACGCTTTTATAATAAAATCATAATATCAAAATACAAAAAATGCATAAATAAATGAGTTGTGTAAATAATTGGCGGAGATACACCACTTGTGACGGCAGGGGCGCCGTCCCGAGTGGTGACTATTGGGAGAGGCAAGTACATTATCAGAGTTCCCTTTATCATGCAGATCATGCTTAATATTGATTCTCCGAAATACACTTCGCATAACAAGTATCACAGTTTTTTTTAGCCGAATGTTACTTTTATATTCTTATTGCATAATTATCAGTTGGTATAATAGTTATTTCTAGGAATATTAAATGGCAGAACAGTGTTTCGCGAATGTAATTCCGCAGAATATTAAATAGCAGAAAACTGTGTCGCCACATGTAATGCCGAATCTAAGTAACTGAAAATGAAAATGAAAATATTTATTTTGCAAGTAGGCCACCTAGGCTCTTTTACATGTCTGAATCTACCAGCGCGAAAGGAGACATCTGCTGAGAAGAAACGCCGCAAGAAACTCAGCAGTAAGTCTTTCTTTACTTTGGCAGTACAGTTTTATCTAAAAACTAAAACAAAATGTGCAACATAAAAACCTAATGGGTACAAATTAATTCTAATAAATAACTAATAAGGGAGATGTATAGTCTCCGCGTCTGGAAAAGTAACGTGACTTAGAGATGTATAAAGTCTCTAAGCGTCATAATAATAAAAATAAAAATTGAAGCAAAGAAACATCTAAATCGATTAATCTAGGTTAAATGGAGGTGTAGACAGTCTCCACGGTCAAGTATAAAGATGGAGATGTAAGGTCTCCAAATATCAAAAGAGACAATTTGAAATATAACATTTCATGTCCTAATAATACAAATATACGAATATGAAAAACTATCAAGTATAGTATAGAGAACACTATGAAGTATCTCTAGTCAGGTTCAGATATCGCACAAAAGTAATTAATTAAACACTAACCAATTTAAATGGTCCTTGCGAGCATGAACCGTCCGGACCCCACAGACAGCACCCGAGTACGAGTACTGTAATTGAAAAACAGAGAGCGAGCGAAGCGAGCGAGCAAGGCCTTCGGAGCAGAACCGACTCGGATAGGTTAGGTATGAAGATTAAAGTGGAAGCGAAACGTAGCTTCCGCCTTAGTCTTCGAGGTTATATTTTATTTCTACAACACAGAAAAAAAATTCTGCATAATAACTATTCGGACATGTTAATATTATTCTTATCAATGTTATGACACATTACAGTACGTTAAAAATCAGTTAACGATTCGACTTTTCTCGGCTATTATCGGCTAAAGCCGAAGACGAAAATGACACAAGTTACATTGCTGCAATTTCTTTTAGGTAGCATTCAACTTAAATTATCGTCAACGCGATGTTTATCACCTGCCATGATGAAATTACTGACCAGTAGACCTAAGAAGTTTACAGAAGCGATATGGACATGCATTATTTATTGATGTATATAAATGTAGCAATAATATAAAAAACATGATTCTTTATTAATCTATAGTTACTGTTTTACGGAAGGTAGTACGATATT
This sequence comes from Tortricodes alternella, assembly GCA_947859335.1. NCBI lineage: Eukaryota > Metazoa > Arthropoda > Insecta > Lepidoptera > Tortricidae > Tortricodes > Tortricodes alternella. The sequence continues at coordinate 2,517,180 of OX401970.1, forward strand.
AATGACATGCTTGACATATTGTTAAAAAATATGTGTGACGGTAGTGGACTACTACGTTCAGAACAATCACCCAGGTGATCACAGTTGGTATATTTGTCCGCTTAAAACAAATTGGGTGATCTTTCTGGACCCTGGTAATTCTAATGGATAAAAGTTAATAGTTTCATAATGAAATCAAGTGTTTTTTAATGCCTCCTATTATATTGGGGTACACGTTGATTGACTTAATAAAAAAAGAAGGTATTATTTGCTTTTACAATTCTTTCATTCTTTCTCGTTCTTTGAAATTGAAATGCACTTAATTCCTTTAAAATTATTAGAAACATATCCTTCCTTTTTAGGGTTCCGTAGCCAAATGGCAAAAAACAGAACCCTTATAGATTCGTCATGTCTGTCTGTCTGTCTGGCTGTCTGTCTGTGTGTCCGTCTGTCCGTCCGTATGTCACAGCCACTTTTTTCCGAAACTATAAGAACTATGCTGTTGAAACTTGGTAAGTAGACGTATTCTGTGAACCGCATTTAGATTTTTACACAAAAACAGAAAAAAAACAAGAAATTTTTGGGGTTCCCCATACTTAGAACTGAAACTCATTTTTTTCATCAATCCCATACGTATGGGGTATTTATGGATAGGTCTTCAAAAATGATATTGAGGTTTCTAATATCATTTTTTTCTAAACTGATTAGTTTACGCGAGAGACCCTTCCAAAGTGGTAAAATGTGTGTCTCCCTTGTAACTTCTAAAATAAGAGAATGATAAAACTAAAAAAGTATATGCTGTCCATTACCATGTAAACTTACACCGAAAATTGGTTTGAACGAGATCTAGTAAGTAGTTTTTTTAATACGTCATAAATCGTAAACCGCAATTTACCTTTCATTCAATAAACTCAAATATAAATATTAAAAAAAAAAAACATTTAATTTGAAAAATATAAACCTTATTTAAGCTTGATTATAGATAATGGTACGGAACCCTTCATGCGCGAGTCTGACTCGCACTTGGCCGGTTTTTTTATCAACACCAAAGATAATAACAATCAGAAAAATATTTTCTTGCAGATAAGGAAACAAGAAAAAAATTATAATTAAAATTACTCTGAAATGATCAAGCAGAACACTGAGAAATCGTGATGGCAGACGATATGGCCATAATCTGTCACCACCACCGACCAACAAACTGTACACATGAAAGCGCGCCTATCTACAGTTATCTTAATAACAAGAAAATTTTATCGTGTGAAAAAAATTGTCACGCGCCAACCACGCTTAATATTAAAACATTGTATTACGACCGTCACTTTCAAATCAGAAACGATAGCCCGTGTCGCAGCTGCGAGAGTAATACAATTGTTGAAAAGAAAAACAATACCAAATTACGGAAAAGTAAACGGAAAAAAGCAAACAAAGTAACCGATGAGCGACTTAAAAATAAATATTCAGAGACGCACAGCCCTCTCATAACACATGAATACTTAAAATTAATGTCCAAGAAGTGCAGCGTGCCCGACATTCAACACACTGTTCAGCACGAAGACCTACAAGCGAAAAGACGGCGCTCCGATACCCATTTAAATATAAGCACCCCATACAGAAGTAAGTTGGTCGTCAATACCATTTTGTTAGACCCCAAAACCATACCTCCAGAACGTCAACCAGTATTGAAACATCCGCTTATGCAAGCTCAGTTGAGAATTTATCGATGCCAGCTAAGCAGCAAGGAAGAAGCCTGCTGTTGTTCATGTAATTCTGACGCCATGTTCGACGTCATGAAGGGCCTTTATGACTGTTATAAAAAAAAAAATTGTGACCATTGTGACTGTGTACTGTGTGGACATCGTGCTGGAGAAGTGCGAACGGTGGGCGAAGCCCGCAAGTCAAAAGCAGTGGAAACCATAAGTACAAAACGTAGCACACAGGAAGCTATGAAAAAAGCTAAACAGCAAGGACTATTGACGACTCTTACCGGAAAGACACCAGAGCGACAAGAAAAAATAGTAAGAGGATTAGCAAACCTTGGCTTACCACTACCTGAAGGAAAGACAGATTCAGAACGTGAACTTATAGAAAAAGTAAGAACAGAGTTAAAACGTTCAAGCATTGTAGACTCTCATAAGGAAAGATTAGCCAAAGCAAAAGCAGCCGGATTTTTAACAAAGCTTGAAGGAAAAACACCGGAGCAAAAAGAAAAAATACTCCGTGGACTCTTGCAAAGTAACTTACCATTACCTGTAGGAAGGACAGATTCAGAACGCCAACTTATAGACAAAGTAAGAAAAGAGTTGACACCGCCAGAGGCAGAAGGCAAAAAGCCTTCAGAAAAAATTACAGGTGCAGTTCCACCTGCGGGCATTGCAGGCATTCCGGAGGAAAAATTAGCTGAAGCAAAAGCAGCCGGATTTTTAACACCACTTGACAGAAAAACACCAGTGCAAAAAGAAAAAATAATAAGAGGATTAGCGAACCTTGGGTTACCACTACCTGAAGGAAAAACAGATTCAGAACGCGAACTTATAGACAAAGTAAGAGAAGAGTTAAAACGTTCAATGGCAAGCATTGCAGACTCTCATAAAGAAAGATTAGCCAAAGCAAAAGCAGCCGGATTTTTAACAAAGCTTGAAGGAAAAACACCGGAGCAAAAAGAAAAAATACTTCGTGGACTCTTGCAAAGTAGTTTACCACTACCTGAAGGAAAGACAGATTCAGAACGCCAACTTATAGACAAAATAAGAAAAGAGTTGGAATCTCCAGTAGCAGAAGGCAAAAAGCCTTCAGCAAAAATTACAGGTGCAGTTCCACCTGGGGACACAGCAGGCATTCCGGAGGAAAAATTAGCTGAAGCAAAAGCAGCCGGATTTTTAACAACGCTTAACAGAAAAACACCGGACCAAAAAGAAAAAATAATAAGAGGATTAGCGAACCTTGGGTTGCCACTACCTGAAGGAAAGACAGATTCAGAACGCGAACTTATAGATAAAGTAAGAAGAGATTTAAAACGTTCAAAAGCAAGCATTTCAGATTCTCATAAGGAAAGATTAGCGAAAGCAAAAGCAGCCGGATTTTTAACAAAGCTTGACGGAAAAACACCAGCACAAAAAGAAAAAATACTTCGTGGACTCTTGCAAAGTAGTTTACCACTACCTGAAGGAAAGACAGATTCAGAACGCCAACTTATAGACAAAGTAAGAAAAGAGTTGGAACCTCCAGTGGCGGAAGGCAAAAAGCCTTCAGAAAAAATTACAGGTGCAGTTCCACCTGCCGGCATTGCAGGCATTCCGGAGGAAAAACTAGCGAAAGCAAAAGCAGCCGGATTTTTAACAACACTTGATAGAAAAACACCAGTGCAAAAAGAAAAAATAGTCCGCGGCCTCGCCCAAAGTGGCTTACCTCTTCCTGAAGGAAAGACGGCGTCAGAAGAGAAGCTGATTGATAAAGTGAGGAAAGAAATCGGATTACCACCGGCACCAAAAACTGCTGCAGAAAAAGAAAAATACAAAAATGCACAAGCTGCAGGCTTATTCACGCCATTAGAAGGAAAAACTCCTGTCCAGAAAGAAAAAATACTGAAGGCACTAGCAGAACAAGGAATACCCGTGCCGGAGGGTCGAACTCCTTCTGAAATAACACTAATTAAAAAAGTGCAAGATGAAATTAAGAAAACTGCATCGGAAAAATTACGGAAAGCAAAAGCCTCCGGACTCTTGACCACCCTAGATGGAAAATCACCAGAGCAAAAAGAAAATATACTTCGTGGACTCTTACAAAGTGGTTTGCCACTACCTGAAGGAAAGACGGATTCAGAACGCCAACTTATTGATAAAGTAGGAAAAGAGTTGGGATATCCAATGGCAGAACGCAAAAAGCCTTCAGAAAAAGTAAAAGCTGCAGTTCCAACTCCGGGCATTGCAGAAATTCCGGACGAAAAATTAGCTAAAGCAAAAGCAGCTGGATTTTTAACATCGCTTGCCGATAAAACACCAGATCAAAAAGAAAAAATAGTCCGCGGCCTCGCACAAAGTGGCTTACCTCTTCCTGAAGGAAAGACGGCGTCAGAAGAGAAGCTGATTGATAAAGTAAGGAAAGAACTCGGATTACCACCGGCACCAAAAACTGCTGCAGAAAAAGAAAAATACAAAAATGCACAAGCTACAGGCTTATTCACGCCGTTAGAAGGAAAAACTCCTGCCCAGAAAGAAAAAATACTGAAGACACTAGCAGAACAAGGAATACCCTTGCCGGAGGGTCGAAGTCCTTCTGAAATAGCACTAATTAAAAAAGTGCAAGATGAAGTTAAACCAATTGCATCGGAAAAATTACGGAAAGCTAGAGCGTCTGGAGTTATGACCGCCGTAGATGGAAAATCACCGGAGCAAAAAGAAAAAATACTCCGTGGCATTTCTAAAAGTGGTTTACCACTACCTGAAGGAAAGACAGCTTCAGAACGCAAACTAATAGATAAAGTAAAAAAAGAGGTTGGGCCTCCAGTGGCAGTAAGTCCTCCGGCGCTTCCACTAGAACAAAGAAACAAGTTAGACGAAAAAACGGCCAAAGTAATAACCGAAGGAAAAGGACCCAGTGACGAATGTATATGCAGTCTTTTGACACCAGAATCTGAGAGAAAAACCGTGTCAAGACCTGAAATAAAACAAAAGCCATCGAAAGCAATAGTTTCAGCAAGAAGATTACAGACAGCAAAAGAAGCTGGACTGTTAACACCTCTAGCAGGTAAAACACCAGAACAAAAAGAAAAAATATTAAGAGCATTAGCAGAAAGAGGGATACCTTTGCCAGAAGGCAAAACCGAATCAGAAAAAGCACTCATCAAAATAGTTCGAGCTCAAGCAAAGCCAACCAGTTCTGTAGCACAAGCTCCATCGGAAAAAATGCACAAAGCAAAAGCAGCTGGTCTTCTTACACCTCTAGCTGGTAAGACACCGGAGCAAAAGGAAAAAATACTACGTGGGTTAGCTGCGCTTGGAATTCCACTTCCTGAAGTTAAGACGCCCTCTGAAAAAAATCTAATCGCTCAAATTCGAAAGGAGCTCGGTCTACCACCGGAACCAAAGACTGCTGCGGATAGAGAAAAGTACAATAAAGCACAAGCTGCAGGATTGATAACGCCGTTAGAAGGGAAAACACCAGCCCAAAAACAAAATATATTAAGAGGCTTGGCAGAAAGAGGGATACCTTTGCCAGAAGGCAGAACCGAATCAGAAAAAGCATTGATCAAAACAGTTCAAGCTGGAGGAAAGCAAACCACTTCTATGGCACGAACTCCATCGGAAAAAATGCGCAAAGCAAAAGCAGCTGGTCTTATCACACCTCTAACGGGCAAAATACCAGAGCAAAAAGAAGTAATACTTCGTGGGCTCGCTGCGCATGGACTTCCGCTTCCTGAGGGTAAAACAGCTTCAGAAGAACAACTTATCGATAAAGTGAGGAAAGAGCTTGGGCTACCGCCGGTACCTAGAACTGCTGCAGATATAAAAAAATACAATACAGCACAAGCTGTAGGATTGATAACGCCTTTAGAAGGAAAAACACCATCCCAAAAAGGAAAAATATTAAGAGGATTGGCGGAAAGAGGATTATCTTTGCCAGAAGGCAGAACCGAATCAGAAAAAGCACTCATCAAAACAGTTCAAACTGAAGTTAAGCCAACTACTTCTATGGCAGGAGCTCCATCGGAAAAAATGCGCAAAGCAAAAGCAGCTGGTCTTCTCACACCTCTAGCTGGTAAGACACCGGAGCAAAAGGAAAAAATACTACGTGGGTTAGGTGAGCTTGGAATTCCACTTCCTGAAGGGAAGACTGTCTCCGAAAAAAAACTTATTGACAAGGTTCGAAAGGAGCTCGGACTTCCACCAGAACCAAAAAATGCTACGGATAGAGAAAAGTATAATACGGCACAAGCTGCAGGATTAATGTCGCCGTTAGAAGGGAAAACAGCCGCCCAAAAAGAAAAAATATTAAAAGGATTGGCAGAAAGAGGGATACCTTTGCCAGAAGGCAGAACCAAATCAGAGAAAGCACTAATCAAAAAATTTCAAGCTGTAGGAAAGCCGACCATTTCTATGGCACGTGCTCCATCGGAAAAAATGCGCAAAGCAAAAGCAGCTGGTCTTCTCACACCTCTAGCCGGTAAGACACCCAAGCAAAAGGAAAAAATACTACGTGGGTTAGCTGAGCATGGAATTCCTCTTCCTGAAGGGAAGACTGCCTCTGACAAAAAACTTATTGATAAGGTTCGAAAGGAGCTCGGACTTCCACCAGAACCTAAGAATGCTACGGATAGAGAAAAGTACAATACAGCACAAGTTGCAGGATTGATTACGCCGTTAGAAGGGAAAACACCAGCCCAAAAAGAAAAAATCTTAAAAGGATTGGCAGAAAGAGGTATACCTTTGCCAGAAGGCAGAACCGAATCAGAAAAAGCACTCATCAAAAAACTTCAAGCTGTGGGTAAGCATACCACTTCTATGGCACGAGCTCCATCGGAAAAAATGCGCAAAGCAAAAACAGCTGGTCTTCTCACACCTCTAGCTGGCAAGACACCGGAGCAAAAGGAAAAAATACTACGTGGGTTAGGTGAGCTTAGAATTCCACTTCCTGAAGGGAAGACTGCCTCCGAAAAAAAACTAATTAATAAGGTTCGACAGGAGCTTGGACTTCCGCCAGAACCAAAGAATGCTACGGATAGAGAAAAGTACAATACAGCACAAGCTGCAGGATTGATTACGCCGTTAGAAGGGAAAACACCAGCCCAAAAAGAAAAAATATTAAAAGGATTGGCAGAAACAGGTATACCTTTGCCAGAAGGTAGAAGCGAATCAGAAAAAGCACTCATCAAAAAAGTTCAAGCTGAAGTAAAGCCAACCATTTCCATGGCTCGAGCTCCATCGGAAAAAATGCGCAAAGCAAAAGCAGCTGGTCTTCTCACACCTCTAGCTGGTAAGACACCGGAGCAAAAGGAAAACATACTACGTGGGTTAGCTGAACATGGAATTCCTCTTCCTGAAGGGAAGACTGCCACTGAAAAAAAACTTATTGATAAGGTTCGAAAGGAGCTTGGGCTTCCACTAGAACCAAAGACTGCTGCAGATAGAGAAAAAGTTCAAGCTGCAGGAAAGCCAACAACTTCTATGGCACGAGTTCCATCGGAAAAAATGCGCAAAGCAAAAGCAGCTGGTCTTCTCACACCTCTAGCTGGTAAAACACCGGAACAAAAGGAAAAAATATTACGTGGGTTAGCTGAGCATGGAATTCTTCTTCCTGAAGGGAAGACAGCATCTGAAAAAAAAATTATCGATAAAGTCCGAAAGGAGCTCGGTCTACCACCAGAACCAAAAACTTCGGCAGACAGATCTAAGTATGCAAAAGCGCTAGCTGCAGGATTAATCACGCCGTTAGAAGGGAAAACACCAGCCCAAAAAGACAAAATACTTAAAGCGTTGGGAGAAAGAGGACTACCTCTACCAGAAGGCAGAAGCGAATCAGAAAAAGTACTCATCAAAAAAATCCAAGCTGAAGTTAAACTAATCCCATCTACCCCAAATGCCAAAATTACACCCGAAAAAGAACTCATTAAAAAAGTGCAAGCTGAAGTTAAGCCAGTTTCATCGGAGAAATTACGCAAAGCAAAAGCAGCAGGTCTTCTTACGCCTCTGAAAAGTAAGACACCGGAACAGAAGGAAAAAATACTGCGTGGCCTCGCTCTGCATGGAATTCCTCTACCTGAAGGAAAGACAGAGTCTGAAAAAAAAATTATAGACAAAGTCAGAAAAGAAATTGGTTTACCTCCGGAACCTAAAACATCATCAATGAAAGCAAAACATACTAAGGCACTAGCTGCTGGTATTATTACTCCACTGGAAGGGAAGACACCTGCAGAAAAACAACAAATATTGAAAAAAATTAAAGCTGCAGGTCTAGAGCTACCTGAAGGGCGAACACCTTCTGAAAAGTCAATGATTAAGAAAGTGAAAGCGTCCAAATCCACACCGGGAATCTTTACGCCGCTTGAAGGTAAAACTCCAGAGCAGACGGAAAAAATACTTAAAAGAATGTTAGAAGCAGGGGTTCCACTTCCCGAAGGCAAAACACCTTCCGAAAAAGCTCTCATCAAAAAAATTGCAGCCGTAGGTCCTTCGCCAAAAGCACTAGTAACGAAAATGCCAGATACAAAAGCTGCAGGTTTGTTAACACCCCTCGAAGGTAAAACTCCAGAACAAAAAGAGAAAATTCTTAGAGGACTAGCTCAAGCTGGACTTCCGCTTCCTGAAGTTAAGACCCCATCGGAAAAACAATTAATAAAAAAGATTATAGACGAGGCGGAAACAGCAAAGAAAGCCGGAGTGGCGGGATTGTTAACAACAATTGCTGGAAAACCTAAAGCAGAAAAGGAAATAATCCTCAAAGGACTTGCAGATGCAGGATTGCCAATGCCAGAAGGTGATACTCCCTCCGAGAAGGAAATGATAAGAAAAGCACGACTAGCGGCTGGAAGACCCGCTGAAATTACTCCATCAGAAAAAAAACGGTACAAGGACATGAAATCAGGACCTGCAGGTTCAAGAAAAATGGGAAAGGTAGTTGGGGCAAAATCCGTGGCCGGAATTAAGGAAGAAATTGAAGAAATTGTCAAGAAGGGCACATGCGAAAGGGCCTGTGGCTGCGAAAAGAAGAAAATAAAATTTAAACACAGTTATGTCAAAATTAGAGTTACATCGCCAGATATTTCATCTTTTTGCCCCTGCCCTAATGAATGTATCCCCGGAGTTAAGGCCGGTGTCTTCACTGATAACGAAGGCATCAAAGTAACTGTTGGAAGCGTAATTGGTGTTTCTTCGTACACTGCACCCACGAATACCAAACAAAGCTTATTTCAAAAGAAAACCTATGTTCCATATTTAGCAGAGACCAACTATGTTATTCAAAACCAGAGTCATATTTCATTGTACAAATCAATAAGCACCGATACCAGAACCGATATTTCTGGCTCCAATTCAACCGTATACATTTATAATTCCGAAACTGATGTAAGCATTGCTGATATCAAGCAATTATTGCGTTATTGTCTTAACAATGGTGACTCTCAAAATTATTTTAAATTCAGCAGCAATAGCGAGGATCCTCTTTCCTATATTTGTCTATCTCGCTTTACGGCTAATGGAACGGACATGCAGTACGGCCGTCATCAGTCAACTATGTCGGACATAACACAGAGGGAATCTTGTTCGATGAATAATGTTTCAAATTCCAGTTCGAAATCCTATTATATCGTTGAGACAGAATCATCTTGGAGTCTCACGAGTGACTCGTCTTGTAACCAGAATAGTCAAAGCATGCTTTTCTCTCTGGACAGACACTTGCAATATTCCTCAGACTCTTTTAGTAGTCAACAACCCGAATACGAAGTATATAATGATACAGGAATTTCTGAATCATTGTTCAAGCCGACCAATTTTATGCCCGATAAAAGGATGCTGAGGTGGGTATCTGTTGCATTGTATTTGATTTATAGTTCGACTATCTCTGTTGATACGCTCGATAGGGCGCACAAATTCTTGAACTTTTTTTTTTAATTCAGTAACCGCCGGCCTCGTGTTATTCATTCAAGTCAAGAAAGTTATGAACTCAACTCTGTTAATGAGTCTTTGAGAATTAATGGGTGCATTCAACCGAGAACTCAAAATCGACTGCGGCGAGATAATTACAATATTCTGGACGTAATGCAGGATATTCCATCAAGCAGCAATCTAACTAACTCTCCATCTCTTTTCGTTATGGTTTCCTCGTCGGGTAACGGCGATAGCTTATCAAGCGTTGAGCTGTCGGAGATCATATCAAAAGTAAAAACGTTGCCATGTAAGTTAAACTATGATAGAAGATCATTTCATTTCCAAGACATGCATTTCTCGAATGCAAATTGATTTCAAATTTCAAGAGGGGTGTACTTAAATTCTACCTAGCTGATGTACTGGAGCTTTGTTTTAACTACTACGATTTAACCTGCTTATACAAGGATTGAATTTCCTTAAGTGCACTTTTTGTGTTAACTTACCTATGTACTTTGTGAATTTTTTTTCGTTTCATGAGACGCGAATGCTATTTTTTTTTACTAATTTCTATTTATAACCATATCTCGACGTCTTAATGTTGAGAAATATATTATGATAGGCATATTTAGCTTCATAATGTGTATCCAATGTGTGCTTTGCATGCTATTTTTACATTTTTTTACATTTACTGCGTATATTTTACTTTAGTACTTTAGATCACGTCTTCTACTTCTTTATCTTTATTTACCTACACATTTTTTACTGCTTTTAGTAATATCTAAGTCTAACACAAAAGATGGGATGGAAATGAAATCTAATCAAGATGAGTTACGGTCTCACAGATTTCTAACGAATCAAACTTTAGAGTTAAAAAGACGCAGCAGTTGTTCTAAAGCGCCGTCAGAGGCGTGCCGGACAAAAGTGAATGCGAAAAATAAGTTTATAACCTCGGAGTTTGAAAGAAGTGAAAACCCGCATAGTCTACGCAGACCTAAACGCAGACCAGTCGTGCCTAAAGAATCCAGAGGTATGCATTTAAAGCACATATTTTACAGTTTGGTTAAGTGCATTAATTGAAGTTGTACTGAGTTTCTTGCGGCGTTTCTTCTCAGCACATGTCACCTTTCGAAGTGCTGGTAGATACAGACATGTGCAAGAGCCCGTGTGGCCTACTTGCAAAATAAATATTTTCATTTTCATTTTCAACCAATAGTAGAGACTATTGTTATGAACTTAACTGTATTACCTATATAACTACTAGCTAAAAGCAGAGCTTTGTGAAGGGTTGCGAATCGTTTGCCATAAAATGTAGTACCTACTTACTAGAATTGTATGCGTTGACAAAGGGCTACCAATAATAATTTTTCTCACAAAAGAAGGAACTTGAAAAAAATCGGTCAAGTGCGAGTGAAACCCGCGTGGAGAGGGTTCCGTTCCATACATGATAAACTGAAATTTCCTATGTTAGTTTAAATACCATAGACTTCTTATAGGTTTTCCTGTAATCTATAGGTAAAGAACTATTTTCTTTATTTTTTTCAAAATTTAGGCCCCGTAGTTTCGGAGATAAGGGGGGGGGGATGGTCAATTTTCACCTATTTTCCGAAATAACTTCTAAACTATTTTACTTAAAATTTAAAAAAAATACATTTAAGATCCTCACAATAAGCCCTTTCATTTGATATGTCACACGATTTCAGTCGCACAACTTTTTTTTTTAATTTTCTATGTTATTAACATTATTTGAATTTCAATACAATAAATTTTCACAGCTAGATTCGGAGTCGAATTGTGAATCTAGCCGCGAGTCTAATTTGGAAACTAATAGTCTCAGTGAAAGACCCCAGTTTTTTCGTAGACTCTAGCTATAGAGAAAACTCGAGTCGCTGGACTCACGCTCGATAGTTTACTCACGCTCGACACGACTCGGGACTCGGAGTCTTCGAGTTCACCGAGTCGTCTATTACGTGAGTCGATTCCACAAAATTAGGACTCCAGGACTCGAGTCTTTTACAACACTAAACAGTACTGGTTTATATATTTGATTGACAAATCATTAGTAGACAATTTTCTTCTTATAATAGATTTAAAAAAATCTACTTTCTACATACCAACATGTGCGAACATGAATACTACAAAACCTGTTATTTAAAAATGTTCCGTACAATGATAAGCCTTCTAAGTTTTATGTCTTGATAAAGCAACCTTTGTTAAACAAACGGAAGTTGCCTTATCTCCAACCAATATTAGCTTAATTAACAAAGTTAATTCTAAATTAAATAACATAATAATAATAACATAACAAAATTGTATACTTTTTTTTTAACCAAATTTTGTTTTTAGCTATACTGAAAAGTAGGGGTTTGCCCCTTACGACATTTGAAATTGCCACGGTCGATATGTCCCTATAGGAACTGACAGACTTGCCGTTTCTCTCGCTACCCACCAACGGGTACCCTTTTTTTTCACGGAGTGGAAATTATTTATGCATCGTCACCCCAGCTCCGGGTCAGGGCTTTTATGGGGCGGTATGACGGACTCACCCCCAGGGCATACCGTTTAAAACCACTCCGGCGTTTCCCTTATGGCTGTTGAGTGGGGACGCCATGGGATCGCCGAAGCATGCAACCACGACGCCCCCCAGCCGGCTCTGAAGAGCCACCGCCAAGGAGGATCGGTAGCGTTCGCCAACCTTACAAACGACCCCGGCCGCACCCGTCCCATATCAGCAGTGCCCTCTGCTATTCCAGAGAAACACGCGGAGGGACCCTCACAGAGTAGAAGGGAATAGTTTCCGGGCGCAGGTCACAGGCCCTCTGCCTATCCGCATCCCTTCAACTAGACCGATAAGTAAGCAAAGGCTAGCAGAGACGCGTCCGCAACGACAGTTCTAGCCGATGCCCATACCCAAGTGATGTCCATCATTTCGATTACTAGAGGCTACGTGAGAGGGGTACGCACTCAACCCTAGAAACCACGAGAGATCTACAGCACCCAGACATGACTTCAACCACTCTCCCTCTCCCAACCGAGTATTAGCCATAGACCCGGAGAGTCCTTGAGCGGGTCACCGGCCCTCTGCCTGTCCGCAGCAAGAACAGTCCCAATCTATGTCCAGGATGCACCAGCCCAGATACTGACCTTCTTCTCGACTTCGCGGGATGGTTCAACATTCCAAAGTATCCCCCTCTCCCACCAACCTCAGAATTCGGGAAGAACTGCAGTATCCAAGCCAACGTGGAGGAACTTTAACTGTTACAATAACCCCTGTGGATCTCATCTCATCCTTTTTTAAGATTATGTACCCACAAATCAGTAAAACTTGCGCCAACATCTTGACGTCGAGTTGAAACTTCTAGAGACGATTCTCCTTATAATGAATTAACTTCTATTTCAGAACTCAGCGAAGAGCCACACAAGAAAGAACGCCAATGCACCTCGTCTTCCGTCAGCATTGCGACCGCAGCAGGCCTGACGATTCCGCTACAATACGCACACGCCCCTAAAAAACAGAGCTCATCTCTGCGAGTGTACAAGCTCAAATCGAAAAAGAATGGGAACGAATACAATAGAATGGAAAGGCTTCATTGAATATCAATGTTCGACCAGACTACTACTACTACACCGCCCCCACCGCGTAGTGTCCAAGGTGACGGCTAGACCGATGTTTCAAATGTGAATGTACGTGAATGTCCTCTTGACGTTATTTGCTGGACGCGTGACTCCGTACCCCCAGGTTGAGGCCGCAGCTGGCTCTATACTGGTCAAGCTCTCGCCTTCGCAAAATTAACATCACGATGATGTATGTGTTACTACGTTACCCTATATGTTGAAATATTGGCAGACGATGCGGTCGATAAAAGCCAGTTCCTGCTTATATACCTAAGTAGTAAATGATTTTTAATGGCCATATCGTCTGCCAATATTTTTTCCTATTGTGTCAAACTCACGTCTTTATGGTAATAAATCAAGTATCGTTTTAATCTCATCTTTTACTTACATACTACAGATAAAAGAAAAAACCGGACAAGTGCGAGTTAAACTCGCGTAGAGAGAATTTCGTTTCATGATTATCTGAAATTGCTTAAGTTACTTTCAATACCATAGACTTATAATAGTTTTTCCTGTAATCTATAGGTAAAGAACTATACTCTGTATTTTTTTCAAAATTTTAGTCACAGTAGTTTCGGAGATATAGAATCAGAATCAGAATATTTATTAGCTCAGAAAACATGGTTACAAAGATCATAAAAAAGCAGGTTAGTTCAGCATGTTCTGTCAAAGAATGACATGCAAAAAATGGTTAGCATTTACAATAAGTATAGTTAGTTTATGCATAATAGCAAGCGGCGTGCTTCCATCGGAGTGCTTGCTAACGTTATAAAAAAAAACAAGCGGCAAGCATAGTTATTTTATGGTGTTAATTAGTATTTTTATTTTTATTTTTTCTTCATCTCCAAAACCAACCCTATTTTTTGTTTCTTGCTCGTGTTGGCAACACCAACCATAGCTTATATTATATTTTAAGGCGTGTATCACTCTCCACCATCTACTTCCGTTTCCCTGTCCATATGAGGACGCATAATGTGTGTGATAATAAAAAATATATTTAAAAAGTGAATTTTATTAATTATTGTGCCCTACGAAGAGCACCCATCTATTAGCCGAGTAGCTAACAGCTCGAAGGAGGCATTTTGTTGCAAGCATTGAAATAAATAGTAAGGAACTGCTCAAAGCCATTCTCGCGATGATTACTTTTGAGGTGCCAGAACGCGAATCTGACACCATCGCAGGTTCATTCGCCCCGTTTACGTGACACTGGTATAATTGAAAAAATACCCTCCTGCATCGCGCAGCGTGAGACCGCAGCACCACCGACCCCACCGTCCACAATGATATACTAGCGTGTGAATCAAGCAATATTAGACTTTTGTATGTATATCGTAAGAACTAAGACATCAACAATAGGGTCTGGTTAAGCCATGGCACTGGCGTTTGACAACCTTCTATGAGACTTGTTACACGGAATTGTACTGATAGGCACATCCTTCTTTTGAGATCTTTGGCAACAAGACACTTGAGACACAATACCGTTCAGCAAAAAAGCAACATAAAACTAAAATTGGCAATCTAATTGGTTTGTCTGGAACACACTTTACATATTGTACTTTAAAGCCAAATCGCACGGCTTTTATGAGCAACGGTTTTGGTAAGGAAACCTATTCCAAAACCCTTGAAGGGGTTCCTTGACCTTCATAAGAGCTTGTAAAAGGCTAAATTGAATAATAGTTTCACTTTGACTTTGGGGATAACGGACCTGCCCTTGGTCACCACGAGGCCCGAGTTCCGTTGTCAGCTGGCTTGGCTTAGCGCGCCCACGTTACCACGTTATATGTGACGTCTGTTACGACTTCCAATAGAAGACGGCAGATGGCGTCACGCTGCGATTGTGCCGCGCTTCTGCCGCGGCCGTAATGTGACCGCCTTTCATGTAGGAAATTGAATATTTTTGTTCGTGAAATTTAGTGAGACGTTCTATAAACGCTTTGGGTCTGCTCGAATGGCTGTAAAAACCTATAGCTAAGAACTAGATATTTGCAGGTTTTTCCCCAAATATGCCAGATAGGTAAACTTTTTGGTAGTTAAACAATTTTTTTTTAATCGAAATATAATTTGCTGTTGTGTTGTGTGTAGAAGTTGTCAAGTATTCCAATGTCACTACTCTTTTCACATAGCAGTGACGCTTTTTTAATAAATCATAATATCAAAAGATAAAAAAATGCAAAAATAAATGAGTTGCGTAAATAATTGGCGGAGATACACCACTTGTGACGGTAGGGGCGCTGTCGCGAGTGGTGACTATTGGGAGAGGCAAGTACATTATCACTATCACCTTAGCCAATACTAAGCAGTTATCCACGTGGAGACTGCCTAGTCATTCCTGCGAATTGTAAAAAAGCGGCCAAGTGCGAGTCGGACTCGCCCATGAAGGGTTCCGTGATTTACGGCGTATTTTAAAAGAACTACTTACTAGATCTTGTTGGAACCAATTTTCGGTGGAAGTTTACATGGTAATGTACATCATATTTTTTTTTTTTAGTTTTATCATTCTGTTATTTTAGAAGTTACAGGGGGGGGGACCCACACATTTTACCACTTAGGAAGTCTCTCGCGTAAACCATTCAGTTTAGAAAAAAGTGATATTAAAAACCTCAACATCATTTTTGAAGACCTATCCATAGATACCCACACGTATAGGTCTGACGAAAAAAAAAATTTTTGAGAGTCAGTTCTAAGTATGGGGAACGCCAAAAATTTATTGTTTTTTTTTTCTATTTTTGTGTGAAAATCTTAATGCGGTTCACAAAATACATCTACTTACCAAGTTTAAATAGCATAGTTCTTATATATAAGAACTATGTTTCGGAAAAAAAGTGGCTGTGACATACGGACGGATAGACAGACAGACAGACGGACAGACAGACAGACAAACAGACAGACGTGACGAATCTATAAGGGTTCCGTTTTTGCCATTTGGCTACGGAACCCTAAAAAGCAACATCGCCGAAGAACCTATAAACCCGATTTACATTCAGCCACTTCTGCTGCTACTCGCGTTGCTGTAGTTCTTGCCTTGCAAAGTGAGTATTACCTAATATCCCCACTCAACCTCAACCTCATATAATTGATTTCCTCACAAAAATATGTCCCAGGAGGGAGCGTGGCTGGCGGAAGCGCAGAAGCACGTTTTTAACACCCGCGTAGCTCACGTTACTGCCTTGCCTGATATCTATGACTCTCTCGCTCTCCTTCAATCCGTGGGAGTGATTTCGTGCAAAGGGACGGAAGTGTGTAACAGGAAGCCGGAGAAGCGCGCGTTATTTGATTTAGCCAATGAGTGCGTGCTATTTGATTTGACCAATGAGCGCGCCTGTGAGGAGAAAGAGAAACAGAGAAGGAGAACGCATCTGCTGTGCGCCTAACCTATAGTATTGTGTATAAAGTGTACTGTTATATGTATTATACATTGGATTCATCCATACTTGTCTTATTTGGTAAACAAGTTTCTAACCTCATAATGTGCTCTTTTTGGGTGAAATACCTGTTTTATCTTAGACAAAGCAAACCTAGACTAAAATTTGGCAATGTGACGTCTAAAATATTGTCTCCAGTTCCTTTATTTGCAAGGAAACAGCTGTTTTGGCCAAAAAAGGTGCATTTTGAGGTTAAAATCTTGTTTATGAATGAATCCACCTTATAAACTTTTGACTAGCTATATCAAGCAAGACGAAGGAGAGATTAGATTACCTAGTTTCAGAATATAATGTTAATGTTGCTAATACCACGGTGAGTTGTCAGATATTACACATCATATGCGACTACTGTAAGGCTCGCTCGTTATTATAATATTCGGCGTATCCAGTCATATATGGATTAAAACAATTATTCGTTGACATCAGCATGCCACACGATGCTAACCTCGTGAAGGCCGAGACCGATAAGCTAACCTTGACTTGGCGCACGACCGCCATGTGGAGTGTTGATTCAATGACTATCGTTCCGATATTGTGTCGGTGAATGAATTGATAGCGAAGAGCCTCAACCACTCGACATCTGAAGAGGCTCTCGGTAGATGGTTAGATCAAGGGTCGGATACAGAAGGTGGTACTCCTGGACTCTGCTTTTATCGTCAAGAAGTTCCTCTCCCTCTAGCCCCAACCACCGACCGCTTGGTTCCTGCTCCATAGTAACCGAAACGAAGCGTAGCTAGATGAACGACGCGAGCGGGTCTACATCAAGTCCCATTAGGGCCTTGTAGAACCACCCGTGCAGCCATACGGCCTTGCAATCTTGAGCTCAGTACCAGAGACTTACGCCAGTTCTTGTATGCCAAGTAGAGCGGGGTAGGGTTTTTATCAACTGCAACGACGTCGCCATGCATTCCGCATTCGGCGTGGAGAAAGTACTCCCTGAGATTGGACACCTCGCGGTTGTGAAGGTTCTTGGCATTTAAAAACCCCCGACCACCGCACTTTCGCGCGATTTAAATTCTCATTACCGACAAGCGCGGGTGCCGCGCATGCGATGGGTCGTTAGCAGTTGACGAACCTTACAATCCAGGGCGTCTCACTCGGTCGATGTCAGCACATGCATTAATAGCATAGAAGGTTTTTCGGGCAAATTCCCCTTTATCATTTCACCACTGCACAAAGGGGAGACCAAAGACTTCGACAACAAACGATTGTAAGCTTTCTGTGTCAAATGCCCCTTCTATATCCAGAAATCTTTGTTTTCAAGGGCCTCTTGTACCACTTACCACCAGGGGGGCTAGCACGACATGCCCGCGAGTCGTTTGTCGCTCAGTGCGTCTCTGTCAAATTCGCGAAATATGTAAGAGATGCACTGCGCGACAAATGAGTCGCGGGCAGGTCGTGCTAGACGTGCAGGTGTATTGCCATGTCAGTGGACTTTCTCGGTTGATGAGCGCATTGCAGTTTTTGCAGCGGATGAGCTAAAAATTTCTTTTTTGTAATAGTAATGAAACATTTAAGTAGCAAAAGAAGTTCTTTTTAGAGTTTCGTACTTCAAAAGGAGAAAACGGAACCCTTAAAGGATCACTTGTGTGTCTGTGTCTGTCTGTCTGTCACAGCCAATTTGCTCTGAAACTACTGGACCGATTGAGTTTAAATTTGGTACAAATATGTAAGTTAGTGACCGCAACAATAATATGTAAGATAAATAAATGAATTTTAAACATGGGAGCCACTTTTTGGGGGAAACTAGTCAATTTAAAAAAAGTTTTGCAATTATTTCGTTTGATATATCAAATGAAAGGGCTTGTTGTGAAAATCTTAAATATATTGCCTTGACAATTTAAAAAAAATAATTGTGAAGTTATTCATGAAAATAGGCGAAAATTTACCATCCCCCCCCCCTATCTCCGAAACTAAAAGGCCTATAATTAAAAAAAAAACAAAAATAGTTATTTACCCATAGATAACAGGAACACCTATAAAAAGTCAATGGTATTTAAAGTAACATAGGAAGCTTCAGATAATCATGTACATAACGGAATCCTTTCCACGCGAGTTGAACATGCACTTGACCAGTTTCAGTTTGTGTTTGCACCCAATAGTGACTATTGGGTGCTTTTCCTAATTCTGCATAATATGAGTATCAACTACTACAACTACAAAAGAGTATCGACTATTATAGTCGATACTCTTTTGTAAAAAATATATTATTAAAGGAAAACGAAATGTAGAACACACCGAAACACATATAAACGGGTCTGGATTAAAATATGATCTTACTCGTATTTGAAATATTTTAAGAGTACACATTATTCCCTGCCCGTAAACCTTTATCATGGAATAATTATCTCGAAAGTTACTTACTTATTGGGTTACATAGTTTTTCTTACTTATTGGTTTTAAACCAGAAACCCTCGAACTGTCTGGCTTTCAAGGTTTCCGCCATGTGGGTAGTTGACTTAACGATTATTATTCCGATAATTATCAAGCCAACAGAATTATAGCAAAGAGCCGAGGCTATTTGCTATAATTCTGTTGGCTTTGGAGTTGACTGTGAAGAATACCGAATATGATCAAATGCAAAGATGTGTGGAATTCATATTATGCAGAATTAGCAATAAGAAGAAACATAAATGGCATAAACGTTGAATAATCCACCGCCTAAATTTAAGTTAAGAAACGTCAAATTCGGACTAGTTTGGCACCAAGCTGTCAAAATCGAGATTGACGTTTCTTATTTCAAGTTTAACGACTTTTAAATTAAGCGAAAACACTTTCGAATTGGCCTCATTGTTCGTTAGAGTACTTTGAATACGGACCACGACAGAAATAATAACAAAGATAAATACATAAATATAAGAATACCTACTTAAACATCCATGACTCAGATCAAACATTAGTACTCGTCACATAAAGTTTGCCGTAACGGGAATTGAAACCGTGACCTCCAAGAGACGAATGAATAATAATAATAATAATAACCCATACATAAATAACTTACAAACTAACATACATATTAAAACATAACTTAAAAACTATTTAAGATGATTTATTTTTATAAGATGACTATCTTAAGGGTGACTCAGCTGATTTGAAATTGATACAGATATCAATTACGGTTTATTAAAACGGACTTAAGTACGTCATAAATCATTAGTTTCACAAGGAAATCACGTATTTTTTTACTACCACCTATTATATCGGGGAACATGTTGATTGACATGATAAAAGTGGTATTCTTTGTCGTTCTTTAACTTCCAAATGCTCTTAATTTCTTTAATATTGTACAATTATATTTATCTTTTTTTTATCAACACCAGTCGTTAATAGCAAACTGAACAAAAATGATTTCTTGCAGATAAGAATACGAGAAAAAATATTTAATTACAATTATTCTCAAATAGTTAAGCCGAAGACTAAAAAACCACGATGGCAGACGATATGGCCATAATCTGTCACCACCACCAACCAAATAGATGTACACATGAAAGCGCACGTGACTACAGTAATACTGATAACAAGAAAACTTTAAAGTGTGAGAAACATTGTCCCGCACCAACCACGCTTAATATTAAAACATTGTATTACGACCGTCACCTTCAAATCAGAAACGATAGCCCGTGTCGCAGCTGCGAGAGCAATATCGTTGGTGTAACAAAAAATAATACCAAATTACGGAAAAAGAAACGGCAAAAAGCAAACAAAGTAACCGATGAGCGACTCAAGAATTCAGAGAGGCCCAGCCCTCTCACAACATTTGAATACTTAAAACTATTGTCCAAGAAGTGCAGCGTGCCCGAGATTCAGCACACTATTCAACACGGAGACCGGCACGCGAAAAGACGGCGCTCTGATACCCATTTAAACATAGACACCCCTTACAGAACTAAGTTCGTCGTCAATACCATTTTGTTAGACCCAAAAACCATACCTCTAGAACGTCAACGAGTATTGAAGCATCCGTTTATGCAAGCTCAGTTGAGAATTTATCGATGTCAACTAAGCAGCAAGGAAGAAACCTGCTGTTGTTCATGTAATTCTGACGCCATGTTCGAAGTCATGAAGAGCCTTTATGACTGTTATAAAAAGAAAAATTGTGACCACTGTGACTGTGTACTATGTGGACATCTTGCTGGAGAAGTGCGGACGCTGGGCGAGGCCCGCAAGTCCAAAGCAGTGGAAACCAAAATCTCAAAACTAAGCACACAGGAAGCTATGAATAAAGCCAAACAGCAAGGACTATTAACGACTCTTACCGGAAAGACAACAGAGCAACAAGATAAGATAGTAAGAGGATTAGCAAACCTTGGCTTACCACTACCTGAAGGGACGACAGATTCAGAACGCCAACTTATAGATAGAATCAGAAAAGAGTTTGAATCTTCAAAGACAGAAGGCACAACGACTTCAGACAAACCGCTTATACAAAAAGTTAAAACTACAGTTCCACTTGCGAGCACTGTAGGCATTCAGGGCGAAAAATTAGCTAAAGCAAAAGCCGCTGGATTTTTGACAACGCTTGATGGAAAAACAGCAGATCAAAAAGAAAAAATTGCCCGCGGCCTCGCACAAAGTGGCTTACCTCTTCCTGAAGGAAAGACGGCGTCAGAAGAGAAACTAATTGATAAAGTAAGGAAAGAACTCGGTTTACCACCGGCACCCAAAACTGCTGCAGAAAAATCAAAATACAAAAATGCACAAGCCGCAGGCTTATTCACGCCATTAGAAGGAAAAACTCCTGCCCAGAAAGAAAAAATACTGAGGGCACTAGCAGAACAAGAAATATCTTTGCCAGAGGGACGAACCCCTTCTGAAATGGGACTAATTAAAAAAGTGCAACAAGAAATTAAGCAAATTGCATCGGAAAAATTACGGAAGGCTAAAGCCTCCGGACTTTTGACCACCCTAGATGGAAAATCGTCAGAGCAAAAAGAAAAAATACTTCGTGGACTCTTACAAAGCGGTTTACCACTACCTGAAGCAAAGACAGATTCCGAACGTCAACTTATTGATAAAGTAAAAAAAGAGTTGGAACCTCCAATGGCAGAAGGCAAACAGCCTTCAGAAAAAGTTACAGATGCATTGCCACCTGCGGGAATTACAACCATTCCCGGGGAAAAATTAGCTAAAGCAAAAGCAGCCGGATTTTTAACAACACTTGATGGAAAAGCACCGGATCACAAAGAAAGAATAGTCCGCGGCCTCGCACAAAGTGGCTTACCTCTTCCTGAAGGAAAGACAGCATCAGAACAGAAACTAATTGATAAAGTAAGGAAAGAACTCGGATTATCACCGGCACCAAAAACTGCTGCAGAAAAAGAAAAATACAAAAATGCTGGAGGCTTATTCACGCCATTAGAAGGTAAAACTCCTGCACAGAAAGATAAAATACTGCGGGCACTAGCAGAACAAGGAATACCTTTGCCGGAGGGACGAACCCCTTCTGAAATAGCACAAATAAAAAAAGTGCAAGATGAAGTTAAGCCCATTTCCTCGGAAAAGTTACGGAAAGCTAGAGCGTCTGGAGTTTTGACCACCCTAGAAGGAAAATCACCAGATCAAAAAGAAAAAATTCTCCGTGGAATTTTTAAAAGTGGTTTACCACTACCAGAAGGAAAGACGGATTCAGAACGCAAACTTATAGATAAAATAAAAAAAGAAGTTAGACCTTCAATAGCAATTGATCCTCCAGCACTTCCACTAGAGCAAAAAAAAAAATTAGACGAAGAAACAGCCAAAGTAATAAGAGAAGGAAAAGGTCCCTGTGACGAATGTATATGCTAAGGTCCGACCGAGATCTCGGTCTCGGTCTCGGTCTCGGCAAATCTCGGCCAAAAATCGGGCCGAGATCTCGGTCTCGGTCTCGGCCCAAAATGGCCGAGATTCTCGGCCGCGACCGAGACTCCGCGGCAATCAATTTAAAAATGCTTTTCGGTCGTATAATATTGCTATTTTCCATTTTTGACTATTAAGATTGTTTGTAGTACACGGCAGAACGTTTAAACCATAATAGAACCTTTTTTATCATAACGGATGTATTTTTTTTAGTTATAAAACAGGACAAGTGCGAGTTAAACTCGCGTGAACAGGGTTCCGTTCCGTATATGTTTATCTGGAACCTTTCCTTTAAATACCACAGACTTCTTATAAGTTTTCTTGTAATCTATGGTTAAATAAGTCCTGTTTTTTTTATTTATTTCGCGGCCCAATATTTTCGGAAACAGGGGGCGGGGGGGGATTGTAAATGTTTGCCTATTTCGATTAACTTCCAAACTATTCATTTTAAAATTCCAAAAATATACAAGTATGTATTTAAAATACTCACAATAAGCCCTTTCATTTCATATGTCACATTATATCGCTTGCATAACTTTTTTTTAAATTTTCTAATTTACCTACCGGCCAAATGTGGTCCACATATTTAAAATTCATTTATTTACGTTACGCGTCCGTGTTGTGGTCACCGACTTACTGTTTCGGAGCAAATTGGCTGTGCCAGACGGACAGATGGGCAGAGGGACAGACAGACAGCCAGACAGACGGACACACTAGTAATCCTATAAGGGTTCCGTTTTTTCCTTTTGAGGTAAGGAACCATAAAAAACGCAAATGTAGAAAAAAATATACAATTTTTCCGTGTCTCGGTCTCGGTCTCGGTCTCGGCCGAGAATTTATTTTATTCTCGTTCTCGGTCTCGGTCTCGGCCGGGATTAAAAAAGCAGTCTCGGTCGGACCTTAGTATATGCGGTCTTTTGACACCAGAATCTGAGAGAAAAACCTTGTCGAAACCTGAAATGAAAGAAAAGCCATCCAAATCAATAGCTTCAGCAAGACAATTGCAGAAAGCAAAAGAAGCTGGACTTTTAACACCTCTAGCGGGCAAAACACCCGAGCAAAAAGGTAAAATATTAAGAGGATTGGTAGAAAGAGGAATACCTTTGCCAGAAGGCAAAACAGAATCAGAAAAAGCGCTTATCAAAAAAGTTCAAGCTGAAGGAAGGCCAACCATTTCTATGACGCGAGCTCAGTCAGAAAAAATGCGCAAAGCAAAAGCAGCTGGTCTTCTTACACCTCTTTCTGGTAAGACACTGGAGCAAAAGGAAAAAATACTACGTGGATTAGGTGAGCTTGGAATTCCCCTTCCTGAAGTTAAGACACCCTCTGAACAAAAACTAATTGCTAAAGTTCGAAAGGAGCTTGGTCTACCATCGGAACCAAAGACTACTGCAGATAGAGAAAAGTACAATAAAGCACAAGCTGCAGGATTGATAACGCCTTTAGAAGGGAAAACACCGGCACAAAAAGAAAAAGTATTAAGAGGATTGGCAGAAAGAGGGATACCTTTGCCAGAAGGCAGAAGCGAATCAGAAAAAGCACTCATCAAAAAAGTTCAAGCTGAAGTAAAGCCAACCACTTCCATGGCAAGAGCTCCATCAGAAAAAATGCGCATAGCAAAAGCAGCTGGTCTTCTCACACCTCTAGCTGGTAAGACACCGGAGCAAAAGGAAAAAATACTACGTGGGTTAGCTGAGAATGGCATTCCTCTTCCTGAAGGGAAAACTGCCTCTGAAAAAAAACTAATTGATAAAGTTCGAAAGGAGCTTGGACTTCCACTAGAACCAAAGACTACTGCAGACAGAGGAAGAGTTCAAGCTGCAGGAAAGTCAACCACTTCTATGGCAAGAATTCCATCGGAAAAAATGCGTAAAGCAAAAGCAGCTGGTCTTCTTACACCTCTCGCTGGTAAGACACCACAGCAAAAGGAAAAAATACTACGTGGGTTAGCTGAGCTTGGAATTCCACTTCCTGAAGTTAAGACACCTTCTGAACAAAAACTAATTGCTAAAGTTCGAAAGGAGCTTGGTCTACCATCGGAACCAAAGACTGGTGCAGAAAGAGAAAAGTACAATAAAGCACAAGCTGCAGGATTGATAACACCTTTAGAAGGGAAAACACCGGCACAAAAAGAAAAAGTTTTTAGAGGATTGGCAAGAGGAGGGGTACCTATGCCAGAAGGCAGAAGCGAATCTGAAAAAGCACTGATCAAAAAAGTTCAAGCTGAAGTAAAGCCAACCATTTCCATGGCACGAGCTCCTTCGGAAAAAATGCGCATAGCAAAAGCAGCTGGTCTTCTCACACCTCTCGCTGGCAAGACACCGGAGCAAAAGGAAAAAATACTACGTGGGTTAGCTGAGCATGGAATTCCTTTTCCTGAAGGGAAGACTGCCTCTGAAAGAAAACTTATTGATAAGGTTCGAAAGGAGCATGGGCTTCAACCAGAATCGAAGACTGCTACAGATAGAGAAAAAGTTCAAGCTGCAGGAAAGCCAACCATTTCCATGGCTCGAGCTCCATCGGAAAAAATGCGCAAAGCAAAAGCAGCTGGTCTTCTCACACCTCTAGCTGGTAAGACACCGGAGCAAAAGGAAAACATACTACGTGGATTAGCTGAACATGGAATTCCTCTTCCTGAAGGGAAGACTGCCACTGAAAAAAAACTTATTGATAAGGTTCGAAAGGAGCTTGGGCTTCCACTAGAACCAAAGACTGCTGCAGATAGAGAAAAAGTTCAAGCTGCAGGAAAGCCAACAACTTCTATGGCAAGAGTTCCATCGGAAAAAATGCGCAAAGCAAAAGCAGCTGGTCTTCTCACACCTCTAGCTGGTAAAACACCGGAACAAAAGGAAAAAATACTACGTGGGTTAGCTGAGCATGGAATTCTTCTTCCTGAAGGGAAGACAGCATCTGAAAAAAAAATTATCGATAAAGTCCGAAAGGAGCTCGGTCTACCACCAGAACCAAAAACTTCGGCAGACAGATCTAAGTATGCAAAAGCGCTAGCTGCAGGATTAATCACGCCGTTAGAAGGGAAAACACCAGCCCAAAAAGACAAAATACTTAAAGCGTTGGGAGAAAGAGGACTACCTCTACCAGAAGGCAGAAGCGAATCAGAAAAAGCACTCATCAAAAAAATCCACGCTGAAGTTAAACTAATCCCATCTACCCCAAATGCCAAAATTACACCCGAAAAAGAACTCATTAAAAAAGTGCAAGCTGAAGTTAAGCCAGTTTCATCGGAAAAGTTACGCAAAGCAAAAGCAGCAGGTCTTCTTACGGCTCTTACAGGTAAGTCACCGGAACAGAAGGAAAAAATACTGCGTGGCCTCGCTCACCATAGAATCCCTCTTCCCGAAGGAAACACAGAGTCTGAAAAAAAAATTATAGATAAAGTCAGAAAAGAAATAGGTTTACCTCCGGAACCCAAAACATCATCAATGAAAGCAAAACATATCAAAGCACTAGCTGCTGGTATTATTACTCCATTGGAAGGGAAGACACCTGCAGAAAAACAACAAATATTGAAAAAAATTAAAGCTGCAGGTCTAGAGCTACCTGAAGGGCGAACACCTTCTGAAAAGTCAATGATTAAGAAAGTCAAAGCGTCCAAATCCACACCGGGAATCTTTACGCCGCTTGAAGGTAAAACTTCAGAGCAGAAAGAAAAAATACTTAAAAGAATGCTAGAGGCAGGGGTTCCACTTCCCGAGGGTAAAACACTTTCCGAAAAAGTTCTCATCAAAAAAATTGCAGCTGAAGGTCCTTCGCCAAAAGCACTTGCAACGAAAATACCAGATACAAAAGCTGTGGGCTTGTTAACACCTCTCGAAGGTAAAACTCCAGAACAAAAAGAGAAAATTCTTAGAGGACTAGCTCAAGCTGGACTTCCTCTTCCCGATGGTAAGACCCCGTCGGAGAAACAATTGATAAAAAATATTAAAGACGAGGCGGAAGCAGCAAAGAAAGCCGGAGCGGCGGGATTGTTAACTACAATTGCTGGAAAACCTAAACAAGAAAAGGAAAGTATCCTCAAAGGACTTGCAGAAGCAGGATTGCCAATGCCAGAAGGTGATACTCCCTCGGAGAAGGAAATGGTAAGAAAAGCACGACTAGCGGCTGGAAGACCCGCTGGAATTACTCCATCAGAAAAAAAACGGTACAAAGACATAAAAACAGGACCTCCAGGTTCAAAAAAAATACGGATGGCAGTGAGGGCACGATCAGTGGCTGGAATTCAAGAAGAAATTGAAGAAATTGTCAAGAAGGACAAATGCGAAAAGGCATGTGGCTGCGACAAAAAGAAGATAAGATTTAAACACAGTTATGTTAAAATTAGAGTTACATCGCCTGATATTTCGTCTTTTTGCCCCTGCCCTAATGAATGTATCCCCGGAGTCAAGGCCGGTGTCTTTACTGATAACGAAGGCATCAAAGTAACTGTTGGAAGCGTAATAGGCGTTTCTTCTTATACTGAATCCACGAATACCAAACAGAGCTTATTTCAAAAGAAAACCTTTGTTCCATCTTTAGAAGCGCCTAACTACGTTATTCAAAGTCAGAGTCATTTTTCATTGTACCAATCATCGATGAGAAGCGACAGCACAACTGACATTTCTGGCTCCGAATCAACCGTATACATTTATAATTCCGAACCTGATGTAAGCATGGCCGATATCAAGCATTTATTGCTTTATTCTATTAACAATGGTGACTCCCAAAATGATTTTAAATTCAGCAGAGATAGTGAGGATTCTCTTTCCTATATTTATCTTTCTCGCTTTGCGGCTAATGGAAAAGGCATGCAGTACGGCCGTAATCAGTCATCTACGTCGGACATAACGCAGAGGGAATCTTGTTCAATGAATAATGTTTCAAATTCCAGTTCAAGATCCTATTATATCGTTGAGTCAGAATCATCTTGGAGTCTCACGAGTGACTCGTCTTGTAACTGGGATACTCAAAGCGTGCTTTCCTGTCTTGAAAGACACTTGCAATATTCCTCAGGCTCTTTTAGCACTCCACAACCAAAATACGAAGTATACTTATAATGAATGATACAGGAATTTCTGAATCATTGTTCAAGCAGTCCAATGTAATGCCCGATAAAACGTTGCTGAGGTATCTGTTGCATTGTATCTCGACATCTCTGTTGATACGATCGACAGGGCGCAGTTTTACTTGAATTTATTATTTTGAAAAAACTTCAGTAACCGTCGGCCTCGTGTTATTCATTCAAGTCAAGAAAGTTATGAACTCAACCCTGTTAATGAGTCTTTGAGAATTAATTAATGGGTGCATTCAACCGAGAACTCAAAATCGACTGCGGCGAGATAATTGCAATATTCTGGATGTAATGCCGGATATTCCATCGAGCAGCAATCTAACTAACTCACCATCTCTTTTCGTTCTGATTACTTCGTCGGGTACCGGCGATAGCTCATCAAGCGTTAAGCTGTCGGAGACCATATCAAAATCAAAACCGTTGCCATGTAAGTCGAACTACAGATGTAGTGCATAATTAGTTTCCATCGTGTTTTATCGGAAAAGTTCGTATTATCGTGCTCGCTCAATTAGCTTCAGCAGGCCCCCAATTCTCGGTGCATTTGAGATAATCTCACAATCGAGAATAAACGTCAGTGCATACAGTCATTTGACACAACTGTATGAATCTGACGTTTAATCTCGCAATTGACATTATCTCGAATGCATCGAGAATTGGGGGCCAGTATCCATCATACCATACTGTCATTTTTTATTTTGACATTTGACAATAAATAATAAATTGTCATTGAGATCCGAGTTTTACCGATGGAAACATACTATTCACTATATCTGTATGATATTTTTAGAACATCAATTCATTTTCAAGCCAAGCATATCACGAATGCAATTTTATTTCAAATTTCAAGAGAAATGTAAATTGTACAGTGCATAATTAGTTTCCATCGTATTTTATCGGAAAAGTTCGCATTATCGTGCTCTCTCAATTTTATATAATATTTTCTTTTGAATTGTAAGTAAAATAGTTTAGAAGTTATTTAGGAAAATAGGCGAAAATTAATCATTCCACCCCCTTTATTTCCGAAACTACTGGGGCTAAAATTTTGTAAAAAAATACATTCTTTACCTATAGATTACAGGTAAAACCTATAAGAAGTCTATGGTATTTAAAGTAACCTAGTAAATTTCAGATAATCATATACGGAACGGAACCATCTCCACGCGAGTTTAACTCTAACTTGACCGGTTTTTTTTCCGGTAACCAAACCGAGAAACTGATTTATTTGACTATTACAATAACATTAGTGGAAACTCCTGTGTATTTCATCTTATCCTTTTATCAGATTACGTATCCACGAATCAGTAAAACTTGCGCCCAAAATATTGACGTCGAGTAGAAACATTGAAAATTACTAGATTCAATTCTCCTAATAATTAATTCACTTCCATTTCAGGACCCACACAAGAGCTACACAATAAACGACGCATCCCGTATTCCGTCAGCATTGCGACCGCAGCAGGCCTAACGATTCCGCTACATCGAAAAAGAATGGGAACGAATACAATAGAATGGAAAGGCTTCATTTAATATCATGCGAATTGATTTTACCCCAATGTTCGACCAGACCAGTATTACACCGCGCCCCCACCGCGTAGTGTCCAAGGTGACGGCTTAGACCGATGTTTCAAATGTAAATGTACGTGAATGTCCTCTTGACGTTATTTGCTGGACGCGTGTCTCCGTACCGTACCCCCAGGTTGAGGCCGCAGCTGGCTCTATACTGGTCAAGCTCTCGCCTTCGCAAAATTAACATCACGATGATGTATGTGTTTTTACGTTACCCTATATGTTGAAATATTGGCAGACGATGCGGTCGATAAAAACCAGTTCCTACTTATATACCTAAGTAGTAAATGATTTTTAATGGCCATATTGTCTGCCAATATTATTTCCTATTGTGTCAAAGTCACGTCTTTATGGTAATAAACCAAGTATTGTTTTAATCTCATCTTTTACTTACATACTTACACAGATAAGAGTAATAATAAATAGTATTGCATTAACCTTTTGGACGCCGTCGTCAACTATGCGTGACAGCGTAGGTATACAGGGTAAAAAAAGTCCTTCATTACCTTGACTTAAAGTTGAAATTCATGTTACTTTTCAGACATGCTTAGCGTCCAAAAGGTTAAAACAAGGGTCTTCAACACGCCGCCCGCGGTTTATCTGCGGCCCGCCAAAAGCTAACCCTACTTACTTAGGTACGCACCATTGTACAGGGCCTCCACCGCTCGACTCGACCTTTTGGCCGCCATGCATGTCTGAGAAGTAACACGAATTTCAACTTTAAAGGCCCGGGCACACCAAACGCGATTGCGGCGCGTTTGGGGTGCGAACGCGGGCACGCGAAGTTGTATTTAATATGGCCGCCATGTCCAGAGGCACACCGAACGCGTCGCGAAAGCGGCGCGGGGCGTGCGCGAAGCGGCGGCGGCGCGGGGCGTGCACGAAGCGGCGGCGACGCGTGTGCGGGCACGCGTAGTTGTATTACGCGGCTGCGAGGCGGGGCGAACGCGGCGCGAAAGCGGCGCGGGGCGTGAGCAACGCGGGTCCGCGTTCGAAACGCGTTGACGCCGCCGCCCGCGTTCGGTGTGCCTTGCGCGGGCCCGCGTTCGAAACGCGACGCGCCGCAACCGCGTTTGGTGTGCCCGGGCCTTAAGTAAAGGTAATGACGGACTTTTTACCCTGTATGCGCTGACGGCTGCAGCCGACTGTGGCAGTCAAAAGGTTATTCAAACATACCTTACACTCTTTCTTAAAAGTACTATACTTTCTTTCAGTGTACTATTTTACTAATGCATTTGACTGGAAAAATCACCTGTATGGTTTGCAAATTAAACTCATGGTCTTTATCCATATGTCTTTATTGCGTGTATTATTGGAATCGTAAGTATTTCTTATCGAATTTACAACGTTTCTCCTATTCAGTCCATGTAAACGCAGCACGCGTATACATTATATAATATGATAATAATACTATACTTACAAGAGATGCAACGGATATCAGATTACAATCCGGTATTCGGCCATAATTTGACTATCCGGCCGAATACCAGTTAGTAAAAGTTTGGATCAGAAACAAACAACAAAGAACAAATAAAATGCCATCAAAAATAAACGAAATCAATAACCTTTATTAAACTAAAACTTAGTTAACTTCTACTAAAAAAAAAAAAATAGTCTTCATGTAGCATCACGTCGAGTTTGTATATTCCCAAAAGACGTAATAAAAAGCGTATAGCCCCGAAAAAGCTTCCCTACGCACTTACAAATATGTAGTACCACATTGAAGGCTCGGGCAAAACAAGCGCGTGCGCAGCGCGTTTGGTTTGCCCGGGCCTTTAAACATGCACATCGCGCGTAGGCCGCGCAAGCTAACACGACTTAAGAGATAGCTCATGTGCGGCCGGATATCCGACTATCCAGCCAATGGCTATGCCGGATATCCAGTATCCGGCCAAACTATCCGTTGCATCTCTAATACTTACATCTAGACATGTTCTTTCTTATGAATACAATGGGGAACATGCATGACAATCAAAATGAGGTTTAAATGATATTTTGGCGAATCAACTTTTTAGTGCCACCCGTTGCTATGGTTACACAAAATTTGTCCCTTGGACAACCTAAGCATTTTTCTATGAAACAGTATGTAAGTGTCACTTGGACAACCGGGGACAAAATAACAACACAAAACAGTTGATTCACCCATTTATGAAAGTAAATGTAAACAAAAGCATATTACAGAACGAGCAGATCATTTTGAAAATTTATTTTTATTTGATGAAGGGTCGAAATTAGTGAAATATATATACATATATATATTGTTTTTAGCTCTGATTTTAGTTAACTATTTGGAAATCCTCATCAAATTTATGTCATGTTTTATTTCTACGATGTTGGTCTAAAAACAGTATTTTCGGAAATAATTAAAGATTTCGTTTAAACGCCACACATTTTGTACAGTCTAACGACTGCTGTGACGTTATAATTGTCCATTTTGTATGGAGTGTTTTTTGATAGTGGTATGAACAATGACTTTTCAAAGCCTCCTAAGTCATAAAAGAAACAATGTTTTGCGTACACAGATCGATTTCTACTCGCCACTTTGCAATATAAGACGAAAAAATAGTTATGCATGTTCCCTATTGAAAATCGGCGCCGAGGCTCGCCACGGCATAACGTTGAGTGGCACCCTGCGACACCGTTCGACACATTTTATTATGTTTATTGTTTATTTTTATCTCTTTATCTGTCTGTTATCACCAGGCAAATATGCAGCCGATTATCCGTTGCCAAATCCGTTTATCCGACTTCAAAAATCTGTTTCACTTCTCATGCTCGTAAAGTTGTTCTTTATGTCGAAAGAAGGCTGCATAAAATGGGTTTTTATGCTCTTGTGCATAAAGTAATTTCTTCTCTTAAGACTAAGGCAATTAGGTCTTACAGCCACTTACAAAATACACCTTCATTTAATTGATATATTTTTGAGATTTAGGTTATATCTTAATTTAATTACGACATATGTATTACTATCTAAATACTAATTTACGATTAACACGGGATTGCAGTTACGTAAAAAAAATATAACGCAAAAACTCAGACCATAGTCGAACGTCACATAGTTGAAAATTTTAAAAAATATAGTAATTTTGAAAAATTGTGCGGCGGGAAGCTAATTCTTCGTCAAACAAAACTAGAAACTAGCTAAATTTCTTGTGTTGCGGTTGAAAATTCAATAAGTTATTCGTAAGAAATTAAACTATGTCTTCGAGTAGAGATAGTGACGATCAAATTATGATTTCGCCTGAGACTCAATGGCTTTCCATTAAACTTTCTCAGACTCTAGGGCGAAAAATTTAATTGAGCAGATATTGCCGCCTAAATCGAAGAAAATCTATCTCAGCACATACAAAAGTTTTATGATTTGGAAGAACCAAACAAAAAGTAAACACGTTTGCGGAGTGTGTTTTTTTAAGCTATTTTGACGAACTGCTAATGCTAAAATCTACCGTGCAGTTGAAAGATGACGGAAAATTAAAAAAAAAGTAATATATATATTACGAGCATGAGAAGTGAAAAATTAAATTTTCTTGTATTTGCTTAATCATTGTTTTATTTCCTTGCAATCGAAGTGAATAGCAGAGTGCAAAACTCGAGCATAAAACCCATTTTACCCTCGACGTGACTATCCACCCTCGCCGTACCGACTCGGGTGGCTATATGAACGTCTCGGGTAAAATGACTCGTTTTATGCTCTTGTTGTACAATCTACTATTTTAACATTATTTTTTAAATAAAACTTGATATGTCTAGAAATTTTATAAGTAAGAAACCCACTTTGATGTACAATTATCCGAAAGAAATCTGTAATGGTTCACTTTGCACCTAACTTTACATTTATGACGAACAACAATCATTTAATGATAAAAATATTCATCATGAGGACGATGAGTCTGGACGTTCCACTCAAATCTCATATAATTATCATTATAATTATATTAAACCAATGAGCGTCAACTTAGCTTAATAATAGTACCCAATTAGGATATAGTATAAAAATATAGTACCCTGGTATTTTTTATTTATTTTTACTTTTTACCATCAACATCTTAGGCTATGACTAAATTTATATGGGTGACCCTTACCGTTGAACACATTAAATTTAAGAGCCCTGCCCCTAAGTAGTGCTTCATACAAACATAGTTCAGTTGTGGTTTGGACATTTTTAGCTGGATCGCATTGAAATTGTACAAGGATTTAGATAGAAGGCAAAACGAGGTACAGTTGATTCATCCGTACTTGTCTTATTTGGTAAACAAGTTTCTAACCTCAAAATTCACCTTTTAGGTTAAAACAGCTGTTTCCTTGAAAATAAAGGAACTGGAGACAATATTTTAGACGTCACTTTGCCAATTTTTAGCCTAGGTTTGCTTTATTTAGGATTAAATAGCTGTGCATATTTTGAGGTTAGAAACTTGTTCACCAAATAAGACAAGTATGGATGTATCCACTAATATAAATAAATAAATAAATAAAGTAAATAAATCCACTGGTTTATGTTATAAAAACTTAAAATAATATGTTATATACTTACAACTGTTTTATCTCAAAAAACGCAATTTACAAACCTAGAATTTACTTTTATCGATATTCTTGCAAAGTTCCTACGTGATTCAGCTAAGAATGTGCGAACCACAACTGAACTACGTTTGAATTTAACCTTTTGACCGCAAAGCATGTCTGAGAAGTAACACGAATTTCAACTTTAAGTCGAGGTAATGAAGGACTTTTTTACCCTGTATCCGCTGACTGGGGCGGTCAAAAGGTTAACGCTAATCAAGAACCAGGCTCCTGAGGATTAGGAGTTTTCAGACAACAGTACTTAAAAATGGATACATATACAGTTCAAAACCTTATTAATGCGAAAGACGGCTATATGCGACGCTGTATTTTCGTCGCACAGTACGATATCCCGTTTTCCATACTTTTGCGTCGGCTAATGCCGTCGTTGGCGTCAGCACGTTTTTTCGCATTAGACCGTGGCGTTCAAATCGCCACCGATTCCCCGGTTCCCAATAACTAACACTATTTTTTTTTTTGTTATAATTACAGGCAACATTATGACGAGTGTGAACCTACGGCTTTTCATACAAAATGCGAAAACGATTTCCACCCCTTAAATGTTAACCGATGTTGACCAATTTTTGATATGTTGTCAGTCAGAATGAAATCTAGGTCTAAACGTTTTGTTTTTTTTTCACTATAATCAATAAATTCAGTGTCATTGCTGTTTTAGTATTTTCATACAAAACTAATTTATGTAATTATTTGACTTTGTTGATCTTTTTTCAATATTCAAAAAAACGTATAGACATTTTGTTCTGACTGACCTATCAAAAATTGGTTAAAATCGGTAAACATTTAAAGGGTGGAAATCGTTATCGCCTTAATGAAAATGCTGATTTTTGCCGTTACTTCAGTCCTCTTATGGCCTGTATGAAATAAACGAACGAAAATTTTTTTTAGTTAACAGCCTTACCATTTTGTGAAAAGGATAAACGAGACCAACACATTTTACAATTGTGATTTATAGAAAAAATATCCATAAATAATGCGTTCCATATACCAGCACAATAGTAATTTACACAAAAATATACATAAAAAATATTAGTATAACGGATCAAGATCAATTTGTTAATGTACGCATTTAAAGTCGATTCATCCTTACTTGTCTTATTTGGTAAACAAGTTCTTAACCTCAAAATGTACCTACCTTTTTTATGTCAAAGTATAGCTATTCCTAGGTGAAAAATAGGCAAATTGATGCCTTAAATATTATCTCCGGTTGCTTTATTTACGAAGAAATAGCTGTTCTACCAGAACAGGTGCGTATTGAGGTTGGAAAATTATTTACCAAATAAGAAAGGATGAATCGACTTTACAATGGCCGTCAACCAAAGTGACGACTTAAAA
Source organism: Tortricodes alternella (assembly GCA_947859335.1). Lineage (NCBI taxonomy): Eukaryota > Metazoa > Arthropoda > Insecta > Lepidoptera > Tortricidae > Tortricodes > Tortricodes alternella. The sequence continues at coordinate 2,552,150 of OX401970.1, forward strand.
GTGAAACCATTCGAAACATGCTATCACTTTCGCACTTGCATGGTCTTACGGAGCGTGACACAGCGGGGTCGCATAGTGCAGGAGACGTAGGAATATTTTATTGACCCAGTCGTCACTTAGGTTCACGGCCACTATAGTCCATCCGCGTTAAGAAAAAAGTGAGTCATCATTGTCAAGGTGTATTTACAGTGGAGTAAAGAAAAGTTAAGTAGTTTATGTTTTAAACGACGAAGTTTTTTGATAAATAGTCATTTAATTGCTTATTTTTTTTGCCTTCTTTTGCTACCGAAATAAAGTATACAATAGTAAATCGCACTCGCGGGTCCCGAGATACAGGCTCAGCCTAGTTCGGGGTCTAACAAAAACCGCTTGTCACGTACAATTCTTCTTACGTCAATAAACATTATTTATTTATTTATTATTATTAAATAATGCATTAAGTAATTATTGTACCTACTATGCTCTTCACTTTACATAAATGAAATAGTTTGTACTACTTAAAACCATTGTTAATAACTCATCTTTCTCCGCTGTGAAGGATCGATTCCCTTTTATTTGTTCGACTAGGTGTTGTATTCATCTTTAAATATAATACACAAAGGACACGAGCGTTCGTACGAAAGTCTGCCTTGAACTGATCTATGTGGACACGGCTTTCTAATTTCCTGCAACGTGATTGGTAAGGGGGCGTGGTTAGGCCGAAGGACAGCGATGACTCACTATTTTCTTAACGCGGATGGACTATAGTACAACAAGTGCTAATGGTTTAATAACTATGTTGTAAGAGAAAAGATAAGCCTTTCCAGGCCAACATCCAGCCAGTTTGTAAACATTTACTTATATAATAACACTTAATACATATACTTACATATATGACTTAGTGCATTATTATGTTTTGTTTACTTACACATTAATACATTTTCACTAATATTAGTGACGAAAAGTCTTGATAACGGGTACGCTAACTTGACGCCAAGCTCGCACCAAATTGTCTGTATCTCGAAAGAAAATACAGTACATAGTTATAGAGAAAATTCTAACAACTATAAGTCCAAGAGGTTAACGAGTTTGTCAAAGGCCTTATTCCATTGTAATAAAGTATAGTTCTGCTTGGATAAGAACTTTGTCCGGTGGCAATGTACCGCCAGAGGCCTTTTTTTTCTTAATTTCGCGCGAAACCGGTTTGAAGTTAACGGTAAAAATCACCCTTTTCATCTAAAAGGCGATAACAATTTCCACCCCTTAAATGTTAACCGATTTTGACCAATATTTGATAGGTTGTCAGTCAGAACGAAATCTAGGTCTAGACGGTCTTTGAATATTGATTAAAGGTAAATTCAAATAATCGCCGAAATTAGTTTTGTATGAGAATACTGAAACCACAATAATACTGAATTTATTGATCATAGTGAAAAAACTTATAAACCTAGATTTTGTTCTGACTGACAACCTATCAAAAATTGGTCAAAAGCGGTTAAAATTTAAGGGGTGGAAATCGTTATCGCCTTTAGTTTGAAAAGCCGTAGGTTCACATTCCACTTAATAGAATTTGAAATATATCATAACAAACACGGGAAAAATATTGTGCACTGTCAAGCTGGCGTACCCGGCCGAGATCACACAGAAAACCATTGAATACATAAACAAAATATAAACAAAAAAAAACGAACCGAAATAACTAAAAATTGGGGACAATCTTTACCCAAATCGATCTAGTCCCAAAGTACGGGTACTAGACGACGCTCATCACGCATTTGCTCTTACCGGGGATCGAACCCAGGCCCCACAAGCTTCGGAGGCAGGTTCACTCCCAAATAGGCCAAACACGCCGAGAAAAAAAAAGAAATGCTACTGAAAAAAAAAACTAAATCTTCTAATCAGTCAAAATATTGTCACGTACAAAAAGTCTTATAAAATCAATTATATTTATTAAATATTGGTTCCTTAAGCAGAATGTTTGTGAGAATGGTTTGACCACGGGGCTGTCGACTCCCTGGCTACCTTTGGTAATGCAGGTCTTGGAAACCACCACTGAGGCATGCACGGTGTGCAAGCCTGGAGCCTCACGGCCGCCTAGGTCAGGAGCGGCGCCGGCGCAGGCCATGAGAGTGGTGAATGCGATCTAACAAAAAAAATAAGTAAATTAAAAAAACCGGCTGATTGCGAGTCGGACCCGCGCACGAAGGGTTCCGTACCATTATCTATAATCAAGCGAAAAAATCACGTTTGTTGTATGGGAGCCCCCTTAAATGTTTATTTTATTCTGTTTTTAGGGTTCCGTACCTCAAAAGGAAAAAATGAAACCCTTATAGGATCACTCGTGTGTCTGTCTGTCCGTCTGTCACAGCCAATTTGCTCCGAAACTACAAGACCGATTGAGTTGAAATTTGGTATACATTTGTAAGTCGGTGACCGCAACACGGACACGTGACGTAAATATATGAATTTTAAACATGGGGGCCACTTTTGAAGGGTAAATTAGAAAATTAAAAAAAATAAAGTTATGCAACCTACATCGTGTGACATGTCAAAATTTGAAAAAGATACAGTAAATAGTTCTTTACCTATAGATTACAGGAAAACCTATAAGAAGTCTAAGGTATTTAAAGTAACGTAGTAAATTTCAGATAATCATGTATGGAACGGAACCCTCTCCACGCGAGTTTAACTCGCACTTGTCCGGTTTTTTTCCTTTTGATGTACGGAATCCTAACAACAAAATAGGCATATTTAAGTAGCAAGCATCACACTTGCCTCTAGTTTAACCGGAGATGCGTTGCTCGAGTCTGTCGAGCATTTGCTCGAGCATGCTCGTCGAGAAGCTGGAGAGGAAATCGAGCGTTTTCACGTCGACGTACTTATTCCTTTTCATTTCGAGCAGTCGAATGGCGTGCGCGGGGCAAACGGACGATTTCCTGCCAGTGAGACCGGTTACCTGAAACAATTGTAAAAAAAAACATATCTCTAACACTATAATATGATGCGTTCACTGTGTTCTGCGTGAAAAGAGGAAGACGCCAATATTTCTTTAATCCTCGCGAGAAATCATTTAATAACTATAGGTTGACCGCTTAAATGAGTCTTCGCCCGCGCGGCACAGGGGCGCGGGGGCAGGACGACAAAGGGGCCTGAGAGATGTGCGGGCGGCGTGAAATGAATGAAAACAAAAATGCGCCTGCCGCTCGCACCTCTCTCGGTCCCCTTTGTCGCCTGCCCCCGCGCCCCTGTGCCGCGCGGGCGAAGACTTATTTAAGCGGTCAACCTATAGCTGGGCGCTTTTTTTTGAATCATGAACCTTTCTGTGCGCGCGCACATCTCACCAAGGTTCCATCGTCATCGGATGAATTGTACAGGAACGCACAGTCGACCAACAAGGAAACAACGAAAGGATCATTTATTTAGTACATACAATTATATAGTACATATAATAGTATAATAATGGTGTTTAAATGCATAATTTCAAAGGCCTAGGGAAATCTGTCGCATTTGGCGTCATCAAAAAAAAAGGCATAGCACGGTGTCACAACTATTAAGGTGGGTAGTGTGACTCGGAACGCAACCGACCTTTGTATGACGTTTGCATACGCGATTTGCGTCGTGACTCGTGTCAATAGCAGTGGCGCAGCCTGCCTACAAGCCGATTCCTGACGGCTTTACCAAGCTAGAAAGCTACGGCTAACTGTTAATGAAGTCCATGTTACTCTAACTAAATGTCAGACTCACACGTACCGTTCTAATTATTCCGGCTTCCCTTAGGAATTATTTCACCCTTTGCCACTGGTTAATAGTCACATGACTTACAAGTAAAAATTAAATTTTTTAATTTATTAATTGTATCTAATCTTAATTTATTTTTACATAAATCCTGGTCTACGATGTACTATTGAGGGTTAAGCTACCGTTCCACAGAAATATATTAATGTTTGTTACTATAGTCAATCAGCCAATTGGTTAACCGATTTTCGACTCTATTTATATGCCGTTAGTGGTGTAAATCATTTTCGTGGTCGATTAATAGACAACAGTACGTACCTTGGAAAGGAAGAGTGTGCATCGACAGAACTCGCATTCATCTTGATCCCGCGCATTCCACGCGCGGCCCTGAGTGTCCTCTGCGGGGCACTCCTGCACCTGATGTAATAATGAGTTGATAAAGGGCTCCCAATAATAGATTTTCTCGCAAAACAAGCAACTTGAAAAAAAAAAGGGAAATAATAATCATCTAGACTCGAACCGGGGTCTTCCGGTTTCGAGACTACCTGATTTCCTACCTGAGCTGAGGAGCGAAATTTACGTTCGTATTCTAATGATAATGTAGCAGTTTCTCATTGCTTGAAAACAGATAAAAAGAAGTTTTCTAAAAATGAAACCTAGCTAGATCGATTTATCGCCCCCGAAACCCCCTGCATACTAAATTTCATGAAAATCGTTGGAACCGTTTCCGAGATTCAGATTACATATACTAAACAAGAATTGCTCATTTAAAGGTATTAAATTAGATTGATAGATAGATAGATAAGGGGGTCGTCCATAAAGTACGCAACGCCATAGAAATAACAGAAAAGCATACATCAACAAAATAAAGTAACAACACACACTAAAACACACAACTAAAATTAATTACACTTAACTTTAATAAACATTGTTATTGGGCGTGGAGAGAAGGCATGTGCTCATAGACGTGGAAGACCGACCTTCACCCATCAGATAACTTGATGAGACATATTTTTTATCAAATATAATTTATTAACAAATGATAACTTGCCTATCAAAAAGTGTTCATAGCAATTTTTAATTGAATTAATTTTAATCAATTTTCTTTCATTACCTTCACTCTTTTCATAACCGAATGAATTTTATCTCAACTGATAGTTTTTAATACACAGAATATACCTACCTACCTACCTGGCAAGCAGATGTGAACAGGTAAGTCAATATTTGTTCAATAAATAAATAAATCGAAATTGATATCATAAGTAAGATATTTTAATTAAAAACCAACCGTATAGGCTTGCCTACTAAAAATCATTGAATTGATTAAAATTAATTCAATTAAAAATAGTTATGAACACTTTTCGATAGGCAAGTTATCATAGGCATGTTTGTTAATAAACTATAAATGATAAAAAATATGTCTCGTCAAGTTATCCGATGGGTGAAAGTCGGTCTTCCACGTCTCTTAGACTACCAGTAGAGGTGGAGATGTATAGTCTCCGCTTCAGTCTTGTGGAGAGCCCGGGCCCTTCCGGTCCAGTCCGACCCTGGCTTCTAATCGTGATTCCGACTAACCTTGACGCCTTTCAGTTCGAGCTCGCGTCGGTGCTCCAGTTCCGCGCTAACCAACGTCCCCAGCACGGAGCATATGGGTAGTAGTACGCGCCGCGGCGCGTTTTTGTCTTTGCCTCCGTTTATGAGGAGTTGCTCCAGAGAAAACATCGTCGGTTCGCAACTGTTGCGGAGTTCCTGGGGAAGATAATTTGGATATTTATATACATGTATATACAATAGCGGGCAGGCTATTTATAATCAAACTAGTTTTGAATTTTCGTTATCAGAGAAACATGTTTATAATTTTCTTCGTAGTAACCGTCCATCAATAGTCCTTCATTATCATTATAAAAAAAATATTGAACACATATTTTTTCTTTTGTCAATTAAACAAAAAAATACGAAGATAAAGTGCGTTGAAAATCCGCGTGACGTCACGACTCTGCAAACTTTTTACCATTAAGTGACGTCATGAGCCCACTCCCAAACTTTGATACGCGTTATCGTTGTCAATTTTGATTGATTTGATAAACCAAAGAATACGTGTTCAATATTTTTTGATTATCTAACGGACATCCCTATTATTGTATGAAAAAATAATCTCAATTTAGGCTTATATGACTTAATATGGGAACACTAACTCTTTTAGTGCAAAATCTGTGGTAGAGGTTGGCCTTGCTATCAATCAAAATATCTCTAAGTTGCCATAGCATATCCCAGTCTCACCTGGAACAACTTGTAGACAGTCTCAAGCCAGCTGTCGGAGGCGAAGTACACGCTCTCGGAGATGCAATAGCCCGTGGTGATCGAGCAGGTGTGTGCTTCAGGAAACACCTGGTCAAGACAAAAAAAAGGTTTTTAGGGTTCCGTACCCAAAGGGAAAAACGGGACCTATTACTACGGCTCCGCTGTCCGTCCGTGACCAAACTGTATGAACCGTGATAGACAGTTTAAATTTTCACAGATGATAATAATAATAATAAATCAGGGGACAATCTTTACATAAATCAATCGAGTCCCAAAGTAAGCTCAAAGGGCTTGTGTTATGGGTACTAGACGACGATATACATACTTATATAGAGAAATAAATACTTAAATACATAGGAAACATCCAAGACTCAGCAACAAACATTCATGCTCATCACACAAATATTCGCCCTTACCGGGGATCGAACCCGGGACGCTAGCTTCGGAGGCAGGGTCACTACCAACTAGGCTAACCGCGTCGTCAAATGTCGACGATGTACATATTTCTGCAGCCGCTATAATAAAAATACAAAAAAAAAAACAATAAAAAAAATACGTAAGGGGGCTCCCTTACAACAACTGCCGTTTTTATAAATAATGGTACGGAAACCTTCGGCGGTATTTTTTTTTATTTCTGCTACGCTTCAGTTTCATAATGTTGTGGCGATCTTTGGAGCAGGCCTATGTCAAGCAGTGGACGTCTTTCAGCTGAAATAGCGATGATGAAAAAAACATAACTTACGATCACGTATTCCCCGGGACGCTGCGTGAGACGTGACAGCGTCACTTCGTGGTCGCTTAAGATCTCGGGCGGTATCATGGCGATGTCCGAGGCGAGCCATATGGATTTGTTCTGACAGTACGCCGGGCACAGGGTCTCTACTGCGCGTCGGAAGTTCGCGCTTTGCTCACTCGGGATCCCGTACCTGTTGGTAAAAGGTAAGACAATAGGGTTCTTGCATAATTTTCTTTCCAACTTTCATTGGGAAGTATTGAGTAATGGAAACCGAACTGTGTACGCAAAACAATATTATGGTGTTTATTTTTTTGAGATATGAAGCTTTGAAAAAACGTTCCATACATACATTCCGTACATACATACATAATGGACATGAACTATGACGTCACAGCACACGTTAGAGTGTACAAAATATATGGCGTTTAAACGAAATTTGCATTTCTTTCCAAAAATATTGTTTTAGGGCCAATATCGTACAAATAAACTACGGAACCCTAAAAAGATGGTAGATTCAACCCATTTTTATTTATTTATGTGACGAGTAAGAGTCCACAGGTGACCAATTTGCTGAATATACTTTTTTAGGGTTCCGCACCCAAAGGCTAAAACGGGACCCTATTACTGGGACTCTGCTGTCCGTTCGTCCGTCTGTCTAACTGTCTGTCTGTCCGTCTGTCTAACTGTCTGTCTGTCCGTCTGTCACCAGGCTGTATCTCATGAACCGTGATAGTTAGACAGTTGATATTTTCACAGATGATGTATTTCTGTTGCCGCTATAACAACAAATACTAAAATACAGAATAAAATAAATATTTAAAGGGGCTCCCATACAACAAACGTGATGTTTTTGCTAATTTTTGCTCGATATTGATAACGGCAACAGGCAGACGCTTGAAAACAAAAAAATATTTATTTAAGGGGGCTCCCATACAACAGACATGATTTTTTGCAGTTTTTACAGTTAATGGTACGGAACCGTTAGTGCGCGAGTCCGACTCGCACTTGGCCGGTTTTTTTAACGAAACGAAAGCCACGCAATCGTACGCACCAAATTTTCTCTGGCCCGGTATGCATGAATTCAGTCCACGGCAGACCATGCGGGTCACGGTGCCAGCAGGACGTGCTGAACAGCATGCTGAGATGGAGAGTGGGCACGGTGACGCCCAACACTGGACCGAGGAAGCGGAGCACGTTCTTCGGGTTCTTAGCTAGCATCTGTAGGAGTTTTGATCATTCTCTGGTTAGTGCTAAAACAACTTTAGTACCCTACAGTAGGGAAGATGCATATTTTTTTTCATCTTGTATCGGATAGTGCTGAGTAATAGAAACCGATCTGTGTACGCAAAACATTATTATGTTGTTTATTTTATGAGTCATGAAGCTTTGAAAAGTCATTGTTCATACCACTCGCAAAAACACTCCATACAAAATGGACGACAACTATGACGTCACAGCCTTCGTTAGACTGTACAAAATGTATGGCACTTAAACGAAATCTACAATTATTTCCGAAAATACTGTTTTTAGACCAACATCTACATATATAAAAGAAGAAGCTGACTGACTGACTGATCGGGTGACATATCAACGCACAGCCAAAACTACTGCAGCTAGAAGTCTGAAATTTGGTACAGGTATTCTTTAGGTAATGTAGGCGTCCGCTAAGAAAGGATTTTGCGAAAATCAATCCCTAAAGGGGTGAAAAAGGAGTTATCAATTTGTATGGAAATCCGTAATTTTTTAGGTTATTAACATGAAAATGAGAATTTAGGCTTTAATATATATATATATATATATATATATATGATACTTACTTACAAGAATTGCAGGTAGACCAATATTTAATTCGATCAATTAAGATTTCGCAAAAGCATTTTAGGTCTGGCCTCTAGAGTGTTTAATTACTTATCAGATATCCTTAAAGCCCAGGACTTTAATAATTAAAAAAAATTAAAGGACGAACTTATTAAAGGAGCATATTATAAAGTTGCGTAATTTTTTGAAAACAAAATTTGGTTTTAGGTTATCTTACTATCTATATGTTGTTACTTAATTTTTCAAATTAACTGTAATGACATTTCTATTTACGAGTAAATTTGTGTAATATTATTTGAATTTTAGTTTTAAGATGAATTTCTTTTTTGTACGCCTGTTGGTGGATCACTGGTCTCACTTAACACTGTAAGAACTTCATGTAATTTACCTGTGTATCACAAATAAATATTTCCTTACTTACTTACCAAATTAACCTGATCACTGCCGCATCAACGACCCCAAAGGACTAACAGAGCCGTTGCTGACCTTTTAGGGAAACAAAGTCGTCGGGGAGACCGCTGATATTCATACTGAACTCTATACTATACTACTTCTCCCTGCGATTTATTTGACTAGCGTTTGCCTGCGACTCTGACTACGTGGAATCGGCGATTTAACGGCCAAAGTAGGGGTAGCGTATATGCTAAGCAAATTGACACCAATGTGACAAAAAAAAATTTTTTTTTATATTTCTCATTGTTTTAGAAATACATGACACTCACTTAACGCTACGATATATTAAAATTAAAAATAACGTTTTCTTCACGAAAAAAATCGACAAACTTAGGTCGATTTATTTTACTATATCGAGTTGTTTTTAGACACGAGTGCATTTGTTTAGCATGGTGATTTTTTATATTTTGTTCTTTAGACGTCAATAAATATTAAAATACATAAAAATATACTACTAACAAAAACAACTCTATTCTATACAGTAAAAAGAGGGCAAAATTTACCAAAAAAGCCATTTCGACCTTAGTTTGTCGATTTTTCTCGTGAAGAAACCGTTTTTTTATTTCTTATTTTAATGTATTGTAGCGTTAAGGTAGCAGTGGCGAAGCGTCAAATATTTCCTAAGGGAAGCCGGAAGAATTAGAAACGCAAGTGCGAGTCTGACATTTAGCTAGAGTTACATGGACTTCACTGACAACTAGCCGTAGCTTTCTAGCTTGGTAAAGCCGTCAGGAATCGGCTTGTAGGCAGGCTCCGCCACTGTAAGGTAGTGTCCTGTATTTTACTAAAACAATGAGAAATATCAAAAAAAATGTAGTTCTTTTTTTTAGTCAAATTGGTGCCAATTTGCTTAGCTCATCGATACCCCTCCTTGGTGGTATGAGGTGAGGCACGACGGGACTCCTCCCAAGGAGTAGCAGGAGATGCATCCAAATAGTACAAACCTTTAAGTTCCACGGATGCGTGCCATACTCAGCTTCAGGGTCCTTAGGGAAGCCATAACCCTCCTCTCCCGTGTCGATAGACGCGGTGTTGGCCACTATATGCTCGGTGCCCAGAAGCACTGCTCGCCAGTAGGCCTTCTCGACCGCCTCGGCGTTTGGCTCGGAGACACCGTCGAAGTGAGCTTCCATCAGCGACGTCGCGATCTGTGACATGATTTTTGTTAGTACGTCCGCTTCAAGGCGCTGACAACACCTAAATCGGCTTCACTTAAACAGTTTTTTTAACAAAACCTATTTGTTTTGACAAAGCGCAAAAAATATATGTTCATATTCCTTATATAATTTAAAACTTAATTAATTCCAAAACACGAATTGATGAAATCGATACGATAGAAAAAAGTCGTGAAGTTAAGTCTGAAATTCTTTTTAAACAGTTCTACGTCTTAATATTTTTAACTTATGGGTCTATAATTAATAACACTAATACATCACGCCCATACTCAAAACTTCACAAATTTATATTTTACGTGTAGTGTGTTTACTTATATAATGCATCCGTTTTTTATTTTCCCCATACAAATAACCGCACAGTGTTCACTCCGGTGCAAACAGACAGAGACCGATCGCTCAAGGTGATTGGCTGTTGTCAGCGTCTTAATTGAAAGTTGCAATTGCGTTCCCATCATCTCCTTCGTGTTACCACGACTCTACTTTCAGACGCCTCAGAGCGAGGGATGGGCGCCGTTTTACACCTGGTTGACCTACCTTCTTGAACGTAGCCAGATTCATCGTCCGGCCCTGCACGATACAGTCCTCAGCCTCATGCAGGGCTCCAACAGTGTCTCCATCGTCGCCTTCGTCTTCGGACGACTCGGACTCTCCGAGCAGACGCTTCTGACGGTGGAACGGATTTCGAGCCCGATACAACATCTTCTGGTACTTTTGAGTCCAGCATTTTTCGACGTCAGCCATTTTCTCCTGACGCTCCTCTGCGGATTGAGAATCTTTTTAAACCAGGCGCAGTAATTGATGAAATATTACAATTATAAGAGTAATATTTATACAATATTGCGTAGAAGATCAGTGGCCTTAGCGCATTTTCTTCTCCAAATATAGCTCTTCCTTTTCATCACGTATATGACGAAACGATTACATGCTGGGATAACGTATCGCAGGACTTAAATAATGCCCATATAGGAATACTTATATATATAAATACATACAAATATAGATATTAAACATCCATGACTAAGGTACAAACTGCTCATCACACAGTTTGCACCTAGAACTCGAACCCGAGGCCTCCGGCAAAGATGGCAGTCCGACGACTGCGCCATCCAGTCAGTCTATGACAAGAAAAATAAAAAGAATTCAACGGACTCCAGTCAACGATGATGAGCTTGGCAATCGATTATGTATTGAATATAACGTAATTATGCTACAAGTTTATTTTAACTTTAAGCTAGAAGTTAAAATAAAATTGTAGCATAATTATAATTATTATTAGTGTCCCGTTCACTGCCGCGAGGATCATCATTTTTAACCGACTTCAAAAAAACCGAAGGAGGAGGTACTCCATTCGACGTGTATATTTGTTTTTTTTTTAATGTTGGTCGCGTTGTGATCAAAGTAAAGATCTGATGAGGGGATCTATGAGAAATCGATCAAACATTATAGGCACGCATATAGAAATTTTAATATTTTTTTGTAATTACACAAGCAGCTGGGTTTCAAAAATACTATTTGGTGAAGTGGATCTGATGAAGAAGACCATAGATGACCACCGGAACTCCTCAATGATAAGTATTTCACGGGTGGCGATTAGATTTCTGTATAAGGTTGGGAAGCAACTTATGCTCATGAGAATTCATGTCGCAAAATAGAAACGGTGGTGAAGAACCAGGAGAACTCCTCGACGGTTGGCGTCCTTGCACCTTGGATAGAAACATTTTGTAAAGGGTGATGAGCAATTTGCATTATGCTATTGTTACTTTATGTAGTAAATGTATGCCGTTAAATCACATATGATAATCGCTAAAAAAGTAAAAAAAATAAACATTAACAAATAAAAAAACTGAATTCAAAGTCCCTTTCAAAGGTAAGAAATAATGATTGGCCTTCGTAAGTTAATTACCTAGAAACGTCAGATATATTGTTAAGTAGATACATTAAATAAATCGAAATCGGTGTCAGTCTGAGGGATGGATTACCTAATTTACTGGGCACCGACTTACGAAGGCCAATCATTCCTTACTTTTCAAAGGTTTTTTGAAGTCGTTGTTTTTATTTATTAATGTCTTCATATTGTTTTCTTCATTTATATTACTCTGTGTCTTCTGTGTTAGTGGAAATGGTTTTCTATCTTCTAATGATATTCTTCTTTCTACATAATGTAAAATTTAATGCACATCCTAGGGCGACTCTCTAAATAACACTTCTTTCATGAACTCGACGGCGAACGTAACTTGACCTGTCAGAGCTTATAAACTAAATGTTCGTACGCGTCTTTGACCATGGTCTTTGTCGACACAACCGGCCACGGACGTAGGTACCTCGCTCCGCATAATGCCTACTGACGTGCGGGTCATTTTATGATAGTCGGCCGAAATGACAGAACCAATGAACGACGAGATTTGTTAGAGAATAATACAGCTGTTTAGGTATGTGTTAGCTGCACAACTGGGTACAGCAAATTAACTTATTCTATCATTGAATTTGTCGAAAGGACAGTCACAAACGACGTGGCCGATTTCATCATTAAACTGCATTCCTATTGGCGTTTAATAATTCGGCCGCTCAATTACGCAACACCAAGTGGTATCGCTTTCGCGAAAAGTAAACCAATTGTGCCCTTATTTACACAGAGTTAAGACTAAATTGGTTTGCGCTGTTTGTTGTGCTGCGTAATTGAGCTGCGGTTCTTGACCATTTTTATTTAGGCTAATTATTTTACAAACAGGATGTTGTCATATTTATTTATATCGAGTCAACAGCCTAAAAAATAAGTTTCAAGCTTCTAGCTCTAAAAATGACGATACTTACATACAATTTTTCATCCCCCCGTTTTAAACCCATAGGCTACTTTTTAATGCGAAAAAAGGGTTGTAACCTTTTTTCGCATTAAAAAGTAGCCTATGTCCATTCTCAGGCTCTAGACTATCCGTGTACCAAATTTCATTTAAATCGGTTCAGTAGTTTTGGCGTGACAGCGCGACAGACAGACATAGTTAATTTCGCATTTATAATATTACTATCTAGTATGCCACGCCACAGTCGGCTGCAGCCGCCAGCGGTTACAGGGTAAAACAGTCCTTCATTACCCTTGACTTAAAGTTGAAATTCGTGTTACTTTTCACACATGCTTGGCGGTCAAAAGGTTAAAGTCAAGTAGCTGTTGTTTGACGTTAACAATGATGTAACTCACGGTTAGACAGTGTCGCGTACGGCAGCAGATAACGCATGTATATCTGATCCAGTTTCCTTTCGGGATTCTGCAGTTTGGTCAGCTTCATCTCTTCAGCCACGCGCCCCCAACGTTTGCGCTGGATGACCTTGGTCGGGCCGCCATGGCGTTGCACGGAGTGGTAGAGTTTGGGCAGGTTGACTTCGCTGCCGTCCAGCTGGATCAATAGGGAACTTGCATGAATTTTTCTCATCTTTTATTGGAAAGTAATAGAAACCAAAGTGTGTACGGAAACATTATTGTGTTGTTTATTTTTTTGAGATACGAAGCCTTGAAAGGTCATAGTTCATACCACTCGCAAAAACTTTAGAGTGTACAAAATATATGCCGTTAAAACGTTTGCAATTATTTCCGAAAATACTGTTTGTAGGCCAGTATCGTAGAAATAAAAACTTACATATTTGATGAGGATATCAAAAACTGGTAATTCAGAACTAAAAGAACAATATTTACGTCTCACTTATTTTGATCTTTAAAGAAACAGCGACAATGATCTTTTGTTTTTCTTTTACATCCATTTATTAAAATTTACTTTCATAATATATAATTTAAACCTCATTTCGCTTTTCATGCATTATTAAATATGTAATTAAAGACAATGTAAAATAAGGTATACTTAATTGAGGATAAGAAAAAACATAATTGTAGTAAGTCTACTGAAACTCGACGGATGTACTGAAGCGTCTATCGTCGACCATTAAGATTAGACCTGCGTAACACACAGCTACGTCACGCAATGATAATAATAATAGCTTTGCAGAGTTTTGAGTGAAGGATTTTTTGCAGACCTCAGTCTTCTTTACAATTAGGACACCTTTTTATGGTAGCTAGCTCTAAGTCTTAGTAAGGATCTTTTGCAGAGTCGAGTCTCTGCGGCATAGGATACGCTGCTAAATTAAGGATTTTTTGCAGAGTAACTTACAAGAGGTGATCTCGCGAACACGACGCTCTGCGTCCTGAGATGCGCTTTGATGGCCGCTAGTTCTCGTGAGACTGGCCCCCAGCGGCTGTACAGCTTGGATATATATTGGTATATGACAGCGAAGCGAATGTGGTCGCTCATAATGCACGGCGGCTTGAAGCCGGCCGGCGCGACGATTTTGCAGAGGCCGTATTTCGAAGCCAGCGGCTCGATCTTTTTATAGTATTCGATGGGGTCCTGCAAAATAGCTTATGTTAGTAAAATTATATTTTTATCAATTTAATTTTAAAAGAGTATATCTTAAAATTGAGCAGAGGATTAGATGCTTCACGAAGTAGCAGCTGTCAAAGGGCTGTTTAAATAGGTTTAAATGTTATTATTATTGATAAAAGTTGTTTTTTATTATTTAGCCGAAAAGTATCAAGTATATCCAACGTCGGATATTAAGAGGAGTGTGAACCTATGGCTTTACATACAAAAGGCGATAACGATTTCCACCACTTAAATGTTAACCGATTTGGACCAATTTTTGATAGGTTGTCAGTCAGAACAATAGCTAGGTTTATACGTTTTGGTTTTTTCACTATAATCAATAAATTCAGTTTTATGGTTGTTTCAGTATTCCCATACAAAACTGATTTCGGCGCTTATTTGACTTTGTTGATCTTTAATTCAAAAAACGTATAGACCTAGATTTTGTTCTGACGACCTATCAAAAATTGGTCAAAATCGATTAACATTTAAGGGGTGATTTTTGCCGTTGGTTCACAGTCCTCTTAAGTTGAGCTTTATGCCTTTGACTTAATTAAAACTATGGATTAACTTGCCCTGAACTCCTGCTCTGTGGGATAGAAAGTGGGTGCCTCTAAAACCTTTCCCAAGGTTTCGTCGGCATGAGAGAACTCTTCCGTGCTTGACTCAGGTTCACCGATGCTGTCAGTACTTGTCTGAGCCTAAATAAATAAATAAAAATATAACACAAATTTCTCGAGTCCGTGAATAAAACTATGAAAGAATATTATTCTATTATGCAAGAGAAGAATATTTTGTAACGCCATCTATGGGTGAATTTCTTAGTTTAAGTCTAATAAATAGTTCGCATCGATTATCATAACCGTAAACGTGGTTTACTTGTGTTTTTAGGGTTCCGTATCTCAAAAGGAAAAACGGAACCCTTATAGGATCACTTGTGTGTCTGTCTGTCTGTCCGTCTGTCACAGCCAATTTGCTCCGAAACTACTGAACCGATTGAGTTGAAATTTGGTATACATATGTAAGTCGGTGACCGCAACACAGACGCGTGACGTAAATATATGAATTTTAAACATGGGGGCCACTTTTGGCGGGTAAATTAAAAAATTAAAAAAAAAGTTGTGCAACCTATATCCTGTGACATATCAAATCAAAGGGCTTATTGTGAGGATCTTAAATATATTTTCTTTTGAATTTCAAGTAAAATAGTTTAGAAGTTATTTAGGGAAATAGGCGAAAATTTACCATTCCCCCCCCTCTTATTTCCGAAACTACCGTGGCTAAAATTTTGAAAAAATAGAAGTCTGTGGTATTTAAAGTAACTTAGTAAATTTCAGATAATCATATACGGAACGGAACCCTCTCCACGCGAGTTTAACTCCCATTTGTCCGGTTTTTATTATTAAAATTTGCGCAGTCGCGAACAAGATACTGCGGCAATGTCATATCATAAAAGCAGTTTATTTTTTAAACTCACTTTTTTACACGAAACCGAAATTGCAGGAAAATGTAAGTAATTAGAAAAAAAATGACCCAATAAAAATACTACAAAATTTAGTACCTATATAAGAAATATTTGAATAGTCGTATATTTTATGGTAAGCGAACCGTGAGTTTCCCTAACGAACAATCATATATCAGTTATGTAGGCTCTATTGAGGTACCAAACTTACAGTTTTGTCCACGCATTTGTACGCCAACACCTCCGCATTCGGCGCGTCCGACGGCGCGTCAACGTCACGACTGGTCGACGGTTGAGGCTGAACATTCGCGCCACTCGTCGACGCCTGCTCCTCCCCCTCTGGCCTCCTCCCCATGCAGACCAGCAACCGATCGAGCAAGTTCTCATGCTCGATCAAACTCGGCTGCTTCGACGCCGTCATCACGTCACGGTTGACAATGCACGCGCCAGACCACAACTGTCTATCAGCCGTCCGCTTGCATATTATCTGGATGATATGCGGGGTGTTCGCAGGGAGGAGGTCGAGGAATAAATGGTTTTCCTCTTCCGCGTTTCTCGATAACCGGCGGCGGTTGCGCAGGCACGAGAGAGACGGACATATTTCCTCGTCTCTCGCTTCGTCCAGCTCATTGTTGAAGTCGTAGACAGCGCCGGGATTACGACAAACCGGCTTCACCAGTCTCGTGAGCTGTATGATTTTATCCACGATCACGCAGCCTCTGCATTTGCGGCAGCGTTTCTCTAGGCTCGCGCAGTTGGACGTTGTCGCCACGACGACTTCCTGCACCGAGTTGTAGAAGTTCGACGGGCATATTGATGGCGATGGAGCGTCGTCGTTTTCTGAAGGTGCTTCGCTCTTGATTTGGTTTGACGCTGTAAGAATTCGCGTTAATTAACGGCACATTATTAATCGTCTGACAGAATAAAAATTTCAACCATTAAGAAACGAACAAATACGTCATAAAAACAACAATAAAAAAAGCTTAAATGGAAGTGGTCAGGCCACACAATCAGAGGAAGTGAAAAATCGTCAAAATTAGTCACAAATTGGTACACAAGTGACAAGAAGAGAAAACGGGGTGGACCTTATAGACGGTGGGTTGATGACATCTACGGTAATACATGGACAAGAGTACCTAAAGATAGAGAGAAGTGGCGACAGTCGCGACGTTTAACATTTAAGGGGTGGGAATTGTTATCGCCTTTTGTATGAAAAGCCGTAAGTTGACACGCGTCTCATTCCATTTGTGAGCGTGCCAAGAATTGAAAAAATACTTTTATTTTACAAACAGTTATTATTTTTGTTGTTAAATTGTTTTTATTATTTGGTTGAGTTTTTTATTATATTAACTTAAAACGATGGTAAGTAAAGTGAAATATTTACTAGAACGTGCAATTACAATGAAATACAATATTAAATTAAATTAGATTAAAATTAAAATATATTTCAGGGCCCTTACGCCCAGGTTTACGATCGGAGCTTCTAATATTTTTAAGATCTTTTGTACCACAAATGCAATAAACGATATGACTGACTATGACAATGACTATACTTGGCAGAGTTTATGATTTCCTCATTGCTCGTATCGTATCAAAGTCAAACTATCTTTATTCAACTTAGGATTGTACAACCTCTTATGAAGTTCAAGGAATGACTCTACCACCGGTTCGGAAAAGTCCTCTACTGAGAAGAGCCGGCAAGAAACTCACCGCGGTATCAGTTTTTGTTAACAATGATGTCTACAGTTTTATACAAATCTAAGTATATACCACAGCAGGTACGCCCTTGGCCCCCAATTATCGCTTCTGTCGGTTTCAGTCTATTTCGGGATGATCTCGAATCGTGTATGTCGAGTACGAATGTCACAAAACTTTTCTACAGTGACGGAAAATCGTATTCTCTGTGTCAATAGAGATGATAAGATGAATGTCGTAGGATACTAAATTCTCTATGGTAAATCTGCGTTTTATTATCTCGATTATGTAGTAGTTGTAATCGAAAAAATATACATGAACGTTTTAGAAATATATTAACCATTGAAAACTTCAGAATTTACCTTATTGGTAATCTTTAACGTAGTTAATTATCAATGAGTACAGATATAGTGAGTAATATGTTTCCATCGGTAAAACTCGGATCTCAATCGGAAGACGACGGGACCCGAAGTGTCAATTAATTATTGTATTAAATGAGTGACATGTTTATATTCATTAATATGAAACTTTATTATTTACTGCCAAATGTCAAAACGAAAAATGACAGCATGGTATGATGGCTACTGGCCCCCAATTCTCGGTGTTTTCGAGATAATGTCGATTGCAAGATTAAACGTCAGATTCATAGAGTTGCGTCAAATGACTGTATGCACTGACGTTTAATCTCGATTGTTAGATTATCTCGAATGCGCCGAGAATTGGGGGCCTTCCGAAGCTAATTGAGAGAGCACGATAGATACGAACTTTTCCGATAAAACACGATGGAAAGTAATTATGCACTACATCTGTACGTTTTTATTTATTTTAATTATTTTTGACACCTGGTTGAACGAAAAGGACGTGTAGCGAAACCCAATATTTTGATAAAAAATAAACACGTTAGGTACTAAGTAAGCTATTTTGATTATATTAGATTATATGGATCGTCAGTAGTTGAAATTAACCGCCAATATCGTCTACTGATGATCAATATAATTGTGCAACCAGTGATATTGCACAATTATACTGATCGTCAGTAGGTGATATTGGCCGTCAATATCAATTACTGACGATCAATATAATCGAATATAATCAAAATAGCTGAGTTCTAAGAACTAGTTAATATAATGGAAACTGCGCAGAAGGCTAGGCTGATAGCCCTTATCAAAGTAGATAAAGAGCTTCACCAAAAGAAGTTTTCCTAAAAATATTCAAAGAAAGAGCCTGAGAGAAGGTTTCCGGCCCGAAAAAAGCGTGGACGGATTGAAGAAAAGTAACGCCGCACGACAGATTGTAACATAAGATGCAGTCTCGACTACTAAAGACCATCCGTTGCATGTCGAGTGCTAGGAGTAGACGCATCTATATAGTGAGATAACGAGAATACACAAAAATGCTTGCTGTCGAGATCCGCCATTTTTTATCGAGATATCTCAAATTCGAACCTATCTCGAAGCCGCGAGAATTGGGTCCCTGTCAATAATGTAGTCTATCAAAAGCACTTTGAATGTATGAAAAGAAACTATACTTACAGACTAAATCTGCGCGACCGACAAAAGTGGAGGCTACACTCAAATTCGAACTCGCTCGATTCCTTGTCGTACGCCCCAACGCTGCAAAAACAAAGTCACTACAGTAACCTCACTCAATAGCATAAATGCGATAGTGTTTGTCCTTTCTTCACGTTAAAACGGAGATAAGGATAGACGTCTTTTTGCAAAATGCAGTTCTCGGGGAGATTCCACGTGAACAATCGGAGAAAAAGTTATTAATAAATAGAATAGAAAAGTTCCAAACCATGGACCAATGCTACAAGGCGACTGCCCATCGTGTGTAGGCCAACGCCATCTATTGGTGTCTAATAATTAGGCCACCAATTCAACCAAACAATTACGGTATCTCCAAAGCTAAAACTTTAAAATGAATACCCCACCGGCATAGTATAAAGATAAGGGAAGTAGGTTATCTTCATACAAACGCAAATGCATCGCCGCACGCACACTTAAAACAAAATCTCGACCCGTTTCCCCTTACTAAGCGGGTCGAGATTTGTTTAAGTGTGCGTGCGGCGACGCATAGATACTTTGGCGAACACATGCAAGCCGCGCGCGGTGCGTTTGTATGAAGATAACCTACTTCCTTTCTCTTTATACTATGCCACCGGCTATGATGGCGCATCCGAGACTGAGTAATGAAATTAAAATAACATCTAATATTCTTCAACAGAATTGGTATTTTGGGAACGAGCGGATCCGAGCCATATGGATTTCAAAAAGTTTAAAACAAGATAAAGAAGTACCATGTGATTTTTAGTACATAGGTACTTCAGACTTTACTGCAGCGGAAATAAATTCCAATGGAGAAAAATATGTCAAAGAAACATGTATGTTTCAGAAACCAATTCCCTATCTCAAAAGGAAAAAAGGAACCGTAATAGGATCACTCGTGTGTCTGTCTGTCTGTACGTCTGTCACAGCCAATTTGCTCCGAAACTGCTGAACCGATTGAGTTGAAATTTGGTACACATATGTAAGTTTGCGACCGCAACACGGACGTGTAACGTAAATAAATGAATTGTACACATGAGGGCCACTTTTGAGGCTTCAAAAAAAGTTTTGCATACTATAAAGTATTTTTTTTTTTAATTGTAAAATAAATTGTTTAGTAATTATATAGGAAAACAGGCGAACATTGACCATTCCCCCTCCCTAATGTCCGAAGTTACTGGGCCTAAGGGACTTGAAAAAATACAGAAAATTGTTCTTTAGCTATAGATTACAGGAAAACCTATAGTCTATAGTATCTAAAGTAACATAGGAAATTTCAGATAATCACGTACGGAACGGAACCCTCTCCACGCGAGTTTAACTCGCATTTGTCCGGTTTTTATTATTAAAATTTGCGCAGTCGCGAACAAGAAACTGAGGTAATGTCATATCATAAAAGCAGTTTATTTTTTAAACTCACTTTTTTCTACTAAACCGAAATCGCAGGAAAATGTAAGTAATTAGAAAAAAAATGATCCAATAAAAATACTACAAAATTTAGTACCTATATAAGAAATATTTGAAGTATGGTATCTAAAGTAACATAGGAAATTTCAGCTGATCATTTAACGAACGGAACCCTCTCCACGCGAGTTTAACTCGCACTTATCCGGTTTATTAAATTGTTCTGGAGTGATTACATGCATACATACATACTCGCTAAAAACATAAACCCTCCTTTTTGCTTCCCTGCAGACATAAAAATAATGAATGCAATTAAAGTTACTTGACAATTCTGGTTCTTCGACCTTCACAACAGTGCTGTTAACTTCATCTTCCTGGGGTGATCGTGCTGGTGGTGGTGGTGGTGGTGGTGGTGGTGGTGGTGGCGGTGGTGGTGGCGGTGGTGGTGGCGGTGGTGGTGGTGGCGGTGGTGGTGGTGGCGGTGGTGGTGGCGGTGGTTCTGAAACAATAATTTTGATGTTAAGAGGCCTATAACATTTCGGCCGTGACTTTTGCATTAAATGGCCAACTCGCATTTAATGGTCACTCGGGGTTAAGAGTTCATCGTTTGGCACGAAATACATTCAATATAAATCCAGCCCCGACTCTCGCGCAGTAACGAGTTCGGACGACCGACGCATCGACTTATTTAGTAATTAGGCGGTTGTAATTAAGTTTACTTTAATTTTTATAATTAATTATTTTTCCAAATACAAAATGAAATTTTAACACATTCATTCCCAACCCATAAAACAAGTCTACACCGCCACGCCGGCGAGACATTATCTCATTATGTGTAAGACCCGACTGTCGGGCACATTTACACTTTTGTCGAACGAATCGACGCTACACGCTGAGATCCCGATATCGAGTTCACGATGTCTCGTGGCAGGGTTGCGCTAAAAACGGTGGTAAACAATTAGGTACCTACAGTAGGCACTTATAATTTGTTTTTTATTGTCTATTATTATATAAATACGAGATAATTATACAATAAAATAAATAATCTGTATTACGTAACTGTAAAATATAGGTATCACTGGAATTATTAGAA
Source organism: Tortricodes alternella (assembly GCA_947859335.1). Lineage (NCBI taxonomy): Eukaryota > Metazoa > Arthropoda > Insecta > Lepidoptera > Tortricidae > Tortricodes > Tortricodes alternella. Next base: position 2,573,954 of record OX401970.1, read on the forward strand.
ATGAAACTACTATAATTTTCATTTCAAACTCGAATTATTTGAGTAATTTTAATAGGTACACATAAAATCTACAAAGCAACTATATAAAAATCAATATTAAATAAAAATAAAACAACAATATAATGAAAATAATCTTCAAGACATGATAAACAGTCGTTTCGTACCTTTATAAATATATAAGAAAGCCTATATCTTTTAGCGACAAGCCTGGCCGTCTAAAACATAGCTCGTTGTCGGGTTTTCGGCGTGGGCATTAGTCACCTATAGCTATAGTATTACGATCCCGATATCGGGTCATCCGGCGTGGGAACGAAATCATAAAATACCCGACAGTAGGGTCTCCGGCACTGAATGTGCTAAAACTAAAACGAACGATTGCTCCTCTGCTATAAATTTTACGTAATATTAATGTAATAAAAAGATACTTACGGTAAATTCTTAGCGTTTTAAGTAGTTTTATCTTGGTTTTTTTAGGGTCTGTGTGTCTGTCTGTCTGTCTGTTCGTCTGTCACAGCCAATTTGCTCAGAAACTACTGGACCGATTGAGTTGAATTTTAGTACACATAATGTAAGTCGGTGACCGCAACCGGGATGTGTATCGCAAATAAATGAATTCTATACATCGGGGCCAGTTTGGTCTGGTTAACTAGAAAATTAAAAAAAAAAAAATTGCAAATTATATTGCCTGAATCATATAAATATCTATAAATATAAATATCTATATCAAATGAAAGGATTCGTTGTGAGAATCTTGAACCTTTTTTTTTTTTAATTTTAAGATAAGTAGTTTGGAAGTTATATAGGAAAATAGGCGAACATTGACCATGCCCCCCCTTAGGTATCTCCGAAACTACTGGGACTAAAATTTTGAAAAATAATGCTGAAAATAGTTCTTTACCTATAGATTACAGGAAAACCGGTATTTAAAGTAACCTAGGAAATTTCAAATAATCATGTACGGCTCCAGAGTTTAGTCCGGTTTTTGACGATGGGCGTCCATCAAGACCCAGGGATCGGCGATGCACGTCAGAATTAATTCCAAACATGCCCGTCCATAATGTCGTCTATCAAAAGCACTTTGAATGTAAGAAAAGAAAGTATACTTACTGTCTGAATCTGGGAAACCGACAACGGTGGATGTAACACTCAAATTCGAACTCGCTCGGTTCCTTGTCGTACGCTCCGACGCTGCAAAAACAAAGTCACTACAGTAACCTCACTCAATATCATGAATTACGGTATCTTCAAAGAAGCTACAGCTTTATCCTTTTGGCCACCAAGCATGTCTGAGAAGTAACACGAATTTCAACTTTGAGTCAAGGTGATGAATGACTTTTTTACCCTGTATACGCTGTCACGCATAGTCGACAACGGCGGCCAAAAGGTTAAAATGAATACCCCACCGGCTATGTTGGTGGCGCCATCTAGATTAAATGGGTTCAAGCATATACAAAGATCCGAGCCATATGGAATTCAGCCAGGTTAAAACTACACAAAGAAGTACCATATGATTTTAGTACGCAGGTACCTCAGACTTTACTGATACGAAATAAATTCCAATGGAACAAAATATGTCAAAGAAACCTGTATGTCTCAGCAAGCAATTCGGTTGCTAAACATTTTTATTTATTATTTTGTAGTCATTACGTACATACATAAATAAATAAATAATAAATAAATAAATAAATAAATCAGGGGACAATCTTTACACAAATCGATCTAGTCCCAAAGTAAGCTCTAAAAGCTACATAATGACATACATACATACATACTCGCTTTTGCTTACCTGTAGACAGATAAAAATAGTGAATGCATAAAAATTACTTGACAGTTGTGGTTCTTCGATCCTGTTTGCATCTTCCTGGGGTGATGGTGCTGGTGCTGGTGGTGCTGGTGGTGCTGGTGGTGTTGGTGGTGGTGGTGGTGGTTCTGAAACAACAATTTTTATGTTAAGAGGCCTATAACATGTCGGCCGTGATTTTTGCATTAAATGGCCGACGCGCATTAAATGGTCACTCGGGGTTATGAGTTCATCGTTTGGCGTGAAATACATTGAAAATAGATCCAACCCCTACGCTCGCGCAGTAACGAGTTCGGAAGGCCGACGCATCGCATTATTTAGTAATTCCGCAGTTGTAATTACGTATACTTTAAGTTTTAAGTATAATCAACTAGTGGACCCGCCACAGCTTCGCCCGCGGCTTTTTCCAAACACACTTTATCACCCCTTTAGGGATGGAAATTCAAAAAATCCCTCCTTAGTGCACCTCTAGGACCATCCGTTTAGGCTGTGCGTTGTCTATAAGTGAGTCACGGTTCTCTTTTATATGTATTTTCCAAATAAAGTATGAAATTTTAAAAACGAACGATTTAGTCTGCTATAAATTTTACGTAATAATATTAATGTAGTAAAAAGATATTTCCGGTTAATACTTCGCATTTTAAGTAGTTTAATAGTTTTAGTCTTGATTTTTTCTACATATTCCATACATATTTCATAATTCAGAGCCCGCGCTATGAACTAAACAACTATATATATATTTCTCATTTTGTTTAACGTGTGATGTCAAGCTAGCGTACCAAGTCTGGATCTCCAGATCTCTCTCAAAGTGTTGTATTTACCAAAAAATAGTACCTAAATAGTACATCTGGCTCACGAAATCTCAACTTTGTAGCTCTAATACAAACTCTAATATTTCATACCAAACATCGATACAATATTGTGCACCGTCAAGCTAGCACCTAGTTCACACAGAAAACCATTGAATACCTAAACCTGCCATACGAAAAAATAGTACCTAATATAGTACCCCTTTTACGAAAAAAAAACATCAAATAAAAAGTTAAATATTGAATGAAAGAACGTCAAGTTTTGTCTTTGTTTTAGCCCATTTTCCATTTGGTTTTTGATTGAACACTTTTTGATTTTTAATCCGCCGCAGAAATAATTGTATCGCACTGTACGAGCTGAGCTGCGTTGTGAATACGAATAAGTTTAACCATAACCATATGACAATTTTTTTCAATAACAATAAAAACTAATTAATTTCACGCATACCTGGCAACACTTTCATCTGTCAATTTAGTTCATGAATGCTAAGTTAATCGCACACGCGCCGCTGCAGGGCGACTGCGAGTTATGGGCGCGCGCTGCCGACTGACTGCGGGCTTGCGCACGCAGGCGCACCGACCATAATGCGGTGTCTCGCAATGCCTTCGTCGGGCCTTACTTTATATCGATATGGCCTCTCTATAGGCACGGGTAAGTCCGGATTCAAAGAGTCAAATGTGCCGATTCCGTGAGCTTACTGACTCCGCGGAGTTATTAACTCCGACTGACTCCGACTCTCGCCCCCGTTACGGCCGACCCGAAGCCGCGTCGCTCGCCTTAATGCCGGTGCCGGTCGGAAATGTACAGTACAGATCGTCAATTTATAAAAAAAAACAATCACAAGCAATCAATTGTAAATAAGATCGATTCTTAAGTACGCCAATCCAACACATTGTTAAGATTGTCAGTCCGAAGCCTGTTAAAGTACGAAGAGGAATCAATCAACTATTATTTTATCCAATCAACAAAAAAACACGATTAAAAATACTTATCACTCCGGTCCGGTAGGTATATGTATAATTAATACCGATCCGAAAATCCGATGCGTTCCGGAGTGATATATGTTTAAAGGTGGCGATACGAACCGGACTTATCAGGAGGAGTCGGAATCACAAAGTGGAGTCGGTTACGATCGCAGCGGTGGATTCAGTGAATCTAATCAGTACGCGGAGTCGAGATTACCCATTAGACATGGGTAATCTCGACTACCCTCCCTACACTAGAGGAACCATTAACGTCCGTGGCTGGTTGCGTCGAAATAAGTCCAAGGTCGAAGACAGGCTCAAACATGTAGTTTATACGAACTGACTGGTCAAGTTAGACTGGCCACTGAGTTCATGAACGAACTGTTATTTAATCTTTTGGCCACCAAGCATGTCTGAGAAATAACACGAATTTCAACATTAAGTCAAGGTGATGAAGTACTCTTTTACCCTGTATACGCTGTCACGCATAGTCGACAACGGCGTCCAAAAGGTTTAAGACAATCAGACCCCAGCACATAAGTAGATTTATTCCAAAAGACGCACGATGTACAAATTCAGAATGAAAATAAAAACAACGGAAGCCCAACAATGTACTTGTTCAAAACAAACTCGATGTACACAAAGTTTAAAAGAAAACTTATTGTTTCGTTATTTCCGAGGGGGTGGTTTCGTCAAAGGGTTGTTTAGATTGCTTCCAAGTTCTATTGGGTCCACGTTGATCACGTGGATGAAGTTACACGTATTTAAAATTAAAGTCTGTTCGCCGAGAGTTGGTAAAAAAGCAGGGCTTCTTAACTCATTATAAATAGCGGCCCACTAATTATTTTTACCGATGATAGTTAAAAATTAAAGGGAAAACTATATTTTTTTCATAGAATATTATTATTGAATAGCTAATTTCCTAGTTTTCCTGTAATCTATTGGTGAAGAACAATTTTTTGTATCTTTTTCAGAATTTTAGGTCCTGTAGTTACGGAGCTGGAGATAAGGGGGGGAATGGTAATTTTTGGCCCCAGACATGGTCCCATGTTTAAAATTCATTTATTTACGTAGCACGTCCATTTTGCGGTCATTGACTTACATATGTGCACCAAATTTCAACTCAATCGGCCCAGTAGTTTCGGACAAAATTGGCTGTGACAGACGGACAGACAGACAGACACACAAGTGATCCTATAAGGGTTCCGTTTTTCCTTTTGAGGTACGGAACCCTAAAAAAGTACAGCGTTAACCTTTTCAACGCTAATGATGGATATTCGCCGTTCACCGCCATTAATTATATCCGTCAGTGCATGCAGGGTAAAAGAGACCTACATGAGTTTGACACAAAGTTGAAATTTGTTACGTCTTAGATATAGCTGGCATGATGGTGACAACTTCTGTAGCCGACGTGGCGTTGAAACGGTTAAAAACAAAAATAGAGCAATAAAACTGGCCACAATAGATGTCATGCAGTTACTGGCCTATAAACTGTACGAAAACAAAGACTCCATTTTGTAAAAATACCTACTTGAAAAAATTATAGTTCACAAAAACTCAGATTTAGACAGGGACAGTGACTGACTTCGAATTCGAGACAAGTCAGTGCTGACCCGAGAAAAACCAAATATAAATTGATTTGAAGTCAGTACAGCGGTGTGAGGTCAGCGCTGACTTGTACATATATTCGCATACGAATATTTTGAGGTCAGTCGGTTCGGCGCCGATACTGACTAAGAGAAACACGTTTGTCAGTAACGCATTAAAAAGTACAAAAAACCCATATCACCAAGGTAATGTACTCTTCAAAACAAACCAAATGAGCCCAAACTCGACGGGGTTACTAGTAGTCATTGAAGAGTTCCACTATCCACCGCCTGGCTCCATGGTCAGATCAGCTTGATGGCAAACTTTTATATTATCATCCGAATTGCATACACTTGCAAAGTTTCAAATCGTTACGACAATTTAGTAGTAGGTTAAAATTTACTTCTAAGATTTCATTACTTTGTAAAGATGTCTATTATTCTGTGTGGACTATCAGATTCGTAGTTTTATACATATTGTTATAAAGTGGCCACTGAGGGGTGGCCAGTTTTGGGAACTTTACCCTACTTTGAACAGTAAAGTTAAGTAAGCAGTATTACATCTTCGTACAAACAGCCGAAACAAAGCGCTTCGAAATCTCGGTAAACTTCGGTACACAACAGTCGCGAGTGCGCCGGGGTTACGTACGGCGTGGAAAGTGTGAGACGCTCCCGCGCATTTATTTACGAAAATTATAGCACGATATCTTTTTTATGCTTTTTGATATATTAAAGGCAAAATACATCAAATGCATTTATTTTACTCCATACTGACTTACTGAAACTAGAAATGAGAACTAAGTAGAAATTATTGAAATTAAAACTTACTAAATTTGCAGTAATATTTCATGAAACGATACTACGACAATTTGATATAGCATTATCAAATACGTAACACAAGAAAGACAGTCAGCGGGCAGCCCTACTGCGTGTTTACATACCGAGCGGCCGTAGGTAATTATTTCGAGGACACTGCCGAGACAAAATACTGCTTATTTATACTGTTCCTTGGCTCAATAGGCAGAGCATGCCCTGCGACGAAAAAGTTGTGGATGCAAGTCCCAGCCCGGGCATATTATTTTTCATCGTAGTTAAATAATAAAACTGCAAAATCAAGATTATGAGCACTAACCAGCAGTTCGCACAGCAGACTTCGGAAGCACCTTCTTCGATTTTCCTGAAAGAAATATTTCGCTTTTAGTTATTCACCCTTGCAACTATAATTTGTTGTTCTTTTATAAAAGCCAAAAGTCATAGATTGTATACATAATGTTACTCATAAAAGTAACATTTATAGGCCAATAACAAACCATCTTTCTAGTACTTAGTACTACTACTAAACTTAAGAAATTAAAGAAATAATAACTGAACTGAAGAAGTTGCTTTCTTAGAAAGTAATGTATAGTCAGAAATTAAATGTGTGTGTATATGGGGGGGGAGGGCATGCGCGTGAATGCGTGGGGCATGTGCGTGTGTGTGTATGTGTGTGTGTGTGTGTGTGTGTGTGTGTGTTCGGAAGAACTTAGGTCCGTGATGTCGCTGCTCTTCAACACTCTGCACTGTTTACACCAGCGAGCGATGGGGGCCTCACTTCCCTACGCTATTTGATCATTGTTATAAAACAAATCGCACCTTCGGTAGGACAAGGGCACAATTAATAAAAAATTTAAAATGCACAAAATGCTCCAAAAATTACCCTTTCCTTGACGGGAAATGAAATCTCTTAAATTACAAAAAATTGAGTTGTGCCCTTGTTTTACCGATGGTGCGAAATTATTATTATTAACAACCAAACTAATGTTTTATTTGAATGATAATATTTATCCGTCATTTTGATTTTAAATTAAAGCCGCATATGACATAGTTTTTGAATTTAAGTAACTTTTATTGAGAACCAGCCTTCTGATAATTTGCTCGTTTTATACAAACAATACCAGGTTTCACACACCATTCCGTACATGAGGTCTGTAAAAGAAACAACAATATCTTTTTACAATTTATTGTTATATCAAATGTAACGATTTTAGAAAAACTAAAAATAAAACAGGAACGCAAGTTAAGAGGCAACTAATACAGAAATAACAAATACTTGTAAATTATGACACTTTACTCAAGGAGGGCTTTATGATCATGCTGCCTAAAAATCAAAACATCACGTGAAATTTAGCCTAAAGCTTATATTGACTAAGAAGCAAAATGCCTACCAGGCAATATGACTATGCAGCACTTGAACTTCATTGTATATTGACTAAGAAGCAAAATGCCTACCAGGCAATATGACTATGCAGTCCTTGAACTTCGTTGTATATTGACTAAGATGTCTACCCAACTACTCAAACTGCATTGTAGCGGACGTATATATGCCGATGATGATGATGGCGCTCGAGGCACTGTTGAGTAATTATCATAATTCTGCAGTGAAATTATGAAATACTAGTTTCTGCCCGCAATCTCATTCGCGTGGATACGAATTTTCAATGAAGTCCGGGTGGAATTCGGTTAGAATGATTCCTTCGGGAACTTTAAAATTTTGCGGGATAAAAAGTAGCCTTTCGCACGCGCCGCACGAGCTCTCCGACATGCTGCAGATCCTCGAGCAGAGCGGCGCCGCCACATTCGAGGACCTCAACATCAACATGTTCCACTCTAACTTTAGACGATTTGCTGCTTAGGTATTATTGCAATTTAGGCATATGGCTTCGCAGACATTTTGATCTATAGACAATTTGCTGCTGAGGTATTATTGCAATTTAGGCATTTTGCTTGGCAGACATTTTGATCTTTAGACGATTTACTGCTTAGGTATTTTGCCACATAGACATTCTTTTTAGTCATTTTGCTTCGTAGACGAATTGCAAGTTAGACATTCTGATCAGTTAGCGTTTACCTAACAATTTAACATATTTTTTCATTCGACATCTAATCTTTCTAACAATTTCGACTTAAATGATATGAAAAACACATTATACATCTGCGCTAAATCTAGTTATTGTTTAAGAACTATTATTTTAAAGTTTTAGTACTTAGTCCCGCATATAAGGATAGTCAACGTCACGGAGTGGTACAAAGGTCTCCTTTATGGACTGAGGGGTAGTCCAGCGGAGTACGTAAAAGGGTCCACCAGCCTTGTCGTTGGTGCCCGACATGCGGCCGCCTCCGAACGGCTGCTGCCCCACCACGGAACCTGTCGACTTGTCGTTGATGTAAAAGTTACCCGCCGTTGGCTTCAACATATCCAGAGCGTATTGCAGGAACCCTGGGTCCTGAGAGAACACCGCCCCGGTCAAAGCAAACTTAGTCGAAGACCCTACCAGCTTCAGCGCGTTCATCAGATCAATGTCTTCATACACGTACATGGTGAGCACCGGCCCAAAGAGCTCTTCCACCATCAGCTTGTCATGAGGGTCAGTGGTTTCGATCACTGTTGGCTGGATGAAGTATCCCTTGCTGTCATTACAATCTCCTCCAAGAAGAATTTTATTTTTAGGATTGGTCTTAGCGTTTTTAATGTATCCACTGATCCTAGCAAAAGCCTTGTCATCTATCACGGCTCCCATGAACACTTTGAAGTCGGACACATCCCCAATCTTGAGCTTCGCGTGCTCCCTAGCTAGGCCTGCCTTGATTGGCTCAGAGATAGACCTCGGCACGTATATCCTTGAGCAGGCCGAGCACTTTTGCCCGCAGTATTCGAATGCCGAGCGGATCGTAGAAGTCACAACAGATTCGACATCGGCACTTGGATGTACGAAGTGATAGTTCTTACCTCCACACTCACCTATGAGCCTAGGATAGTTGTGGTAGCTGTCTAGATTCTTAGCAACAGCTCCCCACAGCCAATTGAAAGTAGGGACAGACCCTGTAAAGTTAATACCAGAAAGGTGCGGAGAAGACGTGATAGTTTTACCAAATGTGGGGCCTTCTGAAGGTACGAAGTTGACCACACCAGGAGGCAGGCCAGCTTCGCGCATGATGTTAAAGATCCTCCAGTTTGAAAGTAAGGCAGTGTTTGAGGGCTTCCAAATCACACCATTGCCCATGAGAGCTGGAGTATAAGCCAAGTTTCCGGCGATAGCGGTGAAGTTGAACGGGCTGATTGCCGCGATGAAGCCATCTATGCCGCGGTATCTCATCGAGTTTCTCGTCACTTGGGTGTTCTCAGAGATGGGCTGGTACTTTAAGTTTTCTTTTAGGAAGTAGATGTTGAACCGGAAGAAGTCTATGAGCTCCGCGGCGGCGTCGATCTCGGCCTGCACCACGGTCTTGGACTGCCCCAGCATGGTCGCGGCGTTGAGGCGCTGGCGGTGCTCGCCCGCCATCAGCTGCGCCGCGCGCTCCCACATGCAGACGCGGTCCTCGATCCTCGTGCGATCCCAGCACGCCTGCGCCTCGACGCTCTTGCAAATCGCCTTCTGGATTGTTTTCTCGTTTGCATAGTAGAACTTGGCGAGCTTATGTCCGTGGTTATGCGGCATCACCTGGTAGCGCGGCTCACCGTCCTTGATACACTCGTCGCCGATGACGATGGGTACTTCCTCAGTGAAGGCTGTGATGCGTTTTAACTCTTCAGAGAGCTCGTAGCGTTCTTGGCTGCACGCCCGGTATTCCAGTAAGGGTTCATTTTGCACGCCGAAATCATTTAAATGGGGTAGGTCGACGACACTCCCGACCCCGCGCTCCAGCGCCCGCGCGCTCTTTACCGTTCTCGTGCACAAATTCAGCATTGTTGTCAGCTGATAGGTTAAATCCTTCTATGTACTAAATATGTACTATATATGTGGTAGCGGGTGAGGTAATTGGCAACGGAGCGGCGAACTTCACCTATTCACATTATTTAGAGCACGAAATTATTATTAATTGCGAACGAAGTGACTTAACGTCACAGACAGTCCTTGTCCATCAGGATCATAATTATCTCTATTTTTTTTTTCTCATTAGTTGCCAATGTGAATATTGTATGCATTTTCCTCCATACTATTGTTAAAGTTTGAACTAAAATCAACTTTAAATCGATAGAATAAGTCTAATAATAATTGTATTGGTTTGATTTTTAGTTACAATCTACGTCAATTTGTTTGACCTCAATTGGATTGTTAATAAAAAAAATATTGTTGCCCCTGGAAATTTGTTTCTTGAAAAGTTTGAGAGGCGATTTTTAATCTAAAGGCAAAAATGGCCCCGCGAAGACATCTGTCTGCTTCACTTACCATATGGGTAAAAGGGAAAAGTATACGGTTCGCGTTACCAAGTGTGTTATTTTGTTATTTTATAAATTGAAATCCTTTCAGAATTTATTGAAACATATTAAGTGTTTATTTATTTATTATATTAAATTTTAAACTATTACTGACATTGTTTACGTTGATGTATTACGATTGACAACGACCATAACGACACTACAATTGACAACACAAAAATTTCCGAGCTGTCAATAAATATGACACCTCGCACAATTACGTTTTAATAAAAAAGATGTTGAATTCGAAGGTTTAACAATGTTTTGTGTTGTTTGGACAGTGCAGAAGTATCTAGGTGAGTGTAATTTATGTAAATACTAGCGACCCGTCCCGAATTCACTCAAGCAAGCTCTCAAGAGGCACGTTTTTTCCGACTTGATCGACAAACATCCTCATAGTTCAGCCAATATGCACGAAATATTTATAAATAATATACGCAAATCTTTCTTTATCTTGAATGAGTCTATCTATTAGTGAAATCTGTATCAAAATCCCTACAGTAGTTTCAGAGACTTTATAATACGTAGTGATACATATATGTGGGTGAATTTCATAAAAATTGTACATTAATTAGGTACATTTTTTTTTAAATAGGCTCATGTACACTTTGACGACGCGGTCAGCCTAGTCGGGAGTGACCCTGCCTCCGAAGCTATCGGTCACGGGTTCGATCCCCGGTAAGGGCAAATATTTGTGTGATGAGCACGAATGCTTGTTCCTGAGTCTTGGATGGTTCCTATGTATTTAGGTATTTATTTATCTATATAAGTATGTATATCGTCGTCTAGTACCCATAACACAAGCCTTTAGAGCTTACTTTGGGGCTAGATTGATTTGTGTAAAGATTGTCCCCCGATGTATTTATTAAATGTCAAGCAATCTTGATCTTATTTTGGGCTACATTAAGGACAATATGAAAAACCTACTGCTAATAGATTCATTGTAGCCATTTGTATAGTTGTGTCATAGACCATATATCCAACAAACGCCGCATAGCCGGGCGACCGCGGCCAGCAGGCAAAAAAACCATAAGCGGCGGGATATAGGAAGGCGCGGGGAGCGCATCACCGTGAACGCACCAATCACAGCGCTCTGAAAACCCCGCGCGCCCCGCAACTTAGGCAGCTTTGTTTACTGGTAAAACTTAGGCTAAGCGGTGCCTTCAGTATATTTGCTCTGTGCGGCAGATACTATGTCGCGTCGCGTTCCCCACTCTGAGTGGAGAACAAAGGCCAAACAAGTATGGACGCCGAAAGTTGACAAGTATGGACGTGTTTAGAAACATGGAAGGAAGTTGTGTGGAGCAACGACCAGGGATCGTATTTTGAGCTTAAGAGCTCATAATACGATCGAGAGATCGAGAGGCGAAGCAAGAGGGTAGCCGGTGTATAATTTATATATTTAAACATTATATTATTACTCGTTAAATATTGTATTTCCATAAAAATATTATGTAATATGCAATTTTTATGTTGATACATGATGTAATTAATAATATTATAATGTTTGAGTTAAGAAATTATGCCCGGGCTTACCCTCACGCGCCGCCACTGGCTCTTAATAGGGAAGATGCATGTAATAGAAACCGATCTGTGCACGCCAATCATTTTTACCTGTTGATTATTTTATGAGTTACGAAGCTTTGAAAAGTCATTGTTCGTACCACTCGCATAAACACTACATACAAAATGGACGACAGCTATGACGTCACAGCTAACGTTAGACTGTACAAAATGTATGGCGTTTAAACGAAATCAGCAATTATTTCCGAAAATAGTGTTTATAGACCAACATCGTAGAAATAAAACATGACATAAGATGAAGATGTCCAAAAAACTAAAATCAGAACTAAAAAACAAGCACTCCCAGTGCAGCATAGGAGAGAATTAAATTTAATTCTCTCCTATGCTGCACTGGGAGTGAAGATATAGCATAGAATGCGTGCAGATGCTTATCATCCTGGCATGTCGTAAAAGTCGACAAAGGGACGGGTCCTCTCCAACATGGTGGACTATCTGTATGGGCGATGGGCTGATCACCTGTCACCGTACGGTTCATCATACCATCTTAGGACTAATTAATCGAACGTGGCCACAAGTAGTCTTGTGGCTCTGCCCACCCCATTAGGGATTTCGGGCGTGATGCTATCTATGTACGTATGTAATTTTAACCCTTAATCAAATAAAAATGAATAGTCAAAATGTTCTGCTTTTTAACTGACTTCAAAGAAGGAGGAGGTTCTCAATTCGTCGGAATCTTTTTTTCTGTAATATGCTTTTGTTTACATTTTCTTTCATAATATATAATTTAAACGTCATCTTGATTTTCATGCAACTTTCCCATTCCAGCCAATTTCCGCCGTAAACTGTACTGCCAGGCTTTTTAAAGAGGCCGGCATTAGCGCGCTCATAATACGAATTTGACTGGCAATTCAGTTTACGGCGGAAACTGCCTGGAATTAAGAACTCATAATACGACCCCAGATCTCGATACTCATTAAGCGTTATCAACTGTCATGTGTGAACGGTCACATCAGTGTTGCCAATTTAGCAACTTTTTAGCTAAATTAAGAATCTTTTCAACTGATTTACCTACTAAAATTTCCATTTTGTATCTAGCACACTTAATACCAACTTTTGTTTATGAGACTTTTTGTTAAAGTATTTTTTACATACTCAATATAATCCTACTAATATTATAAATATTATAAATGCGAAAGTTTGTGTGTGTGTGTGTGTATGTATGTTTGTTACCTCTTCCCGTTAAAACGGCTGGACGGATTTTGATGAAATTTGGAATGGAGATAGCTTATACCCTGGATTAACACATAGGCTACAAGTTCCTGAGGGAATAACGATAATCAAACTCTATGCGGACGAAGTCGCGGGCACAGCTAGTACTTCAATATTTTTTTGTATGATATTGATTATCAAACCAGTTTATTTTCCTTACTTTGGCTCATTTATTTTCATTAAATTTTTAACACCTTTATTAGCAACATTCAAAAATATTCAGCTACTTTTTGGCATCTTCCAGGCGTACATGTAGCAACTTTATAATGTAAGAATTGGCAACACTGCGGTCAATGTTTCAGATACTTGTTTATGGTAAACTTTCTAAAGGGGCTCGTTCACGGGCTAGTTATTCGGGCTATCCTCAAAAGTTAACATTCAAACTTTTTATCTCCATTGGAAAAAAAATATATATAAAGTTTATTGCATAAATGAAACCACACCTGGAGACATCACTACTCTGGATCCTATGCTAGGAATACCTGTGTTACAGGACCCAGTTCGGTATCAAGAACAAAATAATGTAATGTAACAGAGTAATACATATAGGTATGTATACATTGCATCTAAGAAATGCTTAAGCATAATTTGAATATAATAGTTAATACCTAGTTTTTATTATAAAATAACCGTATTTCATATGTGTGTGTGTGTGTGTGTGTGTGTGTGTGTGTGTGTGTGTGTGTGTGTGTGTGTGTGTGTGTGGGTGCGTTCGTGCGTATGAGTGCGTGTTTGTGCTTTTGCGTATATGTGCGGGCGTGAGTATGTGTACTTGTATGTCCGTGTGTATGCCTGTGCGTGCATGTGTGCGAATATATATGTATATATGTACAATAAATAGATTTTGTAACTTATTTTGTCACGGACAGGAGAAGTTCGGTCTCGTGGTAATCCAGTTGCACGAGCCAATTTGTCAGTAGCAGTTTGCTGGGGGGCCTATTTGAATGATAATGGATGCCAAAGATTTCATTAGAGACGTAATATGTAATGTATTTGGGGATATCCCGAATTTCAGCAAAACTAGCTCGTTTACGAGCCTCTTTTTGAATGCCCGTATTAACTGCTCGAGTTGCCCGTGTATGGCCGCCCTAACACAATGTCCGTTACCTGGTAGCTGCGATCGCAACGCCCGCTTGGTGACTGGGCGAGGCGGCTCGGCGGGGCAGCGCCGCGTCGAGCGCCGCCTCTGCTCCTTCGGAACCAGGAGAGTCGGCGTCGCGCGACCTAAGCCCAAGTAATAATAATACAGTACTATTAAAATAAGTTACTATTAATAATAATAATAATAATAAATCAGGGGACAATCTTTACACAAATCGATCTAGTCCCAAACTAAGCTCTAAAGGCTTGTGTTATGAGTACTAGATGACGATATAAATACTTATATAGAGAAATAAATACTTAAATAAATAGGAAACATCCACGACTCAGGAACAAACATTCGTGCTCATCACACAAATATTTGCCCTTACCGGGGATCGAACCCGGGACGCTTGCGTCGGAGGCAGGGTCACTACCAACTAGGCTATCCGCGTCGTATTATTATTAGTTAGGTACTATTAGAAATAGCATAGAATGCGTGCAGATGCTTATCATCCTGGCATGTCGTAAAAGTCGACTAAGGGACGGGTCCTCTCCAACATGGTGGACTATCTGTATGGGCGATGGGCTGATCACCTGTCACCATACGGTTCATCATACCATCTAATTAATCGAACGTGGCCACAAGTAGTCTTATGGCTCTGCCCACCCCATTAGGGATTTCGGGCGTGATGATATGTATGTATGTAAAATAAGTTCACCATTCGGCCGTCCTCGGTTATTGTCGGTATCCCTCGTTTTTCACATAGAGTATATCGAATTACAGACACCTTTAAATATATTACCCGTTATCTTATTAAACACTACAACAGAAGGATATGAGCAACAAAACTTCCAAATAGCTCTAAAGTAACACATACTTTATATTGAAATGAGATAAATAATTGGAGACTATTTTTTAGACAGTATGACACGCATGACAAATATCGTGCCTTATGTAAAACAGTAATTATTGATTAATTAATAAAGAATCATGCATATTTTTTATATTATAGGTACATTTATATACATCAATAAAGAATGCATGTCCATATCGCTTCTGTAAACTTCCTAGGTCTACTGGTCAGTAATGTCATCATGGTAGGTGATATACATTGCGTCTACGATCATTTAAGTTGAATGCTACCTAAAAGAAATCGCAGCAATGTATTTTCGTCTCCGGCTTTAGCCGATAATAGCCGAGAAAAAAGTCGAATCGTTAGCTGATTTTAATTGTACTGTAATCCCCTGCACATAAGTTGAACTAGGTATATTTTTTTTTTTTTTTTTCAATTATATATATATTCTATAAACGCCGGTGAACGTAGAGATGGCAGCACGTCGATAAATGACTTGTGTTTTATTTAGTTCTATTTTAACATTCTGAACGCCACGGCTGAATGCGAGAAATTGTGGCCTGGACGCCGAGTGACGGCTGTAGCCGACAAAATGTATAGATAACGGCATGCCGTGGCGTCAGCGGCACAGAAATCACAGCCGACTGTGGCGTTACAAAGGTTAATTGCTTGATTATGTAATTACTTTCATTAGTTTCATAGGTTAAATTATTCTTCGTATTTAGCTATATAATTACACTAGTGGACCCGCCACAGCTTCGCCCGCGGTAATTTCCATACAAACATTACCAATTTCAAAAAATCCCTCCTTAGTGCACCTCTATAGTACTCGAGGAATGTCTCCTCCAAATTTCAAACCTCTAGGAGCACCCGTTTAGGCTGTGCGTTGTCTATAAGTGAGTCACGGTACTGTTTTATATGTATTGATGACGGTTAGTTGAGGTGATCGGTGTTTAAAATCACATCACTTAGAAGTAAAAATTGGTGTTTTTAAGTTACAACATTTTAAATAATCTTGTTTTTTTTTACATAAACATACATACATAGCATCACGCCCGAAATCCCTAATGAGGTGGGCAGAGCCACAAGACTACTTGTGGGCACGTTCGATTAATTAATTAGTCCTAAGATGGTATGATGAACCGTATGGTGACAGGTGATCAGCCCATCGCCCATACAGATAGTCCACCATGTTGGAGAGCACCCGTCCCTTAGTCGACTTTTACGACATGCCAGGATGATAAGCATCTGCACGCATTCTATGCTTTTTCTGCACTCCCAGTGCAGCAGAGGAGCTTTTTTACATAAATTCTGTTCTATAATGTTCTATTGAGGATTAAGCTGCCGTTCCACAGAAATTTATTAATATTTTTTAGTATAGTCAAGTAGCCAATAGAAGTATCTAACTTACCTGACGGGAGAGATGCCTGGGCTCTGTTTCGCTGGAATTTTCTGTAGTTAATAATGGCCGTCTGGGATGGGCGCTTGAATGTCTGGTCGACCTTGGCTGTAGGTGGCTTGGGTACATCTAAAAACGTAAAAATTATTAATATTAATATTCGCTACCCTTGCTATGTGTACTAAACTACGAAAAGAATTCATACAAATAATATAAATTCAAAAAAATTAATATTTTTTTTCCCTTTTTAGTGATTATCATATGTGATTTTACGACACATTTACTACATCAAGTAACAATAGCCAATTGCTCATCACACTTTACAAAATGTTGCTATCCAAGGTGCAAAGACGTCAATCGTTGAGGAGTTCACCACCGGTTCTTATTTACCACATGCATTTTCATGGGCATACGTTGCTTCCCAACCTTATTCAGAAATCTAATCGCCTCCCGGAAAATACTTATCATTGAGTATTTCCGGTGGTCATCTGTAGTCTTCATCATCAGTTCCACTTCACCGAATGAGGCTTTTGGAACGTAACTGTTTGTTATTACAGAAAATATCAAAATAGCTATAGAAGTTCCATCGGTTCCTTATGGATTCTCTCATCAGACCTCAACTTTGACCACAACGGGACCAACTTGGAGGTATGCCCTATATATTAACCTTTTGACCGCCCCAGTCGGCTGCAGCCGTCAGCGGATACAAGGTTAAAAAGTGACTTAAAGTTGAAATTCGTGTTACTTCTCAGAGATGCTTGGCGGTCAAAAGGTTAAAAAAAAGAATCACCCAAATCAGTCCAGCCATTTCCGAGTAATATATATATACATATACATATACGCGTTGAGAACCTCTTTCTTCGGTTTTCTTGAAGTCGGTTAAAAAGGGTCGTGTTTTTTAGGGTTCCGTACCTCAAAAGGAAAAAATGGAACCCTTATAGGATCACTCGTGGGTCTATCTGTCTGTGTGTCCGTCCGTCTTTCGAAGCCAATTAAACTACTGTACCGATTGAGTTGAAATGTTGTTCACATATAAGTAAGTTGGTGACTGCAGCACGATCGTGTAACGTAAATAAATGAATTTTAAACATGGGGGCCACTTTTGGGGTGTAAAATTGAACTACCTACTTCATGTGACATCAAATGAAAGGGCTCATTGTGAGAATCTTAAATATATATATATATTTTTCTTATAATTTTAAGATAAATAGTTTTGAAGTTATTTAGGAAAATTGTTGAAAATTTACCATTCCCTTATCTCCGAAAGTACTGGGTATAATTTTTTTTTAAATGCACAGCCAATAGTTCTTAACCTATAGATTACAGCCTATAATAAATCTAATGGTATTTAAAAATAGGAAACAGATAATCATGTACCGAACCCTCTCCATGCAAGTTTAACTTGCACTTCTTATTTTAAATAATAACAATAAATTGATTTCTCTCCAAAAAAATTATTATTATTATTTTAAAACAAAACTTATTTGTTTTTAGGGTTCCGTACCTCAAAATTAAAAAACGAAACCCTTATCTCGTGTCACTCGTGTGTCTGTCTGTCTGTCTGTCCGTCTGTCACAGCCAATTTGCTCCGAAACTACTGGACCGACTGAGTTGAAATTTGGTATACATATGTAGATTAATGACCGCAACACGGACGCGTGACGTAAATATATGATTTTTAAACATGGGGGCCACTTTTGGGGGGTAAATTAGAAAATTAAAAAAAAAAGTTATGCAGCCTATATCGTGTGAAATGAAAAGGCTTATTGTGAGGATCTTAAATATATTTTCTTTTGAATTTCAAGTAAAATAGTTTAGAAGTTATTTAGGAAGATAGACGAAAATTGACAATTCCCCCCCCCCCCCCCCCTTATTTCCGAAAAAACTGGGACAAAAATTTTGAAAAAAATACGGATAATAGATCTTTACCTATAGATTACAGGAAAACCTATAAGAAATCTATAATATTTACGGTAACCTAGTAAATTTCAGATAATCATATACGGAACGGAACCCTCTCCACGCGAGTTTAACTCGCACTTGTCCGGTTTTTTATCTATTAAGTCTGGAGCTTAGGTCGGTTAATTAAGTAGTACACAAGACTACGGAAGGTAGGTACGTACCTGCTGGCTTCGTTTTAGGGCTTTTTGATAAGTATAGCAGAGGCATGTCGTCTTCAGTGGCCGATGAAGACTTCTCGCGGCCCTTGCAAGCACGCTTCTTCGCTGGACCCTGTTAAAAAAAAACATTTATCAGGGCCGAGGCTTTTTATCGACTTGTATTTAGAATCTCAACATTAATAGCTAG
Source organism: Tortricodes alternella (assembly GCA_947859335.1). Classification (NCBI taxonomy): domain Eukaryota; kingdom Metazoa; phylum Arthropoda; class Insecta; order Lepidoptera; family Tortricidae; genus Tortricodes; species Tortricodes alternella. The sequence goes on from OX401970.1 coordinate 2,592,788, forward strand.
ACAGTATGATGCAAATAAATGGCTTTTAAATGAGTCTCACCAAAGTGACAACCATTAAACTGTAATTAAATGTTACGTAGCATATCATGTATGGGGTCAGCTTAAGGGTTAAAAGGCTTATTACACCCTAAACAAGTCACTTGCGAGAGGGACGCCGCAGTATGGAGATATCTGCATCTTATTCCAACGTATCCAACGTATAAGGTGTAATAAGTATTTAAGTTATTTGCACCAGCATATGCACGGAGCATATATCCAATAGATCGCATAGCCGGGCGACACACAACGCATACTAAAAAACAGAATAAAATATATATTTAAGGGGGTCCCACACAACAAACGTGATTTTTTTTGCTCGATATTGATAACGGCAAGAGGTAGACAGACGCTTGAAATATTCACAGAATATTTAGTTATATATTCACTTTAGAAATAAATAATAGAATTAAACTAAAACAAATATTTAAGGGGGACTCCCATACAATAAACATGTTGTTTTTTGCTTGATTATAGATAATGGTACGGAACCCTTCGTGCACGAGTCCCACTCACACTAGGCAGTTTTTTTTTGTAAATTGTATTTTAATATTTTTAATTCAATTAGTGACAATCTCAATTTAAATCCATTTATTTTGACGTGCGAAATTCATAATGTATTTTATCTTGAGAAATTAATTAATCATCCTAGCCGAATGTTACTCTGGCGCTCAGGGGATAAATATCTCACTCCTACCTTAATAACTTCTTTCGACTTCCTTTTCCTCGTACACTTGGTGACGGGCTTGTCTCTCGGGCGAAGACGCATGTTGTTTTTCTTTATTCTGACGAGTCGTTTCTTGACAGTGACGGGTGGCGTGGGCGCAGCTGGTATGTCGTCTACGCGCAGCCGTTCTAGGAGCACCATTGGCTGCTTGTGTCTATGGACCTCTGTAACAAATATAGGTTTGTTAAAACTAAACATGCTTTTGTCAATAACATTGCACCTCCCGCTCCATTATTAGACCCTCATCACCAAATCTAATGTATTGGTCTCGTCAAAACAAACGCAATGAGCCCAAACTCGAGGGGTTTACTAGTAGTCATTGAAGATTTCCACTATTTCCCGGCTCCATGGTCAGATCAGCTCGATGGCACCAAAATTATTGTACTGTCATCCAAATTGCATATACTGGTAAAGTTTCAAATCGATACGGAAATTAGAAGTATAGGGCGGGGCCATAAATATTTGCACTTTTAGAAACATTATGGAGATAAACCAAGAAATGTTATTTTATTCGGTATTTACTGTAAGTAATTTTTATAAAATATTTTTTTTTATTTTTAAAAACACCGTCGTCTAAGTGAGCTCCGTTTTTAATGAAGCTGACACTCCTGTAACCGACTACGCAATTGTTGGAAAAGATGCTGACAATCATCACTTCAGGTACGTAACCGCCCTGTTTGCTTAATATTCGTTGTTGAACCAGTTTCTTTAAACTCTTCGACCCAAACTTTGATTAAATTGACGGTGGGACACTCACTTAAACCACAGAATTGAAAATAGTACGAACGTACAGAAGAATCACTGTCTAACAAAACCGGTGTTTAGGCACGAAAATATGCCTACTCATGCCTTCTCTCTCCGTCGCATAAAACGTGCTCTTTCGTGTACGCTAGGGTTGTCAGTTTTTACAACAACGCGCAAATCGCCCAGCGAGCGAGCGAGCGGCAACCTGCTGCAATTTACACCTCCGAGCAACGCGACGGCCGCGCGTACCTAAAGTGCGGCGTGAAACCTGCCTGCTTAAACGGCGCAATCCGTATTCAATCCTAAAAATGCATCGCTTAGATAACCAGAGCCCTTGCCATTAGTTTGCGCAAACCGTTCTCGCTATCGAAATCTATCGGAAATGCTGCTCGTCGCCGATACAAGTGAAAGGGACCGAGCGATAGTTTACGCTAGCGAGAGCGGTTCGCGCAACTCATGGTTAGTAATGATCAAACATGTACAAAATGACGTCCCCGCCATTCGTTGTACGGGACAATTATTAATTAGTTTACAAAAAAATCTGCGTTGCTATTTGCAAAAATGTATTGCCCACCCTAGTTTAAAATCGACTTCCTAGGTTTGTTTATATACATAGTTTGCAGTGGCGAAGCGTGAAATATTTCCTAAGGGAAGCCGGAAGAATTAGAACCGTACTATCAGCGAAGGGGAAGCCTGTCCACCTTAAGGGTGCATTTTGTATGCACCACAGACTGACCAAACCCCGCCCCTGGTATACGTTGACCAATAACATTTTGGGATTGCTGCCTTTTATTGTTTTAGAAATGCTCCAACAGGATTCTGGACAGAATAAAAGAAATATTTTTTGTACTAAATAATTATACAATTCCACTTGATATTATGGTAAGTGGACATGGCGATGCCATCTCTGAGGACTAAGATAAGAGTAGGTCGGTAATGTAAAATAAGATAAAATGATTCTATCCAATAATACATGTTTTATCACTCACGACTAATTTTAATAAGGCTATTTAACTAATTCATGGGAATTAAATGATTAAAATGTAAATGTTATTAACATTTAGATATTTAAAAAAAGCCATTCTTTCTATTTTAAAGTTGCAGGTATTGCAACCCAGATGGTCAAGAGCAGTTCGTTTTTTGTTGAGTTATTGTTTCATTGAACAAAAAAAAACACTAAACGTTAAGTGTTAACGGGATGGGTCAGGTCAGGGCCCATTCTGCCTTGTTAAGCCGAAAAGCGGTATCTCAATCAGAGTAAGTTTTGAGTAATCGACTTTATGACAATTTACAAAAGGTCGATTTCCTCAAACATTCTCTGATTGAGATACCGCTTTTCGGCTTAGCAGGGCAGCATTGTCCATACAAAAAGAGCCGGCAGTCCAACATCATATTTGTTGAACATTCTCGTTGTTTATAAATTTTTTCATAATTTGTATAATATCATAATTAATGCTATGCTTATTATGTGTTTCATACAAAATAACTAGATAATAGTGAATATAAAGATTCTACAAAACAAAGCAATAAAAAATCAGAAATCTTCAATAAATTTAATTTATGAGTCCCGAATCTGTATCTATGAATATATTTACACATTACGAATATTCTAAGCTTTCTTCCATTGCTAGGACATCGGACACTGCCAGTTATTGTTCTCGTGTTAAGATTTATGAAGCTTACGGTATAAACAATAGTTTGTAAAACTCTTTGGCGGCTTAAATCATAGTTAAACAAATATTAAGTCATGGCACTGTTTAACTTTGTAGTGGATATAGGTATTATTTTTAAGTCCCGAATCGATGTCCACATTTACTTTATTTTATTCTATTGAAATGACCTTGTTCACGTTGTTAACCAGAAGAGTTTCATTCTCTTAGTGTCGTGCAGCAAAAGTAGCCCTTGTTTCGGTGATTTCAGTTCACCACATCAACGGTGTAACTCTCTAAAGTGCACTGTTGCCCCAGTGCCAAGCGAAACTTTGAATTTAGTCTGTAAGTGAAAATCCATAAGATTCAAATTCTATGTGGCTGTTATTGCTAACGCAGCGCTTTGCGTTTAAGGGCGGTCGCCCACGGCAACTTTTTGCAGCGATGCATTCGCGCGTTTAATATCGCCGCCACTTTTACTCTTTAACGAAATAAAAGACAATAATAGACAAAAATACAATATAATTAAAAACAACTTAATCTATTTTACATATACTTAATAACTAAACACATAACATTAATAACTAAAAAATTAATACTTAGTCATCGCACCCTCAGCACTAATGACGGCGTCGCACCTTCTCCGCATCGAGGCTACCAGAGTCTCGCAAAGATTCGAGCCCCGGACTGAATCCCACACCTGGTCAACATGCTCAATGAGAGCCGGCTTGGTCCTTTCGGATCTAGGATCCCACCGCTGGACCATTATGCCCCATAAATTTTCAATGGGATTGAGGTCCGGAGAGCGCGAAGGCCACGGCACTGTCCTTATATCAGGCTGCTGCCGGATCCATTGTTGCACAACGTGGCTCGTGTGTATCGGACAGTTGTCCTGAATAAAAAATAATTCAGGGACATCTTCCTCCGGATACACAATCCTAGCAGTTGGCAACATTGAATCCCGCAACACCTCCATATAAGTAGGACCGTTGCACCTCCCATCTATGTAAACTAGCTCTCCAGGACCAGCCGCGCTCATCCAGGCCCACGTGTTGACCGTGACCCGGCCCGATTCAGTATTTGGGATCACGTTCTGGGGCTCGTATCTAGTATTATTCACACGCCATAAATGTCGACGGCCGTGCTGGCTAGACTTAAAAGTCTTTTCGTCGCAAAATATAGCGTGTGAAAAATCAAAGTCTCGGTAGTCCCGAGCGAAACGGACTCTAGCCGCTTTGTGCTCCGCGGTGAGGGCAATTTTTTGCGCCGCCTTTCTATGGCGAATGCCGGCGCTACGCAACGCTGTCCTTACGGTTGCCGTTGTGCAGTTATAGGCCCTCGCAAACCTTTGCGTGGCGGTGAACGGCCGCTGTTCGTATGTTTCCACCATTCGGTCCAACCTCTCTGGCGTTATAATTCTCGCCGCTGGTTGAAGGCGACGCTGTCTCGTTTCGACATTGCCTTCCTCTTCGTAACGACGCAACCACAGCCGCACAGTAGATCTCTGTAAAAAGGATTTATAGATTATTACATATAATATATGTTATATATAATATAATCTAAAAATAAAATACGAAATTTGGTTGCTTATTGGCACGTTTTGTAGTAAGTTAGCAACAACGAGATGTAACAAAGAATTCCCATGAATAACAAAAAAGGAATAATGAACGAACTATTGCAAACACATGTTCGAAAGTCTGACAATAAAGCTTTTGCGCTAACTGCTTTATTGTTATTGTTTCTGCCAACGACCAGTCTTTTGAATTTAATTTTTTACCTGATACGAGCTGTCTGAATATGTCAAACTCCCACAGCTGCTAACTTTTTAAAAATAATCTTGTAGTATTTTACAATGCAGTTTTCTAAATTTTATGGACGATAAAAACAGATATTTGTTCTCAAATAAAGAATATACGACGAAAAATTCCATAATAGTCCTTTGATATATCTTGCTTATATAATACTAGCTTCTATCCGCGACTTCGCCCGCGCGGAATTCCATCCATCCAAACTTTCGCATTATTTTGTTAAAATATAACTAGATCTTAATGAGCTCTTAACATATCCGGATTGTCATGTCACTACGTTCGGTTCACTAGGTTGCAACAAAAATATATTATACGCGTTATCTAACACACAATATACACAAATAATAATTATTAATACAATTCTTTAAAATTACTTACCGACATGTTTAATTCTCTGGCTATTTCGCTGATATTCAGCCCTTGCTCCCGCAGTAAAACACATCGGCTTTTCTCCGTAACAGACAAGTTGCTAAAGTTACTCATTTTTCGGCAAAAATATTTGATGTTTGTGCTAAGATGTGCAAACTTCAACTGACCATGTATGCTGACCAGACCCGTGAAAGTCGAAATAAAAAATGTAAACACAGATGTGACGTCTCAAATTGGTAAAAAAAAAACAGTAAACACAGATGTAAAGTCCCTAATTGGTGGATGAAAAAAAGGGCGGGTCTAAGTATGATCATTGCTTGCAAGCAAAATTGTTTTGGATTTGGATAGGCTTCGCCTTTGCTGATAGTACGTGCGAGTCTGACATTCAGTTAGAGTAATGTGGACTTCGCTGACAGCTAGTCGTAACTTTCTAGCTTGGTGAAGCCGTGAGGAATCGGCTTGTATGCAGGCTTCGCCATTGATAGTTTGGCAACTACCTACACGTGAAGCTAATATGAAGCATGCAAAAAGGGTAATTATAGCAAGCACTTCATTCCAAACCCATGAGAGACTAACTTCGCAAAGCAACTTGCTCACTTACACACTCATTTCGCAGTTCTTAAGGCCCGGGCAAACCAAACGCGGTTGCGGCGCGCCCGCGCTACTTTGGTGTGGCATGGTACATCCGCCCGCGTTCGCGCCGCAAACGCGCCGCAACCGCGTTTGGTTTGCCCGGGCCTTTACAAGTAGTGGCTCTGAGCTGTAGACCGCGATTCTGTCTTTGAATAGCCTAAAACTGAATAAATGGCTGAAATATGTTCTTTTTTTACGTTTTCGACCACCATATCACCGGCATTTTAAAAAAAATCGAAATATTAATGTAATTTCACGAGAATCGGTCGAGTAATGCGACCTGTAGAGGAGAACAGCCGAACATCCACATCCATGAAAATTAGCCATACAATTGTATGGTTAATTTTCGTGGCGTAGAGGAACCTTTTAACTTTTTCTTAACTACACCTTAATTCGTACAATTTTTTTGAAAACCGCCCTTTAGCTAAATAAACAAAGAAACACAAATACCAATAATTACCTTTGTAACGTAAGCGCATGATGAAGATGCTTCGAGTCGAGACGGTAAGAGAACGTGGGAGTACATCCTATCTAATATTTTAAATGACTTACCACTACTTGTATACTTGCATAAGACCGCATATACTAGACGAACGGTAATTACAGGTAAGTATATTATATTAATAATGTTGTATACCTTCTTCCATTATTGAGTCCTGAGCAGCAATACAATTGCGCATAAGCAAGAAATTAAATGAAGTCGCCATCTTGTTTATCGTTTCGCGCATTGGTGCTACCCGCTTTGTTTGATTGTATCGGGAAATTAATTTGAGCGTTGCATAAATTACCCTCATTATTTTTGTTCTTACGCTCCTTACATTCTTGTGTCTTTAACTGAATTCAAAGATAAAATTAGATACAAATCATTTATAGGTAGGAAGACAAATAGGGTTTAGAAAATCACTTCGCATCGTCACAAATAATTAAAATTGATATCATAATGATCATTATTTAATTAATTATTTTCTAAGCCCGGCCACACATTTTTCTCATTAATCTTCTACGATATATTAAGCCATATGTAACAGAGTGTTTTTCATATATTTTTTCAGCTTAGACATGGGAAAATATAATGCTTTCTTGGATAATTTATTATGTAATTTATAATTTATACACTTTTTGAACCCAAAAAGTGGTCTCTCTATTCTTCAGTTTTATTTTTTTTTATTTTTTAAATAACAATAAAACCATTTAAGTTTTGTTACTCATAACACGGACATTCACATTCCACAATCCTTTTTTTAATCTATAGACTATCTATCGGATACCTCTAGATTGGTTTTCTTAAGGTCAAAGTTGGAGCCATCAGGATTAGATCCATAAGGAATTAATGGAACTCCTACAATTTTGTAAAAACAATATAGCGAGTTTCCCATTTTCACAGACTACGGATGTATTTACAACAGAGCAGCTTCATTTGTTGGAAACACATAGAACTTTTCAATGATTGGTAGTGGGACTTTGACTTGATAGCCATATTTTACAAAGGTCGATGAGCAGTTGACATAATTCTATCGGCTAATGGACATAATGAAGTTATATTATGACATCATAGTTGTTAATAAGTTCTCATGTAAATAAATTGTAAATTCTTAATAAGAATAAATGACATTTAAACCTTTAATTTGTAAACATTCCAATTTTCTACCTCTTACCATTGCCGAGATACTTCTCGGACAGACAGACAGACACTGTAGTAAAATCTGAGTAGATGTGTTTTACTTACTGCTTTTTAGAACTTTGAACTTACATAGGAAATCAAAGAGTGGCTTTTACTAAAAAAGATAACTTACTTTGCAAAGCAACTATGTCGAGTAGATTCCTGGCTGACATTCTGCTGTGGTACACAGTCCTCTGATCTTCCTTTGGGTGTTCCGCCCTTCGCTCTGGTGGCGGCGGTGGAGCGCTCAAACTCGGCGGGATTGGTACCCCTTGTGCGAACTTGCGTTGCACAAAGCGTATGCCACCACCATTCCTGGTAAACAAATGAATGTTAGATATGCAGGCGTATATACAAGATTCTGTTTAGGGGATTCTGTTTGTTCCAGAAAATTCGTTTTATCAAACCAATGGGTCAAAATAAGGTGCCTGGTTATCCGTGTCTGTAGATACTAGTTATGTGGCTGTTGAGGAGAATGAAAGTTTTGTGCTGACCACGAGTAAATGGGAAAATGGAGAGACAGAAACAAGACATTTATAACGAAAACATGAGTTAAGTCAGTGGTTTTAGTTGCCAAGACAGAACAGCTAAGATCAATAAACGGCAACTTTGTTTATATTTCGCACATTGTCACAAACAGACAAACTGACTGACAAACAGGGGAATCTATTACCCCTTTTATCTTTTAGAGTAATAAAGTTATGTACAAAAGGCCGCATGATAAAGCTAATTTATTTTATAACAAAACTATCCCGTGGGAATGAAGATTACATTTTTAAAATAATCGTCCAAATAGATGCAGATTTCTTTAAGAGAATTGCAAAGAAACATACATAGACATGAATGGGCACTCACCAGGTACAACACAGACTTTAAATAGTTTATTTATTTATCTTATATTTCCCATGCACTGCAGGTGAAACCGTTTGAAAGTGCTGGTGTATTACATACCGAACACCAGAAGAATGTAGAGACTACATTTTTTTTTAAGATATTGGACAGCCAAAAGGGATTGGGCCTCCTACAGGTTTCTGAGGTCATAAATAACCTTTGATCAGTCCAATTAATTTCAACCAAGCCTAGGTAAGAACCAGGTTATGATATGCAAAACACCACCATCCATTTTTTAGAGCTAAATGCCACAGACAGATAGACAAAGGGGGGAGGGGGGCGGTTAAATAAATATGGCAAATGAAGATCGATTAAATCATAAAATAAATGTCAAACAAACAAAACTTTCGTGAGACATTATGAATACTTGAAAAACACGGTTTTACCCACGATTTATTGTCAGAAATAGTCCGACATGTTTCGACCATTTCTGAAAATAATCGTGAGTAGAACCGTGTGTATTTCAAGTATTCGTAAAACAAAACACCTCAAAGAAAAGTTTTTTTAGTAACGTCGCTATTTGCTTTTGTTTCCTGTTATTAGATGCTGTTGCAACAGCGTTCAAAAGGTTATGTGGGTAAACCAAAACAAAAACAGCGTTTCCAATTTTTACAATTACTTACTGCTTTATTGCTTGTTTGTTTCCGCCGGGTGTCATTTCCCTTCTTACGGGACGACAATTCCGTCCGAATCACAGCTTGAAGTAAGACAATAAACACTATATACAATAATCAACACAAGACACCCGCTGACCCGTTCTCGAACCGGGAACCAAAGAGAATATAATATTCCGGGAACCATACAGGAAGCAGTGTTGCCAAGTCAATGAAACAAGAAATGGCTAATCAGTTTCAAAAAGTGGCTAGAAATCTATAATTTTGACTCCACTCCAAAAAGATTGTCACATAATGCTATTTTATTTATGAAAGAAGGTAAATAACTGTTCAATAATTTTGAAATGGACATTATATTCGTTTTTTTTCAATGCAAAAAGAAAATGGTTCTCCATTGAAATAATTATTGGCCAATTTTCATATCGCCGAAAACGTTACGACGATTTTTACATGATCGAATTATTATGATGCAAAATTTTCACTTCCCCTATTTTTGTTTGATTACCTATCATAACGCAAAAGATTGATTTGCCCACTGTTTCATTTAATACACGCACTATTCGACATTTTACATTTAGCCGAAGAATTGTTTCCCGTATAATACGCATGCCAAAAAACTTTCGTTTAAAACGTTTCGTTTACTATAACGATTAATTATCATTACGATTTAAATTTCATTTGGTATAAAACTCATTTTGTTCGTGGATTAACGACCTAAAGTTACTTCTGCAACGGCTCCCGCGCTGCGGGAGTGCAGCCCTTTCGCCCACAAAACTCGCTTTCGCTTGCGTCACAGAGCGTAGGCCCATGCACCCATGCTCACCTCCGAAGCTTCGGCTTGCTGGTGATCATTGGTGACCAGCGTCAGCCGCTACGGCTCACACGGGAGCTCGCGCTCTGTGATGGCGGGCGAGGGCTGCTCTCCCTCCACGCCTCTGGCTTTTTATATACACTCTAGGGTTAAGTTAAGACAGACCGGTACCACGTGGAATCGGGGTTTAGCAAATTCGGCGCTCCTTTACGAAATATTGTAGATATCCGCAATGTTAAGAAATTATAACTAGAAGATAATTCGACGATACATAACTAAGCAACATTTTAAAATCGAGAAAATGAGACGGTGTCGATAAAAATGTATATTCGATGAAAGCAAAATCTGAGGATCGATTTTCTGCCAACCAATCGTTCTAGAAAATAAATCAGCAAATGAAAGGGTGCCATACGTTGATCGTACAAACAATATTTCTGATAACCGTTGAGTGAGAAATGAAATTCGACCAAACGTATTTCGGTCAACAGATAGAAAACCAAAAAGAATAATTCGTAAATTTGTCAAACAGAAGTTTCATTTTACGACTTCTACATAAAAAACATAAAAAAAGCAATAAGTAGTAATGATAATGAACACAGTCATAAATTAACAACGATTACCAAGGGTATTATTTTTGCAGGCATTTTAGGGTAAAAATTATGTCTGTGAAAACGGGGCCTAAATATTGCTAGATTTGTAGCTAATTCATTTAGCTACGAAATTTTGATAACCGTGGCTAAATTCAGTTATTGACTGCTTTTCAAACAATATTTCAACCTGCTTGTTAACTGTATTTGAATGTGAAAAAAATCGCATGGGACGTTATTCCACTGGCAGAAACAAAAATACCCAGGCATAATATAAAGAGAAGCATATATATATATATATATTGTAATTTATTATATATTTGTCGTTGTTTTCTCAAGTACAAAAATAAACATAAATAAGTACAATCGTAAATTATATATTTATTATTGTATATTTTATTTTATTTATAGTGCTTTCTTACTTTCGGTTGGTATTTAATTTATTCGTTAAACTCCCGACCTGGCCCCCAATTCTCGGTGCTTTCGAGATAATCTCACAATCGAGATTAAACGTCAGTGCATACAGTCGTTTGACACAACTGTATGCACTGACGTTTAATCTTGATTGTGAGATTATCTCGAATGCAGCGAGAATTGGGGGCCTGATCAAAACGACCTGTGTCGGGCTGTCGTCCCGACCGTGTAGCACAGCCTTAAATTTGTATCGGTCTGTGCGATTACTTCTGTGTCTGTGTTCTCAGTCGCAGTCTGTGCTCATTATTTTTTTACGACCACAGACTGATGAAATAGGACAAAAATGAGATAATAATAACAGCCATGAAGCATAGAAAATAGAAAACAAACGGTTTTTGATATTTTTTTTACGGCATCCCCATTTATTTAGGCCGCGAGCAACGCAAGCTTTGATAGACATCATTAAAAAATATATTTTTTAGTTAAGTTTATTGTGTTAAACCGGTGAGTTTATGATGAATTTGATTATATTAACTGCATGAATTTATTTATTGTAAGTATTAATTAAGATATACGCTTTTATATCCCTTTTCGGCACGTGTCGCTGTGGTTCGGTTTTCGCTGAAACATTGGAATCATCCTTGATTCCCGTGCCGGTATATTTAAACTAGTAGTTAATTATAGTGTAATTTAAAAGTATTAGCTACTAGCCTTACACAGTTTGATTTATACTTGTTTACGGTTTACCTATTGTCAAGCGGTCCGTTATTGTGAAGTTTATGAAAACCATTCTTATTCTAACGCGTTGAGTATTTCTTTTTTGTTGATGGCATTGAAGCTTATCAGCTGGTTGGTATTCATCTGTTTAATTACAATTTGTTTTATTTTGAGTTCTTTTGTTTTTGACACGGCGTTTGGGTAGGGCTGCCATTCGTTCGGGTTTCCCCGGATTTATCCTAATTTTTAGCATGTGAGGGAAGGTTTCAAAAAGTGTCAGGATAAAACCCTCTACTTACTAGTTTGGCTCAGGGTCAGATTGATTAATAAATAATTAATTAAAAAATTACAGTTCTTAGTTAAATAATTACTAAGCTCTGTTGGATGGTAGCTGCGTTTGCACCCCACCATTGGTTCACACCGGGCCTGGACATGTGATTGAAATAGGGACGGGTACCCGAACTTGTAAATGCAGTTCACTTGATGTACGAGGAGTGAGTTCAAGTATGATTCCATGCTCAACTCCCAGCAGCGGCTCTAACATGCAAGACAGAAAGATAAGTTAAACCTGTTTATCTCTATGAAATTTCATCGGCATTAGTGTGAGAGAGACACACATAGAGATAAGACGGTCTAACTTATCCTTGTGTCTTGCATGTTAGGGCCGAAGATTGCAACTGCAATGTCGTCTTGATTCTGCGCTTGGTTACTTTGGCTGTAGTCATGGTCACACACACATTAGTTTTAGCATTGTTGATGTCCTGTAGTTCGTAGTTTAGATTACAGCCGCATGGCAGCATTGATATTTGTTGCAGTGCTCGGAAGTAATTTCATTTAAATACATAGAACACATTTATATGTCTTCTTTATAGAAGACATGCATGGAAGTAATGTTGCCTCCAGCCGAGCATGGAATCATAGTTTGAGGCACTGTATTTTTTCAAAGGTGTCCAGGGAAATATCCCTATTCCACCCAAATATTTTGGGTTTTAGATGTTTATCCATCATCAGCCATTTCACCTTTAGGTAACACTATATACTAGTTTATGCTCAGTTCTATTTGATGAGCTGAAGAAATTACATTGGCAGAATATTTAACTTTGAACACCACGGCCAAATGCGAAAACTCGTGCCACAGACGTCAACGACGGCATTAGCCGACGCGTGTATGGAAAACGGCATATTGTGGTACATGATCAGTGGAAAATCCACTGTCGTATATGTCGACTGTGGCATTCAATAGGTTAAGGTTACTATCGAGATATGGTTGACCAAGAAACTGCTTTACGACTTTAGAACATTGACAAAAAATGAAATGAAATGAATTGAAGTCTAAAAGAAGTCAACCAGTTTCTTGATTAACTATTGCTATCCTATTAACTTGATAGAGAGAAAAATTTGAAAAATAAAAATGCCGGTCAAATGCGAGTCTGACTCGCGCGCTGAGGGTTCCGTACTTACGAAACCTATGAAAAAGAAACAGCACCTTGTAAGTATGGATAACTAAAAATGAAAAAAAAAAATAGCTTTTAACAACGGGGTAACCATTTACAACCTACCTATGAAATAAGACAACAAATAACTTTCGCAAGCCCGTGCAATTGTATAGTGTTGTAGTAGTAGTACTTGCAAAGGTTATTCCGTTTAACTTTTTTTATGTGATGTAATTGCAAATTTACAGTTTTCAGACTTTTTCGTTTACTTGTGCTGTAAGACACTGCTGCTTGCCAAATTTCATGAATCTAGGTGAAAGCGAAGTACCCTATAGGTTTTGATTCCCTTTGTATTCCCTTGAAAGTATCAAAATATGTGACATAAACGGCTGTATCTTATGATTGTGGTCATTTAGAAGGTTGATTTTTTCACAGCTTCAAGAGATTGCAGACGTCCTGAGTATTTGATATTAATTTCAACTTGATACCTCCACGCGTTCCTGAGAAAAGGTCTTGACAGACAGACAGACAGATGGACAAACAAGTGATCCTATAAAGGTTCCTATTTTCCTTTTGAGGTACGGAACCCTAAAAATAATCATGACTATGCCAGATACTGGATATCTGGCATAGTCATTGGCCAGATAGCCGGATATCCAGCTGGACATGAGCTATCTCTAAAGTTGTGTTAGCATGCGCAGCTTGCTTGTTACAAATTGTAAGTATCCTGTGAGGTTCAATACCCGCTTTATTACTTCAGTTGGGAATATTTGAACATGCAGGACGTCATGTTAGGTGAAGTTTTTTTAATAACTGACTTGATTTTGTTTATTTTTGATGGCTTTTCATTTGTTTTATCCTATTTATGATTCAAGCTTGTACTACTTGTACTTTTACTCAATTTTTTTTTTGTATTATTTGTTAGGATATATTCTGTGAAAATTTCATCCTGCTACTGCTAGTAAGGTTCAAATATTTAGCCCCTTAAGGTAGGTAAATCACAGAACTTTATCGAGATAGAAGGAAAGAGTTCGTCAATTTGTATGGAAACTGAGCGTGTAACATTTATGTGTAGTTACTTTGATCATAAATTAAGTATAACCAGATAGGTCAACTCCATACATTGAAATGTGACCACCTCAAACCCCCGTATTTGTAGATGGCACTAGGGAGCAACCTTTTATTTACAAAGCCTCTAGGATTTCAGCGCCATCTGTCAGTTTTCTTTGAAAATACATGAAAGAATAACTGTTTCTGATTATGGATCTTTGGAAAAAGAATCGCAGATGGCGCTATTTTAGGAATAGCATAATCAATTTCGCAAAACGATACCCAGCAGCGCCGTATAAAAATAATTAGGTAAAATTTCATGACGCGACCATAGCTTCATAGCGTGAGGTCGGTAGGTAAGTACCGTGCGCTCCCCGCTTTTGACGTCACGCCACGGATAGTTTTAATATAATATGCGTATTTCAGATGATTAAGCAATTTTTTATTTGATTTTAATTTTTCAAATGTATATTTAATAATTGTCTTTTTTTTTATTGTTAGTCTAAGTTTGGTGACGCATTGGTTATATACTGTAATGTCATGTTAATGTGTTTATAAATAAATAAATAAATGTAGCCACCGAATACGAATCCGTTTCCGTTATCAGAACTACAAAAAATGGCGGCCATTTTTATAGCTGGGCACCGTTAATCAAATAGTTAACTTCGTAAATACCTACTGCGTTACTAAGTTAACTTAGTTAAACGTTAAAGCGTTACATTTCGGAATATTTAACGGGAGTTAACGTAAATCGTTAATTGGTAACTCGTGATAGAAATTTCATTTTACACATATGTTGTTGCGTTAGGTATTTACTTATACAAAATGTTGGTAGGTGCTATAAAAGTATAGGCAGGACATGGAACATTAGTAAAAATTGGGTACCTCCTTATTGCATTAGAGTTTGTAATAAATAATACCTATTATTAGAGATGCAACGGATAGTGGTTTGGCCGGATACCGGATACCGGATATCCGGCATGGCCATTGGCCGGATAGCCGGATATCCGGCAACCGGATATCCGGCCGCACACGAGCTATCTCTAAAGCTGTGTTAGCTTGCGTGGCCTTCGCGCGGCGAGCAAGTTTTAACTTGTTACGAATTGTAAGTGCCGGGGAGACCCTTTGAGGTTAAATACGCGCCTTATTACGTCAGTAGGGAATATTCGAACGTGCACGACGTGATGTGACATGTTAGTTTTATACTTAAATAAAAGGAAACTAAGTCTTAATTTATTAACTGATGTTGATTTTGTTTATTTCTGATGGCTTTTATTTGTTTTATCGTATTTCTGATCCAAGTTTTTACTATCCGGTATCCGGCCGGAAGCTGACTCACTATCCGGTATCCGGCCGGATAGTAAAATCATGGCCGGATAGGCCGGATACCGGATAGTAGCCGGATATCCGTTGCATCTCTACCTATTATTTAGAGATCAAATTCAAATCAAAAGCTATCTGACATAACCCGAGCATTGTTCTTTTGGCAAACAGTAGGTACTTAATTAACGTTTAGCCGACTTTAATTGTTTTAACGGAAGTTAATGAGTCCGTTAACAAAACTTAATTAATCCGTTAATCGAAATGTTAAATTTGTTAATTAACGATGAACGGATGAACGGTCTTATGTCCAGCTGTGGCATGGCTGGGCACCGTTAATTAAATAATTATCTTCGTTAATCGCTAATCCGTTAATAAAAAGGTTTAATTCGTTAAACGTTAAAGCGTTACATTTCGCAAGATTTAACGGAAGTTAAAGTTAATCGTTAAAACGTGATAGAAACTGCATTTTATATATCGTTAATGCTAGTAATTTACTTATATAAAAAAAATTGGTATGGACTGTGGAGGTTTAGGCAGAAGGCCAAACCGCGGTGCGGTCCGCTCGGTGTCCTTTTGGCAAATATTTGGTTGTTTTAACTGCAGTTTATGAGTCCGTTAACAATTTATAAAGTTAACTTAAAAGTTAATCAGTTACTAGAATTGTTAACTTCGTTAATTAAGATTAACTGATTAACGGTCTTGTGCCCAGCTATGACTAGTTCGTGCGTGTCTTCGACCTTGGTCATTTCGGCGCAAGTGGCCCTGGACGTAGATACCTAACTCCGCGTGATGCCGACGAGCACGCGGGTCAATTTATGATTGTCAGACGAAATGTGGGATGAAATGAGAGACGAGATTAGTTAGAGAATGACGTAACATCGCTGGTGAGAGCCCGTTTATGTGTTTTCTTCCAACTACGCTTTAATTTCATCATTATGGACTTAAATACTCAGCACAAAGCAGCCCTAATTTGCTCTAGAGCAATTTAAGTTGCATACAAATTTCATTATTGCATTGCATTAGTTTCGGAAATAAGGGGGGGGGGGGGGGGGTCATTTTTCGCTTATTTTCCTAAATAACTTCTAAACTATTTCAAAATCCTAAAAAAATATATTTGAAATCCTCACAATAAGCTCTTTCATTTGATATGTCACAAGATATAGTTTGCATAACTTTTTTTTAAATTTTCTTCTTTACCCCCCAAAAGTACCCCCCATGTTTAAAATTCATTTATTTGCAATACGCGTCCGTGTTGCGGTCACCGACTTACATATGTGTACCAAATTTCAACTCAATCAGTCCAGTAGTTCCGGAGCAAATTGGCTGTGACAGGCGGACAGACAGACAGACCGACAGACAGACAGACAGACACACGAGTGATCCTATAAGGGTTTCGTTTTTTCCTTTTGAGGTACGGAACCCTAAAAACGAAGTGTACTTCAATGTACAGACGTAGCTCTCTCTGTTACAAGTTTATAAAATAGGATATTTTGACGACGCGGTTAGCTTAGTTGATAGTGACCCTGCCTCCGAAGCTGGCGTTCCGGGTTCGATCCCCGGTGAGGGAAAATAATTTACGTGTTGAGCAACAATGTTTTTTTTTTAATCTTAGATGTTTCCTACGTATTTAAGTCTTTATTTATATTTATAAGTATGTATATCCGGTATCTATGACCTTTTATATGAAAACCATTGTTATCGGTCAAATTAGTCACATCACAATGCACAAACGAAAAAGTACGCTACAATTGTGTAAGATGGCGCTAAAACAGATTTTTCGTATATTACTTTTTATTGTTAAGTGAATGATTTTAGGTCATTGAACGTATAATTTTGATTATTCATACATAAAAACCTTAAAAGTAAATGAATCATTAAATTTTTAGACATGAAATCGATAGATTTGGAAAATATTAAATGACCATGTGCATACTAGCGACATCTGTTCAAGGTTTTTTTTAAATAAGTAGTCCACCGAGGGCATGGTTTCTCTAGGTCTTATTCCTCTATGCTTTGATATCACGTGTGTAATTTAGCGACGGGAAACTTAAGTCGCCTGAAAACGATTCAAAAGCATTGAAGCACCCCCGCCGCCCCGCGCCGCGCCGCCGACGGTTGTTACACACAAAGATGATCTCAAGACATTTTTTGGCACGCGGGAACATACAATCTTTCCTTCTATCTCGATATAGTTCTGTGAGGTAGATAGTAAACGCTTTGGCTACGGAACTCTAAAATAAATGCTACAGATAAATTCACTGGCACAACACATTAGCAAGAAAGAAAGGTCTTGATTGTCTGAATTATTCCAGCGTAATCATGTCGAATAATGGTCGTAAGCGCGCTGCGCCCGCGTCGACGCGCACGACGAAGCGCAAGCCGCGCGCCCCTCTGTCGGAGGACGAGGACAGCAACGACTCTGCCGTGTCGGAACAGCCAGGCGACGAGCAGAGGAGCCCTTCGCCGTTGCCCGTAGAGCCCGCCGTCAAGCTGCCCGAGGTAGTCTACTAAACACTTTTAACCTTTTCAATGCCAATGACGTATATACCCGCACCACTGGTTCAACGCCAACGACGGATATCCGTCAAAGCATACATGGTAAAAACGGCCTAGATAAGTTTGACGTAAGGTTGGAATTCGTGTTAGTTCTTAGACAAGCTTGGCGTGTGAGACGACGTTTGTATTTGACATGGCGTTGAAGAGGTTAACATTGGAATAGGATGACAACTTAAAAAGTGACAGATAACTCGTCCAAGGCACAAAGAGCGCTGGGCGGCAGTAGAGGTTGTCTGCGCATGTGTACAGTCACGCGCAAAAGTGCTTGGCTAGTTAATATTAGAAGTGTAATGTTTTGTAGAATAATAGTAAAACGGTAAGTTTGGATGGATCATAGATCCCGTCATCAGACTCCAACTTTTACCTTAACGGGACCAATCCGGAGGTATAAATAAACCTTTCGATAAAAAAAATATTCGAGGTATGAAGTAAGAAACATTAAAATATATATATTTATATTAAAAATACTGATGAATTTAAAACCTCTTCCTTTTTTAAGTCGGTTATAACGTATGCTGATGGCCATACGTATTTGGCCGTCAACACTCTTTTTTTGAGACACGACCTGTAGCCTTGACGTTTTCGTTGCCTCTGCAGTTCGTTTTATACATTGTTTTAAATTATTTACAACACCAATATCAGCTTCTCTCGTCATAAAACCATAAACATGATAAATATTGTTTCTTTCCTTTTGAAAGAAACGTGCGTGACTGTACTTTGCGAGCGAAGAAAAATCCACAGCCGAGCCGAACTAATAGCGCCTCACCTCATGCCACCAATTTGGGCGGTAAATCTACTATTGCGCAGCGCCCACCACCAGCGCGCTTTTTACTTTGGACGAGGACCGGATAAGCCACGTAGTAAATGCTACGGGCCATGCGCGTTGGGAGGCACGCAAACTTTTCAGAGGGTATTTAAAAAAAATGAGATAAGCACGTAAATATATTTTTTTTAAATTAAGATACGAGAGGCCAATGGATATATGTTGGTATGAAAACATGCAAAGATAATTTAAAAATTACTAAAGCAGTCCAAGGGCTTCTTGATAGAATTTGATACGGGCCCCGCGCTGGATTAAGCCGGCCTCTGACCAATATTCTAGGTACCTAATGTGTACTATTTATTTAGGTAATATTTTTAAGATAGATCCTGATTATCTTCCCACTGGTACGTTAGTTTGATTGAAGCTCACGTTCAAAAGATCTACCTTTTTACTTCTAGCTTTACATGTTATTGATCTGTATTTATACATTTTAGATTTCTTAATAATGATTATAGATAAGGGAACTATAGAAACTGTACGAAAACTATAACATTGTATGTATGTAAAGTATTTGGGAGCTAGATCCTCCTAACCAGAATTTTGGTTTCAGGAACTGCTGAAGTCCTTTTATAAGACGCCCGGCGTGCTCATGATAGCCGGTCTGGTTTCTTGGGACCTCGTCGCCAAGAAGGAGAACGCGAGTAGCCGCACTCATCCGAACTTGTACACGTTCCATAAGTTCACTGATCGCAGGGTAAGTGCACCACAAAAATAATTTATGGTTTAATCACCCTTTACTGGGGATCGAACCCAATCAAGGGGGGGTAGAAAGGTCCCCAAATATTTAAAACTAATATCGCCTTCAAGGTAATAGGCGGAATAATGTTCTTTATAGTGTCCAAGTAGCACTTTAATAACTAGTCAAGAGTGCTAAACAGAATCACAATGACTTATCGACCGCGCATGCGCATGGCCTAAGTACCAGTTGCACGATCCTATAGCCATTGATGTTTATTGCTCGACGACTCACGTGATAATGCTTCTACTTTAACTGAGAATTAAGTGAGGGTCTGTTGTGTCTTGTCAAAGTCAACCGATCAATACATATAAACAGTACAGTGACTCACTTATAGCCTAAACGGGTGGTCCTAGAGGTTTGAAATTTGGAGGAGAAATCCCTCCAGTACCCTAGAGGTGCACTAAAGAGGGACTTTTTTAAATTCCAACCCCAAAAGGGGTGGTAAAGTTTGAATGGAAAATACCGCGGGTGAAGCTGTGGCGGGTCCTCTTGTTTTATACAAAGCCCAGAATTCCATGTTCTATCGTATTTACAAGTTTTTTTTCGACAAAAATAGCGGTATTGTATGTCTGGAACAGAACCGGATATTAACGCGATCTTTTTGTTTCAGTACCGTCTGATTGTGAGCTCATGCAACTCCGGCCACTCAATCTTGGTTTCTGAAGAAGGGCAGGCGTTCGCTTTCGGTATGTTCATTATTAAATCTACCGATAACCTTTTGAATGCAGTCGGCAAACACTAAAGAAAAGCGGTAAAGTTGTGAATAATGCTTTCCCATCGTATTTTCCCGTAAATGTGCGTATTTGCATGCTACTTCAATCAGTCTCAGTACCCATCAAGACAGCGTAGGGGAAGCTCGCATCGTAAGATTAATAATCGAAATAGAGTGGTTAATACCTAAGTTAAGATTTTTATTATTTTAAGTTTGTTTTCAGTTCTTTTTAATAGTCATGTCGAAAGCATTAAGACCTGGGAAACGTTAAGATTGACAAGCCTGTGAAATTATTTTGAATATTTATTTGTATTTCTTAACTGAAAATGATAAATTTAAAAATAACGACAACGCTGATTATTTCTGTTAAGTCGAAAAACGAGTTTCGCAGGCCAGTGGAAGTGGTGTTCGTCGAGAACAATTCTCGGTAAATCGATTTTTGATAAAGAGAATGTAGTGTTACATTCTCTTTATAATTAGATCGCGGTGGTTATAACATCTCAGTGTGATGTACTTCAAACGTTCCGAGTTTTCACAATGGGAAAGGATTATTCACTACATCTGTACTACTGACGCTACGTCCGCCATTGCCCGGAATTTTTTGCCCTCAACAAACAATATACCATGTCCCATGTGAAACAATATACCATGACCCATGTGACACAATATATACTTTTATTCGCATTATTATTTAAATAATATTTTGTCCTCAACGCAAATTACCACTCATTATTGTAATAATATTTTTTTCTATTAAACTAAAGTATTTTATTAAAATCGAAGCTGTATAAGTTATGGCACCACTTAATACACAATGTATATGTTATTTGATATAGCTTTTTATTTATTACTTTTCTCCGTTTAAGGTTTTAAGCAAAAAGCGGACGGAGAAAACTCATAAATAAAAAGCTATTTATACATAATATAAAACAGTACCGTGATTCACTTATAAACAACGTACAGCCTAAACGGGTGGTCCTAGAGGTTTCAAATTTGGAGGAGACATTCCTCGAGTACCCTAGAGGTGCACTGAATAGGGATTTTTTAAAATTCCATCCCTAAAGTGGTGAAAAGGGGTTATAAAGTTTGTATGGAAAATACCGCGGGCGGGTCCACTAGTAGATCATGATTCTATGTCATGGTGACTGATAGTCCGAATTATGAATACTAGTACATTGTGCATCTAGGGCCGTAAGAAAGGGATAACTAACGAGAGGCTTTTAATGACTCGAGTTTGTTATTCCCTTACTGCCCGTGATACTCACAATGTTTTTCATCACATTTGCGAGGAAATTAAATAAAAATTAGACAATATATATATATATATATATTTTATTCCCATTGTACACCGCGAATTACCATCAGGTGGGTAGAATAAACTGTACGTCGCGCTCAGCGCCAGCGCCGCGCGCCCCGCCACCTAGCGCCGCGCGCCTCCGCCGACCTGGCGCATACATAACTGCCCGCGGGAGTTCTAAAGCATACAAAATCCATAACTGCCCTTGGGAGTTAGGGATTTTGTATGGTTTCGAACTCCCGCGGGCAGTTAAGTGCGCCAGGTCGGCGGAGCTGCTCGGGAGCCGCAGCCGGCGGCGCGCGACCGCAAGCCGGCGGAGCTGCCCCACGCTGATCGCAACGTACGCTCAGTTTATGAACACCCACCTGATGGTAATTCACGATGTAAAATGGAAATAAAATTAATATATATCCTTTTTTTTTGTCTAATTTTTATTTCATTTCCTCGCAAATGTGATGAAAAACATTGTGTGTATCACGGGCAGTAAGGGGATAACAAACTCGAGTCATAAAAGCCCTCGCCTATCGGCGTCGGGCTTCTAACAGACTCTCGTTAGTTATCCCCTTCTTACGGCCCTAGATGCACAATGTACTATAATATATAAGTGTTCGCCAGGGCGTAACTCGTGCGGGCAGCTTGGCTTTGGAGACACGACGATCCGCAACGTGCCTGAACCGATTCCGGCGCTCGAAGGAATGAATATCATACACGCAGCCGTCGGAAGACACCATTCTCTCTTCGTCACAGGTACACAGGTTTAATAGTAGAGGAGACAGGGGTTTTCCGCCTCTGGTCAAACGTACGATACGTCAAAATACTCTTTGTGTCAAAGGCTCGTTTGGTCAAATTGTGTTTGACAAAAGTGCGATTCGTAAAAATACTCTTTTTGTCGAGTTTGGTTTGGTTAGTCGGTCGTCAAATCAAACTATAATGGTTTGACGAATCGCGACTTAAGCAAACGACATCTTTGACCAAACGATCCTTTCACAAAAAGGCTATAGGCGGAAACCCCCGTGGAAGACCGACCTTCACCCATCAGATAACTTAATGAGACATAATTTTTATCCAATATAATTTATTATCAAACATGCCTATCGAAAGCTATTTTTAATTTAATTAATTTAATCAATTTTCTATATACAAAATCGTTTAATGAATTTGTTACACAGAAGTCTTTGTAGGAAACCATTTATTTTTCTGAGACAATTATCGTTTCTTCACCTGAAACTACCATTTTAAAATAGTTACGTTATCCAGTAAACTATCGTAAAAAAATAAGGCGATAGCGTTACAGTTATTTTTTTACAAATTTTTTTTTGTTCGGCGTGGTAGCGAATTTAGGTTTTTTTTTTAAAAGAAAAACATAACTTTTGAACCGTCAAGAATCGAATCAGCACTTATCGGTTAAAATGATTGGAAACGACCACCTTTATGTCCATGTTCGATTTGATCCATACTTCCAGGGACACCCTGTATATTTGATAATTGCTTTTGATTTCTATAGTAATTTCCATGTTTCAAGCATAATGTAATGTTGTCAATGGTTATTGTGTAGACACCGGCACGGTTTATGCTTGCGGCGAGAACAAGAGCGGACAATGCGGCCTCGGCAACAGTTCGCCGCAGGTTCTGAAGCCGACTCGCATACGATACACGTAAGTTATTAAATGAGCTTTTCAGTGCGAAAGTAACTCTGTCTGTCTGTCGCGCTTTCACGCCAAAACTACTGTACCGATTTAAATGAAATTTGGTACACAGAAAGTCTAGAGCCTGAGAAAGGACATAGGCTACTGTTTAATGCGAAGAAAAGCAAATTTACGCGTCGAATTGAGAACCTCCTCCTGCGGTTTTTTTGGAGTCGGTTAAAAAGGGTTGTAATGGGTTGAAAAGGGGGGATGAAAAGTTTTATGGAAGTATCGTCATTTTTAGAGCTAGAAGCCTGAAACTTAGTTTTTAGGCTGTTCATTCGATATAAATATATATGACATTCAAAGTTTGTAAAAGTTTTACCCTCAAGGGTGTAAAATAACAATAAGGAATAGGGGATGAAAGTTTGTAAGGAAATATGTAAGGTTTATGTGAATGTTTTATAAGTTTGCGACAAGAGAAAATATGTTAGAGCTATTCTGATGTAACATTTACGGAGAACTCATATTAATACGTTATACCTGATGTACTTATATAATTAAATAATTTAATAAGCTCTTTGCAGTGAAACACTGCAAATAGCTCATTAAAGTATTTATACGTATGTGTCTTATTTGTAAAATAATTAGCCTAAATAATTAAAAATGCTACCCAATGACACTATCCCACGCGGACGAAGTCGCGGGCACAGCTAGTAAATAAATAAATCAGGGGAGAATCTTTACACAGATCGATCTAGTCCCAAAGTAAGCTCTAAAGGCTTGTGTTACTAGACGACGATATAAATACTTATATAGAGAAATAAATACTTAAATACATAGGAAACATCCAAAACTCAGGAACAAACATTCGTGTTCATCACACAAATATTTGCCCTTACCGGGGATCGAACCCGGGACGCTAGCGTAGGAGGCAGGGTCACTACCAACTAGGCTAACCGCGTCGTCAAATATTTTTTACTTTGCCAATTTCACTTAGGATTGCTTTACTTAAAATAAAATTGGTGTTTCACCCAAAAAAGGTACATTTTGAGGTTATAAACTTGTTTACGAAATAAGACAAGTTAGGATGAATGTGTCGAGTGGAATGCCTTGTAATTTATATATTTATTGCAGCGGTAAGCCGATAGTGAAGGTGGGATGCGGCGCTGAGTTCTCCATGATCCTGGACTGCCAAGGCGGTCTGCACTCGTTCGGTTTGCCGGAGTACGGGCAACTGGGTATGTTTTGCTTCGAAGACACAGTGACGAAGCACTCACGCACATACCTGCCACTTGAAAGCGATAGTATTACTAAATTCACAAAGTTTTCGTATTTTTTTATAATATTACGAGTAATAATATTCTATTTTCGTCATTATGTTATTGACCCTTTAACGCATTCACTGCCGGCAACGCATATATGCGTTTTCGTGACTTTCATCCAGTGCTTTGAATCGCGTCTGTGAGTTCATATATTTAGCGAGCTTCGCCCAGTGCCTTCAACGCATATGTGAGTTGTATTAATTTTAATATTCAACGTCAATTTAGTATGAATATGATGTAGAAAAGTGCGGCATCTGGCGAAAGTCCAGGAAAAAAGGGTGGCAGTGAATGCGTTAAATTCAACTTTAATTGGTTCATATTACAAAATATCGTTAAGTTCAAATATACGCTTCATGCCAGGGTAATATATGGATTTATTTAAGAGGACTGAGTTTGGAAAATCACACTTTTCATACAAACGGTGAATCGTTTCTACATCTTTAAATGTTAACCGATTTTGACAGTTTAATTATATGATGTCAGGTAGGTCAAAATCTAGGTTTATAGGTTTAGATTTTTTTAATATTGAATATAAATAGATTGTGGCAAACACTAATACATCATTATTCAATAATTTATTAGATATTGTTCAGGTTGAAAACATGTAAAAAAAATATCAAATTCGGTTAACATTTATTGGGGTAGAAGTGAAGTATTTGGTACGCGATCCTCTTAACACATAGTGAACCATTATAAGTTAAATGGCTTCATGGTGGCGTGTTTACACCGGCTCAACAAGAAAATATATACATAGGTATAGCAGACATACAAACATCATCGCCCGATATCGACGGGGGCTCGACACGGCCGCCGACATATCGGTATCGGGTCCGATGTGAAAGGCAGGTTCTTATTTGAAACATTTTACTTGCCCCGATATCGTATCGGGTGATGTGAAAACGCTCTGAGTCGACTGTCAGCAGTGCTCTGCAGTTCAGATCGAGTCGTAAAGTGCGATATGAAATTAGAGATCAAAAATGTAAACAAATGTGTTGCCACTGCAATAATATTGACACATAAAACTTGTTCAATACCCTTGATAAAAATTTGTGCAACGAGTTTATAAGCAAAATAATACCATGTAAAAATTTAAATTAATTAATTAACACACAGATTTTTTAAATTACATATGTGTTGTTTTTAATAATGCCACTGGTAATGGTTAGAAGATCTAAACATTTTGTTTTTAATTTAATCGATAAACCTATTAGCCGTCAGTGAAGAAATATTATATGTTATAAGTCGTGCAAGTAGTGAGACATAGTTTTATCCAACTGCAAAAGTACTATTTTCTTTATGAATCAATAAATGAATTTACAGCAGTTAAGAGCTTACTAAGAGAATACCAAAGAGAATTTGATTACCCCTGAAACGTCACTTCGACATTGACAGTTCTTTGTTTACATTTTTAATCTCTAATTTCGTATTGCACTTCAGGTGTAAACACTGTCGAAATGTAGCAGTTGACTTGGTGTAAATAAAGCTTCGACATTGACAAGCCGAAGCCTGTCGAATTCAACAGTCGACCCTATGTAAACAAACCATTAATCTCATACCACCAGGCCACAACACGGACGGCAAATACTTCGTGACTTCGACCAAGCTTTCTTACCATTTCGAGACTGTGCCGAAGCTGGTCGCTCTCTTCTTCGAGAAGACAAAGGATGGCCACATCGTCCCCGTCAAGGACGTGGCTATTGTGGATTTCTCCTGCGGGAACAATCACACGGTTAGTGCGACTACACAATGACGCACAATGTATTTATTATGGGGGTGTTCCGAAGTATAGGGAAGTTGCCTGGGTAAAAAAATAATAATTCTAATTAGTCCGTCAGTTAGATTATCAAAAGATATTGAACAGGTATTTTTTTGTTTTGTCAAATCAATCAAAATTGACAAAGATAACGCGCATCAAAGTTCGGGAGTGGGGACTAGTGCAAAGTCGTGACGTCACGCGGAACTTAACGCATTATATCTTCGTCATTTTTTGTATAATTGAAAAAAGAAAAAATATGTGTTCAATATTTTTTTATAATGTAAAGGACGGACTAATTAGAATCTTTCAGGAAACTAGCCTATTGTTTGGGTTATTACCTGGTGCCAAGTTCCACCATTGCACTAGTCGCAACCGATTTACCTTCCATCCCCACCACCTTGATCGGTGGCAGTCGACTACTGTACGTTTTTTGCCGAGTTTTTTGCCAAGCACGGTAAGAATTTTGGAACGAGCTTGGTGCAGCAACGTTCCCGGACCGATACAGCCTAGAGATCTTTAAAATCCTTTCTCGAAGGGCCGGCAACGCATCCGTGATTCCCCTGGTGGTGATTGCTTACCATCAGGTAACCCGCCAGCTGGTTTGCCCCCCTCTTACTATAAAAAAAGATGTTGAAATCTACTGTAAAGCGAATTCTTATTTCTAGGGCATATTATACAGTAAAAGACTACGTCATGGGCAGGGACGTTTGGGTTCAATCCTGACTTTGCACCGGGGATCCCTGGGTCTCGATGGGCGTACCTACTGTGGTATATACTTAGATTTATACTTGTATGTGTATGCTTTTGATAAAATGATACCTCACCGAGGATTTTTTCCGAACCGATAGTAGATTCATTCCTTGGCCTTGTAAAAACCTAAATTGAATAAAGATAGTTTGACTTTGACTTAAAAGAAGGATATAGCGTTCAATACAACTGCGTTGCTGCGTCGGTGTGGTAACGCCATCTATTGTCAAGTTATAAACAACGAAGAACGGTACCACGTTCTATTGGATGCGTATGTTAAATGAATGCTTGGTCAGGATAGGCTTCTATCGGAAATTTGAGCTTAAGAGGAGTGTGAACCTACGGCTTTTCATACAAAAGGCGATAACAATTTCCACCCCTTAAATGTCAACCGATGTTGTCCAATTTTTGATAGGTTGTCAATCAGAACAAAATGTAGGTATATGTTTTGGTTTTTACACAGTTATTAATAAATTCTGTTTCAGTATTCTGATACAGAACTAATTATTATTTGACTGGCGATTATTTGACTTTGTTGATATTTAATCAATATTCAAAAAACCTAGATTTTTATGACAGCCTATCAAAAATTGGTCAAAATCCGTTAACATTTAACATTTAACTGAACGTGACATCAACAGGTCGCGATAGACTCCAAAAAGCGCGCGTTCAGTTGGGGCTTCGGGGGCTTCGGGCGGCTCGGGCACGCCGAACAGAAGGACGAGTCCGTCCCGCGTCTGATCAAGTACTTCGATACGGCGGCGCGCGGCGTGCGCTCCGTGCACTGCGGCGCCACTTACAGCCTCGCGGTCAACGAGATTGGTCAGTCACACACACACACACACACACACACACACACACACACACACTTACACACACACACAAAACGGCACCCTTGTATGTCATTTCCTACCGCTAAATAGGATATCATAATTTTGTATACATTTTTTTGTAATGTTTTGGAGGTCGCTACTCCCTGTCGATACTTTACAAAAACAAATAACATGCTTTTATTAGCTTCACTTGTAACTAACTGATTAATGAACAATGTAATAAAATCTCCTCCTAATCGCTCCTCTGCTGCACTGGGAGTGAAGAAATAGCATAGAATGCGTGCAGATGCTTATCATCCTGGCATGTCGTAAAAGTCGACTAAGGGACGGGTGCTCTCCAACATGGTGGACTATCTCTGTATGGGCGATGGGCTGATCACCTGTCACCATACGGTTCATCATACCATCTTAGGACTAATTAATCGAACGTGGCCACAAGTAGTCTTGTGGCTCTGCCCACCCCATTAGGGATTTCGGGCGTGATGTGTATGTATGTATGTATGTAATAAAATCTAAAAAGTGAATTTAACCTACTTCTAATAATTGTCGTAATGATGAAGTGCACGTTATTCGGATGACATTATAATAATTTGGTATCGTCGTGCTGATTTGACCGTGGAGCCAGGAGGTGGATAGTGGATCTCTTCAATGACTACTAGTAAACCCCTCGAGTTTGGGCTCATTTGGTTTGTTTTGACGAGTCCATGGGTCCACTGAAAACCAGCGTTGTATTCCCCCATAGCTGAGTGGATACCATTTTCGCATCTTGTAACTTTTATTTAGATTAGATTACACAAATTGTTTACATTACAAATTTTGCGAAACTAATATTTTCTATTTCTATTTCGATTACATTACCTTGGTGATGAGGGTCTATTGTACTTTTTTTAGTTTTTGCGAGCTATAATTATTTAAATACAGTTTCCTACGACTTGGTGCTAATAATGTCATTTTTTGAACTGCGCTCAGTGAATCAAGTGTCAGGGCACTTCCTTAGGCCCATAACACCATCTCCCTCTCCCCTCCACGATCAACGAGACTTAAAACAAACAGAGGGCTTAACGACCAGTTATCAGCGATTTTAATCCAAGCAAAGTCACTTATTTTTTTTATATGCTTTGGTTTATTTGAATTTCAAATCTAACTAGGTAGCAACCCTTAAAATGTCAAAATTAATACTAAAATTTAATTTTAATTAGATTACATTAGTCGCATATGATGTGTAACATCTGACATCTCACAAGGGCGCTCATTGGTCAAATCAAATGCCGCCTGCTTCCCCGACTTCCTGTTACACACTTCCGTCCCTTTTCACGAAATCACTCCCACAGATTGCACACATCAAAAAAATAGGGAAAAAATACGTATTTGGGTCAAGCAACTTTTTTGTGTTGTTATTTTGTCCCCAGTTGTCCAAGTGACACTTACATACTGTTTCATATAAAAATGTTTAGGTTGTCGAAGGGACAAAATTTGTGTAACCATACCAACGGGTGGCACTAAAAAGTTGATTCGCCCATTTATAATTTTTGGTCATATAATTAAAAAGGGCTCATTAAAGGACCATCCTATGCTACACGCATCGCGGTTGAGTCCCGTTATCATAACAAGTTTCGTTTTTGACAGTGTCTACATAGTCAAAGTAAACGTCTGAAAGGTCTTCAGAAACGGGACAGTTTAGCTTATTTGTCGATTATAGAATAAAATTACAATTATGTCGGATTGTCAGCGCCTGTCGTGTTTTTAAATCGGGCCACTGGTGTTTGTATATAAAACAAAACTTTTTGCAGGTACCCTCTTCATGTTCGGTCAAACAAAACGCAGCGGGGAAGCAAATATGTATCCTAAACCGGTTCATGATCTCACTGGTAAGAAGGAATCAATATATACAAAACAAGACCGTGACTCACTTATAGACACCGCACAGCCTAAACTTGGAGGAGACATTCCTCGAGTATCCTAGAGGTGCACTAAGGAGGGATTTTTTGAAATTCCAACCCTAAACGGGTGATAAAGTTTGTATGGAAAATACCGCGGGCGAAGCTGTGGCGGGTCCACTAGTAAGTTTATATATTTACTTAACCTTTTGGCCGCCAAGCATGTCTGAACGGATCACGAATTTCAAATTTAAGTCAAGGCCGTGAAGGTCTTTTTTACCCTGTATAGACTGTCACGCATAGTCGACAACGGCGGCCAAAAGGTTAAAGTACAAATGGCTGATTTAATGCCCAATGACACTACCAGTCAACAGTCAACCAACAGGCCTAAAAGAAAAAACCTTGCATTGTTGAAATTGATAGAGGTTACGAGAAAAATAAAATACTAGCGTTTAGGGGTCATCCACTTCGTGATTTTTTGACCCCTCCCCCGTCCTTGTCACAGTTGGTCACATTTGTGAGACCCCTCCTCCCCCCTCCCTAGTGTGACGTCACATATTTTGTAATTTTACATCTAGAAATTGTTTAATCAAAACAGCAGGTCCGAAATTTGTTTTATTTCCATTTAAATTAATATAATCAACATCAAATCAAATATTTGAAAAAACGCGACCGGCGGCGCGTGATTCTATCCAGAAGAGCGAGTGTGAATTCGCCAAAAAAACAATTTAAACCTTATGCCGTACCGATGCACATCAATGTTCTATAAAAAAAATAATAGATGTATTAGATTTTGAAATGTGACGTCACGAAACTGAGGACCCGTCCCCCCCTTGTCACACAATGTCACACTTCGTCGACCCCCCTCCCCCCTTAACGTGTGACGTACTTTATGGACCCCCTTAAGTGCAACTTCGTCTGCGTCGAACTGTGTCTTAAACGAGTTATCATGTTACTGGCTTTTTACTTTAGATGTTTATTATGGGGATCTTTGTCTCTTTATTATGCTTATTATAATGAAATTATGGGCTGTCATCGGGGACGCACGAACTTGCCTTTGATTAATTTTCCACCCCGTATTTCACCCTTTTACCGATTGGTTGTGTTAAAAAAAGTAGCCTTACGTATGTCCTTCCCGAGTGCCCAAACTATCTCCATACCAGATTTCATCAAAATCGGTTCAGCGGTTTTGCCGTGAAAACGTAACCGACAGAGTTACTTTCGCATTCATAATATTTAGTACCTATGGATATAATTAAAGTTTAACTGTTTTCCTTTAATCCTGGTTGGTTGATCATGAAGTTTACGGAGCCACCCATCCCGCCCATTCACAGTTCGACGGGGCAGCTGACCTGACGTCCGTCTTAATTTAGGTCCAATTATTTTTCTGTGGACAGTTAAAAGTATTAGCAAGACTGTACACATGTCGGCGGCTATATCGAAACTTGACTGCCCTGTCTAAAATGTTTTGCTGAAAGTACTGACTGAAAAAATTGGTATAAAAAAATGTTGGCTGAACACGAATCGAACAGATACAAGTTTTCTGTGTTTTTTTTAGACCAAATTTTTGCAGTAGTTGAATGAAAAGCAGATTAGGCACCTCGCATCAAGTGATGTATTATTGCACTCGACACATAAATGATTACTTTCATGCTTGGTGCAACAACACAAAATAAAAGATTATGTTTTGTTAAAAAAAAATGAATTTTGACAACCATGCTAAATATTTGCTAACGAAAATGGACCTTAACGCTCGTTGACTTGCAAATGAACTTAAAACTTACCCCGTATATTTAAGGTCGATTATTCAAGTATAATTCGGTTGCAGGGTGGAACATACGCAGTATTGGCACTAGCAACACATCTATAGTCATCGCCGCCGACGACTCGCTCATCGCGTGGGGCGTTTCGCCAACTTACGGGGAACTGGTGAGTAGAAAATACATACATACATACATACCTCACAAAGTTAGAGGACTTCACACACAACTTTGACCATGCCGAATTCCGTAAATATCAAATTCACGGTTCACAAATGAGGTCCAAAATTGTCAGAGGTGCCAAGATTCGAATCCGAGCCCCATGTCAGTTAAGTTTTTTGAAAATCAACATGGATATATTTTATTTGGTTATTTCGATACATCGATTAGTGGGGTCGAGATAGTAGGTACATTATTTACCTGTTTCAGAAGAAGTCGCTCCTTAGCCAGCTTAAGAGCTCAGTTTGAGACATACCAAAATTAAATAACTAACTAAGGGATCATCCATTAATTACGGGAGGGGGGGGGGGGGTAGTCTGTCTGTCTAGTCACGTGATTAATGGACCTAATAGCATTTTTTTTTTAGGTTCTACTTTTATTCTTAGTAGCTAAGGTCTGTTCGTCGCGAGTTGATAAAAAAAGTAAAAAGTCAGGGCTTCTTAACTCATTACAAATAGCGGCCCGCTAATTATGTTTACCGATGATAATGAAGAATAAAGGGAAACATTATATTATTTTCATAGAATATTATTATTGAATAACCTAACTGTATAAAAAGAAAGCAACACGCGAACACGAACGACACGCTCGAAGCGAATGACATATTATAGAAATGCACAGGACACATCATATCCATACTCAACGCGTTTTAAACATGTGTCATAGATATTTTTTTTCTTTTTCGTTTCTTTCCGGTCAGTGCTGATTTATGTGATTTGACGCGCACATATAAGACATTAATTTGCAATATGGCGATTGTGTATATACATACATACATAGCATCACGCCCGAAATCCCTAATGGGGTGGGCAGAGCCACAAGACTACTTGTGGCCACGTTCGATTAATTAGTCCTAAGATGGTATGATGAACCGTATGGTGACAGGTGATCAGCCCATCGCCCATACAGATAGTCCACCATGTTGGAGAGGACCCGTCCCTTAGTCGACTTTTACGACATGCCAGGATGATAAGCATCTGCATGCATTCTATGCTATTTCTTCACTCCCAGTGCAGCAGAGGAGCTGTATATGAACAAGACAAATATTTTTTTTTCTCAACAACTCAACGACAACATCTGCGTCCCTCGTACCACGAAACTCAGTGCGCGCGGCGATGAGCGACGCCCGTCATACAGTTTGCGATAGTTAAGCGACAGTCGTTATTTCGAAACGATATCATAATGTTTATCAACTCTCGCCGAACAGACTTTATTACTTCGTAATTTTAAGACGCAAAACATCCAGCTCATTTGCCTCATACATCGTCGGTAGGTTAATAGTTATTTATGGTACAAGTGCGGAAAGGGTGCGCAACGGTTCGCAGAATTTTTCAAGTCCTATTATTGAAAGTCCGAAAATGTTTGTTATACAATTTTACATCATACTAATCACTATTCATAACAAGTCTCTGTTACTAACGATCGTAACTCCGAATTAACAAAATTCATTATGTAAGTAAACATAATATTTTAAATACTACTATTTCTTTTCATATTCTTTCTCAACATAACTGTTACTTACACTATTATTTATTATCATATTTTATTTTTATCTGAATCTGCTGAACAAATTGACATAATAACTAGAAATGGTAAATGACAGTGAGCGAGAGAGCAAATTGGTCGGAGCAGAAGCGACTCGGATAGGTTAGGTTCAGAAGGCTAGCGCGTAGCGAAGCTCCCGCCTTAGCCTTCGATGTTAGGTCTTTTTTTGTAACAGCGCAGAAAATCTTTCTTGCGTGTAAGATGTTCATAATATAGTCATTGAATATTGGGTTGGTTAATATAAGGCTTCTTTCAAGTATATTAACAATTCCGCTCCCATTGTAGGTACTTAGAATTATAACTTGAATGAAAACGTTATTAAAAACAGCAGTATAGAGTTCAAGTATATTCTTAGTAGTACTAGTGACATTATGTGTCACAATTTTCTGAACACTGTCAGACTGTCACGGTTCATGAGATACAGCCTGGTGACAGACGGACGAACGGACAAACGGACAGCGGAGCCTTAATAATAGGGTCCCGTTTTTACCCTTTGGGTACGGAACCCTAAAAACGTACAACCAAATTGGGAGGTCCTCTTTTTTTTCTGGAGTCGGTTAAAAATATTTTCTATTAACTACCACTATATCTGTGTTCCCAAAATCCTAGCAAGTTCATTTTATCATTAATTCAATAAATACCGTCAACCGCCAACAGATGGCGCTGTACTTACTTTGAATCGCGCTAACGATGTGCTGTTCTAGATTCTATAAATACATGTGTAGTCTCCATGGCGGTGGAAGGTGAGATTTCTTGGTTTACATTTTTAAATTTTTGTTAGTTTCCTCGCAAATGCCAGCGAAGATTCCGCAATCCAATCCTACATATCGACTGTGGGAACCTCAAAATGTTCCTTACGACATTTGAAATAAGGTACATTTTGTCGAAATGTCAAAATGTCCCTTACATTTGAAATTTCCACAGACGATATGTAGGATGTTAACGATTAGACTTTTCTTGACTATTATTTATCGGCTAAAGCCGGATAAGAAAATGACACAAGTTACATTGCTGCGATTTCTTTTAGGTAGCATTCAACTTAAAGTATCGTAAACGCAATGTATATCACCTGCCATGATGACATTACTTACCAGTAGACCTAAGAGGTTTACAGAAGCGATATGGACATGCATTATTTATTGATGTATATAAATGTACCTAGAATATAAAAAAACATGATTCTTTATTAATGAATAGTTACTGTTTTACGTAAGATAACAGTACGATATTTGTCATGCGTGTCATACTGTCAAAAATAGTCGCTCATTATTATTCTTATTTCAATATAAAAGTTGTGTTACTTTAGAGCTATTAGGAGGTTTTGTTGCTCATTACCGTCTGTTGTATTGCGTTTAATAAGATAACAAGTAATATATTTAAAGGTCATAGGTATCTGTAATTTGATATAATCTATGTGAAAGACGAGGGATACCGACAATACCCGAGGATGGCCGAATGGTGAAATTATTTTAATAGTACTGTATCGGCCGGCCGATAGTTTAGTCGCGTTCGTTAATCAATGTGAAGATACATCTTCATACTGATTAACGTACCCGACTTAATTATCGGCCGATAAGGTGCGTCCACATCTCACGAACGCGCAGCAAATGCGCCGCTCGCGCGCCGATCGCGAACCGCCTGCGCGCAGCACGCGCGCTACACACGTGTATTTTTGTACCTGTTTGCTTGGAAGTCACGGAGTATTTGCCGTCCGTGTTGTGACCCGGTGGTATGAGATTAAGGCGCTGGCAACACCTAAATCGGCTTTAATTAAACACTGTTTTAACAAAAACTATTTAAGCTAATCTAAGAAAATAGCTTTCCGAGCACATTATAGTACATTGTGCATCTGCCGTAAGAAGGGGATAACTAACGAGAGTATGTTAGAAACCCGATGCCGCAGGCGACGGCTTTTAATTAATCGAGTTTGTTATCCCCTTACTGCCCGTGATACACACAATGTTCTTCATCACATTTGTGAGGAAATTAAATAATAATTGGACAAAAAATAATATATATTTATTTTATTCCCATTGTACACCGTGAATTACCATCAGGTGGGTAGAATAAACTGTATGTTGCGATCAGCGCCGGCGCTGCGCCCCGGCCACCTGGCACCGCGCGCCCCCGCCGACCTGGCGCATACATAACTGCCCGCGGAAGCTCTAAAGCATACAAAATCCATAACTGCCCTTGGGAGTTATGGATTTCGTATGGTTTCTAACTCCCGCTGACGGCGGCGCGTATAGAGGAGTTAAATCGGCTATAGTTGCTCTATACGCCTGCGTATAATAACACCCTTTCCGAGCAAGTGTGATGAAAAATATTTAAACGTTGCCATTTTCAGGGAACCGGTGAGATCAACAAATCAACCGCTCGTCCGAAGGAGGTCACCCGTATGGACGGTACTAACGTCACCCAGGTCACTATGGGTTACTCGCACACTCTCCTTCTCTGCGATGACACCACAGAAGCTGTTAAGCAAAAGTTGGCCACCATGCCGACCTTCGACCCCTAAGGCGGCAATGTAACGTACCTTTTTAAATCTCCGTGTAAAAATATTGCATGTTTAATGGTAACTTAAGAAATCATGACACGTTATTTGACGGAAACTTTGAAATTATACAGAATGACTTTGAAAACGGGAAATAGAACTCAATAAATCCTGTAGCTAGCTAGTATCTTAATAAAAATAGCTCTAGTATCACCCTACAACCAGTTTGACCATGGCTTAAGGCGCTGACAACACCTAAATCGGATTTACTTAAACAATTTTTTAACAAAACCTATTGGATTTGACACAGCGCAATAAATATATGTTCATATTCTTTATATTATTGAAAACTT
This sequence comes from Tortricodes alternella, assembly GCA_947859335.1. NCBI lineage: Eukaryota > Metazoa > Arthropoda > Insecta > Lepidoptera > Tortricidae > Tortricodes > Tortricodes alternella. Next base: position 2,628,915 of record OX401970.1, read on the forward strand.
GAACTAATTCCGAAACACAATTTGATGAAATCGATACGATAGAAAAATATCGTGAAGTTACTTAAAATCCGCTTTAAACAGCTGCTCAATTACGTAACACCAATTGGTATCGCTTTCGCGAAAAGTAAACCAATTGTACCCTTATTTACACAGAGTTAAGACTAAATTGGTTTGCATTTCGAGCCAAACCGATACCAATTGTGCTGCGTAATTGAGCTGCCGTTCTATGTATTAATTTTTTTTAACTTATTGGTCTTTTAGTAATAAAATTATTACCTACATCAGCATAATCAAAAATTGACTAAATTATATTTTACGTAAAGTGTGTTTACTTATATAATTCATCCGTTTTTCATTTTCCCCGTACGAATAACCGCACAGTGCTTCTCGTTCACTCCGGTGCAAACAGACAGAGACCGATCGTTCAAGGTTGCGCTTATGGGGCACCGGATATCCGGATATCAATTATCCGGCTAAACCACACTAGCTAGTTTAACCAATGTGATTGGTCAAAGTTAATAATTCTATATCATTGAGCAAGGGTGTCCATTTTTAAGGAAATAAATTAGGATAAAAGTGTTGTATCTAAAAAAATGGTTTTACCGTATTCAAAGTCACCAGAACAGCGGATCTGTCAACTCTCAGGCACGTTATGTTGTGTCATATTCACTAAGACTACACATGCAATATCTTTCTCTTCTGAGCCAGTGCAGTGGGGAGTTATTATCTAAAGTGAGCTACTCACACGCCTGCGGAAAGGTGCGATTTAGCGTGAAGAGGTGATGACCTTAAATAGCTTCCTTTACTATAGTGCGAGTAAAGCTATAATAGTCACCAGATAAATCTGCATTAAAGGTCATTGACTCCCTGGTACCAAGGTAATGACTCAGTGACTGACTCAATAGTGGAGCGATAACGTCGCTAAGATTTTTGACTTCTTGGTAAAGGTCTATTCACAACTTTGTTATTGTAAATTCCTTGAATCCTAGTATTATGAAATTGCGTTTTGCCATTAGCGATTTTGAATGGACGGTGACATGATCGTAGTTTCTAGATTTCTTGGTAAGGGGGGGGGTCAATGGCCGTTTATGCAGATTTATCTGGTGGCTACTGTAGCTACTCACACCTGCGGTAGGGGCGATGTACTCAATATTTAACTGTTTGTCAATTCCACGGATGCCTCTGACAATAATTCTTGCATTCGGAAACTTGAGTGTAAAATGGGATTCAAATAATCAAGTACGTGCCAGCACATCTGGATATTAGGGGCCGTCCATTAATCACGTGATCTTTTTTTAAGCATTTTTGAACCCCCCCTCCCCCTTGGTGATACATGGTGAGGTTTAAGACTACCCCCTCACCCCCCACCTAACATCACGTGTATTTTTACTGCCTAGCAACGACGAGTCAACGTCACACTACACGCCGATTTTCGATTTAAAAATCACGCGGTTGAAAAAAATAAAATACACGTGATATCTTACTACACCCTCCTCCTTGTGATATTTCGTGATTTTTGTCAAACCCCTCCCCCCCCCTTTCAAGCCTCACGTGATTAATGGACGGCCCCTAATTTGATAAACATATTGTAGACGCAGTGATTTTTCAACCTGTGGGTCGTGACCCTCGGGGGGGGGTCGCATATCCTTGCTGGGGGGGTCGCGGTGGCAAGTCAAGTTTTTAAATACCTCGTTGAAACTACTGACATAGTAATAACTAGCTGTCCCCCGCGGTATCACCCGTAGATCGAATTTTGTTCACAATTTCATGAGTTTAATTTTTATCGATGTATGGGGATAACAGTTTTCCAACGGCAAAGTTAAGTTTGTCGCGAGGTCTACAGCTCATGGGGGGGTCGATAGATTTTTTTAACTTGTACAGGGGTGCCGGGGGGGCGTATTCTAGTAGATAGAAAAACACTGGTATACGGAATGTAAGGTATTATAGCATAGTTGTACGGACGCCGGCGCAGGAATTATCGCCAGGGAAATTCTTAAATGCAGCTCTCAACACAGACATATGCTAAAGACTCTTTAGCCTAACTTTTACTAGCAAATAAAGCTGACGAACTTGCGGGGCGGTTTTTCGAGCGCTGTGATTGGTCGTTCAAGGTCATGCGCTCGCGCCTGCCTGTGTAAACATGCTAGATTTTCGGCAAGTGTTATTCGGGTTATGAGGCGAAGCGTGAGGGTAAGCCGGTGTATCATTTCTCGTTCTAAACATTATATTACTCGCACTAAACTGCTGCGTGATGCGCCCTGGACGCGGGCCCTGCGCACGCTCAACCAGGTAGCGAATGAGATCGATGTCTTCTGTTGTTCTTCTAACGAATTCACAAAAGTTACTTTGTTTGTGTTGTGTAATTAGGTACTTACCAACTTAAATTAATAATGTGCTACACTATCGAATTGGGTAAACTGTAAGGATAGATGTAATGTGGAAATAAATAAATAAATAAATAAAATAAATAAATAAATAAAAATTATTACTCATTACATTTTGTATTTACAAAAAAAATATGTAATATGCATTTTTTATATTAATATAAGAAGTAATTAATAATAATAATGTTTGAGTTAAGACATTATGTACCGGCTTACCCTCACGCTTCGCCTCGGTTATTCACAGCTGTTTTTACGGTGATGGAATAGGCGTAAACTTTAGGGAACAGCCCGAATTGCAGTAGTGTTTTGCCTAGAAACGGGCCATTTAAATCTATATAGTTTTGGTTGAACGAGGTTGTGTTGACATTTATCTACCAAGGGCCTTGTAACAAATTGTGTTTGTAAAGTTTAATTGCGCTGAGACGTTTCTTTACGATATCATTAGCTATAATTTTGTATGAAATACGCTATACTTATTGAATGGGTTCATTTAAAACCCGAATGAAATCTGAAACATATTGTAAGTAACTTCGATGAATATCTCCTGTTATATCTATTTTTGATAATTTTCCCTGAAGGAGCGTTTTTACTGAAAACAGAATGGGTTGACGCGGGGATGGGGGTTGCGTCTCTCTCACACTAGTGCCGAAGAAAGATAGTCACACACAAGACGGAGTTAAGTTATCGTTTCAACCTGGCGAGGGCCGCTGGTGCATTTATAACTAGCCACAGATAATTTATAATGCTGGTGGAATATTTTCAGCCAATCACGGCTTATAAATCGGGATATGAATCTTATGGGCTGTGTATGTGTGTATGTAAAGAAGATAGGGTTTTTCATGCAACCGCAAAATACTGAATCGATTTCTACAAGTGAGTTTTTATTCAGTGCACACGTCACAAAGAAAGAATATGGCGGATTCTAGTTTTGGGTTGTGCCAGATAATTTTCTAGTACTATATGTTCTAAATGGCCGAATTCAACAAATAATATAAATGAGCATAATAATAATCATTTATCGGAGATTAAGTCTTCGTCAACCAGCTGTCAATGTATCCATAAGTCCCTGTAATCCAGGGGTGCCCAACATTTTTTTTTCTTAGGCCAAATGTGTGACTGCTGCATTAGGCAGGCCGCATAAACCTATATTACAATAAAAGTCGTTATTGAAATGTAATTATTTATTTATCTAAAATTTACTGTGGCTAGGCTCAATGAAATAATGACGAAGAAAAGGTTAGCGGGCCGCAGGTTGAGAACCCCTTTTTAATCAGAAATCAATTCAGCATAGACAACTAGTTGGTTAACTATTATGGAATATATTTTCATATAATCAAACACTTTCAGATTTTAGTAAAAACGCTGTTTCAGAATCATCTCAATTTTTTTTGATGGGTTTTTTAGCATGTCTCTCGTAAGCTCGAATTTATTTCTTAGATATGTACAAAATATGACAGAGACATGACAGTTTTGCACCAGGGTACAATGATTGACGCGACGATTTAAAAAATCGTGATCTAGACACCATGCTTGTAGCAGCCGCGCATATTGGGGAGGCCGGGGGAAATGGATGAACTCACGATCGAAGCACTTTATTGTGGCCATTTTTGACCCACCCCCTCCACCTCAATCCTGTATCCGCGCCTGTGGCTGCAGTATCTCAAGTTTCGAAAGACATATATATTTAAATACCGCTGGTGCAACCTCTCTTTAAATATCATGACCAACCGGTTTATTTAACGGAGATCGCTTTGATTGAGTGATGTAAGTAGACGACACTGCCTAGTGTGCCGGAGGTCATGAATTTGAATTCAATAGGGAATATGCATGTTATATTTTTCATCCTTTATTGGAAAGTACTGAGTAATAGAAACCAAACTGTGTACGCAAAACATTTTGTGTTGTTTATTGTTTGAGATACGACGGTTTGAAGTCATAGTTCATACCACTCGCAAAAACGCTCCATACAAACCTGAACTAAAAATAAATAAATAATTAAATCAGGGGACAATCTTTACACAAATCGATCTGGTCCCAAACTAAGCTCTAACGGCTTGTGTTATGGGACTAGACGACGATATACATACTTATATAGAGAAATAAATACTTAAATACATAGGAAACATCAAAGACTCAGGAACAAACATTCGTGCTCATCACACAAATATTTGCCCTTACCGGGGACTACTATGACGTCACAGTGCAGTTAGAGTGTATACCAGACCAATGTAAAATGAGCGCTGACGGTCATACATACGTCAGGGCTCTTTTTACATTGGGCGAGGTATACAATATGAAATTTGCGATTATTTCTGAAATAACTGTTTTTAGGCCAATAAAGTACAATACAAATTAAAAATTAAATAAATTTGAAACTAAAAAACCATATGTATTTTTCACTTATTTTGACTATTTTTGACCCTTAATAATAAAAAAGGAACATCATCTTTTACATGCATTTGTTTACATTTTCTTTCAAAATATATAATTTAAACTTCATTTTAATTTTCATGCATATTCCCTACATTAAGCATTGTGTTAGGAACAGGAACGCTTCCACTCGCACATCCAAAGCGATCTCCGTATGAACCTGAGTGTATTTTAGACCTCATGCAGTTGTGTATTGTTCTTTGTATGTATAACTTAAGTAGATGTAAGTATGTAATAAGACTGGTTGTACGGTTAGCAACAGCGTTGGTGAACGAAATGGCGCCGGGCCTCTTTTTATTCAGGACCCAGAGCCTATGAAGCCAGTTACTATTTGTGGGCGTTCAAATCAAAAATGGGCAGATGCTAAAGCGATTATGTTTAAAAAAAAACATATATACGCGTCGAATTGAGAGCCTACTCCTTCGGAATTAATGAAGTCGGTTAAAAAGTGGCATCTCGTTCGAAATTTAAATAAAAAAGCCCGAAGTCAGCCGCGATTCCCCCACAATAGAAAAGTTTCCTGAAAAATTCTAATTAATCCGTCATTTACATTATAAAATAATATTGAACACATCTCACACCAATAGGTGACGTCATAAGTCTCCATTCCCGAACTCTGATGCGCGTTATCTTTGTCAATTTTGCTTGATTTGATAAAGCAAAAAATACGTGTTCAATATTTTTTAATAATCTAACTGACGGACTAATTCGTTTTTTTTTACCTAGGAAACTTCCCTATTCTCCGAGAATTCTACCGCTTTTATGAGCGTCAAGTTAGCATACCCTTAGAAGATATCTAGAATCAGATGATTCCAAAAATTAGTACCTTTGATCTTTGAAACTGAGATCCAGTCTGGGATCAATATTAACGTCAAAAGGATAGCCGAGTGTTATGAATCTTAAAATTATCTTGAAATGTCTTTAAGCGTTGTGATTGGTCAGCTTGGCTCATCACTGCTACGATTCAGTGTGTACACACCCTAAATTGGAGTCCACATTATTAACCGCCCCTTTTGAATTGAACGCTCATTTAAACCAATGCTTTTTATACTCAAGAACAACGATCAAGTATTAAATATGGTTCATGATCACATACCCACCTCCAATCGAGTTTCTAGTATACGATTTTAGTGTTAGAGTGTTTTACAGCGAACATAGTGTGCTCGCTAAATGTTAGATGTCACTGTTGATGACGGAATTGCACCTCGAGGGTACATTCTCTAATTGGCCGGGCTTCGACCATACTGGCGCAAACCGGTTCAGAGAAAAGTCAGAAGTTAAACTTTCAAAATTGGTTATTATTCTACACGGCTTAGAGCCGGTTTTCGTTTGGATGCGTAAGCGTATAATGTACTGCTGACATTTGGATACATCTTTGCGTAATACATATTTGTAATAATGTAAATGTAATGTTACTTACACGGAAACCGGTAAAACACTACAGGAAGCGAACGATTTTGATACTTACCCGACTGACTTTTGTTGACAAGAATCCAAAAAGTCTCACGAGAGGTTTTTTCTTTGCTAATGTATAAAAAAACGCTATAAGCTAATAGAGTAGCAATTTCTTGAGTATGTTATTAGACAGTCGTAAAAAAAAAAAAAAAACTAACCATATTCTGAAATAATAATTTGAATACAATCAATTTAGAGTATAATAATGTCCTTTAAAAAGAGAACTGCTATTTTTTATTATATTAAGCTTTTTTTAAACCGGTGGCTCGTTATAAGGAGCTACAAGTAAGAATTTTACAGGCAACACTGCAAGGCAGATGTATGGATTTGTTCCTGATTGATCATAATCCTAATTCGACACTTTCCTAACTGGTCATATTCTTAACTCGTCATATTCCTGATTCGTCATATTCCTTACTCGTCATACCATGTACATTTTCCTGCACAAAGTTAGGTTATGTGTCAAGTCATACGAATTTGTTTACATTATTTGCAATTTCACTTCGACTCTGCCCTTAAGTAAATTATTGTCTAATAAACTTAGTACAATCTGTCCTAATATTTATCCTGTAAGCACGTGGTCGCGATTTCATTTGACTGTACAATGACGAGTTAGGAATATTGCTAATCAGGAATATGACGAGTTAGGAAAGTGTCGAATTAGGAATAAGACCAATTAAGAATATGACGAGTGCTGCCAGTTATTGCTTGTAAAATGTAAGTTGTACCCTACAACTACCGATCTAAAACTTTTTTTATACAAATGATTCTATTTCTCTTCAGTGACATGGATCAATTTAAAGACATTTCTCATAGTATGAGTCCTCGATTTTTAAAGTTATAAGGTTGGTGATGCTCGTACTTAATCGATAATTCTGATGTAATTGTATCTGTAAGTGATAAATTTAGTTTTGTAATTATAAGTAGGTGGTAATTGTGCGCAAAAACATTCCTTTAAGTGAAAATGGATTTCGAATTAACCAAATTAGGTGATAAATATATATTTTTTACAGTTAAGTGTCCGGCGGATTTATTCGAGTTCCGCATTGACGGTGAGCGCCGAGACCGATAAGTTTCTGTAACTTTATAGATTCTGTTTTTCTTTTATAAGTCTTGCGATGCGAATAATTGTAAAAATGGAACTTTACGTTTTCATTAAAATTTCGCGTACAACTCGAATAACTCCGGCCAAAGATAAAATCGATTTTAGATTTACTCGTAACTTATTTTTCAGTTTAACTTGTGGACAATGTAAACAACGAACTTGCCGCGCGATAGCTTTACTACAAGCGAATCAAGCGTCTATGTCCAGCAGTGGACATATGTTGACATCCTTCACAAGCTATACTGACGAATATTTTAAAACAAGATGCCTTAAACTGAGTGAAATAGCCGCATCTTAGTTCGCAGACAACCGTCCTTGCCCGTGTTTTTGAAGCGCTAGAATACAATGATTAATTTAACTATCTTAGTGATTAACACTGATATAAGTAATTAAAGATAATGGGGGGCGTGTGTCCGTCGTTTCACAAAAAAAAAATTATACGTGAACAGCTGTGGCCAATGCTTTTTTTGTGGCAAGTCTTCCCTGGCGTGGCCACCACAACTCACCAGTTTCATCATAGTCAAATAGATGGTATAGGAATGCATATGAGACGAACCAACAAATATAACATTCCTTTTTATATAGTAGAAGATAGTCTGGAGTTTGTTTACGATGTTTATAACTACCGACATGCTCTAATAGGCGTGTTTCCTGAAAAGTTCGAAATAGTCCGTCATTTACATTATAAAAAAAATATTGAACACATTTTTTCTTTTGTCAATTAAACAAATAATTACGAATACATAGTGCATTTAAATTCCGCGTGACGTCACGACTTCGTACACTTTTTACCATTAATTGACGTCATGAGCCTCCACTCCCGAGCTTTGATGCATGTTATCTTTGTCAATTATGACTGATTTGATAAAGCAAAAAATACGTGTTCAATATTTTTAGATAATCTAACTGACGGACTAATTAGAATTATTTTTTTTTTACCCAGGAAACATCCCTATTACATATATTTTTTAATAAGACTGCACCATTGCTGTCTTTTCCAAGTATGACTGCAAATTCGTATATAGGCTGAAGTTCCCAATAACCGTCCACCCCCAGTTACTGCGCACTTTGTAATAATACGTATATATAAAGGAATCTGATAGATCCTGAACAATTTGAGAATCTTTCAAGTATTTTTACTAACGGAGTCTGCTTACGTTTTAATGGCCAGTATCTTAAAGACATCTTCTAAAGTGCCCAGTTATTTAAATGTTACATATACTCGGTTCCAAATAGGATGGTATCGCTGAGGGGTGACACTCGATGTACACTTGACCTAATTTAGTGACGTAGCCGTGCAGAATCAAGTCGATTTTTCACAATTATGGACAGTTTCCATAGAAAATAAAACATTATTGTACGATTTTATTTAGCGTTAGAGATTTAACAAGATAGCTTCCATTTGTTCGGTGGATTCCAGACTTTCAACGTTCTGATTCACACTGCGCACATTTGGGGTGAAAAAAGTATAATTTTAATAGCAATAAATGCTATATTTTAACTTAACGTTTATTATTGTATTCAGTTTAATAGCTTGATTCATTGAAACTATCATGCGTGAAATGGAAAAATAGCACCTGTCAGCGATACCATCCTATTTGAAACCGAGTAGTTTCGAATGCATTTTATTATGGCTAGGTACTTTTCTATACTCTTATTCAATCCCTGTCTTCAAAACGCAGTTTTTCTTAAAATCGTTTCTGTGAATCAACAGGACACACGTCCATCATTTTAAATGGTTAGTAGAACACGCTTTCTGGCAGCGCCAGCAACCGTCGCTCCAGCTATGGATGGATTAAAAAGAGACGGATGCACATTGTTCGGTTAAATACGAACTCTTCCAGGTTACGGCCAGTAAAGTTGTGCTGACATATGCTTGCAGTTTTTATTCGTCATTCAATTGGGTCAATTCAAAAGGGTTCGACAAATAAACAAATCGTAAACTTGAAACAGGAAACGTCAAACTCGATTTTGACAGCTACAGATGCAAAACGAAGTTTGACGTTTATTATTTTAAATTTTGGTGCATATTTTCGAATCTGACCCAGCGCATCCCTTTCACACTAATTACTATTATTAGGGAGGAAAGGACAAACGAGAAACTGCTGTTGTCGCGCAGATTAATAAGGATTGTAATTAAGTATCTCTTTTTGTCTATGGATGTCCTAAGGACGTCTACATACAAACCCCGGTTGTATCTGATGTACGGGTACAAACTCTTGATCATGTTTCCACTCTGTACCTACATTTTTTAGGAAATAAATGTTTTCTTTGAATCGAGACTATATGTTTTATTTTTGCCAGTCATGTAGTCCTGAGTGCCTAGCACACTAATTTTTATCGCGCACATATAGCATCTGTCACTTTTTAACTAATATATGCGAGTGCGATGGGGATGAATGCTTTAGGTGCGCGATAAAAATTAGTGTGCCAAGCCCTCTGTTTACAGTAGATAAAGTCCAGAGGGCAGTGGCGGACTAACAGGAGGGGCGGAAGGGGCGACCTGCTCCGGGCCTCCAGTCTTGGGGGGTCTGAACCCGAACAAATTATAATTAGTCTTATCCCAATACCTAGCCAGTGAAGCTTTTGCTTGCTGTTCTTATTATAACAGGAGGGTGGCTTACTCTATCTTGCAAAATGTTAATAGGAATATCCTGGGTATAAAAATAATAATTCTAATAAGTCCGTGAGTTATATTATCGACAAATGTTGAATACGTATTTTTTCTTTTATCAAATCAATCAAAATTGACAAAGATAACGCGCACCAAAGTTCGGGAGTGGGGGTCATGACGTAACTGCATGGTAAATAATTTAGCAAAAAAATCACGTACGTTTTATGGGAGCCCCCCTTAAATATTTGTTTTATTTTAATTTAATTACTTATTCTTAAAGACAAAGATAAAGTGAATAATATATATAACTAAATATTCTGTGAATATTTCAAGCATCTATCTGTTGCTGTTATGAATATCGAGCAAAAAATCACGATCGTTGTATGGGAGCCCTCTTTAGTATTTTTTTTATAGTATTTTTTTGGATTTTTTGTTATAACGGCAACAGAAATACATCATCTGTGAAAATTTCAACTGTCTAACTATCACGGTTCATGAGATACAGCTTGGAGCCCAATTCTCGGTGGAGTCGAGATAATCTCACAATCGAGATTAAACGTCAGTGCATACAGTCGTTTGACACAACTGTATGAATCTGACGTTTAATCTCGCAATCGACATTATCTCGAATGCAGCGAGAATTGGGGGCCTGGTGACAGACGGACAGCGGAGTCTTAGTAATAGAGAATTAGGAACCCTAAAAATGTACCAAGCGGCGACGTCAGGCGGAACTTAAACGCATAGTAGTAGTTCGTAATTTTTTGTTTAATTATTGACAAAAGAAAAAATACGCTTCTTAATATTTTAAAATACCTAATGTATTTATATTATGGACGGACTAAATAGAAAGTTTCAAGAAAATAGCTTATTCCACAACAATCGAGGTAGTACCGTCAAGTTAAAATGCCATATGGGATCCTGCCGTATCATCAAAAAACTTTTGACAAATTATCACTTCCCTAACAAAGTCTAGGAACCACTTTTTTGCCAATGCAATCTTTGGAATAATTTTAGTACCTACGCATATTTTCATTTGGTAAAATGTTCACTCAGCAGAACGTTATTACGCAAAATTACATTAGGGCATTTGATCTTTTATCAAATGCTTTATGAAAGCAGAAAATCATTAGACAATTAGTCAAATGAATTGTTATGATAAAAAGACATACAGACAAAAATACCTTCCTTATGGTTAGTGTAGAACGTTGATCCTAATGGATATTAACTTAAACAAAATAATAACATGTTGCGGCGAGCGAGCGGAGCGAGCGAGCAATACAGGTCGGACTAGAACCGACTCGAATAAATTCAGGTTAGAAGGCTACCTAGGGCGGGAGATTTTTTTTCGTCCCTTAATAAACATGTATGCCTTATTTAGTTGTTTTTTTTTCTAATCGGTGTATTAAAATTCGGAATTATGAAAATCAGTTGCCTTATTTTATTTTGCGTGAAATATGTTATGCCAACTGAAACATTTGACTACCTGAATTTTGGTAAAACTACAAACAGTTGGTCAGCGAGTCATTGTTTAAACGTTCACTTGCCAAACATTGGGTTTGCGTTACAATTATCTGCGAAGAGTTCAATTGCCATAATTTGGCAAATTATATTATACGAAACATAGTTTAGGAAGTGATAATTTGTCAAAAGTTTATTGGTGAAACAAGGGTAACCCATGCCAAATATATAAATAACCGTTTAGTCAAAGTTCCTCAACGTCCTATTTTTTTTATTGATCTGATAGATGGTGCCAGTCTTTTCAAAAAGTACAGAAGACAGAGGGCCTATCACACTAACTTTTATCTCACACATAGAGCACCTATCAATTTTTAACTAATATGCGGGTGCAAAAAGTGACGAATGCTTTATGTGCGCGATTGAAATCCTAATTTTAATTAAGCGATACGTTTAAATTCTGGGTGGGACAGGCCTGCCTAAGGGCTTAGCACACTAATTTTTATCGCGCAGATAAAGCATTCGTCTCTTTCGCACCCGCATATAGTTAAAAAGTGACAGATGCTTTATGTGCCCGATAAAAACTAGTGTGCTAGTGCCTAGACACTCTGCCCCTGCCCCTTGCTTACGCCCTTGGGGCATATTCCCACATACATCAATGTAAACTCGAAATAGCAAAAAAGGGAACTAATACAGAGCAGCCAACATTACAAAGTACGTTTCATTTGTACAGCGCCACAGATAACTTATCAACTCACATGACGTGAAAGCAGGATTATTGACCGAGACCAGTAAAATAAAATGTACGGTATCTGTGGTAGATAACGACGAAACCAAAGTCACGGAAGGGGAGTGTTTTTAATTTCTAGTGAATTCAGGTGAGTGTAATTTTTTAATCAGTGATTAACATTACGAAGTGCATTAAGATCATAATGAAGACGTTGTTAATTATTATATTGGTTTAATTTAATTGTGTTGTGTCACCGCTGGATTGAAATCTCGTTCCAATTTTATAGGTAAAATCTTTTAATTGTGTTATTATGAGTTATTTTCTTTGTTTATTTACCGCTTATAAGGATGTGCGCTTACAGCGATTTTTTTAAAGCCTTTTCAGAAGGAAACTAGTTATTTATTATGTCGGATAGTGTTCACCGTACGTTTTTAAGTAGGTGTATTTTTCTAAATTTACTCTTGGTGCGTTCACCTCTTGGTGTAACACTTCTGCTCGGATTTTGGTGTGCTGAATACGAATTTAGCTTAAGCAGGTGCACTTTAATTCAAATGCACGTTGTATTTAGCATAATTCGGAGTGCAAATAGGAGTAGTCAATTTGACCTACTAGCTGTTTATGGCACTTGACTGATTTGTTTCTACTCTTGACTTTGAAATCGTATTGCTCCCAATCTAGTTTTACGATAGTTCTATTTTTATTTATAACCCATGAAATTCTAGTTTGTTATTTGAATAGTTCCTCAAATTAAGTTAATTATGCTTTGCAAGTTGGTAACTTGTATTGTTTCTTACCATAAAGAGTAATCAAAGTTAAATACAACCATAAGATGTGTTATGCACATAGTGCGTTTAATTTTTTTTTTCTTTTTAATGACTGCAATTTATAAATAATTCTTACTGGCCAGTTATAAAATAACAGAAACAAATCTGTTGTAGCATGAAGTGAAAAAGAAATTTGTGCATAATAATACAGGAATTTTGGGTGATTACTCAAGACACTTAAAAGTTACTTTCACTTTAACAAGATTTTGTAGACATAATAATGCATTGCTTCATTATGAAGCATTTCATGAAGTTAACTATCTTTGCTTGTGTACTAAATATGAAACTAACTTTATTCAGTGATTATTAAATCTATAATATATTCTGTGATATCATAACACCATTAAGCGTTGGATGATGTCTGTGGACAAAGGCCTCCTTCAGTTGTTGCCATCGGCATCTATCAGCTTGTAAGCACCATGCAGTTAATCCAGAATGTCAACTGTTGGTAAGAAAACCAGTCAAGTGCGAGTCGGACTCGCGCACGGAGGGTTCCGTACTATGCCAATTTGGCATGGTCTCAACCAATCAATAATAGATGTTTTGTTAATGTTATAAGAACTGACAGTTGCAAATAATTTCGAAAATTGTTAAGCTGCAGCGGTATTTTTCTAGTTTTATTTCAATATATATTTCACATTTCTGTAACAACATTGGATTGATATTATTGGTTATTTGAAATATAAACTGAAATCTGGTCAAATTTTATAGCTGAAACTAATGCAGTTTTGGAAATAAAGTTGGAACAAAATGGGTCTAAAATCAGCCAGGGTATCAATGTAGCTTCTCAGGCTTGAAACTTTTTGATGTTTTTATAACTTATTTGCTAGTATTCATGCCATAACAACACATATTCTGTGAAAATTCTAAACTTGTAAATCTTACCATGGCTGAGCTAGAGGCCTCTGACAGACGGATGGATGGATGGACGTTGTAGGCCTGGTAATAGGGTCCCATTGATTGCTTCAGGTATGGAACCTTAAAAAGATCCAAACTACTTGAAGCTTGTCAGAGAGCTCAGTATTCAAAAAAACGTAGTTGTCTAAAACATATTGCAAATGTTTACCCCATGCCCTAATATCTTTTGGAATCCTTGACTATTTCTAACATGGATGAAAATTAAACCTTTGTTATTAAAATTAATATCAAAAGGGAAATGATTTCTCAACTCTCAATCCATTATCAGTTTCAAAGGACTTTTCCATGTTAAATGTATCCCAAACTTTCTTCCAAATAACATAATGATGGATTGAGGGCTGTAACTGTGAAAAATAACCCATAATACCAATGAAAGAATCCGAAGAAAACAGTTAAACTACAATTAACTGATATTTAATCGAAATAACCCTACACCCAAAACATGGCTTGTATCTGCAATGTATAAACATAACTAATTCACTATACATATGTAAACACTGAACCATCATCACTCAGGTAGCTGGCAAGCAGCCAGTTGGTTACTATTTCTAAAAAGCACTATGCCTTCAATTCAATTGTTTAATTGTCAACCTTCAGCCATTGAGAATAAGGTGTGTCATGTATCTAAAAATTATGCATTTGGTGGCTTGAAGTCAATTTGATTACTCACACCCTTCCAAAAATCAGTGAGTGTATTACTCATTCGAATTCGAAATATTTTCCATAAACAGAGTGTCTGTCTGTTTGTTACCAATCATGCCCGTAACGGCTGAATCGATTTTAATGAAATGGTATCAAAGACCAAATATCCTAAAGACACTAGCACTTTTACTAGCAAATAAAGTTGCCGCACTGCGCCGCGGGCTGCGCTGGCTGCGCACCCGTGCCTGCCTATTGCCCCGCCAATCGCAAAAGCAAAGCGGGGGTCGCCCGGCTGTGCGGAGTCGGGTATGTGCTTGCTATATAGTTATCCTAGCTTGCCTTGGAACAGAGAAGCCCCGACAACACCCGAGAAACTTAAATGTGAATAGTTTCTCGCCTTCGTTCTCTTCTGTTCTCCGTTCATTGTCCGTATTTTTTCCAGCTTCAAAAGGTTTCTCGGGCGGGAAAAGAGAGCACTGTGACTATAGATTTGTTCCCTGTTCTCGCTGGGACTTCTCGTCGGTACTTAATATATGAGTTAAATCTCATTAGATAAGTGAAAATCCCGGTAATGTGTTGGTTCTTTAATTAGCTTCATGACACAAATAGATAAGATCCATTTTAAGGCCAGATGTCCAAATCGCCATTAGCTTAATTCAATTATGACTCATACGTGAGTAATTACACGCGCTGTTAATTGTATGCATCTTGCGAGACATTGTTAATGTCTGACTCGTCTTGTCTTGACCGACTGGACGCAGTCACAGACCAACATCCAATAGATTCCGCATAACCGAGCGACCACTGCTGCCAGCATTACGGGCGAAATATTAGCAAGCGTCGGGGCTAAAGGCAGGCGAGGGGCACTTTGTATTATGCTTGTTTGCAGTGCTTAAACATTTTACTCTGATTATATACCTACTTACGTTCCTTCATTCGACAAGACAAGACTGCAGCAATTTTCTCTAGTTAAATGAAAAAAAAAAACTCATTTTCGCTAGGACTATTTTTGTTTTCCCTCTTAGCGATAGAACTTTGCAGTTTTATATGTTTTAGCTGTCTAGCAATGAAGAACTACAGCGGCGCTAACATGCAAGACACAAGGATACGTTAAACCGTCTTATATCTAAGTGCGTCTCTCTCACACTAGTGCCGTCGAAAGAGATAGTCATAAAGATAAACGGGTTTAACTTATATTTGTGTCCTGCATGTTAATCAATGGCTCCTCTGCTGCACTGGGAGTGAAGAAATAGCATAGAATGCGTGCAGATGCTTTTCATCCTGGCATGTCGTAAAAGTCGACTAAAGGACGGGTCCTCTCCAACATGGTGGACTATCTGTATGGGCGATGGGCTGATCACCTGCGGCCCTAACATGCATGCCACAAAGATAAATCAGAACCGTTTATCTCTAAGTGCGTCTCTCTCACACAAGTGCCGACGAAGGAGATAGTAATAGAGATAAACGGTTCTAATTTATCTTTGTGGCATGCATGTTAGGGCCGCTGTCACCATACGGTTAATCATACCATCTTAGGACTAATTAATCGAACGTGGCCACAAGTAATCTTGTGGCTCTGCCCATCCCATTAGGGATTTCGGGCGTGATGCTATGTATATAAATGGATCTCTGTTTCACTTGGTCACGCTACAACATAATTAGAACGACTTCATTCAGCTTTTTTTGTTCTCTAATACTTTGTAGATTCTTAGAAAAGAAAAATAAGAAAATTGCGCAGAAAATTGGATAATTACAGAAAATATACGACCATTTTAACTTCGCGCGTTTGACAGTTCGCGCGTTTGACGACTGTGAATTTAGCAGACAGCTGCGCCTCTATTCGGGAACGCTAAGTGATCCTATTGTAGCGACTCGCGAGCGAGATTCTGATCCTACTCTTCCGCGCGATGACGTGAATCTCGCTCGCGGGTCGCTAAAATATCACTTAGACGTTCCCGATTAGACGCCCTGTTTTTTTGATCTACGCGGGGGACAGCTTGTGCGTTATAAATATCAAGTTTTGAAGTTTAGTATAGTAATTCTAGCGCTTGATAAGGACATCCCACTCTTGATCGAATGTAAACTGCGATTCAGTATAAAATTATGGGGAAATAGCTATAAATATAATGTTGAAGCCGCTTTCAGGATGCAAAAAAGGGCCATTAGGACGATACTTCGCCTTCCTCAGAGAGAATCGTGCAAAGACCACTTCGTAAAGCTTAACATCCTAACAGTGCCGTGTCTTTACGTACTCGTTTTGCTTACGGATTTCATTAAACATCTTAACCTGTACGAAAGTCAGAACGAGAGAGAGCTCAGACTCTCAACAAGGAGGAAAAACCTCCCAAACAAGATACTTCCTAGGCTTAACATTATGAAGCATCTTGCAAGCTACCAATCTATTATTCTATATAATAGGCTGTCAGTTGAGCTGAAAACGATTGTCAACAGTAGGATTTTCAACGCAAGACTCAAGGTGTTTGTGTTAAAAAAGTCCTACTACTCAGTATCGGATTTTATGGAAGATAGGTAGTTACCATTTGACATTAAATTATAATTTTATGGCTGATAGTTATTAGTTTTTATTAATCAAGTCACGAAACTTTATTATTGTAATTTTTGCTCGTTTTTTTTTTTTTTTGTTTTTTATTATTTTAATGCTAATGTTGACATCCAATGTTAATTATTTTAAGTAATTAATTAATTTTGTATTTGTCTTATTGTGTTTATTTTCTAAGTAGGTTAAGTATTATATTCAGATACAAATTAATTTGTTAATTGAATAAATAAATGAAAAAATGAAATGATCCCAGACTTAGGTTATTTCATATTCAACGTCAACATACTCGGCAAAAGCTATAATTATAAGCGCGGATTCATTATCTAATATGTATCCAATTGAACGAACTGACGTAAAACAGATCTCGGTTACGCGGCTTAATTTTGCTCCGATGAACAAGCTGAGAGCGATTTGTTTGTTTGCCTTGAGTGGGACCATGCGGTTGTCAAGATAGTTAGGGAGGCGAATAGGGGCATTTTCGGTAATACTCGAGCATGGCAGTTTGAGATATGAGAGATACCTTAGACCTAATAGAACAACCTTGTAAAGTATTTAGCTCTATATGTAGTGACGCGCGCCAAGGATAGACGCTCAGATTAGTAAAAAAAAAATCGATAGTCTGAAATACTCGAGCGCGTCAGATTAAGATATTGGGGGTTGATTCCGAAAATCTGACGCGCTCGAGTACATTTTTTTTTTGCATTTTTGACTACTTTATATGCCTACCCCCACCACGCAAACCGGCAGATTAGTATACCGTTGTTATCAGAGGCACTTGGGGCATACGTAGTATGAATATCTGACGCGCTCGAGAATGCCCAAGTAACTGTTTTTTTTAACATTTTTGAAAAACCGTACACGCCAAACCCACCGCTAAAATGGTTTTTACCATACGAGCTTTTCTTTTCGAAATTATTTTATCTTTCGATTTTGATAGGTCTCGACGGCGCCGTTGAATTACGCCATTTAGCTACCTCGCCTCCCTAACTAAGAGGAGCCCTTCGCTCGCCGGCGAGTTTCATGTATAGACAACCGGGTTGTGTCAGTATGGGCGACGTCGAGCCTACCGACGCCTTAAACATACCGCAGGAGCATTACTATGAGTTTATGAAGAAGAAAAGACTATTCACCACACAAGACACACAATAATACCGGCCAAGTGCGAGTCGGACTCGCGCACGAAGGGTTACGTACCATTATCTATAAAAAAAGGCAAAAAAATCACGTTTGTTGTATGGGAGCCCCCTTAAATATTAATTTTATTCTGGTTTTTAGTATTTGTTGTTATAGCGGCAACAGAAATACATCATCTGTGAAAATTTCAACTGTCTAACTATCACGGTTCATGAAATACAGCCCGGTGACAGACGAACGGACAGACGGACAGCGGAGCCTTAGTACTAGGGTCCCCTTTTTACCCTTTGAGTACGGAACCCTAAAAACCGCACAAGTGCAAGTTAAACACGCGTGGAGAGGGTTCCGTGATTATTTGAAATTTCCTATGTTACTTTAAATAGCACAGACTAGGTAAGAAAACAATTTTCCGTATTATTTCAAAATGTAAGACGCAGGAGTTTCGGAGATATGTCGTGGGGGGGGGGGGGGGGGAATGGGCTATTGTCGCCTATTTTGCTAATAATTTATCTTAAAATTATTAAAAAAAATTAAGATCATCACAACGAGCCCTATCATTTGATATGTCACACGCAGAGACAGAGAAGAACCTCCGGCAAGACACAGCAGGTTCATACGGCATTTTCACAACGTATGAGTCCTACCGACTAGATGATCACTTTATTTGGCCAAAACATAGCATTTTTTGTATATGCTAGCCAAGGAAACAATTTTCCTAGTTAGGTGCAGCTGTACTCAACAGTTGGCTAGGTATAACTATTCTTAACTGTTAGGTAGTCTTTTATATCTCAAAATAGCTAGGTAGGTGTAAGAGCGCTCTTACTAATTAGTTAGGTACCCTAATAGGTCTTAACTTCTCTTATAGGTAGGCTCTCAGTTAGGTTCTCTTAGTTAGGTTTCAAATAGGTAGGGTTACGTAGCTCTCCCTTATATATTTCCCTTATATACCTCCTATATGTATGTGATTTAATTATATAATATTTATATTTAGGTTTATAGGCCTTAAACTTTTACAAGTTAAACCCGTTTATCTCTATGACTATCTCTTTCGTCGGCGCTAGTGTGAGAGAGACGCACTTAGAGATAAGACGGTTTAACTCCTTGTGTCTTGCATGTTAGGGCCGCTGACGATGCGTGCCGTGTCCAAGACGGCCCCCTTCTATATCTTATTATTATTGTTATTATTTTCATCGTAGATAAATGATAGCAGTTAAATCGCGAATTGATTAGATTCCAATTTATCCGCCATCGCGCCCGCTTATCAAGTGATAACGGTACGTCGAACGTTTTTACACGTTGTTACGATCGGTTCTCATGGACGTCAGTCAGTGAATGTATAGGAACTACGCCTTTCAAAAGTTATTTCACAAATGGCATAATGCCAGGTTAACACTAGCTTAGTAACTGATGCTTAGTGCACTTGCCTTGTGTGTGAACAGTAGAGATGTGCCGGTCTTGGAAACTTTCGAAAATATTTCCTCCCTCTGTATAGGATATACGACCGGAAACTTAGATCATGATTCAATGACTTTACATACGTACATACGTAGCATCACGCTCGAAATCCCTAATGAACAAGACTACTTGTGGCCACGTTCGATTAATTAGTCCTAAGATGGTATGATGAACCGTATGGTGACAGGTGATCAGCCCATCGTCCATTCAGATAGTCCACCATGTTGGAAAGGACCCGTCCTTTAGTCGACTTTTACGACATGCCAGGATGAAAAGCACCTGCACGCATTCTATGCTATTTCTTCACTCCTAGTGCAGCAGAGGAGCATGACTTTACGGTACAGGGAAAGCGTAGTTTAAATATTCAAAAAACTATAAGCGGCGGTTCTAAAGGCAGGCCGAGGAGTACGCATAAACTCGGAGTTTAGTTAGTTCGCCGAGGAAAGAATCACGCCGCAGGAGTCGTCGAGCGGTCGCCGGCGAGTTATAGAATCGCATCCCAGCGTTGGACCGCAAAAATAGAAATTACTAACACCGATTGTTAGTCGCTGGAATTTATTTTAATTTCGCTCTCGACTCTCGCAGAAACGAATGGGTTATTCTTAGAAATAGGCCGATATTTTATACCCGCGCAAGCCATTACTGATTCTTTCTTTATTCTCAGCATAAGAGGGCTTTATGACATCACTTACAAATATAATCATATAATTTATAAAATAAAATAAAACCGACTTCAGCCTTTGAAAAGTAAGATTTTTTTTCTTCACATTTTATGTATTATTCTGTGATTTAACGACACACATTTATTAAATCAAGTAACAATAGCATAATGCGAATTGCTCATCACCATTTACAAACTGTTGCTATCCACGGTGCAAGGATGTCGATCGTTGAGGAGTTCTCCTGGTTCTTCAATTTTACTACATAACTTTTCATGGACATAAGTTGCTTCAGAAATTTATACTTTGTATGGAAAATACCGCGGGCAAAGCTGTGGCTGGTCCACTAGTCCTTAATAAAATATTGTCTGAGGATTCGTCATGAGGCGCGGGGGCTGCGCCCCCAAGCCCCCTTTCCATTTACCAAATTCGGATGCCGACTATTATAGTTAGTTGCTACACAAATAATGCGTTTCAGTATTTATTACATCAAATAAAAATAGGGAAGATGCATTATTTTTCCATGTTGTATTGGAAAGTGCTGCGAAATAGAAAACGATCTGTGTACGCCAAACATTATTATGTTGTTTATTTTATGAGTTATAAAGCTTTGAAAAGTCACTGTTCATACCACTCGCAAAAACACTCCATACAAAATGGACGACAACTATGACGTCACAGCATTTGTTGACTGTACAAAATGTATGGCGTTTAAACGATATCTGCAATTATTTCCGAAAATACTGTATTTAGACCAACATCGTAGAAATAAAACATGCCATAAATTTGATGAGTACGTCCAAAAAACGAAAATCAGAACTACAATATACATTTTTCACTAATTATGACCCGTAATAAAATAAAAATGAATAGTCAAAATGATTTGCTTTTTTCTGTAATATGCTTTTGTTTACGTTAATATATCAATATTATGAAAGTAAATCTCATTTTGATTTTTATGCATCTTCCCCATTATGCGCTTAACATACACAACCCTAACTTGTAAGCGATTAAAATAGCATTGGGTAGGTATGCCCTACCTACTAGAGTCAAAGGTAGGGCATACCTCTCTCCAGTAAATAAAGGATTGGAGGAGGAGGAAGGAGGAAGGAGGAGGAAAATAAATTCAACACCTGTTACTGTGATTAAACTTTTATGTTTAAGAAAACAAAGTTGCTAATGAAATGAAGCTTGCATTGTAATGGCAAATGTGTTGTGATGTGATAAGTCCGACTAAGTCCGTCTATGTCAGGGTTAGGTAAAGTACCGAGTTCGGGCCGCGAAGGGCTTTAATCCGGCCGTTAATTTAGTTTCTAACTACATAGATAATTAAATTACAGTAATTACATTTATTAGAATTAATTTGTACCCATTAGGTTTGTTTGTTGCACTTTTTGTGTTAGTTTTTAGATAAAACTCTAATGTCAAAGTTGAAAAAAGACTTACTGCTGAGTTTTTTGCCGCGTTACTTCTCAGCAGATGTCACCTTTCGAAGCGCTGGTAGCTTCAGACGTGTAAAAGAGCCCATGTGGGCTACTTGCAAAATAAATAATTTCATTTTAATTTTCAATACTGCTTGTTGCCGATACAAGTAACTGTTTGCGTAAACTCATGGTAGTGGTCAGTGGCGAAGCGTGAAATATTTCCTAAGGGAAGCCGGATGAATTAGAACCGTACGCGCGAGTCACAATAACATGGACTTCACTGACAGGTAGCCGTAGCTTTCTAGCTTGGTAAAGCCGTCAGGAATCGGCTTGTAGGCAGGCTTCGCCACTGGTAGTGGTACAGATCTATATTTAAGTCGGAGTGATTTTCAATGTCCCCACTTTGATAGTTAGAGTGATTAGAATTGTATGGTTTAGAATAGAACTTTCTTATCAACTGCGGTTACAACACTTTCCACCGTGGAATAGTGCAGTTGCGTCAGTTGGGGTGCTTTTTCCCTCAGCCATTTTGAAAAGTCTTCAGAGCTTGACGGGGCCCCCATCCGGTAAGTTTTGTAATAAGAAGCGATGTCAACTGGAATAACTGGTAATTGTCGATATTTTTTCGAGTTTTGTGACGATAATTCACGGTGACTTTGTAGACGTAATACAATTGTTTTGCCGTTGTTTTTAGATACATCTTATATCTAGGTTAACGAGGCGAAAGTTCCTGCAGTGCTGGAATCAACTCAATTAACAATCGGTTACTGGTTGTAGAGTAAAAATAGAGCGGCTATTTAAAAAAAAATATTTTTTTACTAGTATTGAGTTTTTATTGTTTTATTTTTTTTTGTTATATATTATAATAAATAATTATTTTACATATCTATATACGTATATCACGCGTGTTTCCCAAAGACCGGGTTTCTCAAACTCTTGACCTGGCCTTTCTTAAGAACGTCCCGGATCTGGTCTTAGTACGTTCGATGAGGTCTTTCCCTTCCGTTCCGACCATACCATGCACATAATAATATTTATGAAATATATATATTAGCTGCAGTTAAATGCGATTTATTTAACGTCGGAGTTATTGTGGTATGTTTACCTTAGATTATAGAATAGAGTAAAAGATACGCTGTATATTAATTGAATCTACGACTGTAATGCTACGCTGCTCCCGCAAACATCAGCGCCCTAATGAAAAAACAAGATGGCTGTATTTTATTAGTACGTCGATTTCAAATATGGTTCTTCGCCTTACGTCAGCCAGTGACAGTATGACCAAATTAATAAGATTGTAATAATGCTGTCACAAATAAACACTAAATTGCCAATATTATTTAGTATCATAATGTGTTTTGTATGAATCCGTGTGGCCTGTAAATAGTTGACGTCTTAGGCGGCATGGCTTGACGGTATCAACGTTTACTCTATTATTATTGTATACTCTAAGATGTTTACCGTCTTCTACCGAGCATCAAAACACCCTGGCATTTGGGATACAGTAACACCGGACAATGTTGACAAACCGCACGTTTAAAAGTAAAAGGACATAAGTCAAAATCCAATTAGGTACCTTTTATTTTAAACTTTGGTTACCCATTTCAAGATTTAATACGGAATGGATTTGCATTTCAAGTTATTTTTTTTCATGTTTTAGTCAAGTGCTTGGAGCCTGTAAGGAAAGAATTTTTAAGGCGCTGCCTGACAAGACCTAAATCGGCTTTACTTAAACAGTATTTTAACAACCACTACTTGATTTGGCAAAGCGAAAAAATATGTTTATCTTCTTTTATATATATACCTAATTCTACTGTACGTGTGTATGTCACCGAACTCCTCCTAAACGGCTAGACCGATTTGAATGTTTTTTTTTCTATGTATTTGGGTGGCGCCCTGGATGGTTAAGATTCACAAATTAGCCCGGCAGATGGCACTGCAATCGGTACAAATACCGCGGGCGAAGCTGTGGCGGGTCCACTAGTATTTTTTATAATATTGAAAAGCATGCTGTTTTCAAAACAAGATTTGATGAAATGGATTCGATAAAAAAAAAATGAAGTTATGTCTGAAATCCTCTTTAAACAGTTATATTCCTTAATTTATTTAACTTTTGGGTCTATAATTAAGAACACCATTACATCACGCCCATACCTAAAAATTTGCTGATTTATATTATACGTGTAGTGTTTTTATTAGGGTTCCGTACCCAAAGGGTAAAAACGGGACCCTATTACTAAGGCTCCGCTGTCCGTCTGTCCGTCTGTTTCCAGGCTGTATCTCATGACCCGTAATAGTTAGACATTTGAAATTTTCACAGATGATGTATTTCTGTTGCCGCTATAACAACAAATACTAAAAAACAGCATAAAATAAATATTTAAAGGAGCTCCCATACAACAAACGTGATTTTTATGCCGTTTTTAAAGATAATGGTACGGAACCCTTCGTGCGCGAGTCTGACTCGCACTTGGCCGGTTTTTTATATAATTCATCCGTTTTTGATTTAGTTATAAATAACTGTGCAGTGCTTCTCGTTCACTCCGGTGCAAACAGACAGTGACCGGTCACTCGAGGCTATTGGCGGTTGTCAGCGTCTTAGGCTAAAAGGTAGGAAATGAATTAATGGCTTTTCTGGGGTAGCACGGGAATCCTATATAGTTTGGGACGAGATCAACATGTGTGTCGAACATTCTGTGTTATGCTTGCGTTTTGCCTATGCATGCATCCAGACCAGTGGCGTGTCGGTCTCTTATCAGACCAGTGCAAACATGCCGATAAAAGTATATACTCGTTTCGTGAATAACAAAGGAAAAAGTCCGATCGATCGGTGTAATTATGTCAGAGATAAGACAAATCTGTTGTTAGTCGCTAAATAAGTCTGCCTTTTATATTTTTTTTAAAGTCTGACTGACAAACGAGCTGACGGCCCACCTGATGAAAAATTGTCACCGCCGCCCATAGACATCTGCAACACCAAAGGTGCTGCCAATGCGTTGCTAGTCTAGGGAGAATGGGGATGGGATAGGGATGAGGGAATAGGCCTCCGGATATCGTCACTCACCGTACGAAACGCAATAGCAAGCTATTACTTTACGCCGATATTCTGTGAAAGTGTGCTACTACCCCGGTCGAGCCGGCCCATTCGAACAGTAATCATCTAGTGAGGATTACGGTTTGGCTCTACCACTACAAAAACACATTTGTAGGGTTCCGTTGCCAAATGGCAAAGGAGCGGTACCCTTATAATTTCGTCCTGTCCGTCCGCTCGTGTTCTGTTTGTCTGTCAATATAATTTTAATCGGAGACTTGGCAATATAATACATGACAATTGGAAGGCAGGTGTTTTCTGTAAACTGCTTTCAAAAAATTAAGGATGGCACTCCATATATGTTTAACAAGTTCTGACACACCTTTCACACTCACATTAGGGTTGATTTTCGAAAAAAACCCTTTTCAGTGTCTACGTTAAAGGAAGCTATTCACCATATGTTTCATGCTTCTGTAGTTTCGGCTAGGCGATGATCGTCAATCAGTCAGGACATGTATTTTTATAATTGTATTGATACTGTAGTACATACATACATACATACATACATACATACATATAATCACGCCTGTTTCCCGTAGGGGTAGGCAGAGACCATTTCTTTCCACTTGCTACGATCCTTACATACTTGTTTCGCTTCGTCCACTTTCATTATTCCCTTCATACATGCTCTTCGCTTTAGGGTACTCTTGACCTGGCCTTTTTTCACGACGTCCCCGATTTGGTCTCGAAACGTCCGCCTAGGTCTACCCCTTCCAACCCTTTCATTCACACTCGCCTTATACACTTTTTTCGTCAATCTTTCTTCATTACTGTAGTGCCCCGTTAAACCTCATCATAATTAAATGGAATTGAAACAGTTAAGTCAACTGGCAAATACAGAATTCATTTTACTCTATGGCTCTAGTTTAAAATATAATTATTTTCAACAAAAAATCAAATCGGAATTCAAAATCCCTTTGAAAACTAAGATATACTTACTGGCCGTTAGTAAATTATCTAGAAACATGAGCTATATTTGTTAAATCTTCTACTATATAAAAATAAGTCGGGTTTTCCTTCCTGACGCTATAACTCCAGAACGCACGAACCGATTTCCACGGTTTTGCATTCGGTGGAAAGGTCTCGGGCTCCGTGAGGTTTATAGCAAAGAAAATTCAGGAAAAATTTCAACAGAAAAGCGGGAAAATCTTTTTTCACATACAGCGCCATCTCTGATACATAGCTACACCAAACGAAATGTTACATAAAACGAAGCCATCTGGTGGCGAAACGGAGTTCGCCGGGTTTGCTAGTCAGTAATAAATTAAATATATCGAAGTCGGTGGCAAGTTAATAACGTATACATCTCTCATACTGTGTTAATTTACTTGACACCGATTTCGATGTATTTACTTTATTACTGAATTAACAAATATGCCTCATGTTTCTACATAATTTACTAACGGCCGGTCATTATTTCTTCGTTTTCAAATGGATTTTGAATTCGGTTTTGCTTTTTGTTAACCTTTTGACCGCCACAGTCGGCTGCAGTCGTCACTTAAAGTTGAAATTCGTGTTACTTCTGAGATATGCTTGGCGGTCAAAAGGTTAAAAACAATTACAATTCTAATTCTCAGTGTCCCGTCACTGTTGGTACATTAGCCATGATTCGCGTATGTATGTCTTGTGTTGGGTCAATGTCAGTCCGGCACGCAACGGCCGAACCTTCGCTCTATTAATTAGTAATTACCAAAAGTACCCACTTTATTCGGCACAATTCCCACTCGGTACAAATGAGAATATCCATTTGTCGCCGCCCGTAGTAAATTATATTTCTTAAAACGCTTTTCGAGGACTCCTTGAAGCCGCTCATTCTGTATGTCGGTGTTTTCGTTTAAAACTTCTCTCAACTTTTTTACGGATTTTGATGCGGTTTTTACAATCATTTAGAGATTTATCAGGATGTAATAATCACCCGTGCGAAGCATAGCTTTTACTACCAACTTCGTATGTGAGAGAATGTTTCTTTAAATATAAATAAGGATCCTGCTACTAACTTTTTAAATCTAGATTGTTTTCCCCCATTGGCTTTCCAACCTCTATGCCCTTCTCTAGGGCTCAAACTATCTCGATACCAATTTTCATCAAAATCTCTTCAGCGGTCTAGCGCAGATACATTAAAAAAACCTCAAATTCCAGCCCTATCTCATCCTTTTAGGGGCTGGTTTTCTTAAAATAAAGTAGCCTATGTTCTTTCGCAGGGCTCAAACTATCTCCATATCAAATTTCATCAAAATCCGTTCAGCGATTTAGCCGTGAAAACATAACAGACAGACAGAGTTACTTTCGCTTTTAATGACCGAGAGAGTGCGAAGCGTCTCCTTTTTAGCTTGGGCAAAAATGCTTTCGCATGTCCTGATGTCCGGGTGTTCTCTACATGTCGCATTTCTCAACCGATTCTCGTGAAATTTTGTGAGCAGGTTCGTTAATAATTTGTCTATTCAGTTTTACGGAATTTTTCAATATGGCGGGTATATGGGGCTGGATTGGGAACAGCTCACACAGCCCCTAAATAGTATTATAAGTATGGAAGTATCGATTAGGTAGATGATTCTGTTGAGTGCTTAAATGGAGCATAGGTTATTATGTTATGCGATAACTCAACATACTCTCCTCGCCCCCTCCACGAAATTTAATTATTAAACTTTTACCGGCGAATGCATCAATTACCTCGTTTTCCGTTTTGAGTTGTTGCACAACTAGTTACGCCGCTCGTAGTCGTGTTACGAAACTTCCTGTAACACGTGGAATGTGAATTTTGCTAAGGACGTTATCATGCTATTAAATTAATTGTTTCATTGTGTAAAGTCTAATGGGAATTGGGCGTAATATTTTTTACAGTTCCGTACCTCAAAAGGGAAAAACGGAAGCTTATAGGATCACTCGTGTGTCTGTCTGTCTGTCCCTTTGTCACAGATAATTTGCTCCGAAACTACTTGAAATTTGGTACACGTATGTATCTAGGTGACCGCAACACGGACGTGTAACGTAAAAAATGAACACGGGGCCACTTTTGTGGGGTAATTTTGAAAATGGAAAAAACTAATTGCAAACTATAGGTACCGTGTAAAATATTAAATGAAGAGCTCGTGAGAATCTTAATTATATATCCTCTATAATTTTAAGATAAATAGTTTGAAATGATTTAGGAAAATAGAGCGAAAATTTACCATACCCCACTTGTCTCCAAAACTACTGCGCCCAAAATAAAAAAAATAAAAACAGAAAATAGTACTTCTTTACCTATAGATTAGTTACAGGAAAACCTATAAGAAGTCTATGGTATTTAAAGTAACAGGAATTTTGTACGGAACCCTCTCCATGCGAGTTAAACTCGCACTTGTCGGGATTTTTTTACAAAACCTTGGTTTATCTCGTCTAGAACAGTAAACCATGAGTACTATGCTAGACGTTATGTCGCCTCGCCAGTGCAGTGACTCTTATGACGTCACTACCGGTCAATTTCCGAGGCGGGATGAAGCTCTCAGCCAATCTGCTGCTATTAGTCCGTAGTCCCAGAGGTAAAAAACTGCAGTATATGAACATAGTATAAAGAGGGAGGAAGTAAGTTATCTTCATAGTTTCATACAAACGCACCGCGCGCGGCTTGTATGTGTGCGCCAAAGTTTCTATGCGTCGCCGCACGCACACTTAAGCCCGGGGCAAACCAAACGCGGTTGCGGCGCGTTTGCGGCGCGAACGCGCCGCAACCGCGTTTGGTGTGCCCGGACCTTTAAACAAAATCTCGACCGTCCACTTACTCCGTACGGACGGTTCATGCTCGCAAGGACCATTTAAATTGGTTAGTGTTTAATTTATTAGTTTTGTGCGATATCTGAACCTGACTAGAGAGACTTCATAGTGTTCTCTACACTATATTTGATAGTTTTTTATATTCGTATATTTGTATTATTAGGACACGAAATGTTACATTTCAAATTGTTTATTTTGATATTTGGAGACCTTACATCTCCATCTTTATACTTGACCGTGGAGACTGTGTACACCTCCATTTAACCTAGATTAATCGATTTAGATGTTTCTTTGTCTCAATTTTTGTTTTTATTATTATGACCCTTAGAGACTTTATACATCTCTAAGTTACTTAACACATTGCCTGCCAACTACGAGTATACTCGTAGTTTTTCTATGAAAATTTTCGTAGTTGGCAGGCAACGTGTTAACTTGTCCAGACGCGGAGACTATACATCTCCCTTATTAGAATTAATTTGTACCCATTAGGTTTTTATGTTGCACATTTTGTGTTAGTTTCTAGATAAAACTGTATTGCCAAAGTTGAAAAAAGACCTACTGCTGAGTTTCTTGCGGCGTTTCTTCTCAACAGATGTCACCTTTCGAAGCGCTGGTAGATTCAGACATGTAAAAGAGCCCAGGTGGCCTACTTGCAAAATAAATATTTTCATTATCATTTAAATTTTTTCATTTTACTAAACGGATCGAGATTTTGTTTAATGTGCGTGCGGCGAAGCATAGATACTTTGGCGCACACATACAAGCCGCGCGCGGTGTGTTTGTATGAAGATAACTTACTTCCCCCTCTTTATACTATAACATGAATTCCAATAGACACCTATAAACCTATAGAGGGGTGTGACACTACACCCAAAGTGCTCGAATACCTATTTCTTATGCGCTAGCGAAGACACTTAGAAGATAGAGGAAAGGGGGTTCCGGAATACGCAAAATATGCGAAATATTTTGAATTCGTAAAATTACTATTTGAAGTAATAGCTGGGCCGTAAAACTTCCATTCAACACCAATAGGCATATTACTTACGAAGTTTTTAGGAAGCATACAGTATAAGAATTTTGTTATTTAATCTCGCAAATGCTTCCTAAAAATTTCTTAAGAAATGTTTTTTTCTATGACGTAGGGCTCAGCTATAACGTCCAATAGTAATTTTATAGATTTCAGATATTACGTTTAAGTTTCTCCTTTTTATCTTCCGCGAGCGTCCTAGAAATAGGTATTCGAGCACTGTGGTATTCGAGCTCTGGTATATAGGTCTCTATCCGAATTCTTATACTACAGTTTGTTACCCCTGGAACAACGGACTATATCCACAGTAGCAACATCATCCAAACTGAAACCAACCTTACTGCAAAACAGTAAACGTCAAAATTGTAGCGCACCCTTTAAATTTAAAACAACGGATTTAGAGGGATGTAGTCCTAGTGTTCGTGGAATAAGATTCACATTGCTTTGGATTCGGTGTATCGATTTAACAAGTGCACGCTTCTGACACTAATTGGTGTCTAATTTCACCGGCTCGTAAGTAAGTTTGTTAGTACTTAAACGGAAATGGGATTTTAAAGTGATAAGCATTATTTTACGATGATCTCTATATTGTAGTGAAGGAGTTGTCTTCGATGTAGTGGTTCGAGGGAGTAAGAAGTCAACGTAGTTCCATGTATAGTCATCTTTATTACTAAACAAATTGCTATTTATTAGTGAGCGTGAAGTTGGCGTACCCGTGGAAAATATCCAGGATCTGATGATTCCAAAAAATAGTACCTAAATAGTACCGAATTAGTACCGAGTTCAAAAAAATATTACCTTTGTAATTTCGAAGATATGAGCCCTGTTTAACGGGTACGCTAACTTGACGTCAAGCTCGCGTACCATGTTTAGATCTCGAGAATGGTGCTGCTCTCAAAAATGCTGTATATTTCAAAAAATAGTGCCCAAATAATACCCCTGCCTCCTGAAGTCTCAACTTCGTAGCTCTAAAGGAAACTCGAGATATTTCATACCAAACACGGGTAAAATATTTTGCGCCGTCAATCTGGCGTACCCGACTGAGATCACACAGAAAGCCACTGAATGCCTGAGCAAGCTATATACCAAAAAATAGTACCGGTAATAGTACCCCTTTTACGAAAAAAGCATAACAGAAAAGCATATATCACGCCTGTTTCCAAACCTCTGATTTCCACCTGCCACCTGCTTTCGCTTCGTCTAGTCTCATTAATTTCTTCATGCACGCTCGCCGGTTTAGGGTACTCTTGACCTGGCCTTTCTTAAGAACGTCCTCGAAATTATTATGATTTGATAAAAGACTGCTGAGTTTCTTGCGGCGCTCAGCAGATGTCACCCTTCGAAGCGCTGCCGCTGACAGATTCAGTTATGTTGCCTATGATGGCCTCCTTGCTAAATAGTTATACATATCTTATCAATGCATATAAAACAGTACCGTGACTCACTTATAGACAACGCACAGCCTAAACGGGTGGTCCTAGAGGTTTGAAATTTGGAGGAGACATTCCTCGAGCACCCTAGAGGTGCACTAGGGAGGGATTTTTTAAAATTCCATCCCTAAAGGAGTGATATAGTTTGTATGGAAAATACCGCGGGCGAAGCTGTGGCGGGTCCACTAGTAATTTATAAAACGAATACATATACCAGCGTTTGCGTATGTGTGAGTACAAATGGAGAAGTATGAAGGTGTCCGTATTTGTGTCTGTGTTTTGAATAAAAGACCGGACTACACTCGCAAATGCTTCCTCAAATTGATTTAGCTATAATTATGGCCGAATTTGATTAGATATTAAATAGTTAAATGTCCCTGAACTAGTTGTCAACCTACAAACGTCACTGAAGCGTCACTTTAATCAAAGATTTAAGATCAATTTATTAAGTGGCCTTTCTGAGTTCGGCCATTAGAATAGAAAGCCAGATATTGTCTAATGCGAAAGGACATCTATAAGGCAAAATGGCCCTTATACTTTCTTATGAAAAGGTTCAAATTTATATGTTAACTCTTACGCTTTCTCCAAGTGGAAATGACTCGGAAAATAATCGTAAAGCTGTTTGTTGTTTATAGCTTTTTAACTGTTTTAAAAGTCATTAAGGCCTGTTTTAATAGACTTTCTTGACTGTTACCGAACTCATATTGGCATTTTCTTATATTATTAACACTTTCATTGCCAGACATTAAATCGAATAGTAACCCAGGTGTCACAGGATTCTGTCGCTAGGTGAGTTCATACGGCTGTCCGGGTTTCAAAGACCCTAACGATGCGGTAAGCATTCCAGCACTTACCATAACCGAAAAGCCTAGTTTGGGTTTCCCTATAATAATCGGTTTATTGATCGGGTTCAAACTATTTTAATCATTAGGCGCAATTCATTCGACTTATATTGCACACTACGTCAAAAAGCTGCGCGGAAAAGAGAGGCAATTGATAGGGTAACCCTATTTGACTTCTTAAGCGCAATGGAACGGGTAAGCTAGTTACGGTAGCATACGGTAACACAATCGATAGGTAAACCATAACGATTACGTAACCGAATGATAGGGTTTCCCTAACGATTGGGTAACCAAATGATAGAGTTCCCCTAACTTAATCTAATGAAGGGGTTTTTCCGGACCCTGCTTCACGCACTGAACCTACTTATAACCTGTTCGCCACCAAGCCAACAAGTTCCAACGCGCAGCCAGACCCTTAAATTATTATACCCTTTTATAAATTGCTTGTGTTCAGACAAGCTTATAGCTTAAAATTGATCTAGTCCCAAACTAGGATTTCAGTGCTATGGATACTAGACACAAATTGGTTTAAAAGTCATATATACATATGATAGTGGCGCTGATGGCACGTTTTACGTTGTCTTCCTAGCATGACACGTTGAAAGTGTTAGGTTCTTTTATAGTATTAATAATTCTGAATGTCTCCAGCAGCCCCTCAAAATGAACCGCGGGCGCGCGGAGCCGACGCCGCCGGAATGCGCGCTGGCGGCGGAAATGCTGAACCACTTCTGCGCGGCCGGCACCATGAAGCAGATCCTGGCGCTGCACCGGGAGATGTGCAACACGCTCGGACTGAAGCCCAACAGGCTGCCGGACTTCTACCCGAAACTGAAGGTAACCCTTATATATTGGCCCGTGCGTCTATTACAGACTATTTATGGTGCAATGCTGGGGAGGCACCGCTTTTGGTGGCTGACTAGTCCGATGCGCCAGCGACATGTTCTACCGCAGGCCTGAAAAGAGAAGCCTGCAGATGGGACTGAGTCGCCTTGACGCTGTCTTTGTCTCTTGCCGCGAACCAGGGGGGCTAGCACGACATGTCCGCGAGTCGTTTCTCGCTCAGTGCGTCCCTTACATTTTGGACTAGTTTGACAGAGACGCACTGAGCGACAAACGACTCGCGGGCATGTCGTGCTAGACGTGCAGGTCCTATCGCATAACTTGCGACCCTCCACAACGCGCCTACGCCACTCCGTCCGTTTCTCTGCAAGCTTTTCCCAATTTAAAAAGTTTAAGTGGTCAATGTGAAAGAAAGGCAGACATGCCTCCCAACATCTCTTTTTGCATTCGCATCAGCACCAACAAGAACAAGTCGTGATAGTCCAGAGGGTTTCATCATATGCACATGCCCTATCCAAAGTAGGCGCCTCTGTTTAAGAATCGCGGAAATATTGTGATCTGCGCTTCTATTCGGGAACGTCCAACCGCTAGCGAGAACCTCATCCCACTCTTCCGCACGATGCTTAAGAGTGGGATGCGAGTCTCGCTCGCTCGCCGCAAAAATATCGCTTGGACGTGCCCAAATCGGTCCAGGTTCGATAATTACTTATAAGGTTCCTTTTTTCTATTTATTAAAACATAAATAAAAACATATTTCAGCTATTTATTCAGTTTTAAGCTATGCATAGTCAGACTCGCGAGGTCTACAGCTTACAGAGCCAATAGTAATATTAATATAATACGACATACTCGAGCGCGACACGGCAGCCCTTTGACACAGCTCCCATGCTACTGAGGTGAGGCCAGTATGAGTCGCCCCCCCGCCCCGCGCACACAGCACGATTGCTCTATCTAGACGGTTTTGTCGGAACTCTGTATCTAATTTATACTCTGTGACGCCCGCAGTGAAGCGGTGTTTAGGGTTCCGTACCCAAAGGGTAAAACGGGACCCTATTACTAAGACTTCGCTGTCCGTCTGTCACCAGGCTGTATCTCATGAACCGTGATAGTTAGTCAGTTGAAATTTTCACAGATGATGTATTTCTGTTGCCACTATAACAATAAATATTAAAAAAACAGAATTAAATAAATATTTAAGGGGGCTCCCATACAAAAATGTGATTTTTTTTGCTTGTTTTTGCTCGATATTGATAACGGAAACAAGTAGACGCTTGAAATGTCACAGAATATTTATTCACTTTAAAAATAAATAATTCAATTAAAAAAAAAACAAATATTTAAGGGGGAGGGGGGGCTCCCATACAACAAACATTTTTTTTGCTATATTATAGATATAATGGTACGGAACCCTTCGTGCGCGAGTCCGACTCGCACTCGACCGGTTTTTTTTGAAAAGTATAAAAATGTGTTGCTATTTGCAAAACTTATGGCCTAGCCTGTATACTCTGTGACACAGTCAGTGTGAAGCGGTTTTTTAAGACTAAGGAAACAAAGACGTAGGACGATAATGTAGCCATAATGTCATTAAGGCCGGTCAGTATAAATGAATAAAATGAAGTAAACAGTGCATTGAGGAAATGAGTCATCACCACCGACCGAATATAGCACGGGTGATGCATGATTTGTGGAATCATCCGTTTTTGAGACTAGTGCCAAATGCATAAAGCTGAAAACTAGACGCAGGAGACCCGGAAAACCGGTTAATTATTGACAGGTGACCCCGAACGGGGGATGATTCCGGTTAAGGTTGCGGTTGCCGTTATTTTAACCGGTTGATTGGGAAACTGCTTCTTTTAAATTTTCGGTTCGGTTAAAAGAAATTGGCCGGTTATAATTAGAGCGAGAGCACTATTGGAGCTATCACTCTGCGCCAACGCACTCAAGAATCGGTTAATACCGGTTACCGGTGAGTCTTTAAATTTCCACCATATTAACCAGGAACTTTTGGTTAAATTATGATACTGGTTTCGTTCAGTAGAATCCAAAAATATCGTTTTTTTTTTTTGTGATATTTGTTTGTTTGAAGAAAAAATACTTAAGTAATTTTGCTGTCGTTCTAGGTTTGATGCTACCTGGAACCTTTCCTAATTAATGAAACTGGACAAGTGCGAGTTAAACTCGCGTGGAGACGGTTCCGTACATGACTATCTGAAATTTCCTGTTACTTTAAACACCATGGACTTTTTATAGGTTTTTCTGTAATCTATAAGTAAAGAACTATTCTATTCTGTATTTAAAAAAAAAATATGATAGTTTCGGAGATAAGGGGGGTGAAAATGGTCAATTTTAAGGTTTTTCGTTAACTATATATTTTTATTCCTAAATAACCTCAAAACTGTCTATCTTAAAATTAAAAAAAAATAAGATTAACACAACGAGCCCTTTCCTTTGGTATGTCACACACACCCCATAGTTTGCAATTTTATTTTTGTTTTCTAATTTACCCCCCAAAAGTTACGTTACACGTACGTGTTGTGTTTACCAATTTACATATGTGTAGTTGTGTACCAAATTTCAACTCAATCGATCCAGTAGAGTCGGAGCAAATTGGCTGTGACAGACGGACATATAGACAGCCACGCGAGTGATCCTATAAGGGTTCCGTCGTTCCTTTTGCGAAGCATATTCGCCACCTATCGGCTATTTTGGGTACTATATAGCTTTAATTTTCGTATTCAGACCCTGGATATTGTAGGTATACAAAGGTATACGTTGGCACCCTGCCATGGTCGCGATAAATTGGAGTTATTCTCCGGGGCACGGAGGTCAAGCGGTTTATAGCGCAGTGTATCCATTTCAGGAATGTTTAGTATGTGTACTAACATTTCCGCTAAAACGTATATATAAATGTACCGGAAGGTCGCGGGTTCCAGACCCGCTAAGAGCAAAGTATTAGCACGAAGGTGACACCTGAGTTATGTGTATTTAGTAATTAGGGTTCCGTACCTCAAAATTAAAAAACTGGAACCCTTATAGGATCACTCGTGTGTCTGTCTGTCCGTCTGTCACAGCCAATTTGCTCCGATACTACTGGATCGATTGAGTACCTACACATATGTAAGTCGGTGAAATGATTTTTAAACATGGGGGCCACTTTTGGAGGGTTAATTAGAAAATTAAAAAAAGAGTTTTGCAAATTATCGTGTAACATGTCAAATTGTGTGGTCATTGTGAGAATCTTAAATATATTTTTTCTTAGAATTTTACGTTGAACAGTTTGGAAATTATTTAGGAAAGTAGGCGAAAATTGACCATTCCAGATCTTTTCCATAGCAATAGTTGTAGGGCCGGAGAAATCCCGGAAAATACACGAAGTCGCGGGCAAAAGCTTTCAGTGTTAAATAGAACTGTCAAAAAGTGCTCCCGGCGTTTTGAAATGTTTGCAAGGGAATATAGTGCTTATCTTAAAACTTTAAGTTAATAAAGAAAGGCGTTTTTGGTTTATAATCAACACGAACTTTATTACATTTTGTATTCAGAACCCTATCGTTGGTTTTTTGGGGAGTCTTACCAAACACTTGTCTTGTAGTGGTAGAGCCAAACAGTAATCCTCACTAGATGATTACTGTTCGAATGGGCCGGCTCGACCGGGGTAGTACCACACTCTCACAGAATATCGGCGTAAAGTAATAGCTTGCTATTGCGTTTCGTACGGTGAGTGACGAGATCCGGAGGCCTATTCCCTCATCCCTATCCCATCCCCATTCCCCATCCTCCCTAGACTGGCAACGCATTGGCAGCACCTCTGGTGTTGCAGATGTCCATGGGCGGCGGTGACCACTTTCCATCAGGTGGGCCGTCAGCTCGTTTATCAATTAATTGCTATTAAAACACGAACACGTTGAATTAAGTAACGTACGCGCGTCCTATGCGAATCTCTGATTAAATCAATTGTAACAAATAACACTCACAATTGAATTACGGCCTCGCGGCTATCGCGCAGAGTTGTACTCGTTATGCCACGTGTACCGATGACGTCAGCGTAATAAGGGTGGGCGGTGCTATTTGAAAACAGATCGAGCTGACGCGGCAAAGTTCAACGCATACCGCCCGCGCGATTCTATTTATCATAATAAATGATAACAGATTTGACGTACGAGGAGTGCGAACCTACGGCTTTTCATTCGACACGCGGTAACGATTTCCACCCCTTAAATGTTAACCGAAGTTTACCAATTTTTGATAGGTTGTCAGTCAGAACAAAATCTAGGTTTATACGTTTTGATTTTTTCACTATCCTATCCTACTAATATTATAAATGCGAAAGTTTGTGTGAGTGTGTGTGTGTGTGTGTGTGTGTGTGTGTGTGTATGTTTGTTACCTCTTCCCGTTAAAACGGCTGGTCGGATTTTGAGGAAATTTAGAATGGTGATAGCTTATACCCTGGATTAACACATAGGCTACTTTTTAACCCGGAAAATTTAACATTTCCCGAGTGAATTACGATAACCAGACTCTACGCGGACGAAGTCGCGGTCACAGCTAGTGATCTTAGAATTTATTCAGTTTTATTGTGGTTTCAGTATTCTCATACAAAACGAATTTCGGCATTATTCGACTTTCGAGATCTTTAATCAAAATTCAAGAAACGTGTAGACCTAGATTTTGTTCGGGCTGACAACCTGTCAAAAATTGGTCAAAACCGGTTAACATTTAAGGGGTGGAAATCGCTATCGCCTTTTGTATGAAAGAGCTGATTTTTGCCTTTGGTTCACAGTTCTCTTACTGTTTGTTTTCAATTATGTGTACGGAACGCTCGGCGCGCGAGTCACACTCGTATTTGTCCGTGTTTTTACATTTTATAAACAATATCTAGGTAGAAAGGTTTAACTTTTACGGGTGAAAACGTTGTCGCCATGTTTAGTAGAAGCCTGCCCTCTTATATGGAAACAGAATAGTTGTCATATCACTTAGACACACAGACCGAATATCCTGAAGACTACTAGAAAATAAAGCTGCCAAAATTGCGGGGCGCTCGGTGTTTGTAGAGCGCGCTGTAATAGGTGCGTTCGAGGTTATGGCTCGCGGATGCGAATTTATACGAAATTCTTTGTCTTACGCACAGCGTCCGTCTTTTATCTCACTAAATATGGTCACCATTCCATAGCGCGGGCTCATACGGACCTTGTATTAATAGTGGCTACCACACTTCAATAGTATCGTGGTCAAGGCAATATGGCCCTCATGCGGGAAGCAATAAGCGCTTCGGTAATGCAACCTACGCGTTCATCTGGAATTCATTATCCATTTTAACTTGCGTGGTTAAATGCTGGTACAAGTATTATTTCTTGTGAGCGCGGCTTATACTTTCCATGCGAAGCTCAGGGTGTGTGACCTGTCTCACTCAAGTGAAGAATTTTGTATGAGGGAACATTCTCATGAAAATATTTATTTTGCAAGTAGCCCACATGGGCTCTTTTACATGTCTGAAGCTACCAGCGCTTCGAAAGGTGACATCTGCTGAGAAGAATCGCCGCAAGAAACTCAGTCATGGAATGTATTTCACATTGCCTAAGTGATGTGGTATGTCATATCGCTTCGCTCAGTATTATCTCACTTTGCGAAGTTAAAATTGAAAAGATAATGACATACGAGTTCAAATAACAATAATTATAGTTCACAAAACATAAGAGAACACGTTTTTGTACAAAACAATGTATTGAACTCGTCGAAACAACCCAAATGAGCCCAAACTCGAGTGGTCTACTAGTAGTCATTGAAGAGTTCCACTATCCACCTCGAGGCTCCATGGTCAACTTTACACCAATGTATTCATCTTCTTTTTCTGATTTCAACTGGCTATATAACTAAAAATCACACTGTTTCGACTTAACCCCGTTTTTCTAGGACCCCAGTATTGGGATGCTTCCTGGGTAAAAAAATAATTATTATTCTTATTAGTCCGTCAGTTAGATTATCAAAAAATATTGAACACGTAATTTTTGCTTTATCAAAACAATCAAAATTAACAAAGATAACGCGCATCAAAGTTCGGGAGTGTGGGCTCATGACATCACTTAATGGTAAAAAGTGTGCAAAGTCGTGACGTCACGTAGAACTTCAACGCGCTATAGCTAGCTACAACTATATCTTCGTAATTTTTTGTTAAATTGAAAAAAGAAAAAATATGTGGTCAATAGTTTTTTATAATGTAAATGACATACTAATTAGATTTTTTCAGGAAACACGTCTATTAACCTCTAAGGTTATATTAAATTGTTTGAGTTAGTTAGTTACGTACAAGTGAAGCTGATAACAGCGTTTTTTTTTAAATATATTACTTTTATGCAGCGTGTAAATTTCATACGGGCGCTACATTTTACCCAGCTATATAGTTTCCGACTGTACAAATTATGTGAGAAAGATATAATGTTAAATATTTTAATTAATATGAGTAATCAATTAGGGTTCCGTACCTCAAAAGGGAAAAACGGAACCCTTATAGGATCAATCGTGTCTGCCTGTCTGTTTGTCCGTCTGTCAAAGCCAATTTGCTCCGAAACTACTGGACCGATCGAGTTAGTTGAAATTTGGTGCACATATGTAAGTCGGTGACCGCAATACGGACATGTAACGTAAATAAATGAAATCTAAACGTAGGATTTTTGGGGGGTAAATTACAAAATTTAAAAAAAAAGTTTTGCAAACTATAGCGTGTGACATATCAAATGAAAGGGCTCGTTGTGGGGATTTTAAATGTTTTTCTTTTTATAATTTTAAGGTAAATAGTTTTGAAGTTACTAAAGAAAATAACTGGGCCTAAAATTTAGAAACAGAAAATTGTTCTTTACCTATAGATTACAGGAAAACCTATAATAAGTCTATGGTATTTGAAGTAACAGGAAATTTCATGTAATCACGGAACCCTCTCCACGCGAGTTTAACTCGCACTTGTCCAGCAGCAATGTATTTCAATATACAAATAGAAAAATTAAGCAATTAGGTAACGAAATGTGTGTAAATATGCTTTCGCAGCGGGGGTCGCCATGCTATGCGGAGTCCATTGGATATAATGGAATGGAATGAATGAACCCAAAATGATTCGTTCGCCGAATAAATGAACGCGGCATTAACCCACAGAATTAACCGTTCACTGCGATTCGTGCAAAACGTACATAATTTATGTATGAATCAATGTAGAATCGCTTTAATGGCGGCGAAAATGATTTATGGTGACGTTTGTTAATTCGTTGTCTGTTAGGCGTTTTACTGGTGTTATATCGTGCGTAACGCGTAAAGCAGATATATAACTACCTATATGTTTTGTATGCAATATCCAAATTCAAGTGTCATCACATACATACATACATATATCACGCATGTTTCCCAAAGGGGTAGGCCGAGACCACGGATTTCCACCTGCTACGATCCTGATACACCTTTCGCTTCGTCTACTCTACTACTCTCCCTTACTTCATGCAAGCTCGCCGGTTTAGGGTGCTCGTGCCCTGGCCTTTTTTAAGAACGTCCTCGATCTGGTTTTGGTACGTTCGCCGAGGTCTTCCCCATCCAACCCTACCATGCACACTGGCCGTATAAATCTGCTTCGTTCTTCTTCCAAACCATCTAAGCACACCTTTCTCAATTCTCACTACTACATCTTCCACACTAACATCGTTCTCTTATCACGCTATTCCTTATTCTGTCACTCATAGAAACACCACACATACTTCTCAAAGCTCGCATCTCCACTGCATTGATTCTACTTTCATGTTTCTTCTGCCATACCTAACATTCACTTCCATACACCAGCGTTGGAATCAACACACTAATATTATAAATGCCAAAGTTTGTGTATCAATGAATATGTTACTCTTTCTCGCTTCAACGGCTGTATAGATTTGGATGAAAGGAATGGAATTATACCACATAAGCTACTTTTTTATACCGAAACATTTTAAGTTCACGACGCGACCGAAGTACTGTAATTGCCTCTGAAATTGAATCTGCCTTTTAAAGTGCTTGTTGCCAATTAATTGTACATTACTGTACATTTGTGATAATCGATAATGTCCAAAGCGAAATTCATTTTCTAACAGTAATACAAACACGCCAACTCATTTGTCTGTTTTTACGGCTGTATCCAATCCGTACTTCCATACTGCGTGCTACGACTAGAAATGGTAAAATGTGTAGGTACGTCTGATTGTTTTACTACTTGACCTATTTCAATGAAATTTAGCGTAGTGCGAGCCTGATAGCAGAGGATGTACCTACATGAGACACTTCATCCCGGAAAATTACACAGTTCCGAGGGGCGTAGCAATAATAGAATAAGATGAGCGTTCCGTTAGGGAAACCATAATGGAAGCTTCTAATGATATTATAGTTTTCAGACACGATTATTGCTATGTAACAAATTTATTTTTAAATTGTCATGCATAGATGTGGCGCTATTGGCACTTTTTGTTATCCTATGACACTGGCGTTGAGACGGTTATTGCGGGTTATTGCCTAGCGTTAACTGTGCACACTGGTATGCAGGTGGCTATAGTTATTTTATTATAATCTATGCAATCTGACTTTCTTTTAATTATAAAATCTAATTTCATAATATTATGCGTAACTCGCGTTGCCTTTCGTAATTGTATATTTAATTTCGCATAGCGAGGTCGTGTGTTATTGCTAATTATTACATATGCACTGTGTAACAATTGCGTTTGAATCTATGAATATACAGGCTGTTATGTGGGGATTGTTACTTTCTTATATACACTATACAGGATGAAAAGAAAAGGTTGGCGGTGGAGTTAAAGTACCTTGGCCCTTAAGTCTTTAAGCCTATGTTTTAATTCAGGGTATACTAGCTTGACACTTGATTTTACTCTTTACAACCGTTATCTTTTCTCTTTTTTACATTTTACGCTTAATGCTGCTGAAACAAGTAATTATTCTGAACACGCTATCACAATATTAAGTATCTATGACCAAGCCATCTAAGTTGTAGTAAATAAATAATTATTAGCATGTATAGCGCTCCGTGAGTCACAGACGGTGCTGGCTGAAAATCAGCGCTGCAGGTGTCTTACACCTCAGCATTACGCTGATCCGGTGTCTCATTCACTGCCATGAGGACACACCACCATTTTGTTTTGTATCGTTTTTAATTTATATTTATATTAGTCTGTGTGTATTCTGTGTTAGTGAATAAATGTTTCTCTTTCGTTTCTTTCTTTCTTTATATATTTTAGTAGCAAATAGATATCTTGACAGTCAGTTTCTCATTTGTAATAATACTAATAATATCAGCAATGCTTAAACTATGCGTGTCAAATAAAGGCCAAAGCGTAGGATGTGGATTGTAGTGTATTTATCTGTTCGGTTTCTCAACTCGTATCTCACTCAAACGTGAAGGTACAATAACAACGTGGCGGCTCTTTTAATAAAGTTCACATTTCGAGCGAACGTATCGGTGACATATTATTTTCAGAAATTAATCAATCGATGTGTGACCCTTAGCTTCTTAATTGAAATGTGGTTGTCGATTGCGTTGGTTTTTCTTTATATTTAACTACACTTTACCTGCGACTGCGAAGTAGCGAAATTTTTTTTGTCACTCACTTTTAATATTTACATTCTTTTGGCCGAATTCAGAAACGCCACTTAAGCCTAGACATTAAGTAGTTAAATGTCCCTCAACTAGTTGTCAACCCATACAGAAACGTCACTGAAACGTCACTTTAATTAAAGCTCAATTTGAGTGGCCTTTCTGAATTCGGGCATTTGTCTCAAATAAATAAATAATTGATAAAACCCAGTCTAAGTCAATACAGTTTTTGACATTCGTGAGCGATATTACATCCAACGGATATTTATAAACCTAACAAATGCCGACTAACGCCAGAAAGTCGTATTCATTTTAAATGAACTTATTCTATTTCCAGGCTAAACTGAGCAGTTCATGGAAGGCTCAGGCGCTTTTCAAGAAGTTCGACGCCCGCGCGAACCACAAAGTTTACGGCAAGGGGCGGATATGCGCTCAGAACAAGGTGCTGATCATCGGCGCTGGGCCGTGCGGGCTGCGGGCCGCCGTCGAGTGCCAACTGCTTGGGGCCAAAGTGGTGAGTCAGACAAACAGCCAAGATTGGGCCCAAAGTGTTGAGTCTAACAAACGGCTAGAGTAGAGGCCAAAGTGATTTGTCAAACAAACAGTGGTGAGTCGAACAAACAGCTAGGATTGGGCCTAAATTGGTAAGTCTAACAAACGGCTAGAGTAGAGGCTAAAGTGATTAGTCAAACAAACTGCTAGGACGGGTGCCAAAGTGGTGAGTCAAACATACAGCAAGGAACAACAGCAACAACACATACACCAAATAAGCGAGTCGGACAAACAGCTAAGCTGGGGCCAAAGTGGTGCATCTAAACAAACGAAACAACTAGGTTAGGAGTCCAAAGGGGTGAGGCACATAATTTTTTTTTGTGTTTGCGCTCTTTTCATGGTATAGGGCGTTGTAAAAAAAACAAGCGGGGTATCGTTGGATACGTTCTTAAGAGTAACATGTTGGTAAATATTTGGCGAGATATGAGCTCCAACAGTTTCCAACGGTAACATTGAAAAAACTAAAAAAGTCCTTTTGAACGGGATCCGTGAACAAGCTTCTGAGATAAAGGCTATTTTTATGTCCAGTATGTTTAAATATCTCCTTCCATACAACCTCTACAG
The DNA here is from genome assembly GCA_947859335.1 of Tortricodes alternella. NCBI lineage: Eukaryota > Metazoa > Arthropoda > Insecta > Lepidoptera > Tortricidae > Tortricodes > Tortricodes alternella. The sequence goes on from OX401970.1 coordinate 2,672,410, forward strand.
TCGATTCATTCATACTTATCTTATTTGGTAAACAAGTTTCTAACCTCAAAATGTGCAATTTTGGGTGAAACAGCTTTTTTATCCTGAATAAAGCAATCCTAGGCTTAAAATTGTCTGCGGTTGACAAGTATGGATGAATCGACTCTATGAGTCCAGCGGCCCTTACATGCATGCCACAAAGATAAATTAGAACCGTTTATCTCTATGACTATCTCTTTCGTCGGCACTAGTGTGAGAGAGACGCACTTAGAGATAAACGGTTCTACTTTATCTTTGTGCCATGCATGTTAGGGCCGCAGGGGTCGAAGTTTATTGGTTGATTTGAATATGTATGCTACGGTACCTTATACTGTGTGTGTGTTATTACACGACTTATTACTTACATTATTTTTGAAAAAAAAGACAATATGGCGGATATACGTATACGGCTACATTTTCAAATATGAAAAACTTCCCTTATTTGAATTCAGCGTTTAGCATTTCTAATGTCTCCAGGTGGTGATAGAGAAGCGAGATCGCATGTCGCGTAACAACGTCCTTCATTTGTGGCCCTTCGTGATCCACGACCTCAGAGCTTTGGCCGCGAAGAAGTTCTTCGGAAAGTTCTGTGCGGGCTCCATAGACCACATCAGCATACGGCAGTTGCAGTGCATTCTGCTTAAGGTTAGTCACAAGTGTCTTGATATCACAGACCAAAGGCTAAAGAGACCGCTTATTCTAGTCTTTCTAGTATATAAACCTGCCAACGTTGCGGGAACTAAACTCTGTTCACCTAGTTTTAAAAAAAAACAGCGCTTCTTAACTCTTTACAAATAGCGGCCCGCTAATTATTTTTTACAGATGATATTAAAAAAATAAAGGGAAAAGGTTTTTTTTTTGTCATAGAATATTATTATTGAATAGCCTGTATGTATATGTCCCATTGCTGGTATGTCATCGGACGACGACCATGCCGACGTCGCAGTGTCGGTGACATTTATTATGAAACGTTCAGTTGCTTCGTCTAAAACAACACACGAACACCCAAACGACACACTCGAAGCGTATTTCAAAACAGAATGGTAATATATGGCGCTCGCCCGCCCGGAGCGGCGCCGCGCATTAAAACAACTGCGTCCCTCGTACCACGAAAATCAGTGCGCGCGGCGATAAGCGTCGCCCGTCATACAGTTTGCGATAGGTAAGCGACAGTCGCTATTTTGAGACGATATCATAATATTTATCAAGTCTCGGCGAACAGATTTTAATGCTGGCATCGGTCGGCGGGCTATGCGGAGTCTATTAGATGTATGGTCTGTGCTTGGAATGAAGCTGAAGCAAACTAAACCTTAATACAAGCTCGTAAAGCTTATCGCTTTCACTATCAAGAACTTGTCTTAGGTTATATACAATGTTATTTAGGTGCTGACGATCATTCAGTTAACACTTGAGTTAAAGAAGAAAGATACAGAACTGACTACAGTCTGTGCGCTGTAACTTGGTGCGTATGTCAGCTGTCTCACTATTTTTTATAACCTTCTAACACAATAAACGTACTGAGATAACAGCTGTCATCCGCACCATGCTACAGCGCACAGACTGTAGTCAGTTCGGACGCCGTTTCACCGCCTTAAGGCAGATTTAGACAGGGTCAGTGCACAAGACAGTATCGGCGCCAAACCGACTGACCTCAAAATATTCGTATGCGAATATACAAGTCACCGCTGACCTCCCACCGCTGTACTGGCATTACAATTAACTACTGTTATGTAGTGGTAGAGCCAAACATTAATCCTCACTAGATGATTACTGTTCGAATGGGCCGGCTCGACCGGGGTAGTACCACACTCTCACAGAATATCGGCGTAAAGTAATAGCTTGCTATTGCGTTTCGTACGGTGAGTGACGAGATCCGGAGGCCTATTCCCTCATCCCCATCCCATCCCCATTCCCCATCCTCCCTAGACTGGCAACGCATTGGCAGCACCTCTGGTGATGCCGATGTCCATGGGCGGCGGTGACCACTTTCCATCAGGTGGGCCGTTAGCTCGTTTGCCAGTCAATTGACATAAAAAAAAAACTGACGTCAAATCAATTTACATTGGGTTTTTCTCGGGTCAGCGCTGACTTGTCTCGAATTCGAAGTCAGTCACTGACCCTGTCTAAATCTGCCTTTACGACCGGTCTGTGTGGTCGGCGCCTATACGAGTTCGTTTGCAGGTGGCGTTACTGTTGGGTGTGGAGATCCACGAGGGAGTCAGCTTTGAAGGTCTTCTAGAGCCCACGGTTACGGAGAATTCAGAAAGTAAGTACACTATGTCGATATCTTGCTGTACACCGCGGTTTTTTCTGCGTAGATCGAATTTGGTTCCCAATTGTGAGAAAGAAAGAAAACTGTGCTTCTCGTGTTTTTTGGGTCTGAAATAAAAGTAGCTTTAGTTACTCCATATAACGTCATCTATCTGCCAGTGAAAGTCCCGTCAAAATCGGTCCAGCCGTTTCGGAGATGAGCGGTAACAAACAAAAGAGATACAGGCAGAAATTGTTGTAATTCAATAAAAGTAGGTTGGTTTATAATTATATGGTTTATAGCTTTTCTTGTCTATGTAAGAAACAAAATGTTTTCTTTGTCACTTCTATAACAACCGTCTACTTTTAATATACGTTGAAACTAATACCCCATCTTTTATTTTGAGTACACTTACAAGTGGTTATGGGCGCAGCACGCTTCTGCACTCGCACAGCGTAGAAGCGAAGCCTTCCTTTAAAATAGTAGTTTATGCAACGGTTGCATAATGATAAAAATTATGCAGAGTTGCATACATAACTTTATCTACACACATATTATAAATCCTCCATGATGGGTTCAGAAACAATATTTTCTGGCAAAAAGTTATTTGTTGCAATCGTGGCTGCATATTTCCGATATCCGGCGCATTTTCACATCACACACACTCCGAGAAGACTACTTACTATTCATATTTTCAACTAAAATGTAAATTACAAACAACTTTTTCTATTCAATTCAACAACAATTCTACTTTCGTTCAGCAAAACACCAACATAATGGCGCCAATTAGTTCCTCCGTCAAGAACATTTTTTTTTTAAATCATAGACAAACGAATGAAGTCTCTATTCTCATGTCACTCGAGATCAAATGTTGTGCAGTTTATATTAAAAAACATACTTAATTGACGTTTCGTATCAATAACTGTTTTAATATCTATGGATACTAGAATAGAGACCCACTTGAGCTGTTCCAAATTGAATCTCATTTCTATACTAAAAACGATACGGGAATAATATTGCAGCACTCGTTTTACCTAATTGGTTGTCAAAATGGTGGTCATTTCCTACGATTTTTGATTACACTTTGGAGGTTTTATGATATGGGTGTAGATAAATTGGTTTTTTGTTATCAGTACCGTATATACTTTCATATGTATTTGGTAAAAAACAATTATTTCGGCATTACATACGGACATTTCTTTTTTATTTATTTGTATAGACTAGCTTTGTCCGGGACTTTTTTCGCGTGTAACGTTTGTGATTTCTCCCCCGTGAAATTATATTTTCCGGAATAAAAAGTAGTGTTTATGTTTCATCGGCCTTCCAACTATATTCATACAAAAAGCAAGTCAATCCGTTGCCCTGTTTTGACATGCAAGAGATACAAAAAAAAAACCATATTTTCATTTTTGATTTTTTTTTATAACTTAGGCCTTAGCACAGTTTTTGCGTACGCCAGTGAAGTGAAGTTATAGCTTCAATCGCTTCAAATGGGGAACATGCATGAAAATCAAAATGACGTTTAAATGATATATTATGAAAGCATAAACAAAAGCATGTTACAGAAAAAAGCAGATCATTTTGACTATTCATATATATATATATATATATATGGTTTTTAGTTTTTTGGACACCTCATCAAATTTATGCCTTGTTTTATTTCTACTATGTTGGTCAGAAAACAGTATTTTCGGAAATAATTGCAGATTTCGTTTAAACGCCATACATTTTGTACAGTCTAACGACAGCTGTGACGTCATAGCTGTTGTCCATTTTGTACGGAGTGTTTTTGCGAGTGGTATGAACAATGACTTTTCAATGCTGCATAACTCATAAAACAAACAACATATAGGTTGACCACTTAAATGAGTCGTCGCCCGCGCGGCACAGAGGCGCGGGGGCATGGCGACAAAGGGGACCGAGAGAGGTGCGGGCGGCAGGCGCATTTTTGTTTTCATTTATTTCACGCCGCCCGCACCTCTCTCAGGCCCCTTTGTCGTCATGCCCCGCACCCCTGTGCCGCGCGGGCGATGACTCATTTAAGCAGTCATCCTATAATAATGTTTTGCGTACACAGATCGGTTTCTATTACTCAGCACTATCCAATGAAAAAACAAAGATGCATGCTCCCTGGGAATATTCCGGGTATAACCGGTAAACAATGTTGCCGGGAATGGGAGTACGGCGATAGCACTTCTTTAAATATGTCTCGTATCAGCTCTCGGCTGGCGCGCCCGGGTGTCCCCGCCGGAGCACCCTGTATCGCAGTACGAGTTCGACGCGCTCCTCGGTGCGGACGGCAAACGCAACACCCTGCACGGCTTCAAGCGCAAGGAGTTTCGCGGCAAACTGGCCATGGCGATCACAGCTAACTTCATCAACCGACATTCGGAGCAGGAGGCGTCGGTGAGTCCACCCTTTACCTTTTAACCTTACTGTTAATGACCTACTTGGAAGGTTGAGGTTTTTTATATGTTTTGTAATGTCAAGTTCGTTTGTTTTCTGTTACTGTCAATATACTCTTAAGCTAGCACGGTGTTTCCCGTTCAATCCCCATTTTCTCCCCGTTAAACCAGGATTATAGTCCCGTCACTAATACTTACCGCTGATTCGTTTTGTATGAGAATCAGTGGCGAAGCGTGACATATTTTCTAAGGGAAGCCGGAAGAATTAGAACCGTACGTGCGAGTCTGACATTTAGTTAGAGTAACATGGACTTCGCTGACAGCTAGCCGTAGCTTTCTAGCTTGGTAAAGCCGTAAAGTTATTCCCTCGGGTAATTTTGGGGATAAAATATATCGTAACTGTTAAACTATGACTAAAATGTACCGGATACGGTTGGTGTTTTTTTTTTGGATATAAAACGATTACGTGTTTTACCTGTCCATCGTGACTGAACTATTAATATTGGCAGTTACTGTTTAATATTAATATATTAATTATTTGGTATTAATTTTTATTAGAACTGTACCGTGAATTGCGTACATGCGACGCCATCTGTTGATGGCTAGAAATTATAAACAAAAATAGTGTGTTTTATCATACAAATTGCGCCACCTATCAATCATAACTGAAACCTATTTTCATTTGATATTATAGTGGCAAAATGACTACATGTGATGCCCTCTGTTGATAAGTAGGAATGTTAAACTTGTAACTAACAGTGTTATAGCAACGATATTTTGAAATTATAGTGACAAAATCATAATTATTATTGTCACCTGCCATTCATAGATCAAAACATAAGTGTAATTTATCCCATAACATTTAATTTGGTTACTTTATATACAGAAATAAAGAGATAATAGAATATTTTTCTCTTAAAATTACTACATGTGTCTCTGTTGATGAGTAGTAATCTTAAAATTCTAACCAACCGTATTATAGCAATGATATTATACGTAGAGCAAGAAATTAATACAAAAATATTCATTCGTTCGTCCTATACGTAATGCCGTTTAAATAATACCCTAATAGTAACACAAGTAGTTACTAAATAAACCGTCACCCTTCTCATAAAGACTTTGCAACCCGATTTCACCCCCAAAGGGATTGAATTCATAAAATATAAAAATACACAGTTTTTATTTGCTACTAACAGCTCATAAATATATTTCCATGCCTCTAACTTCGAAATCATCAGCACTCCCATACAAGTTTTCACCCCCGTAATTCACCCCATTACCTAAGATTGATTTATCAATATAAAAAACTATTCTATATGTTACTCCAGCTTATAATCTATTGCCATAAAAAAATATCATATTCGTTCGGGTAATTTTTGCGTTATAGGCGCAAAAATTAACAGACAGACAGACATAAGCTTCAATAATTATTGAAATGTTTCCTGTTATTGATTGTAAAGCGCCCTAGAGTATTTTTTTACAATTATCTTTAACTAGTGGTCCCGCCAAAGGTTCGCCCGCCGGTATTTTCCATACAAACTTTATCACCACAATTTTATACTCTAGGAATATCTTCTCCAAATTTCACATGTCTAGGATCACCCGTTTAGGCTGTGCGTTGTCTATAAGTGAGTCACGGTACTGTTTTATATATATATAGATGTACAGACTTTGTCCTTCTACAGTTTTATTATATGGATAGATTAAAAAATTTAAAAGCTTTAAACCTAGATTTAGACCTACTGGACGTCATGTAATTAAACTGTCAAAATCGGTTACCATTTACATACGTAAACACGTTTTCACCGTTTGTATGAAATGTGTGATTTTTGCTGTTGGTTCAGTCCTCTTAAAAATAATAGTATCTTCTTTGAGTAATTATGTATACTAGAGTGGACGCCTCAACTTGTTTTTTTTGTAAAGCCTGTTGAGGCCAAATGGCACAAACGCCTATAAGAAAACGATCACCGCCGGACGCGGCGCGCACGCCCTCTCCGTCATCAAGTGCTCGCTGGCATTAGTTTGAGATGTCTGTTCTAGTGTAACGTAATACTTCAATGAGTATCTTCTGCTCAGACTGTGGGTGAGAACCTCCCTCCTGCCGCCTCATCTTCTCATTGATAGCTTGTAAAAAACGCTAAGAACTCACCTCGAACTCCCAGAGTTTCATAAATACAATTGCTTCTTCGTGTACAGGTGCCAGAAATAAGCGGCGTGGCGTTCATATTCAATCAGAAATTCTTCAAGGAGCTCTACGAGGTCACCGGTATTGATTTGGAGAATATCGTCTATTACAAGGACGACACGCACTACTTCGTGATGACGGCCAAGAAGCACAGCTTGCTGGAGAAAGGGGTGCTTTTGAAGGTCAGTTACGCCTTTATTTAAAAAGCCCGAAGAGTGAAATCGGCATTGAAATATATATATAGTAAGGAACTGCTCAAAGTAATTTTCGCGATGCTTACTTTTGAGGTGTCAGAACGCGAATCTGACACCATCGCACGTTCGGTCGCATGTCAACCACCATCCTTGACTTGACGCCCATTTAAGTGACACTGTTGTAATTGCAAAAAATGCCCTCCCGCATCGTGCGTTGTGAGACCGCAGCACCACCGTGTGAATCAAGCAATATTAGCCTTTTGTATGTATGTCGTAAGAATTAAGACATCAGCAGTAGGGTGTGGGTAAGCCATGGCGCTGCCGCTTGACAACCTTCTATGAGACTTGTTACACGAAATTGTACTGATAGGCACATCCTTCTTTTGAGATCTTTGGAAATCGATAATTGAAATACACATACAATATACCCACAGCTGGGCGCAGACCGTTAATCAAATAGTTAATTTAGTTAATCGCTAATCCGTTACTAAAAAAGTTAACTTCGTTAAGCGTTACATTTCGGAAGAGAAAACAGCAGTTACATTTAATCGTTAACTCGTGATAGAAATTGCATTTTACGTGTCGTTGCGTAAGTAGTTGACATAAAAAATGATGGTAGGTGCTATGGAAGTTTTGGCAGGACATGAAACATTAGTAAAAATAGGGATTTGCTATAGAGTTTGTAATAATACCTATTATTTAGAGATCAAATTTAAATCAAAAGCTATCTGACATAACTAAAATTTAACGGACTTAAATTGCTTTAACGGAAGTTAATGAATCCGTTAACAATTTTTGAAGTTAACTTAAAACTTAATCCGTATCTCGAAATGTTAACTTCGATAATTAAAGATTAACGGATTAACGGTGTTGTTCCCAGTATATGATATATATATATATATATATATATATATATATACTTAATATTGTGATAATGTGTACGTGTGTGTTACTACTAAGTTACTTATCTCAACTGCGTCGCTATTTCATACAACGACATTTTATTTACATATGTGAAATATACGGTGTGGTATGAAATAGCGACATAGTTCAGCTTAGGGCCTAAAAAGTATCGCATTTAGAGATCGTGGTAACCGAACAATTATATTTGCTAGGACGGCGCGAAATTACGCGAGTCAAATTCCGCGCGCGAAAATTCCGCTTGATATATCCCTAACGTATGACGTATTGTGTAGATAATAAACAGTAAATTTCCAGGATTTCGCCGAGGTATCCCGCCTCCTGTCTGTGGAGAACGTGGACCGGGCAGCGCTGATGCGGTACGCTCAGGAGGCGGCCCGCTTCTCCACCGAGGGTCGTCTGCCGTTGCCGGAGTTCGCGTTGAACCACTACGGGGAGCCGGATGTGGCGCTCTTCGACTTCACGTCTATGTACGCGGCGGAGAACGCTAGCATGGTGAGGGAAACATATACAGTACTATTAAAAGAAGTTCACCATTCGGCCGTCCTCGGTTATTGTCGGTATCCCTCGTTTTTCACATAGAGTATATCAAATTATAGATATGGCATTCCTTATTAAACACAATACGATAGAAGTATATGAACAACTTAAGTAACACAACCCTTATACTGAAATAAGAAAAATAATTAGTGACTATTTTTTGACAGTATGACACGCATGACAAATGTCGATCATGTTTTTTTATTTATCAGTAGACCTAAGAGTATATAAATGTACCTATACATTTATATACATCAATAAATAATGATATTTCAATGATATGAATGATAAGATCTACTGGTATGTAATGTCATCATGGCAAGTGATATACATTGCGTCTACGATAATTTAAGTTGAATGCTACCTAAAAGAAATCGCAGCAATGTAACTTGTGTCATTTTCGCCTCCGGCTTTAGCCAATAATAGCCGAGAAAAGTCGAATCGTTAACTCATTTTAATTGTACTGTACTGTCCGCGAGCTCTGAGGAATCTTAACGCACGTTAAAGTAAAGCTTTGGTGCAGTAAATGACTAATTACGGCAGCATCGTTAAGTATGAGCATGCCTTTGCAGAACACTCGTACTGGTAGAGCGCAGGGTATGAACCCAGCCTCCGATTCGAGCTCGCGCGCGGACTGTACAGTCCACTTGCTTCTGTACACAATTTTGTAGTCGCAGAGAAACAATAGCGAAGTTTCCTGGATTAAAAAAAAAAACTAATTAGTCCGTCAGTTAGATTATCAAAAAATATTGAACACGTATTTTTTGCTTTATCAAATCAATCAAAATTGACAAAGATAACGCGCATCAAAGTTCGGGGGTGGGGACTTATGACGCCACTTATTGTTACAAAGTGTGAGAAGTCGTGACGTCACGTTCGTAATTTTTTATAATGTGAATGACTGACTAATTGGAATTTTTCAGGAAACTTCCCTATTATCCTTTATTTTGGATTATTGAAGTAAGGTAAGGACACAGTGATAGTCCAAGCGTATTGAACCAGAGGGCGCTGGTTCTAATCTTGTGGTAATCGTTGTGTGATAATGATAAGCACAAATGTTTGTACTCAGCAGTAGTCATGGATGTTAGCATGGACATATGTTAGGGGTCCGGACTCCATTAATATCCATCTTTTGTGTCCGAGCCGCAAAAGTTTCCAATTAATCGATTTTATTGGCGTTTCTTTTTTAACATTTTAAGTTAAATGCTGCTGTAACAAGTAATTTATTAGTAATTATTCTGACATTATTACACATTATCACAATATTAAGTATATATGTATGACCCATCCATCTAAGTAGTAGTAAATAAGTAATTATTAGCAGTGAGTCACAGACGGTGCTGGCTGAAAATCAGCGCTGCAGGTGTCTTACACTACACCTCAGCATTATGCTGAGCCAGGGTCCCATTCACAGCCGCGAGGACACACACACCACCTTTTTGTTTTGTATTGTTTTAATTTATATTTATGTTACTCTGTGTGTCTTCTGTGTTAGTGAATAAATGTTTCTTTCTTTCTTTCTTTCGAGCTGTTCTTTGTATTATTGACCTACTATGATGTTTAGTCAGTTGTGTAGTACTCTTAATGCAGGGAATCCTAGTGAGACTCGCACTTGGCCGGTGTTTTTCCTTTTGAGGTACGGAACCCTAAAAATGGTGTTAAGAATATTATTCTCGTCAGGTGTACGAGCGGCGCGGTCGCCGGCTGCTCTGCCAGCTGGTCGGGGACAGCCTGTTGGAGCCGTTCTGGCCGACGGGCTCGGGCTGCGCGCGCGGCTTCCTCTCCGCGCTGGACGCGGCGTGGGCAGTGCGCGCGTGGAGCGCCGCCGCGCACCCGCTGCACGTGCTGGCCGAGCGGGAGAGCGTCTACCGGCTGTTAGGTAACTTAGGGAGTTCTTAAAACGCGAGTGACAGTTTAGAACGAGCGCAGGCGAGTTTTATTAAAAGATCTCACGAGTGCTTCACTTATTACTTTGTGTTGCACGCATTACCGTTTTCAGTCATTTGATTGCCGATTAATTTTGATTGGGCGCGTCCGTGCAGCTATAGAAAGTGACACAAATGAAATTTATAGGTCATTTGTCTTAATAATAAGACTGGAATGGACTTATAATTCAAACAACGTCAGTTTAAAGGTTAAGAAACAAAAACAAATAATGATGTATGGCGGGAATAGCTGATCGAGACGGCTCCGCGCTGTAATTCCTACTATTTTTTGTTCAAATAATTAAATACTGTAGCAGTACGTTCGCGCTACTTAACACTAGATGGCATTAGCTAGCTGTCAGATGCCAATCAATACGAATCTCTGCCTATGGATTATAACGCGCTAAGGATGTTCACTCCAGGATCCATATATAGGTTAAGTAACTATTGCAATGTGTCGAATCGATCCAGGGGCCCGTTTCTCGAAGCATATTAGTCTAATGATATTAGTGTTTTGTCTCGTTAATTAAAAGAAAAAATGAAACAAAACACTAGATATTATTAGACTAATATGCTTCGAGAAACGGGCCCCAGGGGCCCATTGCATAACAACTTGTAACTTGTAATACAAGCGGAAGCGGAAGCGGCTTTTCAACTTCTATTACTAGAAAGAGACTTCCGCTTGTATTACAAATTACAATTAGTTATGCAATGGGCCCCTGACCTAGGGTAATCTTACTACCTGTACCTTGCTACCACACGTTATCGGGCCTCAAGGAGCAGTAGTAAAGATAAACCAAGCGTGAGCACGAGATAGCGGCATCGCTACGGCGGTCCCTAAATCGGGCGACGTTCCTACAAACCCAGTCTCTTGTAACTAGTAAGCGTTTAAAATATACGCTGTTCGTTGACAAAGAGTGTGTTTCTCTTCGGATATCCCACTCGCGCCTCCCCGTTCGCACGTAATCGTGCCCGTTACAATACTAATGTTCCTTTATGCCTTTTTCGTGTCAACAGCCCAAACGACTCCCGAGAACCTCCACCGCGACTTCGGTGCGTACACGCTCGACCCCGGCACCCGGTACCGCAACCTGAACCGGGCGGCCGTGACGCCCCCGCGCGTCGCCGGCTTCTACGACTCAGACGAGCCGCTGCCGCTGGACGCAGGCACTGCGTTGCGCAAGCGACGCCGCGGTATGTCCTTTTACATCCATCCATAAAGATATTCAGACTAATTTAAAAAGTCTAGTAATAATAATATCCATTTAGTATCACGCAACAGGGGTCCATAGAATGTTACTACAATTAAAAATTACATTTCTATGAAAATCAAAATGAAAATAATTAGTTTGCAAGTAGGCCACATGGGCTCTTTCAGATGTCTGAATCTAGCAGCGCTTCGCAAGGTGACATCTGCTGAGAAGAAACGCCGCAAGAAACTCGGCAGTAACTCTTTTTTCAACTTTGACATTAGAGTTCTATTCAAAAAAACTAACACAAAAACTGCAACAAACAACCTAATGGGTACAAATTAATTGTAATAAATAACTAATTAGGAAGATGTATAGTCTCCGCGTCTGGACAAGTTAAGTTACTTAGAGATGTATAAAACCTCTAAGGGTTATATTAATGAAATAATAATTGAAGCAAAGAAAATCTAAATTGTTTAATCCAGGTTAAATGGTCTACAGATATCAAAAAGAAACTCCAAATATAACTACAACAAATCAAGAAAATAAATTAATACTACAACCTACTACAACATAAAACATAACATATAACACAAAACATTTATAATTAAAATCATTAAAATACTACTAAACTACTTCACATTAAATAAGACAGGTCTGTCACCCATATGTAGACAGTTCCAGTACTTCAGCACAGGACAATCGAATTTGTCCAGTATAACTCTCATGCGATTGTTGGCACTGTCTCGCACTCCTCATCAAAGAGGCAACTCGTTTCCGCACAATTGACTAAATAGATGATAGCTATTATATCGCTCGTCTTTTGCTTTGGTAGGGAATACGCATGAAAATCAAAATGAGGCTTTAAATTATCTATTATGTAAAAGAAAAGATCATTTTGTTATTTTTTCAGTTTTATCATTCATTCAATATTCAATAAAAAAACATTAACCTCAATTGCTAATAACCTTACGCGATAGATGGCGCTGCACGTCAGCTGAAACGCGCTAACGATGTCCTGTTCTGGATTCTATAAATACATGTGGAGTTTACTCCATACTATAAGTACTATTATGAATCTTCCACTTATCTTAATTTTTGTAGGAGTCCCCGCGAATGCCAGCGGGGATCCCTACCCTAGTCCCCTCCGAACCTCTCTATGTCTAAGTGTTCGTCCAGTAGACATGCGCTAAATGTGTTAAGAGTTGTGCGTGCTCGTTCACTGCGCGGATCGCTCCGGACTAGTACGATTGTGCGAATGTACTAGTTCGTTCTTTACACTGTACACACTAGTACACTGAAATAATCTCTCTATGGTCTGCTCCCGCCCGACTGGTCCGTTTCCTTTTCTCTTGCTGTCTTACTCTGACAGAGCCAATGTGCAGCCATTCGGTCGGTCAATCGGATCGCTTCGCTTGCGCTGCTCGCTCCGCGCAATTGTACTAAATGTACTAAGAACAGAAACGTTACGGAATAGTTCGTTCTAGTACAGTGACGGGAATTAATTCCTTTAGTTCATTAGTACATGTACTACACAAGCCTAAAATGTGTCACTTAAAAGAAAAGATGGGTACAGATATAGTGAATAATATGTTTATATCGGTAAAACTCTGATCTCAATCGGAAGACGACGGGACCCGAAGTGTTAATTAATAATTGTATTCAATGAGTGACATGTTTATATTCATTAATATGAAAGTTTATTATTTAGTGTCAAAATGAAAAATGACAGCATATGGCACTGTGGTTTTACATTTTGACATTTGACACTATATAATAAAGTTTCATATTAATGAATATAAACATGGTACTCATTTAATACAACCATTAATTGACACTTCGGGTCCCGTCGTCTTCCGATTGAGATCTGAGTTTTACCGATAGAAACATATTATTCACTATATCTGTACGCTTCTTTAGACCACTGTGAAATGTATTATCACTCAATCAGTTCAGTCGCTCAATCAACGCATTTAGATCTGTAGTTCGCATTTCTTCCACTCATTAATGGAACTATTGAGTGAATCGATATAATGTCTGTATAAACAGTCCATTAAACTCAGTATACAGTTGATTATAACAATAAATGCAGATACAAAAATGTGTAAGCGAGGCGATTCGCGCTTTTATTACTCGCGTCCAGTAGGCTGACACGTGACAGTAGGTCCGGCCGGACGTGTTCCTCGTTCCACAAAACGAGGTGATATACGTGGCCAATAACTGTTCCTTTTTACGGTTCCGTACCCAAAGGGTAAAACGAGACCCTATTAATAAGACTCCGCTGCCCATCTGTCCGTCTGTCACCAGGCTGTATCTCATGAACCGTGATAGTTAGACAGTTGAAATTTTCACAGATGATGTATTTCCATTGCCGCTATAACAACAAATACTAATAAACAGAATAAAATAGATATTTTAGAGGTTTCTCATACAAGAAAAGTGGCCCCCATGTTTAAAATTAATTTGTTTACGTTACGCATCCGTGTTGCGGTCACCGACTTACATATGTACCAAATTTCAAATCAAAAGGTCCAGTAGTTTCGGAGCAAATTAGCTGTGACAGACGGACAGACAGACAGACAGACACACGAGTGATCCTATAAGCTATAAGTTCCTTTTTTCCTTTTGAGGTTCGGTACCCTAAAAATTGCCCTCCGGTGTGAGACCGCACCGACCGATATGATAGCGAATTAAGCAATATTAGACTTTTTTATGTATCTCGTAAGAACTAAGACATCGGCAGTAGGGTGTGGTTAAGCCACGGCGCTGGCGCTTGACAACCTTCTATGAGACTTGTTACACGAAATTGTACTGATATGCATATCCTTCTTCTGAGATCTTTGCCATTTATAGAGGGTTTAAATAAAACAGAAGCGGAAGTGTCCGACGAGGCCCTGTTATCGTGGGCGGGCGCGGGCGAGGGCGGGCTGCGGGCGGCGTGCGGGCCCGCGCCTCTCCTGGAGCTGCTGAGCCGGTACCGGCCCGACCTGCTGGCGGGCGCCGCGGTGCCGCCGCACCTCGTGTTGGAACAGGAGCTTGGTAAGAGGTGTAAAACACACACACACACACACACACACACACACACACGCACACACACATTCGCAAGCACGCAAATATGTAACATTTCTGTTTTAGTTCTATCCATAGTAGGTAATTATCTTCTCTTATTATTTTCTCTCTTATATATATATATAAGAGAGAAAATAATAAGCTAAATAATATATATATATATATATATATATATATATATATATACTAGCGGACCCAGCAGACGTCGTCCTGCCCGGTGAATCACCCTTATCATTTAGGGGTATGAAAAATAGATGTTGGCCGATTCTCAGACCTACCCGATATGCTCACAAAATTTCATGAGAATCGGTCAAGCCGTTTCGGAGGAGTACGGGAACGAACATTGTGACACGAGAATTTTATATATAAGATATATATATACATATGTATAACTCTACTATACGTGTATGTCACTGAACTCCTCCTAAACAGCTGGACCGATTTGAATGAATTTTTTTGTATGCGTTTGGGTGGCGCCCTGGATTATTTAGATTCACAAATCCCGGCAGATGGCGCTGCAGGACAACGTCTGACGTCAACGTCCTTCGCTAGTATTTTATAAAAATGTAAATGTATTATCGCTCCCTTGGCGAAAACTTGCAATTGGCTTATATTGTACTACTATTTTTACCCGAAACTGTAAAAGTAGCTGTAAGTTTTCCTGAAATAAATAAAACAAGAGGCCTGACCGGTTCACTAATAATGTTGCATAAAATCGAATGTCATATTTTCGTTTAGCATAACAACCTTCGGCAGAATCATCATATCACCGAATTACTTTTCGCATACTGTCATTTCTCATAATTTTGTAAATCAGTATATCAACGATACATGTCCTAATAGTTATTATGCAGAAAGGTGTATTTTTATTTGTGTGGTTAATGTAGGTCGTTTGTTGCTTTATTACTGTGTAATGTTTCTATTTAATTTTAATTGAATTTATATATATAAGATGTAACATCAACGTTTGAATTGAAAATATGACTGCTGGGTCATAGTATAAAGAGAAGGGAAGTAGGTTATCTTCATACAAACGCACCGCATCGCCGCACGCACACTTAAACAAAATCTCGACCCGTTTCCCCTTACTAAGCGGGTCGAGATTTGTTTAAGTGTGCGTGCGGCGACGCATAGATACTTTGGCGCACAAATACAAGCCGCGCGCGGTGCGTTTGTATGAAGATAACCTACTTCCCCCTCTTTATACTATGGCTGGGTCCTGTCCGAGGCTCTGCTAGATTCAACCCATTTTAATTTATTCATGTGAAATGTAAAAGAGTATGTTCGTTTTGAGTTTGAGTTTTATTTTAACATAGCTAGGCACAAGACCGTTAATCCGTTAATCGTTAATGAACGAAGTTATACTTTCGAGTAACGGATTAACTTTTAAGTTAACTTCAAATATTGTTAACGGACTCATTAACTTCCGTTAAACGTTAATTAAGTACGTACTATTTGCATTGAATTTGATCTCTAAATACATAATAGGTATTATTACAAACTAAGTAAATTAGTATCGCAACGACATAGAAAGTGCAATTTCTAACACGAGTAACGTTAACTTCCGTTAAATCAACCGAAATGCAACGCTTTAACGTTTAACGAAGTTAACATTTTTAGTAACGGATTAGCCATTAATGAAGTTAACTATTTGATTAACGGTGCCCAGCTGTTTTTAGGGTTCCGTAGCCAAATGGCAAAAAACGGAACCCTTATGGATTCGTCATGTCTGTCTGTCTGTCTGTCTGTCCGTTTGTCTGTCTGTCCGTCCGTATGTCATAGCCACTTTTTTCCGTAACTATAAGAACTATGCTGTTGAAACTTGGTAAGTAAATGTATTCTGTAAACCGCATTAAGATTTTCATTATTATTATTATTATTGGGGGGTGTTATTGGGCCATATATGTGCCGCCTCGACCATTGCTGATCTATTGTGGCAGCCCTTTCTTATAGTTCACTGCTTAATCCCGTTGCATCCAGGAAATTCCAGATGCTTTGGGCAGTGAGGTCTTATATCTCTGCGGGGAGCAAAACGTGTCGCCCCAGGTGGATACTTCTTTTGCGCATGAGTGGCCCACATGAGCAGAGGATGTGCATGGCTGTTTCTTCTGTCTCTTGGCAGAATCTGCACATTTCGTCTTGGCTCATGCCCATATTTGTCAGGTGTTTATTTAGTTTGCAGTAAGATTTTCATATAAAAATAGACAAAAAAAATAGTAAATAAAACTAGTAATTAGTAATTAACTTAGAACTGAAACTCAAAAAAAAATAATCTCGCACTTGGCCGGTTTTTTAATACCATGTACCCTTCCAGGCATAGCTCCTTTATCGCCGACGGGGTCGACGCGCGACGTGGCCGAAGCGAAGCTGCGCTCCTACTTGCTGCGAGTGTACAGCGCGTTCAAGGGCGAAATACCACACGTGCACCATAAGAGCGATGTGTTCGATCAGGTAACTGCTTACCGGGCGCTCTCCTGGCGTACAGTTAAAAAAAAAACTAATTAGTCCGTCAGACAGATTATCAAAAAATATTGAACACGTATTTTTTGCTTTATCAAATCTATCGAAATTGACAAAGATAACGCGCATCAAAGTTCGGGAGTGCGCTCATGACGTCACTTAATAGTAAAAAGTGTGCAGTCGTGACGTCACGCGGAACTTCGACGCGCTATATCCTCGTCATTTTTCGTTGAATTGACAAAAGTTCAAATACGTTTCCAATCGTTTTTGATAATGCAAATGACGGACTAAATAGTTTTTTCAAGAAACTAACCTATTTAGCCCCAACAAATTTTGATACGGCGCCCGTCTGAAGCAGGCTACGCCACTGGTAACAATTATGACCTGCTGTGTTCAGCAGTAGGTCATAATTGTTATAGATACAATTATTTATACTCTTCAAATACTGTCTATATATAGTTATATATATATATATATATATGATGGATGATATACCGTGAGAAATATAAATGATAAACGGCGTAAAACGCACTAAGCAACTCCCTTCGATAGGTTACTGGGGCAGTCAAGCCAAGACAGTTCGTGAGCTGGTACTCCTAGACGGCCACTCCTGGCGTAGCACATATAACCAGTTCGGTCACAAGGGTTGAATTGTTTTCTACATATACAGACAGACAGAGACAGAGCTAATAACAATTATAATTTACACTAAGAAATAAATAGGTTTTTTTTTGTAAGCTTGGCGCTAGTGGCACCTCGCTCAGGACATGATCTGGCGGCGAAGGAATTATATATTTTTCATCACACTTGCTCGGAAAGGGTGTTATTATACGCAGCCGTATAGAGCAGCTATAGCCGATTTAACTCCTCTACGGGCCCCGCCGTCAGCGGGAGTTAAGTATGCGCCAGGTCGGAGGGGGCGCGCGGGGGCCGGGGCCGACGGAGCCGCCCCGCGCTGATCGCGACATACAGTTTGTTCTACCCACCTGATGGTAATTCACGGTGTACAATGGGAATAAAATAAATATACATATATATTTTTTTGTCTAATTTTTATTTAATTTCCTCGCAAATGTGATGAAAAACATTGTGTGTATCACGGGCAGTAAAGGGATGAAAAACTCGAGTCATTAAAAACCCTCGCCTACGGCATCGGGCTTAACAGACTCTCGTTAGTTATCCCTTTCTTACGGCCCTAGATGCACAATGTACTATAATATAAACGTGCATGTTCACAGATCAAACTAAGCCAACAGAACGAGAAGCACGCGCGAACTGCGAACGACGCGATATCCGTGTATTCGAGTGAGTAGACACCTTTATGAAACTTTCCCGACGCAATATTTAAAACCGAATTCCATGCGGACGAAGACGCGGGTAGAAGTTAGTATGTCATAAACTACTTTTTTTTGTAATTATTTAATGTTTAATGTATTTTCAATAAACATATGTATGTACACATAAAATAGCTTTTTAGAGAAGCGTATTTTAAGGTACCGCATCAAAATCCGTCAAAAGTTTTAAGCGGATACACCACAAAAAAGCCGGTCAAGTGTGAGTCTGACTCTTAGCTATGAAAAACAGACAGTATCTTGAAGGTACGGAACCCTAAAAGTAAAAAAAAATGGCCTAACAATCGGGTAACCATTTATAACCTACCTATGAAATAAGACAAAAAGTAACTTTCGCAAGCTCCTATCTCCGTGCAACCGCCTAGTGTGATACGACCTTGCATAGCCTTGCCTATTCCGATAAACTATTTTTTTTGTGAAGTAACTACTTATTTACCGTTTCCGGACTTTTTTCTTTACTTGTGCTGTAAGACACTGCATCATCCCAAATTTCATGATTCTAGATCAATGAAAAGTACCCTATAGGTTTTGATTCCCTTTGGATTCCCTTGGAAGTATCAAAACATGTGGCATAAACGACCGTATCTTTTGATTGCGTTAACTTAGAAGGTTGATTTTTTCACAGCTCCAGGAGATTGCAGACCTGAGTATTTGATATTAATTTCAAATCGATACTTGCACGCGTTCTTGAGAAAAAGGTCTTGACAGAGAGACGGACAAACAAGTGATCCTATAACGGTTCCTTTTTCCTTTTTGTGGTACGGAACCCTAAAAGGGGACTTCTATTTATTTATATTTATTGTTTGAACGCAGACGCGGCCGAAACCGAGAAATCCCACTCATCGTACAGAAAAAAGCGTCGTGCGCTCCGCACCCCCCAAGTAAGTACCGACCCAGCGGAGTACATACGCAAGCAGATAGGCAAACTCGACCTTAACGACATAACGCAACTGGCGAGGCTCATAGACGGCCATGACTCCGTCCACGGTACAGACAAACAGAGAGAGCTCCAGGACCAAATATTAGCTTTAATAGATCCAGAGGAAACTCCTGATCCTCAAGCGGTGAGGGCGACCTTGGCTCAGCTTCTTGGTGGTAGCAGCGTTAGAGTGAACCATGACAACGCCGCAACGAGATCCGTAGCGAATTATTTTAAGGTGCAAGCGATTGAAACGCCGGTCAGACCACCGAGGAGATTGAAAGGTCTAGACGCGTCGTCAGTCAGAGTGCCAGATTTTTCCGATATCTTCCAGGAGAGTTCGGCCGATACCGACGCTACTTTAGTGAACGCTGAGCTGAAGCGACCACGGAGTTTCGTCCGCTCGTCATCCACAGAAACGCCCAAGTTAGGAAGGTTAAAAGAATCCCATCCGTTCACCAGGACATCGTCTGTAGAAAGCAATTTAAAAGCGAGACGATTATCTGAAGTTTTACATGTAAATAGAATACGAGGCTCGCAAAGCCCGGAAGTGAAGTTACAACAGCGTTCGAACTCCATAGACTCCCCTGAAATCCTTCAGAACACGAAGCGAATAGCGCAGATTTTCGAAGGCCACTCGCGTCGCAGCAGCCCGAGCCCTGATTCGCGAACGAAACGCTCCAGTTCGATCAGCACTCCCGAGATGGCGCTGCGCTGTCAGCGCATGGCTCAGATCATCGAAGGGAAGAACACCTCGAGCCTGGAGCGATCGAAGCTGGAGTCGATAGGGAACCACGAGATAGCGGCGCGACGGCAGAAAGTCGCGGATCTAATACACGGAAGGAAACCGATAGAACACGAGGTGTTGAAGAAATCGTCTGACATGCAAGCATTTCGGATGCAAAGAGTATCCGACATGATGCAGAAGAGAGCCGAAGGGAAGAAGAAGAGTGGCGGCAGACGGAAAGCTGCTAGAGTGATTATGAAGCAGAGATTTGAGAAGAGTCTGCAGATGCTCGCGGCGGAGCCGAGGTTGGAGTTCGCATCGGCCGATTTGGAGAATGATTATGGACTGCAGCAGTACAGAGCGAGCGCCCCGCATTTCGGCGAGAGGGTCAAGACCTTGGAGAAACAGTTGCAGCATTATGTGAGGTTTTACGTGTGGCATGCGCTCGTTCATACTTGGCTGTGTACTTTAGGTTAGGGACGTGTAGGGGAACTGGACAGACAAGGACCTATAGGCGCTTAACGTACGTGTGATCTCGCATTTCGGTTGAGTAGTAGGATTCTTCTTTATCTACAGAACATATTGTTACATTACATTCCGAGTAGTGATTCAACGGTGTGTGCAAAGTTCCCATACCGAACTGGGCCCGGGTGGGGACTACTGCTCACTAGTGGGGCATATAATTTAAAGGCCGATGATAATGACTCAAATTGATCTATGATCAAAGAGTTTAATTATAGATTAACAGATGGCGGAGAACAAACTATTAGTGGTGTTTGTGCATTCGGTCAGAAATATAATTTTATTATCTTACCAGATAGACTATCAGTAGCGCGGACTGACGCCTTTACCTAGCTAGAATGCGACATTCTTCCGGCTTCCTTTATGAAATGTTTGACATTCCGCCACTTTAGACCATGTCATTCCATTAATTATTCTGGATAGAAATGTAATAAAATTAGGTAACAAAAGTAGTGACAAGATACGGGTACGCAAGCCATTATGAATTCTGATAATTTGCACATAGTGGATTCTTTCGGCGTCTATTATGAAGCACGTTTGTCTTAACATAGCGATTTCAACTGGATAAGCTTCGAGTGTTTCAAACGGTGTTTTTGGTGATGTTTGTTATTCTGTAATGGAGAATAATAATTACAAACATGATCACTTTAGTCCTGAATTAACCTTACCATAGCATGGTTTTCTCTACAGAACTATATCGAGATAGAAGGAAAGAGTGTGTTCCCGCGTGCCAAAAAGATGTCGTGATATCATCTTTGTGTGTAACAACGACGGCGGCGCGGCGCGGGGGGCGGGAGCGGCGGCGCCTGGACTCGGTTGGCCGCGTGCTAATCGATGCTTTTGAATCGTTTTCGCGCGACTCATGCTTCCCGTCACTAAATTACACTCGTGATATCAAAGTAACTACGCATAAATGTTACACGTTCAGTTTCCATACAAATCGACGAACTCTTTCCTTCTATCTCGATATAGTTCTGTGGTTTTCTCTCTGAAAGTAACAAATATTATGACTAGGAGAGTTCAATTTTTCGACGCATTCACTGCCCGCCTTTCGCACACGTGGACGCGTCTGTGCGTTCAGTGGTCTGCAGCGGCTGATCAGCGGATAAACGAAACTACTAATTTAGACTGTAACGATAAAGTCATTCGGTCTTAATTTGAATGTGTCACCCGCTGCGCATGGCAAATCTCATCTAGTGATTTGACGTGACATCTGGCGAAGTCTCCGGAGGGGTGGGTAGCGAATGCGTTAAAAAAACTAATACTTGCAGTTGTTGTGTACTTTAAATGGTAACATTTCACCTAATAAATGATGTTTTTTTTTTTTAGATTGTTCACGTTGTTTTACTAACATTGCGAATAAGTTGGCAGTAGATTTGTCTCAACGATATTTAAAGGGCTCGTCTAACGCTGACGGGAATTCATTTCGATCGGTTCTCTTTCTTAGTTTATGGTGTAGATTCGTGTTTTGAATACGACTCAAAATACGACCTTTTCATAGTATAACAACAAAATCTACAGTATTGACACACAATACAATCTCTTCGAAATCTTACAATTGGACGCGCCGATGGTATGGATAAAAAGGCGTCATGGCCTAACCATATTTTAACCGCAGCCTCCCAGGTCCCCCCAAAAAGATAACTCGAACACCGCAACTTTTACCGATGGATTAGAGTAATGTTTCCACTGGTTTAGTATCACAAACCATGTATCCAGTCTCCGCATAGCCGGGCGACCGCGGTCAGTATTAAAGGCAAAAAGCTAGCGCCGGGGCTAGAGGCAGGCGCGGGGAGCGCATAACCTCGAACGCACGAATCACAATTTTTTTACACACGTTTTTAGGATATGCATTTTGCCTGTTTCCGTTTAAAACCTCCTTCTAAAAGAGTTCTGAAAAACGAGGCTACACTTGCGACACATATTGAAACAACGCTAAAAGCCACTGCATCCGATCGCCTATATCGTTAAGGTGCGGGTAAACGAGCAACTATAGCCGTCTCACTCAAACTTCGAACCTTAGAAGAAGACGTATAGTACCCGGCCACACATGTAAATGTTGCTCGATTACCAGCATCTTTAGACACTCAATTCTACTGCCACCAACCAATTCCACAATAAAACCGCCCTTATTGCAACAGGAGGAAGGCCGAATCGTGGGCGGGGGAGGCCGCACCGCGGGCGGTGGGGCTAGAGTAGCCCGCCTAGCCGCAGAACTTTCCGGAACGACCGCAACTAGCTCCCCTAAGTCCTCGAAGCCGAAGGACCTTATGCGGTCCGTGGGGAAGATAGAGAGAGACGACTGGAACGTGAAAGAGATAGAGAGGAAGATTATGGAGAATAAGCTAGGGCGGCCGGAGCCGAGGGCGGCGGAGAGGGTGCCGAAGTGGGATAGAGAACAGGTAATTTATTTTTAATTATATTTATATTATTTATAACCATCCATATAGCATCCCCTACTACTATATTATAGATTCTGGAGTGTGGTTAGCACGTTCTAATCGACACGCAGAGCCATCTGTCGGCCGTGAGCGCTAACACAGGATTTCGTATTGATGGGCAGCAGACGGGTAGCTAGCGCCATCCAGTGTTGAGTAGCGCGAACGTAATGCTGCAATGTTAGATTTCACGATCTTTTTTTATTTCGAAGACCTAATGTTTATTAGATAGATTTTATCCTGAACAATAATCTTATCGATTAGTAGAATAAACTAGCGAGTGTTAATAGGCAGTGACCCACCAGGGCCCATAGTTTTTTTCCACCCTATATATAAAAAAACAATCGCCGTGCGTTAGTCACGCTAAAACTAAAAAAACGGCTTGACCGATTTGAATATTTTTTTTGTTTTGCTCGCTCTAATACAGGGGCTTATAAATAAAAAAAAGAATTGGGAAATTCCACGTGAACGAAAGCTTACAGTACGTTACGTTCTAGTTCCTCGGTCGGCAGAGGCGTTTGAAGGAAGGAGAAAACGAAGAGAAGTGGGGTGAAATAGACGAAACCCTCCAGAAACTGGACCAGAAGCTAAAGGACTCGGGCCGCCCGGACCACGGCACTAAGAAGGTATCTAGATAACTGGTGGTGGCCAAATAGGGGTTAGCCAGTTAGATTATCAAAAAATATTGAACACGTATTTTTTGCTTCATCAAATCGATCAAAATTGACAAAGATAACGCGCGTAAAGTTCGGGAGTGGGGGCTCATGACGTCACTTAATGGTAAAAAGTGTGCAAAGTCGTGACGTCACGCGGAACTTCAACGCACTGTATCGTCGTAATTTTTTGTTTAATTGACAAAAGAAAAAATATGTGTTCGATATCTTTTTATAATGTCAATGACGGACTAATTAGAATTTTTCAGGAAACACGCCTATGTTCAATCTGACATATTTGTGGATTTTTGACTATTTTTGTATGGAAAGAATATGTCAGATTGTCACATAAAGGACTGGTCCTGATATTACAGGTTGTGTCAAACTTTATGACTCGTGTGAGCATAAAGGCAAGTGCAACTTAGCGCCGGTACAGTCGGGTGGATATAATTTTAACTGTGTATTATTCGTTTTACTGTTACTGTGAAATTCATGTAGCTATTGCAGTCCGTTCGTATACCGCCTTTATATTGTGTTATGTTTCTTTTTGCATAAATTGGTTTGGTATACACTATTATATACACCATCTTTCTCGCTTGCCCACCTAAAAAGTTATATCGGGCACAGGGCATTATACATACATACATAGCATCACGCCCGAAATCCCTAATGAGGTGGGCAGAACCACAAGACTACTTTTGGCCACGTTCGATCTATTAGTCATAAGATGGTATGATGAACCGTATGGTGACAGGTGATCAGCCCATCGCCCATACAGATAGTCCACCATGTTGGAGAGCACCCGTCCCTTAGTCGACTTTTACGACATTCCAGGATGATAAGCATCTGCACGCATTCTATGCTATTTCTTCACTCCCAGTGCAGCAGAGGAGGAGGGCATTATCACAGTACCAGTAAATACGATACTAAACAATCTAATTATTAGGACAAAATAATAATAATAAAATAACAGTAATTATCAACTGAATAACATATTTCCCTCACCGTAAGAGCATCAGTTACCGCAATTCGCTGGTAGATAATGTACATAAGCAAGAAAAAGTCATTGTTAAATGGCAACCGCTTGGATTCGAACCGGGACCTCACGAACGAGTCGACATCCTTAGCCACTCGGCCACCGACGCTCTAGAAGTTGACAAACGATATTGAATAAAAAAAACTCATTGGAACATGGCAATCTCTTGGATTCGAACCCTTGGCCAGTACCACATTTACCAGCATGCGTTGGAGCTTTATCACTGATTTTCTAACACTAGTTTGTTTCGTTTAACCAGGTCGCCAACTTAGCAACGAAATTTGTTAAAAAGGAAGAACCTGCAGCTAAAGTTCAACCCAAGGACGAGGTATTTATTATTGATTTTTTAAGAGCGATGTGGACCCACAGCTTACATATCCAATACACTCCGCATAACTGGGCGAGCCTCGCTGCCAGTAAAATGGTCCCACGCCACACTTTTTTTCGGTGCCATATTTACGAACACAATAATAATAAATTTAGAATACAACACAATATAACGTTCTTTCTCAAAAGTTTACGAAAACACACACACACACACACACACACACAGTTAAAGCACAAATAATTGCGATTATTTGCGATGACAATCGAGCGCAAGCACAACGTAAACAAACAAATTCAATCAAAATGACAAGAAATTTTACTCCAAAACTGTGCAAGATTAAAAGTGCCGACAGTTCACGCAACTATGTATCTTGTAATCCTTGCAGTAAAGCTGTACGAAGTGTCTTTTACTTTAATGCAATTTACTATTGCGCATTCAAGGTCAAACAACATGAACGAAATGCATTATTGTAACCTACTTTTAACGGAAGTTAATGAGCCCGTTAAAGTTTTTTTTAAAGTTAATCCGTTACTCAAAATGTTAACTCCGTTAATTAAAGATTAACGGATTAACGGTGTTGGGGTTTCGGTTGACCGTGTATGTGTTGGCAGTCGAAGAAGTGGCGTAGCGCGGCGCCCGCGGGCGTGCAGTGCGCGGCGTGCGGCGCGCGCGTGTTCGCCGCCGAGCGCGTCACCGCGGACGGGCTGCCGCTGCACCGCGCCTGCTTCCGCTGCGCCGTGTGCAAAGCGGCCCTCCGGCCCGGGTACGTCGCTGCTATTAGCTAGGGAGCTGGCTGCCAAAATGTCTATATGATTTGTTCGCTTGGCAGACCTGAATTGTTCGATTAATGAAAAAGAACCACAGAAAAATAGTCTGCCACCATGGTAGAGATGTGTTTTCGATTGACAGCGTTTCAAAAATTAAAGAAAAAACGGTGTGCTAAATCATTTGTTCGTGTCTGCCTCTTGGACTGATGGTCAGAATCATTCTCAAAACGATGAACATCGAAGAGGCAGACGTGCCGGGCTCTGTTTTATAACGGGCCGTAGTTGCCAAAATGTAAATGAAAAAAGCTATACTAAATCATTTGTTCATCGTTCTCGTTGCAGCCCATTCGATTCATTAGGACTCCCAGAATAGAAAAAAAAGTTGGCAGACGTCTAGGTCGCTGATTTTTTTTATGTACGATTTTTAAAGTTTTAATTCCAAAACGCAGGGACATACGACTTTCATTTACTGGACCAAATCGATTTGTATTGACATAAACTTTCATCCCTATGAATATGAAAGACGAATAAATCATATACCAAAATGGCACCCAGCTCCCTAACTATATACTGGGGAGTCACCTAGTGACACCACTGTGTATCAGTGTGAACCAACGGCTTTTCATACAAAAGGCGATAACGATCTCCGATTAACCTTTTGAACGCCACGGCTGAGTGCGAGAAATGATGCCCCGGACGCCGAGTGACGGCTGTAGCCGACAAAACGTGTGGAAAACGGCATGCCGTGGTGTCAGGGCCACAAAATTCTGCTGTCGGCCACAGCCGACTGTGGCGTTCGAATGGTTAAATGTTAACCGATATTGACCAATTTTTACCAAATTGTCAAAACAAAATCTAGGTCTTTACAGATGTAGTGCATAATTAGTTTCCATCGTGTTTTATCGGAAAAGTTCGTACTTATCGTGCTCTCAATTAATTAATTAGCGTCAGCAGGCCCCCAATTCTCGGTGCATTCGAGATAATCTCACAATCGCGAGTAAACGTCAGTGCATACAGTCATTTGACACAACTGTATGAACCCGACGTTTAATCACGCAACGACATTATCTCGAATGCATCGAGAATTGAGGGCCAGTACCCATCATACCATGCTGTCATTTTTCATTTTGACATGTGACACTAAATAATAAAGTTTCATATTAATGAATATAAACATGTCAATCATTTAATACAATAATTAATTGACACTTCGGGTCCCGTCGTCTTCCGATGGAGATCCGAGTTTTACCGATGGAAACATATTATTCACTATATCTGTACGTTTTTAGAACATTGATTAAAGATCAACAAAGTCAAAATAATGGGCGAAATTAGCTTTGTATCAGAATACTGAAACAACAATGAAACTGAATTTATTCATTATAGTGAAAATAACAAAACTTGCACCGAGACCTAGATTTGGTTCTGACTGACAACGTATCTAAAACTGGTCGACATCGGTTAACATTTAAGGGGTGAAAATCGTTATCTCCTTTTGTATGAAAAGGCGTAGGTTCACAGTCCTCTTAAGTACTGATTGCTAAATTAACCACATGATATTATTAAGATAATCTCCGTGACATAATCATCAGTAAATTTGTCAGTACTTTATACACTAACGTATGACAAAAATTGTTGAAGGAGATTTACTCATAGTATTGATTTGCCACTTTAGTTCCTCAATATCACGACGGATGTCGCTGGCTGTCATTTAATTGCCGCTGATTGTTCAATCTAATAACTATACAGGGCGTCCCACGGCTTTGCCACATGTAGGGAAAGTATCTTAAATATTGTAGATAGAACATTTTACTGAAAGAACACTTCATTTTGATTTTAAAAACAATTTTATCTACACCCATATCATAAAACCTCCACAGTGTACTCAAAAACCGTAGGAAATGACCACCATTCTGACAACCAATTAGGTAAAACGAGTGCTGCAATGTTATTCCCGTATCGATTTTAGTATAGAAATGAGATTAAATTTGGAACAGCAGTCAAAACTCAAGTGGGTCTCTATTCTAGTATCCATAGATATTAAAACAGTTATTGATACGAAACGTCAATTCAGTATGTTTTTTTAATATAAACTGCACATTTGATCTCGAGTGACATGAGAATAGAGACTTCATTCGTTTGTCAATGATTTTAAAAAAAAAGTGGTCTTGACGGAGGATCGAATTGCCGCCATTATGTTGGTGTTTAGCTGAACGAAAGTAGAATTGTTGTTGAATTGAATAGAAAAAGTTGTTTGTAATTTACATTTATGTTGAAAATATGAATAGTAGTCTTCTCTGAGTGTGTGTGATGTGAAAATGCGCCGGATATCGGAAATATGCAGCCACGATTGCAACAAATAACTTGTTGCTAGAAAATATTGTTTCTGAACCCATCATGGAGGATTTATAATATGTGTGTAGATAAAGTTATGTATGCAACTCTGCATAATTTGGCCTTAAAACACACGTGCGATCTTATTATGAAACTCGCCTATCGGCTCGTGTCATGAAAACCGCACTAGTATTTTAAAGCCTATCATTATGCAACCGTTGCATAAACTACTATAAACTGCATTCAAAGATGTTTGAATAATCGCATGTATGAACCGGGAATCGAACCCGCCAAACGGTAAAAAAAACCGTAATTTTACGATGCCGATCAAAAGGTTCAATCGTGAGGATTATTTTTGTCCAAATAACATAGTATCTAAATAAAAGGAAGACCATGCAATTTTACTGTGACATATACAACACCGTATAGAAAGCAGCGGCCCTAACATGCAAGACACAAAGATAAGATAAACCCGTTTATCTCTCCGACTATCTCTTTCGTCGGCACTAGTGTGAGAGAGACTCACTTAGAGATAAGATGGTTTAACTTGTGTCTTGCATGTTAGGGCTGCTGAGTGTAAAGCCAGGTGTAGACAGGGTCAGTAATTGACTTCAAATGACCGGACCCGAGAAAAAACAAATATAAATTGATTTGAAGTCAGTACAGCGGTGGGAGGTCAGCGCTGACTTGTATATTCGCACACGAATATTTTGAGGTGAGTCGGTTCGGCGCCGATACTGACTTGTGAACTGACCCTGTCTTAACCTGGCTTAACATGATCGTGTCCAGGAGCTATACAACGGAGCGGTACGGCACGCGGCTCGTGTGCTTGCGGCACGGCGGCGCGGCCGTGCCGGACGCGGCCGAGCCGGACGCGGCGCCGGCCCCGCCCACGCCGACCCCGGAGCGGATCAGCATCGAGGTGTCGGACTCGGGCGCGAGGGAGATAGACGAGGACGAGTGGACCGACAGGAACTGTCTGCAGAGCGAAACGAGCGCCGCCGGCGGGCTCAGGTGACTCGACTGCTGTAGGCGAATTCAGAGTTTCGGAAACTATATATATATTTATTTATTTGGAAACAGAATGACCATCGACAACATTAATTTCGAATATGTGATAACACATTGCATCTTAGTCGGGTGGTGCGGTCATTGCAAACGTCTTGCCATTAAAGTCCTCACCTGCGGCTCGGATTTTAATTGTCCAATTAGGCTAGCATTTTCACTATCAAAAAACATTGAAAACGTATTTTTCTTTTGTCAACTAAACAAAAAATGACGAAGATATAGTGCGCTGAAGTTCCGCGTGACGTCACGGCTTGGTACACCTTTTACCATGAAGTGACGTCATGAACTTTGATGAGCGATTTGATAAAGCAAAAAATGCGTATATAATTTTTTTTGACGAATTAGTTTTTTTTTACATAGGGTACAATAGGGTTATTGTAAAAGTTGATTCGCCCAATTGCTCCCGTACTGCGCCCGTAACGGTATTGTATTGCAGCGACGACGACGAATCCAGTTCGGACGAGTACACGGACGCGGCGTCGGACCGGTCGGGCAACCGGTCGCCGGCGCCCGCGCCGCCCGGCATCAGGCCGTCGCTGTACTCGGACGAGTCCAGCGGGTACGACGACCTGTCCACTGGACAATCAAGTCAGTACCAACTTATTTGTATAACCTTTTGGACGCCGTTGTCGGCTATGCGTGACAGCGTGTATACAGGGTAAAAGAGTCCTTCACTACCTTTGGCAGTAAACGCATGTCAACAAGTTAAGAGGCGTATTACAAAGCTGAGCAACGTTGCAATTTTTAGTTCTTCTTGATTAAAGTGAAATGGAGTGAAGATTGTAATACAACTCTTAACCTTAAAGCATTTGTTCTAATTTATTTCCTTTTTAGCCGTTGTTAAATTTAAACCATACCCTATTGACAATAAGGCTCATTTCGACGAGTCGTGCCCCACACTTGTTTCGCTTTCTCTCTCGTTTATAGTGCTACCAAAATTGGACATTATTCCCTTTTTTAGTTCAATCAAATGTGAATTCTACCCACACCTTACTACCCACAAGAATCCTCAGTTTTCAAGCGCGGAGTCGTCGGGGGCCGTGTCCTGCTCCACGCGTGGACTCCACAGTTCATTCACAACTCTACCCCATTCCCAAGAATCCACAGTTTTCAAGCGCGGAGTCGTCGGGGGCCGTGTCCTGCTCCACGCGTGGACTCCACAGTTCAATCAAATTTCGACTCTACCCCATTCCCAAGAATCCTGTTTTCAAGCGCGGAGTCGTCGGGCGTCGTGTCCTGCTTCACGCGTGGACTCGACAGTTCAATCAAATTTCGACTCTACCCCATTCCCAAGAATCCTGTTTTCAAGCGCGGAGTCGTCAGGCGGCGTGTGCTGCTCCACGCTTGGACTAGAAAGTGCAGTCAAATTTCAACTCTACCCCATTGATAAGAATGCTCATTTCGCAGGCGCGGAGTCGTCAGGCGGCGAGTCGTGCTCGCGCATGCGCGCGGCCCGCGAGGCGCGCCGCCGCGAGGTGCCGCCCGACAACCGCCCGCCCACCGACAGCAGCGAGGTACCGCGCTGCCGCCTCGCCTAGTCTCGGGCGGATTGCAAAAAAGTCACTGTAAATTCGTCCCGTTATCTGATTAAATTGAAGTAAATTACAGTAACCGCAAAACCGGAAAATAAATTCTTCGGTGAATAAGTAATAAGTTTAAAGCGCTAGTATCTATCCAAAAGATGATGAATAAATGCATTAAATTGTATAATAAAGTCAGTCCGTTAGTGAACAAACTCGTAAGACTACATTTTTAAACGCTTAAAAATGTACAGTATGTGAAAAGTTATCTCACTAAAATAGACAGTAATAATAAACACAAAAACAAATGTAAAAAAAAAAACATTAAATAGTAAAACTACATTTATTTATAAATAATAAAAAATACCGAACTAGACAATACTATAATTAAGGAATATGAATAAAAAAATATATTAAGAAATCATAGAAATGCGTAGAAAACAGAGTCGTAAAGAAAAAACAGCGATTCATTTCATACTGGCTATTTATGTAGTGGAAGTAATAAAAACCGGGTAAGTGCATGACCATGCAGAATACAGGGTTCCGTACTCCGTAGTCATGACGGCGCCCGGTCCCCAAGCGCAAAAATTTTGCACAAAGTATATGCCGCAATCTGTACCGTGGACGTGAGACGGTTTTGTATAGATGTCTTACAGAATAGTAGGTATTAACAAGCAAGTCGCCTATAACTCATGAACGAATGAAACATACTTAGTCGTGATACTGTTCCTTCTAACTTCGTTAATATAATAAAATAGGCATTTAAGACACTTTTCAGAATTTTAAAATTTATAGTTTTTGCTGTAGAGACACGTAACTCTCAAAAATTACACATTTAGAACTCGATATTTTGTAAACCGTCCAGTAATAAAATTGGTTAGGTATCAGAGGCGAAGCGTGAGGGTAAGCCGGTGCTCAATTTCTTAACTCAAACATTATTATTATTATTAATTACTTCTTGTATTAACATAAAAATTACAAATTACATATTTTTTTAAGTAAATAGATAATTTAATGAGTAATCATATAATGTTTAGAACAAGAAATGATATAATAATGATATATGATATATAAGGGCTTACCCTCACGCTTCGCCTCTGTTAGGTATACATTAAACATACTCATAATAGTCTATCTAACGACACACAGTTTGAGGTTGTAGCTTTATGGGAGCTAACGTAATATTTCTTTCCATTTTTATTTTTTGTCCTTGTGCAGAATAAACATTAATAATCGTACAAACTTTCGGCTGTAACATAAATAGTCTTGGAGAAAAAGTGGCTGGAACATACAGACAGACAGACCCTAGTCCTTGACCATACGGAACCCCAAAAACGAAGATAATTTTTAAAAACAATTAGGTTTTATATTACGCAAAAGAATTATATTATCACATGACAAAGAAAATAAGCAAACGACGGAATAAAAAAATATACATAAACATAAACTACTTTGACATCTTACAAAAAAAATAAAAATGTGTATATTTTCACTTATGACATTAGGAACTCGACGGTGTTTTACGGTCCCAAAGATATTATTCTTCAGACTTATTAACTTAGCAAAATATGACACTCCAATGTAAAATGTAAAAAATTGTCGAAAGCCGATAGCTTACCCAATTTTTGATGTACATTACAATCTTTGAACGTTCATATCTCTATACAAAACAACAGTTCTAGGTACATATTTTTATAATCAATCGATCAATTTCAATCAGATATAACTGACAATCCGCCCGAGACCGCTCAAGCCCGGAGTCGCCACGAGGACGCGGTAGGGAGGTGCGCCGTGAACCACCAGTCTGACGCCGCCCCGCTATCATTCATTCATTCATTCAGTCGCTCAATCTTCCATAAATTCTTCTTTCATCTTTAAATAAATAATTTGGGGGAATAAAATCGCAAATGTGTATCAGTTCTGTGGTCAAGTTTAGTTTTTCTGGCCAGTGACTCGGGCAACCTACACTTAAGCGAATTGTCACCAACGCTGAAAACGTTTCTACCTCTTTAAATGTTAACCGATTTGACAGTTTAATTGTATGATGTCAGGTACGTCAAAATCTAGGTATAGGATTTAGTTTTTTTTTTTCTGTTGAATATTAATAAGGAGATTATAGCAAAAAATTCATCATTATTTTAGAATTTATTAACTCAATCAAAAAATGAAAACTTATTAACCTAGATATTGTTCAGGTTGATAACATGTTTAAAAATTACCAAAATCGGTTAACATTTATTGGGGTTGAAAGTTTTTTCTTTTGGTATAGGAATTATTTAGTACACGATCCTCTAAAGTGCGGCTCACATCAAACGGGCCGAGCCGGACCGCACTTAGGTGACGAATAGGGAAATTAAACCGTATAATGATGATATAAACTACTAAACTTCTCAATATCAATATTCATCATGTATAGTAAGTTCGGCATGATGTGACCCGTAGGGTGTCTTTTCACTGAAGCGGACGCGGTCAAATATTTCAATGCCATATGATGAAGCAATCTGATTGGTTAGCTCGGCTCATCATTCAGTGGAAAGGCACCCTTAGATCAGATTCGTGCATTAGAAGGTTTCACCTTTCGTGAGACATTCTGTATATACTAGTACAGCTTTGTAAGTGCGGAACTTGGCCCCGACCAATCAGGAACCATAATTGATAGTTAGCCAACCAATCAGAACGTAAAATTATAAGTAACGTTATCGAATTTCTTATTTAAAATATTGATATAACCTAACATTTAAATCAGTAGATAACATTTTGCAGCGACAATTTGTCGCCATATAAACGAATGTGTGCGTGAACCGAATACTCCCATCTCCTTTTCCCCTACTGTAATATTTGGTTTCTCTTTCACGCATGAAATGAAAATCTTTTTCTTTTTAATGGTTCTTACGAATGACATGTTACGCCTTTCGCTGTTTTTTGAATTGTACCTGGATTTCTAAATCAGCAACAAGACATAATGACACTTTTTGTCAGGAAAAGTTAACACGCCGATTATCACATTACAGATATAGTGAATAATATGTTTCCATCGGTAAAACTCGGATCTCAACCGGAAGACGACGAGACCCGAATTCTCAATTAATTATTGTGTTACATGAATGACATGTTTATATTCATTAAATGAAACTTTATTATTTAGTGTCTAATGTCAAAATGAAAAACAACAGTGCCATATGCTGTCATTTTTCATTTTGACATTTGACAGTAAATAATAAAGTTTCATATTAATGAATATAAACATGTCACTCATTGAATACAATAATTAATTGACGCTTCGGGTCCCGTCGTCTTCCGATTGAGATCCGAGTTTTACCGATGGAAACATATTATTCACTATATCTGTACACGTGCACTCGTTACACCTTTCAGATGAGCACTAATAGGCGTGTTTCCTGAAAAATTCTAATTAGTCTGTCATTTACATTATAAAAAAATATTGAACAAATATTTTTTTCTTTTGTCAATTAAACACAAAACGACGAAGATATAGTGCGTTGAAGTCCCGCGTGACGTCACGACTTTGCACACTTTTAATCATGAGCCCCCACCCCCGAACTTTGATGCGCGTTTTCTTTGTCAATTTTGATTGATTTGATAAAGCAAAATATACGTGTCTAATATTTTTTGATAATCTGACTGACGGACTAATTAGAATTATATTATGTTTACCCAGAAAACATCCCTATTGCAATGTTGCGAATTTCGCCAGCTTTGCGAGTTACGTATTCCGGCGCGGTCGATGTATAGCGAGTCTTATCTACTGATTGAAATTTTTGGTAACAACATCCCCTTTATACCGTTAAAGTCTTGGAAACTTGAAGGTTTATAAGCAATATGAAAATAACTTTAATATATAAGCGCTTAGGTGCTAATTGGAGTAGCTTCTGCCCGATGCGCTGGCAAAAATAGAGTTAATTGCACTCGCTAAGGTGCATTGTCATTCACAGTCATACATGAAGCATGTATGCTCACGCTAGCTTTCCAGGGGCGGTGGTCAGGCGGTAAGAGTGTAGTGTGCCCACACTAATTATCGTCCCAGGCTTGCCATTTACAAACCAACCTCTTTTATCAGCAAATAATATGGGCCAGTTCCCTAACAAAAATGTATGACCGCTGGACCATAGATTTTGCTGTTCAAAAATGTGAGGTTGATTTTAAATCTCCAAGTTAACTATTGATGGCGCTTTTTTTGACTATTTATCTATGCTGTTCCGTTCATAACCGCTTCCAACTTTAAATATATATGTATAAACACCAATGTATATATTTGTCTTTGTATATGTGTATATAACACGCTGTGTTGGGTTTTATATAACAATTGTATTTTAATGTATTTATTTTGGTGTTAAATGGGTATTATGTCTCTTAGGACTGAAATCGCTTGAAGCGCCACTAGAAGATTCAATACAATTTATATTTAGATTACACTTGAATTTCAAGCGATTCTGGGCTCTATTTGATTTGCTATGTGCCATCTCAAAGTGCGGGCGGTAAGTTAGTGTGGATACAATTCACAGCGCACTTTTCTATGAAAGCAGTAAAGGTTAATTTCCTATCAAACGACTCGTGCTAGTTCAATAAAAAATAATCTGAACGAGCAAAGGAAATTCACCCTTATTGATCCTATTAGCGATATTTTGGACGGAAAAGAAGAGAAATATCAAGCGTGACACCGTGGTCCTAAATCGACAGGGCGAACAGTGCAAAAACGACCTACATGCAAACTAATAAGTATGAAATTTGCTTATGGTTTGGCACGCTTTTTGCAACGCGATTGACATTTCCACTTTTTCCATGGTCGCAATGATTATAATAATTTTAAGGTACCGTCTACTATTATGTAGGAAAAACTCGTGAGGAAACCTGAGTATACAGCTGGGAAGTAATTTGAAGATGTGTGTGAAGTCCCCAATTCGCACTAATGCTACCAAACCCTATATTCCTAATCTTATTGCGGAATAGTACAGTTTAGCAAAAGTACAGCGGAAGTCCTACAGTATGAAACGAAAACTACGACCGATTGGCAAACCGGGACGGCTTAGTAATTCAATTGTGCTCCGAAGCTCGAGACTGCAGGTTCGATTCCCGTGAGTCCGATACTCGTACATCTCTATTTCACTGGGGTCTGGCCGTTTCCGTGTTTGTGTGTTGTTAACGGACCCAAGACATGTCCGAGTTTGAGCTGTTGAGTGTGACTTTATTATTATAAATAATAAATCAGTCATAATAATATCTTGCACAGTAACACATTAATTTAACCTCAAACTAGGACTCCCATTGCTATGGGTACTAGTGCTCATCACACAAATTTTCGCGGGAATCGAACTGGCAACCTCTGTCAGCGGCGGAGGGCCTTCCGCTTTCCCCCAACTTGTCTTATTCCGATGAAACTTTAAGTGAATCTTATAAAGTCCCTCAAAACATGAAGCTAAGACCCTAGCCAACCACATCCCCCCAACAGGTGGAGTCGGAAGACGAAAGCTCGTCGAGCGACGTCTCATCAGCCACCGAGGTCTCTACTGATAGCGAATTCGCCGCTGAGGAGACAGCCCCCCCACCATCCATCCCACCCGCCATCTTGGTGACCGAACCA
This sequence comes from Tortricodes alternella, assembly GCA_947859335.1. NCBI lineage: Eukaryota > Metazoa > Arthropoda > Insecta > Lepidoptera > Tortricidae > Tortricodes > Tortricodes alternella. The sequence continues at coordinate 2,708,831 of OX401970.1, forward strand.
CCTCCTCTAGAATACCCCCTCAGCAGAACCAAATCCGCCGGCGGCCTGCGAGCCTTAGAGCTGAAACGAAGGTATTTGCTGGGTGAACCTTCGCCACCCGCCGTCAGGAAGTCTGACTCCACATCTCAGCTGGACACCAAGTTCGAAGCCTTCAGGTCAACCATAACAGAGTTCCAAAAGCTTTTACACCCGGCGACACCAGCTCAACAAAGAACAGTTGTAGCTTTCCAGATAGAAGAAAAGAAATCCCAACCCATGCCGGATATAATCAAGAACTTGTGCGACGACGCCCCAGTCGATCTCTTGTCCAGAGAGTCCATTAATGCGAAAAAGGAATGGAAAGAAGAGACTATAAAGGAGAAAGAGCAGGAGCTGGAATCGGATTCCTTATCAGACTCCTCCCACACTGAAACTGCGCCTAAGTCGGTGCCAAGAGTGGAAGTCCACGATGAGGGGGGAGAGTTGATACAGCTGGATAGTTTAACCATTATCAATAGCGAGGATACCGAGGACAAAGCGTCAGGGACGGCAACAGCGACCGGCCCTACCGTAGTAGCGGCCGAATCAGAATCCTCGGAATCCTGCCGTGATGCGACGACCCTGGCTCTCACTGAAACGGAGCTATCCGACTGGGCCGCGGAAAGCGCAGTGCTCGACGATTGCTTGGATGACAACAAACGCAACAAACCCAGGCAGCTGAGCGGTTTGAAGACTGTGCACGAAGCTAAAAACATTTCGACCATCTCCTCACATGTCTGCGGGAGGACTAGCCCGGTACCCGTGGTGTATTCCAACGCGTTGGAGCATTTCGAGTTTGCAGATGAAGGCGATCAGGATCTGTCTTTAGGGACCCCGATCATCCCCCGCAACGAGGGCTACATGGAACTGGTCGATGATTACGATACGTTTTCACCAAGTAACGATAGATCGATGAATTTTATCGAGAGGAGCTTCTCGGAGACCGTGTTGAAACCGAGCTCTGCTACGGAAGTAGTCGAAACTGTTGAAGAGAAAGTTGTAGAAACCATGCCAACACCAGTTAAAGTTAATGAAGTCATCGAAATAGCTAGTGAGGTCAGCGAGCCCGTAGATAAAGATTCGCTGTCGCCGGATGCTAAAATTGATTCTCTTTCGCTCTCTGACGTATCGCCTCCGTTAGAAAAGGACGAGAAACTACAAGTTGAAACGGAATCGCCGCCATTAGCACCTGATACTCCTAAGACGCCGAATCAGCCCAACGGTCTTTATAATTCCAACGCGCCAGTGCCGTTCGCGGCGCCTTGCCTTAGAGTTTACTCTCCTGCGATCTGCCGATCAGCGAGTGATAACATTAACCTATCATACTCAAGAAGCACGGATTCCCCGTCACGAAGTATAGAGCTCTCATTGTCCATAATGCTGAGCTCTGGTTCGGTATCACCTGTTAGTCCGACGCCTCTAAACACGACGGAAAAAGTGCAGGAGCTGAAGAGAGAGAGAGAGGAGCAGACTGAGGTGGTGAGGAGGCTGGTTTTGGAGAGGTTGGGGAGCGGTCCGAAGTTAAACAGGAAGTCGGCGCGAAGGACGAAAGCCTCCCCGTGTTCCAACGTTCCTCCACCGGTTCCTCCTCCGCCGGAATTACCCCCGCCTCCCCCCAGGCCTGCCCCACCCCTGATGCAAGTCACCCCTTCCTTCTCCGATCCAGAACTGGCGAGAGAACGACGTAGAAAATCCATTATGAAGAGCATTTCTAACTACTTGAATCGGCGTCTTGGACCACGACACAAGGTATTTTTTTTATTTTATAATCTTATTAATATTTGGGGTATAATTTATTATAATAATGTAAATAATTCAAGTAGACGAAGGTGGCAGTTATAATAGATGGGGTGTCCAACAATTGGCAATTGTAGTGAATACCACCAGAGTAATAATTTGAAGATTTTATTCACGATTCGCTTAGGAATAAAGACATATTTGAACATTAAACACTATTTAAGAAAGCTTTGCTTAAAACGGCGAGCGGATCACATCGTACGATATCTGATTATTGATCGTTCGATACGATCGATTTGTCTTCCACTATGAGATGCGATCGGGCCGCTCTGGACGTGCCACGCTTACTTTTAGGAGTGAGCGTAGCGTGCCACCAAGCGCTCGGTGTGGCCAACGCCATATATCTGCGTATGTTTGTTCACTGGGATATATCAGCACAGCGAAGTGCTTGCCTCTAAGCGTGTCACGTCCGGTGTGACTAAAGCCTTAGTAAACGACTAAATATGATTACACAATGAATTCTCAATTTTTTTTGTATGTGTTGATCTGAAAATGATAAAAAATCGTTTTAAATTTACCATGTTCAAATAGTTTATATTCCTAAGTACCAAACACGTAGCAGGACACCCTCAGTAGACTAACACTTATGAATTTACAGTGGTACTCGGAACCGGATCTGACGTCACAAGTAAGCAAACAACAAGGCATGCGCACTATACCGCTGCACGGCTTGCAATGTGTTGGATAGAAAAGTTTTTTTTCCGCTTTTTATACGGACGCTTTGACCAGTTGTGTAATAAGAAATTGTGGGTAATTTTTTCATCACTTGTTACATAACAAAATTAGTTAATAGTACATTCTAAGGGCAGTCGCAATTATCAATGAAGGTATGTCAAAAGCCCGAGCTGTTAGGCGAGGGAATTAATGGTACGACTCATAATTGCCGTTCCGCCCACACACACATCAATGCTTTTCATCATTCAATATAATTAAGGCAAATTAAAAACAGCATTGAATGATAATCTGTTGCCAGAGTTGGTGTTTTTAAAACACTTTTCCTACAAACGGTTATGATATAACTTGTGGACCCGCCACAGCTTCGACCACGGTATTTTCCATACAAACTTGATCCCCCCTTTTCACCCCTTTAGGGATGGAATTAAATCCCTCCTTAGTGCACCTCTAGGGTACTCGAGGAATGTCTCCTCCAAATTTCAAACCTCCAGGAGCACCCGTTTAGGCTGTGCGTTGTCTATAAGTGAGTCACGGTACTGTTTTATGTGTTGAAGTCAGTTAGGTCAAAATCTAGGTTTATAAGTCTGATTAAAATCACTTTTATTCTGACCTATGTTAAGAATCAAATTAGATCGGGATTTTTTTTTAACTTAAATGTGGAAAATTGAACTTTTCTATCCAACACCAGTTCAGCGTTCAGCGACGTTTTGTTCTTCGTTCCTAGCTGGCGTTATTTCAATGGGCTTGCTTCGACACTAAGGCACTCGTAATAAGAATGGTTTTGCTATGTCAATGTGCATGGCGGGTACGGTGCGGCTTATGTGGTGTCATCAATATTAACTGGATCCATTTCGAAACGGTGCCTCCTAAATTAAAAAAAATCCTAAACTTAAAATAAGAAACGTCAAACTGGTTTTTGTAAAGTGAACCTGCCAAAATCGAGTTCGACGTTTCTTGTCTCGAGTTTAGGAAATTTGAGATTTAGCGAACACGCTTTCGAAATGGCTCCACTATTGGACTTAATTACAGATGCATCTTTCTTGAAATATTGACTACCCAGTTCTATTAATTAAGTGTTATCTTTTGGAAATTATAATTGGCCCAGTTTGGATACTTTGCATTATGATTGTGGACAGATAGATAATGGTTGTTGAATTATCAAGAATATGGTACAGTCAATTGGGGTAACTATGAACACTTGGGTAAAATTAAAAATAACTTTCACCAAACTTTTACCACTATAATATATTTTTATGAATAACTTCGTTATTCTAACGACCTTTCCGCCAACTACAAGAATTTGAACGTTTAATATTATGTTTAGGCCCGTCACACACATTCGTTTTCCTGATTCGATTTCCGAATTCGTTTTCCGTATTCGGAGACCCCGAACGCAGCCATTTCATATAAATAGTTCTACATGACACACACGTTCGAACGAATTCCGTTCGGAATTCCGTACGGAAAAATTACGTACGTGTGTGCCATGTAGAACTATTTATATGAAATGCTTGCGTTCGGGGTGTCCGCATACGGAAAACGGATTCGGAAATCGAATCAGGAAAACGAATGTGTGTGACGGGCCTTAAGCTACATCGCGATTTGCAAACCGCGCCCTAATTTCCGAGAGGGAGTGCGTTAGACAGTGACGGATTATATTACTTCCACGCTTGAAAGAAAGGCACAACATAGTCAAATCAATTAAACGTTTGTAAGGAAGTAACCAAGGAAGGAAGACTAAAGTATGGAGCGAAGTTGATCTAATCGTTTTTTCGTACTACCAGATTGTTGATTATAAACTCAAAATATATTTACTTCAAAATTGGTCTCCTTTTGGCCAAATTGACAAAGGCTACTCAAATTGATATTTAATTAAAGTGACGTTTGAGTGACATTTCGTATAGGATAACAACTAGTTGAGGGACATTTTACTATTTTATCTCTAATCAAATGCTTAAGTGGCGTACATCGACGATGACGCTTCTTTTTGCTTTTTTTTAATGTAATTTTATCCGAGCGTTCATAGTTACCCCGCTTGACTGTGAATAGCACATACTAGATTATTTAACGACAATTACATCTAAACATACTGTTAAGCTTCACAGAGGGGCCAATTCGAAAGTATGTTCGCTTATTTAAAAGTAGCTTAACTTGAAATAAGAAACGTCAAACTTAATTTTGACAGCTTACTAAATCGAATTTGACGTTTCTTATTTTAAGTTTAGGGAATTCTATATTTAGACGACACTGGGGCCAATTCGAAAGTGTGTTCGCTAAATTTAAAAAACACTAAATTTAAAATAAGAAACGTCATACTTGATTTTGACAGCTTTGTGCTAAACAAAATCGAATTTGACGTTTCTTATTTTAGGTGTAGGAAATTTTAAATTAAGAAGACACGGTTTCGAATCGGGCCCACTGTTTCGAATAGGACCCAGAGTGATTGTATGATTGAATCTCTTCATTCTTTGGTCAATTATGAATAAACTCTACCCATAAAGTATTCTTTTGTGAAGTTATTTTCAGTGAATGTCTTATTTTTTAAACGTGTCCGTCCTTGTTCGGTGTTTCTTGCATGTGCATCTTTTCGAGGCCAAAATGAGAGTTTAACGATGAAAGCTCCCACACAGGAAAGCTACAAATGAGGCAACGAGAGCAAAAATGGACTTAACCCCTAATTTATTAGTATCGCAAGTGCAATCTTAACACAGATATTCAGACACAAATTACAATTATCGCGGCTGAGTTTATAGTCAGCTGTTGCTCTCACTGCCTCAAATATTCTATTCAAGAATGCTCTATAACATTTCCTAATCTTCTATGTAGCCAAAATATTGATTTAAATTTGAATTTCATTCAAAATGGCTCGGTTAATATTATGTTTGTTATGTTTCGCAAAGATGTATTTAATTTTGTGTTAAGTAGCGGTTTGTATCTCATTGGTCTTAACTATTGTCTGGCTGTTCTTGTAAATATTGTTTGGATAGGACAAAAAAAAGATTCCGACGAATTGAGAACCTCCTTTTTTTGAAGTCGGTTAAAAATGCAACATCATTAATGACATCAATCTTTTCACCGCCAGACCATTTCTAGCGCGCAATGACCCCGATAATCGACACAGGATGTTCAGGCACGTTTATACCTTAGAATTAATAAAAACAAAATGTTATATTTTTATTATTATTATTATTGACGACGCGGATAGCCTAGTTGGGAGTGACCCTGCCTCCGAAGCTAGTGTCCCGGGTTCGATCCCCGGTAAGGGCAAATATTTCTGTGATGAGCACGAATGTTTGTTCCTGAGTCTTGGATGTTTCCTATGTATTTAAGTATTTATTTCTCTATATTAGTATTTATATCGTCGTCTAGTACTCATAACACAAGCCTTTAGAGCTTACTTTGGGACTAGATCGATTTGTGTAAAGATTGTCCCCTGATTTTATTATTATTTATTTATTATATATTAGAAAGAAAGAAATATAAATTAAGAAAACAGTACAAAACAAAATGGTGGTCTTCGCGACAGTGGGACACTGGCTCAGCATAAAGCTGAGGTGTAAACCTGCAGCGCTGATTTTCAGCCAGCACCGTCTGTGACTCACGGAGCGCTATACAATCATACTACATAACTCACTATGAATTATCTATTTACTACTATTTAGAGGAATTAGTCATACATATATATCTACTTAATATTGTGAATAAGACAGGTACAAGCTGACTTTGTAGGCGCAGAGCTGTTACTTCAAATTTAAATAGGTATAATTTTTATGTAGTCAGCCGAATAAAATGAGATGAATTTGATTCTACATGAGATCTTCCTTAATCCACTTGTTAAAACCCCATCAAAATCTCTTAAGTAATTATTCTTTGATACCTGTTCAAACACAAACTCACTAAATATTTCAAATCATTTTTTAATTCTACTCCGATTTTTTACGCTACTCATAATTTCTACAGATTTGTTATATGTATAGATAATCCTTTCAGTATCAAATGTCTGCATAAACGATAAATCAAATTAATAGTAGTAATCAAATTTTAAGAAATAAGCGTGTCTGAACCTTAGTAGTTTGAAATAAATGTAAATTTTTAAGGGCCTGGCGTTCATGGCATTGCGGCGAAAAGGTGAAATTACGGTTTTGTGAAAATGTAATGAATTTGGTTGACGCAGAGCTAGTCAATTTTGTGTTTTGTGAAGCTACTAGGGGAGCCGTTTGGTATAATTACACTAGTCATAATAATCATTTTTCATAATTAGGGCTTGGAATTCTCGGTTTGGCAATTGACTACCGATAGGAATTGAGCGACGTTTTTTATCGATTTACTATACCAGAACATACCTACCTATATCGATATTATGAAACAATTTATTTATTTCACTTGTCACAATAATAATTGAATGATAAAGGAATAATTTGATGTTATACCGGGTTTAGGTTATCTCTATCTTATGTTAATCATATTAGGCCATATAAGACCCACAAATTATCATAAATATATCATAATAATGTACAATTGTCCGTTTCGTAATTATAACAAATAAATTATAGCAAAGCGATTATGACTCATGGAATTATACCAAATAATAGTAAGAATATTAGGGCTTCTCTGACACCGCCATAAATATCTAGGAGCCCCCGGCGTCATGCTACAGCGCCCACAAGTCGACGGGGACGTTACAGGAGCCCCCGCCCGTGCCGCCGCCGCCGGCGCGCTACTGCCCGCCGGAGCCCTGCCCGAGTAGACTCGCAGGTGAGCCCTAGAGGCATATTTCAGTGTAGACATGATAAATATAAGATTATTCACAACCGCATCGCTAGCACCTAGACATAACCCCCCTCCCAACGCGCGGTCTAAAATAAGGGTCATTCGGTTATTATTACTTACAACACGTGTTCCTAATAAAAATATAACACTAAATCCTCAACCATTCAGTTTTTTTAGGTAGCCATAGCTAGCATGGTATTGTTTGTTTTCCAAAAGTATACCTGCACTAGAAATTGGAATCCGTGACAGCGAAGTTTCCTATTACCTGTAATATAATGTACGATTTGAAAAGATGATTTCTGCTGTTTCTTACGGCAGTTATCAGTTACGATTATATTTTTAAACAACTCATCTGCAATTTTTAGTACATTGTGCATCTAGGGCCGTAAGAAGGGGATAACTAACGAGAGTCTGTTAGAAGCCCGACGCCGATAGGGATTAATTTTATTTCCATTTTACATCGTGTATTACCATCAGCTGGGTGTTCATAAACTGAGCGTACGTTGCGATCAGTGCGGGGCAGCTCCGCCGGCTTGCGGTCGCGCGCCCCGCCGGCTGCGGCTCCCGAGCAGCTCCGCCGACCTGGCGCACTTAACTGCCCGCGGGAGTTCGAAACCATACAAAATCCATAACTCCCTAGGGAGTTATGGATTTTGTATGGTTTATAACTCCCGCTGACGGCGGGGCCCATAGAGGAGTTAAATCGGCTATAGTTGCTCTATACGCTTTCGTATAATAACACCCTTTCCGAGCAAGTGTGATGAAAAATGTTTTGACTCTTCTTTTATTCATGTAACGAGCGAAATGTTATACCACAGGTGGGCAAGTCAGTCAGTCAGTACCATAGATACTCTTAATAGATTTTTCCATTCTAGAGCTTAAACGATTTTTTTTCATCTGTATAAAGAAATCAACGCCTCGCCACTGACCAAGACTTACCAAATAGGGATGTTTCCTGAGTAACAAAATAATAATTCTAATAAGTCCGTAAGTTAGATTATCAAAAAAAATTGAACACGTATTTTTTGCTTTATCAAATCAATCAAAATTGACAAAGATAACGCGCATCAAAGTTCGGGAGTTGGGGCTCATGACGTGACTTAATCGTAAAAAGTGTGCAAACTCGTGACGTCACGCGGAATTTCAACGCACTATATCTTCGTAATTTTTTGTTTATTTAACAAAAGAAAAAATATTTGCTAAATATTTTTTTGTAATGTAAATGACGGACTAATTAGAATTTTTCAGGAAACTAGCCTATTGCTGTATCACGCTATTAATTACGTTTTTTTACTACTACATTTGACTAATATTCATGGTCGTAATATCAAACCATACATTTACTTACCTACATCATTATTTGCGTCACACATAACAGAAGTAACAGCAGGTCCGTCGGACGACGCGGATGAGCGTGACGCCATGCAGCTGTGGTTCGAGGCTCGGTGGGCGAGGCTCGTGGCGCAGCGGCGCGCTCGCGACCCGCGCCGCGACGCGCGGCTGGCTCGCCTCGAGCGGCGGCTGAGCCGTCCGCTCTCAGGTATGAAGAAACTAGAGTTACGGCAATTGACTGACAGACCGGCAGACGGCCCACCTGATGGAAAGTTGTCACCGCCGCCCATGGACATCTGCAACACCAGAGGTGCTGCCAATGCGTTGCCAGTCGAGGGAGGTAGGGGAATGGGGACGGGATGGGGACGAGGGAATAGGCCTCCGGATCTCGTAACAGAGAGAGAGATGCAACGGATAGTGGTTTGGCCGGATAGCGTATATCCGGCATGGTCTTTGGCCGGATATCCGGCTGCAGATGAGCTATCACTAAAGTCGTGTTAGTTCGCGCGGCGAGCAAGTATCAACTTGTTATGAATTGTGAGTGGGGAGGCCCGTTTGAGGTTCAGTACGCGCTTTATTACGTCGATTGGGAACATTCGAACGTGCACGACATGATGTTAATTGAAGATAAAAATTAGCTAAGCTTCATTTTAGTAACTGACGTTGATTTCGTTCATTTCTGTTGGCTTTTATTTGTTTTATCTTATTTTTGATCCAAGGTTTTACTATCCGGTATCCGGCCGGATACCAAAATCATGGCCGGATAGGCCGGTTACCGGATAGTAACCGGATATCCGTTGCATCTCTAGAAGAAACCATAATATTAAGTCACCATGGACAAAACTCAGACGTGGTCGCTCACTATAAGCTACGAGGCGTAGGCTACGAAGGCTCAAGATCACCCAAAAGGCTATGCTTGGACCGCTGCGAAATCGAATTAGAAATGAGCTCCGCGAAAGATGAAGAGTTACTCTACATAGCCCAAAGAATTGCAAAACTTAAGACGCTGATAACTACGACCTTGAGTGACGGGTCACTGCCTGTTTGCACCGGAGTGAACGAGAAGCACTGTGCGGTTATTTGTATGCAGAAAATCAAAAACTGATGAAGTATATAAGTAAACGTATAATATAAATCAGTAAACTTTATAGTATAGGCGTGATGTAATAGTGTTATTAATTATAGAACCATATATTTGTTTTAAATAGACTTAGAACTGTTTAAAGAGGATTTCAGACGTAACTTTACGATATTTTTTTATCGAATCGATTTCATCAAATCGTGTTTTTGAAACAGCAAATTTTTCAATAATATAAAGAATATTAACATATATTTTTTTCGCTTTGCCAAATCAAATAGTTTTTGTTAAAATACTGTTTAAGGAAAGCCGGTTTAGGTGTTGTCAGCGTCTTAAGTGGCAGTGGGCGGGGCACATTGCTCGCAGAACAGAAGGCCGATGGGGCCGAAGAGTTCTTGAGTGGCGACCACGTCCTGGAAGGCGCTGTGTGGGCAGACCACCCGCACGGTGGACTGACGGTGAAAACTGCGGGTCTTCGCTGGATGCGAGCTGCACAGAATCGGTCGTTGTGGCGATCATTGGGGGAGGCTTATGTCCAGCGGTGGACGTCTTTCGGCTGAAATGATGATGATGATGGACGAAAAAAATAATAGGACTGACAATGGTTGGTGATCGTAGCTTGGAAATAAGCCGAAGCTGCTAAAACACGGTTAAACTAGATGGCGCTGGCGTGGATAGCACTTTTTTACACGTGGTTTGAATGTGTTGTGGCCACAATTTAAGAAATTCACCGATAGATGACGTTTTAAAATACGTGGTACGAGGTAAGGCGGTCGACAGTCCTCTTGATTTATTCCTTATGGTACCAAGCAACGAAGCGTCGACGAAGATAACTATGTGACAAAACCGGTTACTACCAGTATGGGATTCGTCGTACGTAACGGTAAGTTTACACTGGAATTTTAAGTTTTCCCCTCGACACTCATTTAACATGCAGCTTGTTCGTTTTCGTTACTAATTCTTTCATTACATTTGACATTTGACAACTGTAGCATTACGTTCGCGCTACTCAACACTGGATGGCGCTAGCTACCCGGCAGATGCCCATCAACACGAAAAACCTGTGTTAGCGCTCGCGACCGATAGATGGCTCTGCCTGTCGATTAGAACGCGTTAACGGCTGGTCACTCCAGAATCCAGGGTGATCTATACTGCCATCCCTTGCAGCGTACGTTATCGGGCCTTTAGGAACAGTAGTATAGATAAAAAATACCGTGTGTACGAATTAGCGGCATCGCTCCGGCGCGGCGGTCCCTAAATCGGGCGACGATCATCCTACAAAGACACAGTGGTAGCGACCAGACCACGCGCCTCCCCGCTCGCACATAACCGTGCTCGTTACACAACTACAATACGTAACTTAAATCATGGACGTGATGCAAGCATTAAGTATACCATTGACAAGCAATAAATCGTACAACGCCAGTGTAGTGGAAGGTCGTCAACGTAGATAGTGCCACGCGCGCCGTTACATGACTATTTTAATCAATTAATCGACCGAGCGAGTGAAGCGTCGTAAAAATGCTTTCGTATGTCCTGTTGCTGTCCGGATGTCCATTCGTTTTTCTCTACAGCGCCTCTATTCGGGAACGCAAAGTGATGTTGTAGCGACTCGTAAGCGAGATTTCTCATCCCACTCCTCCGCACGACGCGTAATGCGTAAGAGCGAGATTCATTTCCGAATAGAGGCGCAGGTCGCATTTCTCAACCGATTCTGGTGAATTTTTGTGAGCATGTTCGTTTCTTACATATAATTTTATTATCGATTCAGTTTTTTTTTTAAATTAAAATTATTAAAAATGGCGGAGATATAGGAGTTTTTGCAATTACAAAGTTATTTGCGGTGTTGTACCTATGTCGATGTATGGGGATAACAGTTTACCAACGGTAAAGTTAAGTTTGTCGCGAGGTCTACAGCTCACGGTGTCACTAGTTTTAGGAAGAAGCGTGTCTGTGCCCCCTTGTCGATTAAAAGGAAACAAAAAACTTTTATTTACTGAGTAAGGAAAATTTGACAGCCGTTCAGCTCGGCAATTAGCTAACCTGTAGTCACAGCGCTAATGTTTAGTTGGACTCAGTTACTTATCTAAATAACTTATTACTGAACTAAACATGAAATATTAAAAGGGTGTAATTTTTGGGTAAAACAAACCCCTTCGAGCGAGGTATCCAAAATGATGGATTTTGTCTGACATTTCTAAAAATATATATTAAACATATGCATGTGTTAAGTGCGATCGGGTTTTGTAAACTTTCAACTTGTTTCTCGACAGCGGAGCAACAAGCGGCGACGGTGGCGGAGCTAGTGCAAGTGTCCGCGCAGAGGGACGCTCACCAGGCGTTAATGGCTGCCGATAGGTCAGTTCCTTTTATACTACGATTTGTCCCAAAACGTTTCGCCGAATGTTATTTTTTTTTTTTGCTGTATCCTTCGTCTCTTTTACCTACAGTCTAGTTGGGCAACACACAAAGTGAAAAATAAAAATAAAATGTCTGTTCTGTACTTTTGAATTAACAATGGTGTTCATTCGTTTTTTTATATAGGAAAAACTATGCCTGCTGCCTGTACGCATACGTATACATAGTTAGTTCAAATTAAATGATCAGGCCACAAATGTTTTGTCCTTAACGTATGACACAGTTCAGTGTCCTTTTTCGCTGGCTAAGAAGTTGAAAAGTTTCACCTAGAAATGCTTTTCGTCCTAAATTTAGACAGACAGACAACGAAAAGATCCTATAAGGATTCCTTTTTTCCTTTTGAGGTACGGAACCCTAAAAACAACCTTACCTGTGATACCATAATGTAAAAATTTCAAAGTCTGTTCATTTAGAGCTTTATTCCTGAGAATTCTGCTGCACTGGGAGACTCCTCTGCTGCACTGGGAGAGAAGCAATAGCATAGAATGCGTGCAGATGCTTATCATCCTGGCATGTCGTAAAAGTCGACTAAGGGACGGGTCCTCTCCAATATGGTGGACTATCTGTATGGGCGATGGGCTGATCACCTGTCACCATACGGTTCATCATACCATCTTAGGACTAATTAATCGAACGTGGCCACAAGTAGTCTAGTGGCTCTGTCCACCCCATTAGGGATTTCGGGCGTGATGCTATGTATGTATGTATGTATTAAAGTCAATTTTACTCTAACAGGAGGCGTAGCGCAGCCGGTAACGGAGTAGGCGATTAAGCACAAAATTATAAACGATGGCCTATCAGCTGACTCCCGTGAACGCTTCGGGCATCATCGGAAACCTTCGGGCATCCTCGCGTCTACCTTATAATTAAAGGCCTACACACTGACTCTTCGGGCGTCACCAAACTTCGGGAATCCTTCACCTGACTCCGTATACTTCGGGCATCTTTGGGAAACTTCGAAAATCATCGCATTTACGCAGGTTTTCTTTGTGCTACGTTTTTATAGGATCCACTTAAGGCTTAAGATGTCAGTTGTTATATAAAATAAATAGAAATTGTTCATGCGCAAAATGAACTTTTAACTATGTTATGACAATATTTTTATGAGAACTGGCATATTAATCGTCTTAAAGTATTATGGCAGCTAGCGCATTGTATTCTTCTAGAATTAACCGAATTATCTGTTTACGCGAGTCAATAGTATAATTTTAAAAAAATCGCGATCATATCGCGGTGGAAAAAAACCATGCCTAAACATTTATTTCAACGGCTCTAAATTCTTGAATCAATTTTTTTATGGAACAATAACTCTTTGAGTATTATTTTATAGACATTTACGCCTAATATTGATAAATGGCGATTTGATTTTAGATTTTATTTTAGTGAAATTTTTTGACTGCATATTTTTACTTTTTTAGCGTATTAAAATATTTTATTTACTTTAACCGGCCAATAGGTGGCGTTTTAATGGAGATCACAAGCTAACATAGACAAAATGTAGTCTTTTTAAATGATTTTTTATTAAATAACTTTGCGAATAAGTATATTTTCAAATCGTTACCGATCTTTTAATGAATTTGTGTATTTATTTGTAAAAATCATGTTTTTTTTAATCGGATGATAAATGGTATGAAACCCTTTTTAATATCTACATATAGGTACTTTGAACTAAGAGTACATATAGATGTATATCTATTATTTGAATATCTGTTTTATGAAAAATGGGTATATGTGGTTGGCTCACAGTAGGGACTATGTTGTACTAACTCGAGTCCGTTTCAATTCTTGATTTGTTAAAAAATGGCTAATGCTTTGCAATGGTAAGATTCTAACTACAAATTTATGTAAGCCAACTGCATGTACGTATTATGTACATTTTTTTAATGCGGTGGCCAATCGTCGCTGACCCCAACATTGGGACAAAAGGTGTGCTAGATATGCCAAATGAGTATATTTATATTGTATAGTTTTATATATATTTATATATATATATATATATATATATATATATATATAGGCGTAGATAACAAAGCTGATTTAACTATAACGTAGGTTAATTGCACATCTCGCTGTGAGATATTTTAACGGTCTACAATATCGGCTTTTTATTTTGTGAATTAGTTTTATATTTTAATTTTAACTTACCCAAAGGAATTGTATAAATATTACTGTCGCGTCCATTTGGATCAAAATGTTTTATAATGATTTTAGTGTTATTTTAACTTGGCCTATTTTTATGATTTATCGACGAATATCGCCCGGCGCTCCGACCGGTCTACCAGCACAATATCAAGCTTATTATCGTCATCCTAATATCAGCTTTATATTCAAGGAGATAACGCTTAATATCGTCAGTGCATTATTACATAATAGTCGGCCTATAATTTTATACTAAAGAAAACAATACTCGTTGTTACGCAGTCGTTTAATTTATTACCCTCATGCCGTCAACAGATGGCGTTTTAAAAAGCGACGTCTTGTGTCGATCGTACAAACTTATCTTACAATTTAGACGTATATGGGCCTCACGATCTGTTAAATAGATTGGAAGGAGACAAATGAACATTTTGTTACAATGATATCGGTCGCTTGGACCAAATATCGTATATAGGGCCTGGTGTGATGAAAATTAGCTAGAACATTATATTGAAGTCGTGGACTTCAATATAATGTTCTAGCTTAATCTTTTGAACGCCCCAGTCGGCTGTAGCCACGATATGTCGATACATTAGCGTCGGCTACAGCCGTCATCGAGCGCTCGTGGCACGCGTTTTCGCCGTTAGCCGTGGCGTACGAAAGGTTAAATGCAGCTTTCAGACGTTATTACAATACTGCGGCCATTTGTTTAATGTCTATACCTTCATGTATATGTATTTAAAGCTCAAAATCAAATATGGTAACATGAATATTCTCATTTTGTCTTATTTTATAAAGATATACATAGTTATAATTTCTTAGCAAATCATTTTGTAAATAATCTTTAAAATAAAATTTTCTTATCATATATAAATAGAATTTCATACAAACGGACGGACAGATTCTGAAAGGCCAAAATTGTTGAACCCCATTTCCACCATTTAGGGGTGGAATGTCGAAAAATCTTTACGCCCTAAAAGGGACCAGCGTGCCTAATTTCAAGTAGGTTTTATTGTTGCTGGGATTTCGTGATAAATGTGTGAGTTTCGCTTATATAGGACAAGCGGCACTGCTATAAACCCTCTTTTCACCCCTTGAGGTGTTGATTCTAGAACTAATCTAGTTTTGGAAAAAATCACGTTATTATATATTTACGCAGATTCGTTGATGCGTGAGTCAGTGTATTTGTATTTCGTGTTTAGGTACATAAGGTATACAATTACACACATATATATGAATGGACGCCGTTTGTATGAATAAGGCCGGGTCCCCTGCAATGTAAATGTTAGAAAAAAAAAACAACACGTGATTGATTACAATAAAAATGGCTTCTGTTTTTCTAGTTAAAAGTACATTTGCTATAGCTTTAACCACTTCCTTTTTACAATTTAAAAAACACACTTAAGAGGAGTGTGAAGAGAGAACCTTCGGCTTTTCATACAAAAGGCGATAACAATTTCCACCCCTTAAATGTTAACCGATTTTGACCAATTTTTGATAGGTTGTCAGTCAGAACTAAATTTAGGTCTATACGTTTTGATTTTTTCTCAATAATCAATAAATTCAGTTTTATTGTGGCTTCAGTTTTTTTTATGTTAAGAGGGGGGCAAACGAGCAGGCGTGTTACCTGATGGTAAGCAATCACCGCCGCCCATGGACACCCGCAACACCAGGGGAATCACGGATGCGTTGCCGACCCTTAGAAAAAGGAGTAGACAAACAGGCAGACGGCCACATGATGGAGAGTGGTCACCGCCGCATATAGACATCTGCAACACCAGAGGTGCTGCCAATGCGTTGCCAGTCTAGGGAGGATGGGGAATGTTCAGTATTCTCATACAAAACTAATCTTGGAATTATTTGACTTTCTTGATCTTTAATCAAAATTAAAAAAAAGGTATAGACCTAGATTTTGTTCTGGTGGAAATCGTTATTGCCTTTTGTATGATAATCGTATAATTTATAAAATAAAAAAACGACTTCAAATAGCCTTTGAAAAGTATTTTTTTTTTCACATTTTATTTATTATCCTGTGATTTAACGACACACGTTTACTACATCAAGTAACAATAGCATAATGCCAATTGCTCGTCACCATTTACAAACTGTTGCTAACCACGGTGCAAGGATGTCAATCGTTGAGGAGTTCTCCTGGTTCTTCAATTTTACTACATGAATTTTCATGGACATAAGTTGCTTCAGAACTGTATACAGCAATTTAATCGCCAACCGTGAAATACTCAACATTTAGGAGTTCCGGTGATCATCTATGGTCTTCATCAACAGTTCCACTTCACCAAATAATGCTTTTGGAACGTAACTGCTTGAGTTATTACAAAATTGCTATATGCTTGCCTATAATATTTGAAGAGTTCCATCGATTCCTCATAGATCCTCTCATCATAAGTCGACTTTGACTACAACGAGACCAAGGTGGATACTCTACCGATTACAAAAATAATTTTCAAAATCGGTTCATAAATGACGGAGTTCTGAAGTAACAAACATAAAAAAAAAAAAAAAACAGCCGAATTGAGAACCTCTTCCTTTTTTTTGAAGTCGGTTAAAAAGGGGAATTTTGCCTTCGGTTCACAGTCCTCTTAACTACAAAGCAGTTTGTTGGCGATTTATTACACTACTGCACAAAAATACAATGTTATAGCATTCTCCAACAGGCAGATATGTTGGATAGGCGTTGTCGCTATACAGCGATAGCCTCCAAACTCCTTACTTTTCTATTTCTCCAATTGCTAATTCAGTAACTACTGTATTCGTGTTTGTCGCAAGTGCAGTGGCGCCCCCCTCGTGAAGAGGGTCGCGGGCTCTTTCAGAAATAAATGTGTAATTCATGTCATAAATGATACGACGTGCACTGGTAACTGTTTCTTTTTTTATACTTAGTTGATACAGTCTGACTATTTAACTTTGGGAGCGTTCAAGTATTACGTAACGAATTTTGGGGGTGGGGGGGGGGGGGGGGCTTGTAAAACGTTACGATGCGTTACAGGGGCGGGAGGGGGGGGGTTTGAACTACGCGTTACGTAACATTTTTTTAACCCTTCAGAACGGTCGCATAGAGACATTCTCTCACGCATTCTTAAAAACGTTTTTTTTTTCCAAATTTCAACTGGAATTCACCGCTTGAAACATTTTTTTTGGTAAAAATGGTCACTTGGTTGTTACGTAACGTTTTACGAAGGGGGACAGGGGGGTACATCAAAATGTTACAGCGCGTTATATGGGGGGGAGGGGGGGTCAAAAATCTCCAAAAATTGCGTTACGTAATACTTGAACGCTACCTTTTTCTCTTGTGAGATAGAGTTCTGAACGGGTGCGCAACTGTTCGCAGAATTTTTCAAGTCCTATTATTGAAAGTCCGAAATTGTTTGTCATACAATTTTACATCATACTAATCACTATTCACAACAAGTCTATGTTACTAACGATCATAACTCCGAATTAACAAAATTCATCATGTCAGTAAACATAATATTTTAGATACTACTATTTCTTTTCATATTCTTTCTCAACATAACTGTTACTTACACTATTATTTATTATCATTTTTTTATTAGACTCTGCTGAACAGATTGACATAATAACTAGAAATGGTAAATGGCAGTGAGCGAGCGAGCGAAGCGAGCGAGCAAATTGTTCGGAGCAGAAGCGACTCGGATAGGTTCAACATAACTGTTACTTAAAAGAAGGCTAAGAAGGGAGCGAAGCGAAGCGAATCTTGTTTTGAACTATAATTAACTGTAACTTTTACGTTGTGCCATGATAACTGAAACGTATTCCTTATATCGAGTTAGTTTTAAATATTAACATAGCCGGCGACCCAGCTTAGAATGTATCCACATCAATATTATTCTTATGGTCATGGTCGTATATATTTTATATGCTGTCGCGGCATGGTATGTATTGATAAAATAACTGACTGATGTGGCAGCTAACTCTTGCACGACGCTATTCGGAATAACTCACAGACCAAATATCCCGAAAACACCGCTAACCCATCGGATGCTTAGGCCCGATCCGTACTTTTTCCTACATATACTTTTTGCATATTTTTTGACGATATTTTTTTTGGTACTCCATGAATCCAATTAGACGCGAATGCCGGTTTTTTTTAGCTGCCACATACGAGGGGCTAACCTAACTTGCCAACTTGCGGGGCGCGCGGGGTTTTCAGAGCGCTGTGATTGGTGCGTTCGAGGTTGTGCGGCCGCGCCGGCCTGTGCCCTGTAGTTTAATTGTCAACCTTCACTAATTGAGAATAAGGCTAATGACTAAAAATTATGCAGTTGGTGGTTTGAAGTCAATTTGATAACTCACACCCTTCCAAAAATCTGTCGGTGTATTACTCATTCGAATTGGAAATATTTTCCATAAATAGTGTGTCTATCTGTTTGTTACCAATCAGCTGCCCAATTACGTAACAACAATTGGTATCGCTTTCGCGAAAGGTAAACCAATTGTACCCTTATTTACATCGAGTGAAGACTAAATTGGTTTGCATTTCGAGCCAAACTGATAACAATTGTGCTACGTAATTGAGCTGCAGGTCCGTAACGGCTGAATCGATTTTAATGAAATGGTATAAAAGACCAAATATCCTATAGACACCACTTAGGCTAAGTTTGCTAATAAATGAAGCTGTCGCAGTGCGCCGCGGGCTGCGCATGCGCGCCTGCCTGTAACGCAGGCAGCGGTCGCCCGGCTATGCGGAGTAAGTCTTGAGAAAATCGACTCTATATGACAATTCCAAAAAAGTCGATTTTCTAAAGACTTACTCTGATTGAGATATCGCTTTTCGGCTTAGCAGGGCAGTATTGGATATATGCTCTGTCACAGTATAAACAAGTAAGCAGTATGTTATCCCTGGCAGTGTTCTCGAAATAATTACCTGCGGCCGCTCGGTAATAATATTAATTATTACTACTTCGTTCTTATTTCTAGTTTCAAAAGTGACACTGTACTGTATGTATATATATATATATTGTATGTATTTTGCTTTTAACATATCCAAAATATCAAAAATTCTCATGCCATAATTGTGTACGGAATACCGAAGTTTACCGAGATTTCGAAGCGCGTAGTTTCGGCCGTTTGTATGAAGATGGAGTACTGTATACTTGATTATACTGTGGCTCTGTGTAATAACTAGTGCCTATTTAGGTAAGAATCATCAGCATTTCAAACTGGTACGATCGCCTTCCGTGTCCATGCATCCAGCGAACTTAGCCAGGTCGTCGGTCCGTCTTGTGGCGCCGACCCGCGTGCGTCTCCCGGTCCTTGGGCTCCACCCGAGAAGCTTTACAACCCATCGGCATAGCTGGCCACCGTTAATCAAATGGTTAACTTCGTTAATCGCTAATCGGTTACTAGAGAAGTTAACTTTGTTACACGTTAAAGCGTTAAATTTCGGAAGATTTAACGGAAGTTAACGTTCATGATTGAAATTGCATTTTATATGTGGTTGCGTTAGTGATTTGCTTACAAAAAAATGTTGGTGTGTGGTATGGAAGTTAAGGCAGGACACGAAAAATTTATAAAATAATGGTATATGTATATAACATTTGAGTTTGTAATAATACCTAATTATTTACAGATCAAATTCAAAACAATAGCTATCTGACATAAGCCGCGCGGTGTCGTTTTGGCAAAAAGTAGGTACTTTATTAACGTTTAACGGCCTTAAATTGTTTTAACAGAAGTTAATGTGTCCGTTAACAATTTTTGAAGTTAACCTAATAGTTAATCCGTTACTCGAAATGTTAAGTTCGTTAATTAACGATTAACGGATCAACGGTCTTGTGCCCAGCTATGACCATCGGTCTTTGCAGTTCTTCGGGCTGTGTGCCCAGCCTATTGTTACTTCAGTTTGCAAACTCCGGTTCACAATGTCCAAGTAGTCATACAAAATCCGGTGTTATCCGCCGATGAACGCGTCTCTTGGAGATTGTGAAGCTGGCCATTACCGTTTTTTTAAAGCCAAATGTATCCGTATAAAGTGACCGTCACATGACAATGGTGTATGCAGGGCGAGGGAATGATTGAACCACGATCGTAGCGAGGGATTACGTAGATTCGTGAGTGAAGCTATTCAACTTCAGTGTCTGGGATTACGATGCGAGGAGAATTATTGTAAATGGAACACAAATTATTGTGAAAACATTTATTATCTTAAGGAGGTTACAAATGGTATTGCAACATGGTTAGCCATCTTGAAAGGAGAGAGAGAAAGGCGGCAATACATATTTAATATCTTGCGTGACACATAGTCGCGCCCCCTTGCAACACTTATGTCAACACAATATTAAACACTCATGAACGATAAATAAATGGCTCGTGATTGAACACTTCTATGAAAATCTTTAACATCATTTAAAAACGGGAGCTGCAATCATTTAAACACTGTTCTGATAATTCTCTTTCGTAAACAGCGTGAACTGTGTGTATACAATGGTATATTTCCGTTGCATATAAACTAGGGGCTCCGTGAGCTGTAGACCTCGCGACAAAAGACTTCAAAAAACTGAATCTAAAACCTTTGAAAAGTAAGAAATAATGATTGGCCTTGCGACAAACTTAACTTTGCCGTTGAAAAACATCGACATACGTAGAGTCAGTTTACCAACACCGCCAGTAAGTTTGTAATTGCAAAAACCTCCATATCTCCGCCATTATGAAAAATTTCGAAAAACTGAATCGACAAAAAGAAATTATACCTTTACCGAACCTCCTCACAAAATTTCACGAGAATCGATTGAGAACTGCGAGCTGTAGACGAGAACAAATGGACATCCGCTGGACATACGAAAGAATTTTTGCCCAAGCTGAAACGGAGACGCTTCGCTCGCTCGGTCGATAATGGGTCGTTTTGTTTCGAACAGCGTCGTGCAAGATAGGCTTATATATACTTAAGCGATAGTTTGATTTTGAACAAACCATGGACGGTTGAGAAGCATACTATCACTTACGTAACGACATTGTACATTGATACAGGAATCGCATTTGGCTGAGTACATTATGTATTGTAAATGTTACTAGAGAATTATCCGACTTTTGTCACTTGGTGTCGTACATTAATTAACACAAATATATTAATGGAACTTGTGGACAATTTTTTCACGCGACAACAGAATTTTCACGCGATATTTCTTTAAAGAAATATCACGCTGTATCACCAATTACGGCTTTATAACAGTGTGGTATTAGTTAATGCTGGTACATCTCAGATTTCAGATCCCATGTTATTGAAATTTACATTAAGAGGACCGTGAACCAGCGGCAAAAATCACCCTTTTCATACAACAGGCGATAACGATTTCTACCCCTTAAATGTTAACCGATTCTGACCAATTTTTGATAGGTTGTGAGACAGAACCAAATCTACGTCTATGCGTTTTTGAACTTTGATTAAAGATCAACAAAGTCAAATAATTGCCGAAATTAGTTTTCTATGAAAATACTTGAACAGCAATAAAACTGAATTTATCATGTATTTAAATCTATCACAAATTGGTCAAAATCGGTTAGCATTTAACCATGAGCTCAGCATTTCAGTGTGGGAAAACGTAACGAAGAAATCTGCATTCATCTTCGAATCTAAAGATGTGCGTGAAGCTTCCAATCCGCATGGGGCCCGCGTGGGGACTACTGTCTAGTCCCTCTCACTGTGAGAAAAGGCTTGTGCCTATCAGTGGGAAATATTCTTAATGTATGGAATGATTAAATAGGGAATATGCATGAAAATCAAAATGAGGTAAATTATATGGTTACTTATTATGAAAGAAAAAGTAAATAAATGCATGTAAAAGAAAAAACAAGATCATTTTGAGTGTTCCTTTTTTTAAATTAATTAACTTAAATCTCCATTCCATATATCATCCAAATCCGTCCAGCTGTTGAAGCGAAAGAGTAACATACGTACATACATATAATCACGCCTCTTTCCCGTAGGGGTAGGCAGAGACCACTTCTTTCCACTGGCTACGATCCTTACATACTTTTTTCGCTTCGTCCACTTTCATTATTCCCTTCATACATGCTCTTCGGAAAGAGTAACGATTATACCAAATCGAACAAACACACACAAACTTGCGCATTTATTATTTAACTAGTTTAAAATGTTTTCTATAAACTACTACTATATCTGTGTTCTCAAAATGTTAGCAAGTTCATTTTATTATTCATTCAATATTCAATAATAACGTCAACCTCATTTGTTAATAACGTTACACGACAGATGGCGCTGCACGTCAGCTGAAACGCGCTATCCGTCCAGCTGTTGAAGCGAAACAGTAACGAATCGAATATACTAAAACACACACAAACTTGCGCATTTATTATTTAACTACATTTACATATTTTCTATAAACTACTACTATATCTGTGTTCCCAAAATGTTAGCAAGTTCATTCTATCATTCATTCAATATTCAATAAACTGCCCTGCTAAGCCGAAAAGCGCTATCTCAATCAGAGTAAGTTTTGAGTAATCGACTTTATGACAATTTACAAAAGGTCGATTTCCTCAAACATTCTCTGATTGAGATACCGCTTTTCGGCTTAGCAGGGTAGTAAATAACGTCAACCTCATTTGTTAACAACGTTACACGACAGATGGCGCTGCACCTCAGCTGAAACGCGCTAACGATGTGATGTTCTATGTATAAATAGATGTGTTCTTTCCTTAATAAGCTTCATTAATCGAGGTTTTCTTTGTTAGTTCTGTAATTTCTGTGGGAGTTCTTGCGAATTCCAAGCGGGGATTCCGCAATCCAATCCGTCAAACTTGGCTGGAGTGAGTTGTCCAGGCCGAGAAATTACCGTGAGGGGTCCGGTTAATGTAATGTACGTCCCAATATTGTACGACCTGACTGACAATGCCCGACCAGATAATTCGCGTCCACCCCATACTAACTACTGGTCTGACCGCTAGTATGGGGTGGTCGCGAATTATCTGGTGGAGCATTATCAGGTACATTAACCGGACCCACCGTAAGTCTGGACGTGTCCCTCGTCTCAAACGAGGTGCCATGCCTCGCCAACAGCGCGTCTAGCACGACTTGCCCGCGAGTAATTTGTCGCTCAGTGCATCCCTTACATATGTGAATAGTTTGACAGAGACGCACTGAGCGACAAACGAGTCGCGGGCATGTCGTGCTAGCCCCTAGGGAGTATACATGAAAATCAAAATGAGACAAGTTATTGCAAACGCTTTAACGCCATATATTTTGGATACCTAGCGCAATGTTAAAAGAGCGCTGACGGCCATATAAAATGTATTATCGTAAGCGCTCTTTTTACATTGGTTGACGTATACACTCTAAGTACGATGTGACGTCACAGTTCAGGTCAGTGGTATGCACTATGACTTTGGAGGGGCACTGGAAGAGAGAGAGAAATGCACTACTTCGACTAGGGCAGTTAGACTTTTTAAAATTTGGTATCTCAAAAAATAAACAACACTTAATGTTTTGCGTATACAGTTTGGTTTCTATTACTCATACTTTCCAATAAAGGATGGAAAAAACATGCATATTCCTTATTGCTTAAATTACCTACTGTACAGTAAAAAATTACAATAATCTTGCTTTTTAGGGTTCCGTACCCAAAGGCTTAAAAACGGCACCCTA
This sequence comes from Tortricodes alternella, assembly GCA_947859335.1. Taxonomy (NCBI): domain Eukaryota; kingdom Metazoa; phylum Arthropoda; class Insecta; order Lepidoptera; family Tortricidae; genus Tortricodes; species Tortricodes alternella. The sequence goes on from OX401970.1 coordinate 2,732,698, forward strand.
TTACTAAGGCTCCGCTGTCCGTCTGTCTCCAGGCTGTATCTCGTGAACCGTGATAGACAGTTGAAATTTTCACAGATGATGTATTTCTGTTGCCGCTATAACAACAAATACTAAAAAACAGAATAAAATAAATATTTAAGGGGGCTCCCATTCCCTATTACCCGTGGTCCCACTGTCTCCGTCCCTTTCTATCCACTCCAGTGCGAACCAGATGGATAATGCCAGCACCTCTTATTAAAACATACCATTGAACAATGTATTATATTTTAAAAGAACCTTGTCATCTACTTTACGTGAAAGTAAAATTTTACATAAAAGAAAAATATTGTTTAATTATATCTTAACTTTTTTAAAGAATTGCGTTTACATATATATATATATACATTCATACAAATAGTGCATCTTGCACACTGAACGTCAAATATATATATATATATATTTGACGTTCAGTGTGCAAGATGCACTATTTGTATGAATTCATGTCATGACGCATATGGTCCGTCGTGCGCGCTGAAAATGTCAATCTAATAATAAATAGCAAAACATTTCATGGAAAACTGTTCTTCAAGTTTATCATTATTTCATTTTTTTTTATCTAGACGGTTTATTATTTTCTGTTAGTGCGTAGATTTCAAGATCTCTGTATATTTTTTAACGATTACTTTGAAAATACTTATATAATTTATGTGTATTTATTAGTGCTACTATTGGCATTTTTTTAAAGAATTATTTATAAAATACTGACGTAGTTTGGAATTTAACCTTAATTTTATCAATCAATGTGAAAGTACCATGTTGTTCGGACAACAACAAAAAAAAATTGAACTAATTGTTAAAATTACCCTCCTTGGCGTCGCGCAGTCGGGTAAATAGAGCAACACCAGTCTTTGACTTTTGTTACGTTATTATAATTCGTCAAGGATACTTGGATACTTTACTGTACGTAGTATTAGTTTGTTTTTACATTAGTTCGATACATGTATGAACGTTTGAGATTAAACCCAATGCAAGGTTAGACACAAAGTTATGTACCTTCTTTTTTGTACGAGTAGATTATTTTTTAAATTATATAGGTATAGTTAATATATTATTTTGTTGTTTTATTTTTTAAACACCCTTTTAATTAAACCCATAATCGATCTAAATCATATTAAATCTGAAATCAGGTAAATCATTATTTCGTATGTTAATTATTTTGATTTTTTCTTCGATATAGAAATGAACAAGTTGTGTTCCGCATTCCTGGTGTCAGAGTGCGAAAATGACAGTCGAAGGGTTAATAATCATCTTTCCGTAAAAGAAACTAGCTTTGATTATCACAAAATATTTAATTCTAGAATACTCTGATACAATTCGGACACTCCCTTATATAATGTATAAACAATAATTTAAGTACAACATTGCTCTAGACTAACACTACTAGAGAATTGTAATAACATCAAACTAATATTTGAGCACTGTTTTGAATCTCGCCAGTGCACGACTATATTAGTCGTGTTCGATGACGCATACCTGTCGTCACAGGTCATTAAGGGCTGCTCACTCGATAATCGTGTGTGTGCTGACATTTTTTCGTTTAAGACAAAATAAAGGTACTTCAATCAATAAACAACACAATTTTTTATTTATGAAAAAAAACCCTCTTGTATCAGTGAAATTATTTACAAACAACTCTATCCGTAAACAGTAATAAATAATACACACCAGTAACTGATTTTCTTACCTCGTGTCTGCCCGTTAAATGGCACATTTTCATACAAATTGCTTTTATTCAAATTAACAGTACCTGACTTGTACTACTGATTTGATTTTGTCGAATCATAATATTTATAACAATTATTAATATTACTTTGTACCCCACGTAACACATTAAAAGTATATGTTTAACGGTTTCTTATATGTATAAATCAGATAAGTTGTATCTAGTTATTACAAAAAAACATTACATAAATCAAATGTTAGATATTGCGTGAAGTCAGTAATAATACAGAGCGGGACGCAGCAATACGTCAAAGAATAACAAAGAACACAGAGCTTTTTGAAAAAAAAAAATAACAATGAGCCCTCATAGGTACTTGCGTCAAATAGAGTGCAAGTAAAATCAGATGAAGCAATAACTAAGAAAGAAGCAGAAAACGATGATTAACTTCAATCTAGTCTTACATAACTTAACCTAGGGTATGTACAGCATTGGATAACTGCTTACGGTCTAATTATTTAAAAACAAAAAAAAATATTCTACTAAGAAAAGATCAAGGTAATCATAGTTCTAGCAAAGCGAACTTAATAAGCGTTTTATAGACTTATAAATATTTATAATACCTTATTTTATAAAGCACTAAATAGTTATATATAAAGTAGTTATTAAGGAAGTGAATTTATCTGTGAATTGTGAATCTTTAATATATTTGTGACGCATAAGGTGCGTCATAGATTACACCAGAAACATCAACATTTTTAGGTAAAAAAATGAGTAAGTAGGTAAGCTAAAACATTTATACAGTCTAGAGAAACGCCTTTCTAAAGAGAACCTTATGATAAATATGAATAGTCGATTATATAAATTCGATTGTGCATTTTACATGTCGAGTGAGTCTTTGGTCCGTTTGCTTTTGAGTGTTCTTCCTCTCAAGTCCGCTTTTAACGTTTAGGTTCACTTGGGAATAAGCTCAATCTAAAAGTAATAAGGACACTAAAATACAACAGTTTTAGTATTAAGATATGTAATGCATCGCACTCGCACAATTCAAGGTTAAATAATAATAATAATAATAATAAATCAGGGGACAATCTTTACACAAATCAATCTAGCCGCAAAGTAAGCTCTAAAGGCTTGTGTTATGGGTACTAGACGACGATATACATACTTATATAGTTAAATAAATACTTAAATACATAGAAAATATCCAAGACTCTGGAACAAACATTCGTGCTCATCACACAAATATTTGCCGTTACCGGGAATCGAACCCGGGACCGCTAGCTTCGTAAGCAGAGTCACTACCAACTAGGCCAAACGTGTCGTGTCGTGTCGTAAATAACTAAGAAAGAATAAAAATGTATTCCTATTTAGCTCTCATTTAAAGGATGATGGGCAGATTGGCCTATTGACCAATAAGGACAAGCGATATGTCACTGGATAGCTTATTCAAAGTTCTAAAACTTTTACTGTAGCAGATAATCCCAAATCTTGGTGTGAAAAAAGTAGTAGTAGTAGAAAAACAGTACAGATATAGTGAATAATATGTTTCCTTCGGTAAAACTCGGATCTCGATCGGAAGACGACGGGACCCGAAGTGTCAATTAATTATTGTATTAAATGTGTGACATGTTTATATTAATTAATATGAAACTTTATTATTTAGTGTCAAATGTCAAAATGCAAAATGACAGCATGCTATGATGAGTACTGGCCCCCAATTCTTGATGCATTCGAGATAATTTTGATTGCGAGATTGAACGTCATATCCATACAGTTGTGTCAAATGACTGTATGCAATGACATTTAATCTCGATTGTAAGATTATCTCAAATGCAGCGAGAATTGGGGGCCTGCTGAAGCTAATTTGAGAGAGAACGATAATACGAACTTTTCCGATCAAACACGATGGAAACTAATTATGCACTGCATCTGTAGTCATTGTTTGATGGTATATCGATATTTAGTTGTTTTCTCATGTGTATTTATATGATAACACATTTAAAAACTGTTGTACAGAAGTAAAACCCTATAACAGTAAAAAAATACTTATTGATGGAATGTTTTTATTTTGCCATAACTTGTTTCACACAGCGATTAAAGATTTCCCGCCATACAAAAAGTTGTAGAATATGAAAAAAACTGGCTTGTCATTATTGGTTTTTAGGCCAGTGTCCATACAAAACTGCCCATCATCCTTTCATGCTATTACAAGATGTAGTGCATAATTAGTTTCCATCGTGTTTTATCGGAAAAGTTCGCATTTATCGTGCTCTCTCAATTAGCTTCAGCAGGCCCCCAATTCTCGGTGCATTCGAGATAATGTTACAATCGAGATTAAACGTCAGTGCATACAGTCATTTGACACAACTGTATGAATCTGACGTTTAATCTCGCAATTGACATTATCTCGAATGCATCGAGAATTGGGGGCCAGTACCCATCATACCATGCTGTCATTTTTCATTTTGACATTTGACACTAAATAATAAAGTTCCACATTAATGAATATAAACATGTCACTCATTTAATTCAATAATTAATTGACACTTCGGGTCCCGTCGTCTTCCGATTGAGATCCGAGTTTTACCGATGGAAACATATTATTCACTATATCTGTACACGCATAAAGTCCAAATTAAATTACAACTTAATTCCTAATGTAACTTTGGCGCACCTTTTATACGTCAATACAGGCAATTTAAACGGGTTAAACTTAAAATTTACGGATATACATTTTCTTTAAATTCGCTTGCTAAAAAACGAAAATGCTGATGGCGTTAAATTACTTTTACTTTCGTTGTATTTAAATCTATATTTATAGTTACTCGATATAATTCGTAAGATATATATAATAAAGATATTTTATAGGCCTCCTTATGTATAAATTACTGCACGATGTGACACGATACATTTACTCGTGATAATATTAATAATAATATTAGAATCTATCAATTAATTTATTAATTAATAACATTTTTACACAGCTATTTGGTTCAGTACTGGACTTCAAACGAAGCTCTCAGCGGTTATTCCAAGTTGATACTTAAAATCAAGAAATAATAATGTCTTAGGCTGTATTACTTATTCCGAGTCCAAGATACATCCACTTCGTATAAATTCGAATATCCTAAAAATAAAATCTATTATTAAAGTTATTAGAAAGTTATTAAATACAATAACTGTAATCACTTATAAGTAGGTAGTTTAATAAATAATATCAGTCATATATTAATAAATAAACAGTCAATTATTGAATTCTATTAGAATATATAGAGGTCATAATTGTAGAGTTAGCAAATATAATAGGACAGTCGCAAGAGACATGGTTACATGTCGCAGTGTGTCAATGAAATAAAATGCACTAAAGTTTAGTAACGAATTGGTAATTAAATAGAAGAGTTACCGAATATGAGGCCCCATAAAATGGTTAATTCCATAATGCTGGCGATGTTTGTCATAGCTGTCTTAAATTCTATAACGTATTAAAATTTTACTCATAGAATAAGTTAACTTTCAACTTTTACTGGCCTATTACATGAATAAAGTTTTAGTATGTTGTATAAAAAACATATCATTACTATGCAGAACATATTTGCCTAAATACTCCCTAGATTTGATAGATACTCCCAACGTTGTTAGCTAATGCTGCCATTATAGAATACATCCCCTGTTTGTAGGGCACTTTCTTTAACATAGTAAAAGTATTCTATTCACTATTTCCATCGTTGCACCGATTCTTCAATAACAATAAAACAAAATAAGTGTCCATTTGCACATTTGTCCAAAAAACAACATAAGTTGTTAAGGCGCCGCCGCTCACGACACGTCGTCGTGAACTCGCCGCAGTGAGCATTAAACATCTGAGCTGGATTACGCACACATGATATGCAAAGAACCAACTAACCAAAAACCCTTTAAGACTACTAAGGATATCCCATAAGGACTTAATACCTAGGTTTATGATTATGTTGCGGACGATGTGGCGAGTGCCAGTCAGGATGCCGTGGCTGACGGTGATGATGGTGATGGTGATGCCTCCTCTTGTCTCTGGGAGCTGGGTACACATCAGAAACCACCAGCTCAGAGCCATCTTTAGGGGCTTCCCGGTCGTGTCTTCTACCCTTCGCTCCTGTGGCTTCATGGAGCTCCTCCCAGGCCTGCCGGTAGTACCTGTTCAGACCAGACCTTGACTCGGATGAAGAGGAGTCAAGGGAGGCGACGGTGTTGCAGTCTGGCGACACGTGGTGACGGTATCGCTTCCCGTCGTGATGTTTTCTGGAAATTTGCGGGTCATTTAGCAAGATATTGTGGTGCTGAAGAACTTTTAAAAACAATGTTGATTATTGACGGTCTGTAAACTTATTAAGAATATCCTCCCTGCGTGCGAGTCTGCTGTTCTATTATGAACAGTTTTATATCTGTTATCACTAATGAACTAGTGACTTGAATGAATAGGTATGCCTAGAATTATTTATCTAAAAAAAAGACTAAGCTTTTTTTTATTACAATAAAAAACATTGTTTTGATAAAGTCTGTGGCTTTAATCAAGTGCGTCAAGACAGCAGTGCTCGAAATAAATTGTATATTTTCTTCCACAATTACTAACGTTGACCAACGAGAGGGATGCAGTTATTTGTTAGAATTGGGACATTATTTAAATATTCTACGCGCTACTCTCGATGTGCAACGTTATACTAACTTTCAGATATTAAAAAGTAACGACTTAAGTGTGTTTAATAACTATAAATAATGTCGAATAAACTTATTACCTGGAAAGATAACATTAAACGTAGGTATAGTAATGTAATGTGTTTCAGAAAGTGCTTATCCATTTTATTTACATATGCGAAAACGTGTCTAAAAACCTGAAACTTGTTGAGGCTGTTGCGTGTGCGAGCTTGCTGTGAGAATTCCATATAACTCGGTGGCGCCACAATATTATCCGAACCGGTAGTAAATCAACCAACATCGCCACATATTAACTGAAGTTCTACTATTAGATAGCAGCGGTGCCACGACCAGTTCGGATAAGATTGCAGTTGTTATAATGCGGTGAAGAGATCATCATTTGTTTATCAAAATGGCGGGTGCGCGGGTGCTTGTAAGTGCGCGTGCAGCGGGATGACATGTTGGCTGCTTTACCTATTGCTTACAAAGCACTTGTAGCAATGCGCAAGCGAGTGTACATAAAAACCGTTGCAATTGTTACTACAGGTCCGCTGGAACGACGCTTAAACTACCTCAACGAGTCAAAACTTTTAATAAATTCTATGGAACCACGACTTCTGTTTGCAATAATCAGCCACCATGTCAACCATACACGCTTATTGCCTGGTGTTTCTAGCGTTTTAATCACAAACTCTTGAACCAAGATGAACCGGACTATCCACCAAAACATTCAACGCCATTTTGAAAGTTATGACTGACAAGATGGCGGCTTCTACGCTTCGGACATCGAATGGTTCAGACAATCGAATAATCGCTAGATGTCTCGAAAGATTATCAATTTCTCGTGTTGAGAAACCACTGGTACTTTAAGGGGGGTGTAATACTTTGCATTGGTCTGTTCTTGTTTTTTTGGAAAATTATAAAAATACTGATTTATCTTATTGGTAAGTAGGATGTTGTGAAGTCTTAAACAGTTATTGTCTAAAAAGACTGGCTCAGTAACCATTTGAGGTTTGATTTTCGCTATCATAAATATAGTCGAATAGAAATACTAACTTGAGCCACTCGGATGTGAGCATTGAAGCAAATTTCTCGACATCACAGACAGATCTGTGGTGCCTATAGTTTGGACAGAGATTTTTCGATTGTCCTTCTAGCACACCAGGGTCTATCGCGGACGTAAGAATTAAAAAAATACAGAAGGACAGTTGCTTCCACTATAGACGCTTGCGTACTCCCAGGCTTCTTGTCCCACCAATCGCTAACCAATCCTTTATAAGAGTGACTGAGAGAGACAAGATGAGTTTCCCGAGAGCGACAATCGACTCTAAGACCACGCCACACTACATTTTCAAGACCAGTTGAAAATGTCGTTTGAAAATCAACCATGGCGCTTTTCTGACATGTTGTTAAGAGGAGAGATTACCGACAGCACAAACCATACTTTTCATACTGAAACTGCGAAAAAGTCTGTACCCCGTTAAATTTTAAGCGATTTTGTCAATTTTATAAATTATGTCAGCCATGTCAGTTTTGGGTAAAAGATAATTATAAAAATAATGTAATCGACGAACTACAGCAATGTATTAAAATAGGTATTGTTCTGGTTGATAACGTATTAAAAATATGTCAAAATGGGTTAACATTTACTGTATTAGTTTTAGTATGTGGTAGTCGATCCTCTTAATAATTTCAACAAGGTCATGCCTGAACGATATGCAGGCGAGAACATCGCTAGCATTCGAGAAACTTCTCATGTAACCGCTTTAATCAACTCGGTCACCCTGCATGCAAGCAGCCTCGAATGTGTCCTACTAGCTATAGCGGGTTGCTGAACCGGCCGGCGCGATGCGCGTGGCGGTGCGCGCGCGCAAACTCGCGGCGCCCCACCTGCTGATCAGGAAACGGCAGCGCCAGCAGCGAGCACCAGCGCGGGGAGGGCACTGCGGGGGGCTGCTTGCGACCCCCGCTGGCAACAACCGAGGTGTAATTTTTCCCAAATGTATGTTAATATAATGACCGGTTGATCTAGTGGTTCTGGCGGACTACGAAGACTTGAGATCACGGGTTCGACTGTCGCCAGAGTCAGATACTTGTATTATAAAATATTGGGGTCTAGTCGTTTGTGTATCTTTGTGTGGTGTTCGTGGACAACATATGTAATACGTATGATGTTTTCTTCGTATACCTATTGTGATATTGTATTTAACTTTCGTTTGACTTTTTACGAAGCAAGAAAGCGTGGTTTCGTTAACATACGTTTATTTAGGGTATTTTATACTGAGCACTTGCGTTAAGGCGGACACAGCGGGCGTGGCAGGAGCGCGGCGCGACCGCACCATGACGCCATCTGTTGTCTTCTCTTGGAAGTCGTACGAACGCTACACATATAAAGCGCGCGCCGCGCTCGGTTTGCAATTTCACATTTACCGTATATAAAACTTAATACACGTTGGATATTATCGAACTTATTTTCAATAACTTTTACGAGCAATCGGTCGCAGTTTAAACTGAACGTAACCGAAGTGTTACTTCTGGCCGTGTACTTAACTGTAATTTTCTGTATTCACATCTGTTTTATAAAGGCTTTAAGTTACAATTGCGCAGGAAAAAATGGCAACACTGCTGGGCAAATTCATAGGCCTTGCCAGTTTGAAATCGCTATAGTAGAAGGTATATTAAAAATACTACAATAACTTTTTTTAATAATTGAGAATTTATGGGTTATTTCTGCTCAAATCAAGTCACTACTTATTCCAGGAGAAAAGAATTGTCCCCACGCCAATTCTGTCACTTTCATACATCCATGTACCGACGTGGCAAACCTGACTATAAAAATAACTTAAGTTTGGGACACTTATTATTTTATTAAACTCAGTCCTATTCATGCTTCTGGGCAATTATAACCCATAATTTCGAAATTCTGTATTTTTTAAAATTTCCTCGTTACGTACACCTACAAGCTCTGAGATTCAAAAGATTCCGAGTGAAACTTTAAGTTTAACAGCCCTCAGACATGTTATTTTTATCTGAGTTATCTTTTCATATGCATAGAGCGAGTATAGGCAAGAAGTGGAAATACGTCTCCTCATTTTGTACCTTAATGGGGCTGATAGTCACAAACAGAAGCGCAGAAAGGAAACAGATTAAAGACCGAATTATAAATAAATAAATTATGTAGTTAATTAAATAAGGCCACTCAAATTGATCTACGATTGAAATGACGTTTATGTGTAAGTTGACAGCCGATGGAGGGAGGCTCTATTTAATCTCGAATCAAAGGCTAAGTGGTGTTTGTGAATTCGGCCATAAGAAGGTCTTTGATTACGTTATCTTGAAATGATTTTAATTCTAATCGGTTTATGTAAGATATTTTCTTTTTTAAATTTCATGAAAGGATTAAATAGGCGGAATATTATTTTATACTGCATGTGTAGGTATAGAGTTCAATTTATCATTTCAGTACAAAATAGTCCTGGCTTTAGGAATACATTTCCTCCCCGTATAACTGATCGTTGCTATGACAACGATATTCGACTTGTTTTGTCAATTTCTTTTCCAGTCCAGCTATTGTTAAATCACTCACCTCCGAACCAATATAACGATGGTCGTCACAATGGCGACGAGAAACACGATGGCGCCAAAAGCGCCAAGCGCCACGACCGCGCCGAGGTTTAGTCGCGCGCCGACGGTTTCTCGTCGTTCTCCGTCAACGGACTGTGGTACGTTGACGCGGGGCGTCTGCTCCGCGCGTATGTTATTGCCGGAGCCTAGAATCTAAAAAAAAGGTCTTTATAACGATGGCTTAAAGTAGGATAACATGTATTGGCCCACTAATAACGGCAAAGATCGGAAATGGCTGATTTTCAACGACACGGTTTTTACGCAAAATTTCTCAAAACGGCTAACTAGCTTTGAGCGGGAATTATGCAAAAACCCTTATGCAATATTGAACCCAATAAAAATACTAACCTGATTCTCCCTAGGATGACTGGCCACTATAATATGCGGCACGTGACTCGTGGGAGACTCCTGCGCATCGGTGACCTTTGTTTCGTATCTCGTCGTGGGCCGTTCGGTGGTCTTCGGGCGAGTTCGGCGCGGCGGCTCGGGCGTTATAAACGGCGTCGGGGAGGGGCGGGGCGTGGAACGAGGCCGCGTTGGTAAGGGGCGGGTGGTGGTTAACCGGGGGGTGGAGGATATTGTTGTTGGAGCGGAGGTAGTTGTTGTCGTCGTTGTTGTTGAGCGCTCCTCCGCTGTAGAATAATATAATCATCATCATCATGGCAGTCGAAAGACGTCTGCTGGATATGGGTCACCCCCAAATATCAACGACTATAGAAAAATCTTGAGAAACTTATCTAAAAACTTGTAACAGGATTTTTGTAATAAATTACTACTTTAAATTAAAATTATTAATACAGACTTAACCAAAATTTTGTCACAAGCAAGTGCGAGTGTTAAGGTGAAAGAATTAATAAATTAGACGTAAAGGGTTTTCTCAATATCAACAATGAGAAATCAATACTGGCACAAGACGGTTTACTATGCAGGCGAGTTTTCGTCGGCGGCTGAAGAGTTTCACGCGCTCGAGAATCATATGACTATGTCATCAAGTGATGTTACCTTGGCACTTAGGTGTCGGTTTGTCCCACGAGCCGCTAGCGAGACAACCGATCCTGCGCGCTCCGGTCAATCTGTATCCCTTCGCGCATGCGTACTCCGCTACCGATCCGAATACCGACGCGTTATGAGAGAGCGTCACGCGCCCGTTCAGTGGTTGCGCCGGAAGCTCACATTGGACCACTGAAATAATATTAATTAAAGAGTTACAAAATATACCTATAACATTGCATTAAACGGCCCAGATTGAGCCCGTATTTTGGATCCGGGAACGCTCTTTTTTTAGGTGACGCGATCTATAATCAAAATTAATTCATTAGTCACTCTGTAATTTAACCCGTCAACGACAACACGTGAGGTTATTTCTACCTTATGTCACAGAATCCTATTAGCCTACTTACTACTACTAATATTTGTTCCACAATCACGCGCAAATGGCTGGATGGATTTGGATGAAATTTGGCAAACAGACTATATCTTAGGATCAAACATAGGATACTTTTAGTGCAACATACACGCGAACAAAGTCGCGGGCAAATAACAAACTTCTCTAAACTCTTGAAATTACGCATTTCAACCCTGTATCTCCTGTATATATGTTTGTTCGTTTGTTCGTTTGTACGCGTTCCTGTACGCAACCGGGGACGTTTGGGCTAGCAAAAGAAATAGCGTTTCAACGCATGCCGGGCACAGCTAGTTCTTAATAAAATCAAAGTAATGTCCAAGGTTCCTATCACGTTATCACCGTCTGCCAGTCACACGATGAAGTGATGAAGTTTAGGCGATAGCATCAGATAGCAAATAATTGCAGCTTACAGATTACATCTTAAACGCATAATGGGAGCCTTTTAATTGCTCAGTGGAAAGTTCGCTTTGAATGATCCAGATTCACCGCGAAATGCCTTTACATTTTGATTGTTTGACGTAACAGCAAAAGTCCTTTGACATTTTGTCTAAGTGAAACAGTAACCGATCGTCACTATGGTAACGAAATGTTGCTTAGTTTTGCCAATGTGACCTAAAGTCAGGGGGACTTATTCCGCACTTTAGGCACGGTCGGCCGTCGGACAGCTCGGAGCTGTAAATCACAGTAGGTTGCCGCTTGCTCGCTGGCCGTTTCACGCGTCATTAATAGTCTAGATGTTTGGTGTTGTTGGGTGACGCGAATAAAAAACTGGCAACCCTAGCGTACACGAAAGAGCACGTTTGATGCGATGAGAGAGAAGGCATGATTAGGGATATTTACGTACCTAAACACCGGTTTTATTAAACAGCAATTCTTCTGTACGTCAGTACTCGTACGTACCCAAGCGATATGACAAACAAATAAATAATAATTAGCCATGGTCGTGTTGCACCCAAGTTTCCTATAAATCTGTTCAGCGCTTACCGTCACATCTTGGCGGTGGTCCGTTCCACCGCTCATCAATATCGCAGACCAGACGCGATCGGCCGACGATCTCGTACCCCTCCGCGCATGCGTACTGCACGTGCGACAGGTACGACACGGAGCCGTTGATCAGGTCGTAGGAGCCGTGCGCGATCTCAGCCGGGAACCCGCATTCAATGCCTGAACAGAAAACATATTTTAGTTAAACGATCCAATATGGCGGATGCTAGAAGACATTTTCCTCCCATGCCATGATTGACATCAAATGAAAGGTCTGGACGAGAGCATTTCAAAAATATATAACATCTTGGTATTTGCAAGTACTTTCTAATTTACAATGTTTGTGAGATTTAGATTTAGATCTAAATTTGGAATAATTTCTCGCCCCCATTTATAATCATTTCACCCGAACTGTCCATATAAAGCATAACACAACTAAAAAGATGAAAATAAAAATTATTTATTATAAAATAAAATAACAAAAGACCCAACTGCATAAAATACCTAGCAGTCAATGACTTGAAAATTGTTAGTATAGGATTTGATGCAGAGTCTGGAGTCAACGATTTTGTATAATTAATAATTTTTACAAACGTGGTCACCGGTTAGCCAGTTCTATGTCCAGAAGGCATAAAACAGTTTTATCTACACCCATATCATAAAACCACCATTGGTTAATCAAAAACCGTAGGAAATGACCACCATTTTGACAACCAATTAGGAAAAACCAGTGCTGCGATAAAGAAATAACATGACTTCTTTATCGTTTTTAGTAAAGAAATGAGATTAAATTTGGAACAGCTGTCAAAACTTAAGTGGGTCTTTATTCTAGTATCCATAGATAATAAAACAGTTATTGATACGAAACGTCAATTCAGTATGTTTTTTAAATATAAACTGCACAATATTTGATCTCGAGTGACGTGAGAATAGAGACTTCATCCGTTTGTCTATGATTAAAAAAAAATGGTCTTGACGGACGGCCGCCATTATGTTGACGTTTTGCTGAACGAAAGTAGAATTGTTGTTGAATTGAATAGAAAAAGTTGTTTGTAATTTACATTTTAGTTGAAAATATGAATAGTAAGTAGTCTTCTCGGAGTGTGTGTGATGTGAAAATGCGCCGGATATCGGAAATATGCAGCCACGATTGCAACAAATAACTTGTTGCCAGAAAATATTGTTTCTGAACCCATCATGGAGGATTTATAATATGTGTGTAGATAAAGTTATGTATGCAACTCTGCATAATTTGGCCTTAAAACACACGTGCGATCTTATTATGAACCTCGCCTATCGGCTCGTTTCATGAAAACCGCACTAGTGTTTTAAGGCCTATCATTATGCAACCGTTGCATAAACTACTATTTCAACCTCCTTGTACTCAAGCCCTTTACAAGCTTGACGCGAGCCCTGTACATGTAAATAAATATGGCGATCCCCCCATCTGTCTTATGACCGTAGTAATACTATGTCAGTGCTTTCAACAATGAAGTTTTGAAAATCCACAGAAATAGTTTTGTGGAAAAACCTGTGTTGTACCGCGACCCCCTGAGAAAGAGTTTGCGATCCCACTGGGGGTCGCGACAAGAGATGCAACGGATAGTGATTTGTATCGGATTTCCGGTATGGCCGTTAGCGGGACAGGATTGTCCAGACATTGTTTACGTCCTGTCCTGACGTTTTTACATAATCATTTTGATTTCCACTCACGTTTGCAAACGGGCGGGAACTCCGTGTAGAATCCAGTGTCGAGACAAGTCCGGACAGTGGGCCCCACGAGCAGGTGTCCCTGGTCGCAGGAGTACTGCACGGCAGCGCCCACTTCGAAACTCTCCGTCGTCATCGTGGAGTTCGGAGGCTGCTCGGGCCGGCCGCAGGCCTTCGGCTCTGTAAGACAAGGACGGATGAGGTTGGAAAGAGATATAAATAATGTTAACAGGTTCCCTGTCCCGAAGCAATGAGCAGCGTTCTTTCGACACGTCCTCATAGTAATAATGACATTAAATGTTCATAAAGTTTCGTATAAGATACGTCATTTCCCTTCAAGTATTTTATGATACTTTATGTGTCATAGTGATTGTTAGATAGGTATATTAGTTATATCGATAACTTTTACTTGAGTACTCTCTACCTACTTAAGTAAGGAAATTAAATATTGACTTTAAACGAAAAAAGGTATGTTTACCTACTTACAATAAACACACTCAGACTCGTAAAAAGATATGAATGAAAACAATTCTGGAAATTAAATACTGTCTGGACAAGGCTTGTAGGTATGAAAGAAATATTATATTATCGTTCTCCATAGAAAACGGTATAAAAACTCTTTCCATCGCATATATTTGATTATCTATCTTTTTTTATTTATTATTTCTCGAAAGAACAACTGCATTATCTACATCATGGCCATGTGGCACATGTACCTCATGGACGAACGAGGAAAGTCACAAGTTGAGATAGCAATTTAGGCTACATTTCCACAAGAGCTGTACGGGGCAGCTGAGTGAGTGAAACAATCCACCAATCAGTGTACAATGCGGTGTTCGTTTAGGGGCCGTCCATTAATTTATGGATCAATTGTTATCTGATATAAATAAATAAATAAATAAATAATCACGTGAGGCTTGAGAGGGGGGGGGAGGGGTTTGACAAAAATCACGAAATGTCACAAGGGGGGAGGGGGGGTGTAGTAAGATATCACGTGTATTTATTTTTTCATAATTTTTTCAAACGCGCGATTTTTAAATCGAAAAGCGGCGAATAAAATAAGATTATACTTTATACCTGCATTTAAGATAATATTCTAAAATATTATAAAATATTTCAGATTTTTTGTAGATACTAAAAATACACTTGATGTTGGGTGGGGGGTGGGGGGGTAGTCTTAAACCTCACCATGTATCACCAAGGGGGAGGGGGGGTTAAAAATGCTTAAAAAAAGATCACGTGATTAATGGACGGCCCCTTGTCAGAAACAAACAATCCTATTGCCGGTGTTCTCTTCGTACAGCTCTGCCTAGCATGCCCTACACAGGGATAACTTAACCCCGTCCTATCTCTCTGACTATCATCGGTACTAGTGTGAGAGAGATGCACTTAAAGATGAGACAGTGTTAACGGATCCTCGAGTCAACCGGGCCGCTGATGGAAACGCAGCCTCACTCCTGACTCGACTGATTTAGCAGGCATTTCCTCAGGCTTAATATACGTGACTTGAGTACAAGTCCAAGAATACCGCGCGTCACATGTGTAAAACCTAGAGTCCGAATATCATACAATCGCGCCGCGATGGGTAGGTATATGCAGAGCTTGGCCTGTGTAGTAGGCGGCTCAAGAAGTTATTAATATAAGAACTTATTCTTTCTTCTTACTTTAGTTTCAATATTTTTAATATAATTTAAAGAACCACATTCACGACCCTGCGTTGCAGTACTCCTGCTTGATGCCGGGCCTCATGCACGCTACAACATTCACAATCGTGCCTTACGCGACGGACTGCCATGATAAATGAATGAGCCCCTTAAGAATATAGGGCGGTCGTAGACCGACAATAAAATAATACAGTTGTATATATAAATATATTTAAGGCAAGAACCAGTTTATTATAAAGCAAGCAAAAAACAGTACGGCACCATCTGCAGTTATATACATATATATATCCCTGTTTGGCTACAAAATGAGTTTCCACGTACCTAGATCCAGTTCGCGCGCGAGTTGAGTGCCAAGGCGGGGGCAGCTCCCCCCGCCGCCCGCACGCCTGCACGCCTCGCCTATCATGCCCACATTATAGTGCTGCGACAACACTACACCGCGAGCAAGATAGGCGAGGCGTGCAGGCGGGGGTGCTGCAACCACCTTTTACTTCAGGCCCGATGGCACTCAACTCGCGCGCGGACTGTACCTTAGGTGCGGTACAACAGCGCTTGCGGCCAAACTATAGTCAAAAACAAACTAGGGCCAGTGCGGCGGATTCCATAAGATAGCGACATTCTTAAGACTTATTAATTAATTTGTTTCTCTAGGCAGTACATTAATGTTAAGGTGGAGACTTAAAACCTACCGACATAAATATTTTGACTAACACAATGTCAGGTTTTCGCAATACGCAGTAAAGCCGCATAATCGCAACGCGCAATCGCGAAAGCAAAGTGAAATGAACTTACGATGCTGGCATATATAGTTCAGTTTGGCCTGGCAGTCCGTGTCGGCCCACAGCCAACCCTTGCTGCCGTCGAATCGCGCGCAACCCTCTCCCCCTCCCGGAGCGTTCCAGAAGGAGACTGTGACGTCGTTTCCGTTAACCCACTTCCAGTTGTTCGGGTCCTGAGGGTCTCTTACTGCTCCCATCCAGTATTGGCTGCTGCTGTCGCTCCTGCAAGATATTGATGCGATATAGCTTGAATATTACTTCGATAATACTTACACCGCAATAAGTATGTATACGGTTGACCCACGGTTATGCTCCCGTATAATTAAGTATACAGTATTCCATCTTCATACAAACGGCTTAAACGACGCGCTTCGGTAAACTTCGGTACACAACAGTCGCGATTGGGTACTGATGCGGACAGTGCGAGACGCTCCCGCGAATTAATTCAAGTAAATTATGGCACGAGAATTTTTGATGTTTCTGATATATTAAAAGCAAAATAAATAAAATGCATTTTTTACTCCATACTGACTTACAGTCACTTTTGAAAGAAGAAATAGGAACCATGTAGAAATGATTAAAATTAAGATTAACAGGATTTGCAGTTATATTTCATGAAAAGATGCTAAGACAATTTAATATAGCATTATAGCGCATCTGGGATGTTCGCAGAGGCCAGAGTTGATTGTTTTTACGCGGCCATGCGCAAGCGCAGTGAATCGCTGGTGCGCCGGGTGCGCGCCAGCCCCAACACCATCCTGAGTATGACCGCAGGCACGGTGGACTGCGTCTATATGACGCAGTGTAGGGAACTACATGCCCCCACCAGTATCGTAATGTGGTGATGGTGATGCGTTGGGCTGTGCTTTGCCCCACTGTTGGCACTACACGGGTCAATTTAAGTATTGTTTATTATTATTTAATTTTAATTTTAACTAGCCCTCTAGACTTAGTAAAACTAACAACATAATATGTGTCACATGGTTACATGAATTAAATGAATAAATAAATAAAAAAATATCAAATACGTAACCCAAGAAAGGCAGTTGGTGGGCAGCCCTACTGCGTGTTTACATTCCGAGCGGCCGTAGGTACAGATGTAGTGCATAATTAGTTTCCATCGTGTTTTATCGGAAAAGTTCGTATTATCTTGCTCTCTCAATCAGCTTCAGCAGGCCCCCAATTCTCGGTGCATTCGAGATAATCTCACAATCGAGATTAAACGTTAGTGCATACAGTCATTTGACACAACTGTATGAATCTGACGTTTAATCTCGCAATCGACATTATCTCGAATGCAATGAGAATTGGGGGCCAGTACCCATCATACCATGCTGTCATTTTTCATTTTGACATTTGACACTAAATAATAAAGTTTCATATTAATGAATATAACATTTCACTCATTTAATACAATAATTAATTGACACTTCGGGTGCCGTTGTCTTCCGATTGAGATCCGAGTTTTACCGATGGAAACATATTATTCACTATATCTGTAATTATTTCGAGGCCACTGCCGAGACAAAACACTGTTAGTTTGTTATACTGTGGTTATTCCACACGGACGAAAAGTACTTTAAATATTGTAAATAGGAAATTATGCCTCATGGAGACTATTTATTTTTATAAAATAGTCTCTTCCATTGGAGACTTTGGGACCCTGGTCAAGAGACATGAACATCTTCATGCGGATCCTGTCGACTCGGATTATCCGTCCATCCATAATCTTCTTCTAATACCAAGGCCTTCGCTTACCGCTCTCAGCGAATCAGCAGTGAGATTCATAGAGGTAACGCCGCCAGTTTGGGAATACGATTCTATGTTACTTAGTAGAAATTAATCCTTATAATAATAGACACAGTTAACGTCACAGCTCACCATCATGCATACCTTTGAGCACCTTGCTACACAGAAACAAATACTTACTATCCGACACTACACGATCCTCACAAACAACGTAGTAGTAAGTAAGTCGCCTGGTATGCACTTGGCCTAGTCCCGGGCATGCCAGTATACCGGTGAAAGCCGAGAAAAACAAAGATATAAATAATAATAATAATAATCAGGGGACAATCTTTACGCAAATCGATCTAGTCCCAAAGTAAGCTCTAAAGGCTTGTGTTATGGGTACTAGACGATGATATACATACTTATATGTATAGATAAATAAATACTTAAATACATAGGAGACATCCAAGACGCAGGAGCAAACATGCGTGCTCGTCACACAAATATTTGCTTTTACCGGGGATCGAACCCGGGACCGCTAGCTTCGGAGGCAGGGTCACTACTAACTAGGCAAACAGCGTCGTCAAAAATCACCCTTTCGATCGGCATCATAAAAATACAGGCTGTTTTTTCACATTTGGTCGGTTCAATTCCCAGATTGGGCAAGAAACTTGTAAGCAATAAGAAGCAAAATGTTCTATCTACAATATTTAAAGTGCTTTTCCTCTATTTGGCATTACCATGGGGTGCTCTGTATAACCAGTACTAAAAAAATCTAAAACTTGAAAACCTACATATAGACAGTCGTCGATACACTGGGGTAAGAGGCCACGCCACGAAGTACTTTATTTTAACAAATTTGTTTTGTTGTTAGTTCGAACGAAACAAAAAAAAGCCCGTAATCGAAATCCTGTATCCTCCTCATCAGCTGAAGGACGTCCACTGCTGGACATAACCTAACCCAATGGCAACCAAGAGTGAGCATTTTTATTATAGCATTTTCATTTTCGAACATTAAAGAGAAAAAAAGTTCTCACCGTTTGTAAGAAAATGTGATATTTGCCGATGGTAGTGTGTTACTCTCAAAGCCGTCATTTACTCAAATATTTAACGGTTACTTTAAAGGGCTCGTGAGCTGCGGTTGTTATAAAACCATAAACTGCCGGAGGCTCATCAAGGAAAACGTTTGAGTTAGAAAGTTTTACGCTTTCACGGATAGCGAAGATTTGACTTCATAGCGAATTAATGACCTCTAGAATTGACACGCCGATAGTAAATTTCATACAGCTGAGTCACTTTGCGGGAACATTCGCATGTGAGTAGATATGGGCAGGATATGAATGTGTACGTGTTCGCTGCGTTTTAAATATATAAACACTACATAAACAACACCACTACAGTACTACAAATGGTTGCCCCAAGCGTCGTACAAACGCCGTCTATTCAACATTTCCTAAGTAATTTCGTAAATTATTTTGCTACAATATGATAGCTCCTATTAATTTGACAATGAACGCGCGGTATCGCTGAAGGATTGTCGAATAGAAGCTCTGGTTTGTCACAGGGGTGTATTATCAAACTTGCCGGGGAAGGTCAACGACCAATCTGATACTGACCGAAATCCTTTTCATACCTTAAGCGGGTATTACATCATCCAATTTGCAGAGCTCTAGGTGAGCTACCGTAGCACGTATTGTGTTGTGTTGCAGTTGAACAGTAAGTGATCCAACCTAGTGCGATCATATGGGCTCTGCCAAGCTCGCTCATCTACTTAGTTCACTAGCTAACACAGTAATCTAGGGCTCAGCAAATTGGATAATGTAGTTTTCTTATAATAATATTCGAGCATAACTTGAATTTAACACACATCAGACATTAACAGAAATCGCCAAAATTTATAAACAAAGTAACAAATATTGCATAACAAAAAATTCGCAAAATGCAATATGATCGAATAAAATAAACAAAAGAAACAACGCGCAGTTACACAATATCATTCGCGGAAATGCAGCTTGCATGAGACAGTTTCGCAACGCACCAATAAACATTAATTAAACAATTTTCTTTATAGCTCAATCACTTTGGGGAAGTATTTGCAAGTGTGAGTAGATATGAAACAGTAGTTTATGCAACGGTTGCATAATGATAGGCCTTAAAACACTAGTGCCGTTTTCATGAAACGAGCTTTAGCGAGTTTCATAATAAGATCGCACGTGTGTTTTAAGGCCAAATTATGCAGAGTTGCATACATAACTTTATCTACACACATATTATAAATCCTCCATGATGAGTTCAGAAACAATATTTTCTGGCAACAAGTTATTTGTTGCAATCGTGGCTGCATATTTCCGATATCCGGCGCATTTTCACATCACACACACTCCGAGAAGACTACTATGTATATTTAAAATCTAAAATGTAAATTACAAACAGCTTTTTCTATTCAATTCAACAACAATTCTACTTTCGTTCAGCAAAACACCAACATAATGGCGGCAATTCGATCCTCCGTCAAGACCATTTTTTTTTAAATCATAGACAAACGAATGATGTTTCTATTCTCATGTCACTCGAGATCAAATGTTGTGTAGTTTATATTAAAAAAACATACTGAATTGACGTTTCGTATCAATAACTGTTTTAATATCTATGGATGCTAGAATAGAGACCCACTTGAGTTTTGACAGCTGTTCCAAATTTAATCTCATTTCTATACTAAAAACGATACGGGAATAACATTGCAGCACTGGTTTTTCCTACTTGGTTGTCAAAATGGTGGTCATTTCCTAAGGTTTTTGATTACACTATGGAGGTTTTATGATATGGGTTTTATGATACACTTTGGTGAAGTATTTGCAAGTGTGAGTAGATATGTGTGCGTATTCGAGTCTGTGTTTTAAATAAGGAACACTGCACGAAACACTAAAGCCCCAAAACGATTCAAGTGTGTTCTATACGAAGATTGCTTTTAAGAGGACTGTGACCCAACGACAAATGTCACCCTTTTCATACAACCATTTCTGTCTGACAACGTATTAAAACTTGGTCAAAATCGGTTAACATTTAAGGGATGGAAATCGTTATAGCCTTTTGGTATGAAAAGCCATAAGTTCACAGTCTTCGTACTGTAAGGTACTACCTAGTTTTCTGTAATGACGCATTGCGTCAACGTTCGTAAACGCATACATTGATCAGCCGTGTCATTCTTTAAGCGGCTGATCAGCGATGGGACACATTCAAATTTAGACTGAATTACTATCTCCTCACAGTCTAAATTAATAGTTTAATGTGGCCGCTGCGTCAGCGAATCATACCCGTACCTCTGATCGCTCACTCATACATTCGAAGCGATCTCCGTATAAACAGTGCAACCATCATATTATTTAAATATCACAAAAGTACTGATCCTTTGTAGATTTATCTTTAATGAAGACCTGACAAAACAGCAGCGCCTTTATTCGGGAACGTCCGAGCGATATTGTTGCGGCTCGCTAGCGAGATTCGCCTCCCACTCTTACGCATTACGCATCGTGCGGAAGAGTGGGATGAGAATGTCACTAGCGCGTCGCTGCAATATCGCTTGGACGTTCCCGAATAGAAGCCCAGAACACATTTTCCATTTGGTTAAGTAAATATTATACACACACCTATACATGGTATGCCAATTAGCACATTCTAGATTACTTTACTAGTTAATTAGATAGTTAAAGTAGGTATAGTTACTTTTATGTAATCTGTGAGGATAAGAAACCACTTTATTCGACAGTTAAAATGATGAGATTAAATTAGATATTCCTAGTAATATTACGAGCATAAACGTGAAAGTATGTAAAGCCGTCTGGATGTTTGTTCCTTCTCGAAGGATTTGGATGAGATTTGGCAGACAGATAGACCAAATCTTGGAATAATACATATGATAATTTTCATTTCAATTCTAGCTACTAAACTCATACGACTTATCCAAAACCTATCTATTTCCAAAAGATTCCCAGGGACAGCATTGTTATCAACATAACCGTCTATTTTCTAGAACAACGGAACCTTACTCCAAACGAATTCAGTTTAAGTATTTCTCAACTGTATTTGATAAATTAAAATCTCCACTCACGTCATCATAACGCATAATCAGTGAATACATAGCGGTATCCACAAAGCACTAGGGCATTAGGCGATCTGCATATCATCACTACTTGTAAAAAGCTCGTATCTTGAATTCAACGTTCAGCAAACTCAACCTTATAACAACTGTGTTCAGTTTATTTTTCCAGTAACCGATTTTTGAGATAAAATTTTATATACTTGTGACGATATTCAACGTTACAACCCAATACACAAACTGACACAACAGTTATCGATATAAGCCATGCGACAAATCGAGACCGCTCGCCATATATACCGTTGCTAACGGTGGTGTCTAGCGGTGTGATAATTGACCACTTCAGTCCAAGTCAGCATTGGTTGTATAACCAGACTTTTTTATAGTCCATCGTCCCAAAGTTATCTTATCTTATCTTCACGGACACTAGACCCACATTGCTCTTGGACGCTCTAGGACGTTCTTGGACAGAGAGCCGCGGAATTTGATTAAAATGCAGTTTTTGAAATATTGCACTCCCTTTTTCCATTAAAAACCAAAAAAGGTGCCGGTACACGTAACTCCAACAGAACTGACAACTTTTTTAGGACTTAATATCTCTTAAACAATTTAACGGAACCCCATTTAAGGTTGTATATTAAGACATCATTATTTAGGAGGAAAGAGAATGGGCTATATAAAAAAAAAACTTTGTGTGTTATCCTCTGCAGCTGTACAATATTTCAGCTTTGTAATTGTAAATGTTCCTAGCCTGACTACGGAACCCAAAAAGTTATCATAACGCTAGTTACTGGTCCACTGGTCAGTGTTTTATAACAGTTTGTTCCAACACGAAGTACCGCATAGACATCAGCAACGCATCAACTCTAAGTGCATAATTTGTGTATGCGGTCAGTTTGAGTTTCTATCAGGGCCATGATAGCAGGCCGTTGAGCTAAGAAAAAGAACCACGAATCAGCGATGTTCATTAGTCTAGAACCAACCCAACCTATCGGCGTTATCCGCGAGCGCGCAATAAATAACTAATCAGTAGAAGTATCTTTATACAAGGTATCTCATTTAAATGGGTCAGTATGAGAAAGTCTGAAACTATAAGACATACGAAAATCTGTTCTTAGGAATCATGTCATCGATTTTAATAAGAAGTAAAACCGCATTCGTACACCTAAAAAAAACCTGTACTCAGATCGGGAATCGAACCCAGTTGTTTTGAAAAAAAAAAAAAAACTTACACTATTTCTATCCAGATACCGATCGTGTAGGTCTTAAGTAGTAAATGGCTCCTTGAAACATGATTTCTTAAATGAACAATGTATGAATGCAGTTTTTCTTCCCATTAAAATTGATGACATGATTCCTAAGAACAGATCTTCGTATGTCTTATAGTTTCAGACCTTCCCATACTAACCCATTTAAATGAGACACCCTGTATACCCTCGTGTCCTGCAGGATTTTGTCAAATCAATCAACTCACCGGTGTCGCCTCCAGAGCTCCCAGCTGATGAAACCCTGCAGCGCTGGATTACTCTCATCCACCAATGAGCCTCCTCTGGATCGGCAGAACGCTATCGCATCCCTGAAGTCTGCTGGCTGCCTGTCGTAGAATATATAGCACTTTCCATTGTAGGTGGCTGTGCTGCCTGGCGGCTGGTCTCTGAACTGAGGGCATCTTTCAATCGGCAGCGCTTGATCTGTGTACACGAAGGCCTCACAAATAGATAGTTGGCTCGGCGTCGAAGCTTCTAGATGTACGCTGACGAAAGCTCCAGGCATTGGGGGGTTGCAGGGTAGGAAGAGAGGCTGCCCTTCTTCTAGGAAGCCGGTGAATCGGTTGCAGATCGGGTTCGTGCCGAGGTCGGGGCGGTTGTTGCCCACTCGAACGACGATCACGGCTGGCTTGTTCGCACCTGGGGATGAATGAGATTTTTTGGTTAGTTAATTGTTACTTCCGACTTGTAATCTTAAGGGACTTCGATTATTGACAATTTATTGCTGCAATTCTGGCTTGTAGCTTTATTAAACAGCCTTAGAGTGACATGGTATTAAAACGTGTACATAATTGGGAACCGATAACCATCAAATTCTGTTACATCTGCGCTTTCTTGCAGGAAAATTAAAATTAAAATGGAAATTAAAATTGCAGGAAATTACGACATAAGAGCAACAGGAATATCAGTAGCTTTTTTCCAGCGTCACAGAAAAAGCTCGTAAAGTCATCCAAAATCGTATGCGACCATATTTCGTCTTGTATAATTAATGATAATTAAACCATTCGAGTATTACTTCCTGGTTTACAGCCATAGGTAATCGCCAACACGTGTCACCGGAGTTCCGTATGTTATGTAACAAATGGTAACAATTACCGAACATGAGAAAGCTGTCTAATACGAGCAATTTGCGTGAAAACGCCATCATTTAAGTATTGGACAACGGCCGTATGTATGTTTACGTATAACTTTCTTTTCGTATTTATAAGACAGTGGCAGCTTAGTAGTCTGAGGGACGTGGGTTCAAACCCTTCAGATTTGATATTTACCACCTGCATACATATGCGGAGTAATGGGGAAATTGCAAAAAATCAAAATGAGGTTTAAATGATATATTATGAAATTTAATATAAATAAATCATATTATAGAAAAAAGCAAATCATTTTGACTATTCATTTTTATTTGATTAACGGGCAAAATTAGTGAAAAATATATATTGTTTTTTAGTTCTGATTTTAGTTTTTTGGACATCCTCATCAAGTTTATGTCATGTTATGTCATTTTCAGAAATAATTGCAGATTTCGTTTCAACGCTATACATTTTGGACAGTCTTACGACAGCTGTGACGTCATAGCTGCTGTCCATTTTGTATGGAGTGCTTTTACGAGTGGCTGAATAATGACTTTTCAAAGCTTCATAACTCATAAAATAATCAACATAAAAATGTTTTACGTACACAGATCGGTTTCTATTACTCAGCACTTTCCAATACAAGATGAAAAATAAATTATGCATCAACCCTATTCATATATGTCAAGTCCCCAGTCCGCACTCGGCCCACGCGGAGACTACTGCCCAGGCTCTCTCACAATGAGGAGGCCTGTGCTGATACAGTCCCACTGTTGGACACTGTGATACGCTGACGAGAGTGAGGTGCAAGCTGTGCCTGGTACCTTCCCCCATTTGAGGAAGGACATTGTATACCTCGCCAATTGTGAAAAGATTACATACGTATGATCGTCAGCAGTCTTTTTACAATAGCGAATACGCATGAAAATCATAATCATATAATTTAAAAAATAAAAAAATCTACTTCAGATAGCCTTTGAAAATTAGTTATTTTTTCTCATTTTAGTTATTATCGTGTGATTTAACGAAACACAATTACTACATCAAGCAGCAATAGCATAATGCCAATTGCTCATCACCGTTTACAAACTGGTGCTATCCAAGGTGCAAGGATATCAATCGTTGAGGAGTTCTCCTGGTTCTTCACAACCGGTTCTATTCTACTACATGAATTTTCATGAACATAAGTTGCTTCCGGAATTTACAATGCATGGTAATGTATATCATATTTTTTTTTTGTTTTATCTGTCTCTTATTTTTGAAGTTACAGGGGGGGGGACACATTTTACCACTTTGGAAGTGTCTCTCGCGCAAACTATTCACTTTAGAAAAAAATTATATTAGAAACATCAATATCATTATTTAATACTTATCCATAGGTACCCCACACGTATTGATTTGATGAAAAAAAAATGTTTGAGTTTCATTTCTAAGTATGGGGAACCCCCGAAATCTATCGTGTTTTTTTTCTATTTTTGGGTGAAAATCTTAATGCGGTTCACACAATACATCTACTTACCAAGTTTCAACAGCATAGTTCTTATAGTTTCGGAAAAAAGTGGCTGTGACATACGGACAGACAGACAGACATGACGAATCCATAAGGGTTCCGTTTTTTGCCATTTGGCTACGGAACCCTAAAAATACAACCGAATCGAGAACCTGTTCCCTAATGGCGAGGTGCACTGCACACCAACGACTGGTGGCTTACTCGACAGTCGGCACTAGGACCATGTACGTGGGACTAGAGAATCCCCGCTGGAATTCACGAGGACTCTTACAAAGACTAAACACTTTAGAGCAATATACAGTCATCGATTTATTATGGAGACTACACATGAATTTATATAATCTAGAAAAGGACATCGTTAGCGCGTTTCAGGGTACGTACAGCGCCATCTGTTGCGTAACGTTGTTGGCAGTTGAAGTTGACGTGATTTATTGAATACTGTGCGCCTGGCATGCTTTGCAATCACAGAACCATATCGAGATAGAAGGAAAGAGTGTGTGTTCCCGCGTGCCAAAAAGATGTCCTGAGATCATCTTTGTGTGTAACAACGGACGGCGGGAGCGGCGCCGGCGGCGCGGCGCGGTTTGCCGCGTGCTCATCAATGTTTTGAATCGTTTTCGCGCGACTTATGCTTCCCGTCACTAAATTACTCTCGTGATATCAAAAGCTCAGTTTCCATACAAAGCGACGAACTGTTTCCTTATATATAGTTCTGTGTTTGCAATGCTGTTTTTTTGCGAACCCTTATTCTGTTCTGTTCTGTAATTCTGAAATAATGATAGCCTAAGTTACTCCTTATAACATCAGCTATCCCCCAGTGAAAGTCCCGTCACAATCGGTCCAGCCGTTTCGGAAATTAGCCGGAACAAACAGACAAACAGACGTCTGTCTTTTATTTTAAAATAGTTTTTTTTGTTATAAGTACTGTAGCATATAACTCTACTCGTGTACTTTGAATGTAAATTCAGGAATTTACATTCATTCCATCATGGAAAACATCCCAAATTTGCAATCTCTACTTAATCGCACGGCAGTGTGTCAGCCAAAGTTCGCGACACACTATACACACACGAACCATTTCGACCCCCCATAACTTAAAATCTAATTGACCGACGTACTTGCAATTTTGCGTGTCTAGTAAACCCGTCTTCTAATTGCCAAATTCCAAATTTCAATAAAAAACGTCTTACCACTCACGAGATAATGACGTCCGAAAATCAATATTTTTATCACTTACTGACTGACATATACCTACTTCAGTCAAAAGTTTAGACTACTTCCAGGTGACCGAGGAAGTTGAAACTTGGTGTCGGTAATATATTATCAGCGACAAAAACTTACATCTATTGAGAAGTGCCGCAAGCAACCAAAAAGGTTACAGTTATTGTATAATGAAACTCTACATTGAATAAGACCATACCCCATTCAGGTCTCAAAGCCTGTCACTTTCATCCCGATCTGTCACTTTCACTTGAGCACTGGAGCCTGTCCGCAGGTAATTCATTATAATAAGCCAGGGGTTAGAGAAATTACATGCCTCGGTGCTTCTGATTGTCTTGGATTTCTATTGGATTATTTTTACTGGTTTATTTCAAAAACTTACGATCACAGAAAGAATGAGAAGTAGCATTCGAAATATTTACATCAAGAATAAATTTAGTAGGCAGTCCGTTTATTTGTTATAACTTGGACATATTGCTGCGTATTCTGTGTATTATTTGCCAGAACATAATATTATCCAATACATACAGTTAGGCGCGGGAACACGTAACCTCGAACGCACCAATCACAGCGCTCTAAAAACCTGTGCTTTATTTACTCGTAAAAATGTATAGTCCGGGAGCTAGCTACAGATTTTCATGACCAATTTCCTTCCGGGCGATAACTCGTAAAATGCTTCAGACAGTTGTATCATGAAGCCTCGTGAACGCCAGCTGCGGTTCCGTGGGTGGGTTGAGCAGTGATACAAACGCACGTAGATATTTTTTTAATCTTTCCCTCCTGATTGAAAATTTAAAGGAAGCCTAGCCAACGGCGCCCCACGCCCCGCCTTACACTCTCACGCCTATCCCAACAATAAGGGTTACCACAAGTGTATAAAACTAACCGGTCGTAAAAAATATGACATTTTCGTATTTCAAAACAGTTTGCGCAGACAGTTTCATTTAAAATAATGTCGCATGTTCACTCCTTGTGCCCATAGACGGTAGCACCTGCGCGCTTTCGCTGAAGGCGCTGACAACACCTAAGTCGGCTCTACTTAAACACTTTTTTTAACAAGAACTACTGGCAAAGTGAAAAAAAATATACGTTCATATTCATAAAATTATTGGAAAAATGAGTATTTCCAAAACACAATTTGATGAAAAAAAAACGTGAAGTTACGTCTGACATCCTCTTTAAACAGCTGCTCAATTACGTAACATCAATTGGTATCGCTTTCGCGAAACGTAAACCAATAGTACCCTTATTTACATCGAGTGAAGGCTAAATTGGTTTGCATTTCTAGCCAAACCGATACCAATTGTGCTACGTAATTGAGCTGCAGTTGTATGTCTTATTTTTTTTCACTTATGGGTCTATAATTAATAACACTCACATCACGCCCATAGTAAAATAATGACTTATTTATATTTTACGTGTAGTGTTTACTTATATAACTAATAAGTTTTTGATTTTCAACATACAAAAAACAGCACAGTGCTCTTGTCAGCATTTTAAATAAGCCGTCCGAGGACTGCTCTAGGCAATAGCGGAACCGCGTTGTGGCGATGAAGATGCATGTAGTCAATTATTTTAAGGCTCATCTGTCAAATCCATACCAAGCCGCCAAAGACGCCCTTCTTATAGTATTTATTCTTATGGCAGGGCCTCGCGCGCGGCATAGAGCAGTATGGATTCCTCGACAGTAAAACCCAGGTCTTGGTAGAATGCCTAGAAGCACAAAAACAGACAGCAACAATCCAGTGGTATAACAACAGGTTTGGGTGTTACACACTTAATTAAACAAGTTAATGTAACACCCGTTACCAGTAAAACTTGATAGTTTTGCTAGAAAAAACGACGCGCTCCGCCTGTCGCGCCGTAGTCGGTTTTGGCGAGCTTATCCTAGAATATTACTTACTAGGATTGCCTGCGACTTCGCCCGGGTAGAATTCAGTTATAGCACAGAATAGATAATAGTACTAACGTACAGAAGAATCACTTTCTAACAAGACCGCTGTTTAGGTTCGAATAATTGCCTAATCATGCCTTCTCTCTCTGTTGCATAAGACGTGCTCTTTCGTGTACGCTAGGGTTGTCAGTTGCTAACAATAGGTAGATAAGCAAAGAGGATAACATCGGCCGCCGCGCCAGCGCTGCAATTTAGTTAGTTATAGTTAGTTATTCAGTCACTTATGAATTTTCCGGGATGAAAGTATCCTAGAGTCTGCTCGCCGAGAGTCGATTAAAAAAACATGGCTTTTTAACTCATTACAAATAGCGGCCCGCTAATTATTTTTACAGCCAATTACTCACACACCAGTGGCGAAGCGTCATATATTTCCTAAGGGAAGCCGGAAGAATTAGAACCGTAAGTGCGAGTCTGACATTTAGTTGGAGTAACAAGGACTTCACTGACAGCTGGCCGTAGCTTTCTAGCTTGGTAAAGCCATCAGGAATCGGTTTGTAGGCAGGCTTCGCCACTGTCACACACAAACTTTAACATATATATGGATATGATAGGAAGTAGGATACACATTCATAGATCTCATCTGCTCTGACCGTTCACTCACACATCTAAAGCGATCTCCGTATAATAAACCGAGTGTACATGTATCTTCTTGTTATACCCAACTGCGGATATGCAGCAATGCGCTCACAATTGCTCTACAATGGAAGCGTAATTTGAATCGGAAATCTGGTGCAGGGAAACTGGCTAATACTTAATGCATTATGGAATGCATGGAATTATTATTGAAGCTGTACGTAAAATAAAGTACCAATGCCAAGATCGTTCTGAATAGCTGAAGTGTTTATGTATGAACAAGACTTCATCCACTAAGCCGGTCGATTCATTGCAATTTTTAGAAATAAACCTATAAAATGACGGCTACATAAACTGCGTGTCGGTCGGTACCGTAACGGTTGAACGGATTTTCATAAAACTTTCAAGTTTTGGCATAGGACCAATTATATTTTTTTACCCGGGAAATTCCAATGTTTCCGAGGGAACAACTATATCCGACAGTCTCGCGGTCGAAGGCAGGAGCTTCCTTCTGTTTATTTGAAGTATTGCGAAGTATTGTATAATTTTGTACGATAGGATAGGGGAGGAAGGCCGAAAGAAATAGTCGATGGAATAGGCAGCACAGCTCAGACAAATGGAACTCAATTGACACACAGCATGCTTTTATAGAGTCTAGGACAGAACCGCGTTAGCACGTTTCATATTACGTACAGCGCCATCTCTTGCGTAGCGGTATAACTTAAAGAAATAGTTTATGTTGGCTGTTGAGGTTGACATTACTTTTTATTGTTTTTATACTTTTATTTCAAACTTGTTTCTGCCCGCGAGATCATTCGCGTGGAATTCGGTTATAGTCGTCCCCTCGGGAACTTTTAAATCCGAGTTAAAGGACCTAAGATAAATAATATACTGGTCGTTCATTTAAAATGTTGTACGAGTTTAAAACAAGTTTTTATTGATTAGTTATTTATTTTTATTAACACTCGTGGTATCTTTCGCTGAAATTCAAAAGTAGATTGTGAATTGATCCTGAATCAATACATATGTATAAGTACCGTGCATGACTCACTTATAGACAACGCACAGCCTAAACGAGTGGTCCTAGAGATTTGAAATTTGGAGGAGACACGCCTCGCATACCCTAGGAGGGAATTTTTGAAATTCCATCCCTAATTGGGTGAAAAGGGGTGCTAAAGTGTGTATGGAAAATACCGCGGGCGAAGCTCTGGCGGGTCCACTAGTCTTATACATAAGCTTTGGTATTGGCTACTGGGTATTTCATTTTGACTCGCTAATTTTATAGCATAGAGCATATATCCACTAGACTCCGCATAGCCGGACGACCGCTGTCAGCATTAGAGGCAACAAGCCATAAGAGGCGGGGCTAAAGGCAGGCGCGGGCGCATAAACTCGAACGCACCAATCAAGCGCTCTAAAAATTTAACAAATAATAACCCCTTGAAAAGTAAGAATTAATGATTGGCCTTCGTAAGTAAATTACCTAGAAACGTCAGATATATTGTTAATAAATTGATAAATTAAATACCTACATTAATATCGGTGTCAAGTAAATGAACACCGTATGAGGGATGGATTAGGTAATCCATCCCTCATACTACTACTACTATTCAGTGGCCACCGACTTCAATATATTTAATGTATCACTTAATCAACAATACATCTGACGTTTCTAGTTAATTTACTTACGAAGGCCAATCATTATTGCTTACTTTTCAAAGGGTTTTTGAAGTCGGTTTATTGATTATCATATGTGATTTAACGACACACATTTAATACATCAAGTAACAATAGCACAATTCCAATTGCTCATCACCCTTTACAAAATGTTGCTATCCAAGATGCAAGGACGTCAATCGTTGAGGAGTTCTCCTGGTTCTTCACAAGCGGTTCTATTTTACCACATGAACTTTCATAAGCATAAATTGCTTCCCGACCTTATACAGAAATCTAATCGCCACACGTGAAATACTTATCATTGAGGAGTTTCGGTGGTCTTCCGTGGTCCTCATCATCAGTTCCAATTCACCAAATAATGGTGTTGAGACTCAACTGCTTGAGTTAATACAGCAAATATCAAAATTCCTCATAGATCCTCTCATCAGACCTCGATTTTGATCGCAACGGTACCAACTTGGAAAAATACCCTATCGACTAAATGAAACCAAATCGGTCCAGCCATCTCCGAGTAATCGGTGAACATACGAATGAGAGAACGTCGAATTGAGAACCTCCTTCATTTTTATTGAAGTCGGTTAAAAACCACGTGCGCCCCGCTTTGGAAGCTTTGCTAGTAAAAGTTAGGTTAAGCGGTGTCTTTAGGATTTTTTGTTTTATATTAAGGGCGGTAAGAAGTGACGTTTGTCAAATAGTTAGAAACCGCGGCCGAGGTCGAGTGCGCAAGTAGTGCGCGGACGCAGCGACTGTAATCGTTCTAGGAACGGATACCGACCCGTTGCAGTAATGTGTACACGTCCATTCAGTGTGTTTTGTTAATTGAATGGTCACCTTCAATCAGGACTCCATGTAGAATCAACCTCCAAAATCCGTTAAGAGGCCTACCACGTGAGCTGATTGTGGCGATTTTTCGACCGCCCCTGAAATATCGTGAGATCTGGATCCCCCCTCTCCCTTATCTCACGTGAGATGTTACAAATAATGTTAGTGTAAATACGTTAATCTGTGATTGCGTTGGATTTATTTAACAAAACATAATGTGCTAAATTATTTCTATTTACTATATTTTATGTTTATATCAGACAAACACGTTTAATTAATTAACCCAGTTTGATTGCAATTTTACACTGTTTTTACAAAAAAAATACGTGATATTTGCCGTGAGATTAGGTGAGATTCATCTCTACCCCCTCTAAAACGCCCTACGTAATTAATGGACGGTCCCAACGTTTCTGATGGTGACTTATAAACTAAGTACTGATGTTTTATTTGTTAATTTATTATTATTTAATAGAACTAGCCTATTAAATAATAATAAATTAATGCTATTATTGAATAGGCTAGTTTCCTGAAAAAAAATAATTAGTCCGTCATTTACATAATAACAAAATATTGAACCCATATTTTTTCTTTTGTCAATTAAACAAAAAATTACGAAGATATAGTGCGTTGAAGTTCCGCGTGACGTCACGACGTCATGATCCCCGAACTTTGATGCGTGTTATCTTTGTCAATTTTGATTGATATGATAAAGCAAAAAATACGTGTTCAATATTTTTCGATAATCTAACGGACGGACTAATTAGAATTACATTTTTTTTACCCAGGAAACATCCATATTACGGAATCACTTACCACAACAAGGCTTCCCAAAGTCTAGCCGCACCAACTGCACCATATACGGTTCCAGTAAGTTGACGTACCACCACGGCACGCGCTCGGACTTGGTCAGGGTGCAAGTGTCAGGGTTGTACGCTGACGACGTGCTGCCGTCCAGCGCGCGTTGCGGCACCCCCGAGTCCTCTGTCGACGCCTGCATAGGCGCCTTGCCTGCCGCCACGTTGATCACTGGAACAAAATGGCGGGTAAAAACGTAATCCAGTAATAAGTATAGCAAATAGAAGCAAATTAGATTCTTTTTTCTCCTATTGGCGCAAATGGGACTTTTGCTCGAGTAATCAAGTTTGCGTAGCTAAAAGTTTAAAAACATCGGGACAAATTCAAATAGGTTTATAGGCATAGCTGGGCACAAGACCATGAATCCGCTAATCGTTAGTTAACGAACATTTCGAGTAACGGATTAACTTTTAAGTTAACTTTAAAAATTGTTAACGGACTCATTAACTTCCGTTAATACAATTAAAGTCCGTTAAACGTTAATTAAGTACCTACTATTTGCCAAAAGGACACCGCGCGGCTTATGTCGGATAGATTTTGATTTAATTTGATGTCTAAATAATAATTATAATTAGGTATTATTTATTACAATCTCTAATGTTACACCCTTAGGTATTTTATAAATTTTTCATGTCCTGCCTAAACTTCCATTGCCCATACCAACATTTTTTTATAAGTAAATCACTGACGCAACGACGTAAAATGTAATTTCTATGAAAAGTTAACGATTAACGTTACATCTTCCGAAATGTAACGCTTTAACGTTTAACGAAGTTAACTTTTTTAGTAACGGAATAGCGATTAACGAAGTTAACTATTTGATTAACGGTGCTCAGCTATGTTAATAGCATACCTTTTTAAACCTATTTGAATTAGCGTTATGGTTGACATTATGTTTTTATAACAGGCTCGAAGGGCCAATCCGCTAGTCCCGAAAATACCTGGTTCCTCATAATACCACACTCTCAAAAGACTAGATTGAGTAATCAAATTGAAAAAAAAACCGATATTCTTTAACAGAATTGGTATTTTGGGACTTTGGTATTATGAGGAACCAGGTATTTTGGAATTATGGTATTTTGATCACGAGCGGGCCAAACTACGCAGAAATAATAGGTCCGCTCCGTTTACCCTGTGGCATTGTTACAGGCCCGTAGCTAGAGTTGAATTTAAGGTAGGGCAGCGAGGGTAACAAGGTAAGTATTATCATACTATGGACAACACGGAAAAAACGAAGTGCCAGCAAAGTACCAATTTGGATTGGCTAAAATTTTACGGCTACATACAACCGAGACCAATTTGAAAATAAAAACAGCTTTGTAAATTATAGACAATATGATTGCTTTGACTTGTTTGATTTTAGCAAACAGCTTTGCAAGTAAGCTTGCGAAATAAGTAGCTTGGTTGATATTAGCAATAATTTGTTTATTTCTAGCCCTCCCATTTTTCAGTGAATTTTAGGGAATTCGTATTTTAGGGTATTGCCCCACAATGCCTCCGTAGCTAAAGCCCTGCATTGTTAAGACAGAAAAGAAGTCCAATTTGTTGTATCATATTATTACTTATCTACTAGTGCAGCAAATAGGAGAAAGTAAGTCCAATTTGCTCTATCGTACCAACTAGTAGAGCAAATAGGAGAAATAGCTTCCAATTTGCTCAAATAGTATTATTTTTACTGGTTAAATCGTCCATATATGTGCCGCTTCGACCATTCCTGATCTACTGTGGCAGCCTTTTCTTTATAAATAGTTCACTGTTTTATCCAGAAAGTTTCAGATGCTTTGGGCAGTGAGATCTTGTGTCTCTTCGGAGTGCAATGTCCATAAAATTGTTGGTGCTAACGAAACATTCTACTAAACTTATCGTGGGGGAATCCGAGGATCCCATGGGCGGGCGTAATAGGACCAACGGTGGGACTAGGCCAAGCGGTCAACATTTTACGAGGTTACATTCTTGTTGAACTAACTTGCTTCGTTGTCGTAAAAATTAAGTGACATGCGTTCACGGGGTCAACGACTTTCGTGCTCGACAAAACGCTAATCGTGCGACAAACATCTCTAACGGACCCGATTAGAATATACCCTCTAACAACTCTATGACAATTCAGGCTGAGACTCTTGCAGCTAAGCTGGTCGCGAGGAAAAAGTCCACTAATAGGGTACCGTTATTTTGAAATGATCGCAATCCTATTCGTATATATTTTACAGATATTGAATAACATGTGTCCATCGGTAAAACTTGGATCTCAATCGGAAGACGACGGGATCCGAAGTGTCAATTAATTATTGTATTAAATGAGTGACATGTTTATATTCATTAATATGAAACTTTATTATTTACTGTCAAATGTCAAAACGAAAAACGACAGCATGGTATGATGGCTACTGGCCCCCAAGTCTCGGTGTTTTCGAGATAATGTCGATTGCTAGATTTAACATCAGATTCATACAGTTGCGTCAAATGACTGTATGCACTGACGTTTAATCTCGATTGTTAGATTATCTCGAATGCGCCGAGAATTGGGGGCCTGCCGAAGCTAATTGAGAGAGCACGATAAATACGAACTTTTCCGATAAAACACGATGGAAACTAATCATGCACTACATCTGTAGCTTAGCCGGTTATAGTTGCTTCGCATAGCTCTGCTGAATACGTAGCCTTAGGTCTGAGGCGTCGTCGTAAAAAGTAAAAGAAGAATCAAACAGACAAACAGCTAGATGTTGCAGGTTCAGTTCCCACCAGAAACAGATTTCATATTCTAAGCGCCTAACTTTCTCATTGTACATTTCATAATATTAATGAAAACTTATTCAATACCAAAGGAAATAATAGAACTACGAGTAAATAAAAGCCTTTCCACAACCATGCTATTCAAAAAACTTACAAAATATTCGCGCACGAAAGTAAAATGTGTGAAAGTGTTTCGAACGTTTTGACAATAAATATCAAACGCAACGCATTAACCTAAATTCCTAATCACTGTTAACGCAGTCGCATTTTAGACCCTATTAATAAACCGTGATGGCGGAATTCCGCTTAGCAGAAGAAGATAATCCGCCATTATTTCCGTCATATTAAAACGTCGACTTTGACGAGTTTATTTGAGATTTGCGGAAATGACATGTCATGTTTGTAAACTTTGGGTGACGGTAACTGCCATCAGCTTCGAATGCAAAACCTACCTAGCTAATGTCACTCTCCAACTCAAACTATTACTATGCAATTTTTTTATTGCGTCTGTCTTTTGCTGCTTTGCTGCGTGAAAATAGTTCATATACAAACACTTTCGCGTTTATAATATTAGCAGGGGCTATTTTTAGGGTTCCGTAACTCAAAAGGAAAAAATGGAACCCTTATAGGATCACTCGTGTGTCTGTCTGTCTGTCTGTCTGTCCGTCTGTCACAGCCAATTTGCTCCGAAGCTACTAGAGTACTGGACCCATTGAAATGAAATTTGGTATACATATTATGTAGGTAAGTCGGCGACTGCAACACGGACGCGTAACTATTTTAACGTAAGCGTAAAGGCCCGGGCACACCAAACGCGGTTGCGACGCGTTTGCGGCGCGAACGCGGGTCCGCGCCGTTGTCGAACAGCGCGAGCGAATTTACCATGGCACACCAAAGTAGCCGCGGGACCGCGGCGGTCCCGCGCCGCCGCGGTGTGGCATGGTATATTCGCCCGCCCCGTTCGACAACGACGCGGACCCGCGTTCGCGCCGCAAACGCGCCGCAACCGCGTTTGATTTGCCCCGGCCTTAAGTGTAACGTAAATTGTTTTTTCTAATTTTAAGATAAATAGTTTGGAAGTTATTTAGGAAAACGGCGAAAATTTACCATTCCGCCCCTTAATCCCGAAATGACTAGGCCTAAGAATTAAAAAAAAAATACAGACAATAGTTCTTTACCTATAGATTACCGGAAAACCTATGAGAAGTCTCTAGTATCTAAAGTAACATAGGAAATTTCAGATAATCATGTACGGAACGGAACCCTCTCCACGCGAGTTTAACTGGCACTTGTCCGGTTTTGTTTATGCTTCCTAGCTGTGTGCAGCTTTCCTCACGATGGTCTCCATGACCGAAATGCGCGTAAAATATACCAAATTCAATTGCGTGTATTATCCGAAAATCTAGGTGCTAGCGACCTTTTGCATAAAATAAGTCAAAAATCAAACTATCCGTATTCAATTTATGCTTTACAAGCTCTTATGGAAAGTCAAGGAATGAATCTACCACTGGTTCAGAAAAAACCTACTGAGAAGAGCCGGCAAGAAACTCGGTGAGGTATCATTTTTTAGGGTTCCGTACCCAAAGGGTAAAAACGGGACCCTATTACTAAGGCTCCGCTGTCCGTCTGTCCGCCTAAAGATGATACCTCACCGAGTTTCTTGCCGGCCTGTCACCAGGCTGTATCTCATGAACCGTGATAGTTAGACAGTTGAAATTTTCACAGATAATGTATTTCTGTTGCCGCTATAACAACAAATACTTACTAAAAAAGGAATAAAAGTAATATTTAACGGGGCTCCCATACAACAACCTTGATTTTTTTGCTCGTTTTTGCTCGATATTGATAACGACAACAGGTAGACGCTTGAAATCACAGAATATTTAGTTATATATTCACTTTAAAAATAAATAATTATATTAAAATAAAACAAATTTTAATGTGGGGCTCCCCTCCCATAGAACAGGGCGTCTATTCGGGAACGTATAAGTGATACTGCAGCGACCCGCGAGCAAGACTCGCATCTCACTCTTACGCATTACGCGTCGTGCGGAAAAGTGGGAGGAGAAATCTCGCTAACGAGTCGCTACAACATCACTTCCCGAATAGAGGCGCTGACATGATTTTTTTGTCGTTTTTACAGATAATGGTACAGAACCCTTCGTACGCGAGTCCGACTCGCACTTGGCCGGTTTTATCAAAACCATGTTACATACTCGTAAGTCTGAGATAGGAAGCGCTCGTCCACTACGCTACCACTAATTGATGATATACATCTGATATTATAACGCTATGTGTAGTTTGTACGCGTGCACATAAGCGAATCGAAGTGTAGTGCCCATTCAGGCGGACCGCTTATACTACGCTGAGCCAGGGTTGCCACCGAGTTCTATTTATTATTCAGTTGAGGCATCATTGAGTAACAAACATCTTTACAGACTTTCACATTAATAGTACTGTACCATTACAATGACTTTACGCAAACTGTGCTCGATATCGAAATCTATCGGAAATACTGCTTGTTGCCGATACAAGTAAACGGGACCGAGCGATGGTTTTCTATTACGATTTGCATAAACTCATGATAATGGTACAGATGGGAATTCTTAAGTATTTCTCTAAATAATGGTGAAAACGACTTCAAAATTCGTTAAAAAATGTAGTAGTATCAAACAAATATACCAAAAAATTTAATCTTTTTGGAACTATTTATATTTTATACACACTAGCTGTGGTTATGACTTTGTATGCGTGGGTTTGGGATGTATATACCCTACGTCTTAATAAATATAATTCCTATAAATCCAAATGTCATCCAAATCCGTTGAAGCGTGAAGGAGTTATACACATACTCATAAAATTTCACATTGATAATATTAATGTGATATATATTCAGATAAACTGTCATGCTAATATTCCACCGATATTATAGTTTAATTAATTAACTAATCAAATAGCGGGGCCAATTTCAAAGTGTGTTCGCTAATTTAAAATAAGAAAGTACAGATTCAAATTTGACAGCTTTGTGCAATTTTATAGAGACTGACGTTTCTTATTTTTAATTTTGGCCCCAGTAAAATATACATTTTTTTTTACCAAACAACGTTCACATAAATATTCGCCTTCGATTTTGAAATGGATAACTCGTTCATGTAAATCAATAACTGACGCATACTTTTTTCCTTTTTATTTATTTATTTATTAAATATTACAATTAACACTTACGGTCTAGCCAAACATGTTTATCAGTATCGTATAATTAACTATAACTTAAGAAATATTTCACACAGTTTCTTGTACAGAGCTTGAAGTGACAATAGACTCTAAATACCGGCTTCCTTGTCAAATACAAGAGGCAACCCTGCGAGTAACGGCGCCCGCGCAAGTGTGCCAACACTTGTCGCTAACGGCGCGACCTGACTGTGTCGTCGACTCGCTAACTCGACTACTCGACTACTTGAGAGCCATGAGATTCTATAAAAATAAATAAAATAATATAAATATGAAAAGAGAGATTCTATAAGACTCTTTAACTCGCCGACGAGCGTTGCCGCCTACAAAACAGTTTCGCGCCAGAACGGGATTCTCGTCGTCGATCGAGACATCGCCTTGGCCCCCAATTCTCGGTGCATTCGAGATAATTTCGATTGCGAGATTAAACGCCAGATTCATACAGTTGTGTCAAACGACTGTATGCACTGACGTTTAATCTCGATTGTGAGATTATCTCGAATACAGCGAGAATTGGGGGCCAGCAACTGTAGTCCGTTGTCCCAGAGGTAAAAAACTGTAGTATATGAATGCGGATAGGGACTTATACAAAGTGCTCGAATAACTATTTCTTGCGCGCCGGCCAGGGTCTCTATTCGGGAACGTCTATTTGATATTGTAGCGACTCGCGAGCGATATTCGGATCCCGCTCTTACGCATTACGCATCGAGCGAAGATCCGTCTCGGAAGATAGAAGACTAATCACAAATGAGTGCACTATTTGCTTATTTTTCTTTTTCCTGTAATCTTGTATTTAAGTTTTATACACTAACTGTATGCTATACCAAATAAGTATATCTTTATTATATATATAAAAAATTACGTGTCACGTTGTTTCTCCGCGATGGACTCCTAAACTACTGAACCGATTTTAAATTTGATATGCACCGTGTGCAATTTGATCCAACTTGAAAGATAGGATAACTTACATCTCAATTTATAGTCGCAATATTATATTATTGCAAATTTATTGTCTATTATTTGACAGTCACCATTATCCGTTAGCTCGCAACGATTCTAACAGATGGCGATATCTGTTGACTGGATTGAGTAAGTATTCAATAGATGGCGCTATGTTAAATTAATCAATCATCAATCAATACATAAATATAAAACAGTACCGTGACTCACTCATAGACAACGCACAGCATAAACTGTTAGTCCTAGAGGTTTGAAATTTGGAGGAGATATTACTCGAGTACCCTAGAGGTGAAGTAAGGAGGGATTTTTCGAAATTCAATTCAATTTCAGTTCAATTGAAATTTGTATGGAAAATACCGCGGGCGAAGCTGTGGCGGGTCCACTAGTTATAATATAAAAATCATGTCAGTGTAAGGTTTTTGCGTAAGGATTCTTTTAAAAGCTACAAAACAATAGGTATATTTATCATCATCACCAATACATATAAAACAGTACCATGACTCACTTATAGACAATAGCCTAAACGGGTGGTCCTACAGGTTTAAAATTTGGAGGAGATATCCCTCGAGTACCCTAGAGGTGCACTAAGGAGGGATTTTTTGAAATTAACCTTGCGAAATTAATTACGAACTAACCATAGTAGTACGTGCGCGGAGGTGTGCGGATGAGCGCCATTTTGTGTCAACTTAAGTGCCGGGGATTATACACGGGCCACTTATACACAAACACATTAACTTCCTTGATTGTGTATAATAAAGCATTTAATAGAAAACTGTCATTTCGTTCGAAATTCGTATTTGATATTATCTCCCGTGAGAGTTGAAGGCCACGGCTACCTGATCAGTATTAACAGCCGGTCCGGTCAGGCAGCGACCCCTAAGTTGACCTACTGGTCGCATTCTCACCTGCATACTGATTACAAGTTTCACCTGTACGGCTGCAATAACATATGTATATCTATATATATATATATTAATGTCACGGTGTTTGTGGTCTCTTTAGAAACGGCCCGACCGATTTTTAAGATTTTTTTATGTATATTTGGTAGGTATGAGAATAGGTCGTAAAGTATATTGTCGCGGGCGGAAGTATAGGTAGGTATATTATGTATCGGCTTTGGTGTAAATGATATGGAAACAGATTGTTGCTATGGCCATACATTTCAATCGTTAGATAACACATGCTATACTGTGAACGCGCCGGAATGCGTCACTCGTGAGGTTAGCGAAATTCGCTAAGCTGCAGTCAGTGCTCATCTGAAAGCGGTAACGAGTGCACGTGAAATGTCATAATCAGCGTATTAACTTTTCCTGAGAAATAGTCTCATTATGCCGTATTGCTTGTTTAAAGTTGCAACAATTCAAAGAACACAAATAAAGCTAAAGGCGTACATTTCATTCGTAAGTACTATTTTGAAACGAAATAATAGATTTTCACTTACTCCCATTGTTAAAATTATAAATCTTAAAATGGCCGATGCGTGAAAGAGAACGCAACTGGAGAAGACAGTATTTCTCTCGGTTCACGCATGTATTCATGAATTTGGCTACAGATTACCGCTGTTAAGTCTAATTTAACGCTTTAAATTTGTGGCTATGGCAACAAACATGTCGCTTATTAAGTACTTATGTTGTTTTGCGACATTCTTATCAACTCAGTGAAATAAATTTGAATTAAATCATCTTCGCTTGAATATCGAAAATAATGTTGTTCATCCGGGACTTATGGCGAAATTCACAAAGAGCACTCAAATACATACATACATACCAGTGGCGAAGCGTCAAATACTTCCTAAGGGAAGCCGGAAGAATTAAAACTGTACGTGCAAGTCTGACATTTAGTAAGAGTAACCATATGGTGACAGGTGATCAGCCCATCGCCCATACACATAGTCCACCTTGTTGGAGAGGACCCGTCCCTTAGTCGACTTTTAGGACATGCTAGGATGATAAGCATCTGCACGCATTCTATGCCATTTCTTCACTCCCAGTGCAGCAGAGGAGTGCCAATGCAGCAGAGGAGTGCCACTCAAATGGATCTTTAATTAAAGTTACGTTTGAATGATGTTTA
Organism: Tortricodes alternella; assembly: GCA_947859335.1. Taxonomy (NCBI): domain Eukaryota; kingdom Metazoa; phylum Arthropoda; class Insecta; order Lepidoptera; family Tortricidae; genus Tortricodes; species Tortricodes alternella. Next base: position 2,775,002 of record OX401970.1, read on the forward strand.
TGAATAAGTTGACAACTAGTTTAGGGACATTTACTATTTATTCTCTAATAAAATGCTTAAGTGGCGCTTGTGAATTCGGCCATTAGCTATTTAAAAATGAAAATTTATACAACATAACCAGAAAAATCAGACTGAATTAAATAAGCATTAAAATAAATTTATTGCTTTAACATTTCAGTCGAAGAGCAACTGCCGTCTAAAAAACTGGTTCTCTTCCTAAGTATTCGAAAAGAAATCAATTGTAATCTGCGTAGCGGATAAGTCGCATTTTATCCCTGCCGTTTTAAAATTACGGAATCTCCGGACCATAAACAATTTCTATACAAAAAATAACGTTCGATCCGTAGCTGCGCAAACACACTTTCACAATTTAATATTAGTAAGGATGTACAGTTACATTTCTAAAGATTTATTCAATGAAAATCGTCAATAATAAACATCAAAGAAATATCAATTTCCAGGACCAGTAAAAAAATCATCTTGCTACGGAAAAAAAGGCTTTAATACCAACGTGTTAAAGGCTTTGCAGTATGCTTAATTACCGTGGTCCACCTGACAGCGCACTTGCTTCCTCGAATCACGTGCTCAATTGTTAAAACAGATTTAATTTTATGATCTACATTTCGACCACTATAAGGCAAATAGATATAAGTCACGTGAATAATCCATTACAATATAAACCTTGATATGTGCTCCGAAGGTTTAAATTAGTAAGGAATATAGCAGATAAACATTTTTTTACTTTTAAACGGCCCAACGGTAAAGGCAATATGGCGTTCATTTATGTCACTTGTTGTAATCAGGTTTTTATAATTTGCTTCGCTTTCGATTATAATGAATACTAGCTTCTGCCCGCGACTTTGTCTGCGTTGAAATGTATCTTTAAAATTTATATTTTTAGGGTTCCGTATCTCAAAAGGAAAAAACCCTTACAGGATCACTTCTTTGTCCGTCTGTCTATCTGTCTGCCTGTCCGTTTGTCGGTCTGTCCGTCTGTCTCTCTGTCAGTCTGTCTGTCTGTATATCAACCCCTTTATCTCAAGAACGCGTGGAGGTATCAAGTTCAAATTAATATCAAACGCTCAGGTCTGCAATCTCCTGGAGCTGTGAAAAAATCAACCTTCTAAGTCACCGCAATCAAAAGATAAGGCCGTTTATGCCACATATTTTAATACTCGCAAGGGAATCAAAACCTATAGGGTACTTACTTCCAATTGACCTAGAATCATAACATTCGGCAAGAACGGGCACACTAGACGGTTGACGGAGATAGGAGCTTGCGAAATTAATTTATGTCTTATTTCATAGGTAGGTTGTAAATGATTACCAGGCTGGTAAAAGCTATATTTTTTAATTTATAGGCTTCCGTATCTACAAGGTACTGTCTGTCTTTCATAGGTAAGTACGGGAGCCTCAGCGCGAAAGTCAGACTCGCACTTGACCGACTTTTTTCCCTCAAGTAACGGGCTCTCATCGGGCACTCACGAAATTATAATATAATATAAATATTAATCGAATATCCGTGAATTAATTTAAGGATCTGGTTTTAAATTATGACAATTATACACGGACTTCAGTGCTTGTAAACACAAAAAACCGGCCAAGTGCGGGTCGGACTCGCACACGAAGGGTTCAGTACCATTATCTATAATCAAGCCAAAACTAACACGTTTGTTGTATGGAAGCCCCCCTTAAATATTTGTCTCATTTTAATTTATAACTATTTATTTTTAAAGTGAATATACTGTAAGTAAATATTCTGTGAATATTTCAAGCTTCTACCTGTTGTCCTTATCAATATCGAGCAAAAACTAGAAACAAAAATCACGTTTGTTGTATGGGAGCCCCCTTAAATATTAATATTATTCAGTTTTTTAGTATTTGTTGTTATAGCGGTCACAGAAATAACTGAGCTAACGTGATAGACAGTTGAAATTTTCACAGATGATGAGATACAGATTTTCAATCAAGAGATACACCCTGCGACAGACGGACAGCGGAGTCTTAGTAATAGGGTCCCGTTTTACCCTTTGGGTACGGAACCCTTAAAACCGGTAAAGCACGAGTCAAACTCGCGCACCGAGGGTTCCGTACTACGCCAATTTGGCATGGTCTCAACCAATCAATAGACTTTATTTTAATGATATATTTAAGTACTTTGACAGTTGCAATGCAACTAAGTTCGCAGATTGTGAAGCTGCAGTTAATTTTTCCGTAAGACTTGTTCCACCCGGTGTAAGTAGGTCAACGAGTGTATATTATCCATGGCAGCTCGGGAAGATCGTTAAAATTAAAGATACGTATGCCGTAACTGGCAATTTGCATTCATACGCTGCGTATGTAAATAAATGGTTAGTGAAGTTTATCGCTAGCAAATTAATTATTACAGCACTGGTATAATTTGGATCTAAAAGATGGTTCAGTCTTACATCGCCAATTTTACGGTTCGCGTCATTTTTAGGGTTCCGTAGTCTAACAAGGAACCCTGCGGCCCAAGAAAGTTTAACACATTAGTTAAACCGTCTTATCTCTAAGGCCCACTTGCGCCAACCAGAGTTAGCATGTTTAATTCAGAGTTAGTTAGGAACTTGGGTTAAACCAATAATATGTCTTGCGCCATTATGAGTTAGGTGTTAACCCGTACCGTACTTATGAATGTAACTTTTTAATCGTTACCTGAGAACTTGACGAATTTCTAGTTTGATATTTTGGGCTTACGTGCGTTTCTCACACTAGTGCCGAAGAAATAGATAGTCAGTGAGATAAACGGGTTAAACTTATCCCCGTGTCTGGCATGCTAGAGCCGCTGATAGTTTCACTGTCCGTCTGTCTGTCTGTATGTCGCTGTCACTTTTTCGTTGCTATTTTTACGATTATTAATGTTTGGTCGCTTCAGAGATTAGATTCCGTTAGCTCCCATACAGTTTAACTCGCAGTTGCCCGGTTTTGTTCAAAAATGTATGCTGGGGGCTTCGGGTTTAGACGCAGGAAACACTATGGAGTACGGAATGCTACAAGGAAAAAGGTTTTCTTAATTTAATGTATATTTCTTTCAGTGAAATATTTATTTTGCATGTCGGCCACATGGGCTCTTTCACACTGTCTGAAGCTACCAGCGCTTCGAAAGGTGACATCTGCTCAGAAGAAACGCGGCAGGAAACTCAGCAGTAAGTCTATTTTCAACTTTGACATTAGAGTTTTATGTAAAAACTAACACAAAGAGTGCAACAAACAAACCTAATGGGTATAAATTAATTCTAATAAATAACTAATAAGGGAGATGTATAGTCTCCGCGTCTGGACAAGTAAAGTGACTTAGAGATGTATAAAACCTCTAAGAGTCATAATAATAAAAATAATAATTGAAACAAAGAAACATCTAAATCGATTAATCTAGGTTAAATGGAGGTGTAGACAGTCTCCACGGTCAAGTATAAAGATGGAGATGTAAGCTCTCCAAATATAAAAAAGAAACAATTTGAAATATAACATTTTATGCCCTAATAATCCAAATAATTAAATAAATAATATATTGAAACACTTCTATGTGCTTAGACTTAGATTTTTAGGTTTTGTTTTAGTGTCATTGTGGTCGGTCTAACATGCACTTTTCCAGTATTTGCGACTGGAGGTAGTCGAACCTATAAAGAAAACTTACTTCCACAGGAAGTCAGACATTCCAGTATGGTGTTGTCGAGTTCCAGTGGTTTATTATTAGTTATTACGTCAATTGACACGAAAACGAATGAAAACAGTTATCGCTTGTTTTGTGGTGGCGACAGAAATGGGCAAGTTTACCGGTGCATCTCCAGATGTATCTGGCGAACGAGCCAAATCATCTTTGAGAGACTGTAAACTAACTATACGATTTTGAGAGAAAAAGTCATAGGTTTACAGATTCCAGTATGGTGTTGTGTATGATAAGCGCCAGGAAAGCTGTACACAATGCGAGAGAGCCGTGGGATGGGAGTCTCTTCCGCTTTTTCGCGTCGTCTATGTGGAGTGATTTCACGGAAAGTAAAAGCGTGCCGCTCTCTCGCTGCACAGCACTGTAATTTTTTGTTAAATTAATGTAATCATAGTGACGTTTGGCGCTGGATTTAATTTTGAGATGTTCTTGTTTGCCGCCATTGCAACGGGGTTGTCAGCTTTGACTGATCAGTAAAAACCTATAAAGGCTTGGGTAATAATCACAATTAGGTTCAGAAATGTCTCTCCTATTCCCGAAAGACACATTTTCTTTCTAATTATGTTTATCGACTGACAGTTCTGTACGTTCCGACAGAACTTCAAAGCGTTTAACGATTTAAATATATAATAATAAATAACGGTTTAACGTTAAAAAACGTCTTCAGCATATTTGAAAGTACACTTTTTATAACATAGGATTATTCTATAATCTAAGACGGTTTTAAGATATAAATTATTACGATATAGGCTATATCCTATTATGATTTATGGTACTTAAATTCAAATTTCTAACATTTTTGTTGGTAACGCGGTACTCTTTTTTATAGTTCATAGTTCATAGTTCATTTATTTCATATACAATAGATACATTGTGTTTGAAACGTGAGGGTAGAAACTTAAATTAGTAAGAATTGATATAACAAATGTCAAACATGAATTAATAATAGAATTAAATAATAAATTAAAATGAACATTACAAGTAAAATAGAATAAAATAAGTCCAAATTAAAATTAGCATGTATAAAATTGTCAAAATCACAATTAGATTAAAATAAAATGAAAATACTATGTCAATACTATAACTAGTCGTACAAGACAAGCAATATTTTTAATTAATTAGGTAAGACAATTATATATTTTTCAATTAGGTATGTGTTATACTATCAACGAGAAAGTCGTCGACTGAGTAGAAACACTTTCTCAGCAAGAAAGCCTTTAATTTATTTTTAAAAAGATTGGCGTTTACAACCGACTTTAGATCCATAGGCAGTTTATTGAAGAGTAATATCGCCTGGTAACCCGCTGAGTGATGGACAATCTTCAGTCTAGGTAAGGTCACGTTTTTCAGATCCTTGCGCCTTGTCGCTAATCGTGTTTCCCGTTCCTCTGGTGTCTCAATTGTACTGATATGCTTAACCAAATTTGTGAGCACCACCAGGATATACAGACTGGGAACAGTAAGGATTTCAAGTTCCGTAAAATAATCCCTGCAGGAACGTGTCTGAGGTATTCTCATCATGATTCTTATGACCCTTTTCTGCACAACAAAAGCTTTCTGGGTGTTGTACTTGTAGCTATTCCCCCAGCACATTATGCTATACCGCAGTTTAGACTCAACCAATGCGTAATAGACTGCTTTGAGCTGAGCCAGCTTTGCTTCGTCACGCAGACTGCGGACAGCATAACATGCAGAGCTGATGCAGTTTACCATTGCTGTCAATTCTTGCTTCCAGTTCAGATATGAGTCAATGTAGAGTCCAAGAAATTTCACAGACTCCACTACCTGTAAGGCCTCACCATCAAGGGAAACCTGCAAGGCGTCTTTGTTTCTTACTGTAGCTTTAAAGAGAAGAACACCTGTTTTAGAAAAGTTAAGCTTGAGGCCGTTAGTCGTAAACCACATATGAAACGCAGCAAGAGCAACGTTTACATTGCTGTTTAGCTCCTGAATTGTATCAGCTGAAACAACAGCATTCGTGTCGTCAGCGAACACAACAAGTTGGGTGTTTGGCACGCTGTCCTGTATATAAGATAACAAATCATTTGTAAAAATTATAAATAAAATAGGACCGAGTATTGATCCTTGAGGAACCCCTTTGCCTACATGTTGTATTTTTGAGGTGTGAATCTTTTCAGTGTTGTTTTCCACCCATTTTATTTCCACGAATTGCTTCCTGTTCGTTAAGTATGACTGAAAAAGGTCCAAAATATTTCCTCTAACTCCATAAAACTCCAATTTCTTCAATAAAATTTCATGATTAACGGAATCAAAAGCAGAACTCAGATCCAGGAATAGTCCAGCCGTCTTTTTTTTGTTATTTAGTTGACCCAGTACGTCTCCAATCAAAGTGTTAATGGCCTCAGTTGTTCCTATACTTTTCTGGTACCCAAACTGTCTCCCATTTATTATGTCATTCGAGTAAAGATGCTTCATGAGTCTGTCCTTGATTAACTTTTCGAATATTTTTGATAGCACCGGCAACAGAGAGATTGGTCTGTAATTGTTTGGATCAGTCTTAGAACCCTTCTTGAGAATCGGCAGCACCTTGGCCAATTTTAGTTGATCAGGAAATGTGCTTGCCTTACAACAATCGTTAAAGAAACTAGCCAATGGTTCTGCAAGTATGTCGATGTTATTTTGGATAACAGTAATAGGAACTTCGTCATATCCACAAGAGGACTTAGGCTTCAGTTTTCCAACGAGAAACAACACTTCCGATGGGTTAACCTGCTCAAACATCATATCCCCATCCACCCTAGTCACATGCAAATCTAATAGTGCTACAGCTTGTTCGATATTGCTACCCGAGTCCTTACTTGAATCGAATTTTTCTATGAAAGCATTACCGATTTCCTTAGGATCTCCTATAATCTTACCGTTACCACTTCCGTCATCAATTTTAAGTACCAAGTTTCTTCCCGAGTCTACTGATAATTTATTTCGATGTTTCTGCACAATTTTCCAAATCTCTTTTGATGAATTTTTGGCCTTCTCAATTTGTAACTGTACTGCACTCATTTTGGCATTTCGAATTACACGTCTCAAAATATTAATGTATTTACCCCTGAAGATCGCTATAGATTCATCAGCAGATGCTTTATGACACGTTAAAATACGTTTCATGTTACTTGAAACTTTTATGCCTTTTGTTATCCACCGTATTTTAAAGTTACCTTCAACATTAATTTTCCTTTTTTGCTTTTTGAAACTATCTTTGAAGATTTTATTAAAATTAGAGATAAATGTGTTAATACCTATATTACGCCACTGTTTACTCAAAATATTGTGCCGAAATATAATATTATTGGCAGAGTTAAACTTCCTACATTCTTTCCAAAGATGTTTACATGTATCTCTTTTATGGTTTTCATTTTCTACAGTAAAGGTACAGAGTAGTCCTGCATGCCCATCAGCTAGCCCGTTATGGTCAACTAGAGGTGGATCGACACAATTTTCAGCTAGATTGGTTAAACAGTTATCTATACAGGATTCCGAATCATTTCGTACGAATGTAGCCGATGTTATGAGGCATCTGAAATTGTAACAGGTCAGCAAGGACAAAAACTCTGTGGTATTTTTCTCTTCTTTGAAGAGATTAATGTTAAAATCGCCACAAATAACGCATTTTTTGCTGAAAAAGTGTTCCAAGAGCCGTTCTAGTCGCATAATGAAAGCATCATAATTTTTATCAACAGGGGTTCGGTAACAACATATTATATTAACACCAGTGGAACAATCCCTAACACCACTTACCTCAAAACATTCATCTACGTGTAGTTGTTTACAGAATGACAATTCTTCAATTTTCCTGCTACTGTGACATAAAACAAGGGTACCACCTCTTTAGAGGCCGTTTAGAGACTGGTAACGCCGGTAATGGAGCAAGCAAATCAGGTTGTAAGTAGCATTTTCTAAATAATTACTTACTGACTGAGACATAGGGAATGGAAAGACTTTTGACAAATTTTTAAATAAATCTTAAAATACCACACGGAAAAAACGGAATACCAGCAAGGTACCAATTTGGCTCGTCTTAAATTTTACGGCTACTTACAACCGAGGCTAATTTGAAAATAAATAACAATTCTGTAAATTATATACATTAATTTAGACTGTAACAGCGATTCATTCGGTTCAAATTAGAATGTGTCCTTTATCAGCTTGCATCAAGTAATATATAATTTTAGGCGGTATTATCATAAAACGCCTCCTCTGCTGCACTGGGAGTGAAGAAATAGCATAGAATGCGTGCAGATGCTTATCATCCTGGCATGTCGTAAAAGTCGACTAAGGGACGGGTCCTCTACAACATGGTGGACTATCTGTATGGGCGATGGGCTGATCACCTGTCACCAGGTTCATCATACCATCTTAGGACTAATTAATCAAACGTGGCCACAAGTAGTCTTGCGGCTCTGCCCACCCCATTAGGGATTTCGGGCGTGATAATATGTATGTATGTATGTATCATAAAACGCTGGAACTCGGGTTGTAGTGTGTCATAACAGGATCGCGCTCTGCGAGCGTTATGTATGACGTCCGTTACGACGTACAATACAAGACAACAGATGGCAATACGCTGCGATCGCGCGTCGCTCGTGCTCCGCCCGCTATATGACCGGGCTTTATTAGAATAAACTCATGCTAGCACGAGACATAGAACTTACCGCAAAACGGTATGCCATCGGGCGTCCACCTTCCATTCGGCCCGCAGCTTCTCCGGGCTGGACCCAGAAGCTCGAAGCCTCTTTCACAGGTGTATGTGGCGACCGTGCCTTCGTCGAGGCTCTCGTCGGAGAAGGTGACGCGGGAGTGCGCAGGCGCACCGGGAAAACGGCATACCGCTGCTGCGTGACCTGGGAACAAACAATGTTGCTGTTGAAAATAAAAATATGAAAATGAAAATGAAATTGAAATGAAAATGAAAATATTTATTTTGCAAGTAGGCCACATGGGCTCTTTTACATGTCTGAAGCTACCAGCGCTTCGAAAGGTGACATCTGCTGAGAAGAAACGCCGCAAGAAACTCAGCAGTATGTACTTATTTGCAAGTGGTCGCATCGGTCGTTCTAATGTCTGAATCTTACCAGCGCATCAAAGGGTTACATCATGAGAAGCGCCGCAAGACACTCAGCTAGGGTTGCCTACCGTACTATAATATATAGTATTGTACTATATTTTGACTCTGTGTAATATATACCTTACAAATACTACTTAGTATACCTTACAAATACGCTTTGAGTTGGCCAGTTCTACAATGTTAGTATTAAATTTTATTAAAACGCAACGAAGTTTATGAACGCATGCGTTGCTTTGTTGTGCGTGTTTCGGAACATATACGCATTGAGATTGAAGAAAAATTTTCATTTTCGAAGCTCGGATAGCTACAGATGGGCAATCGGATTGTTAGTGAGACGAATTTTGTGTATTATATTTAATCAATCATACCTTGCACTCTTTTTAAAAGGTTTCTCTTTAAAGTACCATATTTTCATTAGGTGTACTATTTTATACCTTTGACTGGAAAATACTATATTTGCCCCAATAATAGTTGGCAACCCTACACTCAGCAGTAAGTGCTTTGGCAAGTAAGGTTTACTCGTCGGAATGTGAAAGATTTTTTTCTTTCGAAGTCTGTATTGTGGGGGCCCTACTTCTGTGGAGACTCGGGGCGGTTGTCCCGAATGCCCTCTGAATGTTAAGGGTAAATATGCATGGCAAGGCAACTGAAAGATCGTTCACTTGCTCGGTGCAACTGTCCATACTCCTATCATACTCACCAAGGGTGATTGTCGCATGATTTTTGTTGAACTCAGCTTTTAAAACTCGTTGCTATTTTTAACCGACTTCAAAAAACCCGAATGAGGAGGTTCTCAATGAGACGCAAATACGCGTTAGGGTTCCGTACCTAAAAAGGAAGAAACGGAACCCTGATAGGATCACTCGTCCGCCTGCCACAGCTAATTTGCTCTGAAACTACAGGACCGATTGAGTTGAAATTTGGTACACATGAAATTTGGATGTAAGTCGGTGACCGCAACACGGACGCGTTAGACGCGTAACGTAAATAAATGAAAGACATGGGGACCACTTTTGAGGGGTATATTAGAAAATTTTAAAAAAGTTTTCCAAACCATATCGTGTCACATATCAAATGAAACGGCTTGATGTGAGAAATCTCTCTCTCTCTGATGTGTCTTAAATACCTCTATTTTTTTTAGAATTTTAAGATAAAGAGTTTGTAAATTATTCAGGAAAATAAAGGGACTAAAATTTTGAAAAAAGAATAATACCCAAAATAATTCTTTACCTATAGATTACAGGCAAACCTATAAGAAATCTATGGTATTTAAAGTAACATAGGAAATTTCAGATAATCATGTACGGAACGGAACCCTCTCCACGCGAGTTTAACTCCCACTCGTCCGTCTTTTTTTTGTTACAACAAGGCCTTTGCAACTTCGGGCTCGACTGAGATACGAGTTTAAGAAAGTAAGAGTCGATCTGACAAATCGGTCAGCTGTACAAACTTTACAAAGATGGTAAACAAACTCGGGAAAGCTGCGCATGACCAATCCCCCCGTGAAACATACCAAATTTGAAATGAGCCATGGCAACCGATCAGTGGCGAAAGCGTGGCACTCGGATACGATCGGGTGTGGTCGGTAATGATCGGCTCAATCATCATTGGTTCCAATCCGAAACGGTATCTTCTAAATTTAAAAAACCCTAAACTTAAAATTAGAAATGTCAAACTCGATTTTGTATGGCACCAATAGCTGTCAAAATCGAGTTCGACGTTTCTTATTTCAAGTTTAACGAACACATTCTTTAGTTGGCCCCATTGTGTAGGAGTATGTACTAAACTGATTGAAATAGGACTTCTGCTTGGCGTCCTGAGTCCAAGGTGCTCGCTCAATAGGAGTCTTATGGCCGAATTCAGAAAGGCCACTCAAATTGAGCTTGAATCAAAGTGACGTTTCAGTGACGTTTCTGTAAAAGATGACAACTAGTTGAGGGACATTTAACTACTTAATATCTAGTCAAATACTTAAGTGGCGTTTCTGAATTCGGTTTACTTGACCCGTTCTAGTTATCAAAAACGATCGCTCGGTCCCTTTTACTTGTATCGGCACCAAGCAGCATTTCCGATAAATTTCGATAGCGAGAACGGTTTGCGCAAACTCATGGCAAGGGCTCCGTTTGGCTTGTACGCTAAGTTTTGGTCTCATAGGTACATGGACTGTTAAACCCTTAAGGGGCTAGTTTTCGGCAATTTAGTGCTGCTATTCGGGCTATTCTTAAAAGTTTGCATTAAAACAATAAATTTTTGGGGTTCCTCATTCTTAGAACTGAAACGCTAAATCATTTTTTTCATCGATCCCATACGTGTCGGGTATTTATGGATAGGTCTTTTGGGGTGGAGACACTTCCAAAGTGATAAAATGTCCCCCCCCCCTGTAACTTCTAAAATAAGAGACTGATAAAACCAAAATAAATATATGATGTACATCACCATGTAAACTTCCACCGAAAATAGTTTTTTTTTTAATACATCATAAATCACGGAACCCTTCATGGGCGAGTCCGACTCGCACTTGGCCGCTTTTTATTCCATATAGGTAATAAAAATCATCACTGGAACATGTCAATAGTTGATTAACAAGATGCCGCTGCGTGCGAAATGCTTGACTGGCATCTTTACCACAGTATGTAAAAGATACTCTACGGTTGGGGAGCGTTCAAGTATTACTTAATGAATTTAGGGGGGGGGGGGGGGGAGGGTCTTGTAAAACGTGAAATCTGGCTTACGAGTCGCTACAGCACGTCTAGCACGACATGCCCGCGAGTCGTTTGTCGCACAGTGCGTCCCTTACATACTTGACAAGTTGGACAGAGACGCACTGAGCGACAAACGGCTCGCGGGCATGTGCTAGCCCCCAGAATCACTTAGCGTTCCCGAATAGTGGCGCTGGACATCGTTAGCGCGTTTCAGAGTACGCACAGCGCCATCTGTCGAGTAACGTTATAGATTAAATAAAGAAGTTGCTGGATGTGGAGGTTGAAATAATTTATTTAGTTATACTATGTTGCACTAAAAAAAAGGTGTACAAAAGGCGAACTTTATTCTAAACATTCTCTACCAGTCAACCTTGGGTGAAGCAGAGAACCCGAAGTATATTTGATTACTCTTATTTTAAACTAAGTTTTGCTTTCAAACTTAACTTCTTCCGTGTGGAATTTGGTTATCGCCATTTGTACGTCAAGTTCGATTATAGTCACACCAAGTTTCATTAGACGCGATTATCAATAAATGAATAAATATACCTAATAAATAAATCAAAGAACAATCTTTACGCAAATCGATCTAGATCCAAAGTAAGCTCTAAAGGCTTGTATAATACAAGCCTTTAGAGCTTACTTTGGGTACTAGACGACGATATACATACTTATATAGAGAAATAAATACTTACATACATAGGAAATATCCAAGACTCAGGAACAAACATTCATGCTCATCACACAAATATTTGCCCTTACCGGGGATCGAACCCGGGACGCTTGCGTCGGAGGCAGGGTCACTACCAACTAGGCTAACCGCGTCGTCCAAGAAGGTGCATAGGAAACATCCAAGACTCAGGAACAAACATTTGTGCTCATCACGCAAATTTTTGCCGTTACCGGGGATCAAACCCGAGATCGCTCTTCGGAGACAGGGTTACTCCAACCAGGCTTACTGCGTCGTCGAAACGACAAACCCTTCCCTATTAACCCTGCCTCTAATAGCGCTTCTTTTTCCCTCTCAAGGTTGTGAAAAGATTTCTTTGTACAAAATGAACGTAGGCTCCGGGACGGTGAAATTTGGGAAGCAGGGATGATTATGTTTTAGCATCTCTCTCTTTCCAGCGGCGTTGAAAAAGGACAAAGTAATAAACTGTTTCGCATTGATGTATTAGGAGGGATAGAGATTTATATTTCCCGCGTTATTTTCCTACAGGAATTCAGTTATACCCTGTTCGGATAGGTATTTAACTAAATGTAAACAAACTAAGCCACGTGACTCAGCTAACCAGCCAATCCAGTGAATCCTTTTGGTGGTAGGTATGTCTTGATTGGCTGGTTAGCCGAGTCATGTGGCGTAGTTTGTTTACGTTTAGATAAATACCAATCCGAACAGGGTATAGACCATTTAAATTGCTTGTTAGCTCATTCTAGAATTAGATTGCTTATGTATAAATATTTTCGTAATTATTATTTTTTATTTTCAGGGAAAAACCACTAATAATATTTTTAATTAACCGGTCGTAAACGTCAAAATAAAAGCACAGTCTGTATGAGGATGCGGTCCGAATAACACTCACGGTGATCACGAGTAAGATGGGCAGCGTGATTCGGAACGCAACCGACCTATGCAACGTCATACCTACGTCGTGCTTATAATGAGTCAACTTACAAGTGAAAATTGATATTTTTAAGTTATTAAATTCTAAACAATATTGATTTATTTTTACACAAATCCTGTTAAGTGATACATTGAATATATCGAAGGCAGGTAAATTAGTCTGTTATTGGACCGTGGGGTGCCGGCTAAGAGGTCCGTGTGGTGCCGGGTAAGAATTGCTTCACCCCATCTTCTCCCGTGGGTGTCGTAAAAGGCGACAGAGCTAACCGAAGGATGGGCAGCAGCGTCCTTCGAGCACTATCACGACCAACTGCGGTCGCCAACCCGCCTGCCAAGCGTGGCGACTATGGCAAATCCCCCCATTCTTGGGGGAGGCCTATGTCCTGCAGTGGATGTTTTGTGGCTGATGATGATGATGATGAGGTAAATTAGGTAATGCATCCCTCATACTGTGTTCATTACTTGACACCGATTTTGATGTATTTAATGTACCTATGACTTAATTAACAATATATCTGACGTTTCTAGGTAATTTACTTACGAAGGCTCATCATCTATCAAATCTATCGAATTATTATTCGTTACTTTTCAAGGGGTTTTTGATGTCGGGTTTTTTATATGTAAAATTTTTAGAGCGCTGACATTGGTGCGGTCGATTTACGTTGATCTGTTTCATCTTGACGGAAAATAAGAAAAAACAGACGAACGCATATAGTAGGTACCTACGAATTCTAATTCGTACTGCCGCGTGAACTTAATAGACGCAACATATTTCTATACCTTCAAATACCTATAGACTTTAAACAAGCTTCTCTCATATTCAATTGCAAACAGAGTCAGGGCGATTACCTAGCTAAGAAAGCGTGGTGACCTCGACACGGCTGCCAACTTCACTTTGCTAGCTCGAACAACCTCCGTCTACTCTGTGCCGAAAGAATACGGTTCAAAGTTGAACGATTTCCAATTGAGGAGCGGTAAAAGAATTTTGTTATTGGTTGGGAATTATATGTAGGTATTTTATATTCATCATAATGGAAAGAAAGGCTATGATTTACGTTTGTTCAATTTGGTTTCTTGATCCGGTTTAGGATTGCGTTGGGCGAGAAGAGAATCCTCTTAAATAAGACTTCGTGAATTCACCAGCGAGCGTAACTTAACCCGCCGAATTTAAGAAGTTCACCGATAGATGGCATTACAAAATTCGACCTACGCATGATTCTACGGCGGTTGACGGCCTGCGACCCTAGCATGCCACGGGGATAAGTTACTTACAACCCGTTTCTCTCTATCTCTTTCGTCGGCACTAGTGAGAGACGCACTTAGAGATAAGACGGTTTAATTTATCCTTGTGTCAACCTTGCTATATTATTATACTTATATTAGTGAAGGAGCTGGGTGCCATTGTGGTATATGATTTGTTCGTCTTTCATATTGATAGGGATGAAAGTTTATGTCAATACAAATCGATTTAGTCCAGTAAATGAAAGTCGTATATCCCTGCGTTTTTGAAGTACAACTTTAAAAAATCATACATAAGAAAAAACAGTGACCTAGACGTCTGAAAACTTTTTTTTTCTATTCTGGGAGTCCTAATGAATCGAATGGACGCATCGAGAACGACGAACAAATGATTTAGTATAGCTTTTTTTCATTTACATTTTTGCAACTACGTCCCGTTATAAAACAGAGCCCTGCACGTCTGCCTCTTCGATGTTCATCGTTTTGAGGATGATTCTGACCATCAGTCCAAGAGGCGGACACGAACAAATGAATTAGCACACCGTTGTTTGAATTTTTGAAACGCTGTCAATTGAAGATGCAGCGCTACCATGGTGGCAGACTATTTTTCTGTGGTTCTTTACATTGTCATTAATCGAACAATTCAGGTCTGCCAAGCGAACAAATCATATAGAAATTTGACACCCAGCTCCCTAGCTATATATAGTTATTCTTTCATGTTGGAATTGAACTTGCGGCCTCTGCGAAGTCCGCCAAGCATTGCACCAACCGGTCCCATATTTTTGTGAGACCACCACCATCCGTAACACGGTTATAAGGAACCGGACAAGAATAAAAATCAGCATACGAAATCAAAAATCCTCGTATCTCGAAATGAAGCGGTAGCAAAACAACCTTGCTACCAGCATATAAGGTAAATTTTTCATTGACCGTTTTTGAGATATGAGCTTTTGAACAATGCGGAATGACTGTATTATTTATAACTGGATTGATATATGTAGAAAACACTTAATTTGACACGCGTTAAATACGCGATATGTCCGACACATAACTGTATGTTGTATGCGCAGTTAGTCTATTCTGACCTACACTGGCTAAGCCAGGAATTTAAGTATTTTTAAGAGGAAGAAGTTTTTGTTAAAAATAGCTTTTCTATGACATAGTTTTTGGCCTATTGCATATTGCAATAAAATGCGTACACAAAACGTATTTGTGCTGTTGACCGTTGAAGAGTTCCTTTATCCGGGGCTAATCCTGGATGTCTATTCAGGTCATGTTTACCATAAAAATGCATTGTCATGAGAACTGAACCAACATGTAAAAATTCAACTCCGTAGGATAAGAGGAAGTGGTTCTAATTCAGCTTGCAAGATTTGACCTAAACAAACCAACATACAAACATTGCCAGTTAATAAAAAGCTCGTAGACGCAATTATTATTAGGCATTTTATTGCACAGCCTCCATCACAATGTATGAAAATAATGTAATCGGAACCGGAAGATGGGAGCACGCGTCAGATAAAACGGTATCGGTCATTGAACCTAAGGTCAATCAACTTTGGTAATGGAGTCTTCATATGGGCAAGGAAATTTGGGACTGCTAGGTGACGTCCTTAGCTCGTCGACGAAGGCTCGGGTGCATAAAAAACCGGTTTACGCCAGTATGGAAGCTTCTTCTTTTAAGAGTTCCGTACCCGACACGGGACCGTATTACTGAGCCTACAGTGTCTTGTGTCTTTCTATAATAATGTCATTTGGCTTCGAGTGTGGAGGTGGGGTGTTCTGTTCGCGTGTTGCTTTCTTTTTATACATTTAGGCTATTCGATAATAATATTCTATGAAAAAAATATAATTGTGATGCTCAAAAACCAGTCCTTTGGCATTTTCTGTGGCTTAGTGTTTGAAGTTTGAATCATAAAAACGGCTCGATCGCGTTAATCGTTTCGTCCATAAAGAAATAGAGACTTTTACGGAAACGCTTTCGAGAAAGCTATGAATCAAACTTACAGCGATGAGGGACACATTCAAATTTAGACCGAATGACTTTGTCGATAAAGTCTTAATTGAAAGTTTCGTTTATCCGTTGATCAGTCGTTAGATAATCACACCACAGAGTAAGAGATTAGGCTTTTCCTGTTTCCGAAAATAGCCTCATTATAACACTACCGCAAGGTGAAGAAAGGTATTCTTTGACAAACTTTATTAGCATTGGATAGGTACAGATGTAGTGAATAATATGTTTCCATCGGTAAAACTCGGATTGCAATCGGAAGACCACAGGACCCGAAGTGTTAATTAATTATAGTATTAAATGATTGGCATGGTTATATTCACTAATATGAAACTTTATTATTTAGTGTCTAATGTCAAAATGAAAAATGACTACATATGACACTGTTGTTTTTCATTTTGACATTTGACACTAATTAATAAAGTTTCACATTAATGAATATAAACATATATGTACCGTGTTGCATTTGCTGAACACACCTTGGGTCCGCCGTTTTTAATTAAAAATAACACATGTTAGATCATTGGTCATTCCGTCGTCAGTTTATAGGTACATCGTCTGTCATGTACCTATTCCAATTTCAATATTTTCAACTTACTGAACTTTCAACAACAAAGTTCGGCCGAATATTCGGCGCTTCGGTCATGATCATGACAGCCGAATAATCGGTATTTAGCCAAACACTATCAGAGCATCTCTAGTTCCTGTATCAGTTACACCAATGTCGAATAGACGTCCATTATTACACGAATGAAATAAAAAACAAGCAAACATAAATGCTTTCTACCCCGAGGCGCGCAGGTGCGAATATCGTTCAGTGGGTCACAGGTTGTTTTACTCGGTATCGGTGACTCAGCGAGTATTTATTATAAGAAAGTAACTGTTATTTTGACTACGAAATGAGTTCCATATTAATATCAATGTTCCTATTGTATGTAACGGATGCCCCACAAAAATATTAAACACTTTTGAACAATGTGCTACTGATGTTTTTAAAAAGCAAATGAAAAGTAAGACTGGTTTTAATAATTAGGCTCTCAATCGACAATACTACTCCATCCGAGTCCTTGTTATAAGAGGGACTGGGCAGTCGGGCCTCGAGGGGCCTCCACTGTACCCAGTGGAATGTGCCATAATATTGATTTGTTTGCTGACAGTGTTGGTGTATTTAAATAAATCAGGGGACAATCTTTGCACAAATCGATCTAGTCCCAAAGTAAGCTCTAAAGGGTTGTGTATGGGTACTAGAAGACGATATACATACTTAAATAAATAGATAAATAAATATCCAAGACTCAGGAACATAAATTCGTGCTTATCACACAAATATTTGCCCTTACCGGGGATCGAACCCGGGACGCTAGCTTCGGAGGCAGGGTCACTACCAACTAGGCTAATCGCGTCGTCGAAGCAGATTTAGCAGACAAGTAATTATTTATTTATCTAACTCGTTGCTTTAATTGTATATTATCTGTTAATGTGAATTTGTTGTGAGTTCAAGTGTGTTTTGTACCTACAAAAAAATAATGAATACATTTTTTTTCAAACAAGCATGTAAGCTGTTTGGTGAAAAATAAATAATTCTAACGTGGCGGCTGATCATGGTGCTATTCAATGTTTTATGAGAGCTAAGTTCCCGCCACAGACCAATATCCAATAGACCCAGGCGGCCCCGATCATAGATTCAGTGAAAAGTGTATCTTTTTAGGGTTCCGTACCTCAAAAAGAAAAAACGAAGCCCTTATAGGATGTGTCTGTCTGTCTGTCTGTCTGTCTGTCTGTCCGTCTGTCACAGCCAATTTGCTCCGAAACTACTGGATGGATTGAGTTGAAATTTGGTATACATATGTAAGTCGGTGACCGCTACACGGACGCATGACGTAAATATACGAATTATAAACATAGGGGCCACTTTTGGGGGGTAAATTAGAATACTTAAAAAAAAGTTCTGCATCCTATGTTGTGTGACATATCGAATGAAAGGGCTTGTTGTGAGGATCTTAAATATATTTTATTTTGAGTTTTAAGTAAAATAGTTTAGAAGTTATTTAGGAAAATAGGCGAAAATTTACCATTCCCCCCCCCCTTTTTTCCGAAACTACCGGGGCTAAAATTTCGAAAAAAATACAGAAAATAGTTATTTACCTATAGATTACAGGAAAACCTATAAGAAGTCCATGGTATTTAAAGTAACGTAGTAAATTTCAGATAATCATGTACGGAACGGAACCCTCTCCACGCGAGTTTATTTAATAAACGAGCTTATTAAACTAGGGTCGGTCGTTACCCTAAATTCCAAAGTTAGAACATTTATAACCTGCATATTCAAGTTACACTCAAGTGTCTGCAATGCCTTGAAGCTGGGAAACAATCAACTTTCTAAGTCAACGCAATCAAAAGATACGGCCGTTTATGCCGTATAATGGTGATACTCCTCTGCTGCACTGGGAGTGAAGAAATAGCATAGAATGCGTGCAGATGCTTATCATCCTGGCATGTCGTAAAAGTCGACTAAGGGACGGGTCCTCTCACACATGGTGGACTATCTGTATGGGCGATGGGCTGATCACCTGTCACCATACGGTTCATCATACCATCTTAGGCCTAATTAATCGAACGTGGCCACAAGTAGACTTGTGGCTCTGCCCACCCCATTAGGGATTTTGGGCGTGATGCTATGTATGTATGTATGTAATGGTGATACTCGCAAAATAATCAAAACCTATAGGATACTTCCCGTTGAACTACAATGATCAAATTTGGCAAGAAGCAATGTCTTACAGCACAAGTAAAGGAAAAAGTCCGAAAACCGTAAATTTGTAATAACATCAAAAAAAATTGTCAAACGTAGGTTGTAAAAGATTACCCGGTTGTTAAAAGTTTTTTTTTTAATTTTTAGGGTGCCGTACCTACAAGGTGCTGTCTGTTTTTCATAGGTACGGGACCCTCGGCTTTTTACCTAGGACGACGTCTAAGGTCTGAGGCTGCATCACAATGACAAGTGAAAATAGTCTTTATAAGGTTGCCTCGAGGTGAGGAAAGGTCTGAAGCTCTCACGATGATAAGCCATTATAGCCTTAACGATCTCGGGTTAAGGTCGGAAGAAAGCTAGGTCGCGAAAGCGCTTTCTCTCCGGTAGGTGGCGTTGACACCGCCTGCGCCTGAGTCATTATCGTTAAGGAAAATCCTTTTGGCAGTTTGTTAGTCATTTCATTGGCTAGTTTCGCTCGGGGTGCATTCTTGCACAATATTTCGGTGAGTGATGAGTGAAAGCGGGCATGTAGTGCCACCAGGGCCTCATTCGGTACAGCTGTGATACCTGCCATATCGTCAATAGAATGCCGAAACTGCGAATGTGAACGGCAGACACGTACAAAACGAAACACATTCGCGGGTTTGGTATTTTAGTGGCGGTATAGTAAATGACTTGGCTGTACAGAATCGAGGCCCGGAAGTATTATTTCCATACTTACCTAAATACCGTGCTTCATTATTTTTCTCACACTAGTGCCGACGAAAGAGATAGTCATAGAGATAAACGGGTTTAATTTATCTTTGTGGCATGCATGTTAGGGCCACTGCCGGTAGACCCGTCGCTTATCGCTTTTTGCCTCTAATGCTGGTAGCCGGAGTCGCCCAGCTATACGGAGTCTATTGAATACCTAATATATGGTTTGTGAAGGAGGGTATTGAGTTTAACAGTATATATATATATCTATATGTTGCTAGGGCTAGATGACTTTAAAGGCGTAATGCATAACCAATGTTTCCGACTCAGTACAAGACGGCCGACGGAGTACAATAATTCCAACATTAAAAAAGTCATATTTAACTGCAGCTACTTTACTTAATAAAAATAATAACCCACAGTATCAAGCGAAAGCTGGGTTACTGATTGACGTTTCACAACAAAAATTGAATCCAGCACTTAACTTTATATACAAATTTTTATATTTTTCTCTTTTACGGTTCCGTACCTCAAAAGGAAAAAACGGAACCGTTATAGGATCACTCGTTTGCCTGTCTGTCTGCCTGTCTGTCCGTCTGTCACAGCCACTTTGCTCCGAAACTATTGGACCGATTGAGTTGTCTTGTAGTACACATACCTATGTAAGATTGTAAGTCGGTGACCGCAACATGGACGCGTAACGTAAATAAATAAATTTAAAAAATTAATAGGGTAAATTAGAAATTAATAAAAAAAAGTTTTGCAAACTATATTGTGTTACTTATCAAATGAAAGGGCTTGTTGCTTTTTGTAATTTTTTTTTAGAATTGTGAGATAAATAGTTTGTAAGTTATTTAGGAAAATAGCCGAAAATTGACCATTCCCCCATGTTAGTCCCCCATTAAAAAAAAAAGACTACCACAAGACTACTTGTGGCCACGTTCGATTAATTAGTCCTAAGATCGTATGATGAACCGTATGGTGACAGGTGATCAGCCCATCGCCCATACAGATAGTCCACCATGTAAGAGAGGACCCGATGATAAGCATCTGCACGCATTCTATGCTATTTCTTCACTCCCAGTGCAGCAGAGGGATCTCTTAATTCCAGCAGTGCAGGAATCTTCAGGCATTGTCGACCTAGGTTAGATAAATCTAAACCAAAGGA
Organism: Tortricodes alternella; assembly: GCA_947859335.1. Taxonomy (NCBI): domain Eukaryota; kingdom Metazoa; phylum Arthropoda; class Insecta; order Lepidoptera; family Tortricidae; genus Tortricodes; species Tortricodes alternella. The sequence goes on from OX401970.1 coordinate 2,795,962, forward strand.
TTTTCATTACGTTTACATAACTCTGTATACATTTGAATATTATAAATACAAGTTGGAATTATGCACTTCGAAGTTAGATACCGTTTAAACCCATCCTTACTGTTCTGTTAGTCCCGCACGCATTCCGCAGAGCGGGCGGGGCGCATTCTTGCACCGTTACGTATCCAATGCGCAGTTACTTAGGAAAATAATCAGGTCGCCGGTGAACCGGCTCGCGATGTAAATTAAGCGCGCGACACATCCGCGTGACATATGGTTCGATGGTACGGGGCCGGAGATAATCGAATTTACCGGCCGAGCGGTAAGGTTCGTTCTAGCTCGGTGGAGAATCCGAATAAGATGAGATATTCGGAACCTTATCTGTATGTGTTAAAGCTGGTTTTGGTTTGTGTTAATTTGAAGACGCATTCCAAGCTTTTTGTGCTGCGTATACGCATCGATATGGCTTCGTTTTGTTAAAGTAGGTGTCTATAGTTTGAAATCATAGCAGAATATTCAATTCGACTATTTGTCCGTCTTTTTTTGAGTAATGATGAAAGAGATAGCTAAATTGAATTTTATTTAGATTTATTTCGTTCTTTCAAGGATGGTAAATTCAATTTAGGTTTTTGCAACGTTGGAAAAAATTAAACTTATCAGTTTTGTAAGTTTTAAGGTGTTTTTAAGTATAATAAAGAGTATACATACATTAACATACACACAACGCAAAAAAACATTATTTTAAATACATTTCTCACATAGATTGACAACGCCTGCACGTTCCTGCAGTGCTGGAATTATGAAATCTATTTTTTTATTGATTTAACATTTATCCTGATATATTTCATTAAATATGGAGACCCTTTCTTTAACTGAATTGAATTGATTTTAAAATTTTAAACATTGATTGATGACATTGTTTAAACTTACCAAGTGTGACAATCAACTAGTGGTTGTAGGGTGGCCAAATAAATTGGCCACATTTAAATACGATTTTTTATCGTCGGAGTTGTTGCATTGCGGCTGTTTCAAGTGAGCCAGAAACATTGGTTTTTCATTAGCCCTTCAAAATCACCCTATTTTTTTTTTTTTGCAAGTAGGCCACCTGGGCTATTTTACATGTCTGAATCTACCAGCGCTTCGAAAGGTGACATCTGCTGAGAAGAAACGCCGCAAGAAACTCAGCAGTAAGTCTTTTTTCAACTTTGGCAATACAGTTTTATCAAAAAACTAAAACAAAATGTGCAACATAAAAACCTAATGGGTACAAATTAATGCTAATAAATAACTAATAAGGGAGATGTATAGTCTCCGCGTCTGGAAAAGTTAAGTGACTTAGATGTATAAAGTCTCTAAGGGTCATAATAATAAAAATAAAAATTGAAGCAAAGAAACATCTAAATCGATTAATCTAGGTTAAATGGAGGTGTAGACAGTCTCCACGGTCAAGTATAAAGATGGAGATGTAAGGTCTCCAAATATCAAAAGAAACAATTTGAAATATAACATTTCATGTTCTAACAATACAAATATACGAATATGAAAAACTATCAAATATAGTATAGAGAACACTATGAAGTCTCTCTAGTCAGGTTCAGGCTATATAAATACATATGGGCTTTTGTTTTATACATCGTGTTTGTTGTTCTTAGGTTGAATGACACAGCGTGTTACAAAACCGAGGATAATTAACACAGAACGCATTACTTTCACTAACTTTTACTCGCTAAGAATTCTTGGGCTAATGTGACTGATAACTATTGAACAAATAAATATTTTGGACACTGACACATTGATATAGTCCCAAACTAGTACTCCCTGTAAATACAACGTTCGAGCGCATCACAAAGTTTGTCATAGAGTCGCAGTTTTCTGTTTCACGTAAAACGGGCCCCAACTCTACACGGCAGAAAATTTTCTAGAAGAAACCGCGGCCTAATCTCTACACGACCTAGTTTTCTTTCGGGTTGAAAGGCCAAGATACCAATCGCTTTCGTAAAAATAAGTGCCTGAGGCAAGTCTTGAGATAAAACACAATGCGATACGGGCGAGGCCCGCGGCCCGAGCGAGGCTGCATAGTGGGTTTATGGGTTGTTGGGGCTGCCCTGGCGCTGTAGCGCCTCGGGGATGTTCGCCGCGAGCAGCACTGACGGCTTCCAGGCCGTGCTGCGCAAGCGCGTGGCGTCCCTGTGGGGCCGTGTGCGGGGCAGCACCAACACTCTCCTGAAGGTGGTCGCTGAAAGGATGGACAGTCCTATCCTCACTCATTGGATGTCCATCCACGTAAAATCCAATGAGCTTTTTAAATTTTACTAACTTAGTTATTAAGTCAATGTTACTAACATTATGTGATGTGATTATGGAAGCCCTTTAATGTCCGAAATAAATATTTTCATTTTCATAGTGGTTACGGTGTTTGGGTTCAAAATAAAGGCAATTATTTGGCTCGCGCTATTTACGAAATAATTGCTCTCAATTCCACCTAAAAAAGTATTTTTGAGGGGAACTTGAAGAGCCGCAACTGACCCTTCAAAGAGCCGCATGCGGCTCACGAGCCGCGGTTTGCCGCCCCTGCCCTACCGACTATCTGTTGATTAACCTTTTGAACGCCACGGCTAACGGCGAAAAAGCGCTCGACGACGGCTGTAGCCGACGCAAATGTATGGAGAACGGCATATCGTGGCGTCAGGGGCACGGAACTCTCCTGTCGACAGGGGCGTTCAAAAGGTTAAGGATGTCTAATGAAAAGCGTGATTATAGCTTAACTAGACGACCCACCACAGCTTCGCCCGCGGTATAATCAATACAAACTTTACCATCCCTTTTCACAAAACTTCAAAAAATCCCTCCTTAGTGCTCCTCTATGGTACTCGAGGAATGTTTCCTACACACAAACCTCTAGGAGCACTCGTTTAGGCTGTGCGTTATCTATAAGTGAGTCACGGAACTGTATTATATGTATTGATTGATTATAATATTCTATTATCTTAGGAGAGGTGAGCGCGCTACTTAACGTCAGCTATAACCGAACAGCAAAGCTATTTGCCTTCTATATAAAACAAGGGACTTTCAAGTGTAGGACAAAATACTTACGTGTGTGAAAGAGAAAGTCTTTCAAAGTATTAGTTAAAGAGTGATAAATGTATTTATGTTAATTACAACTATATCAACCTCAATCACAAAACAATGATCCTCGGAAGTAGGTCGATAATCGTAACTCCTCCATGACGCCGGCTTCCTAGCTACTGTTTGGTCAAGGTTACAACTACTACTGTTGTAAGACATGATTCAAGCAAAAATAAACTTTATACACACAGAATGAGGACTACGCTTAACTTATTTTTCTGGTGGCGATTGTTCAGGGGTCATCAGTAGGATATGACGTCACTATTAACATTAACTTAGTGAGAGCAATAATGGGCCAAGTTCATATTTTTTACGTAATAAAATTATTACTCCTCTGCTGCACTAGGAGTGAAGAAATAGCATAGAATGTGTGCAGATGCTTATCATCCTGGCATGTCGTAAAAGTCGACTAAGGGACGGGTCCTCTCCAACATGGTGGACTATCTGTATGGGCGATGGGCTGATCACCTGTCACCATACGGTTCATCATACCATCTTAGGACTAATTAATCGAACGTGGCCACAAGTAGTCTTGTGGCTCTGCCCACCCCATTAGGGATTTCAGGCGTGATGCTATGTATGTATAAAATTATTATTAACATTGACTGACGGACAACGGACACCCATTAGTGGTCTAAAAGCACGAAGAAATGATTTTTGTAAAATTAATCCCCTAGTGGTGTTGAATAGGGGATGACATTTTGTATGGAAGGACCGACCCCGGTGCGTTTTAAATGATGATGTTTGAACAAAAACCTTGCGCTGATAAATGATGAATACAACACTTGACCTAAATAGTGTACTACCTTTGGCAATTTCCCTTGGAAATCGGACCGACGCTTACGCAAAGCGATCGCCGCTGTGATAAAAGAAACTGATAACGCGTCGTATTGGAGCGGTTATTGTACCGCGAATGGGTAATTCTAAAGAAACAAAACAATGAAATTAACCTTTCCATCGTCACAGTCGCCAATATATTTCTCACTGAGGTACACGTCTCCTCTCACAGTGAGGAGAGTACGTACGCATGGTACGGATGACAGCTGTCAGCTCAGTAAATTTTTTCCGTTATAAGGTTATAAATGGTTATTCCGATCGGAACCCCTATTACTGATCCCCTGAGAGAACAGTTTTATTTTAAATTATTATCTTTATAGAAATCAAAAACACATTTAAATATTTCTATCCAAAACGGATACCCTAAAAGATCAGACAGGAATAAGATATAATCATTGACGAGGGATCAGATTAGGGGATGAGACCTGAATAAACCGTTATAAATTATACTGAGATCACAGTTGTCATCCGCACCATGCTACAGCGCACAGTGTAAGGGAAACTTCAACGAAAGTGAGTCGTCACTTTGAGCACTTTGAGTAATAGCAAGTTAAGTGAAAGTACCGCGGTTTGGGATGTCACGACGCAACATGTGGTCGCCGTAATTTGTCAAAAGCTCGTATCTGAAAATTGGTTAATGCGAAAAAAGCTTTACCCACTCGAAGCAAGGTTGATTTTGATACAGTTTGATTACGAGATACGAGGTTAATCGTAGAAACGATATGTAACGCGTTAGCCGAATTAGGAAACAAGCTATGGAGAGATCTATTTGAAGTCCACGAGAAAAGAGATGATATTACATGAACTTTAAAATACAACAATATACTTTGTGTTAAGTGTTTAAGATTCATTTATCTACTAAATTATTGATGGAGTCTAATCTTCCCCTGAGTTGAATCTTGAATCTAAAATGGAAATGCTTGTCATCTGCGAAGTAATATAAGGATCTCAAGGATGTGTGCAGTCCCCAATCCGTACCGAGCAGGCGTGGTGATTACTGCCTAGCCCCTCTCACTATAAGTGGGACGACGTATATAGGCCGGAGATAATTATGCCAAACATATATGTAGCATATGTCCTAAGTATTACTGTCGAACTACTTAGCCAAGCTAAACTATACTTTATTTCAATGCAGGACCTTTGACAACCCGCTACATTCCTAAAAGGAGTCTACAACAACAAAAAAATGCGTTCCAAATCGAACCTTTCTGGCTCAAATTACCCAAAAAAGTTAGGCATGCGTTTAAGTAGCCAAAAAAACTCAGTCACGAAAGTTTTGGGAGATTCCTGCCTGACCGAACAGATAATAGATAGAATCGTACAGGAGAATCACTGTCTAACAAAACCGGTGTTTAGCTACGAACATATGCCTAATCAAGCTTTGTTTCTCCGTTGCATAAAACGTGCTCTTTCGTGTATAGGGTTGTCAGTTTTTTATCCGCGTCACCCAACAACATCAAACATTAGGCTACTCGATGACGCGCGAATCGGCCAGCGAGCGAGCGAGCGGCAACCTCCTGCGATTTACAGCTCCGAGCTGTCCGACGGCCGACCACGCCTGCATAGAAAATCGGAGGCCCATGTCCAGCAGTGGACGTCTCTCGACTTTAATTAAGAATTTATCCTTGTGCCGACCTTCTTAGGTTCGCTGGGAACAGCACCATACTTAACAAGAGATGGGGAGAGAAGGTCCAATGCATTACGATCCGTCAGAACATATAGACCAGAAACATAAAAATAGTTCGTTCATTTCATTCTCAAGATTAATGAAGCTTATTAGAAAACTGAGCTGGCAACATTGCATTTTTCACGTTATTCTCGAATATTTAAGTGAAATTGAGTGAAATATGAAAATTAATTCTAGTAACATTGTTTATCTGGTGTATTTATATGTGTTTAATGGAATATTTTGAGTATTTATGCTAAAACGTACGCTTGCGAGAATACACAATTACATGCCACATCATGACAAATACACCAGAACAATGCAGCAATGGTTTAAGGCGTGGCAACCAGCTGGCTGCCAGCCTTCTGGGCACCCTGCCGCCTGGCTCTGATTTGGATCATATATGTTATTTATAGGTAGATAGTTTTAACTTAGTCTTAGTTTATTTAGTTTAATTACGAATTAGGCTGCATATGTTTTTTAAGATGATATGATATTAACCCCTTTGTTAATAGACTATATTTTTGAATGTCACTCAATTTCACTTAAATAATCGAGAAAAAGGCGAAATTTCCGATGTTGTCAGCTCAACTTTGTAGAACTCCTCATAATTGACGACAAATTTTACTACGAAAATAGCATTTATTTAGATGAATTCAATTCAAAGCCTTTCGAAACTTGATGTATCACTTTAATGTGACTTTTATGATAATGTTGTTATAATGATGCGTCAGCAGCTACGCACAGGAAGTGAGGGTCTTGTGCACTTCCGGCTTAAATGGAGGGGATCGCTTTTTTTCAATACTAGCGTTTGATGCAAAATGTCATCAAAACTTGTTTAATAAGGTACCCGCTAGGCGCGTTCTTCGGCGTAGATTGTAGTCAGCTGTTCGGCATGTAAGCAGTCTCGGAGCGCCCATTTCCGGTTCTTGGCAATGAAATCTATATATATATATATAAAAGAAGAAGCTGACTGACTGACAACGCACAGACAAAACTACTGGAGCTAGAAGTCTGAAATTTGGTACAGGTATTCTATAGGTAATGTAGGCGCCCGCTAAGAAAGGATTTTACAAAAATCAATCCCTAAAGGGGTGAAAAAGGAGTTATCAATTTGTATGAAAATCCGTCATTTTTTAGTTTATTAACATGAAAATGAGAATTTAGGCTTCTAAATAAAAACAAAGGGGCAAAGCAAAAGCATTTTGAAAAAATCAACCCCTGTAGGGGTGAAAATTTAGTAAATTGATTTTGGGGTAGTTTTGAAATTCCATCCCATAAGGGGCAAAGTTTATATGGAAAATACCGCGGGCGAAGCTGTGGCGGCTTCTCTAGTTGTTATATAAGCAAGCCGGCAAGCCTTGGTCGTATTCGTCGCAGCTCCTAACTCCGAATAATACGTACGGGCGCGCAGATCAATTTATGTTTGTCGTACTAAATTAATTACATAGCTAAGTGAATCTACCATAGCTTTCGATGCGACCGCAACAACATCGACTACGGAAGAGGAGGAATTACACATAGATGAAATATAAAGCAGTCGCTAGAGCAAACAAAACCGGACAAGTGCGAGTTAAACTCGCGCTGAGATGGTTCCGTTCCGTGCATGACTACTGTAATTTACTAGGTTACTTTAAATACCATAGAATCTTATAGGTTTTCCTGTAATCTATAGGTAAATAACTATTTTCTGTATATTTTTCAAAATTGTAACCCCTAGTAGTTTCGGAAATAAGGGGGAATGGTGGGGGGGAGGGGGTTACTTGAAATTCAAAAGAATATATACTTAAGATCCTCACAATAAGCCCTTTCATTTGATGTGTCACATGATATAGGTTGCATAACTTTGTTTTTCAATTTTCTAATTTATCCCACAAAACCGGGCCACATTTTTGAAAAAAAGAACATATATTTACGACACGTGTCCATGTTGCGGTCACCGATTTACATATGTATACCAAATGTCAACTGAATCGGTCCAGTAGTTTCGGAGCAAATTGGCTGTGGCAGACGGACAGACACACGAGGGATCCTATAAGGGTTTAGTTTTTATCCTTTTGAGGTACGGAACCCTAAAAATAAGTTACTGGTAGTTCTTTTATTGTTTACGTAAAGGCTAGTTTTGCTTGAATCATGCATGACTTCGTCTCATCTTTGCGCACGGAGCTGTGCGCGTGAGCTTGCTGCGCGGACGCCGTCTGCCGCGGCACTGCTTACCAAACCAATGCTGCATACGTACAGATATAGTGAATAATATGTTTCCATCGGTAAAACTCGGATCTCAATCGGAAGACGACGGGACCCGAAGTGTCAATTAATTATTGTATTAAATGAGTGACATGTTTATATTCATTAATATGAAATTTTATTATTTACTATTAAATGTCAGAATGAAAAATGACAGCATGGTATGAAGGCTACTGGCCCCCCATTCTCGGTGTTTTCGTGATAATGTCGATTGCGAGATTAAACGTCGGATTCATACAGTTGTTTCAAATGACTGTATTATGCACTGACGTTTAATCTCGATTGTTAGATTATCTCGAAAGCGCCGAGAATTGGGGGCCTGCTGAAGCTAATTGAGAGAGCACGATAAATACGAACTTTTCCGAGAAAACACGATGGAAACTAATTATGCACTACATCTGTACAACTCGTACAACATACATACAAGTCCAGTAAGAAGCCATTATACAGGATGCTCGATAATTACTAACGGTGTTGTTTAATAACAGAGGAAATAATGCATTATTTACAACCTTACAATACTACAGAAATGAGGTCACTTTTTACTTAAGACACATGCCGCGCTTAAGTTCTTGTTTGCGTATAAAGTTGATGAGTACGGTTAATGCCCGAACAGAAAATTCGCAACCTCTTTATTACGCAGATGTCTGCAAGGCTTCAAGAGTTTTGTCTAGAGATGCAACGGATAGTAGTTTGGCCGGATACCGGATATCCGGCATGACCATTGGCCGGATAGCCGGATATCCGGCAACCAGATATCCGGCCGCACACGAGCTATCACTGAAGTTGTGTTAGCTTGCACGGCCTTCGCGCGGCGAGCAAATTTCAACTTGTTACGAATTGTAAGTGCCGGGGAGACCCTTTGAGGTTAGATTCGCGCCTTATTACGTCAGTTGGGAATATTCGAACATACACGACGTGATGTTACATGTTAGTTTTATACTTAAATAAAAAGAAGCTAAGTTTTAATTTACACTGAGAAAAAATGACAACCAAACTACTTCGGTTATTTCAGTTTTAACCATAATTTGGTAAGGCGTAACTGAAGTTAATTGTATGTAACCAAATGGTTTATCTATAAATAACAAAACTGAATGTAAGGTAAGACTTAAGTTATGTAGTCACTTTTTTTAAGTTACAGATAAACGAAAGTTCGGTTTCATTTAACAAACCATTTTTTTCAGTGTACTAACAGAGTTGTTTTTGTTTATTTTTTGTGGCTTTTGTTTGTTTTATCGTATTTCTGATCACAGTTTTTACTATCCGGTATCCGGCCGGATACTGAATCACGATCCGGTACCCGGCCGGATAGTAAAATCATGGCCGGATAAGCCGGATACCGGAAATCCGTTGCATCTCTAGTTTTGTCACTTCATTTAAGTTGACTGGTAGATAGTGCCAATAAGCGAAGGCGCGGCTTATCCTTCTTTTATGCGATAAAGATTGTATAAATATTTATCTAAACAGCCATTATGGGGTCAGAGTGCAATCGATTATTAACGTTAATTACTTCAATATAGAGATCAAAAACCGGTTCTTTACAGTAAACTACAACGCAGCTCCGTTAACATTAAGTTTCTATAAAACGAAATAACGTAGGTACCACTTTCTCCTACATATATTTATTAAGCGTTGATACTGACATTATATAAATAAAAATAAAATAATGAAAATGCTAATGAAATTAGTAGCTTTTAAGCGCTATTGACGGATATATCCGCTTCATATGTTCACCGCCAACGACGAATAAATCCTGCGGCCCTAACATGCATGCCACAAAGATATATTAGAACCGTTTATCTCTATGACTACTTATCTCTTTCGTCGGAACTAGTGTGAGAGAGACGCACTTAGAGATAAGACGGTCTATCTTATCTTTGTGTCATGCATGTTAGGGCCGCAGGGCATACAGTGTAAAAGAGCCCTACAAGAACCTGACTTAAAGTTGAAATTCGTGTTGTTTCAGACACTCCTGGCGTTTTATTGACAACTAGTGGACCCGCCACAGCTTCGCCCGCGGTATTTTCCATACAATCAATTTCAAATTCATTTCAAAAAATCCCTCCTTAGTGCACCTCTAGGGTACTCGTGGGATATCTACTCCAAATTTCAAACCCCTAGAACCACCCTGTTAGGCTGTGCGTTGTCTATAAGTGAGTCACGGTACTGTTTTATAGGTATGTATTGACTACATTACATACGCAATAAATAAATAAACTTCTGTATTTGACGTAGTGTTTCAATTTAAATTATTTTTTGCAGTTGGAAGTAAAGCAAGATCAAGAAATTACTGCGCTCGTGTTTTCAACCCCTCCCGGTGCTCGGGTTCAAAGTCAACACTCGTTGCATTATTGATTCACTTTCTGTTTGTTGCAACAATCGACCATTATTCGTTTCTTTATGCTATGAATGTCCTGGCTGAGTGAGATAGTTGACAAAAGATAGTATTAACGCTCGCTGAGCACTATCATCAGGGCATCACTGGAAATTATATGTTGTCTTATTAATTATATGTCGTGTTTCTTGTCCAAAGCGCCGGTAGAGATAGAATCAATATTTATTTTTAACACTAAATTCAAAATTTCGCTCACATACAAAAACTGTTTTATTTCAAAGCATTAACAATCGCTTAAACCTAAGCACTCGATATATATTATATCATTATTTTTCATGTTTATTTAATTGAGTAAGAAAATATGATAACACTATAAATGCAGACTCAATCATATAACTCTGATAAATGATTTGATATGAATCCCGACATAGGTACATACTTAACAATATTATCTAAATTTATCCTACTAGATAAGTAGGCAAATAGCAGAGGCGAAGCGTGAGGGTAAGCCGGTATATCATTTCTTGTTCTTAACATTATATGATTAATCATTAAATTATCTATTTACTTAAAAAAATATGTAATATGTAATTTTTATGTTAATACAAGAAGTAATTAATAATAATAATATTGTTTGAGTTAAGAAATTGAGCACCGGCTTACCCTCACGCTTCGCCTCTGGCAAATAGCGAAAAAAAAAACTAGAAGTTTGTTATGACACTTAAGACTTTTGTATTTCGGGTTTTTATTTTAAATTATTCTCAATCCCCTGATGGATCAGTTTTATTTTAAATTATTCTATATTCCCTTCGGATCCTTGATCTAAAATAAATTTATTTCGAAGGGATCTTCTAGTAGATCAGACAGGAATAAACGTGTAAATATCATCGAGAAGGGATCAGATTAGGGGATCGGACTGTAATGAGCCTGACTTTTATACCTACATGATATATAAACGCCCCTGGTTAAGAAATATATTTTCTGGCTAAACTTAACATTTCATGCCTACCTATATCGACTGCCCGGATCATTAGATACATTAAAAAAAAACGTTATAATTATAAAGAGTACTTAGAAATAACACGGCTGAATGCGAGAAAGCGTGTCCCGGACGCCGAGTGACGGCTGTACCCGACAAAATGTATGGGAAGCGGCATGCCTTGGCGTCAGGGGCACGGGAATCTGCTGCTGCCTGTGGCGTTCAAAAGGTTATAATGTCTTGGCGGACGACGTATTTCAAATTTACTCTCGCTTTCCGTACAGTATCTACATACATACATACATAGCATCACGCCCGAAATCCCTAATGGGGTGGGCAGAGCCACAAGACTACTTGTGGCCACGTTCGATTAATTAGTCCTCAGATGGTATGATGAACCGTATGGTGACAGGTGATCAGCCCATCGCCCATACAGATAGTCCACCATGTTGGAGAGGACCCGTCCCTTAGTCGACTTTTACGACATGCCAGGATGATAAGCATCTGCACGCATTCTATGCTATTTCTTCACTCCCAGTGCAGCAGAGGAGTGCCACTCAAATGGATGGACAGTATCTACACTGCATCGAATATTATAAACCATGGAAACCGGAATCTTTGGAAACCGATATAAAATCGTCTTTAATATTTGGCGGTAACTTTCTCCTTTCTCGGTTTCGAGGCAGATTAAATGACGTGTAAACACAACGGACGTATTTTTAACGTGATTGTCGCGTTTTACGCTCTCATTGTTTCACGAGATAGGTATACCTATCACAAGATAAATTAAGAGTTAGGTAGGAATTTCAAACTTAATAATTTCCGAATGTTTCATAACGAAAGTCTGAAGAACGTAAGTTCGTCGTGAACTTTCTTATGGTCTCGTCGTATTTACGTAAATGACACGTATTTTAAGCTTAAGTACCTACCACCTAAACTTGATTTTTTAGATTTTTTAACGTAAACTTTCTTTTTTAGAAAACCACGGCAACAAAGTACACAAGAAATCAACTTGAGATTCCCGTAAATAAATCCCCCTAATTTTTTATCCCCTTAAAATTCACCTGTCAACAACAGCAGCACGATCCAATTGTTCACATCCATGGCTAGTTGTGCACTTCACTCGCGAGACGCATCGCGCGGCGGTCGGCGGGACACTGGCAGGTGCGCGCCGACTCGGGGGATCCGTTGGATCGTGACGTGAGGTGGGGGCACACAGGTGCTACTATAGAGGGACTATTTTTTAACACCCGTAGAATTATATAGTAAGCAACTTGCCCAACGTACTTGTACCCTTACCATGGGTTTACGCAAAATGTTCTCGTTATCGAAATCTATAGGAAATACTGCTTGTTGCCGATACAAAGATAGAGGATGGAGCGATACTTTTCGATAATGAGAACGGTTTGCGTAAACTCATGGTAATGGTACTGCTTTTTTGATGTCAAAGGGCCGAACACCATCGCACGCTCACAGGGCCGGATTTAGGGGAGGGCATCCGGGGCAACTGCCCCGGGCCTCCACAAAAGAGGGGGCCCCACAATAGTTACCGAAAAAAATCTTGCTAAATTATTTTGATTGTCAGTAGATGACATTGACGGTCAATATCATTTACTTACGTTATATTGTAGTCTAGGGGGCCTCCACTCCTTTCTGGCCCCAGGGCCTCCAGAGCTCTAAATCCGGCCCTGCACGCTCAGTAAATCTTCCCGACATCGAAGTTCTTATTAGATTGACTAGCTGTCCCCCGCGGTTTCACCCACGTATATCAAAAATTTCCTCATTTTTTTTTTGCGTGGTACCCAATTCTGTTCCTAAAATAAAAATAGCTAAGTTACTCCTCATAACATCAGCTATCTGTCAGTGAAAGTCCCGTCCGTCAAAATCGGTCGAGCCGTTTCGGAGGAGTACGACCACAAACACCTGACACGAGATTCTCAAACAAAACGAATTCTGGCGATTATTTGACTTTGTTGATCTTTAATCAATATTCAAAAAACGTATAGACCTAGATTTTGTTCTGACTGACAACCTGTCAAAAATTGGTCAACATCGGTTAACATATAAGGGGTAGAAATAGTTATCGCCTTTTGTATGAAAAGGGTGATTTTTTCCGTTGGTTCACAGTCCTCTTAATAATAATAATAATGGTGTCACATCACATTCGCATTAAAATTGTCTAAAGGGCCTCTACGTGTTGGCTTCGGCCTCATGTACGCCTTCCAAAGGTCCGGGACTCTCATAGTCCCGTGATGGAAAAGGACATACATAATAATAATAATAAATAAATCAGGGGACAATCTCTAATAGTTTCGTTTATGCGCTGATCAGCTGCGCACGCGCACGTTTGAGAATCACACCATTGATCACGTTGCTGCTATACGTGTGGTGAATAAGCGATGAGTGGCACTGGGTCACTGGGGCAGGTTCGATACCCCGGTGAATAAATTGGAAAAGATCCATTTATATAAACTACTTTTTCACTCTCATATTACAAAAAAAATCTTGATTTTCAGCGCTTTAACGTCAAGAAATATTGTTTCTAAATATCATTTAATTAATCAGATAAAATAGTCTATTTGCTACCTAATAATTGTGAAAGAAGAACACATTATCGTAAGTCGTATGTATATGTATATACCGCACCCGTTCATGTCTTTTACACGGGCTCCGCTTCCTATTAAAAAAAAGCCGGTCAAGTGCGAGTATGACTCGCGCGCCGAGGGTTCCGTCCTTACCTATGAAAAAGAAACAGTACCATGTAGGTACGGAACCCTAAAAAAGAAAAAAATAGCTTTTAACAACGGGGTAATCATTTACAACCTACCTATGAAATAAGGCAAAAAATTACTTTCGCAAGCTCCTATCTCCGTGCAATCGTCGACTGTGATACGACCTTGCAAAGGTTATTCCGTTAAACTATTTTTTTAATGTGATTCTCTTACAAATTTACGGTTTTCGGAGTTTTTCCTTTATTTGTGCTGTAAGACACTGCTTCTTGCCAAATTTCATGATTCTAGGTCAACGGGAAGTACCCTATAGGTTTTGATTCCCTTTGAATTGCCTTGGAAGTATCAAAATATGTGGCATAAACGGCCGTATCTTTTGATTGCGGTGACTTAGAAGGTTGATTTTTTCACAGCTTCAAGAAATTGCAGACTTGAGTATTTGATATTAATTTCAACTTGATACCTCCACGCGTTCCTGAGAAAAAGGTCTTGACAGACAGACAGACAGACGGACAAACAAGTGATCCTATAAGGGTTCCTTTCTTCGTTTCGAGGTACGGAACCCTAAAAACAGAATAGTTTAAGTTTCCGGTAAAGAAACACTTTTTTTTTATTATTCCCTTATTGCACAACCAGAGACAAGCGAGACAGATCAATTGCGCTAGAAAGCGACCATGATTGTCTGAGAAAAGTATGAAATTAACTCGTTAGCTTTCTGTACACCAGCTGTAACAGCAGGAGAAAATTAAAATTAGATGCCGTCTTGTTAAAATGTACTTTAAATTATGCTGGGGACATTTTTGAAGGCACTAAACAGTAATATAGTCAATTTGTCTATGTTTTTAAATATGGAACACTCGACATAACTAAACTCGGAAATGGATTCCGAGATCAAAACTATAATAGTAGTTTAAGCAACGGTTGCATAATGATAGGCCTTAAAACGCTAGTGCGATTTTATGAAACGAGCTTTGCGAGTTTCATAATAAGATCGCACGTGTGTTTTAAGGCGAAATTATGCAGAGTTGCATACATATTAAATATAAACGGCGACACGGCTACGGCGGCGCGCCGGCCTGTAGCTCATATCTGTATCGTTATGACCATTACGATACTAAAATCGATACTGTAATAACATTACAGTACAGGTTGTCATAATGGTGGTCATTTCCTACGGTTTTTGATTACATAATGGAGGTTTTATGATATGGGTGTAGATAAACACTTTAAATCGACGCGCTATTGACTAGAATGTAAATCAGGCAGGCATATGATAAATGTCAGTATTGGCTAGTGTTCATGATAACCAATGGCGTGAGAGCTTGTTTACACTTTTTTAACTCGGATTCCATTTCTGAGTTTACTATCACAAAGGCTTCCCCAAACCGAGCTTTATTGAGTCTACATAACGGTTTTTGCTGCACGAACAAAAACCGTTCCCATCGAACCGCTCCAAAATTTTGAATTTCAAATTTTGAAAGTCGAATCTTAAAGCAATCCGGTGCTTCGGTCGTTGATTAGTTCGTGTTAGAGGAGCATTATTAGCCATGTGATTCTATAAGCGCTGCGGCTGATCAGCGAAGAAGGACACATTTAAATATAGTCCTAATGACTTTGTTCTTACAGTCCAAATTAAGCCGCGGCGCACGTAAAAGAATCACCGCAGGCCCGATATGGCAAATTATTCTGCCACCATTTGGTAGGCAATAAAAATATAAAAACCGGACAAGTGCGAGTTAAACTCGCGTGGAGAGGGTTCCGTTCCGTACATGATTATCTGAAATTTACTAGATTACTTTAAATAACATAGACTTCTTATAGGTTTTCCAGTAATCTACTATAGGTAAAGAACTATTTTCTGTATTTTTTTCAAAATTTTAGGCCTAGTTGTTTCGGAAATAATGGTCATATTTCGTCTATTTTTCTAAATAACTTCCGAACTATTCATTTCAAAAATCCAAAAAATATATATTTAGGATCCTCACAATAAGCCCTTTCATTTGATATGTCACACTATATAGTTTGCATAAATTTTTCTTATGAATTTTCTAATTTACCCCCCAAAAGTGGGCCCCATGTTTAAAATTCATTTATTTACGTTACGTGCCCGTGTTGCTCAACTCAATCGGTTCAGTAGTTTCGGAGTACATTGGCTGTGACAGACGGACAGACAGACATACGAGTGATCCTATTAGGGTTCCGGGTAAGAAGGTATACTTTAAAATTAAGATCATTAAATTGAATACCGACTAAGAAACCTTACTTACTTGAAAAATGTGAAAGTATGTGAAGATGTTCCTCGATTACGCGCAAACGACTGGACGGATTTGGATATAATTTGGCGGACAGATAGAAAATATCTTGGAATAAAACAGAGGATACTATTTAACCCGATAATGTATTCCCGTGGGATAATTTGTGAACAAAGTCGCGCACAGCTGGCATGTTATACTCATGAAACCTATCTGAAAAATCGATACTAATTCGCAAGGAATTCTCTCTAGAAGACTTGCCCGCCGTTACAAAACCGGTTTGTGCAATGGGACACGTTACTTATTTGCCGATAAGGGCCTGGCTACAACACCAGACGTCGTTACATTTCGGAAGATTTAACGGAAGTTAACGTTAATCGTTCACTCGTAATAGAAATTGCATTTTATAAGTCATTGTGATAATGAATTATGATGTTGGTATGGGTTATGGAAGTTTAGGTAGGACCAGGGGCGTACCCTAGGGCCAAGAGGGCCATGGACCGGGGCGGCAGGCTGCGAGGGGCGGCGAAGCCTCGGCGCCTTCTTTGGGCGCCTTTTATTTTCAAGCTTACCTACAATAATTTTTATTAGGTACTTAATGGGGCGGCAGGGCTCGCTGGCCCGGGGCGCCAAACGTTAAATACGAATGACACAAAGATAAATTAAACCCGTTTATCTCTATGACTATCTCTTTCGTCGGCACTAGTGTGAGAGAGACGCACTTAGAGATAAGACGGTCTATCTTATCTTTGTGTCATTCATGTTAGGGCCGCTGGGTAGGACATGAAACATTAGTAAAAATAGGGTATTGCATTAGAGTTTATAAGATCAAATTCAAATCAAAAGATATCTGACATTCTCTCTCTCTCTCATATCTAACGGATTTTAATGGTTTTAACGGAAGTTAATGAGTCCGTTAACAATTTTTGAAGGTAACTTATAAGTCAAACCGTTACTTGAAATGTTAATTCGTTAATTAACGATTAACGGATTAACGATCTTGTGCCCAGCTATGATTACTATGGATAAATTTCCCATTGGTAAAGTTACCACAAGTCAAGGTAAACATACGTATCTTACTATAAACGCAAAGGGGCTAGTAGGGCGCTTTCTCTACCTGCGAGTGACTAAATAGCAAGTAACTTATACTTGCCATTCGCTATAGGGCTGATTTAATTTAAGATTATCTAAAAAAAAAAAAATATTATTTAAAGATTCATTTTACATTATTTGCATATTTTAAGTGCATTTATAACTGCAGAAGCCAGGGTGGGGTTAAGCGCAGTCAGAGAGTTCATGGTTGTTACAGTTTATACTTAAATTTTACTTAGATTAACTAGTTAACGTTATACATAATGAGGTAAGGATTTACGATATATATTCTATGTCTTTACAGGACAAGAAATATTTCTTGATATTTTTATTGCTTTAATGTAGGCACAGATATGGGTCTTTTTTGTCTTTTGGAAGGCTATTTATCAAGTTAGGTAAAATATAATGATACATAAATAAAGATACATAGATAATGATAGAGGATCATTTAGAAAAAAACAAGTGTGTGTGTGTCAGCTCCGACGCACGACAGGAGTTTACTCCTAACGAACGATTAGAAAATAAACCTGGCCACCTAAGAGTTATTGAAAGTGTTATATGCTGAAGTTTTCATTATGAATGAGTATTTTGTAAGAGATTTGTAGAGATGTGTAGAGTTATTTACTATTGAAAAACCATTCGTCATAAACAGTTCCCCGAGTTGCACTGTTGTGCGAATTGGTAATAGATAGTAGCGAAGTACGCCAGGATACAAGGCAGCCACAGAATCCTTGTCATCTGAGGCCTTACCATGAGTTTGCGCAAACCGTTCTCAATACAAGTAAAAGGGACCGAGCGATAGTATACGCTAGCGAGAGCGGTTTGCGACACTCATGGTAATGGTACATAATCGTACCATATTATATTATATCGTGATTCGGTTAAGCACCAATCGTTAAGATACTTGGACAAATGGTGTTCTTATGGAAGTAAGGAAGTGTTAAAAGAACTACCTAAATGTATTTTTTAAAATGGCTTAAAATATGGTATGTTCGCGTGCGCGCACTAAATAACAAATCCTTGTATCCTGGACATTTAAATAAATGTATAATTTAAGGTCGGCCGACGACGTATGGCCGATGGGGCCGAAAAGTTCTCGAATGGAGACCACGGCCCGGTAAGCGCAGCGTGGGACGTCCACCCACAAGATGGACAGACGACCTAAAAGAGACCGCAGGAAAACGCTGGATGCAGGCCGCTTCCAACCGGCCCTTTTGGAAATCGATGGGGGAGGCCTATGTCCAGCAGTGGATGTCCTACGGCTGAAATGATGATGATGATGACCACGTAAATGTGCTGCGTACCTCGTCAATGATGCCAAAGTTGCATACCTATATACACTTAGGTAAACAGTGTAAGGAGTATATAAAACTAAAGATGAAAGTTATATCAGCAATAAGTATGTAAATAAATGACGTCATGGAAAAACTATAAAAAAGACTTGCAAGTCACGGATGAGACACATATAGTTATAATTTAACGTAAAAAGTAAATCAGAATGGTACCTAGAAATCTGAGAAGTAAGATTTGCTACTGACACGATATTAATATATACGTAAGTATTTAATTATATTCCATTTAGTAATAGTTACATTTGAAGGTTTCAGCTCTTTCTCGTCAACAAAGCGTACAAATGTAGCTATATAGGTTATAGCTTTTTATTGTGTTGCATTGTAGGAAGTAGTTAGTTACTTGGTTAGTTATAAATATGTTTACTGGAATTGGTAAAAAGATTAAAATATTATTATATATTAGTATTTGTTGAACAATAATAGGTATTGGAGGAATAAAAAGATTATTCGTACATTTAAAATTGGGACTAGATAATAAAACAAAAGCAAACGTTAAAAAACTTAACAATACATATAAAACAGTACCGCGACTCACTTATATACAACACACAGCCTAAACGGGTAGGTAGACCTAGAGTTTTGAAAGAATAGTGGGCAAATTGGCCCATATAACCAATACAAATCTCATGTATACCACGTGAAAGCTAGTTACATAAGCTTCATTTTCTAATACGGGGACAAACTTCAAAAACCGCGGAGAAGATAGTTATCAGCCTTCAAATATTCACACAACACAACATTTATTACTATACTAGCTGTGCCCCGCATGCGTTGCAATGCTATTTCCCGTATATTTTACCCAGCCTTCACAGTCTATTCGTCATAATAACAATTACAACAAATAGTGGGATCAATAAGCCTACATACGTTATAATTGCTACGAGTACTAATCCGTACGAGTCTACATACGCCTTACTTCTAGAAAAGGTCCAAAAAGCCTTTCTGAGATACTTGTTTAAAAACAAGTACGGATATTATCCATTTTTATATCCAACCCAATATCTTCTTGGGTCCCTCGGATTTAACTCTCTAGAGGTAAGGCGTAACTACAGTTTGCTGATCGCTGCTTGTAAGGTGCTGCGTGGCGAGTCAGACTGTCCTGAACTGGTGGGTCAGCTCGTTAGACTCTCCGTCCCCGATGTCCCTAGAATAGTTCTCAGAGCGCGGCGGCGTGATCTGTTGGCGGTGCCGGTGGCACGTACGGTGTCGCACAAAAACTCGCCGTTGTTGCGTGCTCTTACACTGCTCAATGCGCTTCTGGCAGCAACTGAGTGCGACTTGCTTGCATGGCGATGGGTGGCTGTGTGTTATGAATGCTTGAGATTTTGCGAGAGGATGGATGCTGGAGAGTCGAGTATTTTAATTTAATTTAATGCTTGAATTGATACCGTAGTTAAGTAATATGTTTTGTGTAATGTATTTTAAGTAATTTAGTTTCACGCTGCATTCGTTTAGAACTGTAAGGCCGCGTAATATATTTTTAAATAAATAAATAAATAATTCTATTGTTGATTGGGCTGGGTGCCATACATTTTTGCCCATCATCCTTTGGAGGAGACACTCCTCGATTACCCTATAGGTGCAGTAAGGAGGGAAGTTTTAAAATTCCATCCCTTAAGAAGTGAAAACAGGTGATAAAGATTGTATGGAAAATACCGCGGGCGAAGCTGTGGCGGGTCCACTAGTTATTACTAAACAAGTAAGTTACGTAGTGTAGTTTTCCTATGTACTAAGTAAATTAAAATAAATATGCCTACAATAGTTTGTTGTTTAAATAATAGCAATGGACACCTCTGTCATGAATACACGGGTGTCATATTATGTTTTAACTGTAATTGTTTGTCCGTACCGCCTTTCTTAGAAAAATAGGTCAGCAAATTAAACGCTTATCAGTTCAAATTGTTTGTTTTGCGTCTCGGTTAAATTGTTTAGAAAATACTTATACAATTATATTTTTATTATTTTCTTTGAAATGATTAAAATTTAATATATTCAATTTACCACGTGTATGTGTAATTCAAACAAAGTTTTGGCTCTTTCAAGTACCAAGTTCAAAAAAACCCGGCCAAGTGCGAGTCGGCCTCGCGCACGCAGGGTTCCGTACCATTATCTATAAAAACGGCAAAAAATCACGTTTGTTGTAATTTAATTATTTATTTTTGAAGTTAATATATATCCAAATATTCTGTGAATATTTCAAGCGTCTACCCGTTGCTGTTATCAATATCGAGCAAAAACATCACGTTTGTTATATGGGAGCGGTGTTTTAACCGAGGCGTTATGCCCAACTGTTGGGTCCACGGGTGATAGGGGTTTTCTTTTCGTAAACTCCTTTTACCCGTGGACCCCCCAGGAGGTCATGATGGTGGGACCACGCGTAATAGGGGATGGGAGCCCCCTTAAATATTTATCTTATTATGTTTTTTAGTATTTGTTGTTATAGCGGCAACATTAATACATCATCTGTGAAAATTTCAAGTGTTTAACTATCACGGTTCATGAGACAGACGGACAGGCGGACAGCCTTGCCTTAGTAATAGGGTGCCGTTTTTACCCTTTGGGTACGGAACCCTAAAAAGCAAGACTGGTCTAGTCGAAGTAGTGCATCTCTCTCTCTCGTCCAGTACCCCTCCAAAGTCATAGTGCATACCACTCGCAAAAAGCTCCATACAAAATGGACCTGAACTATGACGTCACATCGTAGTCCGTAGCAAAATGTACAATAGCAAAAAGTACATTCTCCAAATGTACATTACGCAAAATGTACACTACACGCAGAATGCACAATACGGAAAATGTGCAAAACGCAAATAGTTCAACACGCAAAATGTACAAAAAACGAAAAGTGCGTATCGGTGCTCAGCAATAGCTGGTAACTATCAAATGAGTTAATATATAAAACTAGCATTCCCCCCTCGACTTAACCGATTTTGATGTTTTTTAGGGTTCCGTACCTCAAAAGGAACCCCTTATAGGATCACTCGTGCGTCTGTCTGTCTGTCTGTCTGTCCGTCTGTCACAGCCAATTTGCTCCGAAACTACTGGACCGATTGAGCTGAAATTTGGTATACATTTGTAAGTCGGTGACCGCAACACGGACGCGTGACGTAAATATATGAATTTTAAACATGGGGGCCACTTTTTTTTATGTCAATTGACTGACAAACGAGCTGACGGCCCGCCTGATTTATTTATTTATTTAGAGTAACAAAAAATGCAACATTACAGGTAGAGGAACCTAAGTCATTACAATTTTTTACAGCTAACATATATGGGAATTTAATACAAGCATACATTTATGACAATTACTTATAAGTTATAATTTACTACATTAAAGTTACTACTACTAACTACTTTAAACTACTACTACTTTAAAGTGGTCACCGCCGCCCATGGACATCTGCAACACCAGAGGTGCTGCCAATGCGTTGCCAGTCTAGGAAGGATGGGGAATGGGGATGGGATGAGGATGAGGGAATATGCCTAGGGAATTTGTTTCGGTGTAGAGATTTGGTATGGACCTTGGAGAAGGACATAGACTACTAAATAAATATTCTACGCAGACGTAATCGCGGGCACCAGCTAGTGCTTTATATATTTAGTTAACTCATTTGATAGTTACCGGCCCCTTAGCTACCAAACCTGCCTACGTATTTGGCCTATTTTTTACTTTACGCGTGGTAGTTAAGCTAGGAATGTTGACGAAGTGGGAATGTGGACGAAGTGGAAATGTGAACGAAATGGGCATGTGGACGAAGTGGGAAAAGGACGAAATGGGAATATGGACCGAATGGGAATGCTGACGAAGTGGGATTGTGGAGAAAAGTAGGAATGTGAACGAAATACGAATGAGGACGACGTGAACCAAAATGCTAAAAAGGAATGTCTTAGGGTTTTGAACTCTGGGGGGCTAGCACGACATGCCTGCGAGTCGTTTGTCGCTCAATGCGTATCTGTCAAACTAGTAAAGTATTTAAGGGATGCACTCAGCGACAAACGACTCGCGGGCAGCTCGTTCTAGACGTGTTGTATTGGAGACACTGATTCCATTTGTTATTCAACTAGAAACTTGGTATAAATGCACCACAAAACTAACAATTAGGTAGGCGATCGAGAAAATACGGAACTTCTCATAAAAAGGGATGGGAAAAAATCAAAACTTCTCCTAAAATGTAACCACCCCAAAATAAGTTGCTTTGGTGTATTGAAAGTTTGAATGGGAAGAACTGATTCCATGTTGATATCTACTTAAAATATGGTACAAAAAACTCTTCGAAGTAAACAATCCTACTTCCTAAACATTCCTACGCTTCATTTCATTCTTCAGCTCCATATGGCTGAACGGATCTTCATGAAACGTCGTTTATAGTTAGACCATTAGTTAGATTATAAGCGAATTTAACGCGGACGAAGTCGCGGGCGGAAGCTAGGTATATTTTGTAAATGCGAAAGTTATTCTGCTTGTTACGTTTTCACGCCTAAACCACTGAACCAATTTTGATGAGTTTTGGTATAGAGATAGATCTGTTTGTTACGTTTTCACGCCTCAACTGCTGAGCCAATTTTGATGAGTTTTGATATAGAGATAGATTGGACTTTGGAGAAGTACATAGGTTACTTAAATTATTATTCTACGCAGACAAGGTCGCGGGCACCAGCTAGTAAGTATATAATTTACCTCACTTTGATTTTCATGCATATTCCCTATTTAATCATTCCATACGTTAATAATATTTCCCACTGATAGGCACAAGCCTTCTCTCACAGTGAGAGGGACTAGACAGTAGTCCCCACGAGGGCCCTGTGCGGATTGGAAGCTTCACGCACATCTTTAGATTCGCAGATGAATGCAGGTTTCTTCGCGATGTTTTCCCTCACTGAAATGCTGAGCTCATGGTTAAATGCTAACCGATTTCGACCAATTTGTGATAAGGTTATCAGTCAGTACAAAATCTAGGTTTGGTTTTTTCACTATAATTGATAAATGCAGATTTATTGCGGTTTCAGTATTATCATACAAAGTTAATTTCGGCAATTAAGGTATCGATTTGTATTTTGTATTGACTCTTGTCTGTGTTTAAACGGAAACCCCTATATACGCGAATTTCATGCGGAACGTATCACCTCCTCAACTCAGTCCTGGCGCCTCATTCGGGAAGGCTAAGTGATTCTGTAGCGACTCGTAAGCCAGATCTCTCATCTCGCTCTTACGCATTTCGCGTCGTGCGGAAGAGTGGAATGAGAAATCTGGCTTAGGAGTCGCTACAGAATCACTTAGCGTTCCCGAATGAGGCGCCTGGGCGCGCAGCCGCACTGCGACCTGTTCGCGTCAGGGTTGGCAAGGCTGATTCATGAGTGCAAGAGATCGATAGAGGAGGGATGAATGTTTTTATGAATGATTTTATGTTATTTTAAAAATGGGATTGAGTGTATTATTGTCTGTTTTGTGTATGATTTTATTGTGTTATTGATATAAGGTGACATGTGTTGGACTGTATAATTAATGTTGTATTTGATTTTAATGGTAATGTATTTTTAAATTGTAAATTGGACATGGTTATAGGATATTTTTATTGAATCAATTTTATTTTCTAAATGCATGCTGTTTAAATTAAGATTATAATGTTTGGTTTACACTGTTAATTATAAATTTTGAAATGAATAAATACTGTAGAACTGCCGAGTTTTTGACCTGTAACGCTCTCGTGAGATCACTTAGTCATAGGCATATTTCCCCACAGCCTGCGTAGTTGGCAAAGGGAGTAATGGGTTACTTTGTATTCAGCATACTCACATTGATGACCTAACTGACCTGGCGATTGGACGCGCGCCAGAAATTGTGAGAGCTAATGGTAATAGTGCCTTTACACTATCCGCGTTATTAGAAGTTGAGGACGAGTTGAAAAAGGCCTCTTCACGCCACTGCTAACTAAAATCTGTCTTTAAAAGGCCCTGCCCAGTGTTCACAACCGTACGATAATTATCGTACATGTGCGATAATTTCATAACTACGTACGATGTACACTACTATCGTACACAGATTGTACGATAATTTCCATTATGATGCAAAAATTGATGATTACACTGAACACTGATAGCCCCCAATAACAATTATTAAAGTTGTTTTTTACCTGTCAGCGCCATCTATCTAAGATTCAAGAGAATTCATTCCAAGGAATCCTTGAATCCGTCAGTAGTCGATATTGAAGGTCAATATCGACTACTGACGATCATTATAATTGTGCGACCCGTGATATTGCACAGTAATATTGTAGGTCTAGGCTAGCCTTATCTCAAAAAAAATTGTCACATTTCATATGATTTAATGTATTATAGCAATTTTCATTGGATACGATAATTTCGATCCATAATACGATAATTTTACGGCCCTAGTACGATAGCTGCCTGGCTTTAGGGTGTGAACACTGGCCCTGCCTCCGATTCTCGAGCGAGGGTGAGTTGGATAGTGATGGATTATAATTAGGTATAGGCAATTCGTGATTATCGTAAGCGCCAAATCAATTAAATGTCTGTAAGGAAGTAACCAAGGAAGGAATTCTTCAAATGGGCTACCAGAAAATTTACATGATAAATATGATCACCTCGACCAACATCTTACTCGCAGAGACGAGAGAGTGAAGTGCCACCAGCCGGCAGCTGCAGCATGTATATAGGGTGTGGCTTGCGAATCGCGGTCCAGGGCCTTAACGAAGGGTTAATAGAAATCTGTGCCCTTAAAAGTTTAACAATAGATCTACCTCCCTAATAAAGCCTACTTGACCCCAAACAAAACAAAAGTAAACTATTCTAGAAAACAACCCACTTACATAACTACAGTCTATACATACTGATAACCCTTTCATATACGTAAAAGGATTTCTTGTCAATCCATCGCACTTCCATTTGCGTCTAGACAATCACCAACATACATATACACATTATTTCTACCGTATTAGGCATGCATAAAGTTTAATTTCGTATTGTCACGTTCGTGGTTATTTTGGTATGTTAAAATGGGTTGGTTTTGTTAACGATGCTATAGTCTAAGGTATGGAATGCAGGAAGCACTTTCTTTTAAGTAATGGATGGCTAGGATACGGCTGGCAAAGTGCCCCTAGATAAGGACTAATGTCGTGTTCGTTGTCTTTAGAATAAGAATGGGGTCCTGGGTCTAACAACTTTCCTGTGGACTATCAAGGCTTTTGTGCCATAGGAATAAAGTATTGTTTTGCTTGGATGAAAACTTGTCAACAGAAAAGTTGGTAGCTTAATATACCATAGTATATTTAAGCCATAGCTGACGTAAGCGTTCACTACTTACTCTCTTTAGGGTTCTGTAGTCGAACAGGAGCTTTTATCCTTGTCAGTGTATCCGTTATCAAAGCGTACCCGGAATAGTTAGGGAGCTGGGTGCCATTTTGGTATATGATTTGTTCGTCTTTCATATTGATAGGAATGAAAGTTTATGTCAATACAATTCGACTTGGTTCAGTAAATGAAAGTCGTACGTCCCTGCGTTTTTGAATTACAACTTTAAAAAATCATACATAAAAATAGCAGCAACCTAGGAGCCTGCCAATTTTTTTTTTCTATTCTGTGAGTTCTAGTGAATCGAATGGACTCAACGAGAACGACGAACAAATGATTTAGTATAGCTTTTTTTCATTTACATTTTTGCAAATACGTCCCGTTATAAAACAGAGCCCTGCACGTCTGCCTCTTCGATGTTCATCGTTTTGTGGATGATTCTGACCATCAGTCCAAGAGGCAGACACGAACAAATGATTTAGCACATCGTTCTTTTTAATTTTTGAAACGCGCTCAATTGAAAACGCAGCGCTACCATGGTGGCAGACAAATTTTCTATGGTTCTTTACATTGTCATTAATCGAACACTTCAGGTCTGCCAAGCGAACAAATCATATAGAAATTTTGGCACCCAGCTCCCTAGCTAAAAAAAAAGACAAGAGAAAATGCAAAGAATACCTTCCTAAGTATTACGAATTGAATAGGCTACTCGTCTAGGCTGATTTTGGGTCTAATATTTGATTGTGTTTTGTCTCTTGCTTTCATGCCATTTGCGACCTTATAAACATTGTTTGTTTCGCGGTTTCGAAGTGTCATTGACATTATCATGTTGTCTTGTGGTTTTTTTTTAATTGTTTGTTGCTGTTCAGACAATGCCCTCTCTCTAACGATGTGGGGGCCTAGAAAATCCTATTCTGGAGGATTACTAACAATAAAAACCTTTGCTTCAGAAATATTTCGACCGACGCGTTTAAGACAAAAAAAAAATTGCGCGTTGCAATTGGGAAGTTGCATGAAAATCATAATGAGGTTTAAATGATATATATTGAAACTAAATGTAAACAAAAGCAGATCATTTTGATTATTAATTTTTATTTGATTAAGGGTCAAAGTTAGTAAAACATATACTTATTGTGTTTTAAGTTCTGATTTTAGTTTTTTGAACATTGTCATCAAATTTATTTCATGTTTTATTTATACGATGTTGGTCTGACACGATGACAAACAGTATTTTCTGAAATTTAAACGTCATAAAAGATAAAGATAAAGGAAAGAAGGATGGTCAAGTGATAAAGATAATTAAGATAATTAGTTATAAAATGGATTAAAGTGTTATATTATGAATTTGGATGTCCTTCATTAGGCTGACAGCAAGGGAAGGTTGCGAAAAACATAGGAGAGCCTGAAAGTTGATAGGGCGCGGAATCTCCTTCGGGAGAATGTCGTAGGTATAGAGATGTCGGTAGGTGGGTCGGACAGCTAAAGAATATGTAGGCACTTGCCTCTATGCTCAGACCAGTCATAAAAGTTTGACGCGAACCGTATTAAGAGGAGTGTGAACCTACGACTTTTCATACAAAAGGCGATAACGTTTTCCATCCCTTAAATGTTGACCGATGTTCACCAGTTTTTGATAGGTTGTCAGTCACAATAAAATCTAGGTCGTTACGTTTTGATTTTTTCACTATAATCAATAAATTCAGTTTTATTGTAGTTTCAGTATTCTCATACAACAATAATTTCGGCATTATTTAACTTCCTCGATCTTTAGTCAAAATCCAAAAAAACACATAGACCTAGATTTTGTTCTGACTGACAACCTATCAAAAATTGGGCAAAATCGGTTAACATTTAAGGGATGGGAATCTTTATCGCCTTTTGTATGAAAAGGGTAATTTTTGCCTTTGGTTCACAGTCCTCTTAAGTTAGTTACCTTAGGTCCGAACATACGGTAATAATCAGGGAAAAAAGTTCCCGAGGGAATTGCAATATATAACCTAATTCCACCTGGACGACGTCGCGGGCATAAGCTAGTGTTACCTAAATAGCGTCAATCACGCGTCAACCGTGGTCACAGTATAAACAAGTAAGCAGTATGTTGTGTCGGCAGTGTCCTCGAAATAATTACCTACGGCCGCTCGGTAATAATATTAATTATACTGTGCCGTGGTCAACCTCAACGGGCAATTAGCCCACCACAACATATTTCTTTAAGTTATTACATTACGCAACAGATGGCGCTGTGCGTACTCTGAAACGCGCTAACGATGTGCTGTTCTAAGATTCTATAAATGCAAGTGTAGTTGTGGTGATTTTTAGGAGAAAACCATTAAAACTAAACGCCTTATCGTGTGCCAATAATGAGCCAGTAAGTTTGTCCCCAAATTTGCTGCCAGACTGCAAGCCAATTGCCATCAAATCACGAAAACACACTACGGAAGATGCCGCATTTATCAGTGCAGAAATTCAGAAACTATTACAAGACCAAATTATCGAACCCAGTCAATCCCCATGGCGCGCACAAGTACTTGTGACATCAAGTGAAAATCACAACAAAAGGATGTGTATGGACTACTCACAAACAATAAACAGATACACTCAGCTCGATGCTTACCCGTTGCCTGGGATTGAAGACGTCGTTAGGAAGGTGGCACATTTCAGAGTATTTAGCAAAATAGATCTGCGCAGTGCTTACCATCAAATACCAATTCTAGAACACGAAAAGCCCTTCACGGCATTTGAAGCTGATGGTAATCTATACCAATTCCGGAGGATACCATTCGGGGTCACAAATGGAGTAGCTGCCTTCCAGCGAACGATCAACACTATCATATCCAAAGAGAATCTTCTAGGGATATACGCATATCTCGATGACGTTACGGTGTGCGGACGCGATCAACAGGACCATAACCAGAAACTTGAACAATTCCTTGATGTCGCTACGCGGTATAACCTTACACTCAACCTAGAAAAAAGCGAATTTTCTAAGAAAGAAATAAACATCCTAGGTTACAACATTTGTAATGGTGTCATCATACCAGACCCTGAGAGGCTTCGCCCACTTTTGGAGCTCCCTGTTCCCACAAATACAGTAACCTTACGCCGATCTTTAGGGCTATTCGCCCATTATTCCAAATGGATTCCCAACTTCTTTAACAAAATTCATCCTCTCATAATTCAAGAGATTTTCTATAAGCTGATGAGAATCTGATCTCATAAGCTCGTTCGAGTCACTTAAAGAAGAAATAGCTCAATCGGCTCTTCACTCGATCGATAACAATGTGCCATTTACCGTTGAAACAGACGCATCAGACTGCGCTATTGCAGGAGCCCTATCGCAAGAAGGAAGGCCGGTCGCGTTTTTCTCCCGAACTCTCTCCGGCAGCGAACGTAGCCACTCGGCTGTTGAGAAAGAAGCTTCGAATTCGTTGAATCGCTGAGAAAATGGCGACAGCTTCTTGTAGGGCGAACATTTCGCCTTATCACCGATCAGAAGTCTGTCGCGTACATGTTCGACCAGACTCATTCATCGAAGATAAAAAATGACAAGATCCTACGATGGAGATTAGAACTGGCCATCTATAATTTCGATATCATTTATCGTCCTGGGCAAGACAACCAAGCTGCGGATGCCCTATCTCGGGCCCACAGTCTGGCTACGACGACAGCCAAAAGCACCCTGCTAGAACTTCATAATACTCTTTGTCACCCGGGAGTAACAAGAATGTTTCATTGGGTGCGTACTAAAAATCGACCCTATTCGGTTGAAGAAATTAAACAGATGACGTCGGGATGTCCAATCTGTGCTGAAATAAAACCCAAATTTCACCGAACTGAAGGTAATCTTATAAAGGCAACATCGCCATTCGAAAGGATTTCAATCGATTTTAAAGGGCCCCTTCCAACAGACGGAACTAAGACTAACCGGTACATTCTAACGATCATCGACGAATACTCTCGTTTTTCCTTCGCCTACGCATGTCCAGATCTCAACACAGACACAGTAATAGCAAAACTAACAGATTTATTTTCAATTTTCGGTATGCCGAGATATGTCCATAGTGACCGCGGTACATCATTCTTATCGAAGGATATGAAACAATTCTTACATGAAAAGGGAATAGCCACGAGTTATACAACACCATACAGTCCTCAAGGGAATGGCCAAACTGAAAGATACAACGGCATTATTTGGAGAACAATTCAGTTGGCCCTGAAGACACATAACCTGCCGATAACAAAATGGGAACTCGTTTTGGCAACGGCAATACATTCAATTCGGTCGTTACTTTGCACCGCGATCAACTGCACTCCTCACGACCGGATGTTCTCTCACCCCAGACGATCCGCAAATGGACAATCGCTGCCCTCATGGCTGACTGATCCCGGACGAGTTTTGATGCGAAACCACAACAGAACCAGCAAATACGATCCCATTGTTCAAGAAGTAGAACGGCTCTAATCCACAACACTCTCGTGTTCGACTGCAAAGTGGTAGAGAATCGATCGTCTCTAACCGTCACCTGGCTCCAGCTGGACACCAGACCGATAGAACATCAGATGAGGAAGACGAGTGGGAGGACGCTGAATTAGAACCGAATGAAGGGCAAGCAGAGACAAACGAAAGACCTGAACTACGACGCTCTACTCGTATACGGGTGGCGCCCAGTCCGTCTAGAAGATTACGTCACCACCAGTCCTTAAATTGAAGGTGGGATGAATGTGGTGATTTTTAGAAGAAATTCATTGTCACTGTCATTCTAATGATGTACGTTTTTGCTCAATAAAGCCTAATTTACGGGTTAATCTTATTACAGTAGTTAATTGAGGTGCAGTCGGGAGTAGGGAGTAAGCCTCATTTTTTGTAAGAGTCCTCGTGGATGCCAGCGAGGACTCCTGGATTCCTAACTCCCAAGGCGAAGGGCCGTTCATGCGTGCATAGGTAGCTCTAGAGCAACCAGTTAAGCAAACGCATACCTACGTCCGAAAACTCTGAAATGATGCACTCACACAGACACCGGCCGCCATAAATAAAACTTTTTTCCCTTATGTGTTCCTATACCATCCCGATTACGGGTGAGGTGTTCGGGGGCGGTCGGGAAGGCTTATGATCCAAACAAAAGTAAACATAGCATTTCAACGCATGTCGGGCACAGCTATTAAAACATCTAGGGGGCTTTGACAGCGCAGCCCTACGGACATTAAACGATTGAATACCTAAGCCCAACG
The DNA here is from genome assembly GCA_947859335.1 of Tortricodes alternella. Classification (NCBI taxonomy): domain Eukaryota; kingdom Metazoa; phylum Arthropoda; class Insecta; order Lepidoptera; family Tortricidae; genus Tortricodes; species Tortricodes alternella. The sequence continues at coordinate 2,827,093 of OX401970.1, forward strand.
AGCCCTTTTTAACACGCTTTTTATTAGCTTCATTACGGACTCTTTTTAATTTCGACTGCTAAACTTGTAAGTTTCCAAACCGGTATGAAGTAACCTTTGTCACGCAAACCTGATGCAAGATACAAATGTTTTGTTCATAAAAAGGCGTAAACATCGTTTCAAAATTTCACGTAGGTAGTTCTTTTTTGTCAATAGTTCATACGTCAAAGAATCAACAACACCACCAGCGTGTAACGAAACGCGCTAATGTCAAATCAATAAAATCCAACCAACTTAAAAACGGGCATGTCCAAAACACAATTTCAATTAATAACAGCCTTTACAACTTTATAGCATAAATTAGCGGATTTCGAAAAGAAAAAAAATAATAACACTAACATTTTGCCTTTAGCTTAGGATATGTAAATGAAATATGTGAAACCCACAATATAGTGAGATAATAGTGTTCGTTAAGTATAGAATCCTTAAATAGTGCCTTTTTATAAATATGAGCAAAATGAATAATGTACAAATGCCGCAGGACTGTGCTAAGCAATGGGAAATACTGCTGCTTTTGCTTTCTTCCGAGGAAAAGAAGATAGACCGGACTAACGATTGTGAAATAGATACAATGGACTACTTTTTGAAAAACGAAGGAGTGAGGTTAGTTTAATATAAATACCGTAAGAAATAGCCTTCTAATAACATGTGTTAAATCAAAAATCAATCAATATTTACTAGTGAAAATGTTTCCCAATATGCACTCATAAAAAAATTATGAGTTATTCTGGCACGGTATCCAGTTATATTTTATTAACTTTCTGTCCTTGGGGATAAATACAAAACGTTATATTATGTTATTTTTATCTGAATACGTCTTACAATTAAAACATAAAAATCCCGTTAAGTCTTCATATATATATTAAATAAATAAATCAGGGAACAATCTTTACACAAATTGATCTAGTCCCAAAGTAAGCTCTAAAGGCTTATGTTATGGGTACTAGATGACGATATACATGCTTATATAGAGAAATAAATACTTAAATACATAGGAAACATCCAAGACTCAGGAACAAATATTTGTACTTATCACACAAATGTTCGCCCTTACTGGGGATCGGACCCGGGACGCAAGCTTCGGGCGCAGCGTCACTCCCAACTAGGCTAACCGTGTCGTCAAGCATATCCCAAGCAAATCTGTTGTTTCAGAAAAATTCTCCTACACTGGCTAAGCCAAATGCATTCTACTTATGCCACAAAAATCAGCGAATCCGACACTGCCTTGAAATGCGACAATGTTTCACTACTCTGGCGACAACGGGGCAACGAGAAGTTTAGGACTAACCTCATTGCAGATAGCTATAAGTGCTACACGAAAAGTGTGATATATGCCACGCAGGATGGGCCGATGTATCCGTTAGCCTTAGCTAATAGATCCGCAGCATTGTTAAGACTAAAAAAATTTGAGGTGAGTGCTTATTTCAAACAGGCGTTTCTATCTTGTAAAAAAAATTGTCAAGCAATGTCAATTAAAATATTTTAATTGACATTGCATTATGCCAACCATACAAAGATTCAAATACAAATTATATATATGGCTCATTCAAATGGGATTTGACAAAATCCAGGATTTTTTTAATTTTCACCAGAGCACACAAATTAAATAATATACTTTATTATACATATAAGTTAAATAATAACTTCTGCATGCTGTCAACAGCTGAGTGTGCGATCTAATTGAATGTTACTTAAGACTTGTTATGCATACTTAAAGCAAATAAATCATTTAACATTTATTATCATTTATTTACAGTGCGAAATGTGTTCATTTATTTACAACACATGTGGCATTGCCTCTAACATTGCAAAGCCCCAGCTTTCACTTTAATGTGCGGTTATTGATCAGGTTCTAAATCCTTTGCTTCTTTGCTTCCAGCAAAATGCAATGCAATTTGAACATGTCTGGTTATGTTGTCCTTATAGCTTATATTATGATGAAAATCTTATCAACATTAGGGATTGCAGTATCCGTAGTTTGTATGATGATACTGGGAATTTGTTTCCCCGTACTGCAATCCCTAATCAACATTAAAGAGCCATCAAGCCCTTATTTTGTCTCAATGGAACGAACACTGAACCTATTAGTGCCTGTGCATATATTGTTTGGAATCAATCGTTTTTACATTAGCGACCTGCTCTTTACATGATTGTGTATTTATAGAAATAGAAATAGTTTATTTGTTCAACACAGGTGGGTACAAAAAATATACACATAAGGTCTTGTTCATAGAGGAAGTATCACTATGTTGCGCCGCGAGGCATACAAAATTGTTTATGCAGTTAATGTCTAAATATGTCATGTAGTTAAATATAGCAATGATTAAACGAAATAAAATAAAGTTAATGTAATTTAATAAATGGTTATGTCGTAATTAAAAATTAAAAATAATTCTCATTCAAAAAGATAATCTGACAGTGAATAATAACATTTTTGTATCAAAAAATCCATAAGTGCTCGCTTAAATTCATTAATAGTTTTATTTTTTATAAAAACAGGGAGTTTATTATGTACTTTACTTGCCAAGTAAATTACACTTTTGCGCATCAAGGCAGTATGGGAGCGCACCGCACACAGGCGGTTAATGTTTTGCAGTCTTCTGCTCCGCCCAAGTGATGCTTTCTTAAACAGTGTGGGATTCGTTTGGACGAAAACAGCAATTTCAAAAATTATGAGCAAGGGTACCGTTAGAATTTTCAACATTTTATAATATTGGGCGCAGCTTTCTGTAGGTTTAAGACCACGTATTGCTCTTATACATCTTCATCATTGCCCTTATTCATCTTCTACATCTTTAGGCATGCATGCCATTCAGCGTGGAAATGCAGCTTGCGTGATGGGCACCCTGCCGCGGGGACCAGATTATTTAAATTTATTTTAAGTAATTTTAGTCTAGTTTTAGTTTTGATCTATTTTTTTTTAGTGTTAGTTGGTACCGTTTTATTTTAATAATTATTCATGAATAAAGAAAAAAACATCTTTATGCATTAAAAAATCTGAATGATAGTGAAAACGTCATCATAATCCGTTAAGTAGTTTAGAAGCTTTAAGCGAGTACATCAACATACTATTTATAGATTGCTAAAGCGAAAGTTTTTATTGTTCAAAATTAAAACCTGACTGGCGAGGTAATGACGAATAATTAGTTTTTTTTATAGTCTATCAGACTTACACGTTCTCCGAACCATATTTATTAGAATCCGAACATCCGATTTTTGATCACATGCATACATAAACTGTTAATATGCCTTGCATTTGGCATAGCACAGTTGGGTAACAGACGTAATTAAAACAATATATATTGAAAAAGATAGTCACGTTTATCCATAAAATAAAATAAAATAAATTTAAAATACCCCGACTGGTGAGGAATTGGGGAACCTGCAGTCTGCAAGTGATGGTGCAGAATCAGGTCAAGGTTATCACTTGCGATATCATTGAAGTAACGAGATACCAAATTTCGAACTGATCACACCTATGAAAGTTACTCACATCCCTTCATCAACTAGAAAAGAGCTGATGATCTTCAGACGGAAGAACTGATTTTCTTGAATCATAGCCAAGAACACTCTCGATTAAATCACCTTTCAAACAAAAAAATCTGAATCAAAATCGGTTCATCCATCAGCCCTCACATGCAAGACACAAAGATAAGTTAAAAGAGCCCATGTGGCCTACTTGCAAAATAAATATTTTCATTTTCATTTTCAATGCCACAGACAGATACAAAGACACAGATAAACAGGTTAAACTTATAACACTGTTGGTGTCGGGGTTAAATATAAAGCTGTTACATCATCAGCTCGTCATGTCCAGGAATGCCTCTCGGACGTATCGCTCGCGCTGGAGAGCGGGTACCCGAGCGAGCAGCGCCACAAGCTACTGCTGCGCCGCGCGGACTGCCTCGTGGAGCTGCGGCGGAGGCGGGCGGCGCGCGCGGCGCTCGCGGATGCGCGCGCGCACGCCGGCACGCTGCCGCTGTCACCCAACAGCGCGGGTGAGCAGACTATATTACACAGTATAATCAAGTATACAGTATTCCATCTTCATACAAACGGCCGAAACGACGCGCTCCGAAATCTCGGTAAACTTAGGTACACAACAGTCGCGAGTGCGCCGCGGTCGGGTACGGACGTGGACAGTGTGAGACGCTCCCGCGAATTTATTCACGTAAATTATGGCACGAGAATTTTTGATATATTAAAAGCAGAATAAATAAAATGGATTTTTTACTCCACACTGACTTACAGTCACTTTTGAAAGTAGAAATAAGAACCAAGTAGAAATTATTAAAATTAAGACTAACAGGATTTGCAGTTATATTTCATGAAAAGATGCTAAGACAATTTAATATATCATTATCAAATACATAACCCAAGAAAGACAGTCAGCGGGCAGCCCTACTGCGTGTTTACATACCGAGCGGCCGTAGGTAATTATTTCGTGGCCACTGCCGACACAAAATACTACTGTTAGTTTGTTATACTGTGCTATATATTAGAGATGCAACGGATAGTGGTTTGGCCGGATACCGGATATTCGGCATGGCCATTGGCCGGATAGCCGGATATCCGGCTGCAGGCGAGCTATCTCTAAATTCGTGTTAGTTTGCGCCGCCTTCGCGCAGCGAGCGACTTTCAACTTGTTACGAATTGTAAGTCCCTTTGAGGTTCATTACGCGCTTTATCACGTCAGTTGGGAATATTTGAACGTGCACAACTTGGTGTTAAGTGAAGTTGTATGTGTAAATATAAAGAAACTAAGATTTAATTGATTAACTAACGTTCATTTCGTTTATTTCTGATGGCTTTCTTATTTTTTCTTTTTTTATGTTAATTGACTGACAAACGAGCTGACGGCCCACCTGATGGAAAGTGGTCACCGCCGCCCATGGACATCTGCAATACCAGAGGTGCTGCCAATGCGTTGCCAGTCTAGGGAGGATGGGGATAGGGATGAGGGAACAGGCCTCCGGATCTCGTGACTCACCGTACGAAACGCAATAGCAAGCTATTACTTTACGCCGATATTCTGTGAGAGTGTGGCACTACCCCGGTCGAGCCGGCCCATTCGAACAGTAATCATCGAGTGAGGATTACTGTTCGGCTCTACCACTACAAAAAAGTCTACTAATGTTTTATCGGATGGTAAAATATTGGATCAAAACCGACTCATTATCCGGTATCCGGCCGGTTAGTAAAATCATGACCGGATATCTGATAGGAACCGGATAGCCGTTGCATCTCTACTATATATCCTAAAACACTGCTTAGCTTAAAGCCTAGATCGGACTAGGCTAGTATTTTAGTCGAGTGGCGAGTCACGAGGCGCTATCACCAGAGGCCCGAGGCTCGCGAGCGCTCGGTTATACCTACTGTCGTTTCTGACCCGGTCTCCATAATTCATTGTGGTTGCGCCGATCGAGCGCCGAGCGAGCGCATCACGCGCCGTGTTACGAAAACAAGCCGTGTCTGTCTACCGCTATAGTACGTTCGGAACAGTGAAATAATGGCAAAATACAAAAAATATACTAATTGCAGTGTTTAGTTTATGGATGTTGGAATAAAACGAACAATGTTAAACTATAATTTTTTTAAATGCCAAAAGACCGTGAAAAGTAAATAATTTCAGATTGCACTCAGGGTAGTCACAGTAAGGAAATTTTCTGGAAAATTCTAATTAGTCCGTCATTTACATTATAAAAAAATATTTAACACATTTTTTCTTTTGTCAATTAAACTCAATCAATGTCAATTAATACAATTAATACTCCTCAAAATGTCAATTAATACTCCTCTGTTGCACTGAGAGTGAAAAAATAGCATAGAATGCGTGCAGATGCTTATCATCCTGGCATGTCGTAAAAGTCGACTAAGGGACGGGTCCTCTCCAACATGGTGGACTATCTGTATGGGCGATGGGCTGATCACCTGTCACCATACGGTTCATCATACCATCTTAGGACTAATTAATCGAACGTGGCCACAAGTAGTCTTGTGGCTCTGCCCACCCCATTAGGGATTTCGGGCGTGATGTGTATGTATGTCAATTAAACAAAAAACTACGAAGATATAGTGCGTTGAAGTTTCGCGTGGCGTCACGACTTTGCACACTTTCTACCGATAACTTTGATGCGCGTTATCTTTGTCAATTTGGATTGTTTTGATAAAGCAAAAAATACGTGTTCAATATTTTTTGATAATCTAACTGACGGACTAATTAGAATTTTTCAGAAAACTTCCTTATTTGGGATTTCAAGATGGCTGACGTATGATTTATGTAAAAATCATAGAGGCCTAGTTGTCTGTTTTATTTTGGATTCCAAGTTGGCGGAAGGAAGTTTTAACGCTCTTTTCGGGGATGTCGATTACGAATATAGAGGCATTCTACGCCAATTAAAAAATCTTTTAGCTGTTCGTTGATTAAGATTAAGATGATTCTTTTTTTTAGCGGAGTTCGATCGTCTAGTCAAGATGATGGAGGAGAAGATGGTGACGCAGGAAGAAATGGAGGAGGTGCCCGCGGAACCCATCCCTGAGTGCTATTTGGGGGAGAACCCGGAGTTCGTGAACGCCTCCAATGCGGTAGAACTGAGGTTCGTGCCTTGTCTTGCGTTTGACAGACGGTGCTGGCTGAAAATCAGCGCTGCAGATGTCTTACACCGAGACATAACTTTTGAACTGTTTATCTCAAAATAAAATAAAAAATATATATTTACGATTTTCATAACGGGCTCTTTCATTTGATATGTCACACGATATAGTTTTTCTAATTTAGCCCCAAAAGTGGCTGCCATGTTGAAAATTCATTTACCTATTTACGTTATGCGTCCGTGTTGCGGTCACCGACTTACGTGTACCAAATTTCAACTCAATCGGGCCAGTAGTTTCGGAGCGAGTAGGCTGTGACAGACAGACAGACAGACACACAAGTGATCCTATAAGGGTTCCGTTTTTTCCTGTTGAGGTACGGAACCCTAAAAAGTGTCTTATTCAAGCAAAATGATACTTTATTGAGATTCAATAATTAAAAAAAAAAACATTCCACATTAACTCCACAGGCGATGCATATGGGTAGCCGACGTTTATGTACTGATTTTAATAAATGAGTTATCATATGATTCGTGGGAGTGACATAGACTATATGTATAAGAATTCGCCGACGACGACGCGGTTAGCCTAGTTGGCAGTGACCCTGCCTTCGAAGCTAGCGTCCCGGGTTCGATCCCCGGTAAGGGCAAATATTTGTGTGATGAGCACATGCTTGTTCCTCAGTCTCCTATGTATTAAAGTATGTATGTCGTCGTCTGGTACCACACGCCTTTAGAGCTTACTTTGGGACTAGATCGATTTGTGTAAAGATTGTCCCCTGATTTATTATTATTATTATTATTATGTATGTACGAATGAGACCAAAAATCGTATAATCCACTTTAGCTGCTGAACTACTGCACCGATTTTAATAAATGGGCTATCATATGATTCGTGGAGAACGTGCGAGTGTCATAAGCTATATAAGGATTCTAAGGATGCGTTACACTAGGAGCAAAACTGCTTTTACGTTCACTGATAAAATGGGAAGGCTAGAAATATACAAATTATTGCTAATATCGACCAAGCGACTTATTTCGGACAGAGCTCGCGAAGCTGTTTGCTTACATCAAACAAGTCAAAGCAATCGCATGTCTATAATTTACGAAGCTGTTATTTATTTTCAAATAATTCTCGGTTGTATGTAGCTTCGTTTTTTCCGTGTTGCTAGTCGGGTTTTTTTTTTCACTTTTTTTTATTTTTATTCCACAGAAAGAGAGACACGGTAGGCCGTCACGTGTGCACTAAAGAGGCGACGCGTCGAGGTGATGTCCTGTTCTCCGAGGAGCCGTACGCCTGGGTGGCGCTGCCGACCGAGACGAAGGTCTGCGAGGGGTGCTGCCGGGACGACATCAACCCGGTGCCGTGAGTGCTTCTTGAACAAGGCTAAGAACCGGTTTTTTTTCTAACCGGTTTCGGTCGTTTCCACGGCTTTAGGTCGCGATTACCGTTATTTTAACCGGTTAATTGAGAAACCGCATACAGATTTAATTAACCTTTTGAATTTCATCGGTAAAAATAGCGAGTTAAGCCGTCTCTTTTGCACTCTTTTACTGCGAGGTATTTTTTAGGGTTCCGTACCTAGAAAGGAAAAAACGGAACCCTTATAGGATCACTCGTGTGTCTGTCTGTCTGTCTGTCTGTCACAGCAAATTTGCTCAGAAACTACTGGACCGATTGAGTTGAAATTGGTAAACAGATGTAAGTCGGTGACCGCAACGCGGATGTGTAACGTAAATAAATGAATTTTAAACATGGAAGCCACCTTTGCGGGGTAAATTAGTTTTTTTTTTTGCATACTAGAGCGTGTGACATATCAAATGAAAGGGCTTGCTGTGAAGATTTCAATATTTTTTATATTTTTTAGTAAAATAGCCGAAAATTGACCAAACCATTATCTCCGAAACTAGTAGTTTCGGAGATAATGGTTAAATTTTTGAAAAAATACATAAATCAGTTCTTTACCTATAGATTACAGGAAAACCTATAAGAAGTCTATGATATTTAAAGTAACATAGGACATTTCAGATAATCATGTACGGAACGGAACCCTCTCCACGCGAGTATAACTCGCACTTGGTCCGGTTTTTTAAACTTATTCTACGGCTTATAATACATGCTCAATTCCAAATAAAATCACAATCAAACAATCCATGAATGAGATTACGTTCAAACCAGTGTTACGCTTAGAACTTAACGCCTTCGATAATATTGATCAGTATGACAAATCGCTTCAAAATCGGTTAGGCTCGCCGCGCACGGACGAATCCTCGTTCGTCCGTGTGCGATCGCTCGTGCACGGCCGCCCTTATCGAATCCATGAAGATATGAAGCTTTCTAGTCGCAAATATTCAACTTTAGTTTTATTAATATTATATCAATTTATATGAAGAGTCCGGGGAATAAATATAGTTTAAAAAACTTAAAAAACACGCTCCTGGCTCCATCCTCATACCCTCGTCACCAAGTGTAATGCATTTGACTCGTCAAAATACACAAACCAGCCCAAACTCGAGGAGTTTACTCGTAACCATTGAATAGTTCCACTGTCCATCTTCGGCTTCCATCCTCAGATCAACTTGATGGGTATCAAATGATTGTATTGTGCTCCGAACTACATAAACATACCTAGTTTCATTGCGATACTACAATTAGAAGAAGGTTAAAATTGTCTTCTAATATTTTATTACATTGTTAGTTACAGATATAGTGAATAATATGTTTCCATCGGTAAAACTCGGATCTCAATCGGAAGACGACGGGACCCGAAGTGTCAATTAATTATTGTATTTAATGAGTGACATGTTCATATTCATTAATATGAAACTTTATTATTTACTGCCTAATGTCAAAACGAAAAATGACAGCATGGTATGATGGCTACTGGCCCCCAATTCTCGGTGTTTTCGAGATAATGTCGATTGCAAGATTATACGTCAGATTCATACAGTTGCGTCACATGACTGTATGCACTGACGTTCAATGTCGATTGTTAGATTATCTCGAATGCGCCGAGAATTGGGGGCCTGCCGAAGCTAATTGAGAGAGCACGATAAATACGAACTTTTCCGATAAAACACGATGGAATAGTAGTTTATGCAACGGTTGCATAATGATAGGCCTTAAAACACTAGTGCGGTTTTCATGAAACGAGCCGATAGGCGAGTTTCATAATAAGATCGCACGTGTGTTTTAAGGCCAAATTATGCACAGTTGCATACATAACTTTATCTACACACATATTATAAATCCTCCATGATGGGTTCAGAAACAATATTTTCTGGCAACAAGTTATTTGTTGCAATCGGGGCTGCATATTTGCGATATCCGGCGCATTTTCACATCACACACACTCCGAGAAGACTACTTACTATTCATATTTTCAACTAAAATGTAAATTACAAACAACTTTTTCTATTCAATTCAACAACAATTCTACTTTCGTTCAGCAAAACGTCAACATGGCGGCAATTCGATCTTCCGTCAAGACCATTTTTTTTTTAAATCAAAGACAAACGGATGAAGTCTCTATTCTCACGTCACTCGAGATCAAATATTGTGCAGTTTATATTAAAAAAACATACTGAATTGACGTTTCGTATCAACAACTGTTTTAATATCTATGCATACTAGAATAGAGACCCACTTGAGTTTTGACAGCTGTTCCAAATTTAATCTCATTTCTTTACTAAAAACGATAAAGAAGTCATGTTGCACTGGTTTTTCCTAATTGGTTGTCAAAATGGTGGTCATTTCATACGGTTTTTGATTAACCAATGGAGGTTTTATGATATGGGTGTAGATAAACTAATTATGCACTACATCTGTACAAGTGAACCTTATAAAAGCGTGTTAAAAAACCATGAGAGTCCATTAATTTTACAATACAATAATGTACTTTATGTCAAGGGTTTATGATTCATTTTTATTAGCTTGCATGCTTTTATTTAATTTTAATTTAACTAACAAACAATGTAATAAAATATTAGAAGTCAATTATTATAACCTACTTCTAATTGTCGTAACGTTTTGAAACTTGCAAGTGTATGCAATTCGGATGACATAGTTCAAAATAATAATTTGGACTCTTCATATTAAGAAAATGTGTGTTGTACTTATATTTTGTCTGTACTATTAAGAGGCTGCTATATCCGAACTGACTTTGATCCAATGGACGCTCACAGTAATGACAATAGTTAATTATTAAAGTGCCAATTGGACATACATATATCACGCGTTTCCCAAAGGGGTAGGCAGAGACCACGGATTTCCACCTGCTACGATACCCACCTTTCGCTTCGTCTCATTAAGTTCTTCATGTACGCTCGCCGGTTTAGAGTACTCTTGACCTGTACCATTACCATGAGTTTATGCAAACCCTTCTCGTAATAGAAAATTACTAGTGGACCCGCCACAGCTTAGCCCGCGGTATTTTCCATACAATCTTTGTCACCACTTTTCACCCTTTTAGGGATGGAATTTCAAAAAATCCACCCTTAGTGCACCTCTAGGGTACTCGAGGGATGTCTCCTCCAAATTTCAAACCTCCAGGAGCACCCGTTTAGGCTGTGCGTTGTCTATAAGTGAGTCACTGTACTGTTTTATATGTATTGATAGCTCGGTCCATTTAACTTGTACCCGCAAAAAGCAGTATTCCCGATTTATTTCGATAGCGAGATCGTTTTGCGTACTGGCCTAACTTAAGAACGTCCCCGATCTGGTCTTGAATTATGGTCTGTATGGCATAAGGTTGATTTTCCTATGGTTTGTTACAGTTGCGCGTCGTGTTCGCGCGTCTGGTTCTGCGGGGTGGAGTGTCGCGCGCGCGCCGCGTCCCACCAGTGGGAGTGTGCCGGGGCGGCCAGCCGCCTGTACCCGACTATCGGGATCGCCCACCTCGCGCTCAGGTATGTGCAAAGGGCGCGCTCGCGAGTCGCTAACATTGTGTAAAAATGACTGGCTTCCAGTGGCGAAGCGTCAAATACTTCCTAAGGGAAGCCGGAATTAGAACCGTACTTGCGAGTCTGACATTTAGTTAGAGTGACATGGACATGACAGCTAGCCGTAGCTTTCTAGCTTGGTAAAGCCATCAGGATTCGGCTTGTAGGCAGGCTGCGCCACTGCTGGCTTCGTAATCTTATTTTTTACTCGCAAGTATGTTTAAAATATTTATACTGACTTTTTACAATGTTTTTTTTTTTTGCCTTGAATGACGCGCTTTCAGCGGGCACGCACGTACTGTCTCTTAATAAATTTTTAGACCCTGTTTTAACCTTTTAGGGGTCTGATGCCTTAAAAATGTAACGTAACTCCTTTCCCAGTACTCAAACTATGTCCATACCAAATTTCATAAAAATTGGTTCAGTGATTTAGCCGTAATGTAACAGACAGAGTCAGTTTTGTATTTTTATTGTTGTATTTATATTAATATGGATAATATCCATACTAATATTAAAAATACAAAACTAACTCTGTCTGTTACATTTTTACGGCTAAATCACTGAACCAATTTTGATGAAATTTGGTATGGACATAGGTTGAGTACTGGGAAAGGAGTTACGTTACACCAATGCGTTCTGATTCCAACTGCCTACTTATAAAAATGAACATTGCCTGTAACGTTTCGGCAAATTGTAATTTAACTGAATACGGATACAAAGTATGGATACAATTTGTACCAATGTTCGTTTCTATAAGTAGGCAGTTGGAATTATAATAGATCACATTGGTGTTGATATCTTATTAGGAATAATAATGTTACGCGTATATAGTAAACTAGCGACCCGCCCCGGCTTCGCACGGGTGCAATGCTGATACTAAATATACCTACCTACTACAGAATGTCCTTATAAACAACGTTTACAGCTTTTTTTATCATTACACAATACAAACATGTTTTGTTTAGAGGTTACTCTTGAAAGAGCGACATATAATTGACCATGAGAAAAACACTCAAAGCTCAAATCAAAGCCCGCAACGTTGAAAGTTTGACCCTGCGATTTATTAATGGTCATTGCAAAAGATGTCTTGTCCGCTATGTCCCTGCATTTTAAATCTGTAATATCTTCGGAAAAATTCATTTAAATTACATGCTGTACAGGGCCATATTGAGCTATATTAAATGGACAATGTATATAAGGTACTTAATTGGATTAGGATTAATGCTGTATCGCTTAAAATCACTTCGTAAATAAGCCATTTTTTCCCGTAAAATGTAAAGGATAAAAAATGGTTATTGTGGGTTATCCTTGAGAGATAGACATGTACCATAGCGGACTTTTTTGTTGACCTTTTTAAGATGTACAATACTGTAGTACATTATTTTGATTTATCTCGTGGGGTTCAGCCAGCGTTTGCAATGTAAGCGCAAAAAAATGTGTTTATTTACGACATCGTATTAGAAACCTCTACATTTATCAGTGTTTCTCTACAATATTATGCACGTATTATACATATAAACGTTCCTCTTGAATCACTCTATCTATCAAAAAAAACCGCTTCAAAATCCGTTGCGTAGTTTTAAAGATTTAAGCATACATAGGGACGGACAGACAGCGCGAACGACTTTGTTTTATACTATGTAGTGAAGTGATAGTGATTACTTACAAAATATTCTCCTTTTCAGAGTACTCCTGACAAGCGCGCACAACGGCTTCCCGCAGTTGCCTCGCGCGGAAGTCGATCCCGGGACCGCGGAGCAGCTGTTCCGCGGCTACTCGCGCGCCGACCCCGTCCGCATATACAGGGTGGACACGCCGCCGTTCTACAGGATGTTCAACTTAGTCACCAACTTTGACAAGATGAACAATTCGGACTACATACAGTACGCCCTGGTGAGTTTAAGATTTCATTACGAAACTAGCTGTCCCCTGAGATTTCACCGGCTTAGATGGAATTATGTTCATACTTTCATAGGTTTAATTTGTTTTGCGCGGAACCCTAATTCTGTTTCTATAATGAAAGTTGCCAAAGTTACTCCTTATAATATCAGCTATCCGCCGTGTAAGTCCGTCAAAATCGGTCCAGCCGTTTCGGAGATTAGCCGGAACAAACAGACAGACAGAAAATCTAATATTTTGTGTTCTTTAAATCTAAAAGTTGTTTTAACAAGCTTTTGACATAACAAACAGACATTAATTTTTTGGGCTTGTTTTGTTCGGGTCCCTTCGTTTGTCCGACGTTTTGTTTCTCCTAATTTTACTAAACGGAGATTTTGCGATGAAATTAATCAAGGAATCAATATTTATTTCAGACTGCCACAATGCTGACGTTGTATCTGGAAAATTATACGACTTTCTTCAGTTACCTGCCGTCCAGGGTAAGTGTGCGGTTTAATGGAAGGTTCATGCTTCGGGTATGTCTGACCCTAATACAGGTTTGAAAAGATGACCCTATCCTACAAATATTAATTGATAAAATAAAACACAATACTTATATGCATTTGATGAAGTTTTAGTATGTACACACACACACACACACACACACGCACGCACGCACGCACGCACATACACACACACACACACACACACACACACACACACACACGCACGCCCGCAAGCACACAATCACACGCACACACTCACACGCACGCACGCACGCACGCACACACACACACACGCACACACGCGCACGCACGCACGCGCACACACACATACACACACACACACGCACGCCCGCAAGCACACTATCACACGCACACACTCACACGCACGCACGCACGCACGCACGCACGCACGCACGCACGCACACACACACACACACACACACACACACACACACACACACACACACACACACACACACTAAAACATTTTCATATAGGTACGAGGTTGAATTAGAGACTCGTCGTTATGTATGTTCGTATTTTGTATTGATTCGGTGACTCACCATGAAATTCTATAATATATATTCGAAGTCACCGACTGCTAGTTCCATATTGACTCGAACGCGTACGGCAGAATACATTTCTTGTTTCACTCTTAAACGTTAGATGTAGTTGGTTTTTTCTACTTTTAATAATCCTTATTTTATAAATTTATTCGAATTTTTGAAACTTGCATTAGTTTGCCATTTTGGCTTTTTTCTTTGTTTAGGGCATTTGGGTTTATGTGGTTTATCTGTGGTGCGGTGGGTTCATCGGCCTCTCAGCGGCTTTATAAAGTCGCGCGTATATGTGCGCCTATACACACCGGGAAGGTCGTTTTACCTTGTTATTATTTGCGCAATTTGTGCGCGCAGATTAGTGAGTCTTTGCGGGCCTTTAGTGGGCTTGGCGGTCACGACTGTGGGTTTGGCAGCGGTGGGTTTCTTTTTTCTTTTCTGGTCGGTGTGCGTGGGTCGGGGGCGTCGTCCCGGGTCCTCTTGAGCGGAGGGCGTTGGTTGGCGTTATTAATGAGGAAGGCGCTGACTCTTCCACCGTGGTGGCAGGGACGATTGCCCTGGTCCTCTGGCCGGGGCGGGCGGCGGTGGTGGTGCGGGCGACTGTGCCGGCCCTTTTGTTCCGGGCCTCCTTCCGGAACACGGGGCAAGCAGAGTGATTGGCCGGGTGTGGCCCTCCGCAGTTTGTGCAGGTCGCGGGGACCTCGCGCGGTCGCGGGCACTCCCATGCTGCATGCGCTTCGCCACAGCGCACGCATGCAATGGGGCGGTGGCAGCACTAGGACGAGTGCCGGAACTGCTGGCATCTGTGGCATTGTGCGGGGCTCTTTTTCCCGCGCCAGGCTTCTATCCTTATCCCTGGCATGAACAGCGGCTCGTTGATGCTGTATACGTGGAGGTTCTGAGTTGCTGGACTGACCAACTACGCAAAGTAGACGCACTCGGAGCGCTCGCTTCGCGCTCGAATGTTCTTTACGTAGCCGGCCTCGATACCCTCCTCGAGGAGGGTAGGTTGAATCTCCTTGACGTCAGTGTCCACCGGGAGACCTCGGATGGCCACTTTCAAATTCTTCTCAGTGGGGGGGGAGTAGCTGAACCAGGAGATTGACGGATCCTGGTCGTGCAGCTTGGTGAAGTATTGCTGCACGCAGCGGTACTCCTCCCCCGTGGCAGGCGTGAAGCGCACCCCCGTCCCGAAGGGGCGCGCGTTTGCTGTGTATCCGAGTTCATCGGAGATGGCGAATAGGTGTTGGGACCAGTTGGGCAGACTCTCGACGACCACGGGCGGGTAGCGTTGCCGTGGTGCGGCTGGAGGTGCGGCGGCGGAGTTGCTAGCCGCGGGTGCGGCTGGCGTGGCGGCTGGAGGGGCGGCCTGCGGTTTGCGGGCGGCTGGTTTCACGGGCTTCGCGGGCGGGGCGGAGGGGGCCCTGGCCGGCGGAGGCGATGCGGCCGCGCGCGCGTAGTCGGCGTGCGGCGCGGGTGGCGGAGTCACTTTATCGCACGGCCTCTTTGGGGATGGTGCGACAGGCGGGCTACTCACGGTTTTCTCCGTTTCCTTCCGCTTGAGTGGGCGGAGCGGCGGGCTGAATAGCTCCAGTTGCTGGGACATCTGGAGTATCCTCTCGTCCTCCGGGTGCAGTACCTGTGGATTTCCAGTGAAATTCCACTGCTGCAACCGGAAGTACGTTGTCCAATGCGTGCGCCCCTGCGAAACAGCCCCAACCTCAACATTCGAACGACCACGATCAAATCGCGTTCGTGCAATTGCTGTACATATTTAAGTGTCTAACAGCTGGTTATGAACGTCTGAGACGCGGCGGCAACCTCGTCCGTGCGGACGAACGTCTTAGGACTCGATCTGGGCAACTGTCCCCTTCCAGTCGACGAACTGCCGGCTGGCATCGGAGTCTTCGATTTTATACCGGAAAATATGGGTACATTTCCGCTTTTCAATTTCAACGTACCCTCTTCATCGCGACAGCTCGACTCCATTGTAGCTGAAACGGGCGCAATGATAGTGAGTACGTGATCAACACAAGACCACTGGTGTAATACCAAACCCCACATTCCCTTCCCCAGAACCGAACACGAGTAACAGAACAACCTAGCCTGAATACAGAGTGTGAAAACGATCCGCGTTAACCAAAAAAAAAATCAAACGCTATCTTCCCGTACGTTTCATTACAAAACAACAAAAAGATAAACCGAACAAAGATGCAGGCGTTCGAACATATCACTTAGCGTTCCTATCAAAGCTCTGCACCCAATAAAACTTATAATAATAATAATAATAACCATTTATTTCAGACAACAAGGCCCATGACATAAATAACAAACACTAACAACATACAAATAAAAATAAAACAGTAACGCGTTTGTGTAACGTGTAACACAGTTTCGCGGTGTCCAATAACCGTCCGCTAAAACGACAGAACACGACACCCTTCAACTAGAATTCCTGCTTCGTGAAGGCCCGAGCCACGAAGAACGTAAAATTGACTTTGTAACCAGACTCCAACCACTCGACCCTCGGGTTAAAACTGGTTTTCACGACATACTCTACGATCGCCTTTCGTAGAGTAATGCACTCGGAACACGTACAGCCGTGTTGCCACCTTAGTTTTAGGGGCAATTAAAGAAGCTAAAAAGGGCTACATTGGGCTAGACGGAGCACAAATTACCAAGAAAAGACTCGCTGTAAAAAAAAGGCTAAAAAAACACCTTCACTAATGAGTTCTATGACACAAATCGCGAAAGTTCAATGTTATCGCAATGTTAGCATGACGCAGTTCATATTTTGGTGCAATATTTTTAAGAAAATGAAAAGGGCTAGATAGCCCCGGGCTAAATTATTAAACAACGAGTTCGCCTACAGTAAAAAGTGCTAGATCTAACCCCAAAAGGGCTAAGGTTATATAGGCCCCTATGTTTTTAAGGTCCCGCACACACTGTCGAGCGGGCAGCTACGCCTGTTCGCGGCAGGTCTTCTGCTGCGCGCCCTGGGACAGCTCGTGTGTAACGGTCACGCCACGCTGAGTCTGGCGACCGAGGAAGAGAACGAGGACGCGGAGGGTAAGTGACACCGCAGCCCCATAAGTGACGGGGCTACAAGAAGGCGCAGGGAGCCCATCTTTGCGAACCAGCGCTCGTACCCCGCGCGCCCCGGAAGTCTGGCAAAATTATTTGTTAAGTTTGGCTAAGCAATGTCTTTAGGATATCTGGTCTGTGAGCATATACGCTTCAGTCAGAACAAATCTACGTCTATACGTTTTTTTTATATCGATTAAACATCGACATTAGTTTTTAGGGTTCCGTACCCAAATGGTAAAAACGGGACCCTATTACTAAGGCTCCGCTGTCAGTCTGTCCGTCTGTCACCAGGCTGTATCTCATGAACCGTGATAGTTAGACAGTTGAAATTTTCACGGATGGTGTATTTCTGTTGCCGCTATAACAACAAATACAAAAAAACAGAATACAATAAATATTTAAGGGGGCTCCGATACACCTAACGTGATATTTTTGCAGTTTTTATAGATGGGGAATGGTACGGAACCCTGGCAGGTTTTTATTAAATTTTTGTAACTAACACCTATGGACCTAAGTTGTATGAAAATAAAAACATTTTATTATTATAAGTCATTTTTTATATCAATTAATGATCAACATTAGTTTTTTTCCATTAGAATACTGAAATAACAATAAAAATAAATGTATTGATTATAGTGAAAAAACCAAAACGTACAGATCAAGATTTTTTTCTGACTGACAACTTATCCAAAATTGGTCAAAATCGGTTAACATTTAAGGGGTGGAAATCGTTATCGCCTTTTTTATGAAAAGCCGTAGGTTCACACTCCTGGGGGGCTAGCACGACACGCCCGCGAGTCGTTTGTCGCTCAGTGCGTCTCTGTCTAACTAGTCAAGTATGTAAGGGATGCACTGAGCGACAAACGACTCGCGGGCAGGTCGTGCTAGACGTGCTGTTAAGAGAATATACAGTCAGCAAACCAAATGAATCATTGTAAGGAAGTTCGAAATCGAAAGAGCTCCGTAGCGAGTCGATAAGTTCAAAGCGTGATTCGGAACACTAAATTGATGTGTGTGCCTTTTAGGGCGCACATTGACGGAGCGTGAGGTGCGACGCGCCACCGCCATCTATCCGTCGGCTGCCATGATGAATCACTCGTGTGAACCCAACATCATCAACACGTGAGTCACGTTCTAATATAGCCTTATAGACTTGTCTTGACAAGTACAGTGCCCGGCGGTAGATATTGCACATCGACCTTTGGAAAGAGAGAATCGGTAAATTTCGGCCACGTAGACCGTTATCTCTGTCGCTAACTTCTTGTATAAAGTTTGCTAGTCGTGGTTTAGATGCGATAGAGTGCGGTCGCGTCTATTCCAATATATATATATATATATATATATATAGAGTTGTTAAAAGTCCAAAGTTGTTTTTATTCTTTTTGTATATTTTATTATTCGCACCTAAAACAGAAATTATGTTACAATGCTTCTATTTTCTTAATGTCTCCCGGCAAATTTCGTTTCGTCAGTCGTCGGATAAATATTAATTTTAGTTGCATATCTAATTGTCAATCATAAGAAACTTCTCTTTTTTGGGAGTCGGTTGAAGAAGTATTTCTTATTTTGCATAATATTTGTATTAATTTCGTTAGTATACTATACATGTTAAAAAGGAGTAAAGGATATTTAAAAAGGAAGTAGTTTTACAGCTCTATATAGTTCACGCTGGAATCAAAACAAAACAACAATAAAGTACTTAGTTGTGAATTCAAATTCTGATAAACGATAAATCTAATAATATATAGACATGTAATATTCGCATTCGTTTGTATTCGGAAATGCGATGATTGCCGATGTGCCATATTTACCGCCGGGCACTGTACTGTGCGAGACTCCTGGTAATTCGTATAATTCTGGATAATATAATGATAAGTGATAGGAGTGCTTTCTTCAGAAATAAGATTATTTTGTTAAATGTGTGGACACTTTATTGATATTGAACGTGAACTGAACTCACAATATAAATATACAATTTGCATTATAGTTAAATTAGGTCAACCGCTACTATTAAAATAAGTTCACCATTCGGCCATCCTCGGTTATCGTCGGTATCCCTCGTTTTTCACATAGAGTATATCAAATTATAGATATGACCTTTAAATATATTACCCGTTATCTTATTAAACACAATACAACAGAAGGATATGAGCAACAAAACCTCCTAATAGCTCTAAATGAACACAACCTTTATATTGAAATATGAATAATAATTAGTGACTATTTTTTTGACAGTAGTAACTATATATTAATAAAGAATCATGTTTTTTTTTGTTTTTTATATTATAGGTGCATTTATATAGATCTATAAATAATACATGTCCATATCGCTGGTAAGTAATGTCATCATGGCAGGTGATGTACATTGCGTTTACGATACTTTAAGTGGAATGCTACCTAAAGGCCCGGGCAAACCAACCCGTTTGCTGCGGCGGTGCGTCGCTAATTTGGTGTGCCATGGTAAATCCGCCGCACCGTTTTACAAGGCGCGCGGGCCCGCGTTCGAAACGCGACGCGCCGCGAACGCGTTTGGTTTGCCCGGGCCTTAAAAGAAATAGCAGCAACTGTGTCGTTTTCGTCTCCGGCCTTAGCCGATAATAGCCGAGAAAAGTCGAATCGTTAATTGATTTTACATATTTATGGCAAAAAACCTTGTGTTAAATAACTTATCTAATTTGTGACGTCATCAATGCCAGGTTCTACCGCAACCGTTTGATAATCCGGTGCGCGTCGGAGCTCCCGGCCGGCGCCGAGGTGCTGAACTGCTACGGGCCGGCGCGCAGCCGGGAGCCCTACGCGCACCGGCGCGCTTCGCTCCGCGCGCAGTACATGTTCACGTGCGCGTGCGCAGCGTGCGCGGACCCCGCGCGCCGCGACACCGTGGTGAGTGCGAGCGTGATCACTGCAAGCGCTTTATAGTCATTCGTTGCAAAGTTGCATATAAAGGTTTATATCATTCTTTAAAAAATATTTTTTTTTGTGATGTAACTACAAATTTACAATTTTCGGACTGTTTCCTTTACTTGTGCTGTAAGATATTACTTCGTGCCCAATTACATGATAACGGGAAGTACTCTATAATAATTTATTTATTTATTCAGTACAAAAAAGTAGGTACATAAATGCTTATAACTTAATAAGTATATAATAAGATACAAAGGAACATTCTCAACTAAGCTGTATGGAACGCTAGCATCTCAACTAGGCCGAGCCTGTGTCTTAGACGCTAGAAAGTCCCGGTGACATTATTATACATACATACATACATATTATCACGCCCGAAATCCCTAATGGGGTGGGCAGAGCCACAAGACTACTTGTGGCCACGTTCGATTAATTAGTCCTAAGATGGTATGATGAACCGTATGGTGACAGGTGATCAGCCCATCGCCCATACAGATAGTCCACCATGTTGGAGAGGACCCGTCCCTTGGTCGACTTTTACGACATGCCAGGATGATAAGCATCTGCACGCATTCTATGCTATTTCTTCACTCCCTGTGCAGCAGAGGAGTTGCATTATTATATAGTAACCTATTATAGGTATACTGAGAATATTATTATTGACTGCTTGTACATTAATGTTTTTAAATCAAGGAAGAGAATTATAAATTTGAAGGTAGTTTTTTTTTTAAACTACAAGCCAGTTCATAGAAATAATTGAGGATAACTAACAACAAAGACTAGGGACCTAATGAATAAAGTACAATTCACTTAGAAATGGTAAGTTGCATGTGTGTGTATGTGGGGGGAGTGTTGTGTGCGTGAGTGTGTGTGTGTGTGTGTGTGTGTGTTTGTGTGAGTGTGTGTGTATTTGTGTGCGTGGGTTGTGTACGTGTATGTTTTTTTTTATTTGTTACGTCAGAAAACATACATGCATGATTTTTTAGACTACTTTAGCAAATAAGTTTTCAATTTGATCATAACCTTCCCTTTGGATTCCCTTGAAAGTATCAAAATATGTTGCATAAACGGCCGTATCTTTAGATTGCGTTGACTTAGAAGGTCGATTTTTTCACAGCTCCAGCACATTGCAGACCATATATCTGATAATAATTTCAAGTTGATACCTCCACGCGTTCTTGAGTAATAGGTCTTGACACAGACAGACAGACTGACAAACACTTGATCCTATAGGGTTAATTTTTTCCTCTTAAGGTACGGAACCCTAAAAATAACCCTTTTCTAAAATAACGCTACATCTTTCCAGCTCCTGTTCTCCGCGTACGCATGTCAAGCGTGCAAAAGCCCGGTCATCTGCGGCGGTGGCAAAAGGGCCGCGTGCCAACAGTGTCACGCTCCGTTCCAACTGGCACGCGCCCTGGCCACCATCGACCGGGCCCAGGACCTCCTAATGCAAGGTACACAATAGAGAACCTGCATGATTTTATTTTCATATTTTATTGGAAAGTACTGATTAATAGAAACCAAACTGTGTACGCAAAACATTATTGTGTTGTTTTTTTGGAGATACGACGCTTTACCCGTACCACTCACAAAAACGCTCCATACAAAATGGCTCTGAAGTATGACGTCACAGTTCAGTGAGTGTATAACAGACCCATGTAAACAGACCGCTGACGTTCATACATTTTATATGGCCGTCAGGGCTCTTATATTGGACATGGTATACAAAATATATGAAATTTGCAATTATTTCCAAAAATACTGTATATAGGCTAATATTGTACAAATAAAAAATTACAGAAATTTGATGGGGACGTCAAAAACTAGTAATTCAAAACTAAAAAAAAAAACAATATTTATTTTTCAATTATTTCGACGATTTTTGACCCCCTAATAAAAGAAATAGTAACTCTTACTTAACAAGATCTTTCTTGTTTCTTTTACCTGCATTTATTTATGTAAAGCTACCGTTACACAGACATATATTAAAATATTTGTTACTATAGTCAAGTAGCCTATTCAGAGCGTCTATTCGGGAACGTCCAAGCGATATTTTTGCGGCTCGCGAACGAGACTCGCATCCCACTCTTACTCATTACGCATCATACGGAAGAGTGGGATGAGAATCACGCTAGCGCGTCGCTACAATAGCGCTTGGACGTTCCCGAATATAGGCGCAGTACTCTGTTTACTATACGACCACTTTCAATGTATGAATGAGATCTACGGCCGTTGACGCGATATGTCATATTAGCTATAAGCGGCGAGGCTAGAAGCAGGCGAGCGAAGCACGTACCCATGTACACACTAAAAACGGAAGCGAACCCGCGTAGTGTCACAAGAACTAAAATGGAAGCCTCCATACCAGTGACCCGTTTAGGACTTGCGAATCATGAAGCAGGGATTTGGACACGGATTCATCATAGTTGAGCCTGTTGAGTGTGACGTTATTTTCGCAGCGGAACGCGCGTCGTCCATAGAGGAGCGATGCGAACGGACGCACGCCGCGTTCAAACTCCAGCAGCAAGTGTGGCACCGGCATCACAGCTCGCTGCGCGCCGCCGCCGACGCACTGGCGCGTTTATACGCCGACGCAGGTAAGTTTTAATTTTTAGGGTTCCGTACCTCAAAAAGAAAAAAGGAACCCTTATAGGATCACTTTGTCTGTCTGTCTGTGTCAAGACCTTTATCTTAAGAACGCGTGGGGCTATCAAGTTAAGTGGGGGGGGGGGGGTTATCAAGTTAAAATTATTATCAAATACTCAGGTCTGCAATCTCCTGGAGCTGTGGAAAAAGCAAACTTCTAAGTCAACGCAATCAAAAGATACGGCCGTTTATGTCACGGCCTGTGCCTGCTTCGCACAGGGACCACTAATTATCTACAGCCAGATGCTACCAAACACAAGATCTGCTGGGCTAATCTGAAGAATACCTTAAAATTTCATCAAAATCGCTCCAGCCGTTTAGGAGTGGATAGGGAACATACATACACACATCGATGTTTATACAATACTAGCTTTTTCCCGCGACTTTGTTCGCGTGGAATTCGGTTATAGTTATTCATTCTGGAAATTTGAAATTTTCCGGGATTAAATGCCTATGTTACTTCTAACACCTCCAAGAATATGTGTACAAAGTTTCATGATGATCGGTTCAGTAGTTTTTACGTGAAAGCGTAACAAACAAACTTACATTCACATTTATAAAATTAATATATATAAGGATTAAGGATATAGATTCAAATGTAATAAAAAGTGTAGCACCGACGGCAAGGCTCTTTCCATGCTGCCGCCGACGCACCGGCGCGTTCATACACCAAACTTTTTTTAAACGAAAATTGGAAAAGAAATTCTCAATTTTTTACTAAAATAATCAATATTTTTTTCAGGAGAATTCTCTAAGAGTGTTGAGCTGATCAAGTTGAACATACAGAGCCACGAATACCAATTCGGATCATTTAGCGCTGAAGTGAGTACTATTTTAAGTACATAACAACGCACAGTACACAGAAATTGAATAAATGATACCTCACCGATTTTCTTGCCGGCTCTTCTCGGTAGATGTTTTTTTTCCGAACCGGTGGTAGATTCATTCCTTGAACATCATAAGAGCTCATAAAAGCCTAAATTGAATAAAGATAGTTTACTTTGACTTTGAATGTATGAAAACTATCAACGAAAAGAGTTTACTTATTTTTACCCGACTGCGCATCGCAAAAGAGGGTAATGTGTTTATCAGCCTATGTATTTTTGTTTGTATCTATGTACTCGTATGTATGTTTGTTCCTGTGTGGCGCTCTAAAGATCATGCGCGTGGGCCGTTTTTGATGTTTCTTACCTCAATCGATTTGTCTTAATCTTGCGAGTGTCACTAAAGACATTATAGTAATCAAAATCCAATATGGCGTCAACCAGACGCCATATTGTGAAAAAGAGAAAAATTAAAAACGACGAACTATGACAAATGGGGTATCATTGAATAGGTATATAAAAATCATATTTAGGTTTCTCTTATCATTTTTAATTTCGAATGACCATTTAGGATCTATAACGATTTAAAGTTGGTTAGCAACCATTCTCACTTAAATTTTCAATTCTTATAATAAAGCTGTTTCTTTTGTTATTATTCACTTCACCCATTGTTTCAAGTGACAATTTTAACGGAATGAAACCAAATGTTATTTAATTTGAGTGTTATAAAAACCAACTGACCTTCCGCAGGTGGCCCACGAACTGAGGAAACTGTCCGACGTAATGCTGGAGAGGATTTTCAATTCCCCACAGAACCCTGATCACAGGTAACAACGGGGGAATATATTTATATTTATACCGGGTGGCACGACACGAAAGACTTTGCAGAAAATAACGTTTCATATAAATAACTAGCTTTTCGGTTAATTCGGTAATAGTTATTCCCTCGGGAACTTTAAATTTTCTGGGATAAAAAGTATCCTACATCCTTCCCAATACCTTAGAGAATATGTGTATAAAGTTTCATGATGATCGGTTAAGCAGTTTTTACGTGAAAGCGTAACAAACAGACAAACTTCCATTCGCATTTATAATATTAATAAGGATATACAATCGCTTTGTGTTGATTAGAAAAGTTTATTTAAATGAAGTATAATTTAAAATAAATCTTTTTTAATCGACTTTAATAAAGGAGGAGGTTCTCAATTCGTCGGAATCTTTTTTTTTATGTATGTTCCCCGATTACTCGGAGATGGCTGGATCTTTTTTAATCAAGGTGCCAACCCTAATACACCCGCGTAGGTACATCTTAGCAAGCCTAAGCCACGTTAGCCATCGTTATTTTGGATTAAACTTTAACATTTTTTTTTGAGAAAAATACAGAACTTAGCCTACAGAATCTTACATTTGCGGGAAGGTTCCTCATTGCATTCCACCCTGTATCGCGTTTGCCGTATTAAAGTATGCCAATGTCACTCTCTGAATCTGAATTGGCCGAATTCGGAAACGCCACTCAAGCATTAGATTAGAGATTAAATAGTTAAATGTCCGTCAACTAGTTCTCATCCTATACAAAAATGTCACTCCAACGTCTCCTTAATTAAATATAGATTTGAGTGGCCTTTCTGAATTTAGTCAATTGTCTCTCAAAATCTGTGCAAAAAATCACGTATAGCCGTCACGTTGATCCATCTATCTAAATCTACATAAATTAATACAATTGAAGTCTATCTGTGCTTTCAAAATTAATACAAATATCTAAGCATAAAATGCTAGAGTTAGTATGTTTGTTACTCTTTGACGCTTCAACGGCTGGACGGATTCGGATGAGGCCAAATGTCCTAAGCACACCGCTTAGACTAACTTTTACTAGCAACTAAAGCTGCCAAACTTTCGGGTTTTTAGAGCCCTGTGATTGGTGCCTTGCTGCCTCTAGCCTCGCCGCTTATGGCTTTTTGCCTCTAATGCTATGCATCTATGGGGTATGATCTGTGGTTTCTGAGGGAATAATTCTAACCGAATTTCACACGATTGAAGAACCTAGTGTTTTATACAAATAAGATCTTTTTCAGGGATTGGTGTCTGGAAACGCACAAGATCCTGAAAAAAGCTGTTCAATTGACGTCACTAAACTACGGCTCCTGGGAGCCATTAGTGAAGAGGCTGAAGGACCACGAGACCCTAGTAGCGGCCCTACTAGCCCAGAGCAGAGCCCCCAACGACGCCAACACCGTCCACCGCGACCTCCACTATAACCTTAAAATATAAATAAGTGTTGAATGCAAGAGGACTGACCCGCCACAGCTTCGCCCGCGGAATTTTCCATACAAACTTTATCACCCCTTTTCACCCCTTATTTCAAAAAATCCCTCCTTAGTGCACCTCTAGGGTACTCGAGGAATGTCTCCTCCAAATTTCAAACCTCTAGGACCACCCGTTTAGGCTGTGCGTTGTCTATAAGTGAGTCACGGTACTGTTTTGTATATATTGATTTACATGCACTGCCACTGCTGCTCGCGCTTCCAGAAATAATTCCCAAATACTGCTTTCGAAGGCACGTCAAAATCCGTGGTCTCTGCCTACCCCTTTGGGAAACGCGTGAAGTGCATTATCGTTTGATCGAATATCAGCCACAGTTTAAGAACTTCACCGATAGATGGCGTTACGAAATCCCAAGTATAGTACATATGTAGTGCATAATTAGTTTCCATCGTGTTTTATCGGAAATGTTCGTATTTATCGTGCTCTCTCAATTAGCTTCAGCAGGCCCCCAATTCTCGGTGCATTCGAGATAATGTCACAATCGAGATTAAACGTCAGTGCATACAGTCATTTGACACAACAGTATGAATCTGACGTTTAATCTCGCAATCGACATCATCTCGAATGCATCGAGAATTAGGGGCCAGTACCCATCATACCATGCTGTTCGTTTTTCATTTTGACATTTGACAATAAATAATAAAGTTTCATATTAATGAATATAAACATGTCACTCATTTAATACAATAATTAATTGACACTTCGGGTCCCGTCGTCTTCCGATTGAGATCCGAGTTTTACCGATGGAAACATATTATTCACTATATCTGTACTTTATTTCACTGAGGCGATTGACAGTCCTCTTGCATTATTCGTCTAGGGTAATAATAATATCTTGGACTTGGCTTTGATATACAGCGTGTATATTTCATACGAACATTAATTTTAACCGTACATATGTTTTAGGAGCGCGAACCGTTTTAGCAAGAACTTTTGAAAATTAGTCTTAATTAACAAAGCGTAATAGTTATTGAAAAATAAGTTTTATTGATGAAAAGAAGAAAAACAAATGAAAACAGCTGTCATAAATTATAGGACGTGGCGTCGGTAAGGGCGACTCATAATCAAATTTGTAGTGATACGTTGCGTGCTGAATTATTTTGTAAGGAAAATAAAGTCATACATTTTTACAAAAAATATCAAATTTAACATTGACTGTATATTTGTAAAAAAAATTAAAAATATGATTTTATTAAACTAAATAATATACAAAATAAACTAAGACTAATTTAAAACTATCTATAAATAAAATATTGGTTCCGTATAAATAAATTTAAAATTTATGTTCGTATGACATATACACGCTGTAGTCCCACAATAGGAGCCTGTGCTATGGGTACACAACGATACTAATACTAATGTAGATAAATATGAACTATACTCTATTCTTTTAGGTAGTTACACGTGACTCCGCTAACCAACCAATCCGGTCAATCTCTCCCTCTCTCTCTCTCTCTCCGGTCTACTTCGTTGTCCATTCATATGTCTGTCAAGTTGAAATTAATGTCAAATACTTAGTTCTGAAATCCCTTGGAGCTGGGAAAAAATTAAATTTCTAAGTCAATGCAATCAAAAGATATGGCCGTTTATGCTGCATATTTTGACCCTTAAGGGAATGAAAACCCAAAGGGTACTTCTCGTTGACCGAGAACCATAAAATTTGGCAAGAAGCAGCGTTATATAGCACAATAACTAAAGGAAGAAATCCGAAAATTAGTTCAACGAAATAACTTTTGAAAGGTCGTATAACGACAGTTGCACGGAGATAGGAGATTGCGAAAGTTATTGTCTTAATTTCATTCCATAGGTAGGTTGTTTACCTCGCCCAATGTAAAAAGATCGCTGACGGATATAAAATTTACCGTCAGCGCTCTTTTTACATTGGTTGAGGTATAAATGGTAATCCAGTTGTTAAAAGCTATTTTTAAATTTTTTAGGGCTCCGCACCTAAAAGTTACCGTCTGTTTTTCATAGGTAAGTAGATCAGGTCAGACTCGCACTTGACCAGGTTTTATTTATCTATGATTATGTCTTGATTGGCTGGTTAGGTTTGACTACGTAGACAAATAGAATTTAAAAATCCATGACTCGGGTACGTTAGTACCTTCGTGCTTATTATACAAAGTTTGTACCTGGCGGGACTCGAACCCGCTACCTCTGGCACAGAAGGCAGTTGCACTACTACGCCACCGAGTCAGTATCTGATATAAGTATTATAGCAATATTAGAAATACAAACGACGACGCCACGCCTCGCGAACTAGCAAGAATTTCGACCTTACGTCAGATTCATATAGGTCTCTTTTACATTGTACGCCCTGACGGATATCCGTCGTTTGCGGATGTATCCGTCAACAGTGGTTATAAAGTTAAATTTATCACAAGTATAACGTGAATTGACTTTAATTACGGAGCGCAGTTGTAACATACAAACAGATTTATATTATTATTAGGATCACAGACCTATGGCCGAATTCAGAAAGGCCACTCAAATTGATCTTTAATTAAAGTGACGGTTTTGTATAGGTTGACCACTAGTTGAGGGACATTTAACTATTTCATATCTAATGAAATGTTTAAGTGGCGTTTCTAAAGACCACAAATATCTAGACACCGCTTAGACTAACTTTTACAAGCGGATAACACTGTCGAACTTGTGACGAGCTGGGTATTTAGCGCGCTGTGATTGGTGCGTTTGATGTTATGCGCCCGCGCCTGCCTCTAGCCCCGGATATTATGGTCTGTGAGTAAAATACATTAACCTTTTGACCGCCAAGCATGTCTCAGAAGTAACACGAGTTTCAGCTTAAGTCAAGGTAATGAGACTTTTTTTACCCTGTATTTATCCGCTGACGGCTGCAGCCGACTGTGGCGGTCAAAAGGTTAAAGTTTTAACTGGCGTGGCATTCGATATGATTAGATATATGAATCCAATGTACCCACTGCCTTACTTTCAGCCTCCCCATAGAAAGGGTATTAATAACTCAGTAATAAGTAAATTCGATAAGTCATTTGAACTTTTAGTTGAGCTGTATCTTAGGCGCCATCCATAAATTGCGTCACACGTTAAGGGGGCGTCAACAAAGAGGGGGGGGGGGGATATAACGTGACGTCACGTTATCTAAAGTACAGTACAAGTTCCTTATTCACCGCGACAAAATGTATGGAAAACGGCATGCCTTTGTATTTATTTATTGGCGCATGCAATCGGTAAGGAATTTTCTTCATTTCGCTGAAGAGCCTTCAACGGTCACCTTTGACATGAAAAATCTGAGTGAAAGTTCACGTATGGCGTCTATGGAAAGGAGCCTTATTTTTGTAAGGCAAATTTAAAAGCGGCATGCCAAGAAAAAAAATACTAAATTATTAAAACCTTTGCCTAAAGCTGACAATAACGATTGATTTTTATTGCTAATTTCTCAATAAATAGATTTTATTTTGCTACATATTGGTTTTATTTTGGAACCTTGGAACGTATCCCGTATGATTCCATATTAATCCGGTACCATTCCATATCCACGGATTCTATATTCGCGGCATATTTATGGAATTCGCGGTAACGGAATAGTTACCTCGCGAATAAGGAGCTTTTACTGTATTTATAAAACTCAATTCCATACAACTTCAAATCTATCGATAACCTTAAAATATCGCAAAATATGTGACGTCACAACTGTGGGCTCCAACAATGACGAGATTCGTGTGCCGTAATTTACGGATGGCGCCCACTCACTGCAAGCCCAAAAATCAAGGTCCACTCCCGGGGCCACAGAATTGCCGTACAAAATTACTATAGGAAACCCGACTAGCGGGTCGCCCGGCGTGGCGAAAAATAGAGAGCCCGATGTCAGGTTCACTTTGGCAAATGACCAGAATTAAGGCCTTAAGAGTTACGACGTGGTACAATTTTGTAACACCAGTTTTTTTATAGTGCGTAGTTTTTTAGTGAGCCTTTTTAGTGTTATTTTCACGGTTTGTTACTGCATAATTAATAATTGGTCACTCCACGTCTCCCTGACAGTCAACGAAAGATAAAACGCCATACATTTTATACAGTCTTACGGCAGCTGTGACGTCACAGCTGTTGTCCATTTTGTATGGAGTGTTTTTGCGAGTGGTATGAACAATAAAATAAGCAACATAATAATGTTTGCGTACTCAGATCGGTTTCTATTACTCAGCACTATCCAATACAAGATGAAAAAATTATGCATGTTCCGTATTGCACTTCTAAGCATTCAAATTAGTAGTTAGGTGGGTATAGAATCGTCAGCCGTGGTAACCAACCATAAGGGCACACGGGGCCCGTGACCAGGGCCCCCATTCTCAGGGGGCCCCGAAGGACCGACAATTTCTCTCACATAATTCGCTTTTTTACTTTCCAAAAGGGCCCCAAATTCTTGTGTGCCCAAGGGCCCCAGCCTAGTTTAAGACGGCCCTGGTGGTAACAGGTATTTTTGTGTAATCTTTAATACCTCTATTTTGTCTGATTGTTCATTCAGTGCATTCCTTCCTTTGATAATAGTTAGAGGGATGCCTGAGGAATAATTTATACTTATGTCAGCCATTTACTTAGTATGACGCACCCTTAGAATTCTTATATAGCCTATGACACTCGCACTCTCGACGAATCATATAAAACCCAGTTTATTAAAGGTAGAAGATATCAAATAAGCAATAATAAAAGGATGTCACCGCCGTGACGGAAGTGTGTTCCTCCTATTTTATTTCTATTTAATTAAGGTAACAAATTATTAGCAAGGTTGACAAGGCGATCACTTAACCCCTGATTATCTCTTTCGCTGGCACTAGTGTGAGAGAGACGCACTTAGAGATAAGAAGGCTTAACTTATATCCTTGTGTCAACTTTTACTAGCGCTACAGCAAAATACTTAACCTTTTGAGCGCCACGGCTAACGGCGAAAAAGCGTGCCACGAGCGCTCGACGACGGCAGTAGCCGACGCAAATGTATGGAAAACGGCATATCGTGGCGTCAGGGGCACGGAAAACTACTGACGGCCGCAGCCGACTGTGGCGGTCAAAAGGTTCAACTTTAAGGACGTTGCACTTTATTTTTTTTTAGTTTGTAGTGTGCTGTGAAATCAGTGTTGTTTCTTTAAGGTTTGATGTAAGGTTATACAAAGCCATGTACACATATATCGGTGTTTTTGTAAGTTATTCATACATACAATTATAAATTACAAAAATAAAGTTCCACTATCAGAAATACTAGCGAGTGTATTTTCTTTATGTCTGAGGCATAAAATTTCTAACAGGCGAAACTAGTGTGAGAGAAGCGCTTAGAGATAAGTCGGTGTTAAATTATCCACAGCAGTTACTTCCCAAAATGGGAATTTATTAACTGCGTAATAATTACTGTAATGCAATAAGTAAACTTTATGACAAGAAATGAGTTCACACTAGACTTCAAAAACCCTCAAAATACCACCTGCAGCCCTAACATGCAAGACACAAAGATAAATTAAACCCGTTTATCTCTATGACTATCTCTTTCGTCGGCACTAGTGTGAGAGACGCACTTAGAGACAAGACTGTTTAACTTATCATTGTCTTGCATGTTAGGGCCGCTGATGGTAAGAGACGATGAAGCGGGCTCACCCAATAGATGCATATGCATATTCCAAAACACCAGGTGGCTGGTTTACCAGATATCTAAAACACCTTTCCAATACAACCTTATACATTTTCCAAAATTCCAGATCTGTTGAAGCTGGGAACAATATTATTCAGATGTCTTGGTTTTAGGAAACCGGTGTATTGGAAATCTTGTGGCCGAATTCAGAAAGGCCGCTCAAATTGAACTTTAAAGTGACGTTTCAGTGAAGTTTCTGTATAGGTTGACAACTAGTTGAAGGACATTAAACTATTTAATATCTAATCAAATGCTTAAACTTTTGAACGCCCCAGTCGGCTTAAAGCCGACAGCAGATTTCCGTGACCCTGACGCCCAGGCATGCCGTTTTCCATACATTTTGTCAGCTACAGCCGCCACCGCCGTCACCTTTCTCGCATTCAGCCGTGGCATTCAAAAGGTTAAGAGGACTCAGCCTTTTCATACAAAAGGCGATAACTATTTCCACCCCGATTTTGACCAATTTTGAATAGTTCAGTCAGAACAAAATCTAGGTCTCTACGTTTTTCAAATATTGAAAAAAAGATCAACAAAGTCAAATAATCGCCGAAATTGGTTTTGTATGAGAATACTGAAACAACAATAAAACTGAATTTATTGATTATAGTGAAAAGAACAAAAACGTATAGACCTAGATTTTGTTCTGTATGACAACCTATCAAAAATTGGTCAACAACGGTTAACATTTAAGGTGTGGAAATCGTTATCGCCTTTTGTATGAAAAGCCGTAGGTTCAACGTTTCTGAATTCGGCCATTGGCATATTAGAGATACTTATATGTTATTTAATTATTTATTTCAGAACGAGAGGTTTTTAAATGGCCCTACCTATAAATAGAAAATAAAATAACCACAGCTGATTCAGCCCATTTAATCGATGATCCTTTCATACAACTTTATACTAACATTTACAACATACAAGACCCGCCGTCAGCGGTAAAAACAACAGCGCCTCTATTCGGGAACGCTAAGTGATTCTGTAGCGACTCGTAAGCCAGATTTCTCATTCCACTCTTCCGCACGACGCGTAATGCGTAAGAGCGAGATGAGAAATCTGGCTTACGAGTCGCTACAGAATCACTTAGCGTTCCCGAATGAGGCGCCTGGACTCCACAATTCTCCGATCAATTTGAAACATAATATGAAAACATTTCCAATACCTGATCTGGCTTGCTCAACGCATTATTACGTATATTATACGTACTTGAAACGAAGCGTTCAATAGTTAATTCAATAGGGATGTTTCCTGGGTAAAAAAATAGTAATTCTAATTAGTCCGCCAGTTAGATTATCAAAAAATATTGAACAGGTATTTTTTGCTTTATCAAATGAATCAAAATTGACAAAGATAACGCGCATCAAAGTTCGGGAGTGGGCATTCATTCATTGCACTATATCTTCGTCATTTTTTGGTTTATTGACAAAAGAAAAAATACGTGTTCAATATTTTTTTATGATTAAATGACGGACTTATAAGAGTTTTACAGGAAACTAGCCTATTGTCGACTGGTAACCATGATTCCGTACAAGCTAAAGGTTTGACGGGTGGAAAATTCGGGTTAGCACACTATAGTGGCCAAAGTGACGACTAGGGCAATAAAACATTCCTCTTTCCTGCACTATGCAACCCTGCTGTGAGTCACGCCCCGTAAGACCGAAGTGCGAAAGAGATAGCACGATTCTTATGGCCCTAGTCGTCACTTTGGTTGAAGGCCACTCCATTAAAGGCCCGGGCAAACCAAACGCGTTTGCGGCGCGTCGCGTTTCGAACGCGGGCCCGCGCGACTTGTAAAACGGCGCGGCGGATTTACCATGGCACACCAAAGTAGCGCGGGACCGCGGCGCAAGCGCGTCAGGTTTGCCCGGGCCTTTATAGCGCGTAGAGCATCTTGACAATTTTCAACTAATTAGTGGGTGCGAAAGGGACGCCCACGTGATGTTAAAAACGTTAATTCATTATTAATTAATTCCCAATAAAACATATATGATTAAAATAAGTTGCTCCATTCTTTCAAATTCTATAGTCACACCAGAGGACACAACATATTCGCCGCCAAGCCATTTGCACATGCGCGCCAGAACCATTCATATTGAGTGATCTTATTTTTTTATATAATAATATCCATGGCGTTCAGGACAGTGAAAAGGTTAACGACTTTTTAGACTTTAAATTTATGAATGAAAAATATATGGCCAGACCTTCCGTCTTACATTATAACATTTAAAAAATCCACCATACGAATGCGAACTACCCAGGTGGTAAAAGAGCAGTGCCAAGTGATCCTTTCAAATCCGAAGGAACACATGTAAAAACATCTAAAAATTAAAATATTATGACTAAACAGCGTCACATAGTGTGGTGTTATTGACAGCCTATCATTTTGTTATACCTTGGGTAATTGTATCAACTAAATACGGTGAAACAGAACGCTGGTTAGGACTGATTTGAAGTTGTCACGTGTCGGGAGTGATTGGGATGCGCAAAGGATAGCCGAATTCACGTCGTTTCGCGGTATTTGTGGCGCCAAGCTTAAAACTACACACCCACCAATGGCTAAGCAGTGCTGCCAAGTTAGCCATTTCTTGGCTAGATCTAGCAACATTTTGACTCAATTTAGCCGAAGTTATCAAAATTTCTTGGCTAAATGTTTT
Organism: Tortricodes alternella; assembly: GCA_947859335.1. Taxonomy (NCBI): domain Eukaryota; kingdom Metazoa; phylum Arthropoda; class Insecta; order Lepidoptera; family Tortricidae; genus Tortricodes; species Tortricodes alternella. The sequence goes on from OX401970.1 coordinate 2,861,694, forward strand.
AGCCTCAATTATTAGGCCCCGTTTCCACGTAATGTTTGTTGTGTTGAATTTTTTTTACCTTCTTTCATAAATAAAATGGAATCTGTAACTTCATGGCGTCAAAGATTTCTATCAACATTTCACTGTTTAGCCATTTCTCGTTTCATAGACTTGGCAACACTAGAGACACACCGATTTATCGTCTAGTAAGGTTGAGTGCATAGTTAAAATTATTTGAACTTGTGATGTCTGAACAATCTAACGTGAATTGCTGTCAGCGCGTGCAGGACAGGGGTCGTTTCCAAACTTAACAATTAAACACTTAACGCATAATCGGACGCTGCCGTCCAAAACATTTAATTTAACATTAAGTTCGCGTCATCAGGTACTCACAATGTTAGTGTGTGGTGTGATGATGAACTGCCGGCAACGGAAATAGAGGAGTACTAGTGATGAAAATGATGACCGGGTGAAAAATCAATGCTGATTTTTTTTTTACTTTATGTAGATACCACTTTACTAAATTCATAATTCCCACCGTCTGTTCGAATTCAATTGAGATTACTAATCTTAATTTATGATATTAGGTAGTCATTAATTAATCGTTTCGCCACGGCAGAGGTCCTCGGGAGTACATGATATGGGCCTCCATGGGTTAAGAAACTGGCCTAGTAAGTGGCTCAAACGTGTAACCTTTTGAACGCCACGGTTGAATGCGAAAACGCGTGCCACGGACGCCGCCTGACGGCTGTAGCCGACAAAATTTATGGAAAACAGCATGCCGTGGCGTCAGGGACCCGGAAATCTGCTGTCGGAGCCGACTATGGCGTTCAAAGGGTTAACCTTAATTCTTAATATTATCTGATTTCATTTTGGGATAAATATATTTCGTATCTCTATCTACCAGTGGGTAACGGGTACAAGAGTACAAGAGAGGTTAAGAAACTAATTTGGGAAAAATTAACTATAAATTCCTCGTATATTTTTATTGGCGGTTACCAAAAAATACGATAACTTGGACGTCGTCTATTTCTATTGCCGTTAAACAACTACAGTAATAAAATTATAATCTATGCGTTATTTTAAGCGATTAATTACAGTGTGACTCTGACTTAAGCTAACATTAAAACTACGCTTATCATGTAATGTTTTTGTTCAATCTCCGACGGATTAAGGGTTCGAAACGTTTACTTGAGATCACCGTGTGAATATCAACTTAAGGGATTATTGGCGGCCCTAACATTGTCGACATGGGGATAACTTAACACCGGCCGTCAACCGACGTGACGACTGACCAGAAGTTAGGGTATGAGGGTCGCGTAGATCTTTCAAAAATGCCGAAACCGAATAGGAAATTACACATTCGAAGGAAATGAACCATCACCACCCTTTTGTAAGTGTTACGAATTCGAATATCCGGCAATGTACCAATTAACAATCGAATTTACAAAAAAAAAGATATTTTATACAAAAATAGTTAATTAATTTAAGGGTACACCCCTACTACACAGGTGCGGTTGTAATGGAGGCATATATTTCGTAGAATAGAGTGCTGTTCGGTTGGCTGTCCGCTGGTTATACGTAATCAGAGGTTTGGGTAAACGTGGCGTCTCATAAAAATGGCATAGGTACTCATAAACAAACATGAAAGTTATGGAGCATAGGAAACTTAACTATAAGGCAGAGATAATTGAACTTATATTTTCATAAAAAAACTTACAAAAGCCGTAAAAAAATTACACCTGATCAGACGCGAAAAATCATTAATAAGGCTTACTATTTCTGCTTTCCATACATTAGTTCAACATCATTATTTGAGTCTTAGACATACAACGGATATCCGGTACAGATATAGTGAATAATATGTTTCCATCGGTAAAACTCGGATCTCAATCGGAAGACGACGGGACCCGAAGTGTCAATTAATTATTGTATTAAATGAGTTACATGTTTATATTCATTCTTATGAAACTTTATTATTTACTGTCAAATGTCAAAATGAAAAATGACAGCATTGTATGATGGATACTGGCCCCCAATTCTCGATGCATTCGAGATAATATCGATTGCGAGATTAAACGTCAGATTCATACAGTTGTGTCAAATGACTGTATGCACTGACGTTTAATCTCGATTGTGAGATTATCTCGAATGCACCGAGAATTGGGGGCCTGCTGAAGCTAATTGAGAGGGCACGATAACACGAACTTTTCCGATAAAACACGATGGAAACTAATTATGCACTACATCTGTAATGGCCTATCCGGCCGGATACCGAATAGTAAGGCGGTATCCGGCCGGATACCGAATAGTAAAAGCTTGGATAAGAAATAAAAAACCATTAGAAATAAACGATAAAACGTCAGTTAATACATTAAAGCTTAGTTTCTATTCATTTATCATCACGACCTGCACGTCAGAACATTCCCAACTGACGTAATAAAACGCGTACTGAAACCTCAAAGGGCCTCCGTACCCAGTTAAAACTTGCTCGCCTCGCAAAGGCCGGGCAAGCTGAACACGACCTTAGAGATAGCTCACGTGCAGCCGGATATCCGGCCAATGGCCATACCGGATATCCGGTATCCAGTATCCGGCCAAACCGCTGTCCGTTGCATCTCTAGTCTTAACACTTCCACTTACTATAGGAACCAGATTTTCGTAGTTTAGGAGTTATGGGATTTGAAATATAAATTCCATAAAAAATTACAACTTCTTTTTGGGTACCCCTCAGGGTACTCTATCTCTGGAACTCTGCTCGACAGTATTTCCTGGGACACCCCGTATATCACCGGATAACAGTCAATATCAGAAAATAGTTAAAATTATCAAATTTTAAGTCACCTGAATGAATCTTAAATAAATACGAATGCTAAGAAAAATACAAATGTACGGGATAAAACCCACTAAATTCTAAAATATGGTAAAGTAAGCTTAACCTTTTGAACGCCACGGCTGAATGCGAGAAGGCTCCAGACGCCGAGTGACGGCTGTAGCCGACAAAATGTATGGAAAACGGCATGCAGTCGCGTCAGGGGCACGGTTATCTGCTGTCGGCCACAGCCGACTGTGGCGTTGAAAAGGTTAATATGAGCGCAGCCGCTGCACGAACTCCGGTCGGTACAATTTATTTTGAACTTGTACTTTCCGTACAAGCTTAATTTTTTGACTTCGTTTTGAGGTAAAGTTCGGCCTAAAGTAACGCAAGAGGACAGTCAATCGCCTTAACCTTTCGTATGTGTATGATAAGGATCCGAACCTTTACTACTCCTGCCTATTTTACATTATTATAAGCCGTATTTTTTTACCTTTTGAACGCCCCACTCGTTTGTAGCCGACAGCAGATTTCCGTGCCCCTGACGCCACGATATGCCGTTTTCCATACATTTGCGTCGGCTACAGCCGTCGTCGAGCGCTCTTGGCACGCTTTTTCACCGCTAGCCGTGGCGTTCAAAAGGTTAAATTATTTCCGCTCGGAGATAGCACGTCACCAATATTTACACAGCGACCATCACAGGCACTTAACAGAAACAAATCGACATTTAAAACTAATGGGAACGTCTACTTAATAAATAATACATGACGATGATAATGTACAATGCGCTTAACCTTTTCAACGCCACGTCAAATACAAAAGAATTTTAACCTTATGTCACACTTATGTAGGGCTCTTTTACCCTGTATGCTCTGACGGATATAGCCGACACTGGCGTTGAAAAGGTTATTTATTCGGCTGTCCTAAATGACAGTCTCAAAATCTGCTTATTTAGTCATATATTTATGGTATATTATAATTAAGCGTTTTTCATTAAAGTATATGCTTGGGTTTCAAATTACTTTTGCTGAGTAAGTAATAATAAGGTAATACACACTAAAAAACAAAATGTATCAAAATGTGGTCAAAAGTTAACGAAAACGATGGTTTAAATTAACGTTTTTTTCATACAGGCCAAAACTATGACTTTGACATAATTGCATTACGCACATTAGATCTAGTCGCAAACTTCCCTGTACTTATTGGTACAAGACAACACTACACTGCAAAAACCTGATTTTGATGAATCAAGTCCCTATCATCATAATATATTATTAATTCAGAAAGGTATTTTTGAAGACCGTTATATATATGAATATCTCCGTTAATTCTTTACCAAAATTAATGGTTTAATAGTAGTTTATGCAACGGTTGCATAATGATAGGCCTTAAAACACTAGTGCGGTTTTCATGAAACGAGCTTCAGCGAGTTTCATAATAAGATCGCACGTGTGTTTTAAGGCCTAATTATGCAGAGTTGCATACGTAACTTTATCTACACACATATTATAAATCCTCCATGATGGGTTCAGAAACAATATTTTCTGGCAAAAAGTTATTTGTTGCAATCGTGGCTGCATATTTCCGATATCCGGCGCATTTTCACATCACACAGTCACTCCGAGAAGACTACTATTCATATTTTCAACTAAAATGTAAATTACAAACAACTTTTTCTATTCAATTCAACAACAATTCTACTTTCGTTCAGCAAAAAACCAACATAATGGCGGCAATTCGATCCTCCGTCAAGACCATTTTTTTTTAAATCATATACAAACGAATGAATTCTCTATTCTCACGTCACTCGAGATCAAATGTCGTTCGGTTTATATTAAAAAAACATACTGAATTGATGTTTCGTATCAATAACTGTTTAATATCTATGGATACTAGAATAGAGACCCACTTGAGTTTTGACAGCTGTTCCAAATTTAATCTCATTTCGATACTAAAATCGATACTGTAATAACATTGCAGCACTGGTTTTACCTAATTGGTTGTCACAATGGTGGTCATTTCCTACGGTTTTTGATTACACTATGGAGGTTTTATGATACGGGTGTAGCTAAACGTCATTTTAAAATTAACGTTTTCGTTAAAAAATAAATAATAAAACCACGCGATTTGCAAGCGCCATCTATTGACAGTCTGTTTAACTAACATGTGTGATGGCCACAGACTACTTAGAAGATACTACGTATGTGATGGCTATTTGCACCTGCAGACTAATGTCAACAGATGGCGCTGCGCGTCGGGTAGGATAGGAGGTACTGACTGACCTACAATGTGTATTATCTCTCAAAAATAAAATATCTTTTACTAATAATACTTGCATTTACTTATTCTCACTTTATTATATTCTTATTATTACTATCCGATGTTTGACAACGATACTGTGCCAAAATTCGCACGGGTCAGCTAGTTGAGAATTTATCAAATTATAGCTAACCCAATATTGAAGAAAAATTAAGGCCGGCTCTACACTTGACGGAAATTCCGTCGCGGATCTTCCGCGACGGAACGCCTATACACTTTATTGCATATAAATTACAAATAGCGGACACACTACGCGGAAGATCGGTCGTTGTAATTTATATGCAAGGCGTTCAATGCATGCGGCGTGGAGCCGGCCTTAGTCAGCTGACTATAAAGTGGTGGATTATACGTCAGGTTTCATGTTCTCGTGATCAGCTGACGTATATGCTAAAGGATGCAGCTAATTTCACAACATTGGTGACACAGTATAATCGTTTTGAAGACCTGTCACTTAAACCTCAGCAAATACTTTAAAGAATATTACTAGTAAACATTTAAATATTATCTTTCCGAACGGGTTTACCCTTGAATCGCCGACAAACTTTTCATCGAATATCAGTTCAAAGTCAACGGTTCCCATATTTTCATTTCATAGACTACTCATATCATCGAACGAATAAACGCGTTCTCTCACTCATTTTTGGAATGACCTCTTGAAATTTTACTAGCGGGAAGGGGGGTACAGAAAAACGTTACGGCGCGTTACATGGGGGGGGGGGGGGGGGATCAATAAACTCCAAATATTGCGTTACGTAATACTTGAACGCTCCCTAATCTATTTATTACATAACTTGATTTCGTAATTTTTTTATTTCATGTTATATTTAAATCTATTAAATGATTTTTCATAAAAATCATTCAAATGTGTACACAACTTATTTGTTTAGTTTGGTAAATTGGCGATTATAATAATTTTTCTTTTTTTTATTCCTTTTTGTGCATTTCACATCCCACTAATCAATGAAACACTACTAACTGTTAAAAGAAAAATAACTAACACCAAAGGCTAACCGTTCTGAACCTAACTGTCGCTTCCGCTCCCTCGCTGTTTGCGTTTTTTGTATACACTATAAAATAAAAAAAGATTTGTAATAAAACGCCGATGAAATGAACTTCGATATTTAGTTGTTTTGTCTTTTGTATCGTTTATGAAATGTATGTTTTAAGAAATAACAATCCTTGTATAGCTCTAGGAATTAAGAAAATGTGTAATGTATAATCAATGAAACTTCTAAAGGAACTATATATAGGAACTGAATATTCTATAAATCGTTTTCGAAATTGTGAAATTCGATGAAAAGTTCGGTCTGCATGAGCGTTCAAAACGAACAAGTATTTTTAAAGTCAACAGACCTGGCCCTCGATTCGATATTCGCCAGGCGATTATCATATCGCTTTTCTGTGACTGCGCAGTTTACATTTGAGAAAGTGACGATACTAAAAGGCATTACCACAGCGACGATCGGCTTAAAACTTTTAAACAATTAATGTCGAATTTTAAGCCCTGATTTTTATTACCCTTCTGGCAGTCCGCACTAAAGTAATAAATAACATAATTGATACTCCCATGTTTTGGTCCTTACCTTTTTTATTCACTATCTTAAAACGTCCGCTAACAAACACGGTACATGTACCCATCATTTTAATTGATTATGTTTGATTAAAATTTACCTTTAAAAAAGTAACACGCCAATGTGAACGCAATCAAGTCTATGTACAAACGCGTATATGTTTAAGAATTTTTATTCGACAATTAACACAATTTTACGTGTCAAATCGATTGTTCAAAAATTGTTGCAGAGTACAGTCAAGGTCAAAAATATCTAGGCCGTAGGAGTATAAGGCTAAGGCATATATATGACCTCGACTGTACAACGTGCCGATGGCAGCGTCACGTCCTTTTCTAAAAAGAAACACGCCCGTTCATTATAATGGTACCTACAAATGTACGTGTAAATTATACTAATTATGTTTCGCTCAATCTGTACGGTCGCACATACATTCGAAGGTACTTAAACTTTTGAATTCGAATCGGCTATATACGACAGCGGATTTTTGTGCCACTGACACCACTATATGCCGTTTTCCATACATTTGCGTCGGCTTATGGCGTCGTTGGCGTCCGTGGCACGCTTTTTCGCATTTGGCCGTGGCGTAAGGGTTAAAAGCCTTAACCTCAAGATTGCACTGGACTAAGCAAAAATTTAAATCGTTTGATGAGTTATTCATTAATTTGCAATTAGTGCGATTCTGAACGCAGCCGTAGGTAAAAATAAGGCTCAATCTTGAATGCACAATACTAAACAAATGCCGTCGGCGTTCCGTACATTTATAATCATAAAATAAGTACAGCAAAGATTTTCGGTGTGGTCATATGCAACGATTTAAATCTTTGGGACTGAGAGCCGCCTGCTATCCTTGTATGCTATACTCTATACGTTTAGGTAGCTAGCTTAATGAAAACAAACTAATCCACGTGACTCAACTAATCCAGCCATAATCTACGTGGGTCAGTTTGTTTACATTTAAGAGGGCACCGACCGTCCAGTGGCGCCCTCATCACTGTTATTGTGTTTTCTATTAAAGGAAAGTATTTTATTAAAATTGAAGCCGTATAAGTTGTTACGCAGCTTAATACACAACGTATATGCTATGTAATATAGCTTTGCAAAGTATAACCATCATCTAATCAATTAAATAGAAAATAGTGGCCGCTTTTTTCTGTTAAATTGTTTAGATGATGGTTATACTTTGCAAAGCTATATTACATAGCACATACGTTGTGTATTAAGTTGCGTAACAACTTATACGGCTTCAATTTTAATAAAATACTTTCCTTTAATAGAAAACACAATAACAGTGATGAGGGCGCCACTGGACGGTCGGCGCCCTCTTAATAACTACCGAGATGAATAGAGTATAGACCAGAACTTTCGCGTCTACAGATTAAAACTATATACACCTACTATGATACACTATTTCAACACACACTAACCTATGTGGAAATTAATTTAGTTCACTTTTGAAACAGTTCAACATGATCCGATAATTCAACCAGGCCCTTCGCTCGTCCACGAAGACCGCTTAGAACTGGTGTGTGGCAGTCGAGTCCCCAAGCCAGCCTGGAGGCTAATTTAATGAGTCTCCATCATTTCGTAGTCCTCGTCTTCACCGTCCTCCTCGTCCTGGAAATAACAATGTTTTAAAAGGGTGTGTCGGGGTTCGGTCTCTATACAGCAGTGTTTTCAACCTTAGTGAATACACGATCCCTATACAAGTAAAAATTAAACCAGGCGATGGGGGGTCGCCTGGTTTTATTTTCACTTGTACCGTATACCGTATTAATACTATGTCAGCGGTTTCAAAGACGAGGTATGAAAAAAAACTAGCTTGCAACCGCGGCCCTCTGACAAGGGCTTGGGACCCCCTGGGGGGGTCGCCCCCACGGGTTGAAAAACACTGCCATACAGAACACAATTAAAGCGTGATAATGAAAATATTTATTTTGCAAGTAGGCCACATGGGCTCTTTCACATGTCTGAATCTACCAACGCTTCGAAAGCAGCAGTAAGTCTTTTTTCAACTTTGACATTAGTTTTATCTCAAAACGAACACAAGTGCAACAAACAAACCTAATGGGTACAAATTAATTCTAATAAATAACTAATAAGGGAGATGTATAGTCTCCGCGTCTGGACAAGTTAAGTGACTTAGAAATGTATAAAGCCTCTAAGGGTCATAATAAGAAAAATAATAATTGAAACAAAGAAACATCTAAATTGGTTAATCTAGGTTAAATGGAGATGTAGAGAGGTCCAGGGTCAAGTATAAAGATGAAGATGTAAGGTCTTCAAATATCAAAAAGAAACAATTTGAAATATAACATTTCATGTCTTAATAATACAAATATACGAATATGAAAATCTTTCAAATATAGTATAGAGATCACTATGAAGTCTCTCTAGTCAGGTTCAGATATCGCACAATACTAATAAATTAAAAACTAACAAATTTAAATGGTCCTTGCGAGCATGAACCGTCCGGTAAATCCCATCATAGCACAAGTAAAGCGAAAAATCAGAAAAGCATAAATTTGCTGTTAAAAAAATATATTTTTTTAATCGTAATATTATAATCTTTGCAATGTCGTATCACACTCGACAGTTGCGCAGAGATAAGAGCTTGTGAAACCTTATAAAATAAGTCAAGAAATAGTCTATTTCATAAGTAGGTTGTAAATGTTAATCTGGTTGTTAAAAGCTATTTGTAGGGTTCCGTACCTCAAAAGGAAAAAACGGAACCCTTATAGAATAACTCGTGTGTCTGTCTGGCTATCCGTCCGTCTGTCACAGCCAATTTTCCTCTATTGGAGCGATTGAGTTGAAATTTGGTACACATATGTAAGTCCCGACCGCAACACGGTAATTCTATCAATAATTTTTAAGATAAATAGTTTTGAAGTTATTTAGGTAAATAGGCAAAAATTGACCATTCCCCCCTTATATCCAAAACTACTGGGGCTAAAATTTTGAAAAAAAATACATAAAATAATTCTTTACCTATAGATTCCAGGAAAACCTATAAGAAGTGTTTGATTTTAAAGTAACATAGGAAATTCCAGATAATCATGCACTTGTCTGTGGTTTATTTTTGGGGTTCCGTACCTTCGAGGTGGTCTGTTTTTCACAGGTAAGTGCGGGACCCTCAGCGCGCGAGTCAGACTCGCACTTGACCGTTTTTTTACTACACTAAATCTTTACTTTAACGCGCGTTAAGATTCCTCGGAACTCACGCGCGGAAAGTTATACTCACGTCAAATCCGAAGCAGGAGTTGACGTCCTTCTCGAGTTTAATACTCTTCTCGAGGATAGTGTCCTTGATGCGGATCTCCTGTGGCTCCAGTTCAGGTTGCTCTTCCTCTTCCCCGGACTCAGCTGAAATAAATAAACGTCACACTCAACTGCTCAAACTAGGATGATGTCTGTTAACAGGCACTAAGAGAACGAGAAGTATTGTATGACACGTGTCTGTTGCCAATGTCGGGAATAGATCTCATGACTTCAAGCATCGCATTCCGACAGTCGAATCAAGAACGACCGAGTGACTCAGTTGACTGATACGTGTTCCCAATATTCAGAACGCGGATCGATTTGGTTAAAGGGTGAATTTCAAAAATGTTGTACGTAATTAAGGCGTTGTTAAGAAAATGTTTAAAAAGTTTCTGTGTTACGAAAATGAATCGTACAATTTTATGGTAAATTTTCGTAAATCAGAAGAACTTTTTAATTTTTTTCTTAACTACGAAATACACCCTAATCTTTCTCTTGCTAGCGTTTTTTCCCGTCTCTAATTCGGGGTACGCTTTGACCAAGATCCCAGATTCGGCAGGTCGGGGTATTACAGTGGAGCGACTGCCGTCTGACCTCCGTAACCCTTGTGACAGGGGAACCAGACTGATCATGGTCACACATTTAGTTACCCAAATGTGCAGGTTTCCTCACGATGTTTTCCCTCACAGTAAAATAATACTGTTAGTAGATAATATACATAATACATAAGTTAGAAAAACTCATTGTTACATGGCGACTGCTTGGATTCGAACCCGGACCGCACGTTCACGAGTCGACATCCTTAGTCATGGTTATAATTTTGACTTTTTTGTCGCACAATAAATATGTCCAATTATAGCCCACTAGCTTCTGCCCGCGAGGAATTCGTAGTTATTACCTCGGGAACTTTTGAATTCGTCCTGCTCCAGGACCTAACCTAATAAATTTATATATACATAACTAGCTTCCACCCGCAGACTTCGTCCGCGTGAAATCCGGTTATAATTATTCCCTAGGAAACTTTTCACTTAGCCGGGATAAAAATTACACTATTTCCTATTTCATGAGCTACGGTCTAACTATATAGGTATGACGTTTCATGAAAATCCGTTCAGCCATATGGAGCTGACTGGTAACAAACATACAGACGCACACATACACACAAACTTTTACATGTACATATAATATTAGTAGAATTAGTAGGAAATTATTATTTTATTATTATAAGCCTCCAATCGAACACGTCTGTATTTAGCTGTTATTCATATAGTATCCTTTTGTTCCATTTTTGTGTGTCCGTTTGCCAGGTGGCAAAGGCCTCCTCCAATCTTTTCCATTCTGGCATTTCTATGGCCACTCTACCCCATGTTATTCCTGCGACTTGTCTAATGTCGTCATCCCAACTAGTAGGAAGTAGTATTGTTTCATTCGAAGAGATTTTTGTACCAAATTATAAGTTATCATCATCGAATCAGTTCTTCCCATATAAAGTTTCAGTACACCATGGCATCTTATTTTAGGGGGTTATATTTATTTCTTGAACGGTTACGTACAGATATAGTGAATAATATGTTTCCATCGGTAAAACTCGGATCTCCATCGGAAGACGACGGGACCCGAAGTGTCAATTAATTATTGTATTAAATGATTGACATGTTTATATTCATTAATATGAAACTTTATTATTTAGTGCCACATGACAAAATGAAAAATGACAGCATGGTATGATGGGTACTGGCCCTCAATTCTCAATGCATTCGAGATAATGTCGTTGCGTGATTAAATGTCAGATTCATACAGATGTGTCAAATGACTGTATGCACTGACGTTTACTCGTGATTGTGAGATTAACTTGAATGCACCGAGAATTGGGGGCCTGCTGAAGCTAATTGAGAGAGCACGATAAATACGAACTTTTCCGATAAAACACGATGAAAACTAATTATGCACTACATCTGTAATTGTTTGTTTTGTGGTGCATTTATATACAAAGTTTCAAGTTGATAAATAAATGGAATCTGTTATTTCCATACAAAGTTTCATACCCCAAGACACAGAATTAATAATAGTAGGTACTAAGTACAGAAGACGTTTAGGCATCAACAAACGTGCCTAAACGTGCTATCTCTCTCTAGCGCATAACCGGTGCTCTTTCGCACGCGGCACGTGTATCACTAGGGCTGTCACCATAATGGTACTATTATTTATTCTGTGACCATAGCAACATAATTATAATATTTTGGGCGTAGCTGTAGCGTACGTAATATGTTGTAACTGCAAACACTTCAATTTTATTTATTTGTATAATCTGTTTGCCAAGAGTTGATAAAAAAAATATAATCAGTGCTTCTCAACTCATAACAAATAGCGGCCCGCTAATTATTGTTACCGATTATAATAATAAATTAAAAGGAAAAGCTATATTGTTTTCATAGAATATTATTATTGAATAGCCTGTATATGTCCCATTGCTGGCATATCATCGGACGACGACCATGACGAAGTCACAGAGTCAGAAGAGGAATCAGTCGGTGACGTTTATTGCTTCATCTACCCTGCCATCAATTTGTAAAAATCTATAATCCTCTTTTACCGCATAGTACGGCCCGCCCGGCGCGGCGCCGCGCTTGATAACAACTGCGTGCCTCGTACCACGAAACAGTGCACGCGGCGATAAGCGACGCCCGTCACAGTTTGCGATAGTTAAGCGACAGTCGCTATTTCGAGACGATATCATAATATTTATCAACTCTCGGCGACCAGACTTTGTTGAGTGGCATGAGTGAGTGAGTGAGACCGACCTTGCTCGTCCTCGCACTCCATGTATTCGGGCGCGACGACCGCCACGTGCTGCTCGGTGCCGTCCTCCAGCTGGATCACCTCCAGCACCACGTACTGCTGCCCGTCGCCGTCGGCCACCGTCACCAGCTCGCCGCGTCGCAGCTCGTTGTTGGTGAGGCCGAGCTTCACCATGTTGTCATCGGACTCTGCCGTTTCCTCCTGTAAATTTCCTATGTTAATGCAAGGTGGAATCTGGCGGTGCAGACAGGGCAAACGTCCGGGGAATCGCGCACTCGCGCAACAACCCAACAACTCAAGTAGAAAAATATTAGGTACTAATAGTAGTAATGTTTATTTGAATTTCGCGCCTTACGCGGCGCATTATAAAACACGTCATGCCATTCGCGCTCTCTTGCGTGGTAGTTACCGCGCTGATATCTGTAGCATCATCATTAAAACTAATTACACGAAAACAAGGGCCTCACAAAGAGCTACTCGCCCGGAGGCTCGCAATGGCTAAGCCCTAAGGCCGCCCCTGGGTGGAATGGTCAAGGGAACCACAAACCATTTATCTAATAGATTCCGCATAGCCGTGTGACCCCCGCTGCGAATTAGAGACGGAAAGCCATTTCCGCGAACGCACCAATCACAGCGCCCTAGAAACCCCGCGCGCCCCGCAATTTAGGGAGCTTTATTTGGTAGTATATGTTAGGCTAAGCGATATCATTAGGAAATTTGGTTTGTGGGCGGAACAGAGCGAACAATACTTCTAGTCCACGTATAGAATAGACGCACGAGCGCGGCTCGCTGTAAGCTGGGCTTGTGTACTACACGAACGAACTATTTCGTAACATTGTCGCTCTGAACATATTCTAGAACAATACCAGGGGAGTCTCACTCCGCTCTTTAGGTACGCTCGGCCGTCGGACAACTCGGAGCGGTAAATCGCAGATTGCCGCTCGCTCGCTCGCTGGCCGATATACGCGTCATCAAGCAGCCTAGATGTTTGGTGTTGTTGGGTGACGCGGAAAAAAAACTGACAACCCTAGCATATACGAAAGAGCACGTTTTATGCGACGTAGAAAGGCATGATTGGGATTTATTTTCATACTTAAACACCGGTTTTCATACTTAAACAGTGACTTTTTACCCGTCGTAGCTTCCCATAGCCTATTCGTTTAAAAAAAAAAAGAATATACGTATACATAATCAAACTTGATTACGGAACCATTTAGTTGGATAAGGATTAATATCATGATACGAATGTCATCGCCTTTCGATTCTACCCGTGTTTTGATTGACTAATTTCAACAAAAAACGGTTATTGTGTAACTATAAAAGTTAGATATACCACATAACCTTAGACATAGCCTCGCGGACTTTAGTACTTAATACACATGTAGTACATTACTTTATGTATCATCAATATCGATAGTTTTCGCAGCGCGCGCCAAATAACGATTTTTCAGGCAAATTTTTGATACCCTGGGTTACATTTTAGCAATTTTCGTAGTTTCTCTAATTTTTTGATAAATAAAATACAGCACATGCATACTCTCTGATAATGCTTACTTAAGGCGAAAAACTTATTAAAATCAGTTCTTTATTTTCTGATTTTATCCATTACAAGCAAACATACAAAAATTAAAATCTTTCATCTTTATAATATTAGTTTAGATTTAGATAAAACGGCAGACGGTGACTCGACAACTCAATGGCATGGGCCCCCCAAAGTAGCCGCATATAGCAGCAAGGGGCAACAATACCCGAGCGGGTGAAAGGGCGAAGGTATTTCTGGACTTAATATTATATTTCGCTTGCGTGGCGTCCTGCTCTAAGCACCCAAATGAATACAAAATTCTATAACTACGAGTACAGTCTACTTTTCGCGCTGAACATATTTAAAACTTCGTACCAAATATCTCAAAAGAAGGATGTGCCTATCAGTACAATTTCGTGTAGCAAGTCTCATAGAAGGTTGTCAAACGCCAGCGCCATGGATTACACACCCTATTGCTGATGTTTTAGTTCTTACGACATACATACAAAGGTCTAATATTGCTTGATTCACACGCTATCATATCTGCTGTGCTGCGGTCCCACACCGCACGGTGCGGGCGGGCATTTTCTCAATTATAACTGTGTCACTTAAACGGGTGTCATGGATGGTTGTTGAAATGCGACTGAACGTGCGATGGTGTCAGATTCGCGTTCTGACACCTCAAAAGTAAGCATCGCAAAAATTGCTTTGAGCAGTTCCTTTCTATATATTTCATTGGTTTGTTTGTACCAATCTTATTTTACACATCACTCGCATTGTTAAGTCAATTCGCAAAAGCAGAAGTAAACGCTGTACGCCCGCGAGCTCTGAGGAACCTTAACGCACTTTAACCTTTTGACCGCCAAGCATGTCAGAAGTAACACGAATTTCAACTTTAAGTCAAGTTAATTTAGGACTTTTTTACCTTGTATCCGCTGACGGCTGCAGCCGACTGTGGCGGTCAAAAGGTTAAAGAAAACCTCCAGTACAGTAAATGAGTAATACGGAAACATCGATGAGTATGAACATGTCTATGCAGAACACTCAGTCACACTTACTGGTAGAGTGCAGGGTATGAAAGGACAGTCGTGCGCGGGGCACTGCGCCCTCTTCCCCAGCCTCCGACCCCTCAGAACTCGCGCGCGGACTATAGTAAGTTTATATTAAAATAGGGTCGCTATTGACTCCAATTAGAAACGGTAACTTCTTAATTTAAAGTTTCCTAAACATAAAATAAGAAACGTCAACCTCGATGTTGTAGCACAAAAGCTGTCAAAATTTGTCACTAAATTTAACGAACACATTTGAATTGACTCAATTAATTAGTGATTCGCGCTGCGCTCGCATTAAATTTTTAGCCAAGCGGGCACCTAACCTGTCGCTTTTCTACTAACTTAAAAGAAAGAAAGAAAATTATTTACTAACACAGAAGACACAGTTTTATAAATTAAGTAAATAATACACAACGAAATGGTGGTGTGTGTTCTCGCGACAGTGAACGGGACACTGGCTCAGCATAATGCTGGGGTGTAAGACACCTGCAGCGCTGTTATTATATAGTATGATTGTATGACGCTATAAAATCATACTACATACTAATAATTATCTTTTTAATTACTACTTAGATGGACTGCGGCCCTAACATGCATGGCACAAAGATAAATTAGAACAGTTTATCTCTAAGTGCGTCTCTCTCACACTAGCGCCGACAGGAGGAGTATGACACGATAGAGTCATAGAGATAAACGGTTCTCATTTATCTTTGTGCCATGCATGTTAGGGCCGCTGGTACATACATACTTAACCTGAATAAGATTAATACATTCCAAAAGTTCCATGCTATCGTATAAAGTAAAGATGGCGCCACAAAGATAGCAGAATCGTCCGTTGGAATCACATTTATCAGCATCGAATCGCATTTTATCTACGGAAAATCGATATTTAGTATGAAGATGTGTACACATCACAATTCACCTTTATGATACGTACGCATCTTCATACTAAACAGCGATGTGATTCCTCCTTAAATCTCGACTTTCTGGTATTAAACGCGAGCAATTATTACCCACCAATTACATTTAATACAAATCAAATTTTTCAGAAAGCAACCTTTCAGCGGGCGTCATACATACAGATATGCTACGTAAAGTGAAAATACAGTTTAATGTTTTGTCACTCATTTAACAGCAAATAATTGTTGACGTACGTAAATACAATCAAATTTGTATCTTAGCAATTAGTTGCTAAAGTTGTAATTAAAAATCCATGTATGTGATCGATAAAGCGCCTCTGCGTAGATAAGGGTCAAAATACACACCTTTTGGCGGGTTTTTAGTTTCTTTCAATATTTGGAACAGGAAACGTAGAATTACCCAAAACTGGCCTTTTAACCTTTTGGTTACCGTGCCCCTGACGCCACGATATGCCGTTTTCCATACATTTGCGTCGGCTACAGCCGTCAAGGTTAAAAATAACAATATGAACTAGATACAATGTTAGCGCACGTTACCTGCGTCCGCGTGTTCTTGTACTTGATCTTGCGCTGCCGGCCGAGCTTGAGAGCGAGCGCGTGCTCAGTGTGCCCGGACTCAGGGTCGTGGATGGCCAAGTGGCGAATCAGGTTGCCCTGCGAAATGTAGCGTGGGTTATTTGTTAGACAATTTTGCAAGGAAAAAGATCGACTTCGGGGGCCTATTCCATAATAAAGTCACAAGTTTATATTAACACGTAGTGACGGGAACTCCCGTCGGGAGTTCTCAATAACTTTGTTCACATGCCGGACGACTCCCGAGGGGAGTTCATTCCATACTAAAGTCGGTTCGCCAAGAGTTGATAAAAAAAATCAGGGCTTCTTAATTCATTACAAATAGCGGCCCGCTAATATTTTTTACCGATGATAATAAGAAATTAAAAGGAAAACTATATTTTTTTCATAGTATATTGCTATTGAATAGCCTGTATTATGTCCCGTTGCAGGCATATCATCGGACGACGACCAGAGTCGGAGGAAGAACCAGAGTCGGTGACGTTTATTATGAAACGTTCAATTGCTTTATCTACCCTGCCATTAATTTGTAAAAATCTATCATCTTCTTTTACCGTATAGTACCGCCCGCCCGGCGCGGCGCCGCGCTTGGCAACAACTGCGTGCCTCGTACCACGAAACTAAGTGCGCGCGGTGATAAGAGACGCCCGTCATTGCAATTGTTAAGCGACAGCCGCTATTTGGAGACGATCATATATATTATTTCTAAAGGGTGTTTTTGTGAAGACGCTCTCTATCTCCGTTAATTCCCTACCAAAATTAATGATTTAAACATCATTTTAAAGCTTATGTTCGTCGCTTTGGGACAAAAATACACAAACAGGTTAAAATTAACGTTTTCGTTAAAAAATAAATAAAAATCACCTGAACTGTAAGCGCCATCTATTGACAGTTTGTTTAACTAAAATGTGTCTTGGCTATTCTCACTTTAGTATTATTATTATTACTATCCGGCGTTTCATCACGATACTGTGCGAATATTCGCACGGGTCAGCTAGTATCATAATAATTATAAACTCTCGGCGAACACTTTAGTTTTAGATGACTGGCATGCAGCGAAAGTTTTGGTCTATGGCCTGGTAATGAAAGTGTTAAAGTCGAAGTAAAAATGAATACAAGATCACAAGTACCTATACTCAATTCGTGTAGGTAGCTAACTAAACGTAAACACAACTAATCCACGCGACTCAACCAACTCAGCCAATCCAGTCAATCTATTTTGATCTATGATGTGTCTTGATTGGCTGGTCAGTTTCGTCGGGTGGGTTAGTTGCTGACGGTTATTATGCAATGGGCCGCAGGGCCATGGTTTCGTCATTTTATCCAGCGACAGTAGGTACTCGAACGACTGAAATACACGCGCTGAATAAAAATGGAACTAATTTCCTATACAACTACGACACTTTTACGTAGACGGTGGCGCCGCTGTCATGCGTTTTTCATGTGCTCTCGTACTGTACATGTCCAGACAAAAATGGCAACACTGGTATCCGTTTTATAAAACATTAAATTATAACTTTATAAAACAAAGTATGGAACAACAATGTGAAAAGTCAAATAAAAAGTTTATTTAATTATACCCATTACAGAATATTAGTGGTAAACAAAAAATAGTATGCGAGTTGAGCAAATGTTCTGTGGTTTAACCTTTTGGCCGCCAAGCATGTCTGAGAAGTAACACGAATTTCAACTTTAAGTCAAGGTAGTGAAGGACTTACCTTGTGTGCAAAGGTGCGTTTGCACTCGTGGCAAGCGTGAGTCTTCTCCTTGGGCGGCTTCGGCACGTAGTCGGGGTTGTGGTGCAGGTTCTGGTGCCGACGCAGCAGCTGCTTTTGGCTGCATGGAAATTACAGTACTATTAAAATAAGTTCACCATTCGGCCATCCTCGGTTATCGTTGTTTCGCAACTCCGTACGTCCGAATTGATGAAAAATTAAAGCCATAGCAAACTCTGGGTGGTTAGCATGACATGCCCGCGAGTCGTTTGTCGCTCAGTGCGTCTCTGTCCAACTAGTCAAATATGTAAGGGATCCACTGAGCGACAAATGAGTCGCGGACAGGTCGTGCTAGACGTGCTGTTGAAAGAGGAGTGACGTAGCGAGGCGAGCGAGGCTTCTTGTGTATAGTAACAAATATTAATAATTTCTGTGCAACGGGAGCTTAACCCTCAATAGCCGTAGTAAATGACGACGCGGATGGCCTAGTTGGTTAGTGACCCTGCCTCCGAAGCTAGCGTCCCCTGTAAGGGAAAATATTTGTGTGATAAGCACTAATGTTTGTTCCTGAGTCTTGGATGTCTCCTATGCATTTAAGTATTTATTTATAAGTATGTATATCGTCGTCTAGTACCCATAACACAAGCCTTTAGAGCTTACTTTGGGACTAGATCGATTTGTGTAAAGATTGTCCCCTGATTTATTTATTAATTAACAGAAACATCATAGAACAGGATCTATGTAAAAATAAATTAAGATTATTTATATTTTTTTAACTTAAAAACTTCAATTTTTTACGTGATTTAGCGTGAGTTTAAATACCAGTCACGACGTATGTCGTTGCATAGGTCGGTTGCGTTCCGAATCACGCTGCCCACCTTACTCGTTGTGATCACCGTAATTGTTATTCGGACCGCACCCTCATAGACCACGCTTTTTTTACGTTTACGATCAGTTTTAGTAAGTTGACGTCACATGCGACAGCGGACAGTATGATAGCGTTTATGGCGGCAAATTTAAAGGCAGCCAAAATTGTTTTAAAAAAATGATCCAGAACCGAATTGCATTGAATCCTGACTGAGCCGTAGGCTGCGGCCCATCACTGTTTCGAATATTTCTCATGTCCGTTTTCTTTTCAAATGAACCCTTAAGAGGAGTGTGACATACGGCTTTTCATACAAAAGGCGATAACGATTTCCACCCGTTAAATGTTAACCGATGTTCCCCAATTTTTGATAGGTTGCGAGTCATAACAAAATCTAGTTCTATACGTTTTGATTTTTTCACTATAATCAATAAATTCAGTTTTATTGTTTCAGTACTCTCATACAAAACGAATTCCGACATTATTTGACTTCAATGATCTTTAATCAAAATTCAAAACACGTATAGAGGTAGATTTTGCTCGGACTGACAAACTATCAAAAATCGGTCAAAATCGGTTAACATTTAAGAGGTGGAAATCGTTATCGCCTTTTGTATGAAAAGGGTGATGTTTGCCGTTGGTTCACAGTACTCTTAAACGGGCCTCATACATACTTCGTAAAATTCAAATACAATCGAATTTGTGTCATACTTTTATCCAGTTACTAAGGTTGACATTTTGATAATAAATGATATAAAAATATTACAGGGACAAAACTTTAAGAGACAACTTACAAAATGGCTATTGGAATATTGCTTTTATAATGTCAAAGAGTACTTGGATGGAATTTAATTATGTGTAATATTTAATATGGAGATATTTATTTATATAAGTAGTTTAGAATTTGCCAATATTAATTACGTAATGACATTTTAGATTCATAATAATTATAACTGACTGCATGTTGCTAATTTAATTTGAATAATCTGAATTTTGTTATATTAATAATCTTAATGCTTTTAATGTTAATGAATAATGTTCAGTCAATTGTAATGCCGATAATAACATTCAAAATTTGCATATCGATTGTTCTCGACTGAATACTGGACCAATTACCTCAAGACCTTGTATATAATGCATAAGTATTCTGGCAAATAAAGTACTTGATTTGATTTGATTAGGGATAAAACTATTTCTTTTTGTGTTGTTATCATTAATCGGGAGGACGAAATAAAATGCACAGCGGGTTCAAATTGGATGATTTCAGCAAAAGCCAGACAAGACTGGCTCACTTTGGAGGTGGCCTTTACCGATAGCCGGGTTCTTACAAAATAACTACACTAAATCAATAGTAGTTTATGCAACGGTTGCATAATGATAGGCCTTAAAACACTAGTGCGGTTTTCATGAAACGAGCCGCAGGCGAGTTTCATAATAAGATCGCACGTGTGTTTTAAGGCCAAATTATGCAGAGTTGCATACATAACTTTATCTACACACATATTATAAATCCTCCATGATGGGTTCAGAAACAACATTTTCTGGCAACAAGTTATTTGTTGCAATCGTGGCTGCATATTTCCGATATCCGGCGCATTTTCACATCACACACACTCCGAGAAGACTACTTACTATTCATATGTTCAACTAAAATGTAAATTACAAACAACTTTTTCTATTCAATTCAACAATTCTACTTTCGTTCAGCAAAACGTCAACATGGCGGATCCTCCGTCAAGACCATTTTTTTTTAAATCATAGACAAACGGATGAAGTCTCTATTCTCAAGTCACTCGAGATCAAATATTGTGCAGTTTATATTTAAAAAACATACTGAATTGACGTTTCGTATCAATAACTATTTTAATATCTATGGATACTAGAATAGAGACCCACTTGAGTTTTGACAGCTGTTCCAAATTTAATCTCATTTCTTTACTAAATACGATAAAGAAGTCATGTTATTTCTTTATCGCAGCACTGGTTTTTCCTAATTGGTTGTCAAAATGGTGGTCATTTCATACGGTTTTTGATTAACCAATGGAGGTTTTATGATATGGGTGTAGATAAAAATAATTACACTTCTATGTTACTAACACCACTACTTTGTAAACCTGGATTCTGTAAGAAATATAGGCTGTTAGGGTTCCGTACCTCAAAAGGAAAAAACGAAACCGAAAGTAGTTTCGGAGCAAATTGGACAGACGGACAGACAGACAGACAGACACACGACTGATCATATAATCACTCGTGTGTCTGTCTGTCTGTCTGTCCATCTGTCACAGCCAATTTGCTCCGAAACTACTGGACCGATTGATTTGAAAATTGGTATACATATGTAAGTCGGTGACCGCAACACGGACGCGTGACGTAAATACATGTTTATTTTTATTTTTATGTTATTTATTATCTTAATTTAGACTGACCGGAAGCTCTGGTCGCACTCGGTGCACACGAACGGCTTCTCGTCGGTGTGCTTCAGCATGTGCGACTTGAGGTGCCGCAGCATCGTCGACGCGTACGGGCAGAGGTCGCACTTGAAGCATTTCTCTCCCTCGTGGGTCTGTCGGCAAACAATGTCACCGTCAAGTCGGCGTATCCGTCGATTAGTTTTGTGCGATATCTGAACCTGACTAGAGACACTTCATAGTGTTGTCTATACTATATTTGATGGTTTTTCATATTCGTACCATCCTTTTCTCGAAGCGATTCACAGCACTTTTGAGCCCCCTGTTTTGTATTATTAGGACATGAGATGTTATATTTCGAATTGTTTCTTTTTGATATTTGGAGAGCTTACATCTCCATCTTTATACTTGACCGGGGAGACTGTCTACACCTCCATTTAACCTAGATTAATTGATTTAGATGTTTCTTTGTCCAATTATTATTATGACCCTTAGGCCTTATACATCTCTAATGATCGAATTCAGAGAGGCCACTCAAATTGAGATTTAATTAAAGTGACGTTTCAGTGACCTTTCTGATAACTAGTTGAGGGACATTTAAGTACTTAATATCTAGTCAAATGCTTAAATGGCGTTTCTGAATTCGGCCATAAGTCACTTAACTTGTCCAGACGCGGAGACTACACATCTCCCTTTTTAGTTATTTATTAGAATTAATTTGTACCCATTAGTTTTGTTTTTGCACTTTTGTGTTAGTTTTTAGATAAAACTCTAATGTCAAAGTTGAAAAAAGAGTTGCTGCTGAGTTTCTTGCGGCGTTTCTTCTCAGCCGATGTCACCTTTCGAAGCGCTGGTAGATTCAGACATGTGAAAGAGCCCATGTAGCCTACTTACAAAATAAATATTTTCATTTTCATTCATTTTCGAAGATATCCAGGATTTGATGATTCCAAAAAATACTACCTCAATAGTACCTAAGCACGATAAATTGTATATTTGTAATTTCGGAGATATGAGCCCTGTTTAATTGTTAGGGAGCTGGATGCTATTTTCTACTTCCGAATGCTGCCGACGTGTCTATGAATTATTGTATTAATAAGTGACATGTTTGTATTAAATAAATAGGGTACTTTATTTATCAGCGACAAATTTCAAACCATGAGTTTTTGCAAAAACAATCGGTATTGTTGCTATTTTAAAATTTATCATTTTCAGTTAAGAAATAGAATTAAATGTTGAAAAGAATTTCACCGGCTTGTCGATCTAAACGTATCCCATGTCTTAATGCTTTCGGCATGAAAGATCTATTAAAAGGAACTGAAAACAAACTTAAAATAATAAAAATCTTAACTTAGGTATTAACCACTCTATACCGAATATTAATCTCGCGATGCGAGCTTCCCCTACGCTGTCTTGATGGGTACTGAGACTGACTGAAGTAGCATGATAAATACGAACGTTTCCGAGAAAATACGATGTGAAAGGATTATTCAGTACATGTGTACACATCGGGATGTGGCCGTTACCTTGTTATGGAGCTTGCACGAATAGCGATCGGGGAAGGACTTCCCGCACCGCTTGCACTTCTGCGGGGTATCCGACGTGTGCAGCTTCTGTATGTGGATGCGCAGGTCGGTCTTGCGCCCGCACTTCGCTGGGCAGAGCTCGCAGCGGTACACCGGCTTCTCGGCCACTGGGAAAACGTTAAAATAAAAAAATATTTTCTTCCAAATACGCTTTTATTTCATCACTATGGCATGGTTGGGATTAAATTTGTTTGAAAAGGAGGGGTATCGATAAGCTAAGAAAATTGGCCCCAATTTGACAAAAAAATTCACTATTTTTATTTTTGATATTTCTCATTGTTTGAGTTAAATACAGCATACTACCTTAACGCTACAATAAATTAAAATTAAAAATAACTACGTTTTCTTCACGAGAATAATCGACAAACTGATGAGGTCGAAATTGCATTTTTGCCAAAATTTAATCGAATTGTGTACTTTTTTTACTATATCGAGTTGTTTTTAGACATGAGCGCATTTTGGAAGCAGTTTATTTTTTGTATTTTTATATTTGTTGACGTCTAAAGAACAACATATAAAAAAATCACCATGCTTCCAAAATGCGCTCATGTCTAAAAACAAGTCGATATAGTAAAAAGAGGGCACAATTTACCAAAAATGCCATTTCGACCTCAGTTTGTCGATTTTTCTCGTGAAGAAAACGTAGTTATTTTTAACTTTAAACTATTGCAGCGTTAAGGTAGTGTCCTGTATTTTACTCAAACAAAGATAAATATGTAAAAAAAAAAATGTTAATTTTACCGTCATATTGGGGCCAATTTTCTTAGCTTATGGATACCCCTCCTTTGAGTCCTTGTTTTTCTTAAAAAACGAAATAAAATCTATTCATAACACAATTGAGAAGTTTTATTTTCCGGGGTTCATTTAATGTCGAACCAGCAGGGATACGTTGTATAATGTTGTCAACATAATGTGCCGAAGTGAAAATGTGATAACAGAATCTGCCACAAATGGTCACACTGCAGGGCCTTCGGTTACCTAGATACCAGGCTAATGAGTGAGCTTACCATTGTGGATGAGCTTATGCGCCTTCAGCGAGTTGGACTGTGTGAAGCACATGTTGCAGCTGTCGCACTTGTACGGCTTCTCTCCAGTGTGCGTGCGCAGGTGGCGCTTCAGCTTGAAAGTGTCCGGCGACGCGTACGTACAGTCCGGGCACTGGGGACAACCATGTTACAGTACGATTAAAATCAGTTAACGATTCGACTTTCCTCGACTATTATCGGCTAAAGCCGGACGAAAATGCCACAAGTTACATTGCTGCGATTTCTTTTATGTAGCATTCAACTTAAAGTATCGTAAACGCAATGTATATCACCTGCCATGACATTAGTTACCAGTAGACCTAAGAAGTTTACAGAAGCAATATGGACATGCATTATTTATTGATGTATATAAATGTATTCAATTCGATCAGGGATTCCTGGGGCCCGAACCGGCTCTACCAATTTCAGCCATAGTCACGAAAGGGGTCATAGCAAGATACATTGAGGCAAAAACCAATGAAGAATGGAGCACTGTCCAGACATGCAGACAAGCAAAAATGATGATCAAGAGAACAAATCACAAAAGGACCAGGTAACTAGTGAACCTCGGTAAGTACAACCTCAGCATACTGACAGGGGCAATCACAGGCCACTGCCCACTAAATAGACATCTGTCAATAATAGGGGTAAAATCAGACCCACGATGCCCTCACTGTGGGGAGGAGGAGACTAGCAAACACCTTATAGCCGACTGTGTCATGTACTCGTCACTGAGATACGACATATTCGGAGTAGATGTAATAGATGTAAATGAGCTAAGTAGCTTGAACCTGCAGGATGTTCTTTTGTTCTGCAGGAGAACAAGAAGATAGGATCCATGTTGGATGGGAGCGCCGCCGGGGCAGTAACCTTAAACTCCAAAACCTAGGGGAACGGGGCGGAATGATCAGCACACGCAGATCGACCGCCCGCTTGTCACCGGCCAGGCGTCTCCACCCACCATCATCATCATCATCATATAAATGTTACTATAATATAAAAAAAACATGATTCTTTATTAATCTATAGTTACTGTTTTGCGTAAGGTTCTGCGCAATTATCTCAAAGTCCGTTCGCTCACATACTATTGCTATATTAGCATTATTTTAATATATTCATTATACACGAGACGACTACTAACGCCATCTATGATGCTGTTCTTAAACTAACCGCTCAACCTCTTTTTCCGCATGTAAATACAAACTTATTTTTTTTAAGTTGTTTCTACAACTATTGTGTGAGAGTTCGTCGTATTTTTCCGACTATCCACTTAGATATTTGTACTATTTTTGAAATTACTTTTTATTTATTAAACCCCGATGCAAAAAGAGAGGTTTTATAAGTTTAACGTGTGTATCTGTGTATCTGTCTGTGGCACTGTAGCTCCCAGACGGATGAACTGATTTTGATTCAGATTTTTTTTGTTTGACTTAATCGAGTGTTCTTAGTATCTCTGTATGATTCAAGAAAATCTGTTCTTCCGTCTGAAGATAATCAGCTCGTTTCTAGTTATTTCGAAATTTGGTATCCTGTTATTTCAATGACATTAACCTGATCCTGCAGCATCACCCACAGGTTTCAAATTTCATCAACAGTCGAGGATTTTTTAAATGTAATTTTTTTTCTTGTCTGTATTTGTATATGTCCTGTAGTTTAATCTCACCTGGTAAGGCCGCTCGCCGGTGTGACAGCGTACGTGCCGCCGCAGCTTGGACAGCTCGACGGATGCGTAGTCGCACTCGGTACACTTGTGCGGTTTCTCGTGCGTGTGTCGGTACCGCACGTGCCGGACCAACTCGCCTAGGGAGAAAGACGTCTATTAACACCTTCATAGCAAAGAACCCGCCTAGTGGGCGTCCTTCATAGCGATGGGCTGGCATACAGTTAGGTGAACCCATAGGTTATACATCTTCCAAATTTTGCCGCTCTAGAAAATTTGCCGCCCTTGGCACTAGCCCCGACTGCCCTTAGTTTAAATCCAGGGCTAGGTGAACCCGCCAAGCGGGCGCTTTGGCGAGAAGCATTGGGTTGCACGTTATATGGCTGTATGAATTCACCTAGCGGGTCTTATAGACAATTCTGTGGTACCTGGGATACTATTTACTTTATAGTCTCTCAATGAAAATTTTAAGATATCCAGCATACTTTTTCTTCATCATTTCAGCCGAAAGACTTGGACTTCTGGACATAAGCCTCCCCTAATGATCCCCACAACGACCGATTCTGAGCTGCTGGCATCCAGTGGAGACCCGCAAGTTTCATCAGTACCATTACCATGAGTTTATGCCAATCGAAATCTATCGGAAATACTGCTTGTAGCCGATGCAAGTAAAAGGGACCGCGAGATAGTTTTCTATTACGAGAACGGTTTGCATAAACTCATGGTAATGCTACAGGTCGCACGTCCACCGTGTGGGTGGTCTGGTTTTCTTACATGTTTAAAAAAATATTACAAGACATTGACATTACGTTACACTAGAACAGACATCTCAAATGGCAGCAAGCACTTGATGACGGAGCGGGCATGTGCGCCGCGTCCGGCGGTGATCGTTTTCTTATACGCGTTCGTGCCATTTGGCCTCAACAGGCTTCACAAAAAATTAAGTTGAGATGTCCATTCTAGTATACATAATTAGTCAAAGTATCAAGATAACCAACTCACCGGAGGTGGTGAACGGGCTCTTGCAGTACTGGCAGACGTGCGGCTTGACCCCGTTGTGCATGTTCACGTGGTTTTGCAGGGACGCCATCGTCTTGAACCCGCGCTCGCACACCTTGCATTTGTACGGGCGGTCTTCCGAGTGGGTCTTCATGTGTCGCAGGAGCAGGTAGCTGGATTAATTAAACTTTTAATAATAACACTCCTACTCCTCTGCTGCACTGGGAGTGAAGAAATAGCATAGAATGCGTGCAGATGCTTATCATCCTGGCATGTGTCTTGTGAACTTTGGTAAACTTTTGTGAATAGTGGGCATGCTCGGAAACTCAAACCGTTTATTCAGCGAATTGGACACCTGTGGTCCCTTTACTTGTCGCATGAATAGAAAGCCAACTCAGACTTGACAGACAACGTAGATCAATTCAATACAGAAGCATCGACATTAACCACATCACTATTAAATTTTATTCATACGTGGCAACACTTTCATTTGTCAATTTAGTTCGCCGAATTATGGATTCTAGTTTAGTTACTAAGAAAAAAAAAAATGAAAAATGAAAATATTTATTTTGCAAGTAGGCCACCTGGGCTCTTTTACATGTCTGAATCTACCAGCGCTTCGAAAGGTGACATCTGCTGAGAAGAAACGCCGCAAGAAACTCAGCAGTAAGTCTTTTTTCAACTTTGGCAATACAGTTTTATCTAAAAACTAAAACAAAATGTGCAACATAAAACCTTATTAGAATTAATTTGTACAATTAATTCTAATAAATAACTAATAAGGGAGATGTATAGTCTCCACGTCTGGAAAAGTTAAGTGACTTAGAGATGTAAAAAGTCTCTAAGGGTCATAATAATAAAATAAAAATTGAAGCAAAGAAACATCTAAATAGATTAATCTAGGTTAAATGGAGGTGTAGACAGTCTCCACGGTCAAGTATAAAGATGGAGATGTAAGTCTCCAAATATCAAAAGAAACAATTTGAAATATAACATTTCATGTCCTAACAATACAAATATACGAATATGAAAAAGTATCAAATATAGTATAGAGAAGCTCGTTTAAACGTTCACGAAAGGGGTCATATCAAGATACATTGAGGCAAAAACCAATGAAAAATGGAGCTCTGTCCAGACATGCAGAAAAGCAAAAATAATGATTAAGAGAATAAATCCCAAAAGGACCAGGTATCTAGTAAACTTCGGTAAGTACAACCTCAGCATACTGACAGGGGCAATCACAGGCCACTGCCCACTAAACAGACATCTGTCAGTAATAGGGGTAAAATCAGACCCACTATGCCCTCACTGTGGGGAAGAGGAGACCAGCAAACACCTTATAGCCGACTGTGTCATGTACTCGTCACTGAGATACATCTTCGGAGTAGATAAAATAGATGTAACTGAGTTAAGTAGCTTGAACCTGCAGGATGCACTTCTGTTCTGCAGGAAAACAAGATGGGATCCATGCTGGATGGGAGCGCCGCCGGGGCAGTAACCCTAAACTCCTAACCTAGGGGAACTGGGCTGAATGATCAGCACACGCAGATCGACCGCCCGCCTGTCACCAGCCAGGCGTCTCCACCCATCATCATCATCATCAAGCTCGTTTAAAACTAGCAAAACTAATGGTTATACTAACCGCCTATGGCTGGTGTAGTTGCAGAAGGTGCACGTGAACTTGGAGCGCTGGTTCCTGCGTTTGGGCGTTTTCTTGCGCTTGGTGACGTCATCGTCCTCATCGGACACTTCCTCGGCCGCCTCCTCCTCGAAATTATACACGTCCTCATTGCCCTTCTCTTCTTCTTCCTCCTGCAAACACAATTGGGGTAAGAACTCAACGTGGTAGCCCAGACTTGACGCGCGCATCAGTTTTTTTTTTTTTCACATAACGTACGTAATTATTATACAAATAATTTCCTCGCCAAACTGACAACAGTTTGTTGGCGAGATCGCGCTCAAACTAACATTTTCTTGCCATGTACCTAAATTTACTTAATCCTACAAAAGTCTATATTCTAATACAATATAAGAGATAACTTACTTAAAAGAGAGGGTTTAGGGTACTCGTACTATTGGAAAAATTATTTATATTATTTATTATTTATGCCAATCTTTCCAAAAGTAATTTTTTTTTAACATATCTTCATCATATTCTTTTTTCTTGCCTTAACCAATCAATTTCGTTATACCTTTTTGGAACCAGGAACATATTTGTTCTCCTACCGTAATAGTATTTAACAAATTGTAATTGTACAAATTTTCTTAACCCATCGGATGCTTAGGCACGGATCCGTGCTTTTCCTTACATACACTTTTTGCATTTTTTTTTACCATCATTTTTTTGGTACTCCATGAATCCAATGAGACGCGAATGCCGGTCTTTGTTTAGCTCCCGCATACGAGGGGTTAATCTAATATTCTTTGTATTACATTTATTTTGCTTAAGCACCTTAAACTCCTTATCATAATAATTTTCAATAGCTATCAAGTACTGCACTTTTAGATGTATAGGAAGTATTTTATAGATTTTATATAACCAGGCCAGGTCTTTTTAAGTCGGTAGAAATCAAGGCTCTGGTTGCCGATTGCCGCCCCAAGAATTTCAAGCCCTGCTAATGACCTAATACTCACGTGAAGGCAAACCACTTTGGACAGACTAAGAAGAAACTAAAGAACTGTAATTACCTGGTCAATCTTAATGTCAACATTGAGGACAGGTTTCGTTTCCTCCTGCACAACGAGCACATAGCTCACTTCTCCAGTTCCTGTCTCCGATGGCACCAGAGTGACAGTCTGGTAGCCCTCCTCCATGATGGCAGTGTCATCTTCAGCAATTACCTCCTGGAAAATGTGCTTTATTAAATCGAGTTGCTAATGGGCTGACAATTATAACTAAAGCCAGTTCACGTAAAATGATCTAGCATAAGGTAGTACTAGTGGCTCCGTGAACTGGACCTCGCGACCGACTTAACTTTGCCGTTGGAAAACTTTGGAAAAACAGAATCGACAGAAAAATCCTTATTATTATCGAACCTGCTCACAAAATTTCAGGAGAATCGGTTGAGATATGCCGATATGCGACCTGTAGAGAAGAACAAATAAACATCCGCCGGACATACAAAGGCATTTTTTCCCAAGCTCGGTCAAAAAAGGTGTGGTTCTAAATAAATATCTATTCTATTCTATTTTAGGTGTTGCCTCTTATGTTTGAAGCATAAACATTCCCAAGTAATTTTGACTAGACTTGGCCCTAGTTACTATGATCGGAAGGCTTTGGATTTACGTGACAAGGAAAACGTATAATTGGCTAAAAAATTTAGTCCAGTAAATGGAAATTGACACGGTTATTAAGCGGCATCTCAAGTAGGTGAGTTCTCTAAGGCAATTGCCCCAGGACGGAGGTGCTCATAATCATCAGTTCGGAGAAAAAATTTGTTTGTAAGTAAGTATTGAACCGATTATAAAAATTATATCACTAATAGAAAGCTACACTATCGCTGACTAATATAGGCTATATTTTATTATGATAGATATAAGTTTTCAGTCCGAAGTCTTCATATTTTGTTAGGTAATCAAAGCGGAAGAAAAGTAGCAGCTTTATCGGTGTGCGCCGACCAGATGGTTGGATATTCGTGAAAATTATGTACTACAATAGTAGTTTATGCAACGGTTGCATAATGATAGGCCTTAAAACACTAGTGCGGTTTTCATGAAACGAGCCGACAGGCGAGTTTCATAATAAGATCGCACGTGTGTTTTAAGGCCAAATTATGCAGAGTTGCATACATAACTTTATCTACACACATATTATAAATCCTCCATGATGGGTTCAGAAACAATATTTTCTGGCAACAAGTTATTTGTTGCAATCGTGGCTGCATATTTCCGATATCCGGCGCATTTTCACATCACACACACTCCGAGAAGAGTACTTACTATTCATATTTTCAACTAAAATGTAAATTACAAACAACTTTTTCTATTCAATTCAACAACAATTCTACTTTCGTTCAGCAAAACGTCAACATGGCGGCAAATACGATCTTCCGTCAAGACCATTTTTTTTTAAATCATAGACAAACGGATGAAGTCTCTATTCTCACGTCACTCGAGATCGAATATTGTACAGTTTATATTAAAAAAACATACTGAATTGACGTTTGGTATCAATAACTTTTTAATATCTATGGATACTAGAATAGAGACCCACTTGAGTTTTGACAGCTGTTCCAAATTTAATCTCATTTCTTTACTAAAAACGATAAAGAAGTCATGTTATTTCTTTATCGCAGCACTGGTTTTTCCTAATTGGTTGTCAAAATGGTGGTCATTTCATACGGTTTTTGATTAACCAATGGAGGTTTTATGATATGGGTGTAGATAAAAATATTAATCATCACTAGATCTAAAGAAAAGTCAGCAACACAATATACCTAGGTTTTCTATTAATGCCACAATAACGTTTTTTTAAAACAAATTGAAAATTACAAGGTGATCTTTAAGAGTACATATGAGATATACTATATTAGAAACTAGCTGTGAAAGACGCGTCGCAGTGCTTTGTTCGGGTCATGAGACGTCCCGCGCGCGCAGAACACCCTCACCAGTTTCATTGTAATCGGATGGATGGTACAGGCACACATAGAAAGAAGTCGTATAGCGGCGGGTGTCCGTGTGGGGGCATCATTTCGGACGTACGGAGTTGCGTAACAGCTGGTCTAGGGTTAGGGCAGTGGTGGTCTTATGCACAAACCGTGCCTTCGCCTTGGGATCCACGAATCCTCGCTGGCATTCGCGAGGACTCTTACAAAAATTGACGAACGTCATAATGCGTGGTTTCTTAATGCCCGCGATAAGTACACTACTTGCATTCATTTTATAGAATCTAGAACAAGGCGCCTCATTCGGGAACGCTAAGTGATTCTGTAGCGACTCGTAAGCCAGATCTCTCATCTCGCTCTTACGCATTTGGCGTCGTGCGGAAGAGTGGAATGAGAAATCTGGCTTACGAGTCGCTACAGAATCACTTAGCGTTCCCGAATGAGGCGCTAGGACATCGTTAGCGCGTTTCAGAGTACGCACAGCGCCATCTGTCGAGTAATGTAATAACTTAAAGAAATAGATTGTTGTGGGCTATTGATCAATTGAGCCTGTTGAGGTTGACCACGGTTGACGCTATTTATGTAGCACTAGCTTCTGCCCGCGACTTCGACCGCCTGGTATTAGGTTATTGTAATTCCCTCTTTTTAAACTCTTGAAATATTTATATTTTGAAATTGTAAATATTGTATTTTGGGAATAAATGGCTTAATTATTATTATAATTCCCTCAGGAACTTGGAATTTTCCGCGATAAAGATAACCTATCTTCTAATTCAGGACCAAAGGAGGTAAGTAATTTAATACCAAGAATTCCACGCGGAAGAAGTCTTAGCTAAAAAGCTATCTTACTGTTAGCTGTCGCATGCGCATGCGACATCAACTTGCCTAAAACCGGTCGTAAACGTCAAAAAAAGCATAGTCTGTATTATAAAGGTGCGGTCCGAATAACACTCACGGTGAACACAACGATTAAGGTGGGCAGCGTCATTCCGAATGCAACCGACCTATGCAAACGTTCATACCTACGTCAGTCACAACCTAAAGTCACGTGACTTAAAAGTTTTTTAAGTTATTAAATTCTAATTAATCGTGATTTATTTATAGATATATGCTTTTCTATAATTAGTATTTGTTACTATATCCAAGTAGCCAATTGCAAATGATCGCTCATTACACAAGAGACGTATTCTGACGCGGTCATTGTATAGCATGCCCCATTTAATGATTTAAATGTTTGTTTCAAACTCCTTCTTACTCACATCATTCTCCTCCGGGTTGGTTAGTGACACGATGGTCTGATTCTCTCCGGGCTGATAGTAATACCGGCCCTGCTCATCCACAAAATATGTGACTCCATTGGCATTGTCTTCTTCTTCAGCATTGTTGACTGCAAAAATATGAATGTTATGGCAAAATGACAGGATAATGCTTTCAAGTCATGGATAATTATTATCATTCCTTTCATACATTGCTACAAAAAGAGAGATCCATTAAGTATTACTTATAGAAGTAACGTTTATATAGTGATTTTGTGTAACAACACATTACGTCCATGTACACACATTTATAGATCTCACCTGCTCTGACCATGCACTCACATATTCAAAGAGATCTCTATAATAATATAGTAAGCAGTGAATCAGTGGCGAAGCCTGCCTACATGCCAATTCCTGACGGCTTTACCAAGCTAGAAAGCTACAGCTAGCTATCAGTGAAGTCCATGTTACTCTAACTAATGTCAAACTCGCACGTACGGTTGTAATTCTTCCGGCTTCCCCTAGAAAATATTTGACGCTTCGCCACTGCAGTGAATATCATTATTTTATATGCTTACCTAAGACAGTGGTTTCAGCTTCATCTGGCTGCTCATAAGTATCCAGGTATGTTTGTATTAGCTTCCCGTCTGCTACTCCCACCACCCCCTTCTTGTCGGGAGGTGGCATTATTCTAAGGATTTAAAATGTTTAGAATCAGAAATCATTGTCAAGCTGTACACGGAATTACTACTATTCATGATAATAATGCTCAAATTATGTGGGTTAAAAATTTGCAAATAATGATAGGTTTAAGATATAAAATATACTACTGCAACCACCAGGGTTCGAAAGGATAATTATCAATGATAATTATCGTGATCATAACAGATCGACAATTATCGATTGATAATAACAAATAAAATTTGCTGGATTCGAAGTATTCGAACGTGTATTTCCGCACTTGCCTCTATCCGAGTTTCTTTTTGTTTTTATTTATTATTTGTTAGAATTTGATATGAAACAATATAACATCGGAATTTCTTATGAAATAATATAACAAATGAATTTCTTATACTGGTGATAATTATCCGATAATTATCTGATAATTATCCGATAATTATCAAGAAGCGTAATTATCTTGATAGTTTCGAACCCTGGCAACCACTGAGACGGAGGTCAGGATCAATGAACTACATTGGACTGGAACCTTTTGTGGGACTCTCTCACAGGGAACCATAAAAACAGCCCTAACCAAACATGCCAAAGGCAATCACCACGGTGAGTGGTATACCTTGGCAGGCCTAAGGCATTCAAAGCTCTTTACAGGGAGTGTCTCAAGCTGGACCAATAAACTTTGGAAACTCAGCCGACAACAGCCGTTATATAATTGGGTGGCCAAGATGGGACTTTCTGACAACACAATCTGTGTGGTGAAGAGGAAGAAACAATGAAGTGCATCATGAATGTGACGCCCTCCCCAGACTAAGAATGAAAATCCTTGGCAATGGATATCCAGAACCAGGGGAATTCCAGGCACTACCACTGCGCTCCACCAGTCACTTCATTGAAGTGGTGGAAAATGCTATGGACTAAGTGCTTAGGAGAGGGGTAATTATACAAAAGATCCCATAGAGTCAAAGTGTATCTGCAAGGACACCACGCTCTAAGATAAGATAAAGGACATCACTTAATTTCACATACCATTTCTATCAGTACATTGTCGTGATACTAGTACGCTTATGATTTTAATTGTACTTTTCCCATTACATGTGTTATTTGCTTCTTTCATTTATACTTTCAATATTGAATTTGCCTTAAAAAAAGAACCCAATGATCCAGTTCATAGCATATTACATGTATCTCAAATTATAATAACACAGGTGCCATAATTGAGCCCTGAAAGCAACAAACAGATAACCCTACAAACTCGCGTTTGCATTTATGTTATTATTAACTAATAACCACTTTCATAGGTACTTTGGGCGGATAATTTGGTGCACTTAATTTACAATATTAATTACACGCACTTATCAACACAAACTTGCACTGAACTACCGAGCAACTCGCCGCCTACATAGGTACATAAATCAATCAATAACCGGCAATCCCTTTCGCTCCGGAAAAAAATCCAGGAAACACTTCATTCTTGCCTGGTCGCAAGTAAGTCCATTGACGAAACCAACGAAAAACTTATTTGAATTATAGTTCTGTATTCGTAGCTCCACATTTTCTAATCGTTTTATTTTCACACTTTAAACACTTGCATCACGAAACTAAATGCACACTAGTCAAATAACTAAGTAAATAGCGTTCGGCTGTCCGCCATTTTATGAAGGGATTGCACCAAATAATCGAACACTCCTCGAACCGTTCAAAAGAACAAATAAATACTAACCTATTATTGTATCACCAAAATATAAATGAATAATGACAAATTAGCGCCACAAAGTGAAAACTAGCAAAAGACATCACAGACGGCGCTGTCGTCAGGCTGTCTTTATGCCAAATTATGTTAGGAAAATCCAGCAAGAGAAGCACATTTCGTAAGATTTTTCCCTAAATACTCGAAAACGTAATAGATCAGAGACTTTGAAACCGTGTGAGTTATATTGTCTGCAAGAAAGTTATGTTAAAATCGCTGAAATATACCTGAATCCCGCAAATGGGATAGCTTCTAAATTTTCCCAACGAGGGCGTCTCAGTCTTAGACTCAATCAATTCTTGCGACTGTGACGCTGACGCGAAATGGCGGACTCTCCGTGAACTACGTACGATACCATAGTACAGAAACACTGTGTTGCAACACTTGAATATTCGTCAATGTCAAAATAGTACTTTCAACTAAACAAGATGTCGCTATGAACATAATGAACGCCCATGGAACGCACCTTGAACGCATCGAAACTTTAATGGTAATACCATGGTAGTCAAAACTTCTAATTTAGTAGTTTATTTATCATCGTTATCATAATGTCATCATAACACACATAATATACCTACATTGATGTAAAAAATACACCATAGCGTGTATTACTGCTTTACCATTTATACTTCCTGCTCCATCCTTAACATGTTTATGTTTGGCCCAGTGGTTGACTGGTAGAGAATGCCGTATGGCATCAAGTCCGCCATGTACACTAGTATATTGTGCAATAAAGTTTACATAAATAAATAACATCATCTTAATCGATGATATTTTGCGGTTAACAGTTTTTGATATTTTGTTAATAAAGGCTCGCTTTAGTCCACATAAAAATTGCCATATTTCTTATGCTTTAGCACAGATTATATGAGCTTTAGCTAGAAACTGTAACTTTGTGTAGGTAATCAGTTTTTGTCAATAAACAAATTTAGTTCACATAAAACGACATATTTCTTAAAATGGGCTAATTAAATCTAAATAGGTAAATTTAAATCTTTGATCAAAGTTACGTTAATGTATAAGAGCTGGTTGATGGTGACTGAAATGTTTAATTTCAGATAAAATGTTTAAGTGGCGTTATATGAATTCGTCCAGAATGCAGCCCACTGACCTGCAAGAAGATAATGCAATATCATTGATTGCACATTCATATTGATAGTCAGTTGATGATATTAAAAACTTGCCTGGCAAAAGTTTCCGCCCTTGTTTAATTATATTGCACCATATTGGTCCCCCAACTTTATTTCAATAGTCCCGTATTTATTATTTTGCTAAAAATGGTAAATAATTGATAGAAATACAGGGGGTGAATCCTGACAAAAATATTGAGGCATCCATATGCCCATGCGCAGCATCATTGTACCATGTAACGGAGGCTGTCAAATAATATGATTGCACGATTATATTGTATTTCAGTTAAGGTGGCTGTAGATAAGGTTTTTTGAAGTAACCCCTATTTTACCTATGTCCATTTTAACCCACTGGGAAAAAAGAATTTTAGGAATACCAACTTTTAGCCACCACAACAAAAATTAAATTGGAAAATGAAGAGCAGTGATGAATAGGGGATCCTGCCGTTTCATCGAAAAACTTTTGACAAATTATCACTTCCCAAACAAATTTTAGCAACCGGTTTTTTGCCAATGCAATCTTTGGAATAATTTTAATAATCATTTAGTCAAATAAATTGTTATGTTAAAAACTATACTTAAAGACAAAAACAGCAAATACGAAATAATAATAAATTGCGGCGAGCGAGCGAAGCGAGCGAGCAATACAGGTCGGAGCAGAAACGAGTCGGATAAATTCAGGTAAGAAGGCTAAGGCGGATGCTTTGCTCCCGTCTTAGCCTTCGAGGTTTTTTTTTCATCCCTTAATAAAACATGCTTTTGCCTTATTTCGTTTGCGTAAAATATGTTATGCCAACTGAAACATTTGACTTCATGAAATTTGGTATAAGTACCAGTTGGCAAGTGAGTCCTT
Source organism: Tortricodes alternella (assembly GCA_947859335.1). Lineage (NCBI taxonomy): Eukaryota > Metazoa > Arthropoda > Insecta > Lepidoptera > Tortricidae > Tortricodes > Tortricodes alternella. The sequence continues at coordinate 2,899,025 of OX401970.1, forward strand.
CTTGGAACGTTCACTTGCCAAACATTAGGTTTGCGTTACAATTATCTGTGAAGAATTCATTTGTCAAATAATAATTTGGCAAATGAAAATATACGAAAAATTGTTTGGGAAGTGATAATTTGTCATTTTTTTTTCGATGAAACAAGGGTAACCCGATGAATAGAGCTGCTTTATTACAATACTAGTATTCCCATCGGTAACATCTCACGAACCAACCGACTTTTTGTACATGTTACTTTTTGTGTGTTTCACGAAGCTACAAGTTTCAATTTTACTGGCAAAAACTGGCAACACTATTATAAGGCAGAGTTTTTTTGTAAAATTAAAATTGTAATTTGTAAATTGTAGCTTGGTGGAAAGCGCCACAACAGGCCCATTGTTTACCCAGGCCCCTCGATAACCACCCGTAATTGCCAAGATCCCCCCCCCCCTACACCTCTAGTTTTCACGTAATAATTCATAAATATGGGGTTAAATAATTTTTTGCAAACAGAAAGCTAAAAAAAATTAATTTTGCTCTATTTGTCTTTATAAGCTTGAGATTTCCCTAAAGGACATTGACTACGTGACGAAAACCTAAGCCCCCCCACCCCTGTGACCAAGCGTGGTATTTTGAAGACCCCTCTCCCCCCCTGAACGGGTCACGTAGTATGGGTACGTTCCCTTATTATATTAAATGACAGCGACTCATTTTTAAGGTTCCGTACCCAAAGGGTAAAACGTGACCCTATTACTAAGATTCCGCTGTCCGTCCGTCCGTCTGTCTGTCTGTCCGTCTGTCACCAGGCTGTATCTCATGAACCGTGATAGATAGTTGAAATTCTTACAGATGATGTATTTCTGTTGCCGCTATAACGACAAATACTAAAAAACAGAATAAAATAATTATTTAAGGGGGCTACCATACAACAAACGTGATTTTTTTGCTCGTTTTTGCTCGATATTGATAACGGCAACAGATAGAAGCTAGAAATATTCACAGAATATTTAGTTATGTAGGTATTCACTTTAACAATAAATAATTATATTAAAATAAAACAAATATTTAAGGGGAGCTCCCCTAAAACAGACATGATTTTGTGCCGTTTTTATAGATAATGGTACGGAACCCTTCGTGCGCGAGTCCAACTCACTTCACCGGTTTTTTACTTATTTTATTTTCTATGCTTAGTTTTGAATGAAGAATCGGTATCTAAAATTGTACTCTATAAGGAAAAAGAAAAGAAATGGTTGTGGTGTAGTTACGCTAGGTACCTATGTACTGATCTAAAATATCACTAATATCACTGGTTGCGCAATTATATTGACTATTAGTAGATGATATTGACCGTCAATATCATCTACTGACGATCAATTTAGCATAAAGGAAGGAATTGTTCGGGTTATTACCTGCTGCTAAGTTCCACCATCGAACTACTCGCAACAAACTCACCTTCCACCCTCACCACCTAGACCGGTGGCAGTCAACTACCGTACGTTTTTTGCGGCATTTTTTGCCACGTACGGTAGGAATTTGGAACGAGCTTGCGGCAGCAACGTTCCCGGACCGATACAACCTAGGGATCTTCAAAAAACGAGTCTAATACTCCTTTCTCAACGGGCCGGCAACGCATCCGTGATTCCCCTGGTGTTGTGGGTGTCCATGGGCGGCGGTGATTGCTTACCATCAGGCAACCCACCTGCTCGTCTGCCGCCCTCTTGATATAAAATAAAATAAAAAAAGGGTTCCTGGTTGGACTTCGAAAACGAAAAAAAAAACGTATTTTTAATATCTTTATTAATCCAAATAGGTAATACGTATTCTACAAGCATGATAAAAAGCCTACCGAGAACACAAAGTCAACAATTTGAAAATAATAATTATCACAGTGTTACTGTAAATTAAAACTTAATTTGTAACATTTATTTGTATTATAACAATATATCCTATCCTATATCAATAATTACTTCATGTCACACACGACAGCGCATTTTTTAAGCATATTGTATTTTATCTGTGTATTTAAATATTATTTAGCGTGTTCCCGTGCGGTATGACTGTTTATCTATACGATGAATGTTTGCATCAAGTTCTTCCTGCAGTTTCTCTCCCAAGAAGTTTCCAACATTATCAAATGTGAATGAGTGCGGTCATAGTAGGTATTCAATAATATTCATAGCACGCAAAACATATGGGACACTAAAACGGCAATTAAACCTTACCACTGGTAAAAGCTAACCTTAGGTGTTCTGCACACAATTTGTTTATCGCGCACATAACGCATTATAGTCACTTTCGCACCCGCATATTAATTAAAAAGTGACAGATGCTTTATGTGCTATAAAAGGTACTATGCAGGGGATAAACTAACCCCGGTTTTATCCCGCTTTGACATTAGATATACTTGAAGTCGGTCCCCGATAAAAATAGTAGTATTAAATAGGAATAAGATTAGGTATTACTTATAATTGTCATTAAGTTACTTATCGGTACAAAAAATTAAACGAATCTTAGGCTAGCCACTGACCTACAATATACATATATTGATCGTCAGTAGTCGATATTGACCGTCAATATCATCTACTGACGATCAATATAATTGTGCAACCAGTGATATTGCACAGTTATATTGTAGGTCAGTGGCTAGCCTTATATTATTTTGAACACCATCAACGTCATAATTGATAGGCTCACTAGTTTTGATCGTGAACATAAAACAGTATGAAACAAAAAACTTACAAACACCCCGCTTAAATGAACTGTTAATCTTCTGTTAATTTAGCGAGCGAATTCGATGAAACTAATGACTTATAGAAATACATAGTAAGGAACTGCCCAACACGATTTCCGCGATGCTCACTTTTTTGGTGTCAAATGACAACATAGCACACTCGGTAAATATTGCCGACATCGGCGTTCTTATTAAATTGAGGAGAGGTCCATTATTGGCTGATTCATGCGTTTCGTGTTTGCGGCTCGTAGTTCCTAGCGAGCAATGAAAGACAGCGATGAATCAGGCAAAATAAGACTGTGTAAATGTCTTAAGAACTAAAACGTCGGCAATAGAGCTTCGTAGTTCATAAACTTGTAAATAGATGGCGTTATCACGACGAACTCAATTGTATTGAGCGCCACATCCTTCTTTTGAGATCGTTGCTAATCAATAAATCATTTATTTTCGACCAACAGACGATCATTGTGTTAGATAATACAATGGAATACATTCTTATAGTAATGTTCTAATGACTGTAAATTTAACATATTATACAATTCGGAATCGTCATGAAAAGCTCTTTTATTTGATACCCCATTTCATAGGGTTCATAGCTTTTTTTTTTCGAGGTACCTTTCTATTTACCGGTTGCAGAATGTCTTGGATTTTATTATGTCATGCCTTCAAACGGTTAGAACAGGACAATGTCATTGGTGCCAGAATTATAAACCCACGGGTTTTAGATCTTGAGAGGCTTATTTTGCTTTGCGCTGTCGGGAAAAAAAAAACCATCGCCTCCCAATTGGGCGCGAACAGCCACTATATATGGTGAGATTTGAAAGTCTACTTTTTTAATTTTTTCCATATAAGACAACATCACATATATTAGGATTCTAGGTCTATGACTCTACCTACCAATAATTACATCTAGTTACATTGTTAACTCTTAATTGTACTTATGATAAACAACGAATTAACAAAAAACTTGTGAAAAAAATAGCCTCGAAATATTTCTGTATTTCTTAATATCCGGCATAAACATAAAACGTTAGAACCATAAAAACCCAATTATAAACATTATATTATTTTGGTGGGAAATCTACATACCTACGTTAAGGTCTACCAACTTTTTAAAGAACTGTCAATTATAATCAAACAAAAAAAAACTTTATGCCAATGTCATAGCAACTATAGGAGCTTGGACAGTCCACTGGATTCCACAGAAAAGTGGCAAGACCTGACACGTTGGTAGTTCAATATAAGTAGTATACACCGAAATCTTAACATGAAATGAGTGTTAGGTTACTCGTTACCTATTACTAAATAGGATTTTTGTCTTTTTGAGTAGTGAAAATTTAAAATCACCACCTTCGCTGTTTATTATAGTAACAGTTTTACCAACACAAAATAAAAGCAAACCTAAAAACAAAGGAAAAGCGTTAGTCACAGAATTCCCGCAATCTTACTGGGCGCCTCGTATTTAGACGCGGGCGGCTAACCAAACAGTCCCGCATGTCACCAACAGACGGCGCCACCTGCACTACAGCAGCGTGTGTATGTGTATCCCGCCTTACATCCACTATATACCAACTTTAAAAACTCATTTTTTCAGCAACCATAAAAATAAATGTTGAGTCGCTTTTATTAAATATTGCACATGGATTTATGTTGAAATTGTTGTCTTAACTAAAGCAATTTGGTTCGTACAATAATCTTGGTATTAGAAGTATTTAAAAAAATACTTATATAAAATTGTTAAGATTCGGGTGTACCAAGTTTAAAATAACATTACAATATTAACGATATATCATAATTCTCAGGAATGGATAATTTTCGACTTAAAGTAAACACCCGCGATTACAACCAAATGTCTTAAAATTAAGAAGTACTTAAAGCGCTTTTCTTTAAAATTTACATTTAAACAGATGCCAGATTTCTTATATTTCTGTGCACAAAGTCTGGTTTGGAGCATGTTTTAAAAAGTCTCATTAAATATTAAGGCTAACTTTTATATGAGGCTGCCATATAAAAGTTAAGAGTAGGTAATTAACAGATGGCGTTACTAGTCCCATCCCAATTTAAAAAGTTGAAGCACCCAAGCTTTTGGAGTTTTGGAGGCAAAATACCCAATTTGTTTAATATACAATTTAAAAAACACCTTATTAAATACGCTAGCTTCAGCGTATTTTTGTTTACTATATGAACATCTTCATTAGTCTTTTTTAATAAAGTATTACCACCGCAGATCTCAAAATCTTCAAGAACATTTACACATAAGTAAGTAATGTAGTTTACCAACATTGTCAATTCACCTGCAATCTTGCTTCTTACAGTTATTTACTTTACTTTTCCAATCATTCCAATATACATAGGCATAACATTAACATTCAATCAAACATCAACTCAACCTTACTTATTTTAAACTTAACTTTTGAGTAAAACATCCTCGTATACACAGAAAAAACTAAACATAATAAACGTCAATATATGCCTCTTACTTATATTATTAAAAACTTCACACTTATCGACTTATTACTAGATAATCAATCAAAGGTACAAAAAATTAAACGCTATAATCGCAAAAAAAATCATAACACACTCATAATGAATCTTAATACCCAAGTTCAAAATGCATTTGTACAAAACCGATAACAATACCGATCAAACTACAATAACAAACTAGGTGCATCAATCAAAGAACAAAAGACACAATTACAAAATAATCACTAGAATTAGATTCTGACCCATCGCTTTGCGTTTAGGATATGTGATTCTCTAAGGGCCGGTACAGACGGACGGTATTTGAACAGCAAAATGGCAGTTCGAGTGCAGTTCTGATCCAGTTGACGTAACTGCATCAAACCGACTGCGCAGTCCGCTTGCAGTTGTCATGCACAACTGCACTCGAAATCCCATTTTATCTACACCCATATCATAAAACCTCCATAGTGTAATCAAAAACCGTAGGCAATGACCACCATTTTGACAACCAATTAGGAAAAACCAGTGCTGCAATGTTATTCCCGTATCGATTTTTGTATAGAAATGAGATTAAATTTGGAACAGGTGTCAAAACTCAAGTGGGTCTCTATTCTAGTATCCATAGATATTAAAACAGTTATTGATACGAAACGTCAATTCAGTATGTTTTTTTAATATAAACTGCACATTTGATCTCGAGTGACATGAGAATAGAGACTTCATTCGTTTGTCTATGATTTAAAAAAAATGGTCTTGACGGAGGATCGAATTGCCGCCATTACTGCTTTCATGATGGTTTTTTGCTGAACGAAAGTAGAATTGTAAAAAGTTGTTTGTAATTTACATTTTAGTTGAAAATATGAACAGTAGTCTTCTCGGAGTGACTGTGTGATGTGAAAATGCGCCGGATATCGGAAATATGCAGCCACGATTGCAACAAATAACTTGTTGCCAGAAAATATGTTTCTGAACACATCATGGAGTAAGTATTTATAATATGTGTGTAGATAAAGTTATGTATGCAACTCTGTATAATTTGGCCTTAAAACACACGTGCGATCTTATTATGAAACTCGCTAAAGCTCGTTTCATGAAAACCGCACTAGTGTTTTAAGGCCTATCATTATGCAACCGTTGCATAAACTACTATTGCAGTTCAAATGCTGTCCGTCTGCACTGGCTCTAACGTGCGCAATGGGTGATCAGCGATGAGGTACATATTCAAATTAAAGCCGAATGACTTTGTCCTTACAGTCTCAATCAATAGAGTCGTTTATTCGCTGATCAGCCGCTGCGCACGTCAGAGAATCACTACGAACGGGAACTTTTGTTTGTAGAGTAGTAGAATTTGTAACCAATTTCAAATATTGAATGTCTAATTGTCTATCCGACAACTTCAGTACTACATGGAAGAGGGATTTTACTTAAGTTTTTAACCTATAAAGTCTGTTCGCCGACAGTTGATAAATATTATGATATCGTCTCGAAATAGCGACTGTCGCTTAGCTACCTATCGCAAACTGTATGACGGGCGTAGCTTATCGCCGCGCGCACTGAGTTTCGTGGTACGAGACACGCAGTTGCTGTCAAGCGCGGCGCCTGCGACTTCGTAATGGTCGTTGTCCGATGGTCTGCCAGCAATGGTACACATACAGGAGCACATTCAATAATAATATTCTATGTAAAAATATAACTTTTCCTTTTAATTTCTTATTATCATCGGTAAAAATAATTAGCGGGCAGCTATTTGTAATGAGTTAAGAAGCCCTGATTATGAAAAAAAAATTATCAACTTTTGGCGAACAGACTTTAGTTGCATATAAGTATACAGTCCGCGCGCGAGTTGAGTGCCGTCGGGGCAGTAAAAGGCGAGTGCAGCTCCCCGCCGCCCGCACACCTCGCCTTTCACGCCCTCATTGTAGTGTACTCAACTCGCGCGCGGACTGTAGTCGCAATTACAACAAATTAATAATACAATCGCAAGATGAGCAAATGAAACTATAGTTACCATGTTGTATATCATTCTCACCAAATCACATACAGCGATGTTAATCTTATAATTTCGTCACTCATTTCGTCTCTCATTTGGCGCGACAATCATAATTGACCCGCGCGCTGGTAGGCGTTATGCGTAGATAGGTGCCTACGACCTTAGCGTCGAATACGTCCAAAGTCAAAGGCACGAACGAACATGTAGATTATACGCACTGACAGGTCAAGTTAGGCTCGCCGTTGAGTTCTGTGACGAATTGTTAAGTGAATTTGAACCCCTGAAACGGCTCCGACCTGCGAGCCCTACCGGTATACACCAATTTAAGTATAAGCAAACTTTTCAATACGATTCAGTCCACTTTAGAAATGGATTTTCGAAATCAATAAATAAGAACGAACCTAATTAACTTGAGGAATGCACTTTTAGCGTTAATCTCCAATTTTAATCCTGACGACTTTCTCAAAGCAATTCAGGCGGGCTGTGGTCGGCGCGTGTGGGTCCTCATGTGACGGGTGATCATGTCACGACGGCAGGCGGCGTAGGGGCACGCCGAGCAGCGATAGGGTTTCTCGCCTGTATGGGTCCTGTGATGAGTGGCCAAGTGATCCGACCTGGAGAATACCTGCCCGCACTCCGAGCACGAATACGGCTTCACGCCACTATGGAGGCGAGCGTGCCGGGTCAGCATGTCCGACCGGGCGAATTTCCGGCGGCATATATCGCATTCGTACGCCCGCTCTGCCTCTGGTACTTTGGTCCTGTGTCGGGAGGCCATGTGTTTCGTCAGACGGTCGTGAACGCTGAAGATCTGCCCGCAAGCGCCGCATGCGTAGTTTCGCGACTTTACCTGCGGCTTGGATTCTGACTTCAAGGAGAGATCTAACGGTACGTCGTCCGGCATCTCTTGCTTGACGGAGGCGTCGAGGAGCAGCCACGGCGGGGGTGGATAGTGGTTGTTGTTCTGGAGTTGCACGGTTAGCTTGTCAAGAAGCCGGGAGAGCCTGCGCTGCTTGTGGAGATGGCGCTGGCTGCTTGGCGCCTCGGCCATGCTGCTGGTGCACATGGCGCTGCTCTCTCCGCTTCCATCGACCCCGAATACACTCCACCCTGCAAGCAAGAAGTCATTTATTTAAGGATTATTAATATAGACACGCAAAGCTGGGCACCGTTAATCAAATAGTTAACTTCGTTAATCACTAATGCGTTACTAAAAAAGTTAACTTCGTTAAACGAAAGTTAAACTTAATCTTTAAGTCATGATAGAAATAGCATGTTAAGTATATATCACTGAATTAGTGAACTTATAAAAAAATGTTGGTATGGACAGGGACATGAAAAATGTATAAAATAAAAGAAGGGTGTAACATTTAGAGTTTGTAATAAATACCTACATAATTAATTAGAGATTCCCTATTTCATTAACGATTAACGGACTTTAATTGTTTTAATGAAAGTGAATGAGTCCGTTAACATTTTTTAAAGTTAAGTTAACTCCTCTGCTGGGAGTGCTCACTGGGAGTGAAGAAATAGCAAAGAATGCGTGCAGATGCTTATCATCCTGGCATGTCGTAAAAGTCGACTAAGGGTCGGGTCCTCTCCAACATGGTGGACTATCTGTATGGGCGATGGGCTGATCACCTGTCACCATACGGTTCATCATACCATCTTAGGACTAATTAGTCGAACGTGGCCACAAGTAGTCTTGTGGCTCTGCCCACCCCATTAGGGATTTCGGGCGTGATAATATGTATGTATGTATGTAACTTAAAAGTTAATCCGTTACTCGAAATGTTAACTTCGTTAATTAATGATTAACGGTCTTGTGACCAGCTATGTACGTAGACGCGTTAAAATAAAAAGTCTAAGGAGCTTTAAAAGTGCGGATTGTTAACCCTACAATGGATCCAGCGACAGATATGTCACAACCAAAAGTCGATAGTTTTTTAAATCAGTATTTTTCAACCTTCTTGTACGCGAACCCTTTCCAAGTATAAAGACCTGGCGAACCCCCATGACCGTATTAACATAGTATAAAGAGGGGAAGTAGGCTATCTCCGGCCCAATCCGCGATATAACTGCCTACTGTCTCAGGGTTGTTCCTGTTCAATAGGTAATCTGAACAGAGACAATTCTGGAATCGATGAATTCGTCCGTTTAAAATTAAAAAGAAATAATGTGAAATACAAATCAATTCCAAATTCAATTTTAATGCAGCTGAGTAAACTTTAAAACAAAAGTGAATTTCATTTGGACTTGTTTCCTTTTATTTTTAAACGTGCGAATTATTAATACACCCAAACACACAGCAATACGTTCTCCTGCGATTATCACACATTTTTCATTCATCTAGCGGTGCAGAAAAGCCGTGACGCACGAACCTCGTGCGGTGTTAGCCCCGACTGGCGCACTGAGAAACGGGTCGAGATTTTGTTTAAGTGTGCGTGCGGCGACGCATAGATACTTTGGCGCACACATACAAGCCGCGCGCGGTGCGTTTGTATGAAGATAACTTACTTCCCCTCTTTATACTATGGTATTAATCTGAAAGTGGTTGCAACAACAACCGCGACCCCCTAAGCAAGGCATTGACATGCCTCTCTGTGTTATATCTCTAAGTCTCTCTCACACTAGTGCCGAAGAAAGAGATAGTCATCGTGCGACCCACAAGTTGAAAACTACTGCATAATGGTGCAGGCAGCGACATATATTTTATAGCAAAGCAAACCCAAGGTAATGCATTTATTTAATGTATATTGCCCAATACATGTACAGTATGTCAAATGTCAACGACTAGGCCAAACAAAAACATGTTACGGATGGTGCAGGAGCTATAGATAAAGTAAAGCAGTAAGTAATGAAAATGAAAATGAAAATATATATTTTGCAAGTAGGCCACATGGGCTCTTTCACATGTCTGAATCTACCAGCGCTTCGAAAGGTGACGTCTGCTGAGAAGAAACGCCGCAAGAAACTCAGCAGTAAGTCTTTTCAACTTTGACATTAGAGTTTTATCTAAAAACTAACAAAAGTGCAAAAACAAACCTAATGGGTACAAATTAATTCTAATAAATGACTAATAGGTAAGGGAGATGTATAGTCTCCGCGTCTGGACTCAAACTATCTGGAATAAACGATATGGTGTATATTACATTATAATATATAAAAGGCATATATACGTTTGTATTATAATAATGTGCGTTAGTTCCATTGCACGTTATGCTTCAAACCGTCAACCTCAACAGCCAATAACCTGTTGTTACCGTTACGCGCAATAGATGGCGCTGTACGCACTCTGAAACACGCTAACGTTGTGCTGTCCTAGATTCTATAAAAGCACTTTTTTTTGTCAACATTGGGGACGTACCCTAAGTATGCAGACTGTTTTTGTGGGAGTCCTCGTGAATGCCAGCGAGGATCTCTCCTTTAGAGTTGTGCGTGCTCGTTCACTGCGCGGATCGCTCCGGACTAGTACGATTGTGCGAATGTACTAGTTCGCTCTTTTAGTTCTTTCTTTTAGTACACTAGTACACTGAAATAATCTCTCTATTGTCTGCTCCCGCCCGACTGGTCCGTTTCCTTCCCTCTTGCTGTCTTACTCTGACAGAGCCAATGTGCAGCCGTTCGGTCGGTCAATCGGATCGCTTCGCTTGCGCTGCTCGCTCCGCGCAATGTACTAAATGTATTAAGAGCAGAAACGTTACGGAATAGTTCGTTCTAGTAAAGTGACGGGAATTCATTCTTTTAGTTCATTAGTACATGTACTACACAAGCCTACTCTCCTTCCCTACCCTGACGCATAAGTAGGTATACCACAGCATAATTAAGTAGACATGCGCATAATGTGTCACTTAAAAGAAAAATTTCTGAACTGTATCACTTAATTAGTTCAGTAGATTAATTTAGCAGTAGCTCTATCGACGCATTTGGATCTGCAGTTTGTATTTCTTTCACTCATTCTATGAACTATTGACTGAATTGATATATATTTATACTAGTGGACCCGCCACAGCTTCGCCCGCAGTATTTTCCATACAAATTTCAATTGCATTTCAAAAAATCCCTCCTTAGTGCACCTCTAGGGTACTCGAGGAGTATCGCCTCCTTTCTAACCTCTAGGACCACCCGTTTATGCTGTGCGTTGTCTATAAGTGAGTCACCGTACTGTTTTATATGTATTGATTTATGATTGATTAATTTAACATAGCGCCATCTATTGAATACTTACTCAATCCAGTCAACAGATATCGCCATCTGTTAGAATCGTTTGGAGCTAACAGATAATTGTGACTGTCAAATAATAGACAAATCATTTGCAATAAAATAATATTGCGACTATAAATTGAGATGTAAGCTATCCTATCTTTCAAGTTGGATCAAATTGCACACCGTGTGCAAATCAAATTTAAAATCTGTTCAGTAGTTTAGGAGTCCATCGCGGACAAACAACGTGACACGAAATTTTTATAATTAAAGAAAGATAAACAGTCCATTAAACTCAGTATACTGAACTCGATTATAAAAATAAATGCAGATACAAAAATGTATGAGCGAGGCAATTCGCGCCGTTTTACGTAAAATGGACATTAAAATACACTTATATAGATTCGATGCATTATTCGAACAAAACGGATAACATGACGCAAAGACGCGAACGACGTGGTGAACTAAAAGGTGTATTGAAGCATACGGAACGCAACTGAACTGCAGATTGAAAGAGTGAAACCAACTGAAGTAGTTCATTTGCATCAGTCACTCGTGCACTACACATGTCTATAATCAAGTACTTACTTGATTATACTTTTAGGCTGCAATTCGGGCTATCAGCAAAAATACTAAATATTAACTAAATCACTAATGGGGACAAAAAGTTTAAATGTAAACATTTGAGGATAGCCCGAATTGCAGCACTAAATTGCCGAAAAACTAGCCCCTCTAGAAGCCACTGCAGCTGCAGCCAAAAAATAGGAACAAAGCGAAGTGCATCCATGTCGTACCTACCCTCTGTAGAATTCCAGGTGAAACTGAATAATTCTATAGGATGTTAGGTACGATATACTGAATAATATGTTTCCATCGGTAAAACTCGGATCTCAATCGAAAGACGACGGAACCGGAAGTGTCAATTAATTATTGTATTAAATTAGTGACATGTTTATATTCATTAATATGAAATTTATTTTATCTACACCCATATCATAAAACCTCCATTGGTTAATCAAAAACCGTAGGAAATGACCACCATTTTGACAACCAATTAGGAAAAACCAGTGCTGCGATGAAGAAATAACATGACTTCTTTATCGTTTTTAGTAAAGAAATGAGATTAAATTTGGAACAGCTGTCAAACTCAAGTGGGTCTCTATTCTAGTATTCATAGATATTAAAACAGTTATTGATACGAAACGTCAATTCAGTATGTTTTTTTAATATAAACTGCACAATATTTGATCTCGAGTGACGTGAGAATAGAGACTTCATCCGTTTGTCTATGATTTAAAAAAAAAATGGTCTTGACGGACGGCCGCCATTATGTTGTTGACGTTTTGCTGAACGAAAGTAGAATTTTGTTGAATTGAATAGAAAAAGTTGTTTGTAATTTACATTTTAGTTGAAAATATGAATAGTAAGTAGTCTTCTCGGAGTGTGTGTGATGTGAAAATGCGCCGGATATCGGAAATATGCAGCCACGATTGCAACAAATAACTTGTTGCCAGAAAATATTGTTTCTGAACCCATCATGGAGGATTTATAATATGTGTGTAGATAAAGTTATGTATGCAACTCTGCATAATTTGGCCTTAAAACACACGTGCGATCTTATTATGAAACTCGCTAAAAGCTCGTTTCATAAAACCGCACTAGTGTTTTAAGGCCTATCATTATGCAACCGTTGCATAAACTACTAATTTACTATCAAATGTCAAAATGAAAAATTATAACATGGTATGATGATGGGTACTGGCCCCCAATTCTCGATGCATTCGAGATAATGTCGATTGCTAGATTAAACATCAGATTCATACAGTCGTGTCAAATGACTGTATGCACTGACGTTTAATCTCGATGGTGAGATTATGTCGAATGCGCCGAGAATTGGGGGCCTGCTGAAGCTAATTGAGGGAGCACGATAAATACGAAATTTTCCGATAAAACACGATGGAAACTAATTATGCAACTACATCTGTAATTCAACTTTAAATTGATATTTGGACGAAAATACCACTAACATTTTTTAAACGCAATTATTGAATCTGATGTGTATATCAGCATTAATTAATTCTTGGTTAAAACTGTTGAAAATAAAGATAAAATTATTTAGTTGCAACTAGGCTACACGGGCGCTACGTGCGCGTGCGCTCGTACTGAACATACCAGAATATTAAAACACTAGATAGCTGATGAAATAACCGATTCTTCGAAATACCCAGATTCCCAATAAGTACACCGGTTTCCTGATAATATCAGTTTCTTTTAATACCGGAACACCTGAATGAACGTTTACATCATTTCAACTCGGGAACGTCCACTGTTGGACATAGGTCTTCTCCGAGAGACTTCCACAACAATATAACAAACAAATGAATAAAATTGAAGAGTCTATCTGTGAATTCAAAATTAATACAAAAATCTATGCTGGTTAAATGATGCCTAAGCCTAAATTACGGTGCTTAGAACGTTTGTCAGTCTGAATGTTTGTTAAACCTTAACTACTTTTTAGGGTTCCGTACCTCAAAAGGAAAAAACGAAACCCTTATAGGATCACTCGTGTGTCTGTCTGTCTGTCTGTCCGTCTGTCACAGCCAATTTGCTCCGAAACTACTGGACCGATTGAGTTGAAATTTGGTATACATATGTAAGTCGGTGACCGCAACACGGACGCATGACGTAAATATATGAATTTTAAACATGGGGGCCACTTCTGGGGGGTAAATTAGTTTTTTTTTTTAAAGTTCTGCATCCTATACTGTGTGACATATCAAATGAAATTCATATTGTATGGATCTTAAATATATTTTCTTTTGAATTTTAAGTGAAATAGTTTAGAAGTTATTTAGGAAAATAGGCGAAAATTGACCATCCCTCCCCCCTTATTTCCGAAATAACTGGGGCTAAAATTTTGAAAAAAAATATAGAAAATAGTTCTTTACCTATAGATTACAGGAAAACCTATAAGAAGTCTATGGTATTTAAAGTAACGTAGTAAAATCAGATAATCATGTACGGAACGGAACCCTCTCCACGCGAGTTTAACTCGCACTTGTCCGGTTTTTTTTGTATCTTGTATTTAGATACCATTCGTTTCGTATCATAGTATTTTGTAAATACAAATTTTTGCTAAAATACTTTTAGTAATAACTACCTGTGTATTTTTATACGTACTTACATGTACTTAAGTTAAGCTCAATAAAGTTGAATTTTCTTTCATAAAGTATCTTATCTTTAAAAATTATTAAGAAGATACGTATTTTGTGTTTAAAGTCTGTTTGGCGAAAGTTGATAAATTGTATTATGATATCGTTTCGACTGTCGCTTAACTATCACAAACTGTCTGACGGGCGTCGCTTATCGCCGCGCGCACCGAGTTTCGTGGTACGAGGGATGCAGATGTTGTCGGTGCGGTGTCGCGCCGGTCGGATGGCGGCGAAAATAATATTTTTTTTTTGTTCATATACACAATAGTATACTGGTATCTCAAATACTTATTTTTAAATTTTGTATTATGTATTCCAGATGATTTGTATAGGCTATCTTGTAATTCACTGCTCGTTTTGTAGTGAGAGGGACTGAGCCGTAGTCCCCACGCGTGTCACATTCCGTCCGACCATCATAAATTGACCCGCGTACTGGTACGCATTATGCGGAGTTAGATACCTATAATCTTAGTCGCCTGCGTCGAAATACGACCAAGG
This sequence comes from Tortricodes alternella, assembly GCA_947859335.1. NCBI lineage: Eukaryota > Metazoa > Arthropoda > Insecta > Lepidoptera > Tortricidae > Tortricodes > Tortricodes alternella. The sequence continues at coordinate 2,914,102 of OX401970.1, forward strand.
TCGATGACACGCACAAACATGCATTTTATACGCACTGACGGGTCAAGTTAGGCGCGCCATGAACGAACGATTTTAGAGAATCGAACCCCTGTCTGTAGTCTGTGACGATGAAGTTTAATACATCAAAATACTTTAAAACTGACATGAGCATTGTTTAAAGGTGAAATTCTTTACTAACCTTTTGACCGCCCCAGTCGGCTGCAGCCGTCAGGTAAAAAAGTCCTTCACCTTGACTTTAAGTTGAAATTCTTATTACTTCTCAGACATGCTTGGCGGTCAAAAGGTTAAAGCTTTAAAATTACGGACACATTAAGGTGGGTCTATTTTATTGGACAATTTATCATACATGCGCAGGAGTTGTCTATTGGCTAAGGGGGCGTCCATTAATTACGTGAGTCTTTTAAGGGGTCGAGCCGAATCTCACCCAATCTCACCTGGGGGAGAGGGGGGATCTCGGCAAATACCACGTATTTATTTTTCCGGAAAAGTGCGAACTCTGGTTTAAATTAAGTTAAACAATATGGCTAAATCCTAGTAATATTTATCGCGGTTATGTGAACATGCGTAAATTGTTCTATGCTATTACTAGGCTCCGCTGTCCGTGTGTCTGTCCGTCTGTCTCCAAGCTGTATCTAATGAACCGTGATAGTTAGACAATTGAAATTTTCACAGATTATGTATTTCTGTGGCGGCTATAACAACAAATACTAAAACAATAGAATAAAATAAATATTTAAGGGAGCTCCCATACAACAAACGTGATTTTCTTGCGCCGTTTTTGCTCGATATTGATAACGGCAACAGGTAGACGCTTGAAATATTCACAGAATATTTATTAGTATACCTATTCACTTTAAAAATAAATAATAAAATTAAAATAAAACAAATATTTAACAACAACAAATGTGTTATTTTTTTTTTTGCTTGATTATAGATAATGGTACGGAACCCGTTGTGCGCGAGTCCGACTCGCACTTGGCCGGTTTTTTTAATGTGACGCAATCAAGCAAAATTTTGAGTATTCACACTAAAAATACGCATTTTGAAAAATCTCACGGTGGGATTAGTGGGGGGACCTCGGGGAGGGAAGTCAAAAAATAGCCAAAATCGCCTCACGTAATTTATGGACGCCCCCTAAGACTAACAAATATAAGCCTCACCCACATAGCAAAAAAAATACAATGGCACTTTTTATCTTAACAGTATTTTTTGTGAAAGACTCCTCAGTCTGAAGCAGGTGAAGTTTTTGCGTTATTTATTTGGCAAACAAACGTGGCATATTAACATCTGTCTTTTGTCCAAACGGAAGTTATTCGCGGTTTCTTATTGGTGTTTCGAAGGATATTTTGGACCAATCAGAAGATCGAGGGGACTTCGCCGTTGGCGTGGGATCTTTTTTTCGGCGCAGGTAGTAATAGGCGTTGATGGAGGGGGCCGGATTAAAGAATTCTGTTAAAAGAGGGTGAGGGGATGTTTATAATAAAATATATTAACGACTATTTAAGCGATCCGGTTCTATATCTTAAGAGCTGCCTGAGAACTTATTTGATGACGTTTCCTTTTCTAATGATAAAGTTATTTTTTATCGCTTTAAATAATAACAATAATCAGGCCAATTCGAAAGTATGTTGGCTAAATGCATAAGTCGATTCGACTCGACTCGATTTTGACAGCTTGGTACCATACTAATTAGGCATCTTGCTTTGGCATCTTGCGTTTTAGGCAACTCACTCATAATCGAATCGAGCATGTCTTATCTAACCATTTAAATCGATGTTGGAGTCACATTGACCTAGTACCAAACTAACTATTATATAGATAAATACATGCATACATAAAAATTCCAAGCATCCTGACTTCCGTAGTAGCATTTTCCGTTGGCATCCATTGGCCAACAGTAGGGAATCCGTAGGGTTATAGTTAGTAGTTTGCCCACATAAAACTAACATTGGACCAATATAACAAAAAGATTATCATTACGCCCAACCAATTATCAACGATGTGCCCTTGTGCCCGCTACCGTTGTTTAAAAACGGTTGGCATTTCTGCATTGTATACAACGAAGGCCCTATTACATATTAAGTAACGTTGGCCCAATGCAGTAAAATATTATCATCACACCCATCCACTTACCAACGTTGCCGTTGGGCCAATGCGACTTCTGCTACCGTTGGTTTAAAACTGTTGGTATTTCTGCATTACATATATTGTTTCCGTTGTAAATTCCACAATGGCCCTTAGTTGTAGGCCTTACCTCAAAATGACGGTCAAATCTAACCGTTGTCCAACTAACGAGAGCCATGTGGCCCGACCAAATGCCAACACTAAATGCTATTAGGGTTAGGTAAAAGCATTCGTGCCCACACAAAAGTTTACTCCTAGCGAGAGCTTCACTCCACCATCGAGTCAGTCAATTGCATACCTTATATGCATAACGGATCATGTAGGTAGGTATATAGGTACATAAACAGTTAAGACATTTTCAATATCAAATATTAGACGATAATTGAATTCCCGATGTAAGATAGAATATCTAGCCCACGGATGTATATATAAGTATAGATATGCTTTGATCTAGACCTATAGGTAAATCATTTAAGGTTGATCAGATAACGCTGTCATATGCAGTAACGTTGCAAGTACATGCACATGACATTGACATATTTAAGTCGCACTTTGATCTAATATATGAGATTGTTGTTTATGTATCAATGTCACAAGACAAATGCTTCATTAAAATGGAGAAATGCAGCAGAAAAGTAGTGAAAGTTAAATTTAAAATATTTTTGGGACGTTTGCCTCTCTTCAGTAAGTTACTTATCTCTTATTTTATGATAATAAATACCCTTGTTTAGGATTAAGTTAATTTAGGTAGATACAAGTCACAAAAGGTTAGTTTGAGCGCGATCTCGCCAAAGAACTGCGCCTCTATTCGCGAACGTCTAAGTGATATTGTAGCGACTCGCGAGCGAGATGCTCATCCCACTCTTCCGCACGCTGCGTAATGCGTAAGATCGGGATGCGAATCTCGCTCTCTAGTCGCTACAATATCACTTAGACGTTCCCGAATAGACGCCGTTGTCAGTTTGGTTTCGTGATTAAATTATTTGTGTAATTTGTCATGTACGTTTTTGATTAATAGGTAAACATATATATACATATATATTCCTTAGATCAAGGCCTATATTCGACAGCCTAAGGCTATGTCGAATATTGGCCCTATGCGATAGACATCGCGATGGTTTTTCAATATGGCCCCGTTTGCTGTCAAGTTAATAAGAGCTACCATTTAGACAAGGTCTATTTAGACGCTACGACGTTTAGGCAATGTCGAATAAAGGCCCAGGACGCCAATTCTCGGTGCATTCGAGATAATGTCACTTGTGACATTAAACGTTATTGCATACAGTTCTTTGACACAACTGTATGCACTGACGTTTAATCTCATCTCGTATGCACCGAGAATTGAGGTCCAGGCTTAGAATAATAACGCAATAGAAACCCAGTCCGCGCGCACAATTTGAAGCAACAAAATCGGAGCCATTAATGCCTCCAAATTCATACAAACGGGACGCTCCCGTAGTGTCAAATGTCAAAGCGCACCGGTTTATTGCTTTACTTTTGTCAGGGCGGTTGTATGTAAACTATCCTTCTATCCTTCTATGGTTTGTAATTATATGGGTCCAGGGTCTATTCGACACTAGCTTTTACCCGCGACTTCGTCTGCGTGGAAATTATCTTTAAGTCATCCTAATCGATGCAGCAGTTTGGCGATAATTGCGCGGATACATAAAAAGACATGAAGGGCTCTCATCGGACACGCACAAACTTGACGTTAGTAAAATTAATAGTCGCTTAAGAAAATAATAGGTCCTAAAATAAATTAAAAATTTTAGGTATGGATTGGCCACCTATTGGTTCAGCAGCAATTTGCTTAAGCTAAATATAATTAAGTAATCGGCAACCATATTTTATTTTATTTATTAAGCAATCAAATTCGTCCAGCTGAAGCGTGATGGAGTTAGAGCGTTTTCACATTACCCGAACAATATTCGGGCAAGTAAAATGTATGAAAATGCTCCAATAAGTATCAGATATCGGACCCGATACCGATATGTCGGCGGCCGTGTCGGGCTCCCGTCGATATCGGACGATAATGCATGTGTGTGTGCTAGAATGGCAGTTTATGAAGAATATAAGTTTAAAATATTAGAAGACAGACTACGTCATTCTGATATTTCGAGGTTTAGCGCTCGGTGTGAGAGCATGTGAATAACTTTGAGAAGGCCTCCATCTTTGGTTAACCCCTGTTACAGTACCTAACCTATACATTTTCTTTGGTGTGTGCGTGACGTTGCGTTGCCGGCGGCTGGTGGTAGCCAAATTGGACCGATAATATCGGCAATAGGTATTAGGTATGTGAAGAGCCAACACGATATAGGATATCGGCTGTCGGCGTCCGACACCGATATCGTATCGGATAATGTGAAAACGCTCTAACAAACATACGTACTAACGCACACACAAAATTTCGCATCGCATTTATTAATATTATTGTATAGGTATGTTTGTTACTTTTCCACGCTGAAATGGGTAGCTTATAGGTACCCTGGATTAACACATAAGGCTAACTTTAATTCCGTGAAAGTTTTGTAAGTTAAGTTCCCGAGTATAAACGAATTCCTAGCGAAGTAAGTCGCAGGCGGAAGCTTCTCCGAAATACCTGTAATTCATTTTATTTATGAAAGAACGCACAAGCATTTATCCTATTAAATAACTAGAACCCGTTTTACGTGGTCTCAATCCCATGGCTAACTTTTTTATTGAATGTAAAAACTAGCTGGAATTGTTTAAAATCCGATTATGAAGGATGCATCGCCGAGGTTTCAGAATGAAATTTGTCGACTCGTATCTATTGTCTGGGAAACAAGAGCGCGTATACATATTTTTAAACAGTTGAACTTTTAATCGCTAAATTTGTAGTGTTAAAGAGTAAACGCTTTCTTGTTTTACGGAAAAATACAATATTGTGTTACTAAACTTTAAGTAATATAGTGTATTCTCATTCATAGTTTTAACTTTTTTTAGATCTTGATAGTTATACTTATAGTATACTTAAATTGTAGGGTCATGTAAGAGGTTTCTTCACGTAAGTTTTGGTATGTAAGTATGTAGGTATGTATCTAAAATTCAATCCTGCATTCATAGAGGATTTCAGTGATGCATTTCTGTTACAAAAAGTACCTAATAACCATGATCAATTTGTACTTAATGCTTTCATTAAATTAATATTATCCGGATAATTTTGAATGACAAAGGACGAGGTTAGTTTACACTTAACTACTTAGGTTGTAATTAAAGCTGCAAGTTTCAAGAATGCAGGCTAACTACCTACCAATAAACTAAAACCAACTCACCAATAACAATCCAAAAGTTTAACACAAAACTCACTTAAAGCCGTACTTAATATAGTAAGTAGTCGTTTTTGTGTACAGTCTGTGTTAAGGTCGGTAGGTCGCGGGACCGGTATGCCCGCCCCCGCGCCAGCAAAACCCCCAGAATAACACGTCCAGCCTTCTCGGAATGCACGAAGCAACTGACCTAGCACCTGCACAGCGCATGCGTGTAGAAATAGGTGGGAGTGAATGCACTCGCGCGCTGGTATTTCGGATGTTTTTTTGACGTGGCTCTCAGACTGAAAGGTTTTGTTGTTTTTTAAACGACAGAGTCCTTATTCAAACATACTGAGTAATTTAGTATCGCGCGATGTTTTGACACATGATCTAAGAAGATAGGCCGGCGCAAATGATAGAAGTACTATATGTAATTTACTTAGGTATGTACCTATGGTCTTAGGCACAGAATATATAATAGTCCTAAGTGTAGGTGAGTGTTCTTTTATCAAACGATCTCTGGAAATCTCATGGGAACATGATGGAAGCAATGGAATTCTGTAAATCTGAGTAAGAGGGACGCAGTTATTTGTCAAAAGGGATGGAATGGGTTGTTTCGATTCCTGTCAGTTAAGTCTCCCAGTTCCAAGACGCGCCTAAAGCACAGTATATTATACTGTGTCTAAAGCGTGCTCACAGCACCGACAGAGCGCTATAAGCGTACTTACGGTCCATTTAAAACTGAAGATAGGGTAAGTATGCCGGTAGCTCGGCCAGGGTCAGTTACCGGCCACTTGGCCGGCAAAGTCTCTTAAAATTAAGATAATAGAATTAATACGGCCAATAATAATAAAATGTTTGTGGTATGCGATACTTAAGTAGCCGTGTGATAACAATACACCAAATTTAAAACGGAAGAGTCTACTCAAAGCTGGGAATTAGCAGTTCAGTTTTGGCTTTTAGTCAGTGGTGTGAGAACATGCAATAATCTAGAAGAAAAATAACGACGCGGCGCTCGGCGTAAAATTAACTGTGGTCATTCTTATTTATTAATCATGAACGTTAGATGTTGATGAGGTCTAATAAAGACTACTAAACGTTCTTTTATGGTTTTTTATATGATTTATGTTTTATTTTTCCTATAAACGCAGTGGCCGGCTTACCGGCATGCTTCTTTTCATTTATTCCAGTATGCGGCCACGTGGCCGTTGACTGACATGATCATGTGAATATTGTTTTTAAATTGGTAGTTAAAGTATATTAATTAGGGATTGCAAAATTTTAAATATGTTGTTATTAAGTGATAAACAATGTACGGTTTAGTTTACGGCCACTTTTTTTTTGATAAAACCTTGTTAAATGGAATTTCAAAATTGTGTACAAATGTGTGTCCGGAAACCGACACTCCGTATAGGAGCGGTGTGCCAGTTTCTCGGCCAGGGTTAATTAGTTTTTATCTTTTTCATATGAACGTTACATATCAATGAATAAGTCTAATATTCAATTTTAAATGTCAGTTTATGGATTTTTTCATGTTTTGTACTTTATTTTCCTATAAATCCAGTGGCCGGTTACCGGTTTGCATTTTATTCATTTATTCTAGTTGGCGGCCACGCGGCCGTTAATAGAAATCAGCTAGCGATTTTTAGGGCTCCTTAGCCAAATGGCAAAAAAAGGGAACCCTTATGGATTTGTCACGTCTGTCTGTCTGTCTGTCTGTCCGTCCGTATGTCACAGCCACTTTTTTCCGAAACTATAAGATCTATGCTGTTGAAACTTGGTAAGTAGATGTATTCTGTGAACCGCATTAAGATTTTCATACAAAAATTGAAAAAAAAAACCAATAAGTTTTGGGGGTTCCCCATACTTAGAACTGAAACTCAAATTTTTTTTTTCATCAATTTCATACGTGTGGTGTATCTATGGATAGGTCTTCAAAAATGATATTGAGGTTTCAAGCATATTTTTTTTAAACTGAATAGTTTGCGCGAGAGACACTTCCAAAGTGGTAAAATATTTCCCCCCCCCCCCCTTAACTTCTAATATAAGAGAATGATAAAACTAAAAAAAAATATATGATGTACATTACCATGTAAACTTCCACCAAAAATTAGTTTGAACGAGATCTAGTAAGTATGTAGTTTTTTTAATACGTCATAAATTACGGAACCCTTGATGGGCGAGTCCGACTCGCACTTGGCCGCTTTTTTTTCTTAACGTTAATTTACAGGTTAACTGGTTTTACACTGATCTAATCGGTAATTTACAGATTTATTTTATCGAATATTTTGCAAAAACCGGAGTGGCCGCCAACCGGCATTACCGTGGCCGTTAACTGACAAATGTGGCCGTTAACCGGCATTTTGACTACTTTTTTACTTTTCTTGGATTTAATTAGTTGTCACATGCAAGATAACAAGGTACCATTATATTTTCTCGAAAAGACTATATTCTTAACATATTTATGCAAACAACAACTATTTTGCCCATAAAGAACACATATTTTCAAGGGTCTGAAGTAGGCAACTCAGCTAAGTGGCCGTTATCCGGCATAACGACCCTACCCCGCTTTCGGCGCTGTGAGCACGCCTTTTAGCATGTCTTGAAACAGGTGTTCTGTCTGTTGACGGAAAAACGTTTCATCGAATTTCATTTCCTACTGAACGGTTACCAGAAATATTGTTTGTACGAACAACGCTTGGCACCCTTTCATTTGGTAACTGGTTTATTTTCTAGAACGATTGGTTGGCAGAAAAACGATCCCCAGATTTTGTTTTCATCGAATATTCCTTTGGCAGGTGTTTTAACTGACTATCCAACTAATAGTCGATTCTTATTTTACCGATATATTTCATCGACTACGTCTCGTTTACCCGATTTTAAAATTTTGCTAAGTTACGTATCGTCTAATTATCTTCTAGTTATAATTTCTATAATTTTGCGTAAAGGAGCGCCGGGAGCCGAATTCGCTAAACCCCGATTCCACGTGGTACTGGTCTGTCTTACCCCTAGAGTGTATATAAAAAGCCGGAGGCGCGGAGGGAGGGCAGCCCTCGCCCGCCGTCACAGAGCGCGGGCCCCCGTGCGAGCCGTAGCGGCTGAGGCTGGTCACCCTGGGGTGACCAGCAAGCCGAAGCTGCGGAGGTGAGCATGGGTGCCTGCGCTCTGTGACGCAAGGGCGAAGGGGCTCCACTTCCCGCAGCGCCGGAGCCGTGGCAGAAGTAACTTTAGGTCGTTAATCCACGAACAAATTAGTTTTATACCAAATTAAATTTAAATTGTAATAGTAATTAATCGTTAAGCGAAACGTTGAAAAACCATTCGTTTTTCGGCATGCGTATTATATGGGTAACAATTATTCGGCTAAACGTAAAATGTCGAATAGTGCGTCTATTAAATAAAACAGTGGGCAAATGAATCTTCTGCGTTATGATAAGTAATCAAACAAAAATAGGGTATGTGAAAATTTTGCATCATAATAATTCGGCTATAGAAAAATCGGTGAAACGTTTTCAGCGATATGAAATTCGGCCAAAAATTATTCGTTATTTCAATAGAGAACCCTTGAAACAGGGACTGACGGACAGTATGGCCGAAAGTATTTTTTTCATAAAGGTCAAGTACGAGTCTGGTTCTTTCAAGTACTCGTACCTACACGGGCTCTATCATATGTTTGAATGTAACCAGCTAATCGTGCGCCGAAGGTCCTTACTAAACTATGAAAAACTAGCCATTTAGATAGGTACGTAACCGTTTAAAACCTACCTATGAAATAAAACAATGAATAACTTTCGCAAGCTGCTATCTCTATACAACTATAGATGTGATACGAGTTTGCAAAGGTTATCTTTTATGTTTTCTCGAAAAGCACACGCCGATGCCAGAATTAGAAGCAAACAACCATAATCGGCGGGGCTACATACAAGCCGCGAACGCACCAATCACAGCTCTCTAAAACCCCGCATAACATAACGAACATAGGGTACTTTATATCCCGGAAAATTCAAAAGTTTCCGAGTGTAATCGAATTCGACGCGGACGAAGTGGCGAGCAGGTAGTGCATAGCTGGGCACCGTTAATCAAATTGATAAATTCGTTAATCGCTAATCCGTTACCAAAAAAAGTTAACTACGTTAAACGTTAAAGCGTTACATTTTAGAAGATTTAATGGAAGTTAAGGTTAAACGTTAATCGTTAACTCCCCAGGTAGCACAAAACTGCATTATAAATGTTCACATAAATCCACATCGTCAATCTAAGCATTTATAATGACTTATTAGAGTCACTAGGGCTGCAACAGCTGTATAGAAAAAAACGTGGCTCAGTATAACGCTGTTATCTGTACTGTGATTCTATAAACGCCACTGATGTCACTTTGTCACTCAGCGCTTAGTAGTGTCGTGCTCTATCAGCTGCAAAGAGCGTATGTTTGTGAACACAAATAATGCGGTTTCCTGAATAAAAATTCACGCGTGTACTTTAAAACAGTTGCGTTTTAAGAGAAAACATATGAACTACTATAACGTAAGCAGATACTTTGTGAAGTTAATTAACAAAGATTTAATGCTTTATGCTGCATACAGATGAACTTTTACGCTATTCGTCAGGTGTGCTAAATTGAAGGCCACAAGTGAACACTCGTGCAGCCCTTAGCATTAAATTAAGATTAAAACTGTTCACTTGCCAACCCGCCATTTTTAGTACGTGACTATCTGTTACTGAAAAATTTTATCTTTTTTCTTTTGGTTTATTTTAGAACTAGAATTCAATTAAATGACAAATGATTAACACCGAAACATCAATTTCGATGTGAAAAACAATACATTTTATTTTGTTTACATTCCATTTTATGTTAATTTTTCTAGTATTTAAGTGGCATTATGAGAGCGCGTGAAAATTTTGAACTAAATATGTATGGTATTTCACAGTAAAGTTACCTGCCCAATAAGATTAAAATCATAATGGGAGAAATCTTTACTTACCTTAAACTAGAGTGTTTTATTTAGAACCTGTTTAAACTAACTGCATGACAGTTCTTAAATAATAAAATTATTATATTCCACAATTTCGCTCACAGTGTAATTTTCAACTGTTTAAAATCACACATTTGTCCTTACTGCTGTATAATAAGTAACATGTGGCTTGTTAATCACACACATAAATGCTAATATAATGTTGATATAATCCAAGTAATTTGTGCCCAAATTAGAGATATCCTCTGAGGATGCGCTGTCTACTTTGTTATACGATAGCTTATACAGCTAATGCATTCACGGTGCACTTTTGTACTAGGTGGGTCGTGATAGATATTGCATTATATGTCGGTGCGTTAGTAATTTATTAATAAAAACATGTTCGTGTGGACTATAGAAGTTTAGGCAGGACATGAAAAATTAATAAAAAAAAGGTGTAACATTACAGTTTGTAACAATACCTAATTATTTAGAGATCAATTTCAAATGAAAAGCTATCTGACATAAAGTACATAATCCCCTTTATAAACATCAATATATTAAAGTTAGTAAACAAATAGTAGTACTAAATTAACGATTAACGGAGGTCAATTGTTTTAACGGAAGTTACTGATTCTGTTACCAATTTCTGCAGTTAACTTCAAAATTAATCCGTTACTAGAAATGTTAACTTCGTTAATTAACGATTAACGGATTAACAGTCTGGTGCCTAGCTATGGTAGTGATCAATATAAGTTGTTACTGATATTTTTATTCCCGATATATTTTCATAGCGTCCATTTTATACTGAACTAGTTTTCCAGAACTGCATCAACGTTCATTGACACCTTGTACTAAGGAATTGAGTTATTCGAAAATGATCCTTCTCAATGTATGAAGACAATCGGTTAACACGACTTGACTGGAGTATCATAGTAGAGGGCCAGTGCGGTAAACCTTTTTTGTATTTTACTTAAATATGTTTTTAGCCAAGTATAGGAAACAGTGTTTTTTATTGTTTCTAGCTGTTTTCATAATCTCCCTTTGAGATATCAAAATTAAATTAATGCCATTATCTATGTCAAAATACTCTTAACTATCCCTGAAAGTTTCATTTAAATAAATTCAGCCGTTTCGCAATTTTTTTAATGCTAAAAACCGTAATTTAAACTTAGGTTGATAAAAAAAGCATTTTCCACTTAGAACAATGTTGTAAAAGTCGACTAAGGGACGGGTCCTGGCCCAGTCCCAGGACCCGTCCCTGGACTATCTGTATGGGCGATGGGCTGATCACCTGTCACCATATTATTTCATTAGGTTAAATAGCCTGATTGCAGGTATGTATTATGTACAAATTAATTTAAAAGTTGCATTTACTTCAGCACCCTCTGGCGGCTTAATATATGTCAAACTTGCCCTGTGAATTCTAGGGTAAGCAAAGTTAAATTAAAAATAAATCTTCGCTCTTTGTAATAAACTGAAATTAGAAAAATAAGTTGTTACGCTGATTCTTAATGAGGTGCACCGAATTAAATTTAAACAAGTGACAATCAACAACACAAATTCGTATGTTTTTAACAGCATAACTTATTTTTGTTTGTATATCGACCAACGCAATTGCAAAACAACCTCGAAATTAGTGTAGCTGTTTACAAGGACAATGACATTTATACAAACAGTATTTTTTCTGAAACGCTTTCTCCTTCCACCGTGTTCAAAAGGAACCGAAACATCGTACCCCTGCATGCCCGGTACTATGAAACGTTTCACGCAGCGTTATCCGTCCTTTTGAATAGCGGAGCGATAATATTGCTTAACTTTTTGACTTCTTGGTAAGGGTACGTTGGCTTTGCTCTTAATAGCTAATTCCTGGAACCCTAGTATTATAAAATGGGTGCATGGTATCATTAGCCACCGAGCGACAAAGCGACAGGATCGCAAAGTTCAGGCAATGACCGCTTCTGCAGTTATCTGGAGGATAGTATATTATATGTTATACCCTCCTAAAGTCTATAAAGGGGCTTGTAAACAGGCTAGTTTTTTTGGCAAATTATTTCTGTAATTTGGGCTGTTCCCAAAATAATTACCTAAGTCATCAGTATTGGGAACAATTTTTCGGTTCGCAGTTTCGGCTACGACAACGTTGCTACGCGCTACTGGCGTATCGCGTAGCGCTACGAAATCAGAGTTAACGTTTTTTTTTTTTTTTATTTGGAACCTATTATAAGTAATAAGACAATTCACACACGGGCCTCTATTCAGGACTGCTAAGTGATTTACTCTATCGACTCTAAAATGCCAAAACCCTGAATGTGTTGTAGTTATGTGACGACGCGGATAGCCTAGTTGGGAGTGACCCTGCCTCCAAAGCTAGCGTCCCGGGTTCGATTCCCGGTACGGGCAAATATTTGTGTGATGAGCACGAATGTTTGTTCCTGAGTTTTGGATGTTTCCTATGAATTTAAGTATTTATTTCTCTATATAAGTATTTATATCATCGTCTAGTACCCATAACACAAGCCTTTAGAGCTTACTTTGGGACTTATTTGTGTAAATGTGTGTGTGTGTGTGTGTTGTGTGTGTGTGTGTGTGTGTGTGTGTGTGTGTGTGTGTGTGTGTGTGTGTGTGTGTGTGTGTCCTGATTTATTTATTTCAGTAGATCTCTTTTAGGATGTAGGCACGTACTAAAGGATTTTGCTGTTTTAGTGTTTATATAGAAATGACTGCGGGCTTGACTTAATTGCGAATTGGCGATAGTTGGAACACCGGAGAAGGATACTCAACTTTTTATCCCGGAAAAATGCAGTTGCCGCGGGGAACAGCGATAAGTCCCGGGCAAAAGAAGATTTTTTTTTAAAGCTTTATGCTTCGTTTGACTTTTTTCATAGAACGCTTAATTGGGCGCCTCACTTGTTGCTGTTGGGCGGGCGGGCAACAAGTGTCTGACAGGCACTTTTACCCTTCCCGAAGCAGCTCTCTCCAGCAAAATTACCATCGCCAAGCTACAGACCACATATCCTCACCAGAGATGAGATACCCTATACAAAGTATCTGGAATACAAAATACAGGATACTATGCAAATAAGTATTTAAGATACCAGATACAAGATACTTTCGGAAATGGTATCTGAAATACATACAAAATACGTATCCTCTAAATACTTTTTAAAGATAAAATACTTTTTGAAAGAAAACCCAATTTTATTACATGAATTCTGGATTGATCGCGTTGATCGCGCAAATGTGACAAAATATTATATTTTTAATGTTTTAATTGATACTTAAGTAACACCCAGTTCTTCAATCAACTAACGTAACATAAAAAATGCAATTTCTGTCACGAGTTATCTTCCGATATGTAACGCTTTTATATTTAACGAAGTAAAATTTTGTATTAACGGATTAGCGATTAACGAAGTTAACTATTCGATTGACGGCGCACAGTTAAGACTATTTGCTTTTGGAGATAGCCCGAATTGCTGCAGTAAGTTGCCCAATTAGCTGAGCATTAGCACCAAAAATATGAGTGACTATATAGCTTCTTCGCTTTAGCAACTTCGCTCGCGAGGAAATATACCTTTAATATATAACGAATAAGTCGTTTTTTTACGGTTCCGTACCCAAAGAGTAAAACGGGACCTTATAATTAAGACTCCGCTGTCCGTCCGTCTTTCTATCCGTCTGTCACCAGGCTGTATCTCATGAACCGTGATAGACAGTTGAAATTTTCACAGATGATGTATTTCTGTTGCTTCTATAACAACAAATACTAAAAAACATAATACAATAAATATTTAAGGGGGCTCCCATACAACAAACGTGATTTATTTGCTCGTTTTTGCTCGATATTGATAACGGCAACAGGTAGACGGTTGAAATATTCACAGAATATTTAATGATATATTCTCTTTAAAAATAAATAACTAAATTAAAATAAAACAAATATTTAAGGGGGGCGTGTTTTTTGGTTTGCTTGATTATAGATAATGGTACGGAACCCTTCGTGCGCGAGTCCGACTCGCACTTGGCCGGGTTTTTTTTTTCATTCATATCACCAAGCTGTGTCTCATGAGCCGTGATAGTTGTTAGACAGTTGAAATTTTCACAGATGATGTAATTTCTGTTGCCGCCGTAACAACAAATACTAAAAACCAGAATAAAATAAATATTTAAGGGGGCTCCCATACAACAAACGTGATTTTTTAAATGTTTTTATAGATAATGGTACGGGAACCCTTCGTGCCCGAGTCCGTCTTGCACTTGGCCGGTTTTTTATGTATGATCTCCCATAACATTTCACCCCGTGAACCGATTTCAATAATTCTTTTTTTAAATGGTCCCATAGGAAAATTGGCGGAATCTGATGATGGGATCCATGAGGAATCAACAGAAATCCAATTTTGTGAGCAAACATATACCGTTTTTGGCATTTTCTAAGATAACTGATGTATTTGCACAAGAATAGCATCATGGGGTCAAGAGGGCTGATGATGGAGTCCACGCATTGCTACTTGTTCATGCTATAATCGACGAAAGTATCGGAGATTTGTAACAAAAAAACTGTAATATCACTCCGGCCGCTTAGAAAGCCGACTTTAATTCCCGTGATCGGACAAGTCTGATCTTTTGTAAAAAAAAAAGTCAACCCGACGACGTTGCAAAAAGGCATGTCATAAAAATAAAATCTACACCAAACAATATTTAAAATGCGTTTATAAATATAATTGTAATATTTTGACACGACAGCGCAAGCAATAACTTAGGGTGTCATAATTCTACTTATTATCAAAAATACGCCATCCTACTTTTTAAGGCCTAAATAAACGGCTGTAGCGTATCTTAAAGTACATTTCTTTATTAAACGGGATTATTATATATTAACACGATCTTAAGATATTAATTATTACGACAGGCCTGCTGATAAACAACATATTTAATAACTATTGTGGTTCATAAATTCGAGTTTCTAATTTTTGCAGGAGCGCGCGGAGACGTAACGCAGGCGTAGGTAATTGAGCAAGAAAATCTAGTTATTTTAGCATTGCCGAAATAATTATTGACGGAGATTCATGTTAAGTAAAAAGGACATGGAAAAGCATTAGACTAACCCAAAATAAATCTTAAAATATTTGCAAATTCGTTGAAAATGCTCATACAACATCAATGACATACATTGCAAGACCGAAAAAATGCGCAGTCTCCAAAGGTTTTGAATGACGATACCGAAAATATCCACTATCCTGTCCCCGCTTAATATTATAAATTTGAAAGTGTATTTGTTAGTTTGTCTGTTCGCTTTTCTTTCACTCAGCAAAGGAGCAACGTTTTGACGAGAGTTTTTGGGCCGAGAGAAATGAGCTCATTTTTATCCCGGAAAAATGCAATAAAGCGATTCCACGCACGAAGTTGCATGCAAAAGCTAGTAACTAGATAAAAAGTCCTTGTATCAGTCAGAACTACCCATGTCTACCATGAGTTTATGCAAACCGTTCTAGTAATAGAAAACTATCGCTCGGAACACAAACAAACATCTAGAAACAAAAATTGTCCCTCCTGTGACCAAAAGTTAACGAAAATGACTGCTTAATTTTACCTTTTTTTCATGCAGACCGAAACTAAACCTAATATCCTGCATGCGGATATAGTCCAAACAAAAAAATCAGACCTCGGGTCCTAACTTTCGGGACAGGTGGGGACATTTCTGAACCTGAACGTGTGTATGACCCACTATTTTCGAAAGATTTCGATAACGAGTAACTGTTTTCGCAAACTCATTGTAATGGTACAGGGCACGACACACAACATTATCTTAATACAAAACACCCTTTACATATATATTATACGCACGAAAATTGCTCGTTTAAAGTAGAAGATTGAAACGTAGTACCACGTCAAAGGACTACGTAGTTTCAGCGTGCTTTTATAGGTGTAAAAGTCTTTGAAAATGGCATCTTAGCTGTTAATGATGTCACTCTCATATAACATAATCAAACGGCACTAAGGAAAGCTTTCAACGTTTTGCAGTGCTTTCTTTGCCAATGTTTCAGCTTCAAGCATCATTAACTACGACCATTTGTGTCACATAATCATTAGAACAGTTGGATTCTATGACTGTATTCTTGAATTAACTTTATTTATGTCGACTTACGAAATAAATTAATAAAAAAGTGATTAAATAAATCGTTAGAAAATGCCAAAACTATTAAAAGGTTTCGCGATAAATAGAGTGCATAATTAATTGACCTACAACGTTGATACCTAAGTACCAATCTTCCTGCGAGATCTTCCACAAAAGGAATATTTTACAATAAAGCTTAATTAATTCAAAACAGACATACTTAATAACTTCTTAAATATCACCACTGTAAACTGCTTTAAATCTTAAAAGATAACTTAAAAATCGCCGTGCGTATAAATTACACAAATAGAAAACAATAAAAGAGAACTAAATTTTTTTTCAATGCTGATGCAAAAAAATCGCAGTAAATAAAACACAATAAACTTACTGGCCGCAGACAAATCCATGAGCATTTGCCGATTCGCTAGAGCCATTTCACAATCACAACGCAGAAAAAAAACTGTATATACAAAAGGTGCTCCGCGCGCGACGTCCGGCGTAGGAATGAGTTCCGCTCCTCAATCAGGGGTGAAAATTTAAGAAATAATAAGTCAAATTTTACAAGCAGATGCCGATATGGGAACTGGGGGGGTGGCGTGTCACCAGCTGCCGAGATGCACCTACAGATTCACGCCTACTTGCTCAACTTCTAGGCATTGTGACGCATTTCAAAATTATAAAGAGTTTCTAGAGTCTCGCTTACAGAAGTTGGGACTTCAGCGTGGAAATTTTAAAAACCCTTATTATCCGCGTCACTTTTTACACATGTACGAATATATTTTCGAAATAGGATAATGGATTTTTAAACCATGATTCCATGTAAACAGTGTTCGACTCATGATTTCAAAAATGCCGCGAATTTTTGAGTTTCAACTTTCATTTACCAGGTCCCTTTTCTCAAAGCATTCACGTAAAAGCAGACCCGGTATACAGTATTTATATCCCGGAAAATTCAAAAATTCCATAGGGAATAACTATAACCGAATGAGTTAAATAGTGGGTCCAATTCGAAACGGTGTCCGCTAAATTTAAAATTGCCTAAACTTAAAGTAAGAGACGTCAAACTCGATTTTGTATAGCTCCAAGGTTCAAAATCGAGTCTAACGTTTGTTATTGCAAATTTAGCGACTTCTAAATTTAGCGAAAACACGTTCGAATTGGCCCCAGTATTAAGTAAATATAATAGAAGTTGGTGGCAAGTCCAGTAAATTAGATAATATCCCTCATGTCACACTGTGCTTACTTGCCACCGATTTAATTGATAATAACGACATATTTGCAGCTTCTAGCTAATTTGAGAAAAAACAGGCAAGTAATAAACTTCTTACTTTCTTGAAGGGTTTTGGACTCGTTGTTTTTATTAATTGCATGGTTTCTTTCTGATTATTTCATGTAATGTGGGCGCGAAGCAAGAAAAACTTTCTGTTGTTGCTTTTAAAAGTTGTAACAATATGCTTGTTCAAAACTATTTCGGTACATAATATTTTGCTTATATAAGGTGTACCTTTGATACTCTATAATCTATATCTATAGGTACACATAAACAAAATAGGGAACATGCATCTTTTTTTCGTCTGGTATTGGAAAGCGCTGAGTAATAGAACCCGCCGCTCAATTACGCAACACCAAGTGGTATCGGTTTCGCGAAAAGTAAACCAATTGTGCCTTTATTTACACAGAGTTAAGACTAAATTGGTTTGCATTTCGAGCCAAACCGATACCAATTGTGCTACGTAATTGAGCTGCCGATATGTGTGCTCAAAACATTATTATGTTGTTTATTTCATGAATTATGAAGCTTTGAAAAGTCATTGTTCATACTTGCAAAAACACTGCATACAAAATGGACAACAACTATGACGTCACAGCATTCATTAGACTGTACCAAATATATGTCGTTTAAACGTAATCTGCAATTACTTATTTCCGAAAATACTGTTTTTAGACCGACATCGTAGATATGAAATCAGAACTAAAAAACAATAAATATTTTTCACTAATTTTGACCCTTGATCAAATAAAAATTAATAATCGAAATGATCTGTTTTTTCTGTAGATAATATGCTTTTGTTTAAATTTTCTTTCATAATATATCATTTAAACCTCATTTTGATTTTCATACATGTTTGCCATTGTAGTATGTCCGTTTGTAATGACAAAATAACAGCTTTTTACTAAATGCATATGAACGTATTACGTTACTCGTAACAAAAAACAATTTTAAAATTGTTTGTTTGTCTGTCTGTTTGTTCCGGCTAATCTCCGAAACGCCTGGACCGACTTTGACGACACTTTCACTGCCTCAGTAACTAAGAATTAGGGTTCCGCGCTTGAAATAAAATCCATGAACCAGAGCATTGCAGCGCATGCCGGATACGGCGGGTACCTAGTTATTGAATTACATATTCTATCAAATGAATAGTGGAGTGGTAGCCAAGTGGTTGACGCGCGGCCTGGCAGAGGGTCACGGGCTCAATCCCGGCTCACACTAAGATTTTCTGATCTCATCTGCGGAATTGAATTTGATATTAACCGCGGCAATTTCAGTGAGGGAAACACCGTGAAGTAACGTGCATACATCTATGAAATACTTAATTCAAAGAGGTAGTCCCCAACCGAATTGGGCCCGTGGGGACTATTGAGTAGACGGGTAACTCCGAATTCAAAGAGTCAAATGATCCGATTCCGTGAGCGGACTCGATTCACTCTCTGAATCCGCGCGATCCTTACTGACTCCGCGGATTTATTAACTCCGCCTGACTCCGAGTCTCGCCTCCGCTCCGGCCGACCCGAAACCGTGTCGCTCTCGTCTTGATGCCGGTCCGTCAAGTATTGGGTCAATCAGCAATTATTTTATTTATTTTATCCAATCACCAAAAAATATCAATAAAAATACTCATCACTCCGGTCCGGTCCGGTCCGGATCGGTGTAGGTCAGGTATAATTAGTACCGATCCGAAAATCCGATGCATTTCGGAATGATATGTTTAAAGTGCTCCGGTAGCGATACGAACCGGACTCATCAAGAGGAGTCGGAATCATTAAGTGGAGTCGGTTCCGATCGCGGAGTTGGATTCAGTGGATCGAATGACTCCGCGGATTACCATGTCTAGGTACTCCATAGCTGGGCACAAAACCGTTCATCTGTTAATCGTCAATTAACGAAGTTAACATTTCGAGTAACGGGTTAATTTTTAAATTAACTTCAATAATTGATAACGGACTCATTAACTTCCGTTAAAACAATTAAAGTCCGTTAAACGTTAATTAAGGTTACTATTTGCCATCAATAAGGACACCGCGCGGCTTATGTCAGATAGCTTTTGATTTGATTTTGATTTCTACATAATAGTTATTATTACAAACTCTAATGCATTACCCTATGTTTACCAATGTTTCATGGCCTGCCTAAACTTTCATAACACCTACCAATTTTTTTTATCAGTAAATTACTAACGCTACGACACAGAAATTGAAATTTCTATCACGAGTTAACGATTAACGTTAACTTCCTTTTAATCTTCCGAAATATAACGCTTTAACGTTTAACGACGTTAACATTTATAATAACGGATTAGCTATTAACGAAGTTAACTATTTGATTAACGGTGCCCAGCTATGTCTACTTCTGAGCCTGTGCCCAGCAGTGGCCAATAGGCTGATCAAGATGATAATTATCATTGTTAATTTGTAATGTTTTCATTTAATTATATTTAAGTTTTACATGTTGTCTCTTTCGTCGGCACTTTGATAGTACCTCTCAAAAAACATTTTTTTGATGCAAATGAGATCAAATATTCCGAAAAAAACAGGAGCCAAATAATTGCCTTTATTTCGAACCCAAACAGCGTAACCATGCAGCCTCGCTCATATCCCATTTTGTTTAATCTCAAGACTTGCCACAGGCACCAACTTTTAACCGACTTCAAAAAAAAAGAGGAGGTTCTCAATTCGGTTGTATTTTTTTTTTATAATGTTTGTTACTTCAGAACTCCGTCATTTATAAACCGATTTTAAAAAATCTTTTTTAAATCGGTAGGGTATACCTCCAGTTTGGTCCCGTTGTAGTCAAAGTTGAGTTATGATGAGAGGATCTATGAGGAATCGATGGAACTCTTCAAATATTATAGGCAAGCATATAGCAATTTTAGTATTTTCTGTAATAACTCAAGCAGTTACGTTCCAAAAGCATTATTTGGTGAAGTGGAGCTGTTGATGAAGACCATAGATAATCACCGGAATTCCTAAATGTTGAGTATTTCACGGTTGGCGATTAAATTGCTGTATAAAGTTCTGAAGCAACTTATGTCCATGAAAATTCATGTAGTAAAATTGAAGAACCAGGAGAACTCCTCAACGATTGACATCTTTGCACCGTGGATAGCAACAGTTTGTAAATGGTGATGAGCAATTGGCATTATTCTATTGTTACTTGATGTAGTAAATGTGTGTCGTTAAATCACAGGATAATAAATAAAATGTGAGAAAAAAAACTTACTTTTCAAAGGCCATTTGAAGTCGGTTTTTAGGGTTCCGTACCTCAGAAGGAAAAAACGAAACCCTTATAGGATCACTCGTGTGTCTGTCTGTCTGTCTGTCCGTCTGTCACAGCCAATTTGCTCCGAAACTGCTGGACCAATTGAGTTGAAATTTGGTATACATATGTAAGTCGGTGACCGCAACACGGACGCGTGACGTAAATATATGAATTTTAAACATAAGGGCCACTTTTTGGGGGTAAATTAGAAAATTAAAACAAAAAAGTTATGCCACCTATATCGTGTGACATGTCAAATGAAAGGGCTTGTTGTGAAGATCTTAAATATATTTTCTTTTGAATTTTAACTAAAATAGTTTAGAAGTTATTCAGGAAAATAGGCGAAAAATGACCATTCCCCCCCCTTATTTCCGAAACTACTAGGGCTAAAATTTTGAAAAAAAAACGCAGAAAGTAGATCTTTACCTATAGATTACAGGAAAACCTATAAGAAGTCTATGGTATTTAAAGTAACCTAGTAAATTTCAGATAATCATGTACGGTACGGAACCCTCTCCACGAGAGTTTAACTCGCACTTGTCCGGTTTTTTTTATTTTATAAACTATAGATTATTAAGAAAGCGATTGCTATGTTGGCCTCTCAACCCGAAATAAAAGTAGGTCTTGTAGAGATTAGCCTGCGCTTTCTTCTAGAAAATTTTCTTCCCTAAAGAGCTGGGGCGCGTTCTACCTGAAACAGGAAATTGCGGCTCTATGAGCTTCCGAAACATCGATATATTTCTGGAATCAGGGCGTCTATTCGGGAACGTCTAAATGCTAATGCAGCGACCCGTAAGCGAGACTCGCATCTCGCTCTTACGCATTACACTTCGTGCGGAAGAGTGGCACGAGAAATCTCGCCCGAATAGAGGCGCAGGCTCTTTGTCGTCAATAGTTTCTCGACCCCTGCACTAGTGTGAGGGAGACGAATTTAGAGATATGACGGTTTAAGTTATCGTTATCTCAACCTAGCTAGGACTGCTACTGAGTTTTCTGCGGCGCTTCTCATTAATGTTAGTCCAGCAAGGTTGACACAAGGATAACTTAAACCGTCTTATCTCTAAGTGCGTCTCTCTCACACTAGTGCCGATGAAAGAGATAGTCAGAGAGATAAACGGGTTTAACATATCCTTGTGTCTGGCAAGTTAGGGCCGCTGGTAGGTTAATTATATTTTGTTAATGTGATCAGTCAAAGAGCCCACGGGTGGCCAACTAAATAGCTGAATATTAAATTTGATTTGATTTGAATTTGGTGATTATACATATGACTATGTCTACCGTATACAATGTTGGTCTACTAATTAGGGACAGGTGTTTTTTTCTTATGATTGCCTTCATTAATTATCATTATGATGGATTATTTTAAGACCTCCTACAAAATTTGACAAACTATCACCGCCGTCTATGGACATCTCAAGCACTACTACCTATAATCAAGTAAGCAATATTTTTTTCTCGGCAGTGCCCTCGAAATAATAACATATAGTAGAGGAGACGTGGAAGATCGACCTTCACCCATCAGATAACTTGATGAGACATATTTTTTATCAAATATAATTTATTAATAAACATGCCTATGATAACTTGCCTGTCCAAAAGTGTTCATAGCTATTCTAATTGAATTAATTTTAATCAATTTTCTTTCATAACCCTTTCACTCTTTTCATAAACGAATGAATTTCATCTCAACTGGTAGTTTTTAATACACAGAATCACAGATTACATAATACTGAATATACCTACCTACCTGGCAAGCAGATGTGAACAGGTAAGTCAATATAGGTAACTGCACCGATCTGTTAATCAATCGAAATTGATATCATAAGTAAGATATTTTAATTACAAAACCAATTATAGGATATGCAAAATATCGTATACGAAATATTATTGCGAGAACATTGATTAAAATTGATTCAATCAAAAATTGCTATGAACACTTATCGATGGGCAAATTATCATAGGCATGTTTGTTAATAAATTGTATTTGATAAAAAATCTGGTCTACTGCAAAATATTTTTCGCCGAATTTCACTTCCCAAAAAACACACTTTCCAATTAGCATATTTACATTTTGCATTTAATCATTTGGCATCATTTTACTTTGTCAGGAGTAGGTTAGGTTAGGGTTAACTTATGTCCCTTAAGTAAGTACTTATTTGTCAAAAAATACTTTTGCCAACTGTAAAATTGCGATAAGCTGATTTGACTAATGAGTTTTTGCCAAATGATAATTTGAGTAAAATACTTAGTTTGGGATCTGATGCTTTGGGAAAAGTTTTTTTCCCATACATACCTACATAAGTAATCCAAATAATATTAGTTTTTTTTATATGTCAATTGACTGACAAACGAGCTGACGGCCCACCAGATGGGAAGTGGTCACCGCCGCCTGTGCATATCTGTAACACCAGAGGTGCTGCCAATGCGTTGCCAGTCTCGGAAGGATGGGGAATGGCGATGGGATGGGGATGTGGGAATAGGCCTCCGGATCTCTCATTCACCGTACGAAACGCAATAGCAAGCTATTACTTTACGCCGATATTATGTGAGAGTGTTGTACTACCCCGGTCGAGTCGGCCCATTCGAACAGTTATCATCTAGTGAGGAATACTGTTTGGCTCTACCACTACTATGTTGCTTTTAATATATCAAAAACATCAAAAATTCTCACGCCATAATGTACGTAAATAATAGCGCGGGAGCGTCTGACACTGTCCGCGCCCGTAAGTAACCGCGGCGCAATCGCGACTGTTGTGTATCGAAGTTTACCGAGATTTCGAAGCGCGTGTTTCGGCCGTTTTTAGGCTTCCGTACCCAAAGGGTAAAACGGGACCCTATTACTAAGACTCCGCTGTCCGTCTGTCCGCCTGTCACCAATAATTACTAAAAAACAGAATAAAATACATATTTAAGGAGGCTCCCATACAACTAGGTTATAGATAATGGTCTGAACCCTTCATGCGCGAGTCCGACTCGCACTTGGCCGGTTTTTATGAAGACGTAACACTGCTTAAATAATACTGTCTCTAAAGATTATATTTGGAATCGTAATTAAATGTATTTCTTATTAGCTACGGTTTGTTTTCACTGAAATAAATATGATATTTACGACGCGCTTTTGTAATGGATACGAAACGTAACTTTGCACGGCATTTATGTCTCATTACATAAAAAAATTAACAATGTTTGCTGAAACACTTTTGTTGGAAACTTCATGCTGTCCAATTAAAACAGAAATCATTCGCCACTCACGTGGAAAATTCGCTCGTTTCATTTTAAAAGAAAGACGCAATACAATATTATATTCCGGGTGCAATGCTTCGTATTATCATCTGACATACAAACTATTCGTATAATACACACACACACATACATACTTTTTAGGGTTCCGTACCTCAAAACGAAAAAACGGAAGCCTTATAGGATCACTCGTGTATCTGTCTGTCTGTATTTTTTAGAATTTTAAGATAAATAGTTTGGAAGTTATTTACGAACATCGGCGAAAATTATCCTTATCTCCGAAACTACTGGGCCTACAATTTTTAAAAAAGTGCAGAAAATAGTTCTTTACCTATAAATTACAGCAAAACCTATAAGAAGTCTATGGTATTTAAAGTAACATAGGAAATTTCAAATAATCTTGTACGGAACGGAACCCTCGCCACGCGATTTTAACTCGCACTTGTCCGGTTTTATTTGACATAATGCGACGTAATTTCAGTTTATATAATTATTTATACTAAAATATCCATCACATCATTTAATATAGGATATAATTTGCACATAACATATTTTTAGATCACATAATAGCGGTAGCGTCATAATTTATGTAGGATTTGTGACTTCACCAAGAGGTATATATACATAAATATCTTAAAAATATGTTAGGTATGGTTTATCGCGTCTGCACCGAAGACCCAAACTACGCAGACAGGAGCTCCGCGACGTCTGCCAGCCCAGCGGCCCTAACATGCAAGAAACAAAGAAACGTTAAACCCGTTTATCTCTATGACTATCTCTTTCGTCGGCACTAGTGTGAGAGAGACGCACTTAGAGATAAGACTGTTTAATTTATCCTTGTGCCTTGCAGGGCCGCAGTACCATTAACATGAGTTTAGCAAACCGTTCTCGTAATAGAAAACTATCGCTCGGTCTCTTTTACTTGTATCGGCAACGAGCAGCATTTCCGATGGATTTCGATAGCGAGAACGGTTTCCGCAAACTCATGGTAATAGTCAAGTTCAGTTAATCTGATCGCCACACTACGGTAACGCCATTACGACGCAATCTTGCCTGTTTCTTAGTGACACTGATACTTCCTAGTGACATTGTTAAATGTATAGCAGTGGCGAAGCGTCAAATATTTCCTAAGGGAACCCGGAAGAATGTACCTACGTGCGAGTTTGACATTGAGTAAGAGTACCATGGACGTCACTGAGAGCTAGCCGTAGCTTTCTAGCTTGGTAAAGCCATCAGGAATCGGGTTGTAGGCAGTCTTCGCCACTGATGTATAGTAACACATTTGTTTAAGTTGTTAAATTCTAAATAATCCTGATTTATTTTTACAAAAATCCTGTTCTTTATGTACCTACTAAAGTCTGTTCGCCGAGAGTTGATAAATATTATGATATCGTTTCGAAATAGCGACTGTCGCTTAACTATCGCAAACTGTATGACGGGCGTCGCTTATAGCCGGGCGCACTGAATTTCGTTGTAGGAGGGACGCAGATGTTTTCAGATGCGGCGTCGCGCCGGGTGGACGACGGCGAAAAAAATATATTTGTTTTGTTCATATACACAATCGCCATATTGCAAATTAATGTCTTGTATGTGCGCGTCAAATTTCACATAAATTCAATAATCTGCACTCGCTTCGGCCAAATAAAAGAAAAGGAATAAATGTATCCATGACACATGTTTAAAACGCGTTGAATATGGATATGACGTATCTTGTGTCTTTTTATAATATGTCATTGGCTTCGTCGTTCGGTGTTCGCGTGTTGCCTTCTGTATATACAGTTAGGCTATTCAATAATAATATTATATGAAAAAATGTAATTTTTCCCTTTTTTTTTATTTATCACCGGTAAAAATATCGTATCGGTAATAATAATTAGCGGGCCGCTATTTGTAATGAATTAAGAAGCCCTGACTTTTTACTTTTTTTTTATCAACTCTCGACGAACAGACCTTAGTGAGGGTTAAGCTACCGTTCCACAGAAATAAATTAATAAGTATTTGTTACTATAGTCAAGTAGCCAATTTCACTTATTCGAGCAAAACACGAAAATGCGAAATTGCGAGCTTTGTAAGACCTCTTAAAACTCAGCCGAGTCAGAAACACTGCTGTGATTCTGTAACGTGTCCAGCGGCTGATCAGCGATGAGGAACACATTCTAATTTGGACCGAATGACTTCATCTTTACAGTCTAAATTGATAAATTCGTGTATCCGCTGCGCACGTAATCACACCGATTCCTCTTGGTCATGATAAAATGTACTGTTATTACTTATTAGTTTATCGACATTGCGTAGCTACTAGCCAGGTGTGATGCGTGAGAAAACTGTGGGTGTCTTACGGAGGGGTGGCTTAAGAGGGTGGAAGAGCGGCGACGAGTCGTTTCGTTACATGTTTCAAGACACAGATCTGCCGCAAGTGGCGCGTGATTCAAAAAACAATATATTTGCTTTATAAGATACGCCACGTCTCATCGCTGGACACCGTTAATCAAATAGTTAACTTCTTTAATCGCTAATCCGTTACTAAACTGGACGGATTTGGATGAAATTTGGAGTGGAGATAGCTGATACTCTGGATTAACATTTATGGTTCATCTAGTAATGAATGGTGACGGTCGTCGGTACTATTCTCGAGCGCAGGCATCTCTCAACCATGCTCCCAAAAGCATGCAGAAGTGCAGACCCCGCGACGCCTCATTAACATGGTCGATGCTTCCCGTTATGTTTTCATCGTTTATTTGACATTTTGTACGAGTGAAGGTTAAGCATTGTATGCAACTTTGCATAATTAGTTAATAAATACGCAACCCTAAAAACTCGTGGGATTCTATTATGAAACTCACCTGCGGTTCGTTTTATAAACACCCACTCATGTTTTGATAACCCTTATAAGTATGTATATTATGCAACAGTTGCATTAATAACGGCTACGGGCATGGCCACATGACTACAGTACGGCGCATGCTGTGAAAAATTCCATTGCACATCACCTTTATAGCTATAGAAATAAGGGCGACGTGCAGCGCCATTTTTACACGTCACCGCGCTGTAACGTAGTCTCTCAATGTCAAGTTTATTCACATTTTTTACTTCACCGAATGTTTAAGTGAAAATAAATATCAAATTTCATAAACACAGACGTACGTAATTTTTTTTAATAAGATTATTTTTATTTCAGTGCGATTACATCAATCAAGTCATAATAGTCATGTATTTTTAATATTTCATTTATATATGTATGTATTTATCTAAATATTTGTATAGTTGCCAAGTACAGGAAATCCTAATTTGGGACTACATCAACGTGGGTTAAGTCCAGGGTATTGCTATTATTAATAAGATTTGAGTCAACTTCTATTCAAGTCGTGGGAATGTTAGGGGTACTCTTGCAAATCTCACTCCGCCGCCAATTCTAGAGGGGACGGATTTCCCACGAGCCAAGCGTCACACCTGCGCTTGCGCGCCCTCCGCCCCTTAACAGGACTTAAGATACTATTAAACAGTTAGACTTACCTGCGACAGAGTTAACGAAAACTTAAATGCATAGCTTTGCATAGTCAACATTTCGAGAAACGGATTAACTTTTAAGTTAACTTTAAAAACTTCCGTTAAAACAATTAAAGTCCGTTAATCGTTAATAAAGTACCTACTATTTTTCAAAAGGACACCGCGGGAGCCGTATACTGATGTTCATAAAATGGAGTCTCTAAATAATTAGGTATTATTACAAACTCTAATTTTAATTTAACAATCCAATACATCGTGTGACAGTCAAATGAAAGGGCTCATTGTGAAAAACTTAAATATATATTTTTTTGGATTTTAAAATAAATAGTTTGGAAGTTGGTTAGGAAAATACGCGAAAATTGACCAACCCCCTTATTTCCAAAACTACTAGGCCTAAAATTTTGAAAAATACACCACATAGTTCTATACCTATAGATTACAGGAAACTTGAGGAAACCTATAAGAAGTCTATGGTATTTTAAGTAAAATAGGAAATTTCAGATAAGTAACCATGTACGGAACGCAAGTTTAACTCTCACTTTCCAGTTTTTGCCATTGGTTGTCCTCTAAAGGGTTCCTGTGGTACACTAACATAGTTATATTATATTATAAGACCTTAATACCTGTACTGTTATCGAGGGAGACAAACACGTGTCTGGACCCTGCTCCTTTACAAATGAAGAGGGTAAATATATGAATATGAACTATTCACAAATTACAGTCTGACCTTTGGAAAACAAGTTTTGAAAACAAGAAAACACATTTGCAAACCGACTTCTGAAACCAGGCAAAGGGTGAAATCATAAGGCCCTGCTACACGGTCAGGACCAAGCGCGGATCGACCGTTGTGCACGATGGACATGCTCACAACCCTCATAGGCTTGTTGGTCGCATCAGCGAGTTTATACTCCGATTCGCACTTGGCCGATGTTGGCCTGTTTTGAGGGCTAAATCCGCGCCTGGTCTGGACGACAGACCGAAAGAGATCTGGACCTCAATTCTCGGTGCATTCGAGATCCCGACCGTGTAGCAGGGCCTATAGTATTGCCATTCGATTACAAACTTCATCAAAACGCTGATGGCGGCTGTCTTTGTCAATAGACAAGAAGTTCTGTATTTGGCCATCGGCTGACATAACTTTGTATTCCTATTTGTAGAAAAATCTTTACTAAAGGGGTAATAAAGTTACGCCTTTGTTCCCTAGCATACTGACGTGGTATATGAAGTTGTTTCTAGTTTTTTTATACTTTGTAAGCAAACATTTGAATTGTGATAATGATAAGAGGTAAGTACTTACATTATATCGCGTTGTTTTGTAGATTTCGTGTGAAAAATTTTGTTTGATGTTGGTGCGGTGCGAACTGAAAAATACCGTATTTTAATCGATAAAACCTGTCCCGTTTTCATAATTATGAGTTTGCTGTGAATGTATTCTACAAACACATTTTATAGAGGCGACGCATTGTATTGGCGAATTTTTACAACACACACGGTAATTTAATGGATTTGGTTAGGCACTTAATCTTTCAAAATAATTAAAAAGCTCAAATAATAATAAATAAATCTTTTATATTGTAAAATCTATTCAATATAAGTCTTATTCTTGACTCGACCGTTATTTCCCCTCGTATAAATCTGCTAATTTTTCTATGAACTGTCAAATCACTTATTCAAGCAACACCGTACCTTATTTCCATGGAATAAGAGCTTTGATAGTTGACTCGAGTCCATAGTTGTAAGTTGGTAGACTTTAACTCCCGCGCGCGGGGGTTCGCGCCATTCTCCATCAGTGTTACTACTATTATTATTACTAAATCCTACCATTCTACTACAAGTACCGTAGCACACCTGCTTTGCCTCCCCTTTGATGACGTCACGAGGTTATTGATAGGGTTATTTCTTATTAACTTTCATTCGACTTACTTTTTCACTAGCCGATACCCGCGACTTCGTCCGCGTATAATTACAATTAAATCATTTATTTATTCGGTTATTTTTAATTTGGGTGATAAAAGTATCGTACATGGTATGTTGGGATTCTCAGAATATAACCATAGCTGGGATCAAGACCGTTAAACGAAGTTGCGAGTTTCGAATTAACTTTTAAGTTAACTTCAAGAATTGTTAACGAACTCATTAACTTTCGTTAAAACAATTAATGTCCGTTAAACGTTAATTTAGTTACCTACTATTTGCCAAAAGGACCGCGTGGCTTATGTCAGATAGCTTTTGATTTCATCTCTAAGTAACCCCCCCCCCACCCCCCCACCCGACACCACGTCTATTTTTAGTATCTACAAAAAATCTTACATTTTTTAGAATATTTTAGAATATTATCTAATAAATACAGGTATAAAGTATAATCTTATTTTATTCGCCGCTTCTCGATTTAAAAATCGCGCGTTTGAAAACATTATGATAATTTAAATACACGTGATATCTTACTACACCCCCCTCCCCCCTTGTGACATTTCGTGATTTTTGTCAAACCCCTCCCCCCTTTCAAGCCTCACGTGATTAATGGACGGCCCCTAACTAATATAAAATGCAACTTCTATCAGAAGTTAAAGTTTAACGATTAACGTTAACTTCCGTTAAATCTTCCGAAATGTAATGTAACACAACTTTTTTAGTAACGGATTAGCGATTAACGAAGTTTAACTATTTGATTAACGGTGGCCAGCTATGGATTTAACCCGATCCGTGTTTGGTCGGGTAACAAACATAGTCACAGACTTTCTTGTATATAATATTACAAGAGGCCCCGCCAGTTGGTAATTTTTCATAGTAACTTTGTACTCCCTTTCCACCCCTATAGGGGTTGAATTTAGAAAAATCCTTAGTGCCCAGCGGCCCTAACATGCATGGCACAAAGATAAAATAGAACCGTTTATCTCTAAGTGCGTCTCTCTCATACTTGTGCCGACGAAAGAGATAGTCATAGAGATAAACGGTTCTAATTTATCTTTGTGCCATGCATGTTAGGGCCGCAGGAGGTTCGTTAAGTAATAGTAATATTTGCAAGGGGGAGTTTTTGCGTGAACTATCTTCCAGATAATATCCGAATAGTTACGGATGTGCAGTGCTTTGGTTGTATGTCAGGGAAGAGAGGGGGGGGGGGGGGGGGGTTATTACAACCTTTAAAGAACTATATTTGACCGGTAATAATAGATTTACCAAAGATAGGACGCACTTTTGTTTGAAGTTCTGCGTACGCCTTTAGGCAGGTCCCAGGCTATCGGTATTTTAGATAGTACAGGGGCAAGACCGACAAAAAAAAACACATAATGCATTGCAATTCTTTATTTTAAAATTAATACATATATTGTAAATGCCAAATGACTCACTGTCGTCAATCTATCACAGAAAGTTAACAATTAAATACTTAAGTAATTTAAAGGCCTCCGCACAAGCCGGCCGCTCACGAGCGGGTGACGCAGCACTGATAGTGGAACGGCGTCAGATGCAGTGACCATTGGGAAAATAGGAAATCTGTCTCACATAACAATCTGCCGAATACCATTAAGAAAAATGCCATAAAAGTACCACACAAAGATCTCAAAAGAAGGATTATGCCTATCAGTACCATTTCGTGTTCAAGTCTCATAGAAGGTTGTCAAACGCCAGCGCCATGGCTTACCCACACCCTATTGCTGATGTCTTAGTTCTTACGACATACACACAAAAGTCTAATATTGCTTGATTCACACGCTATCATATCATTGTGCGGTGGGGTCGGTGGTGCTGCGGTCCTACAACGCACGATGGCGGAGGACATTTTTTCAATTATAACAGTGTCACTTAAACGTCATTGATGGTGGTTTATTTCAAGCCTACTCGACTTTTTTTTCGTTATTTTTGTAATTCTACTATAATTTGAAGGTATATTACATATGTTTCTAATAAATATATTTCTAGTAATATTTACTCTTAGAGATTGACCTAACGGGGCTGACGTGTTCAGCAATGATCAAAGCCCCTAAATAAATAAAGATTTAAAAAAAAAAAAAAATAGTAATATTTACTCGGATCATTCAAATTGGATCGTTCGTAATTAAGTAAAAAAAGAACAACAAAAAAATCTCTCTTTAGTAATCTTTCCATAAAAAAAGTGGCACCCATGGTCACCGACTTACATATGTATACCAAATTTCAGCTCAATCGGTCCAGTAGTTTCGGAGCAAATTGGCTGTGACAGACGGACAGACAGACAGACGCACGAGTGATCCTATAAGGGTTTCGTTTTTTTCTTTTGAGGTACGGAACCCTAAAAACTGGCGTACTACGGAATCATCGGTGCGCGAGTTCAACTAGCATTTGACCGGTTTTTTGTATAATGATAGTAATATTCCTTGAATAACTAAAAAAGATATCGCTTCGGTGTGTGTGTGTGCTCAAGTGAGTTTATGAAATACAGTTGAAATACCAATAGATGGCATGAGAAGCCTCGCGCTACTCATGCCATCTAGTGGCTGAGAGCTAACAACCCGTAACGATTACCCTTAAGTTATATATTATAGTATACAAAATTTGGAAAAATATCTAATTTTTGCACTTACGTAACGTGGATTTATAATCCTTCACAAACCTTCATATTGGCCATATTTTAACATCACATTTTTGGAGAGAAGCTCGCTTTTCAATTCGTTAGAATATACAAAACACATCTAATCTTATGTATAAATAACAAAATACATTATCGTTCAAATAACGCTCCTCTGCTGCACTGGGAGTGGAGAAATAGCATCGAATGCGTGCAGATGCTTATCATCCTGGCATGTCGTAAAAGTCGACTAAGGGACGGGTCCTCTCCAACATGGTGGACTATCTGTATGGGCGATGGGCTGATCACCTGTCACCATACGGTTCATCATACCATCTTAGGACTAATTCATCGAACGTGGCCACAAGTAGTCTTTTGGCTCTTCCCACCCCATTAGGGATTTCGGGCGTGATAATATGTATGTATGTATGTAACACTTCTCGCGCCTTTAGATGCACAATAAGTAACATTTTTTAGCTCCGGTAACTCTCTCGAACTGTTTAATAGAGACTAAAGTCTTCAAGTATGACCGAGACAGTGTTAGTCATGAATATGAATTCAACTAAAGCGAAGACATTAAAACCTTTTATCTACACCCATATCATAAAACCTCCATTGGTTAATCAAAAACCTTAGGAAATGACCACCATTTTGACAACCAATTAGGAAAAACCAGTGCTGCGATAAAGAAATAACATGACTTCTTTATCGTTTTTAGTAAAGAAAAGAGATTAAATTTGGAACAGCTGTCAAAACTCAAGTGGTCTCTATTCTAGTATCCATAGATATTAAAACAGTTATTGATACGAAACGTCAATTCAGTATGTTTTTTTAATATAAACTGCACAATATTTGATCTCAAGTGACGTGAGAATAGAGACTTCATCCGTTTGTCTATGATAAAAAAAATGGTCTTGACGGAGGATCGCCATGTTGGCGTTTTGCTGAACGAAAGTAGAATTGTTTTTGAATTGAATAGAAAAAGTTGTTTGTAATTTACATTTTAGTTGAAAATATGAATAGGAAGTAGTCTTCTCGGAGTGTGTGTGATGTGAAAATGCGCCGGATATCGGAAATATGCAGCCACGATTGCAACAAATAACTTGTTGCCAGAAAATATTGTTTCTGAACCCATCATGGAGGATTTATAATATGTGTGTAGATAAAGTTATGTATGCAACTCTGCATAATTTGGCCTTAAAACACACGTGCGATCTTATTATGAAACTCGCCTATCGGCTCGTTTCATGAAAACTACACTAGTGTTTTAAGGCCTATCATTATGCAACCGTTGCATAAACTACTATTTCGAGTTCTATATCTATATTATTATAAACCGTTAACATTCATGTTATTAATATACCATATCATTTTAGTTATGTTGATTGCCGAGGTACAAATTTTTCAAAATCTTTAAATTATAATTCTTTATTTGTAACTAGCAGTCATTATACCAATTTTCATGGTTCTAACTTCAAAAATAACGTATCTCCATACAACATTTCATCCACTATATATATCGACTTAAGGGATGAACTTCGAAATAAATATTATCCTATAAGTGACTCCTGATCATAAACTATAACCCACCAAATTACATTAAAATCTGTTCAGTACTTTTAGCGTGATTGAACCACAAATTAACCGACAGATAGACAGACAGACAAGAAAAAAATTAAAATAATGTTTCGCCATCTTTTATAAGCCTAATTGCCAAATCTATCATTATAACGAATAACACGAAACACGACGAAAGGCAAATATTTTGTTGTTCGTCGGTTTACATAAACATACTGTATTAAGTACAGACCATATCCAATATACTTCAAATAGCCGGGCGACACCCGCTGTCAGCATTACAGGCGAAAAGCCATAAGCCGCGGGGCTCAAGGCAGGCGCAAGCGCATAACCTCAAACGCACCAATCATAGCGCTCTAACCCCTCGCGTCCCGCAAGTTTGGCAGCTTTATTTGCTAGTAAAAGTTAGGGTAAGCTGTGTTGTTAGGGTATTTCGTCTGATATTAAGCTTGACCTGTACAGATGTAGTGCATAGTTTCCATCGTGTTTTATCGGAAACGTTCTTATTTATCGTGCTCTCTCAATTATCTTCAGTACCCATCATACCACCTGTCATTTTTCATTTCGACATTTGACACTAAATAATAAAGTTTCATATAAATGAATATCATGTCACTCATTTAATACAATAATTAATTGACACTTCGGGTCCCGTCGTTTTCCGATTGAGATCCGAGTTTTACCGATCGAAACATATTATTCACTATACCTGTATGAAGATAGTATACATAGTTTTTTTTTGCATCATAGCAATTTTTTATGATTTGGTTGAAAATAATACTTACTAAATTTCTTTCAGGGTTTATCAGCAGATGTCACTTTGAAGAGCGGATTTAGACATGTGAAAGACCCTGTGTCTACTCTTCATTCCAACTAATAGAGGGCAGTTTAACATTGTCATAAAATCAAAA
Source organism: Tortricodes alternella (assembly GCA_947859335.1). Lineage (NCBI taxonomy): Eukaryota > Metazoa > Arthropoda > Insecta > Lepidoptera > Tortricidae > Tortricodes > Tortricodes alternella. Next base: position 2,948,881 of record OX401970.1, read on the forward strand.
CCTAAGCTTAGTAATAAAAAAAAAAAAAACTACCGATACACTACATAATAATCCGATTTTCTCGCACTCTATTAAACTATAACTGAAAACGACTCTTCAACAATAAACAAAGAACAACGCCATCTCTTGGCTATTTGAAACGCGCAGTTTGATAACTTTAATTATATTATAGGATGCTAAAAAAAAATGTACAGTCGTCTAAAATATCTACGCGGACATAACATATAACTTTCTTGTCATGATATTTTTGGCCCTTTGGTAACGTATATACATGGTGGGCTGGAGCAAATAATTAATATGGGGATTCCGTATCCCCAGTTATTACCAAGTGGCACTAATGTTTCAAAGTCCTTTAGTTCGGAGATATAGTAATTTAGAGTTATGATTCGTAATCAATGGATTTCCAAATTCAATAAATGTCAACGAAGTGTTCCAACTCCATACGGCGTAGATGGCAATAGTAGTTTATGCAACGGTTGCATAATGATAGGCCTTAAAACACTAGTGCGGTTTTCATGAAACGAGCCGATAGGCGAGTTTCATAATAAGATCGCACGAGTGTTTTAAGGCCAAATTATGCAGTTGCATACATAACTTTATCTACACACATATTATAAATCCTCCATGATGGGGTCAGAAACAATATTTCCGATATCCGGCGCATTTTCACATCACACATACTCCGAGAAGACTACTATTCATATTTTGAACTAAAATGTAAATTACAAACAACTTTTTCTATTCAATTCAACAACAATTCTACTTTCGTTAAGCAAAACACCAACATAATGGCGGCAATTCAATCCTCCGTCAAGACCATTTTTTTTTAAATCACAGACAAACGAATGAAGTCTCTATTCTCATGTCACTCGAGATCAAATGTTGTGCAGTTTATATTAAAAAAACATACTGAATTGACGTTTCGTATCAATAACTGTTTTAATATCTATGGATACTAGAATAGAGACCCACTTGAGTTTTGACAGCTGTTCCAAATTTAATCTCATTTCTATACTAAACGATACGGGAATAACATTGCAGCACTCGTTTTACCTAATTGGTTGTCAAAATGGTGGTCATTTCCTACGATTTTTGATTACACTTTGGAGGTTTTATGATATGGGTGTAGATAAATATTTGTTATACATTGCTGGCGCGATTAATTTTGTTAGAAAACATCGTATTTTAATTATGATTTCAATTGATTAAAATCAACCGTAACTGACAGCCTGAAATGCTTATATTTTAATTATTTGCTCCAGTTACAGGTTCAATTAAACCGTCTTATCTCTAAGTGCGTCTCTATCACACTAGTGCCGATGAAAGAGATGGTCATAGAGATAAACGGGTTTAACTTATCCCCGTTTCGGGCATGTTAGGGCCGCTGTATGTATGACCTCGACTGTACTTAGAAAGGTGTGCGTTATATCTGACCTGACACATTAATTAAAGACTATATCTCAACGTATAACATGAGTAATCTAGATTTTAGGACCTTCTTCAGATTCTTCTTCGGAGGTGCTTATCAAAAGCTGAGCCTGGAACAACAAAACAATAGAAATAGAAACAGAAATAGTTTAATTTGTTCAACATAGGTGGGTACAAAAAATATACACATAAGGTCTTGTACATAGAGGAAGAGGTATGCCTCGCGGCGCAACATAGTGATGATGCGCCGCGAGGCATACAAAATTGTTTATGCAGTTAATGTCTAAATATGTCATGTAGTTAAATATATCAATGATTAAACGAAATAAAATAAAATTAATGTAATTTAATAAATGGTTATGTCGTGATTTAAAATTAAAAATAATTCTCATTCAAAAAGATAATCTGACAGTGAATAATAACATTTTTGTATCAAAAAATCCATAAGTGCTCGCTTAAATTCATTAATAGTTTTATTTTTTATAAAAACAGGGAGTTTATTATGTACTTTACTTGCCAAGCAAATTACACTTTTGCGCAAGAAGGCAGTATGGGAGCGCACCGCACGCAGGCGGTTAATGTTTTGCAGTCTTCTGCTCCGCCCAAGTGATGCTTTCTTAAACAGTGTGGGATTCGTTTGGACGAAAACAGCAATTTCAAAAATTATGAGCGAGGGTACCGTTAGAATTTTCAACATTTTATAATATTGGGCGCAGCTTTCTGTAGGATTAAGACCACATATTGCCCTTATACATCTTTTCTGGGCTTTGAAAACGAATTCTCTATTTGTAGAATTGCCCCAGAAAATAATTCCAACAACATTGTAAACTTCTAAAATATCTAAGCATTTTAGAACTGTGTCACTCCACGTGCACATACAAACATATATTTGGGCGAATCAACTTTTTAGTGCCACCCGTTGCTATACTATGGTTACACAAATTTTGTCCCTTGGACAACCTAAGCATTTTTCTATGAAACAGTATATAAGTGTCACTTGGACAACCGGGGACAAACTAAAAAACACAAAAAAGTTGATTCACCCATTTAATAACTTGTGGCTCCGTGAGCTGTAGACCTCGCGACAAACTCCATACATAGACAAAGGTCGCGGTTTGTTTACCAACACCGCACACGCTATAGATTGCATTTTTTTTTTATTGTCTCATTTATCTCCATAAAGTGGCCCCCATGTTTGAAATTAATTTATTTGACACGGCCGTGTCGATGTCACCAACTTACATTGTGTGTGCACAAATTTCAACTCAATTGGTACAGTAGTTTTGGAGCAAATTGGCTGGGAGAGACGAACAGACAGACAGAGTGATGCTATAAGGGGTTGAGGTACGGAACCCTAAAATACAACCCATTAGCCCAGCTAGTTCGATACGTTTGCTGGTCAGGGCACCAAGGCCCCTAGAGCTTGGGGGGCCCAGTGCATGGCAACTACGCTACTGGCCCAGGGACATACTATATATGTATACCCTTGTAATCTGTCTGACTTTTCCCCCATTTGTTCGTGGTTTAATCTTACTTTCTCTCTTTTGTGCGCTGACTACGTTTCCTTTTTATTATTATTATAGTTATACTTATATATATGTTTTTCGTACTAGCTTCTGCCCGCGACGACCGCGTGGATTTCGTTTATAGTTAATTCCTTGGGAACATTGAATTTTTGCGTAATAAAAAGTAGGTGCTATTCCAGGGTATAAGCTATCGCCATTCCAAATTTCATCCAGATCCGTTCAGCCGTTCTGCCGTGATTGAGTAACAAACATACATCCACCCAAACTTTCGCATTTATAATATTAGTAGGATTTCGTATACTGTATATTATATATGGATCAGCGTAAAGTATGTGCTTAAGTATTTTGTATGTTATTGCTTTGTATAATTTAAATGTTTACTATAGTTTGCACCACTGCCTTTGTCTCTCCTATGCCATATCTTCTTTTGAAGTTTGTCTGGAAGAGATCGCTATATAGCGATAGACCGTCTATGGTCTACCGTGTAGTATTCGTATTATAAGGTTGTTGATGATGACTTTGTGATATTACCTCATCGGAAGTGCGATCCTTGTTGAATTCGACCCGGCGCTCCCTCATGAAGGGATGCAGGCACACCAGGAAGCCGCAGTACAACACCAAGAGCCCAAGCAGCCAGATCAGGGCTATGACGGTCACCTGAACAATTCAGGATTTACCTTACATAAATCTAAACGAATATCGTGTCTGTACAGTCGAGGTCATAAATATATATATGTTGCCAAAGGGGCAAAAATATCCGAACTTTACGCCCTTAATAAAGTCGTGTTAACATATTTTTGACCAGGCCCCCAATTCTCATTGCATTCGAGATAATCTCAGAATCGAGATTAAACGTCAGTGCATAGAATCGTTTGACACAACTGTATGAATCTGACGTTTAATCTCACAATCGACATTCTCTCGAATGCACCGAGAATTGGGGCCCAGTTTGTCCGCTTAGATATTTTGGACCTCAACTGTACATGATAAAAAGTTTAAGAAAGCAGGAGAATGGAATAACAGTGACATAATTAAAAAAACAGGCTAAGTGCGAGTCAGACTCGCGCACGAAGGGTTTCCGTACCATTATCTATAAAAACGGCAAAATAATCATGTCTGTTGTATGGGGGGGGGCCGTACATATTCTTAAATATTTGTTTTATTTTAATTTAATTATTTATTTTTAAAGTTAATATACAACTAATTATTCTATGTTACTAATTTGGTATTGGATGTATTAAGTATTTAAAAAGTGTACCAAATGACAAAGTATATAAAATGCTAATAAATCGCTTGCTGCTGTTATCAACATTGAGCAAAAACAAGCAAAAAAATTACATTTGTTGTATGGGAGCCTCCTTAAATATTTATGTTCTTCTGTTTTTTAGTTTTTGTTGTTATAACGGCAACAGAAGTACATCATCTGTGAAAATGTCAACTGTCTAACTATCACGGTCCATGAGATACAGCCTGGTGACAGACGGACAGATGGACGGATGGACAGCGGAGGGTAGGGTCCCGTTTTTACCCTTCGGGTCTAGATGAGGCAAAAAGAAGGGTTATGTTTTTCGCGAATATGTACAAATGTATGTTTCTATAGCCAATGTCCTGCCTGAAGGTACTTTAATATAAACGCGAAAACCGCATTCCAATGCGTCCAGTAGTTTAAAAGTTTATCGAGCATATTCAATCAGACAAAAAGACATGAAATTCAAAAACCATTGAGATGTGTTGTGTTGCTCATTCTGAAGCCCACATAGAATTATTTCATCATTATGTTCAATGTACACTTTCCCACTTTACGATTTTATTATAATGTATAAATATCCATGTCTATTGGCAAGCCCCCTGTAACCCTACAAGTGAAAAGTTTCTGAAACAGTTGAGAGGGGCTTTATAAGGGCTCTTTACATTTTTAGATCAACCCACGACAGTCGTACCTTAATGACGGCAGTATTTCGCGTTTGGTAGAGGCAGTCGCACTGCAAGCAGTATTCAGCCTCGCGACCTTTGGTCTCGTTCCAGACACGTGGCATCACAACAGCCATGCAGTTGCTGGAACACGATTTAAAACGAAAAAAAAACCGTGCTATTATTCTCAATAAATCAGTGAGGCGTTCGCGAGGCACGAGAAACATTTTGAGTACAGTATTCGGCAAGTCACATCCCCTGTGTAAGAAAGACTTGGTTGACCTCTTTCAATCTAACCAAACTGACAAAGTAAAAATCAAGAATGCGATTCAATGCAAGGGCGATTTTGATCTTACGTAATATCTATGTAGACCAGCTCACCCCCATTTAAGGAAAAGCAGGGCTAGCTAGGAGATATTTTTAAAAGTATGTGTCACATAGGTATGTATACATAATGCTTGATTTACATTCGTGGGTGAGGACAGTTAAGTACCGAGTGTGCTTGACTTGCAACTGTCTGATCAATTGACACAACTGTACTCAGTATACTAAAAACTTGATTAATGTAAATCAAGCATAAGGCCACACATAAGGTGACACCGGGCGATTTCTTGCAGTGATGCAGTATTGCATTTCGTTTCGCAGTCACTTTTACTCTGAAACGAAACGCGTTAGAATGAAACGCGTGACTGATCCCTGAAAAAAGTCACCATGTGTAACCGGTGTAACCCTATGCAAAGCGTAAGATTGCTAGAAGCTCAGACATAAAGCAAATCGACCTACTAAATTATTAGACTAACCATTGGCTGGGCAGTACGTAAGAAATAAACAATCTTGAATTACGGCTCGCTGTCCCATTGAAGACTTCAGCGGGGCTGGGGCAGACGCAGCGGCACCGCTTGTCTTCATACATCTGGCCCTGGAAAATTTGCGTGACTTTACACTTGTGATATTATTCAAAACTTACACATCTCTAATGAATTTCCAGTTGTGTTAAACATAACAATAATTAAGTAATTATTGAAGTGGCATTATTAGATGGGACCAACAAATCAATACTTCCAATTACACCCTATTAAAAGAACCTACCCCTTCAACCCATATTGATCAATACTAGCCTTTACTAACTTTCACAATGAATTATTAAATTTGTTGTTACCTACATGTTAAAAGCTGACAGTGGGTCCAATTCGAAACGGTGTTTAAAACGAAATTTAAGATTGCCTAAAATTAAAATAGGAAACGTCACACTCGATTTTGCATAGCTTCAAGGTTCAAAATCAAGGCTAACGTTTCTTATTTCAAATTTAGCGACTTCTAAATTTAGCGAAAACGCGTTCGAATTGGCCCCAAGTATAATGGAATAACATGAGAATGGTGTATTTTTTTTAAGAGTTTTTGACATTATGCTTTGATTTCTTGCAAATATAAAAAAATAAGTTAACTCTTGTAAAGGCAATACTTTTCCTGTTATTCCAGTAAGAAATAATGTTTATAATTAATTGTACTTACCATAGCACCAAAAATTAGATATAAATAAAGCGAAGCTCTTGTTACCATTCTGAACACAGATTTTAGTCAAGTTTAACAAAGATGAGCTCGTTTGGGCTTGAGTGTATTTAGTAAATTCACTTTGAGGACTATTCGGAAAATGAAACTTTGATGAAAAGCGTCTACTTAATACTGAAACCCCAAACAAGGGTTCCAGCCTGAACACCAATAACAAAATATTTGACACGACATTCATACATCTACCCTACGTTCCAAGACGCGCTCATAGTGCCTCACAGCACCGAGAGCGCGAGGGCGCGCGCGTGCCGAATTGTCCGTAAGCACGCTTATACCGTAGTGATCTTACTAAAACACGGATATTATATTACTTGACATTAGTATCACTTGGCCGTGTTTTAGTTAGACCACGGCAGAGCGCGCTATCGGTGCTGTAAAAGGATACTTTAAGCGCGTCTTGGAACGTGAGAGAGGACAGCAAAAACTGGCAAAAATTCAAAAGTTGACATTGACATTGATATGACAACAATTTAGCTGCGTTCAATGTTCGTAATAATAAATATAATTATGGTAATGTAGTTTTAATCAAATAAACTGTAACATAAGTATCATTTATTATTGATACACGGCTTGGTCACTCTTTAAGTTTCACGTAGCACACAAAACTAGTGTGCTACGGGGCTAGGCCCCCAATTCTCGGTGCATTCGAGATAATCTCACAATCGAGATTAAACGTCAGTGCATACAGTCGTTTAACACAACTGTATGAATTTGACGTTTAATCTCGCAATCGACATTATCTCGAAAGCACCGAGAATTGGGAGCCAGGGTATCTATCGTATCGTTTTATTTTATCGCTACCTATTTTCTTCTTCTTATAAATACATATGCTTTTGCGGAACAAACGTGAAACCGGCTATTGAGGGCTTAGCACACTAATTTTTATCGCGCACATAAAGCATTCGTCACTTTCGCACCCGCTTGTTAGTTAAAAAGTGACAGATGTTTTATGTGCGCGATAAACTTGTGTGCTAGGCACTCTGTAGTCTTTGAACATTTAATAATAAAATTAAAATGTACCTAATCTGGTGCACTATGGTAATTCCATGTTATACCTTATCTGTGGTTATCATAAATCTATAGTCTGTGGTATCAGGGCTGCTGACGGATCATGTTTTGAAGTGGGTAGAAGCCTAATGTGTTATATTTGTGATGAGTCTTCGTGTTATTTTTAAGGTAAATACGAATTTAATATTTCATACACTACCCTTCATAAATTTACTATTCTCTAAATCCATAACGGACGATGACGATGGTTTTACTGCGCGACTCTCGGCTGCCTAGGTGGCATTTTCGTTGTCAGATATTTAAGAATATTCTGGGTTTTTAGTGATATCATTAGATTATTAGCGTATTTGTCTTGGAGATTACGATATTTACTAGAAAATAGTGTTTTTTTTTTTGAAGTCTGTTGTGTCGAATACAAGTGGTGGTGATAACGTATTGTGTGGTATTGCATTGTGACGACTAGATACTCAGTTTAGGTTTTTAGCTTGGTATCTTGAGTCAGAGGTTATATCGTACTTATTTTTCCTCCAATCCAATTACACTGAAGACCTTCAGTTGCTTAATAATTTAGCCATATGAGCTTGCCGATATTTCGTGCGAAAATGCGTGGCGAGTGAGGCACTGACGTTTCTTTTACACCAATATTGAAGATATAACTTATGCCTGGTTTAATTTGCTATGTAAATTGTATGGAAAATTGGTGAAACCGCTGTGGCCCAGTTCAATCCCATCATACAGGTTTTCATACAAACAATGAGGGAAATAAAGTTTAAGTAAGTCATCACATTATCATTGGAGTTGTGCAATGTCAGTCATGTTTATTTTTATAAGTAATTGAAATGACAAGTCATTTGTATAACTGATTGGTGTGACAATCAATTTTAATGCTGTATTAAATGCCTAATGCTCCATTAAAACAAAATACAATGAATTATATGGAAAGCTTCTAAAATTATAATCACAATCTAATGTTTAACTAATGGTTAACTTTTAGGTTTCCATAGTCAAACAAGAAACCTTTATAGTTTTGCCATGTCTATCAATTTGTGCCTGTGTCTTTATGTCACAGCCAGTTATTCTCAGAATATTTCACCACACACCAATAAGAATGGAATTGAAATAAATACATGACAAAAATAACTTTCTTAATGGTAAATGTACATGTAGAGCAAAGAAATATTTTTATTTCCTATATAGGTAGATAGATACCTATTATCAAAATTTTGAACAAGTGGGCTCGCTTCTACCTCATATTGCCACTGTATGGTCCTTGCCCGCCAAAATGTTGCTGACTGCTGATCTAAACTATACAAGTTCGCAACATGCCATTAGCTGTCATAAAACCTAGCCAATGTCATTTAAGTTAAGGCTATTTATTTACTAGTTTCTGCAGTTCAATTATGTACCACAATTGGTATCGGTTTCACTCAAAAAGTAAACCAATTTAGTCATCACTTGATATAAATAAGGGTCCATTTGGATTACTTTTTGCCAAAGCGATACTGATTACATAACTGAGCAGCTGTTCTTAGTTTGTGTTTAATTTTGATCTCAAATTCAATTCTAAACTTTATAAATTAATGCATTTTAAATTAAACAAACAGCGCTATGTATCAAATTGATCGTAAATTATGGTTTTCAGTAATTTTAGTAAACAGTAATTCTGAATTGCAATATATGATAAAACAATTGAAGCAGCCTGGCTTTGCCTGGTCTTTTTCAGTACAGGTAATCATACAAAACTGTGTCTAAAATGTTCAGTGGTTCTCAAGATTAGAGTAAGGCAATAGTTTGTGCTCAATGCCCATAGCATACTCATGTACGGATTGGGGAAAATGCCTTGTAGAGTTTAGTGTTATTATTGAGTGCAGATTTTGATTAATTCTGGGAATTATTTAGATAAAAATGCATATTACATTAATTTAAACAAAATTTTCTAGACATTGCTCTCTTCTTGCAAAAATATGTATCATACACAATACTTTATTGTGTTACTTCTATGTTGTCAAGTATATATAATGTCTAGGGAAATGATATACTGTACTATGGGTATGTCAAGTATAATACTAATCGGACTAGTTTATTGCTAGTTGATATTATTACCAATATATTATGTATGTAAGTGTGATTATGAATGTCTGTATTCCACTATAACTTTAAAACCTACATATCCATGGTTTTATAAAGATAGGTCTTGAAAAAAAGTTTAACTATGGTGTGTAAAAAGAAAACCAGCCATATTTTATTTCTTATCAGAGCCAATTACTGCAATAATTTTATAGATAAAAGTTAATTTGCAGGCTTTTATTTAACTTGATTCATTTGTATGTCTATCTTTCCGGTTCAAGTCTATTTTGACGTCATTGGAATAGCATCTGTCACTTTTAAACTAATATGCGGGTGTGAAAGGGACAAATTCTTTATGTGCGCTACAGATATAGTGAATAATGTTTCCATCGGTAAAACTCTGATCTCAATCGGAAAACGACGGGACCCGAAGTGCCAATTAATTATTGTATTCAATGAGTGACATGTTTATACTCATTAATATGATACTTTATTATTTACTGTCAAATGACAAAATGAAAAATGACAGCATGGTATGATGGCTAATGGCCCCCAATTCTCGGTGTTTACGAGATAATGTCGATTGCAAGATTAAACGTCAGATTCATACAGTTGTGTCAAATGACTGTATGCACTGACGTTTAATCTCGATTTTTAGATTATTTCGAATGCGCCGAGAATTGAAGACTTGCTGAAGCTAATTGAGAGAGCACGATAAATACGAACTTTTCCGATAAAACACGATGGAAACTAATTATGCACTACATCTGTATAAGCTTTTGTATGTGACATTGCAATATTAAAGTGCAATGGTCAAAAAAATCTTGTTGTTTAAGGGCACTTTTTAACAAAAACTTACTTGACTTCATTTTTTAGTTGGTGTGTTGGTTGGTTAGCATGTTTGGGTCAAATCTTGAACGAAAAATTTAAACCAAAATATGGTGAAATTTTGTAGACATGTTCAAACAATATGACAACGCAATAGTAAAGAATATTGGGCAAAAGCACTCATATTAAAAATGCTTTTTTTACAAGCTTTTTATTAACTTGATATGTTTGTATGTTGGTTTGTTTAGGTCAAATCTTGCAAGCTGAATACGAACCACGGCCTCTTATCTTATGCAGTTGTATTTTTACACGTAGCTTCAGTTCCGATGTCAATGTCTTATGGTAAGCATGACCTATTTCGACATCCAGGATTGGCACCAGATAGGGAAATGAAATTTTGTGTGTGCATTATATAGCAACGGGCAAAAACGCTTGTTATAAAAATACAGATTTCAAAACGGCAGTTGTGTTATTTAGAAACCTTTTTAACTTGTTTTATAGTTTTAACAATATGTCCATTTTCCAGAATGCCAATCCAGGCGCCGCAATGGTCGGACTACAAGATCTGCCCCGTCTGCCGACGGGAGTTCGGGGCACCGCCTCGCAGTCCCGTCAGCCTCGGCTGCGGCCACACCCTCTGTAGGCATTGCCTCAAGCATCTCCATAAGAAACAATGCCCTTTCGACCAGGTGAGTCTGCATCGGTCTTTCCAGAAAACCCGCCGCACATTGATATTAATAAGAAATTAGTTTTTTTTTATTGCTTTTATATTTGGCCATCCGCTACTTCAAAGTCAAAGTCAAACTATCTTTAGTCAATTTAAGCTTTAACAAGCTCTTATGAAGGTCAAGGAATGAATCTACCACCGGTTCGGAAAAAAATCCTCTACTGAGAACAGCCGACAAGAAACTCGGTGAGGTAACATTTTTTCAAATCAGTACACATATACGTCAACAATCATGTCTACAGTTTTATACAAATCTAAGTATATACCACAGCAGGTACGCCCATCGAGACTCGGGGATCGCCGGTGCAGATCAGGATTGAACCCAAACATCCCTGTCCATGACGTAGTCTTTTACTGAGTAATATGCCCTAGAAATAAGAATTCGCCTTACAGTAGATTTGAACATTGTGTCTGTTTGTTCTATAATGTTTTTAGATATTTTATTGTAAAAACGTGTACAATTTCCTAGAAATGATTTTTTAGTTTTAGCCAGTCTATAAGTTGGTACTTTAATCTTTCCGGTATTTCTAGTAGCCTTTGGCTTATCTACATTTGTAGGTAAATTGTATAATTCTTTTCTCTTGGATTGGGCAACTGTATTATTTATTATGATCTTAAATGTCACATGATTGTTCTCCAGACGGTAATCGAGGTGGAGCCCGAGGAACTGGTAATCAACACGGCGCTCCTCCAGCTGGTCGGTTACGCGCCGCCTGCGCAGCCCTACCACCCGCCCTGCATACAGGCGCTGTGCGAGCGAGACAGAAGAGCATACGACACGGTCGTGTGGTGTATGGAGAGCCTCGCCATGTTCTTCAAATACTGCGGGAATGGTGAGCTACCGCCGAAAAATAGCCTAGGTTTTCTTTTTGCGCGGAACCCTAATTATTTTTCTATAATAAAAGTAGCCTACGTTACTCCTTATAAATTCAGCTATCTGCCATGAAAGTCCCGTCGAAATCGACGACGACGACGCGGATAGCCTAGTTGGTAGTGACCCTGCCTCCAACGCAAGCGTCCCGGGTTCGATCCCCGGTAAGGGCAAATATTTGTGTGATGAGCACAAATGTTTGTTCCTGAGTCTTGGATGTTTCCTATGTATTTAAGTATTTATTTCTCTATATAAATATTTATATCGTCGTCTAGTACTCATAACACAAGCCTTTAGAGCTTAGTTTGGGACTAGATCGATTTGTGTAAAGATTGTACCCAAAAAAAAATATCGGTTTATCCGTTTCGGAGATTGGCCGTAATAAACACGGAAAAACGAAACGCCAGCAAAGTACCAATTTGGCTTGTCTAAAATTTTACGGCTACATACAACCGAGGATGTACTGCCCTTTGGGCAAAATATATTTCGCCATATTTCACTTCCCAAAATACTTATCGCAGTAGTTTCATTTCCCAAACGAATCTTTAGCACATTTACATTTCACATTTTATTCATTTGGTCAAATTATCATTTGCTATCATTTTGCTTTGCCATTGATTGGTTAGGGTTAACTTGTGTTCCGTACGTAAGTACTTATTTGTCTAAAAATACTTTTGCTAACTGTAAAATTGCGATAAGCGGTTATGACAGTTTGACAGTTAAGTAAAATAGTTTGGGATCTGATACTTTGGGAAAAGTTTTTTGCCCATACGTTACTAATCCGTAGAGTATATTCGAAGTGAAGCGTATTTTTCTGCAGTGGCGAATAACAGCATGCCGGGTCGTCTGTCGCGGCCGATGCAGCGTAAACTGGTGACGCTGCTGCAATGTTGCGTCACCGACGAGGAGGGGAGGGGGCGGTGCGCGCGCGCCGCTCGCTCGCTAGGGGAGCGGTCCGTCACAGAGCTCATATTGCAGCACCAGGTAAGCGCCATACTGATAGGAGCCAAAAACATGCCGGTTCTGACGCGGCCACAGAGCAAATATCCTAAAGACACCGCTTCTAACTTTTACTAGCAAATAAAGCTGCCAAGCTTGCGGGGCGCGGGGGGTTTCTACAGTGCTGTAATTGGTTCACCGCTTGTAGCTTTTTGACTTATGTTGGCAGCTATGCTGAAACCAAGCTAGATCCTTGCCAAATTTCATTCAAATCGGTTCAATGGACTTCAGTACTTTTGCAATTAAATAGTATAGATTAATACGTTCATAAATCCCTCCTTTGACAAGCCAATACGGTTTATGAACATTCTTAAAAAAAAAAAACTGTTGGCTGCTTGTTAGCTCATTTTAGATTACGTATCAAATATTTTTCACAAGGAAAAAGCACTATATATTAATTTTTTAATTTACCGCTAAAATGCTATCTTACTGCCAGCTGTCGCGTGTGACGGCAACTGAATAAAACCGGTCGTAAACGTCAAAAAAAATAGTTTGTATGAGATTGCGGTCCGAATAAAAGTCACAGTGATCACAACGATTCGGAACGCAACCTACCTATGCTACGTCATACGTCGTGACTCGTGTTTATGTTACGTGACTTAGAAGTAAACATTTTAGTTACCCAATTACATGTGTTTTAGTCCACAGGGCAGGTACAAATTTCATTTTTTTTTTCCAATCGAGCGATAACTCTTAAAATGCTTCAGAGAGTTGTAAAAGATTTAAAAAAGTCAGCTGACTATGTAAAGTTGTGGATTCTAATAATAATAATAATAACCATTTATTACAGGCCCATCAAATAAATAACATAAAAAAACGAACAAAATAAATAACTAGGTAACGCGTTTGTGATTGGTTCCCGACCGCTTGCAGGATTTTGATTCGGTTTTCACCAATAGACGACGTGATTCATGAGGAATGTTTATATGTACATAAGATTCAAAATAAGTTATAATACAGTAGAGAAAATTCAATGTTTTTTAATCTAACCTTCAAAAAGTTCAATTTTTAGTCGCTCACAAGGCCTATGCTGGCTAAACCTTAAGGGGGCGTCCATAAATTACGTGAGGTGCTCAGGGGGGGGGAGGGGATTGAGACGAATCTTACTAAATCTCACTTGGGGGAGAGGGGGGGTCTTGGCAAATATCACGTATTTTTTTTCTAGCAGAAAACGGTGTGAAACTGCGTTAAAGTTAAGTTAAATTAAAGCTAAATGAAAGTAAAAAGAGTCTAAATAAAAATAATTAAGCAAATTGTGTTTTTTTTTAAATAAATTCAACGCTTTTATACCCAAAATAAAAAATTTGAAAAATCTCACGTGAGATTGGGGCAAGGGGGAGGGAGTCGAGAAAAATCTTACAACATCTCACCAGGGGGGGAGGGAGGGTCAATTTTCTTTTTAAAATGCCTCACGTAATTTGTGGACGCCCCCTAAGAGATATATCAAAATAATGTACTAAATAATTTTAGTTCATGTTTTATGATCGCTTAATTTTGATTTTAAAACTTTAAGTAAAGACAGCGAAAATGTAAACAGTAATGACATAAAATTTTTTGTTACATTTTTGTTTTTTAATTCTTATTGTTGAACTCGATTGTGTGCGTGCGTGTTTTGAGTGGGATTTGTTTGGTTAGGGGTGTGATTAACAGTCAAAGTTGTTGTAATTGAAAGACAGCTTGTCATAGACTACTTTATTAACCTATTTACACAACATATCCCTTACAAACAAACAAGAAAACAAACAGAAACAAACAGTTACCTACCTACAATATCTCTCTTCCTTAAACAAACAAGGAAACAAATAACAACAGAAACAGAAACAAACAATTACCTACCTACATTATCTCTCTTCCTTAACAAACAAACATAGCCTTCTTGCATTTATTCCTTCCTTAAAAACCTAGGTAGGTAGGTACACGTTAAAAACCTAACAATAAAAATCAAAATAAAAATAGGCACTTGTTTCTATGAGTTTAAAAAAAAAAATGAAACTTCTATCTTATTTCTTTTTAGAGCAAAGCCTTTTATTAGCCTCAATTGCAGCAGCTCTTTGAGGACGAGGAACAACTATTGGCTCAGTGAAACTAGGCAAAGAATCTGGATCATCTACGTCATCATAAACAGTAGAATTACTCCTAGCCGAATCCATTTCAGCTTGACCCGATGAAGATGAAGCGTCATCCTTAGTTTGTAGTTTAACAAGATGCCGCCTGTTTCTTCTGTAACGCCTACCTACGGCGTCTGTAACAAAATAGGAACGGGGTTGGCTAGCACGACCTGTGACACATACCTCGCGCCGCCGCCCACCGGTCTGTGCCATTCCAACGTCATCCCCAATCTGAAGCTCAGGCATAAGCCGTGCTCGCCTGTCGTACCATTCCTTACTGTCACTTTGCTTACGTAAAATATTTGAATAGTCCTTTGAACTATCCCTTTCTGGCTCCATTTTCTTTATGTGGGCGGGAAGACGAGTATTTAATCTACGCCCATCAGGAGTTGCGCAGGACTGGCTATACCATTCCTTGGAGCCGTTCTGAAATTAAGCAGTCCTAAATAGAAATCCGACCCAGTGTCGAGTGATTTCTTCAATATAGTTTTAATTGTCCGGACGGCACGTTCACTACGGCCATTGGACTGTGGGTAATTAGGCGACGAAGTCGTATGTTTACATCCCCACAAATCCACAAATTGCTTGAACTCCCTCGATGAATACGCCGGCCCATTATCCGTAATAAGATCACGTGGAATCCCATGCCGTGCAAATTGATCCTTCATCGCTAGAACGACACTGTTGGAAGACAAAGTCTTCAAAGGACACACTTCAACGAAATTGGATAAATAATCCACTAATATTAAGAAATACTTCTTATTATATTCAAAAATATCAGACGCTACTTTAGCCCACGGTAAGCTCGGTATTTCGTGGAGTATCATTGGCTCACGCTGTGGCGTGGCTGCCAGCGCGGCACAGGTATTGCAACGGCGCACGGCGAGCTCCACGTCGCGCGACATGCCGGGCCAGAACATCACCTCCCTCGCACGGCGCTTGCAACGATCGATACCGAGGTGGCCCTCGTGCACGCGCGCCACCATATCGGCTCGCAGCTCGCTAGGTATAAAGACAAGGTTATCTTTAAACAGAATACCATTTGTGTACTCAAACAGCTCTCTGTAACCCCACAACGACCGGACAGATTCATCAGCGTCATATTTGTTTAACGGCCAGCCGTATTTAATATAGTCAATAAGCATCTGACATGTACGATCCTTACATGTATATGATTTAACTTTATCTAATTTGTCGTCACTAAATCGCACATTTTGCAACAGAAAGCATGTCTGATCTTCCACTTCTTGCGTTATTCGATCATGCATCAAATCGGGAAGAGGGGCACGCGATAAAGTGTCAGCCACGAACATATATTTACCCGGCTTGAATACCACTGTGAAGTCGTATCGCTGCACGCGCAACATCATACGCTGCAGTCTGGCTGGCACCGAATCCAACGATTTTTTGAATAACGCCTCTAAGGGCTTATGGTCAGATTCAACGGTGACGTCCTTTTTGCCAAAAACGTACTGATGGAACCTTTCTAACGCGAAGACTATGGCAAGCATCTCCTTCTCAATCTGAGCATAGCGCTGCTGCGTACCTGTGAGCGTAGCGGAGGCAAACTCAACCGGACGTCCGCCCTGGAGCAACACGGCGCCCAACGCATGCGCACTAGCATCCACTGACAACACGCAAGGCTGTTCCGCTGCGAATAGTGCCAGTACCGGAGCCTCACACAGCGCCTGCTTCAACTCAGCCACTGTGCGCTCTTCGCATGGCCCCCAACACCATTCGTTGTCTTTCTTCAAGAGGTTTCTAAGTGGTATTACTCTTTCGGAGAAACCTGGAATAAATTTCGATACATAATTCACCATGCCCAGAAAGCGTTCTAACGAAGGTCTGTCGGTTGGGCTTGGCATACTTTTTACCGCTTTCAATTTGTTCGCATCAATTTTCATACCGTCAGCATTAAATGTATGACCTAAGTACGTTACCTCAGTTACACTGAATTCACATTTCTCCCGGTTGAACTTAATACCGACTTGTCTCGCCCGCTCCAATAAGTTCCTCAAACGATTATCGTGTTCATCCTGTGTGGCTCCCCAGACTATTACGTCATCGATGAATGAATCTACTCCTTCCAAATCTTCTAACAACTGTCTAACCTTGGAGTGGAAAACCTCTGATGCGGAATTAATTCCAAAGGGTAGACGCAGGAATTGGTACCGCCCAAACGGCGTACCAAACGTACACAAATCCGCGCTTTCGTCATCGAGCTCGACCATCCAGAAACCTGATCTCGCATCTAACTTACTAAAATACCTGGCTCCCTTCAGCTTGGTAGCTATCTCCGTGACAGTCGGCAAGGGGTAGTGCTGGCGTCGAATCACACGGTTTAACGGCCGGGGATCTAAGCAGACACGAAAGGTACCGTCTTTTTTTGCCGCCATTACTATTGCATTTACCCATGATGTTGGATGCATTACCTTGCGAATGACTCCTAACTCTTCCATGCGCACCAACTCTGCTTGCAATTGATCGCGTACTCCTAGCGGTATCTTTCGTACCGGACAAATGCACGGACAAGCGTTATTTTCAATCGCTACTGAAGTCATGTTGTAATTGAAAGACAGCTTGTCATAGACTACTTTATTAACCTATTTACACAACATCTCCCTTACAAACAAACAAAAAAACAAACAGAAACAAACAGTTACCTACCTACAATATCTCTCTTCCTTAAACAAACAAGGAAACAAATAACAACAGAAACAGAAACAAACAATTACCTACCTACATTATCTCTCTTCCTTAACAAACAAACATAGCCTTCTTGCATTTATTCCTTCCTTAAAAACCTAGGTAGGTAGGTACACGTTAAAAACCTAACAATAAAAATCAAAATAAAAATAGGCACTTGTTTCTATGAGTTTTAAAAAAAAAAATGAAACTTCTATCTTATTTCTTTTTAGAGCAAAGCCTTTTATTAGCCTCAATTGCAGCAGCTCTTTGAGGACGAGGAACAACTATTGGCTCAGTGAAACTAGGCAAAGAATCTGGATCATCTACGTCATCATAAACAGTAGAATTACTCCTAGCCGAATCCATTTCAGCTTGACCCGATGAAGATGAAGCGTCATCCTTAGTTTGTAGTTTAACAAGATGCCGCCTGTTTCTTCTGTAACGCCTACCTACGGCGTCTGTAACAAAATAGGAACGGGGTTGGCTAGCACGACCTGTGACACATACCTCGCGCCGCCGCCCACCGGTCTGTGCCATTCCAACGTCATCCCCAATCTGAAGCTCAGGCATAAGCCGTGCTCGCCTGTCGTACCATTCCTTACTGTCACTTTGCTTACGTAAACGCTGTAGTACGCGATCAATTGCAAGCAGAGTTGGTGCGCATGGAAGAGTTAGGAGTCATTCGCAAGGTAATGCATCCAACATCATGGGTAAATGCAATAGTAATGGCGGCAAAAAAAGACGGTACCTTTCGTGTCTGCTTAGATCCCCGGCCGTTAAACCGTGTGATTCGACGCCAGCACTACCCCTTGCCGACTGTCACGGAGATAGCTACCAAGCTGAAGGGAGCCAGGTATTTTAGTAAGTTAGATGCGAGATCAGGTTTCTGGATGGTCGAGCTCGATGACGAAAGCGCGGATTTGTGTACGTTTGGTACGCCGTTTGGGCGGTACCAATTCCTGCGTCTACCCTTTGGAATTAATTCCGCATCAGAGGTTTTCCACTCCAAGGTTAGACAGTTGTTAGAAGATTTGGAAGGAGTAGATTCATTCATCGATGACGTAATAGTCTGGGGAGCCACACAGGATGAACACGATAATCGTTTGAGGAACTTATTGGAGCGGGCGAGACAAGTCGGTATTAAGTTCAACCGGGAGAAATGTGAATTCAGTGTAACTGAGGTAACGTACTTAGGTCATACATTTAATGCTGACGGTATGAAAATTGATGCGAACAAATTGAAAGCGGTAAAAAGTATGCCAAGCCCAACCGACAGACCTTCGTTAGAACGCTTTCTGGGCATGGTGAATTATGTATCGAAATTTATTCCAGGTTTCTCCGAAAGAGTAATACCACTTAGAAACCTCTTGAAGAAAGACAACGAATGGTGTTGGGGGCCATGCGAAGAGCGCACAGTGGCTGAGTTGAAGCAGGCGCTGTGTGAGGCCCCGGTCGCTGTACATGAAGCTGAATCTGACCATAAGCCCTTAGAGGCGTTATTCAAAAGTCAGCTCCGCGTTTGAGTACACAAATGGTATTCTCTTTAAAGATAACCTTGTCTTTATACCTAGCGAGCTGCGAGCCGATATGGTGGCGCGCGTGCACGAGGGCCACCTCGGTATCGATCGTTGCAAGCGCCGTGCGAGGGAGGTGATGTTCTGGCCCGGCATGTCGCGCGACGTGGAGCTCGCCGTGCGCCGTTGCAATACCTGTGCCGCGCTGGCAGCCACGCCACAGCGTGAGCCAATGATACTCCACGAAATACCGAGCTTACCGTGGGCTAAAGTAGGGTCTGATATTTTTGAATATAATAAGAAGTATTTCTTAATATTAGTGGATTATTTATCCAATTTCGTTGAAGTGTGTCCTTTGAAGACTTTGTCTTCCAACAGTGTCGTTCTAGCGATGAAGGATCAATTTGCACGGCATGGGATTCCACGTGATCTTATTACGGATAATGGGCCGGCGTATTCATCGAGGGAGTTCAAGCAATTTGTGGATTTGTGGGGATGTAAACATACGACTTCGTCGCCTAATTACCCACAGTCCAATGGCCGTAGTGAACGTGCCGTCCGGACAATTAAAACTATATTGAAGAAATCACTCGACACTGGGTCGGATTTCTATTTAGGACTGCTTAATTTCAGAACGGCTCCAAGGAATGGTATAGCCAGTCCTGCGCAACTCCTGATGGGGCGTAGATTAAATACTCGTCTTCCCGCCCACATAAAGAAAATGGGCCCCTACAGCAAAGTCAAACTATCTTTATTCAATTTAGGCTTTTACAAGCTCTTATGAAGGTCAAGGAATGAATCTACCACCGGTTCGGAAAAAATCCTCTACTGAGAAGAGCCGGCAAGAAACTCGGTGAGGTATCATTTTTTCAAATCAGTACACATATAAGTCAACAATGATGTCTACAGTTCTATACAAATCTAAGTATATACCACAGCAGGTACGCTCATCGAGACCCAGGGATCGCCGGTGTAGGTCACGATTTAAGCCAAACGTCCCTGTCCATGACGTAGTCTTTTACTGAGTAATATGCCCTAGAAATAAGAATTCGCTTTACAGTAGATTTGAACATTGTGTGTTTGTTCTATAATGTTTTTAGGTATTTTATTGTAAAAACGTGTACAATTTCCTATAAATTAAAAATCGAATAAATAAATTAATGAATTAATGAATGTTGCCCATTGACTGTATGACCTTGGATAGTATTTGAAATCGAAGTGTACGTCATAGTTCTGTTCTCGTTCGTTAGAATCCTCAGCAGCTAAGCGCCAACCTGTGGGCGGCGGTGAGGGCGCGCGGCTGCCAGTTCCTCGGACCAGCGATGCAGGAGGAGGTTCTGAAGCTGGTGCTGCTGGCGTTGGAGGATGGATCTGCGTTATCCAGGAAGGTACAGTGTACAGGTCCACTAGACTTAGATCACATCGAACACATGGGCTCGATGCCATGGGCATCGCATCGGATCGGAACGGATTTTACAATCATTAACAGCGATAACGATTTTTATCTGTTAAATGTTAACCGATGAACAATTTTTGATAGGTTGTCAGTCAGAACAAAATCTAGGTCTTTTTACCGAGCCCTTTATCAACGCATACATTTCGTATCTAAATATTATTTCCCAAAAACACGATTAGCAAAAAAAAAAACCAGGTACTATTAATTATCTGTGCATTAATTAAAACAACAATTATGACTTGTTAAATTACAGATATAGTGAATAATATGTTTCCATCGGTAAAACTCGGATCTCAATCGGAAGACGACGGGACCCGAAGTGTCAATTAATTATTGTATTAAATGAGTGACATGTTTATATTCATTAATATGAAACTTTATTATTTAGTGTCAAATGTCAAAATGAAAAATGACAGCATGGTAAGATGGGTACTGGCCCCCAATTCCCGATGCATTCGAGATAATATCGATTACGAGATTAAACGTCAGATTCATACAGTTGTGTCAATTGACTGTATGCACTGACGTTTCATCTCGATTGTGAGATTATCTCGAATGCACCGAGAATTGGGGGGCCTGTTGAAGCTAATTGAGAGAGCACGATACATACGAACTTTTCCGATAAAACACGATGGAAACTAATTATGCACTACATCTGTATAGTGTTAAGTGTTCCCGTTTTCTTGATCAGGTCCTGGTGATGTTTGTTGTTCAACGTCTGGAGCCTCATTTCACGCAAGCCTCAAAAACCAGTATAGGCCACGTCGTGCAGTTACTCTACCGGGCCTCTTGTTTTAAGGTAAGCAGAGTATTTAATAACGCTAACAAAAAAAAATAACCGGCGCGTAACGCTGAGCGGTGAGCGCTTTGACACCGTTCGGTACAACTTATTATAAATGTCCCTCAAAGTTTTTTCTTAAATGACTTATTATTATAATTTGTATCTTTTTCCTTCACGGGACCCGGACCTCTGGAAAGCGTATATGGGGCTAAAGCCGATACGCAGATACCCTTAAGACAACTTTAATTAAAATTTGATGTGAAACCAACCGGCGATTAACCCTGAGTTCATACTATACAAGTGTCCACGCACGGACAACCACAGGTTATAGTGTAGGACTCATAACTGGGCACAAGACCGTTAAACCGTTAATCGTTAATTAACGAAGTTAACATTTCGAGTGACGGCTTAACTTTAAAGTTAACATAATTAAAAAATTGTTAACGGACTCATTAACTTCCAAAACAATTAAAAAACGTTAATTAAGTAAGTAAGTAGGTTATGTCAGATAGCTTTTGATTTGAATTTGATGTCTAAATAATAGGTATTATTACAAACTCTAATGCAATACCCTATTTTTACTAATGTTTGATGTCCTGCCTAAACTTCCATAGCACATACCAACATTTTTTTTATAAGTAAATCACTGACGCAACGACACATGAAATGCTATTTCTATCACGAGTTAACGATTAACGTTATTAAATAATAAGTTATTTGCGAAGCTATTTTCTCCTATTCAGCATTAATCCTTATCCAAACAAATTTACCTTGGGCATTTGATGTAGATTAAAATTGTTATTTTACAGTATAGCATTTAAATATATACTTTAGACGATATTAAAGGTTAACGAAACCAAAACAATAATTCACAAACCGGAGTCGTTCGGCCGCCACAGACAGATCAGACATTCAATGTTGTGGGCTTTGACCTCACAGCGTTGAGTGCTTTTCCCGTGGCCTTAACATTTGTTCGAAAACGTTTTTATCTACACCCATATCCTAAAACCTCCATAATGTAATCAAAAACCGCTGGAAATGACCACCATTATGACAACCTGTACTGTAATGTTATTACAGTATCAATTTTAGTATCGTATTGGTCATAACGATACAGTAAAGAGCTACAGCCCGGCGCGCCGCCGTCGCCGCAGCCGGAGGGGCCCCATCGTCGCCGTGTCGCCGTTTATAATATGTGTGTAGATAAAGTTATGTATGCAACTCTGCATAATTTCGCCTTAAAACACACGTGCGATCTTATTATGAAACTCGCTTAAAAGCTCGTTTCATAAAACCGCTCTAGTGTTTTAAGGCCTATCATTATGCAACCGTTGCATAAACTATTTCTTAATTACACCCGTGCGAACGGGCGGCTGGTTGCTATTATTAATTGTTAAAAAGTGATTTCTTCAATCAGGCATATCTTTCCCACAGGTGTCGAAGCGGGAATCAGATTCGTCGCTCATGCAGTTGAAGGAGGAGTTCCGTACGTACGAGTCGCTCCGGCGCGAGCACGACGCCCAGATCGTGCAGATCGCGACCGAGGCCGGCCTCCGGATAGCGCCCGACCAGTGGAGCTCCCTGCTCTACGGGGACACCGCGCATAAGAGCCATATGCAGAGTATCATAGGTAAGATTAAATTTCGCTGCCTGTAGTGTGGGCCGTGGCGCCATCTATAGACTAAATACACTATTATATTATTTTACATTACACTAATATATATCTATATATATAAAAATGAATTGCTGTTCGTTAGTCTCACTAAAACTCGAGAACGGCTGAACGGATTTATCTTATCTTAGTCTTGAAATGTTCGTGGAGGTCTAGGGAAGGTTTAAAAGTACATAGGTTACTTAAATTATTATTCTTCGCAGACGAAGTCGCGGGCACCAGCTACTATATATATATACACACACCACACCCTGTATACATATATCTATATATATATACTGTAATTTGGGTAATTTTGTAACACCCTGTATATATATACAAAATTACCCAATTACCCAAATTACAGTATATATATATATATATATATATATATATACGTGTTACAAAATTACCCGTAAAGCCGAAAGGAGGTTAAATGGGGCCTTATAATGAGTACATTCACAATATTTAAGAACCGTACATACCCCAAAAAAATAAAGAATATTATTGTTTGCACTGATGTGCAAACCCTATTTCAGTAAAATTAGAGAGTAAACTACGCAGAATGTACCTACATTTCTACCTAATTCGCGGAATACCAAAAATTTTAAAAGACCTAACCTAAAAAAATATTTGGCTTTGATAATTAATTATATTTTTTATGAGGTATTTTGTAACACGTTGTATATAGGATCCCATAATTATGACTCCTAAAAATATGATGCTAAAATCATGATCTAATAACAATATGATTTCTATACATATAAAACAGTACCGTGACTCACTTATAGACAACGCACAGCCTAAACGGGTGCTCCTGGAGGTTTCAAATTTGGAGGAGACATTCCTCGAGTACCCTAGAGGTGCAGTAAGGAGGGATTTTTTGAAATTCCATCCCTTAAGTGGTGAAAAGGGGTGATGAAGTTTGTATGAGAAATACCGCGGGCGAAGCTGTGGCGGGTCCACTAGTTTATTAATAATCTTACTGGGTCATAAACACGTTTAGGTTCAGAACTGTCTCCTCGTGTTCCCAAAAATTAAGGATCCTGAGGCCTGATTTTGTTGCTTAGACTATATCCGCATGTAGGACATTGGGCATAGTTTTGGCCCGCATGAGGAAAACGTAAAATTAAGCAGTCGTTATCGTTAACTTTTGGTCCCAGGGTTTGTTCCCAATTCTACAGATCCCTATTACAAATTTCCATTTCTACAAATTCCCATTTCTACAGATTCCCATATCCACAGATTCCTAACTCAGATTCCCAAGTCAACAGATTCTTTCATATCCACAGATTCCCAACTCATCAAATTCCTATTTCTACAGATTCCCAACACAACTCAACAGGTGAACTCAACTCAATCTGTATACATGGGAATAATCGGACATGTCACTAGAGGACAAAACTTGCAAATGTAACATGGGAATCTGTAATATTGTAAATCTGTAAAATTTAGGAATTTGTAGACATGGGAATCGGTGGACATGGGAATCTATAGACATGGGAATCTGTAGACATGAGAATCTGATATATTGGAAATCTGTAGTGTTGGAAATCTGAAGACATGGGAATCTGTAATATTGAAAAATCTGTAGTATAGGGAATCTGTAGACATGGGAATAATCGGGTCACAGGAGGGACCATTTTTGTTTCTTGAAGTGTGTATTACCAGTGGGTCCTCTCAAACATGGTGGACTATCTATCTGTATGAGCGATGGGCTGATCACCTGTCACCATACGGTTCATCATACCGTCTTAGGACTAATTAATCGAACGTGGCCACAAGTATTCTTGTGGCTCTGCCCACCCCATTAGGGATTTCGGGCGGGATAATATGTATGATATGTATGTATTACCCTATTGTTGCCACAGATAAGCTGCAAACTCCTCAGTCATTCGCGCAGTCGGTCCAGGAGTTGTTCGTGGCGCTGCAGCGGACGGGGGACCCTGCGCAGCTGGTCGTGATGAGCATCCACCTAGAACGGCTGGCGGGCATCGACGCGAGTCCAGGTAACAGCTCAATGAGAGGCAATAAAAAAACGAGTCAAGGGCGAGTTTGACTCGGTCCTGTTTTTTTTTATTGTTCATTATTAAATAGTGTACATGTTATAGTAATTTTATAAAATAATGAACAGTGAGCTTACGTCGCCCATTTTAAACTTTTTATAATTTTTGTTTATATAATATTAGTCTCTCGGTCCTGTACGTACCTATGAAAACCAGATAGTACCTTTTAGGTACGGAACCCTAAAGTTGAAATAAAAAAAATGCATTTAATAACCGGGTAACCATTTACAGCCTACTTATGAAATAAGACATGAAAAATAACTTTCGCAAGCTCCTATTTCTGTGCAACCGGCGAGTGTGATACGAGCTTGCAAATGTTATTCCGTACAACTATTTTTTTTTATGTGATGTAACTACAAATTTAGAGTTTTCGTACTTTTCTATATTTGTGCTATAAGGCGTCTTGCCAAATTTCACGATTCGAATGGCAAAATATGTGGCAGTATCTTTTGATTGTGTGCGTGTGTGTTTTTCTAAGGAACGTGTGAAGGCATCAAGTTGAAATTAATACCAAATACTCAGGTATGCAATTCCTTGAAGCTGTGAAAAAATCAACCTTCTAAGTCACCGCAGTCAAAAGATACGGCCGTTTATGCCACATATGTTGATACTTGCAAGGGAATCAAAACCTATAGGGTACTTCCCGTTGACCTAGAATTATGAAATTTTGCAACAAGCTATGTCTTATAGCATAAGTATAGTATCACACTCGACGGTTGCACGGGGATAGGAGCTTGGGAAAGTTATTTATTGTCTTAATTCGTTACTCCTCTGCTGCACTGGGAGTGAATAAATAGCATAGAATGCGTGCAGATGCTTTTCATCCTGGCATGTAGTAAAAGTCGACTAAGGGACGGGTCCTCTCCAACATGGTGGACTATCTGTATGGGCGATGGGCTGATCACCTGTCACCATACGGTTCATCATACCATCTTAGGACTAATTAATCGAACGTGTCCACAAGTAGTCTTGTGGCTCTGCCCACCCCATTAGGAATTTCGGGCGTGATAATATGTATGTATGTATGTTAATTCATTAGGTTGTAAATGGTTAACCGGTTGTTATAAGCCATTTTTTTTTATTGTTTTGTGTTCCGTACCTACAAGTTGCTGTATGTTTTTCATAGGTAAGTACGGGACCCTAGGCGCGCGAGTCAGACTCACTTGACCGGTTTTTTCTTAGGGCTAGAATTAAACCCATAATTGCCATAATCGTCGTCGGTCGTCGGAACTAAAATGACTATTGCTATGATAAACTGTAGCGTGTGTATGGAGTGAGAAGTTACGATAAATCGGACCGATCGAACGGTGCAGACTGATCGTTACGATTTTTTTATAGCGTCTTTGGGTCCTATGTTAGTACGTTTTTCAGACTGTAAGGTGAATACTAATATTGAAAACGCAGAAATGTAGGTCGCGTAATTATCACTTACGATCTGTTTTCGATAAAAACCGAGTTCTGTCGAGACCCAAACTCAAAGTATCGGATATATTCATATTCATTTTTATTAATAATATAAATTACAGGTCATAATAGTAAAAATATTTTTATTTATTGTTATATTATAATGTCATAGGTATAACTGTTATTATTACAATTTATTATTATTATTGTTATACTATAAAGATACATTGATTTTGGGGAGCGTTCAATTATTACGTAACGCAATTTTTGGAGATTTTTGACCCCCTCTCCCCCCCCCCCCCCCTAGTCAAACGTTAGGTTATATACTCGAATACCCGAAATATCTGGGAATTTATATGTGGTATTTTGCTAAGAAACATTTGGTGCTAGTAAATTGCGAGCGTTCGTTAATGGGGAAGATGTATAAAAATCAAAATGAGGTTTACTTTCATAATATATCAATATTATGAAAGTTTTCATTTTCAATTCTACCATTTCTACCATTCTCGCATTTCTAGACGCGAAGAGCCCGACGTGGCAGCAGCTGGCGGATGTGATGACGTCACTCAAGGAAGTCGTCTCCGGGCTGATACACTACCTCCAGCAACAGTGCAACAGCCGGGACTCGAACCACAACCAGAAACATCCTACCGCGGACCGCTGCGCCGAACCCTCCACTAGTTAGTGCAAAGAAAGTTGTAGCTATGACAGCTACTCTTATCATTATAATGACTATAATGATAGATTGTATCATATGGGAGCAAAGAATTACCAGCATTATTAGTATTATTACAACCACTTTTACTATCAGAACTTTCTTTTCTGTGGTAGTAGGTTAAATCTGTACTGTAATGTTATTACAGTATCAATTTTAGTAACGTTATGAGTATAAATTTGGGACAGCTGTCAAAACTCAAGTGGGTCTTTATTCTAGAGATAATAAAACAGTTATCGATACGAAACATCAATTCAGTATGTTTTTTTAAATATAAACCGCACGACATTTGATCTAGAGTAACATGAAAATAGGGACTTCATTCATTTTAAATATTAAGTAATTTAAAATTCATTCATTTTTGATTTAAGAAAAACCATTCGGCTTGACGGAGGATCGTGTTGCCGCCATTACTGTTGTCATTTCATCATTCATGTTGATTTTTGGCTGTTTGTATTTTACATTTTAGTTGAAAATATTAATAGTACTGACTCCGAGAACTGCGCCGTATATTGTAAATGCAGCCACGATTGCAACAAATAACTTGTTGCCAGAAAATATTGTTTCTGAACACATCATGGAGGATTTATAATATGTGTGTAGATAAAGTTATGTATGCAACTGTACATAATTTGGCCTTAAAACACTCGTGCGATCCTATTATGAAACTCGCCTGCTGCCTCCGGCCGGA
This sequence comes from Tortricodes alternella, assembly GCA_947859335.1. Taxonomy (NCBI): domain Eukaryota; kingdom Metazoa; phylum Arthropoda; class Insecta; order Lepidoptera; family Tortricidae; genus Tortricodes; species Tortricodes alternella. The sequence goes on from OX401970.1 coordinate 2,976,889, forward strand.
GGGGCCCCATCGGCGCCGTGACGCCGTTTATAATATGTGTGTAGATAAAGTTATGTATGCAACTCTGCATAATTTCGCCTTAAAACACACGTGCGATCTTATTATGAAACTCGCTTAAAAGCTCGTTTCATAAACCCGCACTCGTATTTTACAGCCTATCATTATGCAACCGTTGCATAAACTACTATTTTGTACTCCTAGGTCAACCATCTCCCCAAGCCGCGACCACGACCCCGACGCATGCGAAGTACAAGGTCTCCATGTGTAGAGACGCTGCGGCCAGGTCTTTCTGTCCACGAGGGAACGCGTGTACCTTCGCACATTCTGAAGAGGAACTGGAACGGTAAGTACACCGTAACTAGCAGGGTTCCAAGATCAGCGTGAAGTCTCCAAACCGCGTGCGGACTACCCAACAGTGGGACCTATTCAGTATCAAAAAAATATCACATCACACGTGAAAAATACTATATCGTCAGCTGTAATATGAATTAGCGTAACCGCCATAATGACAATATTCAGTTATATACCTAAATTTTCTGTTCTGACGTTTAGTGTATTTAAATTCACGGCATATTGAAAAAAGTGGCGATTACTTTAACGAAAATTCAAGTTGATTTTGTTTTATACAAGTGATTCAATTTTTTCTTTCTTATGACGGTAGTTGGTATTTGTCGCATTTATTGAAAAATAAATAATAAGAAATGTAAAATGAAATTAAAATTATTATCAAAATACATGCCGATTAAAAACTAAACTTAAAAATAACTATAAATAAAAAAAAAACTAGAATAAAAAAATAACTATAACTAAAGTGATTGAATAATATTTAATATTCTATGAAAAAAAAAACCGTTTAATTTTTTATTATCATTGGTAAAAATAATTAGCGGGCCGCTAGTTGTAAATGAGTTAAGGAGCCCTGATTTTTTATTTATTTTTTATCAGCTCTCGGCGAACAGACTTTGAGTAGTGTCATACAAAGCCTACCCAAACTTCCCACCCGCATCATCCCTTAGTACCCATATTTATAAGTGTGTATTATTACAGAGTGCCTCCTATTTTAAATAATATATTATCAATACTGCATTATTTTGTTTTACCTGCTGCCTCCGTACAACCTCACCAGTCACTAACATAATGTCTGCGTTCAAATTCTATATACTAACACGATCTTAAAATATTAATGTTTACGAAATAGGCTTTATCGTTATATTCAACTGGTGGACCCGCCACAGCTTCGCACGCGGTATTTTCCATACAAACTTTATCACCCCTTTAGGGATGGAATTTCAAAAAATCACTCCTTAGCGCACCTCTAGGGTACTCGTGGAATGTCTCCTCCAAATTTCAAACCTCTAGGAGCACCCGTTTAGGCTGTGCGTTGTCTATAAGTGGGTCACGGTACCTACTGTTTTATATGTATATATAACTATTGTGGTTTATAAATTCGAGTTTCGATTTTTTTTTGCTGGGCAAGAAAATCTAGTTAGCATTGCCGAAATAATTAAGAGGAGTGTGATACCTAGGTTTTGTTCTAAATGACAATCTATCAAAGTTTGGTCAAAATCGGTTAACATTTAATTTTAAGGGGTGGAAATCGTTATCGCCTTTTCTATACATACATACATACATAGCATCACGCCCGAAATCCCTAATGGGGTGGGCAGAGCCACAAGACTACTTGTGGCCACGTTCGATTAAATAATTAGTCCTAAGATGGTATGATGAACCATATGGTGACAGGTGATCAGCCCATCGCCCATACAGATAGTCCACCATGTTGGAGAGGACCCGTCCCTTAGTCGACTTTTACGACATGCCAGGATGATAGGCATCTGCACGCATTCTATGCTATTTCTTCACTCCCAGTGCAGCAGAGGAGACTTTTCTATGAAAAGAGTGATTTTTGCCGTTGGTTCACAGTTCTCTTAGTCTTAATGACTGAGGTTCATGAGAATAGTAAAAAAAGGACGTGGAGATATATTTCGCAGACCTAAAATAAGACACGCTCGATCACTCCTTACCTTACAAACGTGGTATAAGATTTTTTCTGCGTTTTTCCACTGAAGTTTTTTTCTCTACTTATTTTTATTAAAGGCAGTGCCCTCACATTACTAATAGTAAATATAGCACAGTTTGTATAAATAGGGCCTGGGGGTGGACACTTCGGCAAAAGGGTGAACTTCAAAAAATATTGTACGTAATTAATGCGTGCAGTTAAGAAAAACTTAAAAAAAGTTCCTATGTATGTGTAATTTGTGTGTCTAATTTACGTAAAACAGACGAACTTTTTTAACTTTTGCTTAGCTACGCCTTAATTACGTATTTTTTTTTGATATTCACCCGTAAAGGGAAATACTCACCGTTCGTTTTTCATACGAAACAATACCTAGAAGCTTAAAGAATTTAACTATATCGTACGTTTATTGTTTCATTAGATGAATCACACAAAGCTACATTATTAGTTTAATTAAAAATAACTACCGTGTTATTGCATAAAGTCAAAACTACACTACAGATATGGAAATAGTCCGGGTGTACCCTCATTATGCAATTTCTATGGATCCGCAATTGACGTAAGCTACCTGCCAACTTCTGTTATAAGCTTATGGTAACTCGGCCGCGCGCGCGCGTCTTAGTATTAGATTAGTATTAGATTAGTATTACTTTAGAATTATATAGTTTTTATATAGTTTATAATGTGCTGCGTAGGTTATTCAGGGTCAATTGAGTGGGATGATATTATAGAAAGGAACGAACACTTTCTAAAATGGTGAGCATGTTATAACGAATTCATTAGAAATTATAATTTATATTACCTATGTAGTTGCGCGCGCGTATGTGTGTGTGTGTGTGTGTGTGTGTGTGTGTGTGTGTGTGTGTGTGTGTGTGTGTGTGTGTGTGTGTGTGTGTGTGTGTGTCTGCGTGAGTGGATGTGTGTGTGAGCATGTGTGTTCGTGTTCGTGTTAAATACTCTTATGAACGTATAGTAAGAATATCTTCCGGTTATTATGTATGTTATATATTAGGTTAGGTATCTTTTGCAATAGCTGGAACTAGAACATACAACTTAAGTTCGTGGTGGTGAGGTTTATGTGAAATGTTATTCACGCCGATTGGTAAATCATCCATTTGTACCCTGCGTAACGGGAGCAAAGTCGCAATTTGCTTCCCGCTGTTTTCATTTAAATTTCTTACAGCTTAATCATACTTTTTTCATACATAAATATTCATATGTTGTTATTAACAAATGCGATTAAGCGTACCACAAACGCCAACGACGGCTTTAGCCGACGCATTTGTATAGAAAACGGCATATCGTGGCGTTGCTGGCGCGATAATGCGCTGTCGTATATAGCCGACTGTCGCGTTCACAGAGGTTTAACATGTTTTATTAGGGTTCCGTAGCCAAAGGGTAAAACGGGACCCTATTACTAAGACTCCGCTGACCATTCGTCCGTCTGTCTGTATGTCTGTCTGTCCGTCTGTCACCAGGCTGTATCTCATGAACCGTGATAGTTAGACAGTTGAAATTTTCACTGATGATGTATTTCTGTTGCCGCTATAACAACAACAAATACTAAATTGTCGATTCATATTTTAATAGCCCCTTTTATTTTAAGGCAAGCGCGCAGAGCTTCTATCCGACATTGCCTAAGCAATATGGCTCTTATTAACTTAAAGAAGTAAGAAAGCCATACGCGAAATCACTTAGACAAAATCGAATCTTGTAAAGTTGTGTTATTGTTATTGTTATTGCGAATAAGCGAATTGTCCTATTTGATATAGTGATAAGGATTATTTTCAAAAATGTGTTTTAAATATATTTTCTGTGTTCTCCTGTGTGCGTTTTAAAAAAAAACAGATACCATTAAGAAACTATCTACACAAATAAATAAAATTGAAGTGTCTGCTTGTTATGTCATAATAACAGCTTTTTACTAAATTCAAATGAAAGTATATACGGTACTTATGTATAACAAAAAAAAGTGTTTGTCTGTTTGTTCCGGCTAATCTCCGAAACGGCTGTATCGATTTTGACGCGATGTTCACTGGCAGATAACTGATGTTAGAGGGAGTAACATATGCTTTTATTTTGGAAAAAAAAGGAGAATAAATAGGGTTCCCTACAAAGAAAAACTTAAAGAAAAAATAAAACATAGGAAATTTTTCATCTCAATTGCATGCGAACAGAGTCGCGGGCAGAACTAGTTCTAATATAACTCTTAGAATACTGATGCGTTTAAAAATGTTACAAAATTTAAAATTGTTAAATAACAATAATTATTTGATATGCAAAGCGCCCAAATCAAGTGCAAGTCCCCAAACCGACCGGGGTTCGCGTGGGGACTACTGCCCAGTCATTGTCACTATGTAATAGGCCGGTGATGATGATGACAATGATCATATGATCATGCAAAGCGAAATATATAAACTTTAAGGGCTTGTGCACACCGCGTTTTCTAAACGCGCCGTCGACGGCGCGCTTTTTATCCTACAAAGCGGTGCGCATCGCGTCTGTATCGCTACAACGCAACGCCCCGCAACGTGGTGTGCACAGGCCCCGAAAACATGGCGAAACTATGTGTATGTGTATAACTAGTTTTAAACTATTTTTATAAGCACAGCGAGTAAATTTCACAGATGGATTTATCCATAGTTCACTATCATTATTATCACTGTTTATTTATTTACTAGCGATCCGCCCCGGCTTCGCACGGCTAGCACTAATTACACTGGTTCAACAGTGGTTTTGTTGGCGTGGATATTAAAATAATTTCGAGTAGTCTGATGCCAACAATTAATGAAACTGAATGATTTTGGAATATTGGCAAAAGTTCTTTTTCAACGTAGCAAAAATAGTTACACCAAAATCATGAATAAAACATGAGCCAATTCAGTAGTTTCATGGATATAACCGTAAACTGGGTCCAATTCGAAACGGTGTCCGCTAAATTTAAGATTGCCTAAATTTCAAATAAGAAACGTCAAACTCGATTTTGTATAGCTCCAAGGTTCAAAATCGAGTCGAACGATTCTTATTTCAAATTTAGCGACGTCTAAATTTAGCGAAAACAATTTCGAATTGGCCCCACTATGTAGGTAGTCTAAACTAGAGACATCCGCAGACGTCTCCAGGGCATCAAAAAGAAATGTTTTTTTTGTTGATCCGTGTTATCTATTGCCAGATTCTACTAAATTTCACACGATAACCCGCTGGGCTAATCTCCAAATCCATAGGGAACATCAAAGTCAAGGTCAAAATATCTTTATTCAATAGGGATGTTTCCTGGGTAACAAAATAGTAATTCAAATTAGTCCGTCAGTTAGATTATCGAAAAATATTGAACACATATTTTTTGCTTTATCAAATCAATCCGAATTGACAAAGATAATGCGCAATAAAATTCGGGAGTGGGGGCTAATGACGTCACTTAATGGTGAAAAGTGTACAAAGTCGTGACGTCACACGGAACTTCAACGCACTATATCTTCGTAATTTTTTGTTTAATTGACAAAATAAAAAATATGTGTTAAATATTTTTTTATCATGTAAAAGACGGACTAATTAGATTTTTTTAGGAAACTAGTCTATTAAGGCTTTTACAACTCTTATGAAGGTCAAGGAATGAATCTACCACCGGTTCGGAAAAAATCCTCTACTGAGAAGAGCCGGCAAGAAACTCGGTGAGGTATCATTTTTTCAAATCAGTACACATATACGTCAACAATGATGTTTACAGTTTTATACAAATCTAAGTACACCTCGCCTAATGTAAAAAAGAGCGCTGACGGCTATATAAAATGTATGGCCGTCAGCGCTCTTTTGAAATTGGGCAAGGTAATATCTATACATAAATAATGAAACAGTAAAAAGACAAAATCTTTACATTAAAGATAATTGGAAATAATACTGTAGGGCGGTTTAGAATCAATAACAGCAATTATAGCGATTATTTTTGAAATTATTGTCTATCTGTCTGTCTATCTGTTAATTTGTCCGCCTATAACGCAAAAACTTCCGTACCGAATTCAATAAAATTTGGTATGGCTATAGTTTGTAAGCTGCAACCTATAGAACATATAGAATAGTTTTTATCTTGAAAATCAATCTTAATGGGTTCAATTACGGCGATGAAAAATTGTATGTGTTGGGGCTTGAAGGGTTATATGATTTAGGTCGCTGTGGCCAGCTTCTCCTTCCTGCTCTTCTCTTTACCCTGCCTATAGTAAAGTTCTGGTGCAACTCAGGGTAGAATGAACGGTTATATTATGGAATATTGAATTATCCTTTATTCGTGTGACCGTTACAGGGCAAGTTTCGGTTGTGGAATGATGCCTCGATATAATGAAAACTATCTACTTAAAACTATGCGTCAGGCGGCAGCACTGTCGCCGCTGGAGCTTCACTCGTAGCCATACTAGATGGCGTTAACGGTATGGGAGTGCTTCATTTCGAAGTTAGAGGCATGGACATATATTTTTAAGCTGTTAGATGCAAATAAAAAAATATTGTAATTTTTATATTTTATACTTTCAACCCTTGGGGGTGAAAACTGGTTAACTGGTTAATCAAACAAGGACCCGTATAATACGCTTCGCAACCACGAATATTTTTGTATAATTTTTTTGGTCTAGGTATAATATCGTTGCTATAATACTCTTGGTTAGAAGTTTAAGATTCCTACTCATCAACAGAGGGCGTCACATGTAGTAATTTTGAGAAAAGATAATTCTATTATCTTTTTATTCCTGTATATAAAGTAACTAAATTAAATGTTATGGGATAAATACACTTATGTTTTGATCTATGAATGACAGGTGACAATAATAATTATGATTTTGTCACTATAATTTCAAAATATCGTTGCTATAATACTGTGGATTACAAGTTTAAGATTCCTACTCATCAACAGAGGGCGTCACGAGTAGTCATCTTCTCACTATAATTTCAAATTAAAATAGGTTTCAGTTATGATCGATAGGTGGCGCAATTTGTATGATAAAACACACTATTTTTGTTTATAATTTCTTCTCATCAACAGATGGCGTCGCATGTACGCAATTCACGATACAGTTCTAATAAATATAAATACCAAATATTATCATTACTATAAAGTAATAACATAAATGTTGTTAGCTATGCAAATTAATTAATATATTAATATTAAAAAGTAAATGACAATATTAATAGTCGTTTTATATTTAAAAAGTGAAATAGATTTCAGTCACGATGGATAGGTAAAACGTGGCGTAGTACGGAACCCTCGGTTCGCTAGTCCGACACGCACTTGACTTGTGTTTTTTATTATTGTTCGGAAAATAGTGTATTCTAAATGTCTCTGCAGGTACCGTGCCTACTTGAGCTGCAACCCCCACTTGAACGGCAACTTCCCGTACCTGAGCCAGCCGCTCTCGGGCCCGCTGCCGCTGCCACTGCCGCGGCCCGGGCCCGCGCGGCCGGCGCCGCCCCGGCCCGTGCTGTACCAGCGGTTCCCACTGCCGCCGCCCAACAACTACCAAGTGCCGCGTGAGTACGATACGTATGCGTCGATAGGCCCATCGGCTAGCAAGCCGATTTGTCTGAATAATAAAATAAATTAATTAATCAGGGGACAATCTTTACCCAAATGGATCTAGTCCCAAAGTACGCTCTAAAGGCTTGTGTTATGGGTACTAGTGGACGATATACATACTAATATAGATAAATAAATACTTAAATACGTAGGACACATCCAAGACTCAGGAACAAATATTCGTGCTCATCACACAAATATTTGCCCTTATCGGGGATCGAACCCGGGACGCTAGCTTCGGAGGCAGGGTCACTACCAACTAGGCTAACCGCGTCGTCGTTAATAATGTATTTAGATATAGTCAAATTTAAATTAAAATTAAAGCTGTTTTCTGCTGCTGTTTAAATTCAGGATATCAGAAGTATTGAATATTGGATATAAATATTATGAATATACCAAGAAAGAAATCAATGCGAAAAGTACGTTTCAAAAAGATTAAAACAGACTGAAGTAAACTTTTGTTGAAACGAACCGTCGGTCAAACGAAGGGAGCAATGCGTCAAACACCAAAGCAACAGTATGCCAAGTGTAATGACACGTGTGCGTCGAACACTCCTAGCTACTATGCTATAAAGATATCCGTCGTTAGCGGTGAACCAGTGTGCGGATATATCCGTCATTGACGTGGAAAAATGTGTGGGGGTGGTGAAAGCGTTGTTCTCGTGTGTAAAGGTGTTTTAAACTAGCAATTCTTTTGGCAATCTTATTATTGTGTGTGTCTTGTGTGGTGAATAAATGTCTTCTTATTTATTTCCCCAAAAGTTTCAACTTAAGAGGCGTATTACAAATCTGAGCTGGCAAAAGGGGAACACTTATAGGATCACTCGTGTGTCTGTCTGTCCGTCTGTCACGGCCAATAAACTACTTGACCAATTGAGTTGAACTTTGGTACACATATGTAAGTCATCGGACGTGTTACGTAAATAAATGAATTTTAGACATGGGGGGCACATTCGGGGGGCAAATTAGAAAATTACAAAAAATATTTTTGCAAACCTTGGCGTGTGACATATCAAATGAAAGGGCTCGTTGTGAGAATCTTAATTTTTTTATATATAATTTTAAGATAAATTCTTTTGAAGTTTTTTGGGAAAATGGGCTAAAATTGACCATTCCTCCTCCTTATCTCTGAAAGTACTGGGCCTAAAACTTCGAAAAAAAATACAGAACATAGTTCTTTACCTGTAGATTACAGGAAAACCTATAAGAAGTCTATGGTATTTTAAGTAACATAGGAAATTTTATATAATCACAGAACCCTCGCCACGTGAGTTTAAACATGCGGGTTTTCTTGTGATATTCTCAAATCTAGTCTTATTAACATTCTCGATCTGTTCTATTTATCTATAATAGTCCAATAAATTTCCGAAAGCCTATCCTGTTACCAAGCTCCTTTAACCTATTCAACGCGATGTCAAATACAAAAGTTGTCACTCACACGCCAAGCATGTCTAAGAACTAACACGAATTTCAACCTTGCGTCGAACTTATGTACAGATGTAGTGCATAATTAGTTTCCATCGTGTGTTATCGGAAAAGTTCGTATTTATCGTGCTCTCTCAATTAGCTTCAGCAGGCCCCCAGTTCTCGGTGCATTCGAGATAATCTCACAATCGCGATTAAACGTCAGTGCATACAGTCATTTGACATAACTGTATGAATCTGACGTTGAATCTCGCAATCGACATTATCTCGTATGCATCGAGAATTGGGGGCCAGTACCCATCATACCATGCTGACATTTTTCATTTTGACATTTGACAGTAAATAATAAAGTTTCATATTAATGAATATAAACATGTCACTCATTGAATACAATAATTAATTGACACTTCGGGTCCCGTCGTCTTCCGATTGACATCCGAGTTTTACCGATGGAAACATATTATTCACTATAGCTGTAGGCCCTTTTTATCATGTATGCTTTGTCGGATATATCCGTCGTTGGCGTTGAAAAGATTAAAAAGACCCTGAATTTTATATTTTGTTACAGCTTTGACGTCGCTACCGCCGCCCAATGTTCAGTCCGAAATCCTGCAGAGCTCCGACTACAACCAGGACAATGCTCACGCCGACACAACTCAACCATCGTAAGTTATATATCCACAGATTATATATCCAATAGACTCCGCGACCTCTGCCAGCAGAGGCAAAAAACCAGCGGGGCTACAGACAAGCAACGCACCAATCGCAGCGCTCTAAAAACCCCGCGCGCCCCGCAATTATGGGCAGCTCTATTTGCATAGCTGCACCGTTACTCAAATAATTAACTTCGTTAATCGCTAATCCGTTACTAAACAAGTTAAATTTGATAAACGTTAAAGCGTTACATTTCGGAAGATTTAACGTAAGGTATCGCTAATCGTTAGTGATATACTTATAAAAAAAAATTGGTATGGACAGGCGGGACATGAAAAATTTATAAAAGAAGGGTGTGTGTTTAGAGTTTTGTAATAATACTTAATTATTTAAAGATTCCCCTTTATATTTATCAATATATACGGTCCGCGCGGTGTCCTTTTAAGAAATAGTAGGTACTTTATTAACGATTAACGAACTTTAATTGTTTTCACGGAAGTTAATGAGTCCGTTAACTATTTTCAAAGTAACTTATAAGTTAATCCGTTACTAGAAATGTTAACTTAATTAATTAACGATTAACGGTCTTGTGCCCAGCTATGTTTATTTGCTAGTAAAACTTAGGCTAAGCGGTAATTATCACTGCTTCTGCCCGGGACTTCGTGTGGAGTTCGATTATACTTATTCACGCGGGTAACTTTGAAATTTCCGGGATAAAAAGTACTCTGTCCTATTCAAAGACTTAAGGTAATTATTTACCAAGTCTCATGGAAATCCGTTCTACCGTAAACATACACACACACACAAACTTTTCCGTTTATAATATCAATAAGATTAGTATACCGCATTATTTTTCCATACCGTCTTCTGGACTACAGCTCTTTCACACAAGATGCCTAAGTATTATGCCTACAAAGCAAAATGCCTAGGTGATTAAATACCGTCCAGGCAAATGGCCTGCATGCTAGAACGACTACCAAGCAAAATGTCTGAGTAGTTGAATGTCTTGAAGACAAATTGCTTGGTAATTAAAAGTCTGCAAAGCAAGACACCTAAAATGGTTTTTATTGTAGGTAAACGCAACAAATAAAATAAAAGATAGAAACAAATATACGGGGTTAAGGTCCCGCTTTTTGGCTATCTTGCTTCTGAGACATCTTGCTTTTGAGACATCCAGCTTGTAAGGCATCTTGCTTTGTAGGCAACTCGCTCATAATCGTCTGAATCTAGTCACAGTTTGTTTAAATTCCCCTGCAGTAACTTCGCACACCTCAACCAGCCGCTTCTCCAGAACGGCATGCTACTAGCAGACAGGCCGTACTACCGGGGCATGCTGCCGCCACCCGAGGAAGTGTACCGCGAGTACCTGCCGGTCTACCAGCAGGGTTACCAGGAACAGATGCCGGCGCTGTACGACGGCGCACAGTATAACGGGATCGACGCGCGTGAGTGTTGCCACTGCGCAGCCCATAATTAACGTTTTGGACCCCGCTGTCGACTAAGCGTGACAGGGTAAAAAAACCCTTCATTACCTTGACTTAAAGTGGAAATTCGTGATACTGCTCAGACATGCTTGGCGGCCAAAAGGTTAAAATGGGAATTTATTTATTTAGGGAGCGTTCAAGTATTACGTAACGCAATTTTTGGAGATTTAACACGCAGGCAATACAAAAAGGAGCAGTCAAAGTTATCTTTTTTTTTTTTCATTAACATGCATTTATTAACATATTCTTTGATAATAAATATATAATTTAAACCTTATTTTGATTTTCAAGCATATTCCCTATTTATGCTTTTACAAGCTCTTATGAAGGTCAAGGAATGAATCTACAACCGGTTCGGAAAAAAATCTACTGAGAAGAGCCGGCAAGAAAATCGGTGATGTATCATTTGTCAAAAACAGTACACATATAAGTCAACAATGATGTCTACAGTATTATACAAATCTAAGTATATACCACAGTAGGGACGCCCATCGAGACCCAGGGATCGCCGGTGCAGGTCAGGGTTAATTCCAAACATGCCTGTCCATGATGTAGTCTTTTACTGTGTAATGTGCCCTAGATATAAATATGAATTCGCTTAACAGTAGATTTTGACATTTAACAGGAGTGTGAACCTACGGCTTTTCATACAAATAGCGATAACGATTTCCACCCCTTAATGTTAACCGATTTTGACCAATTTTTGTCAGTCAAAACAAAATCTGGGTCAACGTTTTGATTTTTTTCCACTGTAATCAATAAATTCAGTTTATTGTTGTTTCAGAATTCTCGTAAAAACTAAATTCGGCGATATTTGACTTTGTTGATCTTTAATAAATGTTCAAAAAACGTATAGACTTAGATTTCGTTCTGACTGACAACCTATCAAAAATTGGTCAAAATCGGTTAACATTTAAGGGGTGGAAATCGTCATCGCCTTTTGAATGAAAAAGATGATTTTTGCCGTTGGTTCACAGTCCTCTTAAATTATTTATTCTAACCTGTGTTTTACGATTTCAGTGCCGTCAGAGCCGAGACCAGATTTCCGAATGGAGCCGAACTACGTGATGGCGAACAGGGAGCAGCGGCACATCGAGCAAACATGGACGCCGGTCAGCGAGGTAAGAGGTTTTCTTACGACTCCTTCACACGGCGACCACTAAAGACAGCCTAACTTTTACTACTTAATAAACCTGCCAACGCACGGGGCGCGCGGGATTTTTAGAGCGCGGTGATTCGTGCGTTCGAGGTTATGCGTTGCCCTTGCCTGTTTGTAGACCCGCCGCTGAGTTTTAAATGCAGGCAGCGAGGTTTGTCCGGCTATGCGGAGTGTATTGTATTCTTGAGACGGCACGAATACTTAGGATGTTTCTCACCCTGGTGCTCTAACAGACCATTATATCATCTAAATATTATATTATATTATATGTGAAGACTTTTAGTCGTATAACTAGAATTATACGGACATTTTGCTTGTTATCCTTTTAATTAATATTTATATATTATTTAGAATGTTATTTTTCTATATTTTTTGAATAACATATTGTCTCATTATCAGCCGTTCTTCGAAGGGGCAAGCAACGTACGACAGTCGTTCAACAATGACTCTGAAGACGTAAGTACATAGGAGTGTATGATTTTAGATCATAGTTCTAAGGTTATTAGGTCTACATTTAATGTGTGCCTCCCATGGGCTCGTAATTACTAGGATTATTATGCTAGGAAAACGGATCGTACGGCTAAAATAAAGTCGATTCATCCTTATCTGTCTTATTTGGCACTAACCTCAAAGTGCACCTTTTTGGCTAAAACAACAATTGTTTCGTAAATAAAGCAATCATAGATAATATTTTATACATCACTTTGCTAATTTTTCACCGAGAATTGCTTTACTTAGGATAAAATAGCAATTTCACCCAAAAAAGGTACATTTTGAGGGCATAAACTTATTTACCAAATAAGACAAGTCCTTACTTATTTATTCATCCTTATGAATCGACTTTATTTGGATGTGCATGCCAACATTTAGAAACTTCGCTATTATAATAGTAAGCTTTAATTTTTTTTTAATTTTTGTTTCAGACGTTCTTTGAGGGCGCTGGCAATGTCAGGCAATCGTTTCAAAATGAGTCGGAAGATGTGAGTACACATTATCCATAGCAATATGGGGTCATCCATAAATTACGTCACACGAATTTACGCAGGGTGACGTCATATTTTGCAATATTTTAAGGTTTTCTATAGATGAGTTTTATTACTTGAGATTTATACTTGCCGTCACGAAGCTTATATTAAAAGTGTGTGTATGTATGTGTTACGTCTTCAAGCTTCAACGGCTGGACAGATTTGAATGAAATTTGGGATGGAGATAGCTTATAACCTGGATTAATTAATGGGATTTTCATTCCAATCCCCCGCGAACAGTCGCGGGCACCTATATATTAAAGAAAAAATATTACAACTTTCAGAATCTTGTAAGTATTTATATACTTGTGACACAAGTCTTCGTAGATATAAGTTAGTTGAAAATAAACAAATAACAATATTAAGTAATGTACAATTGAGGGTTAAGCTACCGTTCCACAGAAATATATTAATATTTGATACTATAGTCAAGTAGCCAATTATTACGGCCACATATACAGATGGACAGACAAACAGACAGAAGGACAGACAAACAGACAGACGGACAGACAAACAGACGAACAAAAGAAGTGATCCTATAAGGGTTCCTTTTTTCCTTTTGAGGTACGGAACCTTATAGGATCACTTCTTTGTTCTGTCTATCTGTCAGTGTCAAGACCTTTTATTCAAGTACACGTGGAGGTATCAAGTTGAAATTAAAATGAAATACACGGGTCTGCAATCTTTTGGAGCTGTGAAAAAATCAACCTTCTAAGTCACCGCAATCAAAAGATAAGGCCGTTTATGCCACATATTTTGATGCTCGCATCGCAAGTGAATCAAAACCGATAGGATACTTCCCGTTGACCTAGAATCATGAAATTTGGCAGTAAGCAACTAATGTCTTATATATAGCACAAGTGAAGGGAAAAGTCCAAAAAAGAAATTTGTAGTTACATCACACAAAAAATAGTTTAGCGGAATAACCTTTGCAAGGTCATCACACAGACAGATTAGTTAGTTTTCTAGTCCGTAGCCTATTGATCTCTTTGTTTACAATTTCAAGCTGTACGCTCATAATATAATCATCGTTGATTATTATGACTGAGATTTAAAAGAATAAAAAATATAAACACGTATGAAAAAGGAAGGGGTTAAATGATTTAAAAAAAAACCGGCCAAGTGCGAGTCGGACTCGCGCACGAAGGGTTCCGTACCATTATCTACAATCAAGCAAAAAAAAACACGTTTGTTGTATGGGAGCTCCCTTAAATATTTATTTTATTTTATTTTATTATTTATTTTTACAGTGAATATATATCTTAATATTCTGTAAATATTTCAAGCGTCTCACCTCTTAAATATTTATTTTATTCTGTTTTTTAGTATTTATTGTTATAGCGGCAACAGAATTACATCATCTGTGAAAATTTCAATTGTCTCACTATCACAGTTCATGACCCTGCAGTTCAGAGTAGACATGGGTAATCTCGACTCCGCGGAGTGATTTGATTCACTGAGTCCGGATCCGCGATCGAATCCGAGTCAGCTTAATGAGTCCGACTCCTCTTGATGAGTCCGGTTCGTATCGCGTCCGGAGCGTTTTAAACATTTATGATTCATCGGAATGCATCGGATTTTCGGATCGGTATTAATTATACATGTACCAACCGGACCGGAGTGATGAGTAATTTTAATAGTGTTTTTATTGTTGATTGGATTAAATAATGGTTTATAGATTTCCCTTCGTACACACACAGGCTTAGGACTGTCAATCTTAACAATGTGTTAGATAGGTGTATGTAAAAATCGATTTTATTTAGGTACAATTGAATGCTTGATTTATATGCGCAGTGATTGTTTTTTATTTCTTTTTCTGTGATATTTTTTTTTATTTTTGTTTTATTTACAAGTTTAGTTGAAAAATATTAGCACAAATATTTACAGGGCCTATTCACAATTAACATGTTTGAAGTTTAATATATTTCATGTATTCAGATCAGGTATATAGTCACATCCACCACCGACATCAAGTGACGCGGATCGGGTCGGCCGGAGCGGTAGCGAGAGTAGGTTTCGTTCGGAGTCTGTCAGTCCAGTCGGAGTTAGTAAGTCCGCGGACTCAGTAAGGATCGCGCGGACTTAGTGAGTCAATCGAGTCCGCTCACGGAATTGGATCATTTGACTCATTGAATCCGGAGTTACCCACGTCTAGTTCAGAGCAGTACTGCCTGGTGACCGACGGACGGACAGACGGACAGCGGAGCCTTAGTAATAGGGTCCCGTTTTTACCCTTTGGGTGCGGAACCCTAATTTGTATACTGAAAACGTTTCAATCGCAAAGATATTAATGTAACATTGTATTACATACTGGAATATGCATTTTCTATTACTTACTTATGTAGATTATCATGCGAGAGGTAGGTAGGTCATCACTAGGGTCACTACACACGGTGGTACCGTTTAACTTTAAAACGGAAAGTCTGAAGGGTCACACTCGACGGTTGCACGAAGATACGAGTTTGCGAAAGTTATTTTTGGAGTTTACTCCTTAAGAATCGATTTTCATAAGCCCGGGCTACGAAAAATTATAGGGAGTAAAACCAAACTACGATGTCACACTGTCACACGGTACGGAGTCACACGATGTTAGCTGTATAGTTGTGAATAATATGTTTCCATCGGTAAAACATGGATCTCAATCGGAAGACGACGGTACCCTAAGTGTCTATTAATTATTGTATTCAACGAGTGACATGTTTATATTCATTAATATGAAACTTTATTATTTACTGTCAAATGTCAAAATGAAAAATGATAGCATAGTATGATGGGTACTGGTTTATTTTATAATCGTTCGTAAGGAGTAAACACACACTTTTTTCGTCTTATTTCATAGGTGCGTTGTAAATGGTTACCCGGTTGAAAGCATATTTTTTTAATTTTTAGCGTTCTTTACCTACAAGGTACTGTCTGTTTTTCATAGGTAAGTACGGGATCCTCGGCGCGCGAGTCAGACTCGTACTTGACCGGCTTTTTTTTAACTATGTGTTTTTTAAAGATATTTGCGGCGGGCGACAGGCGAGCGGTGGGCGCGGACTGGCTCGCCAACGAGCGAACCAACACGGCGGCTAATAGTCGCGCTGACGAGGTAACTATCACTTTTTTTTAACCTTTTCAACGCCAATGACCGATATATCCGCACCACTGGTTCACCGCCAACGACGGATATATCCGTCAGGGCATACAGGGTAAAAGAGTCCTTCATTAGTTTGACGTAAGGTTGAAACTCGTGTTATTTCTAAGACATACTTGGCGTGTGAGTGACAGCTTTTATTTTTGATGTGGCGCTGAAGAGGTAAAAGCAATTGTGCATCTGTCTCTTTCGCACCAGCTATACTCTTTTCGTTTAGTTAAAAACAGACCCAAGTAAGTCAGCTGACCAGCCAATCAAGACATGGATAAAAATCCGGTCAAGAGCATGTCGGACGATGCTCAGTTTAGGGTTCCGTAGCCATTATAACTCCGAAAGCAAAAGTTAAAGTGCCATCTATAGTGGTACAAAATTTCGGCTTTGCTACTTTTATAGTCTTCGAGAAAATGTGACTGTGACATACTGTTACACGGACCGGACAGGGCGAAACTAAAAGGGTTCCTAGTTTGACTACCGGACCCTAGGAAGAGCTAATCAAGACATACCATAGATAGAAAACCGGCTAAGTGCATGTTGGACCATGCGCAATGTAGGATTCCGTACTACATAGTCATGTCGGCGTCAGGCCCCCAAGCACCCAACGCTATTTTTTTTAACTAATGGCCTAATTCACACAGGCGACTCGAATTGATCTTTAATTAAAGTGACGTTTATGTATAGGAGGGTCAATCAACATACTGTTTCATAGAAAAATGCTTAGGTTGTCCAAGGGACAAAATTTGTGTAACAATAGCAACGGGTGGCACTAAAAAGTTGATTCGCCCAGGATGACAACCAGTTGAGGGACATTTCACTATTTAATCTCTAATCAAAAGCTGAAGTGGCGTTTGTGAATTCTGCCACAAGTATGTGAGACAATCGCTCGTGGCGAAAATACCATAATTCCAAAATACCTGGTTCCTCATAATACCAAAATACCAGATTGAGTAATAAGGGAGCGTTCAAGTATTACGTAACAAATTTGGGGGGAGGGGGGGTATTGTTAAACGTTACGATGCGTTACAGGGGCGGGAGGGGGATTTGAACTACGCGTTACGTAACATTTTTTTTTAACCCTTCAGAGCGGTCGCGTATTCGTTCACGCATTTTTTTAAACGTTTTTTTTTCTCAAAATTTTAAATGGAATGACCACTTGAACATTTTTTTAGGTAAAAATGGTCACAACGCTCCCTAAAATTAAAATAACATCCGATATTCTTTAACAGAATTGGTATTTTGAGGGAGTGGAGTGTGGTATTATGAGGAAATCGGTATTTTGGAATTATAGTATTTTGGGAACGAGCGGACAGAATCTCTGTGGACGTGTTATGGTTCAATATAGACGTTTTACTCAGTAATAGTATAACGGGCACGGTTATGTGCAAGCGGGGAGGCGCGATGGGGTACTCTAAGAGAACAGTGAAACACTGAAGCGAGGAGCGTATATAATAACGCAAATAAATTGGGTTTGTATAAACTCCGCGCTATTTTGGGACCGCCGGAGCGATGCCGCTATGTCGTGCACATGGTGGTTTCATCTTTACTACTGCTGCTTGAGTATAGACCACCTTAAACTAGGATGAAGGGGCTTGGTTAGGGGCTAGTTTCTCGGCAATTTATTGCTGCTATTCGGACTAGTCGGACGCCACATCAGTGGCGAGGCGTGATATATTTCCAAAGGGAAGACGGAAGAATTGGAACCGTGCGTGCGAGTCTCACATTTACGTAGAGTAATATGGACTTCACTGATAGCTAGCCGTAGCTTTCTACCTTGGTAAAGCCGTCAGGAATCGGCTTGTAGGTAGGCTGCGCCACTGTTCCCCATACAGATTACATAACAGATCATAGAGATGTGTAGCTCGCGAGCGAGTGATAAGGAAGAGCTAGATCATTTGATAGATATATATCACACTAACTCATCAACTCAAGCGCGTCGTTTCGGCCGTTTGTATGAAGCTCTAATACTGCTTACTTAATTATACTGTGTTTATAGTAAGGAATCTTCTCCGCGTGAGTCCGACTGGCGCTTGACTTTATTTATTCTTCAGCAGGAACTAGAAGAAGAGTTGGAGGCGCTGGCGCGGCGTATCGACACCGAATTCAAAAGCGCTGACTAATTTCTGTATTATTTATTTAAAGAAAATAGTGAATAAAATCAATAATTTACTAACACATGTGGTAGAATATTCGTCACACAGGAAATTAATAATAAAAAATATACAATTATAATCAATTGTGTATTAAGTGACGATGCAAAAGGTTATTTGGTTTGTTAATGTGCAAGTAAACAGATTTTTATTCACAGTGTTACTAAATAATCTCCTCTGTGCTATTCGAGCCTTCGTCGGTTAATGGTTACATTAAATTATTTTAGGTTAAGTGTTAACTCAAATTTATGGTGATCGTTAAATTTTGAGGTAAAGGATTTGCGTTACTGTTTATTTTACTGTGTTCGTGTACAGTGCCAGGTCGTTTAGTTGGGGACTTGCTTTCGAATTTGAACTTTATACATAAGCTATTAGAGCTGAGAAACTAAGCAGTCAAAACTAAGTAGCCATCGTAGATAATATTGTATAGGTACGAGTATGTGTGTTATCTTTTTGGGGTTACTCCGGGTTCCAATTTGCCGCCCTGGTTCTGTACGATATTGTTTATACACGATCAGTGTTTTTCCGTTACACAAAGAAAAACTGTTCTTATTTATTTGCGTATATTGTTTTCTTCGTGTAGCGATAATAGTCTCGCATAGCATAGCGGGCTAGAATAAACTGAAGAAACTTCAATCGCCCTTATATAGTAAGTTATTTGTTTTTAGGGTGAATTTCCAAAAAACTTGTACTTAATCAGAAAAAGTTTTAAAAGTTCCTTTGTGTTACGAAAATTAACCGTACATGTTGCATACATGTTATTATTTGTATGGCAAATTTTCGTAACACAAAAGAACTTTTTTTAACGTTTTCTTGATTGAGTCCATTTTTTTTAATTCACCCTTTTACTAAAATATTCTATATATTGTTAACGCTTAACAGATATAGTACGGTACGTTGTGTTGTTCTATTAGTAGTAAAATATACTTCGATTAGTTTTGGCTGAGTTGTATAAAGGTCCTACAAGTACAAGTCTTAAAGTCTTATCAATCCAATGTAAAAGAAATGCAAAGAAAAATGGTGACTAACGTCAGTGGCATAGTGGTTAGATTACATTATCGGTATGTTGGATTAAAAAAGGGATTAGTGGCAGTTTTCATATTCGAATGGCATATTAGTCAAATCGTTATATTTTCGACTAGGGCTGTTTGCGAAGTCATATTAAAAAATGCTGCTTTAGTATTACAATAAAATGCGTACATATAATTCCGTATCTATGCTGTTGACAGTTGAAGAGTTCCTTTATCTGGAGCTAATCTGGGTGTCGATTCACGTCATGCCTACTATGAAAATGCATTGTCATCGGAACTGAACCAACATGTAAAATTCAGCTCCGTAGGATAAGAGGAAGTGGTTCTAATTCAGCTTGCAAGATTTGCAAACTATCATACAAACATTGCAAGGTAATAAAAAATCTTGTAAAAACCTAAGATTAACAAGATTTTGAAATATTGACATTGGAGCTTAAGCGCCTTTATGACACTATCTTCATCAAGCCTGAGATCGCAAAAACAACCTTAATTGCCTAACAATAAAGTTGAAATTTCACAAGACGCAAAAAGGGTGGGATATGTAGGCAACAGGCGATCATATCGCGAAGTCGCGATCTCTTCCAGACAACCTTACAATACCAAACTCTGCAATGTTGACGCACTGTAATAAATTGATTATCATTAATTTGCAAATAGTCTAGAAAAGTGAAAAATTTTGCGTAATTTAGTTTTTGTATGTTGGCATAAAAAATATCAATACATTGTAATAATACTTGACGTGTTGTGTATCGCATGTCTTGGTGTGACAGAGTCCTAAAATTGACAGATATTTAACTTGAATTCTTACATTAGTTACCGCTCGTTCCCAAGATACCAGAATTCCAAAATATCAGTTTCCTCATAATACCACACTCCCAAAACGCCAGATTGAGTAATAAAATTAAAATAACATCCGATATTCGTTAGCAGAATTGGTATTTTGGGAGTGTGGTATTATGAGGAACCAGGTATTTTGGAATTCTGGTATTTTAGGCACGAGCCTAACTAACATCTAAATTCATCGTATGTAATTCCATGTGTCGATTTCTTTATTAAATCTTCCATGGTTAAACATCGTTAGAGTGTTCCCTAGTAACTTGTACTTTACAAATAGATATACATTTATAATTTCATATTTTTAAAGTATTAAAAGTCATGCATTTTCCATATAAATTCGAACAACGCACCGTACCGTATATCGTCACTATGGAAAGAGCTTATCTCGAAATCGGTTAATAGAAAAATAACCATTAAAGCGCTCATCGCAAGGTTGAGTTTGCTACAGATTTTGAGACTAGGTTGTTTTCAAAGTTGATGCCCGCATTCTGCCAAAGCCAAGACCTAAATGAATGTACTGTAGAAACTTTACAAATCTCAATATAAAATAGACGTTTTCGTGTCTTGGATTACGCAGATAGATATATTATATGTATACATTTCATAGCAACTTTTGTATGAGGTGGTAGTTCTGTGATCAAAGTTTTTGTTAAAACTGTCTCCGCTTCGATCAACAATCTCAAAATCAATATGGCTGTCAAACCAACTGCAACAACAAAACCTTAGTTCGGTAAAACGCCATCTATTTTCAAGTTTATAAACTACGACGAACTATATCTGACTACTCGCTCTATAACTGACGTCTTAGTCTTATTTTGTCTGATGTATGCGCTGTCTCATTTCTCATCAATCAATAATAGACCTTTCTCCAATTTAATAAGGACTCTGACGTCGGTATTTACCGAATGTATTTGCGTTTTGGCACCAAAAAAGTGAGTATCGCGAAAATCGCGTTGGGCAGTTCCCAACTGTATATCTTTATGGCTTTGATCCAGACTTTGCCACTTCATATGACAAACGTGATATTTAAATACCGAGATAATACCAATATTAACAAAAGAAAACATGCTAATAATTAATTATATTATATATTTAAGTAGAAACAGTATCCTTGTTAATATTTCTGTTTATTGAAATTGTAAAAAGGTAGTCCAAAACGTACTGACAATTTAATAATTGACGAAATTATCCGTGAAATGATTAAGAAGGTGTTTATTTTTTTTGTTTTTAATACTGCAAGTTTCAGCTTCAAGTACATTAAGTGGTATAGACTTGTCAATCGTTAGCGTAAAGTTCAATCATTATTAGTATTTATCATATAGATTTAATCTCGACAAATTTACGTTTGCACTCCGGTAATGATGTTTTCCTTATACACTGGCTAGTTCCAGGTGCACGGGAAAGTCTGTTACCAATTTAGTATTTGCGGCTGGTTTCGTACGAACGTTGGTATGCGGAGTGCAAACCTAAGTTTGCAACCGACGTTTAGTATTGGGTAAATCAACTATAATTTGTCCTTAATGGAATCGTATTTGTCCAGCATATTAATTAAAAATTACGTACGTGAGCTCAATAATGTGTCTATTTCATTCCAACGTATAATTCCGTCTCGGAAGGGCAATGGTCTATCGATGGACAAGCCCTTGCTATGCTATCCTTCTTGCTCTCAAGGCGTCACATCGCGCGAGAAAGAGACGAGGCATCCGAAGTTTCGAAATGTTCCAAGTCATTGGTGTCATTGGCAAAGAATAGTTGATAGACCCGTCGTGTGCCCATCTCTAGATTAAATACAATAGAGGCGTCATTCTTATGCGTGATGAGATTTAAATATAAAACAGACTGTACAAAAGTATGTAGACCTCGTGACAACTGCCCTTTTTTAGATTAGAAGTGGGCCTAAAGTATTGATAGCCTACCCTTTAAAATACTCGTATGCGAAGCTTGAGGAACGTGCTGCAGAAAAATCATATATATTTTATTTGTTAATTAGTAAGATATTTTTTGCAACGTTACACAACGGAAAGGCTTGGTATCATAACGTCTACATTGTCAAAACGACCAAATCTTCATAATATCCAGATCTCAGAAGGACCATCTCCATAGAAAGCCTATATTTCCGAATGACTTGGTAGCCAAAACGACTGGTTCTCGAAAAGACCACATCGTTAATAGACCAAATCTCAAAAACACATTCGGATATAGGGTTTCTACAGAGATGGTCCTTCTGAGGTCCGGACCTCATAACGACACGGTCGTTTTGACAATGTAGTCGTTATGATACCAACCCAACGGAAAGATCACTGCGTCAGTTCTCAAAACGTTACACAGTGTAAATTTTTAGTTTTAAATTTTCAGACGTAAGCATTGCTTATAAGGCATTATGCGACCAGCCTTAAGCTGCGTTCCTAAAAAAATTAACATGAGATAATTTTTTTCAATACCGGTGTTTTAGATATACAAAAAGCGTTTGAAATAAATAAATCTCTGATATGAGGTATTAAGAGAAAATTTGGTTCAATAGAGTCAGAGATGGATAACTATAAATTCACATTATATATCATAGCAAGAATAAATTAAATTATATCGATAATATTAAAGCGAACTTTGAAGAGTGTTCCGACGGACCCGTGTTTCACTTTTTATCGGTTCTCTATGGACTGTACTGAAGCCAGAGTACATTAACAACAATGTGTATTATTTAGAATATTAGATAAATGACAATAGTTTTGGTTTTACTGGTACTTTGCCAATTTGAGGAAGCTGCACCCAAAATATTCTATAATTTGGACGTTGACGTGTCGATGTCGTTGGCTCCTCGTTCGAAAGCACTACCCTCAATAAGCATTTTCAAACATTAAACCTCTTAGGTGTATGGTTCAAAAAAATCGGGGTACGCGTCTCTTTTGATTCTTGGAATACTAAAAAGTATACGTGAAAGAAAATCATGCAAAAAATGCACTAAAGAAAAAGCGCGGATCCGTTCAATCTGGTGCAACATAAAGTTTTGCTTATTTTTAATAAATAATCATTATTTTGGGTGTAACTTTTATGCAAAGCTAGAGACTTCTTTTTAATTTACGTGGGCATAGTTACAACAACTGCGTGCCCAGTATGTTAATAAGCTAAAGTCTGCTCTATGGTCCTTATGTATTAGGATGAGAATGTAATTTATACCTAAATATTCCACTCTATTGCCCAAGTTCATCATTGAGGCCTGCGAAGAAGATGGGATTTGTATGAATGACATCACGAGATTATGTCGTCCGAACGTAAATAATATAATTATGACTAAATCAATGAATTAAATTGTAAATCCAATATAATGTTTTTCCCAGTGATGCATCAATCTAATTATTTATATATTAAAGTCAGAGGAAATTTATTAAATATTATTGTAATTAAAATTATTGGGATTCACTATTCTAAATATTCAATTGTATATATTTAGGGCATATATTTTTAATTGTTTCAGACAGAAATTAGCTTTGTTAAATCGTCACTATTTTAGTAAAAGCGCGTATCTCTGAATGAGCTAGTCGTAAACTCAATCGTGTCACAAACTCATTAAATTTTGTTTCCATGGACCGATTTTGAGATACGACCACGGATGCGAAGTTCCAGCTAACTCAGTAGTTCGGATGACATCTTGCGCACGAGTTTCGGGTAATCGTTTTCTCGATATTAGTCGGGAATTGTGTAGTTAAGTCCCAGCTATTTATTTTCTAACTTATGACCGTAAATATAAGGTTCGGTGTGACTGCCCTTTCAGCGCACGACTTACGGGGCTAGAATCGATTGAATTGCGTTCCTTAGTTATTAGTCGATTGTAAATGAACTGATTTCGTCCAAAGACCTCCGGGTCCGTGCAGTGTTGTTTGATCTCTGACGTACACTCAGCGTGCGAAAATAAGCCCTAGCATCTCTATATGACTTTGGCTAAACGATATAGTATAAACATATGTGTTTGCTCTGTCTTTATCTCACTTTAAGAGGAGTGTGAACCTACGGCTTTTCATACAACAGGCGATAACGATTTGCACCCCTTAAATGTTAATAATGTTCACCAATTTTCTATATGTCGTCAGTCAGGACAAAATCTAGGTTTTTCACTATGATATTTAAATTCAGTTTTATTGTGGTCTCAATATTCTCATACAAAACTAATTTCGGCATAATTTGACTTTATTGATCTTTAATAAAAATTCAAAAAACATATAGACCTAGATTTTGTTTTGACTGACACACAATCAAAAATTGGTCAGAATCGGTTAACATTTAAGTGGTGAAAATCGTTATCGCCTTTTGTATGAAAAGGGTGATTTTTGCCTTTGATTCACAGTTCTCTTAAGAAGTTTATATTGAATAGAAAATGACAAAAAATGCGACATTTCGTTACAATATTAACGATCTATTTCTGTATGAAACTAGACCAATGTCGAATGCAGTTTTGTTTGATAACTGGGCCGCTGAGGTATTATGCGCCGACGTTTAGTGCCTTTCAAGTTGCTTTGCTTTACTATACATCACATTTAGTACCTTATCTATGTTGTTATAAGGTATATTTCTCTCGCCCATTCGTGAAACGCTCCCAAAACGAAACATACATTAGAAGCTTCCTTTCTAAAGGTAACGCTAGATTTATTATAAATAGTAATATTTTTGGTATATCGGGAGCGATATCTAAGGCTGGTGATACATCTTATTTAATTTCGATTTATACTGCATCCGTTTGATGCTGGCCACATGAATTTTGCTTACGATTCCAATGTGTAACTTTTGTTTATTTGCAACGGATGGAGTATAGACGAAAAATAAAATAATATAACGTAAGGTAAAATAGATATAGCTGAGAGATGCAACTCTACGCCCTATCTGTAAATAGATTTATTTTGTCATAAGTGTGAATATTTAAAGGGTACTTGGGAGTTTGTCTTAATGACGTGTCATTTAATATTTCTGTGGGCCGATGCCTCCGTCAGTTAGAACACCATTGGTATTTAAATATAAATATATTGATCGTTATTAGAATAATTATAGTTTCCTGTCAACTAGATTATTATAATCGTTATAGCCGCGCAACTAACTGAAAAACTAAATGCAAAAAAAAAATTAAAAAACGTAACACAAGAGTACAATTGAGAGCATTGCGTAAATCGTAAATGAATTATTTTTCTACAGATAAATAGAGCTTTAGAGAGAACAGAAAGTAGAAGACGCGAAAATATCACATTGTATGTTCCATTGTGTTACGGAACTAATTGAATTTGATTGAATTAAATGTAACGCATCAACGTTATTAATGGAATATGAGTACCGTACGTCAGATGGCATAGCGTAGTCCTGCTCAAGAGGAGTGTGAGCCTACGGCTTTTCATACAAAAGGCGATAACGATTTCCACCCCTTAAATGTTAACCGATGTTCACCAATTTTTGATAGGTTGTCAGTCAAAACAAAATCTAGGTCTATTCCTTTTTGATTTGTTCACTTTAATCAATAAATTCAGTTTTCTTGTGATTTCAGTATTCTAATACAAAACTAATTACGGCATTATTTGACTTTCTTGATCAAAATAAAAAAAAACGAGTACACGTAGATTTTGTTCTGACTGACAACCTAGCAAAAATTGGTAAAAAACGGTTAACATTTAAGTGGTGGAAATCGTTATCGCCTTTTGTATGAAAAGGGTGATTTCTACATTTGGTTCACATTCCTCTTAATCGAAATACTAAGTACTTTTGCGCCTTTGTCAAGAATTAAACAGATTTAGCGTACGGCCAGGATAATACTTAGCATAGTTACACAAAAAGAAACATTAGTTAATTGTGTATTACAAACTACACCTCGTCACTCTGTTTACATATAAGTGTCGTCCTCCGCGAACCTTGGAGACAGTGTCTATGATTCCAGTTATATTTTAATAACTCTTATCGAATTAGTTTAAATAGCTCGTATCTAACTTAACTGTTTTGGTAATACAAACTTCAATTGTAAAATAATAAAATTCAATTTCGATTAAACGTCGCTACGCTATTTTGTGACATTAAAAGACCAGTGGCCCGTTTCACGAAGTAGAAAGTGAACATTTTACAAGCAATAACTGGCAGCACCGATGACATGCAGTGTTGCCAGGTTTGGCTCGTAAAATTGTCACTTGTACCTAGCTTCGTGTGTTTAAACTCAAAACAGCAAGAAGCCAGTTTCAGCTGGCAGTAAAATATGACAGATGTCAATCAAGCTAATATCCGGTATATTATTGTGTTGGAGACTTCCGCTCGTGTAATAAACAGTGTGTCTAGTAAACGGCGTATTAAAAAATAAATATTTTTTTTATCATCTGATCAATAGCCGCATTCAACTATCCTTCTACGGAGATCTCAAATTAAACATCGTGAACCGGGCCACATTCGGTTTATTATAGTTGACACGGAACTGTATTGCTATTGGAATAGGTGGAAGCAAACATATTGCACGATTGTTTTATCAAACTAATGAATTTAATGGTGTTATAAAACTATTCTAGAGTACGGCAATGAAAGCGTTACCGCCGTGAGACGTTGCGTTTAGGTCGAAAGTTGCAAGTCGAAAATTTTTATTTCATACATTATGCGTTGGAAACCATGTTTAGTTTGCCGCCTAGAATTTTTTTCCAGATGCAAACTTAACGTGGTTTATGCATCATATATGAAAAATTAATTTATATTTGCATCTGAGCTTAACGCAACATCTGGCTGACAGACTCAAGCCTGTATTCTAGGCAGCATTAGAACCCAATGAACGCCATAAGTTTATCATATACAATACTATTCTATTTACTCTGTCTCTTAATATCTTTAGCAGGTCGTTAGGTTTATCTAAATTCTTAATTATATTGCATCTATACGTCACACTTAAATCGTGTTAAATTAATGTTCCAAAATTAAGGCTTATCCTATTTAACTGACATTCAGTCGAACACTGTGTACACACTGACTGTATTGCATTTAATTAAGATTCATTTTCGCGCGCACCCATCTAACGGGACTTAGGTGTAGGCATGGCGGAAAGGAGGCTGTCAAACGCGTACCTAATGTCAAATTCATAAGTAAGAATTAAAGCACTAAGCAACAGTCAAAATGTCAAGAAACGTCAAATACACTTTCTAGACAGTTTGCATCTGTGTTACTTCTTACGTCGTTACATAAAGGTAACCCCTTAAAAATTAGTCATTGGCATATATTTCCAGTGTGTTATGACGAAAAATATATGTCTCGACGTATGTCGCTACAAAAGGGTAATCCCATGAAAAGTCACTCATTACCACTTATTTTCCAGTGTGTTATGATGAAAAATATATGTCCTGACGCATGTCGTTACAAAAGGGTAATCCCATGGAAACTCATTGCCACATGTTTACCAGTGTGTCATGACTGAAAAAATCTGAAATAAAAGGATTTATTGACTGTCTATGCCTACTCCTAGTTTTACCAGGCTAATGGCTGTGTTCAAGTAACTTATGAATGGCGTTCGACACCCCTTTTCCTCCATGGTATAGGCCACCAAATTATTTTGGTATTTTTTCCTAGGAAAAGTCGTATTTTTAATAAAATGGTCTGTTTAAAGACTTTTACTAATAATTTTAGTGATTTCTCGTGCAATTTAGCTCTGATGCGCGTTTTATGTTTCGCATCTGCTCAGTCTAAACTTAAGACTTTAAATTAATTGAAATGAAAATAAATGGAACGATTAATTAAGTAGCGAAATAATTATTTATTTATTTTAAGTCATTCTTGCTTGTGGCTTTTACCGTCTTAAGTATAATTGTGAAATGTTTGTTAAAGAAATTATTGGATCAATTCAAATACCATATATGTGTATTTCAAAAAGTCGTAGAAGGACTTCGCGGCAAGCGTTCAATTGTCATTTGTAGATAGTTTTTGAAAGCTCAAGTTGTAAGAAAATTGGTTTCGGTCGTGACAGATTTCAATGTAACAGAAGCTTCTTATGGATGTTAACTTGTTACTTAAAAATTGTAAACATATTTTGACGTTTAAGTGACTTGTAATTAGGTCCAATTATTCAAAATTGGAAAATGTTGCAATGGTGGCTTAATAAAATCCGCCCGTTTTTCCGTCACACCCCTTTCCTGGTACATTTACTTGTGTAAATAAGTTAGGCTCGTTTCAAATTGCAAACATGATTTAACATTAGAAAATTTATTTATTATATGGGTCATGCAGTGAGATTCAGATGTATTTTTGCTTTACTGTACCTCTACCAGCATTGTACAGAGGCATCGTAACGTAGACGGATTACTCAGTATTTTTATTTGTTTTTTGTAAACATAATAGAGAAATGTGAAAATATGTGCTGTGCAATAAAAACCCTCTGAAAGCCGTTTCAACGAATACGTCCACTTTAGTTTCGGTTATATTAGAAGCTTCTCATTTTTGAATATATTTGAATGTCTGCCGGAATTAGCGTGAGCGTAGACTTGGCGTACCCGTCGAAGATATCCAGGATCTGATAATACCAAAAATAGTACCCAATTAGGACCAAGTTAAAAAAATAGTACTTTTGTAATTTCGAAGACATGAGCCCTGTTTAACGGGTACGCTCTCGTGACGTCAAGTTGGCGTATAAGTTTGGGTCTCGAGAACGGCGCTGTTCCCAAAAATGATGTATATCAAAAAAAATAGTACCCAAATAGTACCGCTGGCTCACGAAGTCTCAACTTCGTAGCTCTAATAGAAACTGAGATATTGCACACCAAACACGGGTAAAATATTTTGCACCGTCAAGCTGGCGTACCCGGCCGAGATCACACAGAAAGCCATTGAATTCCTAAGCCAGCTATATACCAAAAATATTACTGGAAATAGTACCACTTTTAGGACAAAAGCATAAAAGAAAAGCTAAGTGGAACATTGAAAACAATGAATACCAACTTCTACATAAAAACTCATTTCAAACAAAGAGGAACTTTAAAACTGGTAGTAAACGAGTATGTTGAAAACTTAAGTAAACACTTGCCGTTAATGTTATGTTTTTAATTGTGTTTAACATGATTATTGAATGAACGCAGATGTAATTGTAGGACCGAAATACTCTTAATACTTAGGTAGGTATCGCAAAACGATAAAACCAATTTTGCTATAATCTGTTTTATGCCAAGCCATCTGGCTATTGTAATTAATATTAAGTAAATTCATACTTTCACTTACATTTAGCTTAAAAGATTGAAAGAACAAAAATTTATAAATATAAATGAAATAATACTTTTGTACGTGACAGTACTATGACTATGAAGAATTTTCATCCATTATATTTTCAATGTTCCACTTAGCTTTTCTGTTATGCTTTTGTCGTAAAAGGGGTACTACTTCCGGTACTATATTCTGGTATATAGCTGGCTTAGGAATTCAAAGTCTTTCTGTGTGATCACACAGAAAGACATTGAATTCCTAATTCGGCCGGGTACACCAGCTTGATGGTGCACAATATTTTACCCGTGTTTCGTATGACATATCTCTATTTCTATTAGAGCTACGAAGTTGAGACTTCGTGAGCCAGCGGTACAATTTTTTTGGATATACAGCATTTTTGGGAGCAGCACCGTTCTTGAAATCCAAACTTGTTCCGCCAGCTTGACGTCAAGTTAGCTTACCCGTTAAACAGGGCTGATATCTCCGAAATTACAAAGGTACTATTTTTTTGAACTCTTTACTAATCGGGTACTATGTTTTGGAATCATCAGATCCTAGATATCTTTGACGGGTACGCCAACTTGACGCTCACGAATTAGCGGTAGGTAAGCGCGATCCAAGCTTATATTTCTTTAGAAGAATTTTGAATTAAGAATTAAATTATATTAATTAAATTATTCGGCGTCGGGTTGGCTCTTTCAGTTCTATTTTTGTAGAATTATATTGGGGTCGAGGCCTCAATGGAAAGTGAATGGTTGCATTTGTTTAAGAATGCATAGAGTTTCTTTTTTCATTTGATAATCATATTTAAAAAAAAAACTATTGTGAAGCGTCGGCGAGCGCTGTTCACTAGAATTACTTTAAAAGTTGATAATGGATATATATATTTAAATGTAAAAGAACATATATTAATATACTAAGTTTGTGATGTGATTTTTAATGAAGTCAGTACAAGTAATTTGAATTTTTCAAAAGAATCATGTAATCCTTGCTTTAGTCGTTGGGATGTGTTTTGTATTAGTTTAAAGTAAGTAATTAGCGTATTCTATAGTGGAGTTCGATTTAGGAAAATGGACTCTATCTACTAGAGTTTAGCGCCAAGTTTTTGGCGTTCAGGCGCAGTTAGGACTGCATTTTCCTAGGTTACTTTTGTTGCATGGACAGATTGTTTTCATTCTTAAGGAAATAAAAGTTTTTATGGTATTATTGCATTTTATTTGCGACCCGCAACTAGATTATCATTACACAGAGTCTTGGCGCAATGGCTAACCGAAGCAAAGTGGTGAATGGTATTTATTTAAATATATATTATATCTTTTTTTACCTCGTATTCTCTTGTGCCCATAGCCTATTCATCGCCTGATATGTCCAATGACTGGACTTGGGCATAAGAATAAATGGGTAATTGCTTACAGAGCGCCTTACCGCTCTGGCCTATCGCATAATCTTTTGAAAGCCACGGCTGAGTGCGAGAAAACATGCCTCGGCCGACAAAATGTATGGAAAACTGCATGCCGTTGCGTCCCTGACGCAAGTAAATCTGCTGGCTACAGCCGACTGTGACGTTCATAAGTTGTTTTCACTGTTCATAAAATATAGAACTAAAATGTTCGTATAGCAATAGTATTTATTATCTTCTAATAGTCCTAGTTTATTCTCATAATGTGCTATAAAAACTTGATTTTTGTTTACAATAACCAGCTAAATGAGAAATACCGGATTAATTTTCGCAAAGCACTACACGCCGACAGCTTTTCGGCTTTGAGTTTGGCGGGGAACAAATGAACAAACATATAAACTGGCACCCATATAGAATGCTAAAATCATAACCCACCGTTTCTGCTTTGCCGTAGTTGGCACACTCCGCCTAAGCATACTCAGCTATTCGTCGGAATCGGAATAACTTAATGATGAACGCAAATGAATCATACTGTGACTCACCCCTAGCACCCCTGCCAACGCACCCCAGGTAAAATAATACGCGACGGCAAACTAATTTGAGTCACATACTTATGACTAAATAGTCTATTTTAGAATTGATGGGAAATCGACCTATATTTTATAATCCTATTTATTGTGGGTTAGTTTTTTGGAGGATGTTTTAGTGAATTCTGCATTTATGATTAATCAATATACATATTCATTATAGGAATTAGTTGAGTTTGTGAGCTTGATCTTAGAAAATTATAAAAATAAGTAGGTAAATAAAATTGTACTTTATCTCGATTAAAAAGGTTAGAAAATACAATGTACTATACCAATCTTAGGTTAAATGTTATAAAAACAGTATAATAATTATAGTTTGCAGAAACTAAAAAAACACACATTTGTCATTCATAACCATAACGCACTAAAAAGTACAAAAGACCCTTATCACCGAGGTAATGTATTTGACTCGTCAAAAAAACAAAACAGCCCAAACTCGAGGAGTTTACTAGTAGCCATTGAAGAGTTCCACTGTCTATCTTCGCGTTTCATCCTCAGATCAACTTGATGGTACCAAATTATTGAATTGTTCTCCGAACTACATTATACCTACATACAAAGTTTCATTTCGATACAATTAGAAGTAGGTTGGTTATTACATTGTTTCTTATTAGTTACAAGTGAAGCTAATAATAGCGTGTTAAAAAAAGACTT
Organism: Tortricodes alternella; assembly: GCA_947859335.1. Classification (NCBI taxonomy): domain Eukaryota; kingdom Metazoa; phylum Arthropoda; class Insecta; order Lepidoptera; family Tortricidae; genus Tortricodes; species Tortricodes alternella. The sequence goes on from OX401970.1 coordinate 3,009,184, forward strand.
TTGATGGCACTACTCCTACGTGTTGCATTGTAACACAACGGAAATTGCATTAAAATTTACCAATGTCACATACATTTTCATCCTGTTATTTGTGAGAAAAATGTAAAAAAAAAAACATCTTTATAGATAAAGAACTAGTGGAAACATGAACCTAGACTTAAACGTGGAATTAAACCATTAAATTAGAACCAACTAGCGGGTGCTAATCTTTGGTTGAAATCGTAAGGTATTGTGCACTTAGGGAGCTACACGTGAAATAAATTGTTTAATCAAAATGCAAATTCACTCAACGAATAGTTGTTCGTGGTTTTTTATTACACGGCAATAAAAGGGTGTAATGGTGGTTTCTCGGGTGTGATTCTCTTAAAACTTCGTTCACGTACTCTATGGCAAGCCTAACTTGACCCGCCAGTGTTTATAAACTACATGTTAGTGCGTGTCTTCGACTGTGGTCGTATTTCGACGCAACCGGCCACGGACTTAGGCGCCTCAGCGGCCCTAACATGCAAGACACAGGGATGTGTTAAACTGTCTTATCTCTAAGTGCGTCTCTCTCACACTAGTGCCGACGAAAGAGATAGTCATAGAGGTAAACGGTTTTAACTTATCTTTGTGTCTTGCATGTTAGGGCCGCTGAGCGGTTTCGCACTGAGTCGGATCCGAATCCACTCAGAACCCGTGAAAATACAGATCTAGAAATCTCGGACCGGATTCGGATATTGCTTACGCACTAGTCCCATCAATACGGATCTAGAAATCTCGGACCGATTTCGGATATCCAACGCATCATTATGCAACCGTTGCATAATAGTAGTTTATGCAACGGTTGCATAATGATAGGCCTTAAAACACTAGTGCGGTTTTCATGAAACGAGCCGATAGGCGAGTTTCATAATAAGATCGCACGAGTGTTTTAAGGCCAAATTATGCAGAGTTGCATACATAACTTTATCTACACACATATTATAAATCCTCCATGATGGGTTCAGAAACAATATTTTCTGGCAACAAGTTATTTGTTGCAATCATGGCTGCATATTTCCGATATCCGGCGCATTTTCACATCACACACATTCCGAGAAGACTACTATTCATAATTTCAACTAAAATGTAAATTACAAACAACTTTTTCTATTCAATTCAACAACAATTCTACTTTCGTTCAGCAAAACACCAACATAATGGCGCCAATTCGATCCTCTGTCAAGACCATTTTTTTTTTAAATCATAGACAAACGAATGAAGTCCACTTGAGTTTTGACAGCTGTTCCAAATTTAATCTCATTTTTTTACTAAAAACGATAAAGAAATAACATTGCAGCACTGGTTTTTCCTAATTGGTTGTCAAAATGGTGGTCATTTCCTACGGTTTTTGATTAAACAATGGAGGTTTTATGATATGGGTGTAGATAAACTACTATTACGTCACCAGTTGAGTTTTAGTTTTAATATTTTTATATTGTGAAGGATGGTCTTTGCGCAAAGAATCCAGCGTTTTGATCTCTGCGACCCTAACATGGAAGACACAAAGATATGTTAAACCCGTTTATCTCTATGACTATCTCTTTCGTCGGCACTAGTGTGAGAGACGCACTTAGAGTTAAGACGGTTTAACTATCCCTGCGTCTTTCATTTAGGGCCGCTGGAGGATGAGCTAAGCGCAACCATGGCGCTTGAAGCTGTTGAAGTAAGTATCGTGGCAATATTGTAGAACGCAAAGACAGTCCCAAACTAGGATTACCGGTACTAGGTACTAAACAACGATACGAATACTTATACATATACATACACTCGGCTACAAACATCCGAGCTCAATACACAAACGTCGAACAATTATTTTTAAAAATATAGCTCTTTATCTGCCTACGGTACAGTCAGAAAAAAAACCACCACCATCCGCTTCGAGCTGCCGACGCTTTTTTTTTCTAAAAACCTTTGAATCATTTAACTCACAAAGAGAAAACACTCCAAACATCGCCGACAAGACCTTTCCTAATGGTAATTGCAAATGCAGTTTACCTTCAAAATTAAAGAATATGTATTTTCAATATTAAACGACTTCAAAAATAGACCTAATAAGGTCACGTCAAGACTCAAATTTGCTATTTCCCGCAGTGCCACTTAATGCTTTATTAATTAAGGCACGAATTATAATGAAAAGAGTTTTAATGAACTCCTGATATGCAGTCGGGGGTCGAGCCCTAGACAAACCGGCTATTTCTCAAAGACCCTCCCACTCCTTTATATTACTTAAAAACAATGGACCTTCAACACTGGTCGTTCATATCAATGTAAGTTGTATGTTTGTTAAAGGAAATTGGGCTTTATTTCTATGAAATTTCGCTTGAATTTTAGATGTAGATGAAGTTAACCTTTTGAGGGTGTATTTTGTAAGTAGACACCCTTAGTTTATGCGTAGACAGTCATAATGTGGATTAGTATTAAGTTACAGCTTTGCTAAGGATTTTTTAAGGAAGTTTTCAAACTTCTTTAAAACTTTATATATCAAGACAACTAGGTTTTGCCCGTAACTTTCCGTATTCCCTCGGGAACTATATATTATTCGGGATAGAAAGTAGCTTGGGCTGTCCAACTATTCTTGTGTAAATGGCGTCGATCTGTCGCTCTATTTTGATATGAAAAGAGGACAAACACACAGCCAAACACTTTCGTATTGAGGTCGGGTCTTATAAAAATCATTAATGATTGTTTAAGTAATTGTATTTGATACATTCATTAAGTATAGCGCTCCGATTGCTACAGACGGTGCTGGCTGAAAATCAGCGCTACGGGCGTCTGACACGCGCTTATGCTGAGCCAGTGTCCTAATTACTACCGCGAGGACACACATGAGTGAATAAATGTCTTTTTTTTTTTTTTAGGGTTTCGTACCTAAAAAGGAAAAAACGGAACCCTTATAGGATCACTCGTGAGTCTGTCCGTCTGTCACAGCCAATTTACTCCGAAACTACTGGACCGATTGAGTTGAAATTTGGTATACATATGTAAGTCGGTGACCGCAACGCGGACGCGTAACATAAATGAAGGATTTTTTAAACAGGGAGACCACTTTTGGGGGATAAATTAGAAAATTGAAAAGAAAAGTTATGCAAACTATACCTACTGTGTGACATATCAAATGAAAGGGCTTATTGTGAGGATCTTAAATATGTATTTTTTGGAATTTTAAAATAAATATTTCGGTATAGGTACTTCTTTACCTATAAATTACAGGAAACCTATAAGAAGTATATGGTATTTCAAGTAACATAGGAAATTTCAGATAATCCTGTACTCAACGGAACCCTCTCCACGCGAGTTTAACTCGCACTGGTCCGGTTTTATTATTGTGTCGTGAATAAATGCCTTCTTTACTCTCTAACAAGTATTTTTTTTTAAATAATAATTCGTAATTTTTTATATAAAACCCGCTTTTGCAAGGGTGGTTAAAACGAACGTGTCCACGCTAATCGTTCGTTAGAACGTACCTGGCTGAAGGCACACGTGGTAAGGTTATTCCACGGCAGGCAGTCGGCGAGCTTACTCGCCTGTCACATGAGCAAGTTGCAAGGTAAGTTAGTGTCTCAAGTAACTTGTAACTTTGGGTAAAGTTTACCGTAAGTTTAATACTTTTAGAATTTTAGTTTAGTTTGCGAGTTAAACGTTATTTATTACGTGGATTAGTAAATATCGATTTTAATGGTTGCGGTTTGAACGCGTTGTTTAGTCAGAAAGTTTTACTAATTAATTTTTATTATAACTTATCTCTTAGTGCATCTCTTTCTTCGATAGGTACTAGTGTGAAAGAGAACGCACAGAGGAATAAGCTGGGGGCTAACTTATCCTCGCGTCAACCTTCAACCTTTTGACCGCCAAGCATGTCTGAGAAGTAACACGAATTTCAACTTTAAGTCAAGATACTGAAGGAGTTTGTTACCCTGTATCCGCTGACGGCTGCAGCCGACTGTGGCGGTCAAAAGGTCATAGATATTGTTACAGGATACTTCAATTATAAGTTATTGGAGATAGTATTTAATTTTCTTGGGCAGAGGTCCTTGCCAATAACAAACGCGGTAATCTGTATGTTTGAATTCCATTACAAATCCTCAGAATCATTCTCAACATCAATGGAAACGGGAAATAATTCGCCGCATTTTTAGTTTCTGATAGCACATTGATTATGGTGAAGTTCAGCTTTATCCACATTGGGGTACCTAAGGCTGGCTGTAGTTGGTGGCAGCGGCTGATCAGCGATATACTTTCAAATTTAGACTGAATGACTTCATCTTTACAGTCTAAATTAATAGTTTCATTTATCAGTTGGTGTGATTCTCTTAAAACACTTCGCTCATGAACTCGCCGGCGAGCCTAACTTGACCCCTCAGCGCGTACGTGTTCGTGCGTGGCTTCGACTTGGGTCGTATTTCGACGCAGCCGGCCACGGTCGTAGGTACGTAACTATGCATAATGCCTACTGCGCGCGGGTCAATTTATTTATTTATTTATTGTACGGGACACATAATATTACATTTTAACAAATATATTTATATGAATTGAGGTTAGCTTGGGTTTTTATGTACCCCAATTACAGGTGAACACATCATTATAAAAGTTGCGTTAAAGCTTGAAACTTAATTTTAACATGCCATGCATAAGATTTAAATATACGTTAACTTAAAGTTTAAATTTAAAACCAAATTAAATATTCCCATTTACTATGCAGAATAATTCATTTGCTATATGGTTTTCAATATTAAATTTAAAATGAGAATAAGACAATAATACATACTAATAAAAGAAATGATTAAGTAGATGTCAATTGGAGGGTGTGATGTTTATCTGAGATACTGACAAAGTTTATTTTTTATAGATTAGTAGGCTGTCGTTGTATATGTCCAAACTTGCTTGATCGTCGTTTTTTTTTGGAGAATAACTAAGTTATTGTAGGCACGACTACGGACATTGGCTAATATAATAACATACTATAGTAACTAAACTGCATTCAAAACAGAGCATTATATTTATTTAAACAATAAAGTCCACTCTGCGCGCATTTGTTATTTTGCAAAGCGATGGTATGTGTTTTGTTTTTTATTATAAGGTTTTATTTAATTTAACTTATTATTTAACACGTTTGATTTAAATATGAAAGGGATTTTTGCAATATTAAAGTGTAATAGGCAAAAGGTTGGTTAAATATAGTATTTATTTTCATTTTAGAGATCGATTTTAACTAAAAATCTTCTTAATAATGCTGATCATTTAGGGCTTATACATACAAATGTAATTCTTTCTATGTTTGTGTTTTCCTGTGTCAAAATACGAAAGTAATACTTATTTGTTTTTTTTTTGGTAGTGGTTCATATATTTTCCATATTACAGACTACTATATTTCAAACCCCATGTGAAATCGACCGTCCTCCCCCTGTACTTTTAAACCCCAAGAATGCACCCAAATTTTGACATCAACCGTTGCATTAAAAAACAAATATACCAATTATTATTACGGTTCAATTCTATGACTCACTAGTGTTTTATTGTTACTTCACTCAACAGTCCCTTTAATACAAGGTATTAAAAGCTGTTTTCCCTTGGCTGGCGTGAACGGTCGTGTTGTCAGAGGGTGCGTCGCGTGTACAATGCACTTCTAAATCACCAGTGTTACCTGACCCCTCCGCCCCCTCACGCTTTTCTAATTTGATTAGAACGTGTTGAACGGTAAAGTTATATGGGGTCAGGTTACGCTGGTCCTGTAGTTATGTTTTTGTTTGTGTGAATCATGGAGTAATGAGGGGGTTGATTGCAAGGTTTATTTATTTATGTACATATGATACATACTTTATTACTTAACTAAAAATTATTAATTATAAAAAAAACGGACTCATAACCTCAAAAAGAAAGAAACAAGAAATTGACTCAGCCGTGCTTGTTGGGTCTCCGTATAGTTACCGAGTTTGTATGCCCTAAACTAAAGTGGATTCATCCTTACTCGAACATCCTTCCTTGTATAAATTACTTATTGTGTGTCCTTGTGAAGTGAATAAATGTCTTTATCTACACCCATATCATAAAACCTCCATTGTTTAATCAAAAACCATAGGACCATTTTGACAACCAATTAGGAAAAACCAGTGCTGCAATGTTATTTCTTTATCGTTTTTAGTAAAGAAATGAGATTAAATTTGGAACAGCTGTCAAAACTCAAGTGGGTCTCTATTCTAGTATCCATAGATATTAAAACAGTTATTGATACGAAACGTCAATTCAGTATGTTTTTTTTAATATAAGTAGTGTATATATGAGAGTTCTAAATCAGAGGCGTGAGGCGGCCAATCACAGAGCTCGAGCGTTATCTCATGACATGAAACAAACAGCATCATGGCCAATCACAGAGCTCGAGCGTAATCACGTGACGTGAAGCAAGCAGCATTGTGGCCAATCACACAGCTCGAGCGTTATCACGTGACATGACGTAAGCAGCTTCGTGACCAATCACAGACCTCGAGAGTTATCACGTGACATGACGTAAACAGCAACGTGTGACGCAATACTAATAACTAGTGAATACTCATGTGGTTGCGGTTTTAGGTTCATTAATTCACTCAATATTGTAATATATATAGCTTGGTCCAGTTGTATGAACGGTTCAAGCCAAAACGTTGCCACACCCAATGCTTTAAGGTTCTTATTAGCCTCCCCACTATGGAAGACCTCATTAGCTCATTACGCTATACGTGGAGTAGCGATTAATATTATGAGTCATAATTATTAAAGGTAAATAGGGAAAATAGTAAAAAAAATGAGTGTAAAGTGAGTGCGCTAAAACAGTATAGGTGTTCATACATACTTATTGTGTTATCGAGCTACCAAAAACCATGTTAGGTTGGTAAATTTATTGTATATTTATTAGATGTTTAAATACTCGGGGCTGCATGAAACAGGAAATACGCTAGACGCATCACACATGACTACATACGGCTCGGCTGCTACTTTATCATGAAGATGCAATATCTATCTAAACGTGTAGTAAGCTTACCTATTTACTCTAGTAACGTGCATTCATAATTTAATTACTATAAACATTGTGCGCGGTATGAAGCAACATTATGAAATTAAAAACAATAAGAATTGAGAATCGGTCACGATATTAACGAATTATTTACCATAGTCCGATTTCATTCCATTATCAAATCTATATCTTAAAAAGTGAACTAGTGTACTAACTACTCACGCCCGATTAATTTATTTCTTCTAGATTGTTCCGTAAAACTCGTTATTGCAGGAGTATAATGCGACATCCGAAGAGTCCTTTGTCTATGTACAGTACATTATACGTGTTAGGGTTCCATTATTAAAAACTGGATCTTAAAAATGACATAGAACCCTCTACATACCTATGACTCGCACTTGACGAACTAATTTGTTCTAGAACATTTTCTAACTGCAAAGCATGTTTATAAATAGAATAATAGAAGTCACGCCTCACATTCCTACGTGTGTGTTTGAAGTGAAAGGTCGTGATGATGATTAAGTGCGAGTGGTGCGCCACCTCATTCACTCGATTAGCTGATATGAGGCGTCATCAAGGATATTGTATGAAACGAGATAATAATATATCTGACTGGGGCTTAACAAAGTGTCCTTACTGTAAAAAGACGTTCTCACGGCAGGATAATGCTGAACGCCACGCCAAGTCATGTCGAATGGGGGCAGCAGGTATATATATTGTTTTTATTTTTTCATATTGCGCGCTAGTGAAAATACATTGAATTAGATATCACCGGTGCGAATCGTAAAATCGCTATGTGTTGTTTTAAGTATATTTATATTTTTTCTTATTTTAACACTAAACGTTTTTATTTTTATATTTCTGCATAAGCCACAAAATCATTTTTTTGTTAATAGTACCGGTTTTGAAATGCTGTTGAATTTTAAACTTTCGCTATGTGTTAACCACATAGTCATGTGACCGCTAGGTAAATAGCTATATTAAATGATATTAATTAAACCCGCTATGTACCAATATTGCTGTTTAAGTCATGTATAATAACTTAATAACTTTTTTTTTATATTTGATTAATTTATATTAATATTTATAAAAAGGACCTAGTTATCATTATAAAAATACGACTACACATGTTAAGTAACTGTAAAGAAAAAAACGGTTCTAACTATCTCTTCAAAAGTACCGAAACCAAAAACACATAGGTAGAGCGATTTTGGGATTCGCACCGACGATATATTACTTGATAATAAATTTAATTTAAGTTATAGTCATGTAAAGTGATCTAGTTATCATTATAAAGATATAACTACACATGTTAAGTAACTGTAAAAGAAAAAACGGTTTTAACTGTCTCTTCAAAAGTACCTAGACTAAAAACACAGAGATTTTGAGGATTCATACCGACGATATTATATTATTTAATAACGATTACTTTTTTTCCAGGTCGTAAACGATATGGTGACGAAGCCGTGGATGATGTGCCTATTATAAAAAAATCACGGTGTGCTCTATGTGAAATTGATGTGAATAACATCCATACACATCTCCGAAGCGTATTGCATAAAGACAATGCTTGTACACGACTAAGAGATAATGAACAAGTTCAGATTATCAAGTGTGCGTATAAATCACGCATTGCTACATACAGAGTGTTTAGTCGCAACCCTATTTTAACCCCCACCGATTTCATGCATGAAGTGGAGGAACTAGTTACCCGTCTAATCGCTAATAAACAAGTTGAGGTGGGGAGCGCTGTCAAAGTGAATTTAGAGCTATTCGCCAAGTATACTAAATGGTTGATGATAGCAGCGGGTGAAGAAAAAGAAGTAGAAGAAGTGAAGTCATTCAATACAAAAAATAGGACGATTTTTCCTATGGCAGAAAGTGATGATGCCAATAAAGAAATGTATAAAATATTCCTTGAAGAAATTAATAGCCAAGCTGATGAATTCCAGGAGCGGGACAGTGGATGGGCTATCAAGAACGTGCTCTATCTTGAAATTAATATAAATAAATATGCTCCACTGAAAGGTTCCTCATATCTCCCTCTACCCGACTGGATTCAGAAGAAACGCGCATGTGTTAACATAAAAAACAATGATGAAGCATGTTTCTTTTGGGCTATAGTCAGCGCCCTTTACCCTGCTGCTAAAAACGCAGACCGAATCAGCTCATATCCCACATATCAGGAGGTGTTGAATACTGATGGTATTAGTCTCCCTATAGACATGAGGAATATCAAGAAGTTTGAAGATATGAATGATGTCAGTATAAACATATATGAGATCAGTAAGCGTAGTATTGCAGGACCTATATATCGCGCAAAGGAGAGGTGTGATAAGCATATTAACTTGCTTCTCGTTGAGGAGGGTGAGAAAGCTCACTTTTGCTGGATAAAGAGCTTATCTCGTTTAGTAGGTTCACAGCTAAGCCATCATAATGGGAAAGTATGGATATGCGATGGATGTCTACTCACATTCAATAGTGAAAATAGTCTAATTGAGCATAGTAAGCAGGATTGTTCTCATATTATGACAACATTACCAGTTGAAGAGGATAAGATTTTAAAATTTAAAAACTATCAAAACAGGATGATGGTACCGGTAGTAGTATACGCTGATTTCGAAGCTCTATTGATACCGATAGATTCATGTGCTCCAAACCCGTCATCATCCTATACCACTGATTATCAATCGCATGAACCTTATAGTTTTGGATACTTCATAAAATGTAATTATAACGATTCGCTGAGTAAATATGTATCATTTAGAGGAAGTAATTGTGCTAAACATTTTTTGGAATCTTTGGAGGAAGAGCTAACTCCATTCGCTAACACTATAAATAGAGTGGTGCCAATGCACCCTCTAACAAGTGAGCAGAGTCTAGAGTTTACATCCGCGGTAAATTGTCATATATGCTGCGAGATATTAGATGCGGATAGGGTGCGCGATCACTCCCACCTCACAGGGGAGTACAGAGGAGCTGCACATAATCAATGCAACTTAAATTATAAAATAAAACATGTCATACCCATAGTTCTCCATAATCTATCTCAATATGATTCACATTTTATTATTAGAACATTACAAAACCATGACGTAAACATCCTACCCAAAAATAAGGAAAATTTCATTTCTATCACATCCAAAAAGCATGGAGGGTTAAGCTTCGACTTGAGATTTATAGACTCATACAGGTTTCTAGCGACCAGCCTCGATAAACTCGCATCCAATCTTGATTCGAATCAATTTGTTAACATGCGTAAACACTGTTCAGAACATTTAGATTTATTGATGAGAAAGGGGGTGTTCCCCTATGATTATATATCCTCTATCGGTAAACTCGAAGAATCATCACTTCCACCTCAAAGCAGTTTCTTTAACAAACTTAATAACTCTAATATATCGATCGAGCAGTACAAACACGCTCAAAAAGTTTGGAAAGCTTTTAACATAAAAACATTAGGTGAATATAGCGACATATATTTGAAGACTGATGTCCTACTATTGACCGATGTTTTTGAAAATTTTAGAGATGTTTGCCTCAAGACATATCAGCTAGACCCAGCGCATTATTACACCGCACCCGGTCTATCTTGGGATGCGATGCTACAGTTATTAAAGGTAGAGATGGAGCTGCTCACCGATCTCTCTATGATAAAGTTCATTTCGAATGGAATACGCGGGGGATTGAGTCAGTGTTGTGGAAGATATGCGAAGGCTAATAATAAATATATAAGAGATTATGATTCGAGTAAACCATCAAATTTCATAATTTACTTAGATGCTAATAATCAGTATGGATGGGCAATGAGTCAGTACTTGCCGCTCAGAGATTTTTGCTGGCTATCCCAAAGCGAAATAGCAAACTTTGATGTTATGCAAATTCCTAACGATGCCGCTACGGGATACATTCTAGAGGTAGATTTAGACTATCCCACGCATTTACACGATTCACACAACGATCTTTGCTTTTGCCCTGAAAACCGTGTATCGGAAGTAAGTAAGTCTAAAAGTGTAAAACTCCTATCAAACTTGTATTGCAAGCGAAAATATGCTATACATTATATTAGTCTAAAACAGGCTATAGAAAACGGGTTGATTTGTAAAAAAATCCACAGAGTATTAAGTTTTCACCAAGCACCATGGTTAAAGTCTTATATTGATCTTAATACTTTTAAAAGAATGAATGCGAAGAATGTATTTGAGAAAGATTTTTATAAACTAATGAACAACGCAGTTTTTGGAAAAACCATGGAGAACGTAGATAAGAGAGTTGATGTACGGTTAGTGAACAGGTGGGAGAGTGCGGGTAAGAGATTGGGAGCTAGAGCGTTGATAAGTAGACTTAATTTTCATAGTTGTACTATAGTAAACGAGGACCTGACTATCATTCAGATGAGACGTAACAAGATTAAATATGATAAGCCTATCTATATAGGTTTCACCGTACTCGAGCTTTCAAAAACGTTAATGTATGACTTTCATTACAATTATATATTGTCAAAATATGGTGAAAAGGCCTCTCTTTTATACACAGACACAGATTCATTTATATATAACATAAAAACCGATGATTTTTATGCTGATATTAAACCAGACCTAGAAAAACGATTCGATTCTTCAGACTTCCCCCCTAATAATACCTATAATCTGCCTTTAGTCAACAAGAAAGTGGTGGGAATGTTCAAAGATGAGTGTGCAGGTGAAATGATTGGAGAATTTATAGGTATACGATCGAAGTGCTACTTTATAAAAAAAGAAAGCGAAGAGGAGATAAAGAAAATCAAAGGTGTGAAAAGAAATGTAGTGGAACATGAGGTGTTTAGAGATGACTTTTTCAAGTGTGTGAGCGGTGCAGAAGTAGAGCAATATCGTACTATGCGTGTGATACGTAGTAAAGCTCACGCGCTATACTCCCAGACTCTTAATAAGATCGTCTTGAAAAATTCCGATGATAAGAGGTTTACCATACCTGATGAGCCTTACAAGACATTAGCTTGGGGACATTTCACCATAAACTCATTATTCGTGAAAAAATGGGGTAAGCAGGAAACTGAAGACAGTACGACTACGGTTAAAGGAGCGTTATGATTTTTATCTCATATTTTTATTATTATTAGTATTCGGGAATTAAATATAATTTTAAGTGATGAATAAATCTAATAAACTAAACAAAAATGACTATTTTTTCACCTAACTCCCCAAACATGTATAGCTTTTTTCGTAGCAAGTCTCTTTATTAAAGTAAAAACCAGCGATATGATGATATCCAACTATAGCCAATTAACATACAACTAATTGTCTATAGACCAATGAAAGACTAGAGATATTCAAGCCCACTACTAGTTGGAAGCGTACATTAACGAAAATCAAGGTTACAAAATAATAATATTAGATTGATAATTTTTTCAGTGCACTATAGATAATTCTTCCAACAAAATACAAGTGCTTATCACTTATCATCAATGACTCTTTGAATATACCATCCTATCCAACACACAGACTAAAAGATAAACAGCTAAACCGAACAGATGATCCGCTACCTGTTCCATAGCCCGTTTTCAATGCAGTTGCTTAACAGTTCGAAAGATAAACGGTCTGTTGTAAGAAATGGACAAATCCACGTCACCCAACAACACCAATCATCAAGGCTACTTGTGAGCGAGCGAGCGGAAACCTACTACCATTTACAGCTCCGAGCTGTTCGAAGACCGCGCGTACCTAAGGTGTGATGTGAGACCCCCCTGGCGGTGTGCTTATACGGTTCTGGATAAGTGAGCGCTCAAGCGTGAATCATAATCATCTCCCTGCCCGAGACGGGCCCCCGCACGAACGAAACCGGAATTTTAAACCTAGACACGGCGGAACAGAGGAACCGTTATAACCGTCCTCTAACGGTTCCGTTAACGGTTCCGTCGACGGCGCCCTTCGGCCCGCCGCCGCCGCCGCCGTCGCCGCCGTCGCTACCTCTATTCATGTATCGGATGAACTCTCCGGGAGGTCGCAGGTCGCCGTAACTGTCAAAGTACAGACAGTTATTGCCCTTTTTGACGTACGCGGTCTAATGAGTGCCGGCACCGGTCGCCGTGTCTAGGTTTAAAATTCCGGTTTCGTTCGTGCGGGGGCCCGTCTCGGGCAGGGAGATGATTATGATTCACGCTTGAGCGCTCACTTATCCAGAACCGTATAAGCACACCGCCAGGGGGGTCTCACATCACACCTTAGGTACGCGCGGTCTTCGAACAGCTCGGAGCTGTAAATGGTAGTAGGTTTCCGCTCGCTCGCTCACAAGTAGCCTTGATGATTGGTGTTGTTGGGTGACGTGGATTTGTCCATTTCTTACAACAGACCGTTTATCTTTCGAACTGTTAAGCAACTGCATTGAAAACGGGCTATGGAACAGGTAGCGGATCATCTGTTCGGTTTAGCTGTTTATCTTTTAGTCTGTGTGTTGGATAGGATGGTATATTCAAAGAGTCATTGATGATAAGTGATAAGCACTTGTATTTTGTTGGAAGAATTATCTATAGTGCACTGAAAAAATTATCAATCTAATATTATTATTTTGTAACCTTGATTTTCGTTAATGTACGCTTCCAACTAGTAGTGGGCTTGAATATCTCTAGTCTTTCATTGGTCTATAGACAATTAGTTGTATGTTAATTGGCTATAGTTGGATATCATCATATCGCTGGTTTTTACTTTAATAAAGAGACTTGCTACGAAAAAAGCTATACATGTTTGGGGAGTTAGGTGAAAAAATAGTCATTTTTGTTTAGTTTATTAGATTTATTCATCACTTAAAATTATATTTAATTCCCGAATACTAATAATAATAAAAATATGAGATAAAAATCATAACGCTCCTTTAACCGTAGTCGTACTGTCTTCAGTTTCCTGCTTACCCCATTTTTTCACGAATAATGAGTTTATGGTGAAATGTCCCCAAGCTAATGTCTTGTAAGGCTCATCAGGTATGGTAAACCTCTTATCATCGGAATTTTTCAAGACGATCTTATTAAGAGTCTGGGAGTATAGCGCGTGAGCTTTACTACGTATCACACGCATAGTACGATATTGCTCTACTTCTGCACCGCTCACACACTTGAAAAAGTCATCTCTAAACACCTCATGTTCCACTACATTTCTTTTCACACCTTTGATTTTCTTTATCTCCTCTTCGCTTTCTTTTTTTATAAAGTAGCACTTCGATCGTATACCTATAAATTCTCCAATCATTTCACCTGCACACTCATCTTTGAACATTCCCACCACTTTCTTGTTGACTAAAGGCAGATTATAGGTATTATTAGGGGGGAAGTCTGAAGAATCGAATCGTTTTTCTAGGTCTGGTTTAATATCAGCATAAAAATCATCGGTTTTTATGTTATATATAAATGAATCTGTGTCTGTGTATAAAAGAGAGGCCTTTTCACCATATTTTGACAATATATAATTGTAATGAAAGTCATACATTAACGTTTTTGAAAGCTCGAGTACGGTGAAACCTATATAGATAGGCTTATCATATTTAATCTTGTTACGTCTCATCTGAATGATAGTCAGGTCCTCGTTTACTATAGTACAACTATGAAAATTAAGTCTACTTATCAACGCTCTAGCTCCCAATCTCTTACCCGCACTCTCCCACCTGTTCACTAACCGTACATCAACTCTCTTATCTACGTTCTCCATGGTTTTTCCAAAAACTGCGTTGTTCATTAGTTTATAAAAATCTTTCTCAAATACATTCTTCGCATTCATTCTTTTAAAAGTATTAAGATCAATATAAGACTTTAACCATGGTGCTTGGTGAAAACTTAATACTCTGTGGATTTTTTTACAAATCAACCCGTTTTCTATAGCCTGTTTTAGACTAATATAATGTATAGCATATTTTCGCTTGCAATACAAGTTTGATAGGAGTTTTACACTTTTAGACTTACTTACTTCCGATACACGGTTTTCAGGGCAAAAGCAAAGATCGTTGTGTGAATCGTGTAAATGCGTGGGATAGTCTAAATCTACCTCTAGAATGTATCCCGTAGCGGCATCGTTAGGAATTTGCATAACATCAAAGTTTGCTATTTCGCTTTGGGATAGCCAGCAAAAATCTCTGAGCGGCAAGTACTGACTCATTGCCCATCCATACTGATTATTAGCATCTAAGTAAATTATGAAATTTGATGGTTTACTCGAATCATAATCTCTTATATATTTATTATTAGCCTTCGCATATCTTCCACAACACTGACTCAATCCCCCGCGTATTCCATTCGAAATGAACTTTATCATAGAGAGATCGGTGAGCAGCTCCATCTCTACCTTTAATAACTGTAGCATCGCATCCCAAGATAGACCGGGTGCGGTGTAATAATGCGCTGGGTCTAGCTGATATGTCTTGAGGCAAACATCTCTAAAATTTTCAAAAACATCGGTCAATAGTAGGACATCAGTCTTCAAATATATGTCGCTATATTCACCTAATGTTTTTATGTTAAAAGCTTTCCAAACTTTTTGAGCGTGTTTGTACTGCTCGATCGATATATTAGAGTTATTAAGTTTGTTAAAGAAACTGCTTTGAGGTGGAAGTGATGATTCTTCGAGTTTACCGATAGAGGATATATAATCATAGGGGAACACCCCCTTTCTCATCAATAAATCTAAATGTTCTGAACAGTGTTTACGCATGTTAACAAATTGATTCGAATCAAGATTGGATGCGAGTTTATCGAGGCTGGTCGCTAGAAACCTGTATGAGTCTATAAATCTCAAGTCGAAGCTTAACCCTCCATGCTTTTTGGATGTGATAGAAATGAAATTTTCCTTATTTTTGGGTAGGATGTTTACGTCATGGTTTTGTAATGTTCTAATAATAAAATGTGAATCATATTGAGATAGATTATGGAGAACTATGGGTATGACATGTTTTATTTTATAATTTAAGTTGCATTGATTATGTGCAGCTCCTCTGTACTCCCCTGTGAGGTGGGAGTGATCGCGCACCCTATCCGCATCTAATATCTCGCAGCATATATGACAATTTACCGCGGATGTAAACTCTAGACTCTGCTCACTTGTTAGAGGGTGCATTGGCACCACTCTATTTATAGTGTTAGCGAATGGAGTTAGCTCTTCCTCCAAAGATTCCAAAAAATGTTTAGCACAATTACTTCCTCTAAATGATACATATTTACTCAGCGAATCGTTATAATTACATTTTATGAAGTATCCAAAACTATAAGGTTCATGCGATTGATAATCAGTGGTATAGGATGATGACGGGTTTGGAGCACATGAATCTATCGGTATCAATAGAGCTTCGAAATCAGCGTATACTACTACCGGTACCATCATCCTGTTTTGATAGTTTTTAAATTTTAAAATCTTATCCTCTTCAACTGGTAATGTTGTCATAATATGAGAACAATCCTGCTTACTATGCTCAATTAGACTATTTTCACTATTGAATGTGAGTAGACATCCATCGCATATCCATACTTTCCCATTATGATGGCTTAGCTGTGAACCTACTAAACGAGATAAGCTCTTTATCCAGCAAAAGTGAGCTTTCTCACCCTCCTCAACGAGAAGCAAGTTAATATGCTTATCACACCTCTCCTTTGCGCGATATATAGGTCCTGCAATACTACGCTTACTGATCTCATATATGTTTATACTGACATCATTCATATCTTCAAACTTCTTGATATTCCTCATGTCTATAGGGAGACTAATACCATCAGTATTCAACACCTCCTGATATGTGGGATATGAGCTGATTCGGTCTGCGTTTTTAGCAGCAGGGTAAAGGGCGCTGACTATAGCCCAAAAGAAACATGCTTCATCATTGTTTTTTATGTTAACACATGCGCGTTTCTTCTGAATCCAGTCGGGTAGAGGGAGATATGAGGAACCTTTCAGTGGAGCATATTTATTTATATTAATTTCAAGATAGAGCACGTTCTTGATAGCCCATCCACTGTCCCGCTCCTGGAATTCATCAGCTTGGCTATTAATTTCTTCAAGGAATATTTTATACATTTCTTTATTGGCATCATCACTTTCTGCCATAGGAAAAATCGTCCTATTTTTTGTATTGAATGACTTCACTTCTTCTACTTCTTTTTCTTCACCCGCTGCTATCATCAACCATTTAGTATACTTGGCGAATAGCTCTAAATTCACTTTGACAGCGCTCCCCACCTCAACTTGTTTATTAGCGATTAGACGGGTAACTAGTTCCTCCACTTCATGCATGAAATCGGTGGGGGTTAAAATAGGGTTGCGACTAAACACTCTGTATGTAGCAATGCGTGATTTATACGCACACTTGATAATCTGAACTTGTTCATTATCTCTTAGTCGTGTACAAGCATTGTCTTTATGCAATACGCTTCGGAGATGTGTATGGATGTTATTCACATCAATTTCACATAGAGCACACCGTGATTTTTTTATAATAGGCACATCATCCACGGCTTCGTCACCATATCGTTTACGACCTGGAAAAAAAGTAATCGTTATTAAATAATATAATATCGTCGGTATGAATCCTCAAAATCTCTGTGTTTTTAGTCTAGGTACTTTTGAAGAGACAGTTAAAACCGTTTTTTCTTTTACAGTTACTTAACATGTGTAGTTATATCTTTATAATGATAACTAGATCACTTTACATGACTATAACTTAAATTAAATTTATTATCAAGTAATATATCGTCGGTGCGAATCCCAAAATCGCTCTACCTATGTGTTTTTGGTTTCGGTACTTTTGAAGAGATAGTTAGAACCGTTTTTTTCTTTACAGTTACTTAACATGTGTAGTCGTATTTTTATAATGATAACTAGGTCCTTTTTATAAATATTAATATAAATTAATCAAATATAAAAAAAAAGTTATTAAGTTATTATACATGACTTAAACAGCAATATTGGTACATAGCGGGTTTAATTAATATCATTTAATATAGCTATTTACCTAGCGGTCACATGACTATGTGGTTAACACATAGCGAAAGTTTAAAATTCAACAGCATTTCAAAACCGGTACTATTAACAAAAAAATGATTTTGTGGCTTATGCAGAAATATAAAAATAAAAACGTTTAGTGTTAAAATAAGAAAAAATATAAATATACTTAAAACAACACATAGCGATTTTACGATTCGCACCGGTGATATCTAATTCAATGTATTTTCACTAGCGCGCAATATGAAAAAATAAAAACAATATATATACCTGCTGCCCCCATTCGACATGACTTGGCGTGGCGTTCAGCATTATCCTGCCGTGAGAACGTCTTTTTACAGTAAGGACACTTTGTTAAGCCCCAGTCAGATATATTATTATCTCGTTTCATACAATATCCTTGATGACGCCTCATATCAGCTAATCGAGTGAATGAGGTGGCGCACCACTCGCACTTAATCATCATCACGACCTTTCACTTCAAACACACACGTAGGAATGTGAGGCGTGACTTCTATTATTCTATTTATAAACATGCTTTGCAGTTAGAAAATGTTCTAGAACAAATTAGTTCGTCAAGTGCGAGTCATAGGTATGTAGAGGGTTCTATGTCATTTTTAAGATCCAGTTTTTAATAATGGAACCCTAACACGTATAATGTACTGTACATAGACAAAGGACTCTTCGGATGTCGCATTATACTCCTGCAATAACGAGTTTTACGGAACAATCTAGAAGAAATAAATTAATCGGGCGTGAGTAGTTAGTACACTAGTTCACTTTTTAAGATATAGATTTGATAATGGAATGAAATCGGACTATGGTAAATAATTCGTTAATATCGTGACCGATTCTCAATTCTTATTGTTTTTAATTTCATAATGTTGCTTCATACCGCGCACAATGTTTATAGTAATTAAATTATGAATGCACGTTACTAGAGTAAATAGGTAAGCTTACTACACGTTTAGATAGATATTGCATCTTCATGATAAAGTAGCAGCCGAGCCGTATGTAGTCATGTGTGATGCGTCTAGCGTATTTCCTGTTTCATGCAGCCCCGAGTATTTAAACATCTAATAAATATACAATAAATTTACCAACCTAACATGGTTTTTGGTAGCTCGATAACACAATAAGTATGTATGAACACCTATACTGTTTTAGCGCACTCACTTTACACTCATTTTTTTTACTATTTTCCCTATTTACCTTTAATAATTATGACTCATAATATTAATCGCTACTCCACGTATAGCGTAATGAGCTAATGAGGTCTTCCATAGTGGGGAGGCTAATAAGAACCTTAAAGCATTGGGTGTGGCAACGTTTTGGCTTGAACCGTTCATACAACTGGACCAAGCTATATATATTACAATATTGAGTGAATTAATGAACCTAAAACCGCAACCACATGAGTATTCACTAGTTATTAGTATTGCGTCACACGTTGCTGTTTACGTCATGTCACGTGATAACTCTCGAGGTCTGTGATTGGTCACGAAGCTGCTTACGTCATGTCACGTGATAACGCTCGAGCTGTGTGATTGGCCACAATGCTGCTTGCTTCACGTCACGTGATTACGCTCGAGCTCTGTGATTGGCCATGATGCTGTTTGTTTCATGTCATGAGATAACGCTCGAGCTCTGTGATTGGCCGCCTCACGCCTCTGATTTAGAACTCTCATATATACACTACTAATATAAACTGCACAACATTTGATCTCGAGTGACATGAGAATAGAGACTTCATTCGCTTGTCTATGATTTAAAAAAAAAATGGTCTTGATGGAGGATCGAATTGTCGCCATGTTGGTGTTTTGCTGAACGAAAGTAGAATTGTTGTTGAATTGAATAGAAAAAGTTGTTTGTAATTTACATTTTAGTTGAAAATATGAATAGTAAGTAGTCTTCTCGGAGTGTGTGTGATGTGAAAATGCGCCGGATATCGGAAATATGCAGCCACGATTGCAACAAATAACTTGTTGCCAGAAAATATTGTTTCTGAACCCATCATGGAGGATTTATAATATGTGTGTAGATAAAGTTATGTATGCAACTCTGCATAATTTGGCCTTAAAACACACGTGCGATCTTATTGTGAAACTCGCCTATCGGCTCGTTTTATGAAAACCGCACTAGTGTTTTAAGCCCTATCATTATGCAACCGTGGCATAAACTACTATTCTTTCTTTCTTCTTACGTCTTGAAATCGAATGCTTTCCATGTTCCAGAATACACAATGCGATTGTTCATGTTACTGGGTTTCTTCACCATTCAACACGTACAATGCATGGACACAGGTAAGTCATTGCTTCAAATTGATTATTCTTTCCTTTTGGGTATGGTATTTTCTTTTTCAGCTGAGCTGAAACCACCGAAAATCAATAATAAGTAGTAAATATATCGAAATGTGGAAATATATAATATAAAAATATAACACACAAGTTTTAAGTTTAGTTTTTAATTGATATGTATTATGTTGTATATTATATTTAAACATTCTTTAATGCCGAAATTAGTTTTGTATGAGAATACTGAAACATTCCCATTGTTAAAAAAAAAAAAAAAAAAAACACACAATAGTAATGTCTTTAAACAAAGCCTTTGGCTGACCATATGCCTCAATTTCATGCAGCCGAAGTGAAAAGGGAAGTGGGCATGGAAATGGGCAGCGGGAGTATATAAATGGGTCACTTCTGCTGCTCCTGCCACTGCTGCTCGCGTCGCCCATGCAGCCGAAGTGAGCAGGGAAGCGGGCATGGAAGTGGGCAGCGCGAGTATGTAAATGGGTCACTTCTCCTGCTCCTGCGCTGCTACTCGTTGTGGCGCGCAGTGAGTCAGGAAGCAGCATGTAAACACGCACTGCCTTCGAAAGCAGTTTGCGGGAATTATTTCTGGCTGCGCGAGCAGCAGTGGCAGTTGCTAGTGCTGCATGCAAATGAGGTAATAGAAGTGGCTAACCGCTGAAAACGTTTGTAAAAACAGGTAATATAACTAAGTACTACCTGTTTCCACAAATGTGTTCAACGGTAACAACTCTATCGCCTTTCAAATGTGCTAAAAGAAAAACTATGCAATACATAAGTACATTTATGATTGACATTTTGATTTTTGACCTGAACTCCCTCAAATTGATCTGTGACGCTTATCTACGCCGGTTGACGGAGACTTATCTATTTAATATTCAATCAAATGCTTAAGTCGTTTATGAAATCGATCATTTAATTACCAATTTAATTTATCCACCCTTGACAGTTTTGGGACATATCGAATGTCAAAGTGAGATAAAATAGAGGACCCGTGTCAGCGTATCATATTTTAGTTTGGGCCGCTGTGATTTTCTGTGTTGGTTGAACAGAAGTGGTTGTGCTCCGAGCGGTGCGGGGGCAGGACGCGAGGCTTCCCTGCGGACAAGGAAAGGTGTTTCTGGACGGGCCTGACGCTTACGTGCTATGGCTGAAGAGTGACCGGGAGATCCTGTATCGGTTCCCCAACGAGGAGACCGAGAGACGGTGAGAGACCTTAATTGAATATAGATTCTTACACGCACACGTTAAATATACGTGCTCGATATACCTTAGCTTGAAGATGAATTACTGCTCTATTTATACTATGCCCTTATTTTAACAAAATGTACTCCCAGCTCGTTGAGCCTGGACCAAGTGTTCGGCACGACGTGCATCGCTGGCGCGTGCCACGACGACACCTCTCTCCTTCTGAAGCACGTGAGTGACAAGGACGGAGGCATATACCGCTGCCGGGTGCACTATCAGGCGTCCCCGTCGATTGATAATGTCATCGAAATAAGATTGGTTGGTGAGTGGCACTTGGAACACTGTGTGAACAGCGAGCGAGCCTATAATTATTAATCCACCTTTTTACCTCTTACTAGCTTTTTGTTTCTCTTAATTCTCTCGGGAACTGTGTATTTTTCCGGGATAAAAAGTATCCATTGTCCTTCTGTAGAGACCAAGGTAGATCCATGCCAAATTTAATTGAAAAGGTTTTGGTTACTTTCGCGTTTATAATATGACTATTTTGTGTATTTTTGGACAATAGCCTAGGTACACTTTTTACATAGAAGTGACGTCATTATCTCCCACTCCCGAACTTTGATGCGCGTTATCTTTGTCAATTTTGATTCATTTGATAAAGCATCATACCATCTTAGGACTAATTAATCGAACGTGGCCACAAGTAGTCTTGTGGCTCTGCCCACCCCATTGGGGATTTCGGGCGTGATGCTTTATATATATATATATATATATATAACAATATATATATATATGATAAAGCAAAATAATACGTGTTCAATATTTTTTGATAATCTAATTGACGGACTAATTACTTAGAACTATTATTTTTTTACCCAGGAAACATTCCTATTCCTACACATAATCCTTTATTTAACAGATACACTGTCACATATATAAAATATAAACAAAACTGCAGTACCTAGAGGGTGAACCCTAAGTATTTGCAAATATCGACACAAATTTATTCCAAACTATTAATTAAGCGGTACAAAGGATGAGGGAAAATTCAACGTAACGTATATTACAACGTACATTTTTGACTACGATGGACCGTTTTGTAACGAGGCGCTATCGCCATATACCACATCCTGTCTTTTACCTGTCTCCACCCTCACCTGTATCCAACCGGACTACGTTCCAGTTTCACAGGAACGCAACGTGGTTATTTAGCCCATCTAATTTCAGATTCGCCAGGCATGCCGCGGATTTACAACGGCGCTGGTGAACCGTTGAAGCGGGGGCACATGCAGCATCTCAGTCTTGGAGCTAACTTGACGCTGACCTGCGAAGTGGATGATGGTAGGAGACTTACAAGTCTGTACGTGATCGAACCCACTTCCTTTGTGTGTGCACAGATAGTGCAGCGCCTGCTTTCATTCTCTCATCACTCTGTTTCTTTTTGCCACCTTTACTTTGATAATAAAGCTCCGGCCCTAGCAAGCGAGACACGGGTATAAGTTAAAATTGTTTATCTCTATGACCATCTCTTTCATCGGCGCTAGTGTGAGAGAGACGCACTTGGACACACAGAGGTAAGACGGTTTAACTTACCCTTGTGTTTTACCCTACAGACCAACCTGATACCCTGGTATTCTGGAGACGCAATGGCGTGGTAGTCGAACGCGCGCTCGCGTCGCACGGCTACCTGCGCGCAACCGTGCGCGTGCGCAACGCGACGCGCGCAGAACTAGACGCGCACTACGAATGCCTCGCGCAGAATGCTGATGTCAGCGAGCCGCTCAGCGCGAGCGTGCTCGTCACTATGTACTGTAAGTATTCTGCTGCTAAGCCATTTTTAGGAAATCATGACCCTCCTTTCTTGATTGTTGGGTAAATATATCGGGCCAAACAAAACGCAGGCGTGTTTATTCTCTGCAAAACAGAGTCCCTTCGATCTGACTCCGACTTTCTGTGATATATCCGTACCGATAGCTGATCATCTCCAACTTCTTGGGATGGACCTGTCGTCCAATATGAACTTCGGTAGATATAATGAATCAATGGCTAAAACTGCAGCCAGGAAACTTGGCATCCTTTCAAGGTCAGACGGTACTTCACCCCGGGACAGCTGCTTCAGTTATACCAAGCACAAGTCCGGTCGTGTATGGTGTATAATAAACGTACCCACTTACGTAGCAAGCAAGCAGATAGGTGTTATATTGACCTTCATTTTTGCGCTTTAGTACCTCCGCTCAGCGTGGAGATTCGCTTGAACAACAACGTTGACTTCGAAGCCGGGCAGCCGAGGGTGGTAGATTGTGTGGTGGTGGGTTGTGTTCCACCGCCATCAGTCACTTGGCATCTAGGAGACAAGCTGCTCCGGCCCAGTGTCCACAAGGTAATTATGAACAAGTTTTCTACAAAAGTGTGAAGGAAGATCTTCAACTGAACGCTTTTGGTGGTGAATGCTGACTAGGTAGGTCGCCATCTTGGTGCGCGGGGTCTATAACTGTGCGGGGGTGTAGCACACGCATTGACAAATAAACAGGATGTAAACGTAGCTCATGTCTGCTCTTCACATTGGGCCAACATGGGCGAATAAATGGATGAATGTTGGGCGATTGTGTAGGCACGCGTACCATCATCGGCACGAATTCCCTTGATGTACCGATTACATACGAATATAGGTCATGATGGCCACACACGGACGAATATAGTCTCCACACAATCCAGTGGCCGAATATGAAGGGGAGCCTTCAGAAATAAGCCGAAATTGCTAAAACCCTGATTAACTAGATGGCGCCACAATCACAGCCTGCGGAGTATTCAATCGAATACAATGAAATTACATTATTTATTCAGCAAAATAGCCTAAATAGTGCTCTTCTACACGTCATTTGTGAACAGGAAACGATAATTATTTGAACGAATTGTTGCTACAAATTAAGAAATTCACCGATAGATAACGTTACAAAATCCGAGATTTATTCGTATAATCGTTATTTATCTATAGGAGCTCCACGATGGTAACTACACAGTGTCCTCATTGACGCTAGCGCCATCTCTGCACGACAGCGGGCGCGAGCTCGCATGCCGCGCGCACAATTCACACCTACCCACCTCGGTGTTTCAGGACAAAGTCACTTTGAACGTGGGATGTGAGTATATTAGAAAGGAGTACAGATGTAGTGCATTATAAGTTTCCATCGTGATTTATCGAAAAAGTTCGTATTTATCATGCTCTCTCAATTAGCTTCAGCAGGCCCCCAATTCTCGGCGCATTCGACATAATCTCACAATCGAGATTAAACGTCAGTGCATACAGTCATTTGACACAACTGTATGAATCTGATGTTTAATCTCGCAATCGACATTATCTCGAATGCATCGAGAATTGGGGGCCAGTACCCATCATACCATGCTGTCATTTTTCATTTTGACATTTGACAGTAAATCATAAAGTTTCATATCAATGAATATAAACATGTCACTCATTTAATATAGTAATTAATTGACACTTCGGGTTCCGTCGTCTTCTTATTGAGATCCGAGTTTTACCGATGGAAACATACTATTCACTATATGTATACATGACTATGTATATCAAACAAAAAGGTAAAGTTATTGACGCTAGCGCCATCTCTATGCACCGGCACAACTCACATCTACCCACCTCGGGATGTTACAATAGATGGCGCTACATCGATAGCTTGCGAGCGAGCGTACTATTTTCAAAAACTTGTCGACTCCAGTATTTTAACCATTTTGTTAAGCTTAGAATACTTTTGAGATATTTTTTTAATGTATGAGTGCACGGTCGGAACAGTTGAGATCTATGTGTAGACGCGTAGATTATTTCACAAAACCACTACATCCAAAGCGAGCTCCGTGCAGAAAATAAAAAAGGACAAACTCATTCTAAATTGAATCTTAACGCAAGCTAGCAAAGTTTAAAATAACAGTGAATTTAATTTTGACTGCCTTTACTTATAATCGAGCGATATATCGACAGTTCGTCCGGTCTGTGTGTCGACGGGCGAAGAGACTATCGGCGTGGTCCAACGCGAGGCCGAGACCGTCACGTGCGTGGTGGAAGCCTCTCCAGAGCCACTGCAGTTCAGCTGGACCTTCGCTGACTCGCGCACCCTGTATACCAGCGTGAAGGTAAGTGACACACTCCGCGCAACGTTCCAGACTAGTAAATATGGAAGTTGGACTTAATACAATAGGTACAATAGTACCGCGATAGGTCGCTATTAGTAATGTGAATATACGAAGACGCGCCGGTTACTTGACTATACTAACAAATAGTAATATATTTCTGTGGAACGGTAGCTTAACGAAAATAAATGCTTGTAAAAGAAACAAAAAGATAATTTTGACTGTTACGTTTTCTTCTATTAAGGGTTAAAAATAGTAAAGTGAAAAATAAATATTGTTTTTTTTTAGTTCTGAATTACTAGTTTTTGACATGCTCATCAAATTGCTGTCATTTTTTATTTGTACGATATTGGCCTAAATCAGTATTTTCGGAAATAATTGCAAATTTCATATAATTTTGTATACCTTGTCCAATGTAAAAAGAGCCCTGACGGCCATATAAAATGTTTGACCGTCAGCGCCCTTTTTACATTGGTCTGGTATACACTCTTAACTGCACAGCGACGTCATATTTCAGGGCCATTTTGTATGGAGCGTCTTTGTGAGTGGTATAAACGACTTTTCAAAGCGTACTATCTCAAAAAAAAAACAACACAATAATGTTTTGCGAACATAATTTGGTTTCTATTATTCAGTACTTTCCCATAAAAGATGAAATAAAAATCATGCAAGTTCCCTCTTTTACGCATACATTTACGCAAATTGACCCAAGAATCCTTATTGCTTCTCAGTCATTTTAGCTTGACGCGTGTAGCTTCTTGATTCCAGAAACTTCCCGGTCACAACCACCGTTACAGCTCCACTTTGACATGGTTGCCGCGCGAGGGAGACATCGGTCCGCTTCTGTGCCGCGCCACCAACCCGTCCGGCGAGCAGAAGCGGCCGTGCGCGTACGTAGTGGCCGCGGGCGGTGCGCCGCGCCCGCCGCGGTGCGCGCTCACGCAGCACCAGGCTTTGAGGGTACATTGTGAGAAAGGTGAGGCATAAAACATAAGAGAACTGTGAATCGCCTTCCAAACAAGACCTCCGATTTAGTGACGCCATCTATCCGTACATTTCTTAAATCGCGGCTGTAATTCGTTCAAACAATAGGGATATTTCCTGGGTAAAAAAATTAATTCAAATTAGTCCGTCAGTTAGATGCTTATCAAAAAATATAGAACACATATTTTTTGCTGTATCAAATCAATCAAAATTGACAAAGATAACGTGCATGAAAGTTCGGGAGCGGGGGCTCATGATGTCAATTAATGGTAAAAAGTGTACAAAGTCGTGACGTCACGCGGAACTTCAACGCACTATATCTTCGTCATTTTTTGTTTAATTGACGAAACAACAATGTGTTCAATATTCTTTTATAATGTAAATGACGGACTATTCAAATTTTTTCAGGAAACTATCCCATTATGGTTACCTGCGAAATACTTTTCTATACACTAATGTATGAGATATTGCAGAAACTTTTGGCCCACCCTAAGCATATTACTCTGGCGCATGAAAGATTGTTGATTATATACGCAAAATACGTAAACTCTGCTGTCGCATGCAGCCCCTTAAGCGAAACGCACACAGAACACGTGCGCGGGTTGAACGCGTGTCAGGTGCGGTTGTATTCTATTGAATTTATATGTACGACAACACACAGAACGCGTGCGCGGGACGGACACACCCGCACTCGACACGCGCCCGACCCGCGCACGCGTTATGTGTGTGTTACGCTAGCTATCATCTCTATTACAGGTTGGGACGGTGGCCGTCCCCAAACCATCCACCTGACTATCCGCGACGCTGACGGTACAGTGCTCCATAATGTGACCGACGCCGCCGGCGACTTCAGCCTGCGAGTCGGCGAGCACAACCTGAGTGCCGTGGTGTACGCGAGCAATGTGCGCGGGCGCAGCGCAGAGACCATGTTGAAACTGGAAAGCACGGCGCCTTTAAGCGCTTCGAGAGAATGTAAGTGTAATCCCGTATTTAATTAATAACCCACAAAAGTGCAAACGCGCCATAAAAGCTATGAAACCTTAATTTTGTACTATTATTATTGTATAGAATAGAACATTACCTAAAATTTGTCTAAAGATGCAACGGATATCTGGTTGTCAAGGGCGGATCCAGGTTTTTTTTTCTGGGAGGCAGACGGGCAGACGGGCAATAAGTGAGTCTGTATCCGGCTGGATACCGGATAGTAAAAGTTTGCATCAGAAATAGGAAAAAGCCAATAAAATTATTGCTAATATCAACCAAGTGACTTATTTCGGACAGAGCTCGCGAAGCTGTTTGCTAAAATCAAACAAGTCAAAGCAATCACATGTCTATAATTTACAAAGCTGTAGGTAATTTATTTTCAAAAAAGTCTCGGTTGTATGTAGCCGGAAAATTTTAGACAAGACAAATTGGTATTTTGCTGGCACTTCGTCTTTTACGTGTAGGTAGGTATACGAGTAATAGTGGACCCGCCACAGCTTCGCCCGCGGTGTTTCCATACAAACTTTATTACCCCTTTTCACCCGTTTAGGGATAGAATTTCAAAAACATCCCTACTTAGTGTATCTCTAGGGTACTGGTGGAATGTCTCCCCCAAATTTCAAACCACCCGGACCACCCGTTTAGGCTGTGCGTTGTCTATAAGTGAGTCATGGTACTGTTTTATATGTACGTACCTATTGATAATGCATAAATAACTGAAAAGTACTTTCTCTGTTTAGTAACAGAACCAGCTGTCCGTTCGTGGACGCGCTGGCTGGAGGTCGGCGCGGGCGCCGTCGCTGTTACAGCAGCGGTTGCAGCAACGGCTCTCTGCGCGCGCGCATTGCGGGCGCGCCGCGAGCATGGCGAATTGAACCCTGATCTCGTCCCGCGTTCGGATGGTAAGACACTATGACCCTATCTGTTGCTTTGTTTGTAAAGAAATTACCCACCAGCGCCAGGCCCTTAAAAATGACATCGTTTTTTTATCGACTAGTGCGCAACACATGTATAGTTTGAAAATAAACTATCTATTTTGATTATTTTTTTTTGTGTAGATGATTGTGGCTCTTGTGACACTGGTATTGAAATGGTTATAATTTCTAGGAACATTCCATAGAGAGCCGGACTTCGTCGGTGGAGAGCGAGTGCTCGGCACCACCAACATCACGGTTAACCAGCTCGCCTCCTGCCAAAACGTAAGAAAATTTATTTTAATTTTAAATCTTACAGCCGAATAAACTTTTATTACTCATACTCATACTCCGTTGTTCATAATATTATTCAATATTACTTGTATTGGATGTATTACATTCCATTGTATTTTAGACTGCTCCAATCCTTATCAGAAGGCATTTCATGACCAGTCAAATCCTACTAATATAATAAATGCGATTGTCTGGATGGATGTATGTTTGTAACTCAATGACGCCATAACGAAGTTGCGGGCAGTAGCTATGTATTATCAATGCGAAAATGTGGTTGTTTGTTTGTTTCATTTTCACTACCAAACGACTTAACAGAATTCCAATAAAAATTGGCACAAATGTAGCCTGTTATATGCACATGGACATTGAATACGTTTTGTCCCGATATCCGGGAAGGATTTTCAGGAATCTTTATAAACGAGAAATGCTACTCCTCAGTAGATGGCGCTGCGCACGCTAAACGAATTCCACGTGGACTAAGTCGCACCTAAATCTGGTTAACGGATATATTGCATAGAGATATATTTTTTGACTTTGACTTACTGGGTCACCTTTGTTCTTATCCTTATTTCACTTTGCGAAATTTCATTGAAAATTCAGAAAACTAAGTGAAAACTTTCTGTAGCTATCTTCATGTCTATACTTTGCAGCAGTACTCATCGTCACCAGTACCTTCGTGCAGAGTCCTGGTGGGTTGTCCGCACCCGCCTGCAGTGGAGACCTGTCCTGCCACTCAGCATTCATACTATGTTTAAGGAAAAATATAATATACTTAATAACAATATGTGACGTCACACCAGCGGCCCTAACATGCATGGCACAAAGATAAATTAGAACCGTTTATCTCTAAGTGCGTCTCTCTCACACTAGTGCCGACGAAAGAGATAGTCAAAGAGATAAACGGTTCTAATTTATCTTTGTGGCATGCATGTAAGGGCCTCTGTGAGGAGAATCACACAAACCTACCTACAAGGACGGGGGGGGGGTCAAAAATCATGAAATTCCTGTGACGTAATTTAAAGATGGCCTCTATCGTCTGTCGCTGCGAAATTATTCCCAAAGTTAAGCCAATAATATGTCTACTGTATTAAACAAATATCGCACCAATTTTATAGGAAACATCAAAAGTGCCTGTTACTTATAATCGTAACTTAATTAATCATTATTTTAATGTACCTAATTCCTAGTTTGTACATAGTTAATATGCTTACGTCAGCAACTTTATTTTACTATTTCGTTACGAATTTGTTGTCAGAGTTTCCAATCGCATTATAGAAAATATGTAATTATTTGTATGATTAAGTATTAATTATTCGTTTAGTTGCGTAATCAATTCAATTACCTTAGCTTATGCAAAACTGTTGGAAAATCTGTTAACAAAATTGTAAAACTAAAAATAGCTGACTTAAAAAAAAGTCTAACCTTAAAATGCATCTAGTCTTTATTACTAAGCTATATTATACTAAAATCTAGTGAAACTAGTTGAAAATGTAAATAAACTTTTTATGTCTATACTGGAGTTTAATTAAGAGGATACGGACCACCAACGTCAGATATCATTAACCTTTTGACCCGTTTAAACGAAACCGGTTTTGCCAATTTTATAACAACATATAGTCAAAAGGTTAGGGACACCTTTAACTTATATATCTCATGAAAAAAAGAACAAAATAAAAAACCTTGACTGACGGTAAAAGGATTTAGTATGACGCACCCTTAGAATTCTTATATAGGCTATGACTCGCAGTCATATGATACAACATTTACGTAGCATGTTCCATAAGTCTTGCAAAAATCTAACTATTTATTAAACTTTTTCAAAATAAGAACCATCACTGTTAATACACTTATGCATGCGTTCAAACCACGTATTAAACATAATCTTCCACTGATCCTTTGTGACACTGGCGCAGGCCTCATCCCATGTACGTATTAATTCGTCATCAGTTGCAAATCGTCGTCCTTTCAACTGGCTCTTGATCAGCGGGAAGAGACTAAAATCACATGGCGCGAGGTCGGGGCTATTAGGAGGGTGGTCCAGCACAGTAAGCCCAGATTGCTTCGAAAACTCCTGAGTAATGGTCGCTCGATGAGCACGAGCGTTATCATGGTGCAAGTGCCAACTGCCCAGACGCGAGTTTGGTCGCAGTTTCTTCAGCTCGCGGATAACTTGCGGCAAACAAACATCAATGTACCAGCATTGACAGTCTTCTGCTTGTCCAATACAACTCTCAGTCATACATGTCCAAACTTGTTACATTCTTTCTATTGCGACACTTATGGAACATCCTACGTATTAAAATCGGCCCTGGTAGTTCAGGAGCTTAAGTGGAACTTGCGCATGAACATACAAATACATGGACTGTTCAACTCTAAAGTGATTTTGGCTTCGCGTAATCGGAAAAATAACCTGGATAC
The DNA here is from genome assembly GCA_947859335.1 of Tortricodes alternella. NCBI lineage: Eukaryota > Metazoa > Arthropoda > Insecta > Lepidoptera > Tortricidae > Tortricodes > Tortricodes alternella. The sequence continues at coordinate 3,040,394 of OX401970.1, forward strand.
GAGCCTAATTTGATACAGGTACATCTAAAAATTCTACATAAAAAATACAAAAGTACCACCTCAAATAATTTATCATATGATAGGTACAATGTCGAGTAAAGGGTAGATTCCGAATCACAACTAATCAAACATCGATAGACACATGAAAAACATCGGATAATCTATTTAGAAATAATCAATTATTAACTTTATGCGTTCAGAATTAGTCACAAAGTCGCTTTTTATTTGCAGTCACTTGCGACGTTGCATTACAACTGAGAAGATACTTACATTATTAAACTCTAATACGTTCGATAAAGAAATTTAAGTCGTACACACACGCATTAACATTCACATTGGAGTGGCACTGATGCTGAGTTGTGACTTTTTGGAACGTTAAGATTGATTTTAAATTGCTAAGCAAATCGCAGAGATACTTTGAAATCATCGTTCGAAGCGGAGTAGGTCGGTTTTTTTATTGCACCGGCTTCTTGTGGTTCGGCCATTGGCTTTCCCGAGAAAGACAGAAATATAAATCGAAATGAGTTCAAATCAAAGTCACTGCCGCATAGTATAGTCCTTGGTGCCGTAGGACAGCCTAGGACTCGACGTCGAAGTATCACTATACTGGTACATACCGGTTCTCTATGTAGGGGAGTCCTCGTCGACGAGCGAAGGGCTTCGCGCGCTAGACAATCACCTTATGATGTTGTCCTTACGGACTAAAGGCCCGGGCACACCAAACGCGGTTGCTGCGCGTTTGCGGCGCGAACGCGGGCACGCGAAGTTGTATTTAATACGGCCGCCATGTCCAGAGGCACACCGAACGCGTCGCGAAAGCGGCGCGGGGCGTGCGCGAAGCGGCGGTGACGTGTGCGCTGGCACGCGAAGTTGTATTACGCGGCTGCGAGGCGGGGCGAACGCGGCGCGGAAGCAGCGCGGGGCGTGAGCAACGCGGGCCCGCGTTCTTGCCGCAGCCGCGTTTGGTGTGCCCGGGCGTTAAATAGTTTTTTTCAGGAAACTAGCCTATTGTATTTTGTTTAATAATTGATTCATTACTTTGACAATACAATGGTCTGTTCTCATGTTAGATTGATAATATACAAGCATTATATTTGTTAAACAAAGGAATGAACTCATCCTTTCTCAAGTTATGAGTTGTGTCTACAACATCTATCTATTTCTTATGCAGGTATGTATCTAATGCTCAAATTTATTTATTCGATTTTTCTGTATTGTATTGTTTTATTGAATTATGTATAGTGACATGGAATGAACTCGATTGATTATGTGATAAATTTAACGTATTATGACTAGAGTACCATACTAGTAGGAAAAGGTTTGCTATGCCATTCGATTTGATAGTCACATGGTTCTGCGAATGGCGATAGGCACGTAAAAAAACCAAAAGGCCAAGGAACTACTTCCTTGGCCAATTATAACTGAACCAGTTTTATCGCAACCCTCAATGGAACCATGTCATAATACTTAAAGTGATATGTTGGATCATATACCACTTGCCTCACTTTATTATGACTTGGGTTTAGGGTCGTAATACAAGTTCAAGTTTAAAAGTAACTTTTAATGATTGTAACATACTTCTCATTTTACAGTTCGATCGGAGTAATTGTTTGAGCTGTAATTTTTCCCTTAGGTTGATTTTTATTTATCCGAATACCTATATTTGTTAGTTCTTGATACGAGGCATATCAACATATTTTATGAGGAACTAAGTTTCCAATCGCTTTTTATAATGAAATAATAAAAACAATCAAAGATTATAAAAAAAATGGAACATTGTTAGTGACATAATGCACGGGTTAGCTCATAAATTAATGTAGAACGCGCTAGAAAGTCGCAGGGCGCGAGATCGAGGCTTTGTCTCGGGAAGCAGCGCACGCGCAGGCCGCGCCGCGCGCGCGGGCGGAAGCGGGAGCGGCAGCGGGAGCGAAGAAGTCAAGCTGTGTAGCATTTATATATGAAGTATCATTTGTATCTGTTTTTTTAAATAACATCTCTGGCATTTAGCATGTCTTTCTTAAAATCGAACATATATAAGTTCTTTTAGCCTTAATATTTAATAACTTATATAAAACTAGGTTTTACGTACAATTTCGTCTGCGTGGAAATGCATGTTTAAAAAACCGGACAAGTGCGAGTTAAACTCGCGTGGAGTGGGTTCCGTTCCGTACATGATTATCTGAAATTTCCTATAAATACCATAGACTTCTTATAGGTTTTACTGTAATTTATAGCTAAAAAACTATTTTTTACACATTTTTCAAAATTTTAGACATTCGTTTTTAGGTAAAGGGGTGGGGGTTAATTTTCGCCTATTTTCCTAAATAACTTACCAAGCAATTTATTTTAAAATTCTTAAAAATATATATTTAAGATTCTCACAACAAGCTCTTTAATTTGATATGTCACACGATATAGTTTGCAATATGTTTGCAATTTATTTATTTACGTTGCGCGTCCGTGTTGCGGTCACCGACTTACATATGTGTACCAAATTTCAACTCAATCGGTCTAGTAGTTTCGGAGCAAATTTGCTGTGACAGACGGACAGACAGACAGACAGAGTGACCCTATAAGGGTTCCGATTTTTCCTTATGAGGTACGGTACCCTAAAAAGTATTGGCACATATATTTGATGCAACCCATATAGTATAGTCAGTATACTATATATGTGTAGTAAACTGCGCCATTATTGTTATTTGTATTTTTCTTTTGTTAGACTTTAATAAATTGTTTTAATGTATGTCTCTATCCGAGCGCAAAGTAGTGGAGACCCGCGAAGTGTATACATTGAATACTGATAGACGGTTAGTCACCAAACACCTCGCTTTTCGGAAATTTATTTTCAACCCACGGTCACTATCTATTCAGCTACGAGGCGTTTGATTCCGGTTGCCTTACAAGTTGAACAACAACTTATCTTTTATAAGTGAAACGCCTACAAAACTGAATTTACAAATCAATTAGCCTACGCGACGCGGTTAGCCTAGTTGGTAGTGACCCTGCCTCCGAAGCTAGCGTCCCGGGTTTCATCCCCGGTAAGGGCAAATATTTGTGTGATGAGCCCGAATTTTTGTTCCTGAGTCTTGGATGTTTCCTATGTATTTAAGTATTTATTTCTCTATATAAGTATTTATATCGTCGTCTAGTACCCATAACACAAGCCTTTAGAGCTTACTTTGGGACTAGATCGATTTGTGTAAAGATTGTCCCCTGATTTATTATTATTATTATTATTAATTGGAATTCAATCGGGTGTCGGTCGTCGCCACCCGCTCCCTTGGGAAGCCAGGGAAGCACGACAAATTCGGAGGACAGAGTTAATGAAAAGAATATGAGGTTTCATTTAAACAAAGAGCCATTACTGTGTAAACAGTTTAATAGGTCTGCTAACTTCTGTGGACTGTCACCGTTTTTTAAAGGTTTTTTTATAATAATAATCGTAATCGTAGTATGAAGTCGGGTATATTTCGGGTTACCCTTGTTTCATCGAGCAAAGCAAAGCTCCCGTCGTAGCCTTCTAACCTAAATTTATCTGACTCGGTTCTGCTCTGACCTGTATTGCTCGCTCGCTTCGCTCGCTCGCCACAACATATTATTACTTCTTATTTGGTGTTTTTGTCTTTACACTTTTTATCATAACAATTCATTTGACTAAATGATTATTGTCTAATGATTTTTTGCTTTAATAAAACATTTGATAAAAGACCAAATGACTTAATCTCGGTTTCCGTAGTAATGTTCTGCTGAGTGAAAATTTGACCAAATGAAAATGTGCGTACTAAAATTATTCCAAAGATTGCGTTGGCAAAAATAAGGTTGCTAAAATTTGTTTGGGAAGTGATAATTTGTCAAAAGTTTTTCGATGAAACGGCAGGCCCAGCCCAATCGCCGGTTGATGTCACATCACATTGATCTTAGGACTATGAACCAACGGCAAAAATCACCCTTTTCATACAAAAGGCAATAACGATTTCCACCTCTTAAATATTAACCGATTTTGACCAATTTTTGATAGGTTGTAAGTCAGAACAAAATCTAGTTTTATAGGTTTTTTGAATATTGATTAAACATCAACAAGGTGAAATATTGCCGAAATTTGTTTTGCATGAGAATACTGAAACCACAATAAAACTGAATTTATTGATAATAGTGAAAAAATCAAAACCTACAGACCTAAATTTTGTTCTGACTAACAACCTATCAAAAATTGGTGAACATCGGTTAACATTTAAGGGGTGGAAATCGTTATTAAATGGGAGCATTGCCAAGCGGGGTTCTGACTCCGCGCTTTAGGCACGCCGCTGCAATTTACCGTTGAAATTGAAATATGTTATCCTTAGTTTAGAAACACGGCAAATAACTTTGCAATCACAAAAACACTCATGTCAACGCCATTTTGAAAAATTTCGAAAAACAGAACCGACAATAAAATCCGTATAATTATCGAACCTGCTCAAATTTCACGAGAATCGGTTGAGAAATGTGACCTCTAGAGGAGTACAAATGGACATCCGCCGGACAGCCACCGGACATACGAAAGCATTTTTGCCCAAGCTGATACGGAGTCGCTTTGCTCGTTCGGCCATAAAGAACAAGTTTTAGAAGGGGTGTACTGCACTTTGGGCAAAATATTTTCGCCAAATTTAACTTCCCAAAAAACTTATCGCAGTAGTTTCATTTCCCAAATGAATCTTTAGCACATTTACATTTCGCATTTTATTCATTTGGTCAAATTATCATTTGGCAGCATAATTTTGCTTTCTCATGGGTAGGTTAGGTTAGGGTTAACTTGTGTCCCTTACGTAAGTACTTATTTGTCAAAAAATACTTTTGCTAACTGTAAAATTGCGATAAGCTGTTTTGACTAATGATTTTTTGCCAAATCATAATATGAATAAAATAGTTTGGGATGTGATACTTTAGCAAAACTTTTTTGCCCATACATTAGTAATCCTTTAGAAGGAAATATCAAAAATCTTGCTGAGGGTCTAAACTGATTCGCATAAAAATCGTGAAAACCTCTAGTGGTAGGAATTCTCTGACTCGCCAGGGATTTGCAAGAAGTCAAGAACTTTTGACTTATCTGATCGTACCGTACAAACAATGCCTTATAAAAAAATCATTTTCTTGTAAATTTCATTGTATGCATACCCTCCTTTTTGTGCTAAGTTCCAAAGAAAGATTAAAGTTCATTGTCCACGTGCTTCTTTCAGCTCTTGAAGGTCGGAAGATAAAATGGAGCCGCGTAACTATTGTCGTTTGAAATTGATTCGGATTATCTCGAGTTCAAGAATTAGGCTAATGAAACGTGCAATTTAAAACACGCGATTATTTAAACAAATACTTATTTCGGAATTTCACACGATCACGAGCTCATTATATTAGTTCGAAATTAAAAAAAACCCGCAAAAAAGGACTTCTCAAATGTGGTATGAATATTTTATTTCATTTTAAAATTTAAAAATCCACATTTGCTATCAAATTTAATCCCAACTAAACTGAAACAAATAATAACACTCTATCAATCATTGATAATGTCAATAATAATAAAGTGACAGAACCTAAATAATAGAGTGATTGGATAATAATTTGCATATTGGTCATTATGTGCACTACTGAGCATATACATCGAGGTACATGTTGTATGATTACAATCATTTTGAATGGAACTGACACGTCGTAGGAAAAGATTAGAGCTACGCGAGTATAATGATAAAGCTATGTCCTTGTGTATTCTTGTTACATCAAGATTATAGACTTCAAACACGCACATACACACAAAAAGTCTTTAGTGTAAGACAGTTGCTGTCTGTGTTAATGTAAATCTATTAAATTTTATATTTTTCTAATCTTACTTAAGTTTCTAGTGTAATAGTATAAGTTTTCACAATCTGATTTCAAACAGCTGATGTTAGACTAAGACTTACTTACTTGCTATACTCTGCGGCCCTAACATGCAAGGCACAAATATATGTTAAACCCGTACATCTCTATGACTATCTCTTTCGTCGGCACTAGTGTGAGAGAGACGCACTTAGAGATAAGACGGTTAAACTTATCCTTGTGTCTTGCATGTTAGGGCCGCTGGACGAGCGGTGTTCTCTTATCATAAAGTAACTATATGTAAACTTAAAAAGAGGCACCACCCACTATTGTATACTAGCTTTAAGATACTAAATAAAGCATTTTTATTATTATTATATTCACTCTATTTCTATCCTATTGAATTATTATCTGACAACGACAAACGCTTTATTCAGTCGTCAGCCGCAGCTCAATTACGTAGCACAATTGGTATCGATTTGGCTCGAAATGCAAACCAATTTAGTCTTCGCTCTGTGTAAATAAGGGTAAAATTGGTTTACTTTTTGCGAAAGCGATACCAATTGGTGTCACGTAATTGAGCGGCCGAATGAAACTGTAATTCAATTTTTAATTTGTTCAAATGTATCTTTGTAGTATTTATTTTCTTACGATATGTGATGTATAACGGTGGTCTGAACATCTCTCAAAATCACAATTCGGGTTGGATTTGACGTTTGACGTTTACTCTAGCCCCAAAACCTAGTGTGTTCATCACGCGCATACATCATTCATCATCATAACATTTATATAATTCGCGCAGTCGGGTAAAAGGTGACAGCGAGAAGCTAGCTAGCATTCACCTCAGCATCTCACGCTACGCTCAGCGCTGTATCCGCACCTTTACCGAGTAGGGGGGATGGGTCCACTCTCAACTAGCTGGAGAGACCAGTCGTCCGCGAACGCTTGAGCGGACTGCACGCCCGGCCGCGGTGAAAGAAAATTGAACCATGAATCTGTTCTCAGGTCAGTAAATATAATTACACTAGTTTCAATTGGTTACGTGTAAGGTTAAGCGTCCGCCATTTGTTTTTTGATAACTAGAGCGATTTTTAAGAGCGGTCAAGCAACAACTTTCAAGCAACGGGCAATGTGGTTAGTTCTATTCCCACTTCTGTTGTGAGTTCTATTCTGCATACAAATAAAGCCTAATTAGTTCTGGCAGTGGAATTAAAAATAGAACCAGTTGGAACAGACCTGCGGCGACATGGTTCTAAGTTTTCAATCGCTCTTTTTATACTAAGTTTAATCGACACTTAAGTCGCTACCGAAAGTACACAAGTAACTTGATGACGTCATTTCGGAACTTTCTTCGGGATGTTGACGTCCGACCTTGGCGTTTAAATTGTAATATTCTAAGCGCCGAGTTTATGAACTTTTAAAATAAATCTATGTTATGTTCCGTTTTAAAATAGTCTGTCTAGATTCAAACGTTGACCTAGTGACGAAATTCTTCACCAAAACTAAAATAAAGTTAGAATTCCGAAGTAAGTATTTTCAACTTTATAAAAAAAAATGCAATTATCTAATGTATAACTGTAAAAGCACCCTAAACTAAGATTCATAATTTTTATGACGCTAGTCGTCAGCCCGTGCACATCAGCCTTTTAAGATTTTTTTTCTGCTAAAATTTGTTATTAAACAAGTTTTAATAACAAATCCATTTGACTTTATTAAACGACCACATTAAACATCTTGCACCCTATTCATACGAATTTTAGATTTATTTTCCAAAAGCCAAACTCAGCGACTTCTAATTCGATAGGTACGCAATGATCGGAAATTATAATGGTGTCGGGTGGACATAATGCTGCCCACTTGACTCTATGATTTGTCTATGTTTTGTATTGAAATTTGGAATGCTGTCAATGCACTTTGTTCTGTTGTTTTCTGCTATAATAAATTAAAACGCATTACTTGAAATACTATGTTTATTAATCCACAATAGCGTCTAACATTATGCGATTTGGAACCGTAAATGCAAAGCGATAGTAAAAAGCTAAATCAGGATAAGGAACATGCTTATGTTGTAGTAAGACTCTATTTAAACTGGACGGTTGTACTGGAGCGCCGATCGTCGACCATTATATTAGACCTCTGTAACACAGCTGTAATTAAACATCATGTAATAACAAGACACAAGTGCATGCAAGGTGTTTCTTATCCTGATTAAGCAAGATATTTTATGTTGAATCACTTTGGAGAAGCATTTGTGTAGTGGTGTTTGTTGTTCCATATTTAAAACACAGACGCAAAATACTCACACATTTGTACACCATATCTACTCACACATGCACAATGCGAATGGTTCCCGAAGTTCAATTCTTTTTGTGACGTCTTGGGTTCGCGTACCGTTATAATTATTTACAAGAAATAAGCGCTTGCGCGTTGTGAAATATATGGAATTTAACTAGGTGACAAATGAATTTGGAGAATTGTTTATTGTTGTTTTATAATTTGTAAGTTTCAACTGACCTCGACTGTTGTCCAACGGACCCTTGCGGCAATGGCATCAGTTATTATAGTGCCACTTGGAAATTCAAAATCCAGTAAAAAAACACGATTAACCCTTATTTATCCGGGTAGAGGCGTTTTACGTATCGACCACATACTTGTATTTAGAATTTCAACCTTAGAAACTACATAGTAGGTAGGCTTAAGTTGTTCCCTAGTTTTTTAAGAAAGTTTTAATATTTTTGACATAAAATGACGAACTATCAATTTAAAAAAAACTGGTTATTATGGTTATATGCTTATTGGGTCTTCTACTTACTTACTTCTACTTCTACTACTACTTATATGTAGATAAGTGACATAATAAAGAAGTAGACACGAAAACTCTGCCTTTTACAAATTTTAAGGAAAACTGAAATCTATGAAATTGCGTCAATTTGGAAGTTGCTTCTTAATTCTAGTTCACAGAAACTAAAAAAACCCGCTTTTGTCAGTAAGGCACTAAAAAGTTTAAAATACCATCATCACCAAGGTAGGGAGCCCAAACTCGAGGGGTGTAATAGTAGTCATTGAAGAGTTCCACTATCCACCTCCTGGCTCCACGGTCAGATCAGCTCGACGGTACCAAATTATTGTATTGTAATCCAAATTGCATACACTTGCAAAGTTTCAAATCGTCACGACAATTAGAAGTAGGTTTATAATTGACTTCTAATATTTTATTACATAGTTAGTTACAAGTGAAGCTAATAAATACAAGCGTGTTAAAAAAACCGGACAAGTGCGAGTTAAACTCGCGTGGAGAGGGTTCCGTTCCGTACATGATTATCTGAAATTTACTATACTGAAAAAAATGGTTTGTTAAATGAAACCGAACTTTCGTTTATCTGTAACTTAAGAAAAGTGACTACATAACTTAAGTCTTACCTTACATTCAGTTTTGTTATTTATAGATAAACCATTTAGTTACATACAATTAACTTCAGTTACGCCTTACCAAATTATTCTTAAAACTCAAATAACCGAAGTAGTTTGGTTGTCATTTTTTCTCAGTGTAGGTTACTTTAAATACCATAGACTTCTTATAGGTTTTCCTGTAAAGAACTATTTTCTGTATTTTTTTCAAAATTGTAGCCCCAGTAGTTTCGGAAATAAGGGGGGGAATGGTAAATTTTCGCCTATTTTCCTAAATAACTTCCAAACTATTTTACTTGAAATTAAAAATATATATATTTAAGATCCTCACAATAAGCCCTTTCATTTAACCGTTTAACCGCCGCAAAAAATTTCATCGGACGTGTCCGTGTCGCCACCTATATACGAAGTGACACATTCAAAATATATCAAAATAAGTCATTTGCTTTAATTATAAGACTGCGGCGAAATGAGCTGGATATTTTGTGTTTTATAATTCAGACAACGGCTGTTAAAGGGATAATATGTCACACGATATAGGTTGCATAACTTTTTCTTTTAATTTTCTAATTTACCCCCATTGTTTAAAATTCATATATTTACGTCACGCGTCCGTGTTGCGGTCACCGACTTACATATCGTAAGGTATACAAAGTTTCAACTCAATCGGTCCAGTAGTTTCGGAGCAAATTGGCTGTGACAGACGGACAGACAGACAAACATACGAGTGATCCTATAAGGGTTTCGTTTTTTCCTTTTGAGGTACGAAACCCTAAAACGAGTCGTCGCACATGAATTATACTTACAATTTGTTATAGCTATATGCATTCAGTAATTTCGTCGTAACTTATGGATAACTGGGTGACCTAGTGGTATAAGATTCAATGATCGAGTGCAAGAAACCTTGGATCGATCAGACTTAAACGAAAACTCAAAGTGAGTTCGTTGAGTTTTGAGCGTAGTTCAGATACTTATAGATGGAAGGCAGAAGATGCGCTAAAGATTGTTACACAAACATTTGTATAAATTACAAAAATAATGTCATGTCCTGTGGAGGCTATAAAAGATACATAAAAAAAGAAAACATTCTATTAAAAAAATGAATTGGTCATTCTTTTTTAATTTTCGATAATGGAACTGAAACTATTTCAATTTTCGAATGGACCTGAACAGCGGAGACGTCTGCAACTTTAAAACCGGTCTCGTTGAACTTTGATAAAACTTGTATGATAAAATACCTAATAAATTTGTTTGACCAACATTTACATGATTAAATATCCAATTTCTCTTGCATTTGGCAACAAGGATTTCTAAATAAAAAACGGATAACAAGAAAGCTGCAAGCTAGTAGAATGTTCATTGTATTATTTATTATTTTGTATTTCCACTTCCAAATACATTTACACTCGAATCATAACCTCTTTTCGATTTCGCTCAGGCGGTGAAATAACTCGTGTGAAATGGCTCGTTTCCCTCCCTTTCTGTACAATCTACCGTTATTCCACGGCCTCATACTAAATAAATCTAGCTTCTTTGTCTATTCTCTGTTTCCTCATTCTCTAAAAAAATGAACATTCAATATGGCACTTCAAAAACCAGATAGAGCTTTATACTGGCATATTTGCATAACAACTTGACTTTTTTGCCGGATTCTATATCTATTTACTTAGGCAAAGGTAGCTTTTGGTTCAGAGCGGTATAACCAGCCGAGTTATCTCTTACTCTGTATTGGAAATGGATCGCATTTTGACAGTCAATAGCAATGCGATTTTCAATTATACATATAGAAGGCAACTCCAGGCAGGACAGGCTTTAGAAACTTATGGAAATAAAACTGGAAGGGGGTAAAGAGGGGGTTTAAGTTAGTATGGGAGAAGTAATTTTTAACTTTTAATCGACTATGCGTTTGTTTAGTTGTTTGGGTTTTATTTGTTCGTCTATGCATTCCTATGTACTATTCATCTGATTACGATGAAACTTTGATGAGTTTTTGTGCGCGCGCTCTATAAGGTTTATGAACTGAAAAAATAGAGCTGCAATGCATATAGGACCAATGTGCAAATTATGGAAACAATCTCTCTATATTAACCAAAAAAAATCTGTTTTATAGTTTATCACATTGGAGCACCCTTTACACTCATTGACTCTGACACGTTGAGGTACCTGTATTGATAGGTCGTATAATTTTATTATTTTTGGTATTCCCAATGATTTATACAGTATGTTACTATTTGTCTTAGTTTAGTTGGGATTAAATTGGAACACTTAGTAGAATACAGAGCATGTAACCAAACAGTTTTCTTCAAACTCATTTAAATCCGGAAACGCATGGTACTCGCCGCAGCATCCAATTATTATCACAGACGATAGTTTCACTGTAGTTTTAACTATTCTGAGAAGTTGCACCAGGATCTAACGACTATTTGGATAACCTAGGTTTCATCTAACTTCAGCAAATGGCTACGTTACTCAAGTTAAATTGAAACTCCTGCTACAAAGGCACTATTGGAGGGATGTTTATACAAACACTATACTGAATCCATCCATAGTTAATATTATAAATGCGAAAGTAAATCTGTTTGTTACGTTTTCACGCCTAAACCGCTGAACCTATTTTGATGAGCTTTGGTATAGCGATATATTAGATCTTGGAGAACGACATAGGCTACTTTTTGTCGCGAAAATACACCTTGAAGGGAGTGAAATTGGGGAGGAAAGTTTGAATGAGGAATCCATTATTTCTCAAGTTAGGGATATGACCATTTATAATTATGTTTTTGTTAAAAAATAAAGAGTCCTTCAGCGTTTTTTGAAAAATCTACCCTATAATATATATATATATATCGGCCTTTGCTTCCCGCATTGGTCTACGTTATTCTGTGCAGCCGCACATCTTACTAGCTGGTGCCCACCAGCTAGTAAGATATAGTTTATACTTTGACAGACAAATATGTTAATACGCAAATGAGTTAGTTTTCATGCATCGCAACGCTATCAATAGGTACTTAGAAATAATATTGCTAGCTTTAGCCCGTGACTTTGTGCCATGCATGTTAGGGCCGCAGAGCCTTTCTTCTTTACGTGTTGTTCACGGACCCACAGTAGGTATATCCTAGTTTAAGTCGTTGAGTTTTGCAGTTTTTTAGGAAAAAGACTTATTGCTGAGTTACCCTTAGAAGCGCTGGTAGATTTAGACGTGAAAAGACTTGCAAAATATTGTTTGAGTACGACTATTTTGCAAACTTTTCAAATGAAGAGGATTATCTTATGAAGAACTGCATTCGTTTTGCATTTGACTACACCTCACATTGCGCAAGTGACACCTGTCAGTGCACGTGACAGAACCGTTCCAGATACATCTGTCAATGGTAGGACATCCGGTTGCACGGACCAATACATCGGCGGTAGCGGATGTAAAGCTTAACACTTTCATTGCCAAGTGCACGGCTCCCGTGTCCTCTATGAAGTTGGCCGTAAGCCGCTGACACCGGAACCGTATTCATGTTAAGAGGACTGTGAACCAAAAGTAAATTTCACCCCTTTCATACAACAGACGATAACGATTTGTACCCCTTAAATGTTAACCGATTTTGACCAATTTTAGATTGGTTGTCAGACAGAACAAAATCTAGGTCTATATGTTTTTGAATTTTGATTAAAGATCAACAAAGTCAAATAATCGCCATTATTTGATTTGTATGAGAATACTGAAACGGCAATAAAGCTGAATTTATTGATTATAGTAAAAAAATCAAAACGTACGTATGGACCTAGATTTTGTTCTGACTGACAACCTATCAAAAATTGGTCAAAATCGGTTTACATTTAAAGGGTGGAAATCATTATCGCCTTTTGTATGAAAAGCCGTAAGTTGAAACTCCTCTTAAACAGCTGTATATATTTGGCCTGACTGGTGACTTCGTTTTGTGTGACAGTGAAAGTGTTATTTGGTATCATTGAACCATAGTATAAAGAGAAGGGAAGTAGGTTATCTTCATACAAACGCACCGCGCGCGGCTTGTATGATTGCGTCAAAGTATCTATGCGTCGCCTCACGCACACTTAAACAAATCTCGACCCGCTTAGTAAGGGGAAACAGGTCGAGATTTTGTTTAAGTATGCGTGAGGCGATGCGGTGAGTTTGTATGAAGATAACCTACTTCCCTTCTCTTTATACTATGATTGAACTGTGTTTGTACACTGGCCTTTCCATTAAAGCTGCGCGGAAGCTTACTGAATGAGGACAAAATCAACCAATAAGATTGCTTCATCTCCGAATAAATTAAGGAATCGTACTGGTGGATTTTACCCTCGGCTTTCTCGCAAATCTCGTCAGCCTAAGACTTAGTTAATATCCAGGAAATGCGCCTCTATTCGACATTACTTAAGCGATACCGCAAAATATTTTGTTACGATATGGTAGCTCTTATTAATTTGACGGCAAACGGCTAGTCACACTAATATTATAAATGCGATAGTTTGTCAAGATGTTTGGATGTTTGTCCAATCACGCCCAAACGGCTGGACGGATTCAGATGTAATTTGGCAGACAGACCTTATCTTGGAATAAAACAGGATCCTGTTCATCCCGATACAGGCAGCGGCATGAAAGTAGCGGTGAACGCAATGTGGTGGGAATACTACGCATGGTCACGACTCTGCTAGACTTTCGTGCCGCCACTTGTAATAATAGCCCGAACAGCTAGTTTGATACAACAATAAGACCTACTCGTACCAGTTCGTTCGAATCGGGCCTTAATTGGTATAAGACCGTTAATCTGTAAACCGTTAATTAATGAAGTTAACATTTCGAGTAACTTTTAAGTTAACTTTAGAAATTGTTAACGGACTCATTAATTTCCGTTAAAACAATTAATGTCCGTTAATCGTTAATTGAGTACCAACTATTTGCCAATAGGAACCTGCGCGGGCGACGACGCGCCGCGAAAAAAACCTGACAATACAATACAATACATGTTTTATTGTTTTTTCCTGCCTAAACTTCCATAGCCCATACCAACAGTTTTTATAAGCAAATCACTAGCACAACGACAGATATAATGCAATTTCTATCACAAGTTAACGTTTAACGATTAACGTTAACATTTTTAGTAACGGATTAGTGATTAACGAAATTAACTATTAAATTAACGGTGCCCTGCTATGGCTGTTGGGCATGCCTTAACAAAACATGCTTAGTAGTGCACTTATCTGACCAATGTGCAAATTATGAACACAATCACTCCATTATTTACAAAAAATACTGTTTTTCACTTTATTACGTTGGAGCAACCTGTATTTACACTCATTGACACTGATACGGTGTATTGCATAGCTCCTGTCACTTCATTTTTGTTGGCATTATCAATGATCTATACAGGATGTTACTGTTTGTTTTAGTTTAATTGCGATTAAATTTGTTAAAAATCTGTTTGCTTGTTTTTCTTAAAAAAAAGTATTCGTACACACTTTTGAAAAGTCCTATTATCCGTGTTTTAAATTTATGTCGAACTGTCGGGCAGGTTGTATTATAGCGATTCTCGTATGACTTGCGCCGCGTCTATTGGAGAGCTGCACAAGTGTGCCAGATGAGTCAAGAGCTGCGCACGCGCACGATTATACCATTAAAACAATGCTACCGTATGTCGCGTGTACCGGCCCAAATTAACATTTAAAAAAATCGTCGGTTTATAAAAACAAGGGACCAAATACATTTATACATATTTTATGCATTTTACATATGTATATATTTTATGTAGCCACACTATACATATGCATTATATCACCACAATTCATGTAAACAATAAAAACAAGGATTAGAAACATTTTCATTCGATCATTGGTTTAAATTCACGATGAGGGTACAGGTACAATATGATATTCTAAGAAAACGTGTTAGCTGGCTTATCCATCATTCAGAAGTACCTACTTATATCAACAAACACGAACAATCGTGACTGCTAAATGTGTGTGGACATGCCTATATTACAATTCTACTAAGAGGTTGCACATAACGAAACTTCTTAATTCTGGTCGTGACAAAAAGTTGCAGACCTCTGCCTTTTTAGATATTTTATAATGACAAAAACTTTAATAATTAAGTTTTTTATTTAAAAAAATATTAATCAAATCAAATCAAATCAAATTTATTTATTTTTACCAAACAGTTTCTACATTTCTTAGCGTTAATAATTATTTAAACTTATTACATGGAAAAGAATTACTAAAACGTATGACTGACTTAATTTTAAAGCACTATGTTTTTGTTTGTTATGACCACTTAAAGTTAATATTAAAATGGTCATGTTTAAGTACTTAAATTTTACTGATAAAGTAAGCTATGGCTGTCTCGTTATTTTGTCAAATATTGAAATGGTACCAATTGCGTCACCACCAAATGGTTGTCCTGCGCAATCACTTTAATAATCTCTGTTTTTTACCTTTACCAGTATATCGATTAGCTGTGGATAAAATCGCAAATAACCCAAATCAATAAAGAATGGCGGAAGTGACGTCATCATTATGTTTCCACATACAATCGAGTTCGTGCTAGGGCTGACATATCGATGACGTCATTTTTGACGTTAATTGGGTTAAATTAATGTCAAAAATGGTTTTATAGGTATAAAACCTTTAGGTTAAAAATAGCGAAGTAGAAAAAATATGTTAATATAGTGTAAGTGGCTTATGTTTACTGTAAAACGTTGTTTTAATATCTCCAATTGTAGCATTAATTTTGTTTATTAATATATTTCAAGTATTATAGCCAATTAACAGAATGATATATATTTTAATTATAATCCTTCTCGATAAGGATAACGAAGTATTATAAGAAAGCAGAAGTGGAATGGAGAGCGTAACTCATATTGTAAATGATTTTGAGTACATTTCATAATATCGGATTTCACATTGCTTTTTCGTTATAATTAACTTTATAGCAAAACATTAGTAACAACTTAAGTTATTATTGTTTATTATAAACTACGAGTAATTATATATATAAAATTAAACCATGAAAAAATCGTACATTCAAATAAAAATTAAAGAAAGCTCTAAAAAAACTTGTCGAATCGCCATCGCTGCCCTATACTATGGAAATTAAGGCAGACTAAAGGTAACTTTTCTATATCTATAGCATTGAATTTTTAATTTGATCTAAAGTACATATTAGATTTAAAAAGAAACGACGACTCATCTACAAATACTTTCAAAGTCATTTTTTGTCAATAATGTAACACCCTCTAACACGTTTCTACCTTTAAAATTAGATACATGAAAACATTATTTTCTCGATATAATGAAGAAGGCATTTCTATTAGCAACCGTTCGCTAGTTACCGCATTCGTCCTCAATTATTTCTCAGATCGATGGCAATTTTCATTACGCATTTACTGTTCGATATTGCAGCCATGATGTAACTGGCCAGTGACTTGTCGCAAGCGAAATGAAACCTTAATACGAACGAATGACGTCCTTATTACAATACGGGCATTGTACATGTAAAAGACAAATGAATATGAGTCGTATTGTTAAAGGGTTTGCGTAGTAATTCGAATGGTTTTTGTTTTTTATGCGGCCAATGAACTCAAGGCAATCGAACTTTTAAAAGTAAAACGAAGTTAGTGGAAACGAAATTCACTTTTAATTTCAGCTTTATTAAAGTACCGTTAAGATTAAAATTGGAATGTTTTCAATTATTGACTTACTTTAAAACGTGCGCGATGAGATTCCTGTTTCTTTATTTAAAGATAACGCTCATTTAGTACTGAGTTTTATAAGGACGGTAAACAGAATTCTTCGCTTGAGTTTAGTTCAAGTACAGTCTGATTCTCCATAATTATTGCCATGGAATTACTACATTTGCTAGGGGATAGTAAAGAAAAAGCCGATTTGGGCCCTGTGCAGTGGTAGCTTAGTGGTGAGACACGCGGCTTTTCGTGCACCGGGTTCGAGTCCCGGCGGAACTAAATTCGATATTACCATGAGCATTTATTCGGGAAACATCTTTCTCTGTCTCTAATTCAATTATTCAAAGATATGTCAAGTCCCCAATTCGCACTGGGCCTGCGTGGAGACTATTGCCCAGTCTTTCTCACTAGCATTTGCCCAGCAGTGGTAAAACAAATGTTTGTTAGAAATCCAAGCCATATTTAATGAGAGGGTAGGTAGATAGATAAATGATTTATTTCTATTACGCAAACATTGAGTCCAATTCGAAACGGCGTCGCCTAAATTTAAAATTCCCTAAACTTAAAAATATTGTTAAAGTTGAAAAAAGACTTCTGAGTTTGTCTTAAAAATATTGTTAAAGTTGAAAAAAGACTTCTGAGTTTGTCTTAAAAATATTGTTAAAGTTGAAAAAAGACTTCTGAGTTTGTCTTAAAAATATTGTTAAAGTTGAAAAAAGACTTCTGAGTTTGTTGCGGCGTTTCTTCTCAGCAGATGTCACCTTTCGAAGCGCTGGTAGCTTCATACATGTGAAAGAGCCGCGGCCTACTTGCAAAATACATATTTTCATTTTCATTTAAGAAACGGTCAAATTCGATTTTGCTTGGCACCAAGTTGTCAAAATCGAGTTTGACGTTTCTTATTTTTAGTTTAATGACTTTTAATACATTTTCGAATTGGCTTCATTGTCAACAAAGACATATCACTGAAATTACATTCATCATTATTTATACAATAACAATTTAATTAGACATAAATTACACTAGCTCAAATTATATTGTATAAAATCATTAATATCATTTTGCTATATTGGGCAATAAAGGTAAAAACATCTGACCTGTACCAATAAAGTTATCGTTATCATCATTATCATTTTGACTAGAGATGCAACGGATATCCGGTTACTATCCGGTATCCGGCCTATCCGGCCATGATTTTACTATCCGGCCGGATACCGGATAGTAAGAGCTTGGATCAACAATAGTATAAAACAAATAAAAACCATCAGAAATAAACGAAATCAACGTCAGTTATTAAAATAAAGCCAAGCTTATTTTTATTTAAGCATAAAACTTCACTTAACATCATGTCGTGCACGTTCGAAAGTTCCCAATCGACGTAATAAAGCGCGTATTGAACCTCAAACGGGCCTCCCCACTCACAATTCATAACAAGTTGAAACTTGCTCGCCGCGCGAACTAACACGACTTTAGTGATAGCTCATCTGCAGCCAGATATCCGGCTATCCGGCCAATGACCATGCCGGATATTCGGTATCCGGTATCCGGCCTAACCACTATCCGTTGCATCTCTAATTTTGACACCAAGACTAGAATTTGCTTGAAAACAAATGATTTAGAAACATGGACAGCGTTGCGTATGATATCTGTCTTTCTAAGTAATCTATTTTCATGCAAATTCAGTAATCTAAAGTCGATTCATCCTTACTCGTCTTATTTGGTAAACAAGTTTATAACCTCAAAATGTACTTTCTTGGGTGAAACAGATATGTAATCCTAAGTAAAGCAATCTCCGTGTCCAAAATATTATCTGCGGTTATTATTTACGAATAAACAGCTGTTTCAGCCAAACAAGGTGCATTTTGAGGTTAGAAACATGTTTACCAAATAAGCCAAGTAAGGATGAATCGAATTAAGATGTCATAATGCATTGCGTGGGCTCAGTATCTTAATATAACTGTGCACATCGTACGGCATTTTTCTTGTTTATCATATTTTACTAACATTTCAAACAATCTTAAAATTGTTTCACAACTCAGTGACGAAAGAGGTCGTACGACGCGCGCGTTGAAGTCATTTCTACGGAAGAGCAATTTATACCTATTTCTTAATCCATGAGTACCGCTTCATACAGACGTAGTTCATCCCCTATTCGGGAACGCTAAGTGATTCTGTAGCGACTTACGCATTACGCGTCGTGCGGAAGAATGGGATGGGAAATCTGGCTTAAGAGTCGCCACAGAATCACTTAGCGTTCCCGAATAAAGGCGCACGTTGTGGTTTGAATATTTTTAGCCGGACCGCATTGAAACTTTGCAAGGATATAGATATAAGGCAAATCGAGTCCTTTGCGTGATTATAAAAAGAAATGTGTATATAAAAAACAGGATAAAAAAATGTTTGTATGAAAATTCAAAAACCGGACAAATGCGAGTTAAACTTGCGTGGAGAGGGTTCCGTTCGGTACGTGATTATTTCTCCTATATTACTTTAAATACCATAGATTTCTTATAAGTTTTCTGCAATCTGTAGGTAAAGAGCTACTTTCAGTATTTCTTTCAGATGGGGTCAAATCTTAGCTGAATTAGAACCACTTCTTCTTATCCTACGGAGCGGATTTTTTACATGTTGGTTCAGTTCCGATGACAATGCATTTTTATGGTAAGCATGACCTGACGACATCCAGGGTTAGCTCCAGATAAAGGAACTCTTGAATGGTCATCAGCAAAGTCACTAAATTTAAGTACGCATTTTTTTTCACTAGAGTGTGATGGGCAAAATATCTTGTTATAAAAATGTAATTTATAACTAAAACTTATTAATAGTCCCTGAGTAGCGCTTCTTTGCAAGAATATAGATAAAAGACAAATCTAGGTTTGTACATTACGAGATTTCAGATACAATTTAACATGTTTATATAATAAATGTTTTTTAGGGTTCTGTACCTCAAAACGAACAAAACGGAAGCCTTATAGAATCACTCGTGTGTCTGTCTGTCTGTCTGTCTGCCCTATCCTGTCACAGCCAATTTTCTCCTGAAACTACTGGACCGATTCAGCTGAAATTTGGTACACATGTGTAATTCAGTGACCGCAACACGGACACGTAACGTAAATAAATGAATTTTAAGCATGGGGGCCACATTTGGGGGGTCAATTAGAAAATTAAAAACATAAGTTTTGCAAACTATACCGTGTGGCTCGTTGTAAGAATTATAAATATATTTTTTGAACTTTAAAATAAATAGTTTGGAAGTTATTTAGGAAAATAGGTAAAAATGACCATGCCCAACATTTATCTCCGAAACTACTGGTCCTAAAATGTTGAAAAAAATTAAGAAAATAGTTCTTTACTAACAAGAAAACCTGTAAGAAGTCTATGGTATTTAAAGTATCAGGACATTTCAAATCATGTACGGAACGGAACCCTCTCCACGCGAGTTTAACTCGCACTTGTCCGGTTTTTTTTACTTTTGGCAAATGGTTTTTGCAGCGGGAGTGCATTTTTTCAATTTAACAGTGTAACTTAAATGGGTGTCAAGGATGGTGGTTGACATGCGACTGAACGTGTGATGGTGTCAGATTCGGATATTGACACCTCAAAGTAAGCATCGCGAATATTGCTTTGAGCAGTTCCTTTATATACTTATTTCAATGTTGCCAATTACCTAATAAAAAGCTTGTAAAAAGCACTTTCGACGCCATTTTGAGTAGTAAATTATTGAATTCCATTGTTTGACTTCAGACTAAGCCGGCTATTGTTGTGGCGCTATCTACTTTTAGCAGCTGCAGCTACTATTCCGTAACAAATCGCGTCGCTCATTTCATCAGACATTCATAAATTGACCCGTGCGCTCGTAGCCATTATGCGGAGTTAGGTACCTACGTCCGTGGCTGGCTGCGTCGAAATTGGACCAAGGTCGAAGACACTCATTAAAATGTAGTTTATACGCGTTGACGGGTCAAGTTAGGCTCGCCGGCGAGTTCATGAACGAAGTGTTACTTTAGAGAATCGCACCACAGCTTATTTCGGAGCTAGGGTCGCCGTGAGGCTATTATCAAGCATCTTGGTTATTCTTCCATGACAATAGCAGAATTATAGCCTTCCCTAAATCCTAATCCTAAGTAGCACAAAACTGCTGTAGCAGCTGGGTGTTATAACACCCAGAGATAATGCTGCTTGATTGCTTAAATCGGCACAAATTAAATAGCTTATACTTCACATGCCTGTTTAATAGCATCTTAGTAGCATTATAGTAGCATTATTACGGTAAAGTCGTTAGAGGAGCTGAATACCAGTGTTATAAGAGGGAATTAGTGCCATATTATACTGGCTAAAATAAAGAAACCGGAGACAATATTTTAGACGTCACTTTGCCAATTTTTAGCCTAGGTTTGCTTTGTTTAGGACTAGTGGACCCGCCACAGCTTCGCCCGCGGCATTTTCCATACAAACTTTATCACCCCTTTTCACCCCTTTAGGGATGGAATTTAAAAAAATCCCTCCTTATTGCACCTCTAGGGTACTCGAGGGATGTCTCCTCCAAATTTCAAACCTCTAGGACCACCCGTTTAGGCTGTGCGTTGTCTATAAGTGAGTCACGGTACTGTTTTATACGTATAGATAACAGCTGTTTCACCCAAAAATGTTGACTAAGTAAGACAAGTATTGATGAATCCATTGTATATAGTGCCCCTCATACAATAAACAGATCTTAGTCTCAGTAATTAGTCTAAGTAACGCCGTCAAAGGCGTCTTGAGCTTGTAGCTAGCTCTCTGAGTATGCTTAATGTCAGTGTCCATTACACATGCAGGTACACATAGCTTACATAAGCATAATACATACATAACATCACGCCCGAAATCCCTAATGGGGTGGGCAGAGCCACAAGACTAATTGTGGCCACGTTCGATTAATTAGTCCTAAGATGGCATGATGAACCGTATGGTGACAGGTGATCAGCCCATCGCCCATACAGATAGTCCACCATGTTGGAGAGGACCCGTCCCTTAGTCGACTTTTACGACATGCCAGGATGATAAGCATCTGCACGCATTCTATGCTATTTCTTCACTCCCAGTGCAGCAGAGGAGTTATTGAAGCATAATAATCTATATTAATTAGCTTACCTAGATAGTAAGCCACACATCAAATAGCTATAGTCGGTTTCAAATAGGATGGTATAGCGGACAGGTGCTATTTTTCCATTTCACGCTTGAAACGTTTCAACGAACCAAACCATTAAACAGAATAAAAGTATTAAATAACGTTAATAGCTATTGGAATAATACTCAAAAATAAAATCAAATAAAGTTCTTCAATAGTGAACTAAACATATATTATTAATTTGAGTTCAATTTTCAATGTCTGAAATGGAACGTTGAGAGTGCAGCGCTGACCATTCACAATCGAACGAATCAATGTCATCTTGATAAATATAAATCGATTTCATTTTCTATACAACTTTGATCGTTAATCGTTATAAATGGACTAGATTCTGCACGGCTACATCACTAAATATGTCAGATGCACGTCAACTGTCACCTTTCAGCGATTGACATTGACTAATGAAGGTTTATATTAAATTGACATAAATACAATAAGTCTTTGATACGATAAGTTATGGACACATAAACAGTGTTCGGAATCAGTCGTGGATTCCGAGTTACCCCGATGTCGAATAACCCACTACATTAGCGGCCCTAACATGAGACTCAAAGTTAAGTTAAACCCGTTTATCTCTATGACTAACTCTTTCGCCGGCACTATTGCGTCTCGCACTTAGAGATAAGACAGTTTAACTTATCCTTGTGTCTTGCATGTTAGGGCTGCAGGGGTGTGATTATCCCTTTGACCGCCACAGTCTGCTCTGGCTGTCGGCAGTTTCCCGTGCCCAGACGCCACGTTATGCCGTTTTACATACATTTGCGTCGGCTACAGCTGTCGTCGAGCGCTCGTGGCGCGCTTTTTTGCCGTTAGCCATGGCAGTCAAAAGGTTAAATAACACTTTGTAACTTGGTCCGTCAGTGCGCTTAATCAAACTAGGTTCTGAAACGTTTCGTTGACAACCGTTTCGCCTTTGGATTGTTCGCCGACAGAATGTTTATGAGTGTTTCGTCGATACAACCTTTCATCACTGAACAATTTGCCGACAGTTTGTTTCGTCTATGCCTGCTTCGTTAGCGTATGGTATGGAAAATCGTTAACGATATTACAGATGTAGTGCATAAGTATTTAAGTAGTTTCCATCGTGTTTCATCGGAAAAGTTCGTATTTATCGTGCTCTCTCAATTAGCTTCAGCTTCAATTCTCGGTGCATTTGAGATATCCTCACAATCGAGATTAAACATCAGTGCATACAGTTATTTGATACAACAGTATGAATCTGACGTTTAATCTCGCAATCGACATTATCTCGAATGCATCGAGAATTGGGGGCCAGTACCCATCGTATCATGCTGTCATTTTTCATTTTGACGTTTGACAGTAAATAATAAAGTTTCATATTAATGAATATAACCATGTCACTCATTGAATACAAACAATAATTAATTCGACTAGTCTGACGGATATATTTTGTTTGTTATATTTTTCACTTTTTGTTTGTGTGAAATTGCTTTTTAATTGCGTAATATATTTCATTTAACCATATGATTTAAAAAGCAGCCAGAATATATCTCTGCTTTGCAACGAATTTGACTTCTTTTAACCAAATTATGGGGTGTGGTTCTCCGTTTGCAGCGGCTGATCAGCGGACAAACGAAACTATTAATTTAGACTAAGAACTAAGTCATTCGGTCTGAATTTGAATGTGTCCCTCATGGCAGAATCACAATATTTCTTTCAACATTTTATATTTTACGTATAAAACACGGTTTCATTTTCGTTCCAAAGCAGCTTGTCTGTACCGAAAAGCTCGTATATCGACATTAAAGGAGCAAACTCACCTTGCTATAACCTTGTAATAGTAGTTTATGCAACGGTTGCATAATGATAGGCCTTAAAACACTAGTGCGGTTTTCATGAAACGAGCCGATAGGCGAGTTTCATAATAAGATCGCACGTGTGTTTAAAGGCCAAATTATGCAGAGTTGCATACATAACTTTATCTACACACATATTATAAATCCTCCATGATGGGTTCAGAAACAATATTTTCTGGGAACAAGTTATTTGTTGCAATCGTGGCTGCATATTTCCGATATCCGGCGCATTTTCACATCACACACACTCCGAGAAGACTACTTACTATTCATATTTTCAACTAAAATGTAAATTACAAACAACTTTTTCTATTCTATTCAAAAACAATTCTACTTTCGTTCAGCAAAACACCAACATGGCGATCCTCCGTCAAGACCATTTTATTTTATTAAATCATAGACAAACGGATGAAGTCTCTATTCTCACGTCACTCGAGATCAAATATTGTGTAGTTTATATTAAAAAAACATACTGAATTGACGTTTCGTATCAATAACTGTTTTAATATCTATGGATACTAGAATAGAGACCCACTTGAGTTTTGACAGCTGTTCCAAATTTAATCTCATTTCTTTACTAAAAACGATAAAGAAGTCATGTTATTTCTTTATCGCAGCACTGGTTTTTCCTAATTGGTTGTCAAAATGGTGGTCATTTCCTACGGTTTTTGATTAACCAATGGAGGTTTTATGATATGGGTGTAGATAAAGATTATTTTCCCACCAACCTGGATATACGACCTTTATCGAGAATGTTTTTGTTGTTTTTCCCGACTACGCGAAGCTTATCTGTGTATATTGAATTTAACAGTGGGTCCCTCTGAAAGCAGGACAAAAAATAAAAAAAACACAGTGGGTCCAATTCGAAACGGTGTCTTCTTAATTTAAATTTTCCTAAACGTAAAAAAAAGAAACGTCAGAATCGATTTTGTATGGCGCCGAGCTGTCACAATTTGTCTTTTAGTGAGTACAGTTTCGATTTGGCCCCAGCGTATGTATGTGAGTAAAAATTGGATGTTCCACTTTAGCTGCTGAACTACTGGACCGATTTTAATAAATGGGGTATCATATGATTCGTGGAGAACGTACGAGTGTCATTGTTACTTATATTATAAATATAAAAGTCAAAGTCAATGTCAAAATGTGAATTTAACTCTGTCTGTCTGTTACGTTTTCACGGGTTAACTGCTGAACCGATTTTGATGAAATTTGGTATTTATATATTTTGAGCCCTGGGGAAAGGCATAGGCTCACTTTTTAAGACAACGAAACCCTAAAAGGCTAAAATAGGGGCTGGAAACTTAATTAAAGGCAAATTAGTCCATTGCCGACGAAAGCTCGAAATATGAGGGAAAAAGTCTAAATTTAAAATGAGAGTAACATGAAAATTCATTATATTTTAAAAGTAGATTTCCACGCAGAAGTTGGTAAAAGCTAGTACGAATTATAAGGGTGCGTCATGCTGGAAGCCGAATAGAAAATAAATACTACTTTTACGCCAATCGTGTTTTCGTTTTTAACTTTTTATTTGCATTTATTTTTATTTGCTCGTTGTTTTAATAGCATGACAGACTACGAACGCATCAAGGCGGGCTGCGTGGAGCGGGGGGAGTTGTGGGAGGATCCTGACTTCCCTGCAACTCAGTCCTCCGTCTTCTATCACCAGACGCCGCCATTCAATTTCATCTGGAAGCGTGCAAAGGTAGGGTCTGATTCCTTAACTCGCCGCGCGAAGGCTTAACGTCGCAATACAGGGCGTTTATTCAGGAACGTCTAAGTGATACTGCAGCGACCCGCGAGCGAGACTCGCATCTCGCTCTTACGCATTACGCGTCATGCGGAAGAGTGGGATGAGAAATCGCGCTCGCGAGTCGCTACAAAATCACTTAGCGTTCCCGAATATAGGCGCTGGGGGGCTAGCACGACATGCCCGCGACTCGTTTGTCGCTCAGTGCGTCTCTGTCCAACTAGTCAAATATGTAAGGGATGCACTGAGCGAAAAAATGAGTCGCGAGCAGGTCGTGCTGGACGTGCTGGTATAGGTAAAAAGCTTAAGGCGCTGACAAGATTTAATCGGCCTTTTCTTGAACTATGGCATTTATTTTTAAAATACTATTTCGTAATTATTATCAAAAACCTCCGATTCGCAACGAACGAATTCCCAACAACGATTCGAACGCAAGTTCGATTAGATTATTTAAAACATGTTCAGAACTTTATGGTAAATTAACCATAACAAGTTAGCAAATAAAAAATTATCAGCAATTCAAATTGGCAAGAATAAATTACGATGCTCGCGAATTATGTCACATGATTTTATTTACTTTATGGTGAAACCAGAGGGAATGCTCACCGAGCCGTGTTTGTCTGCGAACGATGCCCTGAGCGAAGGCATCCAGCCAATAGCCGTGTCAACCAATACAGTGCAACGCGTGCGTAACGAGCCTGTGACCGGGGCGGTGCAGTCTGCACTTGGTCCAGGTGCGACATTTAATGTGAGATTGGCGTTAGAAAAGAGGATACTCCGTCACTTTCGGCAACGAGCTACGACCAGTACCAGAAACGCAGCTCTTGTTTATGGGATAAATCACAGAATAATGCAAAAAGTCTTCAAGTAGAACATCATCTTTATAAATTTCTCAAAGTGCAAGCTATGTTACCTCGAGACGAGACGAGGTGCGAGTTGGATATTGTTCTTGGTATCGTAATGTTATATGGACGGATTAATTCACTTTTACCAACAATAGCCGATGGAATTAAAAAGATACACATTATTGGAGCAGTCACAATCCCCTTCTAATGAGATAAACCGCTCATCAGTAGCGCTTTTCCATAAATGTTTGGGCGCTATACATGGAAAAGCTAATTGCTTTTTATTGACGGTACTCTAAATACAGCACGTTTAATGCAATTAATGCGACGAGCTATGGAGTCTGTACACAGGTTTGCACATGCTCGACGTGTCAGACCACATCACGCCAATTCAGGCATATTGTTCAGGGCACAATGTACGTGTGCATTAGATTTCTGGGTCGCCGCACCTTGTCACAGTAAGTCGACGGTGTATTTTGATGTAATAACTAGCGATATGTCAGTGTCACAAGGTAGGTAAACCAATTTAAGTGCTTATAAATTCATATGTACTAGGCTATTGGTGCCGACTTCCAGTGTTTGAATAGTACTCGTATTTTTAAGAAAGATTATTGCGATCCTCCATATAATCTAGTCATAATAAAGTGACGTATTAAGTGGTATACAATCCAACATATCAATTTGTTATGAGATGGTTCTATGTCTCTCAACACAACTGGTCCATCTATCATTGCCATTAATGTTAAATACTTTACTGGCTGGCTAGCTGGCTCGCTGGCTGGCTGGCTAGGTGGCTCGCTGGCTGGCTGGCAGGCAAATACGAAGTTTGTAGTTTTTGAATATCGAATGTGTCATTAGTGACTGAATTAGCTTATGGAGAATAATAGCAAGTTTTGTGATCTTATACCTAATTTTTTATGTCATCATTATTTGTATGGAATAAAAAATATGTTTTAACCTCTTGACCGCCACGGCTAACGGTGAAAAAGCCTGCCACGAGCGCAACGGCATATTGTGACATAAGGGGCACAGTAAACTGCTGTCGGCTACAGCCGACTGGGGCCTTCAAAAGGTTAAATGTAACGTGTGGGGTATCAAATGAAAGGGCTACATATGAGCTGATTCTAAAAATATAACACCACATTTTAAAAACACCAAATTCCCCATATCTAACGTTAGAAGGCAATTTTGAAAATATCCGAAGTTTTCCGTTTTTTAAAACACGAAACGCGAATGAGCTGCGTGTTGTTAACGACGTACGCTTAAAATATTGCAACACTCGCGTGTAATTAACGTAACTCAGAGAGCGTGCATAAATTTGTCTAATAAAAACAATATTTACGTACTTAGTCGTAATAACTACAAATTGTTTCCTGTTATTACAACGGTTGAATAATTAGTGTCTGTTAGAAAGACATTAAGTTCAGAAGATCTCGAGTAAAACACATGGGGTCATACACTTGTTTAGGTTCAGAACTGTCCCCTCCTGGTCCCGAAAGTTACGGACCCTGCATAACACCTGGCGCCTCATTCGGGAACGCTAAGTGATTCTGTAGCGACTTGTAAGCCAGATCTCTCATCTCGCTCTTACGCATTACGCGTCGTGCGGAAGAGTGGGACGAGAAATCTCGCTCACGAATCGCTACAGAATCACTTAGCGTTCCCGAATGAGGCGCCTGTTTTTGTTGCTTGAACTATAGCCAGATGGTTTTGGCGGTTATCGTCGTCCACTTGAACGTCCACGTCCATTATTCGTTAATTAATTAATTAAGTTACAACGAAAATAAACTGGGTTATTAATAGTTTTCAGCATAATTAAATTTGCACTAAATTCACTTTGAATACTATTACTTTTGACCCAACTTCAGAATGGTTATTTCACGTGGACGATTTTCCATTTGTACCTAATGACAGTAAACTGTTTTGGCCTGTATGAAGAAAACGTAAGTTATGGCCTCTAATCGACCGAGCGAAGCGAGGTCTCAGAATCGACTGGTACGGCTTTTGTATGTAAGCACGTATGTATGTTTGACGATAACGTGCAGAGTTTGTTTGATACGATCATCATAAAAGATATTCATGATGATGGACGAGTAGTTAAGTCACAGAATTTTTAAGTCAGGGGGTTAGGAAGAGGGGAACCCCCTTTAAGAGAACGTTGATAAATCGAATGTTAAAAAATTCAACGCTAGGTCTCTTCGGAGCGAACCACTTGTATAAAGTTTCCGTTAGGTAATTTTGGTACCAATTAAATTAGTCTGGCTTACGATGTAGTAATGCACGAAGTCACTCAGTGAAATAATAATTAAGTAATACTCCGATTGCAATAAGAGTTAATGTCATATCGTCACTACTTAAAAAGCTGATATCCTGTAGCAAATTAAACCTTGCTACAGAAGCTTAAAGCTTACTTTTCCGTTAACCGACTTTCAGAGTATTTCATACTTTTGTGTATCGTGAAGCTGATTACACAAAAATTAACTTGAAATACTCGGTATAAATGTCGCACTTTCAAATATTACGAGAGATTATGACGATGATAAAATTGTAATTTAATAAAGATAATAAAATTGATAATTTTAAATCTAATAATACAATAACATATTCTGCCACAACATTCGGTACCGCTGTCACTTTTACACCTTTAACAATAAATAGAGACAAAGATACAAAATGCACGGCTCCTGCGCACGAACATGTCGCAGTGTGTCCCTGGTTTAGTCATAAAATGGAGTTAAAACATGCACGGGTCTGATCACAGAACTATATCGAGATAGAAGGAAAGAGTGTATGTTCCCGCGAGCCAAAAAGATGTCGTGAGATCATCTTTGCGTGTAACAACGGCGGCGGCGCGGCGCGGGGGGCGGGAGCGGCGGCGCCTACACTCGGTTCGCCGCGTGCTAATCGATGCTTTTGAATCGTTTTCGCGCGACTTATGCTTCCCGTCACTAAATTACACTCGTGATATCAAATTAACTACGCAATAATGTTCACGCTCAATTTCTATACAAATCGACGAGCTCTTTCCTTCTATCTGTATAGGTATAGTTCCGTGGGTCTAACTGACCACGCACAAATCCGAAGTCCCTTCAAAAGCACCGCATAGTCACAGTTATAGTTGAATCAATTCTGACAAACATTTGTCACTGTAGTGGTGTTTAGTGTTGCACGTTGAAAACCATAGCTGGGCACCATTAATCAAATAGTTAACTTCGTTAATCGCTAATCCGTTACCAAAAACGTTACCTTCGTTAAACATTAAAGCGTTACATTTCAGAAGATTTACGGAAGTTAACGTTAATCGTTACTCCTTAACTCGTGATAGAAATTGCATTTTATATGTCGGTGCGTTAGTGATTTACTTATAAAAACATGTTAGTATGGGCTGTGGAAGTATAGGCAGGACATGAAAAATGTTTATAAGAAGTGTACCTTATTATTTAGAAATCAAATTCAATCGAAAAGCTATCTGACATAAGGTGCATATTCCCCTTTATAAACATCAATATATTAAAGTTAGTACAGAAATAGTAGGTCTGTATTAACGATTAAAGGACATTATTTGTTTTAACGGAAGTTAATGAGTACGTTAACAATTTTTGCAGTTAAGTCGAAATTTTAATTAACGATTAACGGATTGACGGTCTTGTGCCCAGCTATGTTCAAAACACAGAAACAAATAGGTAGGTACGTACACATTCATAAATTTCTATATCTACCCACACATGCAACTGCTTCGCAAAGTAATGCAGCTATACCTGTAGATACCTATGTACTTTGAAACACGTTACAAGTAAAAGTGGTTATGACACAAACTAAATATTTTAGCCCAAAGGCTACTGGATAAAGTCGATACCACGCTTGTTAAAACAAGCAAAATAATACGCTATGTTTTCAAGTTAAAGTCGAAATTCGTCTGGCTGTTCATAAAAATATAGCCAGTACTCTACAATAATCAATCAATCAAAATGTAACTTTCTCGATTAAGTTTTAGGGTTGACGATTGGTTGCCGGTTTATAGAACGTTAACATTTAAGGCCATTCGTGACTTTCACCGCGAAAAGAAGAGTTATATGTAAAGTACCTACTTATTGTTACGAGGTCGCTGACCAGGTCTACTTCGAAGCAGAAAATTCGGACATCGCATGTCTCTTTCTCATGCTTCAAAAGTAAGAGGGTTAGCAATAGAGTTAGTTCGAATTTAGTGTTGTTATACAGGGTGGTTTAATATTTAATGCCAGCTGGCTTTGCTAGCAAACTTGAACTCTCGTAAAAGAAACAAATTAATAAATATTCCTGTATATTGTCTAGACGTCGCGTTCCTCCGCGGCAAATAAAGGGGTGATTGTGTACAATAACATCTTTCATGAACTCAACGGCGAGCGTAACCTGACCAGCGGCCCTAACATGCATGGCACAAAGATAAATTTGAACCGTTTATCTCTATGACTATCTCTTTCGTCGGCACTAGTGTGAGAGAGACGCACTTAGAGATAAACGGTTCCACTTTATCTTTGTGCCATTCATGTTAGGGCCGCAGAGTGCATAACTAAATTCGCGCGTGTATTCGACCTTGGTCGTATTTCGACGCAACCGGCCACGGACATACCTAGATACCTAACTCCGTATAATGGCTACCAGCGCGCGGGTCAATTTATGATTGTCGGATGAAATGAAACACTAAATGAGCGACGAGATTTGTTAGAATCAGAATCAGAAATCATTTATTGCGTAATTGTGGATTTACAAAAGTTGATAAGGTACTGTTCTCCGGTATACAATATACACTTATTGTAACAAAATGACATAGGTATTACACTTATTATATTTGAAGGAAAGATAAGGAAATTAATAAATAAACATGACAAACGAAAATAACAGGATTACAAATCAGATTATATAGAACTTAACATAAATTATAGGACAATTACGGTTTCAATTATTCATCCCTTAAAAATACATTCAGGAGAATAAAAACATTCGACAATGAAAAAATGTTAGATGACATTGCCGTTCCCAATTAAAAAAATTACAATTACTTTTTCTTATAGGTATACAAAAAAAAATTGTCAACAGTTATTCATTCTACCTATTTATTGTCACTTTACTCTCTGCCTTTGACAATAAACCTTGAAATAAACTTTAATAATCGAAGTCTTACTTATTCAAGCAAGTGATCAATATCTCTTGCATTACTTTTATTTAAGCTACATATATTATATTTCAGTCATCTGCATGACAATTTTAATCAAAACAAATTAATTCTAAACTATAACCGTGTATGAATTAATCGAAATCGATTAAAAAAGGTGTACCATTATAAGAGCCTGGCACTCTGTGCTTAAAATGGCCAGCGGCCCTAACATGCATGCCGCGAAGATAAATTAGAACCGTTTATCTCTATGACTATCTCGTTCGTCGGCACTAGTGTGAGAGAGACGCACTTAGAGATAAACGGTTCTAATTTATCTTTGTGCCATCCATGTTAGGGCCGCTGGTGGCGAAAAAATATAGTCTGCCTACCCCACTGAAAGTATCAACCTTGAGATAGGTCATTAGTAATCTTCGCACGTGCACGACCATGCACCGTTATCCGGCCAGTTATAATGAGCCGTCAAGTAGCTTTAGAGAACTAAAGCGTTTCACTCTCCGACGAAAACTCTCCTACACCATAGTTCAATTATTTACTATAATATATACCCGAGAAAAACAAATCAATATAACAGAATCATTGAGCGGGTCTTATCAAGTGTATTTGCACTTAATAAAGGTAGGAAGCTGCCTATGGCTGCCTAGTCATAATAGTGCACTATTATGACAATAATATTAATTACTAGGATTCATAGCTGGGCACCGTTAATGAAATAGTTAACTTCGTTAATCGCTAATCCGTTACTAAAAATTTTAACTTCGTTAAAGGTTAAACCGTTACATTTGGTAAGATTTAGCGTAAGTTAACGTTAATCGTTAACTTGTGGTAGAAATTGCATTTTATGTCATTGCATTAGTGATTTAATTATAAAAAAGTTGGTCCGCGCGGTATCATTTTGGGAAATAGTATAGGCACTTTATTAACGCTTAACGGACTTTAACTGGTTTAACGGAAGTTAATGAGTCCGTTAATGATTTTTAAAGTTAACTTAAAAGTTAATCCGTTACTCGAAATGTTAACTTCGTTAATTAACGATTAAAGGATTAACGGTCTTGTGCCCAGCTATGCTAGGATTTCAACACACCCAAAGTTAGTTTTGGCCCGGTTATTGGTCGATGCTTCACATTGTGCTTTAGGAGCAGTTTTGACACATTTTTTTAAGTATAAAGAATAATGATCCATCTAAGCAGCATTTAATATATACCTGAACCATTTACACTGCGACCCTCCATAGAACCATGCCATTATAAAGTGATATGCTGGCTCATTTACCACTTAACGCGTCACTTTATTATGACTAGGTTCTATGGAAGGTCGCAATAAGACTGGTTCAGCTATAACACGTTAAGCTGAGACAAAGCAACTTCTATTTTGGAAAACATGTCTTAGCAAATTTAGAAGAAAAATAATAAAATATCACATTTAAGCCGTTATCTCATTAGAGTAAATATATTAAGGCCCTGACTTAATGTTATAGTTCCCATATTTGGACTGAACTCTATGGGTTGCTGACCCCGAAATTGCCAGCTCTCTGCTTTAAGATAAATACTTATTCTCTTTGGGTTTAAGGTGTGTTCTGTTTAAGCAAAATGCATGTAAGTGGTTTTTTGAACTTATGAGACTCTAAACTGGTTGTAAAACAGGCTATAATCCTAAATGAACTCAAGCGAGCTATCCCTGTCTTTTTAATATTTTTTAATATAATAACGACAGTGGATTGTAATGGTGGTGGCCTAACTCGCCTCTCGTGCGTAGGGTCACGGGTTCAAATCGCGGCTTACTTCGCAGATTGCAAGTTTCCTCGCGATGTACTTCCTTCACCGAAATGTTCATAGTATATTTAATATCAATTCAGTTCCGCGCAGAGGTGCGAGTCATATGACTAGCACATGAAAGTGTAAATTTATAAAAGTAAAGTGAATTCATCCTTACTTGTCTTATTTGGTAAACAAGTTTATAACCTCAAAATGGATCTCTATTGGGTGAAACAGCTATTTAATCCAAAGTAATGCAATCCTAGGTGAAAAATTTACAAAGTGATGTCTAAAATATTATCTCCGGTTATTTATTTTAGCCTTTTTTTTGAGGTTAGAAACTTGTTTGTCAAATAAGACAAGTATGAATTCACACAATCGATACAGTTTCCAGCGAAAATAGTCCGCGCCTCGTTCTATCCGAGCTCAAGCACTTGCAGTAAATGCGTTAGCTGTGACAAAGCCCAACATGTAGGGCCACTACACGACTAATCGTTGCATTTTTCGAGAGACTGCCGGAGAGCATGTATTCAAATTCCACTAGAGGCAACCTTTGTGACGAGCACATGTTTCCGCGTCATGGATGTCACGTATTTGTGTACAAAGTGTCCCTGCAGCTCGACATAAAACCCGGAAAACAGGACTTCTCAAATATACTGTGACACAAATTTTATCACAATTAAACTGAAACAAATAGTAACACGCTGTATCAATCAATAGTGCCAACAAGAATAGAGTGACAGAACCTATGCAACACGATCAATGAGTGTAAATACAACATGACAAGTGTCATAATACCTAAATCCCAGAATGCCTAATTTTTAGGGTTTGGGTAAAGGGTAAAAACGGGACCCTATTACTAAGGCTCCGCTGTCCGTCTGTCCGTCCGTCTGTCACCAGGCTGTATCTCATAAACCGTGATAGTTAATTTGAAAATTTTCACAGATGATGTGTTTCTGTTGCCGCTATAACAACAAATACTAAAAAACAGAATAAAATAAATATTTAGTTAACTTTTTGGCCGCGGATTCGTCCGCTTGGAATTTTCCAAGATAAAAATTAGCCTATGCCACTCAGGGATAGTGTACATTTCTAACAGTGAAAGAATTTTAGAATCGGTTCATTAGTTCCACATATTACCCCTTACATACGAGCATATATAGATGTAGTTTCGTTTCCCGTTTTATTGTAGTATCTTGTTGATAAGAGTTCTTAAACATAATTGTCTGATCTTCAAAACTAGATGTATAATTGGTACTTCTTAACTATCTTGAAAGTAAATTAGCTGGTGTAGGCGGCAGACGAAGGCGACTCGCCTACGGTTATTCCGTCCGTACGGACGAGTATGTAAAAGAAACAGATGTTACGAGTATATCTGAATTATAAAAAGGTTAAACTGCTACATAAAAAATGAAAGTAGAATCAATGCAGTGGTGTTTTAATGAGCGACAGGATAAGGAATAGCCTGATAAGAGAACTATGTGGTGTGGGTGATGTAGACGTGAGAATTGAGACAGGCATGTTAAGATGGTTTGGACATATGGAGAGGATGAACGAAAGAAGACTAACGAAGCAGATTTATAAGGCGAGTGTGCATAGGGTTGGAAGGGGAAGACCTCGTCAAACGTACCGAGATCAGATCGGGGAAGTTCTTAAAAAAGGTCAGGTAAAGAGAACCCCAGAACCAGCGAGCGTGCATGAATTAAGAACTTAATGAGAGTAGACAAAGCGAAGGGTGTGTCAGGATCGCAGCAGGTGGAAATCCATGGTCTCTGCCTGTCCCTTTGGCCATGACACCAATTTTTTCCATTCCTACGACGCGTCCCAGATTCGCAATTAGATCCGCAGACGTAGGTTCCGCGCCATTTTTGCAGATGGGAGATTGCCAAAAGTTTGTATTGCGCGAGAGGCAATACCGCTGAATTTACTTTAGAGGTCCAATTTAGGCGCATTTCTTAAGGGGATGCATTGCGATTCGCTAGTGACGCCCTCATTCCCAAGTGGCGCACAAACGCAAGGGATAGCGTACGCATTATTTGCTAGGAGTAAGTCCCACATCAGTTAAATGTCTGTACAACGCAAGTATTTTTTTGTTTTAATTTTATTTAAACGTACTTACTCCGTATGTGGCCGGCTAAAGCATCACCCCATCTCCTCCCGTGGGTGTCGTAAAATGCGACAGAGGGACCAACCGAAGGATAGGAAGGCGCAGCGTCCTTCGAGTACTATCATGACCAACTGCGGTCGCCAACCCGCCTGCCAAGCGTGGCGACTATGGCAAAATTGATGATGATGACGCAAGTAACCAAGGAAGGAATTATAAAAGTTACCAGAACATTTAAAAGTTTGCTTTATTATTGTGCAATAGTAGTTAATGCAACGGTTGCATAATGATAGGCCTTAAAACACTAGTGCGGTTTTATGAAACGAGCTTTTAGCGAGTTTCATAATAAGATCGCACGTGTGTTTTAAGGCCAAATTATGCAGAGTTGCATACATAACTTTATCTACACACATATTATAAATCCTCCATGATGGGTTCAGAAACAATATTTTCTGGCAGCAAGTTATTTGTTGCAATCGTGGCTGCATATTTCAGATATCCGGTACATTTTCACATCATACACACTCCGAGAAGACTACTATTCATATTTTCAACTAAAATGTAGATTACAAACAACTTTTTCTATTCAATTCAACAACAATTCTACTTTCGTTCAGCAAAACACCAACATAATGGCGGCAATTCGATCCTCCGTCAAGACCATTTTTTTTAAATCATAGTCAAACGAATGAAGTCTCTATTCTCATGTCACTGGATATCAAATGTTGTGCAGTTTATATTAAAAAAACATACTGAATTGATGTTTCGTATCAATAACTGTTTTAATATCTATGGATAGTAGAATAGAGACCCACTTGAGTTTTGACAGCTGTTCCAAATTTAATCTCATTTCTATACTAAAAACGATACGGGAATAACTTTGCAGCACTGGTTTTTCCTAATTGGTTGTCAAAATGGTGGTCATTTCCTACGGTTTTTGATTACACTATGGAGGTTTTATGATATGGGTGTAGATAAAACTATAATCGCTATCGTTTACCGGCGCCAAAGTAATATGTATTGAGTGAAGTTGATGCAATCATGTTTTCGTAACACCAGATAGTCAAAATATATATACATACTTCAAAAATTGGTCTCCTTTGTCTTCTATAGCTCGTGTAGCCGAAATCAAGCGACGCCGCGTTTTTTCGATGCAGCCCCTTAAGGTCTAAGCGGAGGGAGGGGACGGGAGGGATGTTTTTTTAACTTGGATATAAGCCAACCTTTCGGATCTCAATGAAGCGGCGTGATTTATAGGACTGTTTTTATTAGGTACTGGAATCGGGCTGTAAGTTGGTATATTTTGGGTAGGAATTACGTTCACTCAAAGAAATTCAATACCTTCGTCGCTCTGTGTCTTTGTGTGAATTAGATTGAGATATAAAGATGAGATAAACTGTTTTGAGATTCTCTAACCAGCTATGTTATTTTCTTACAGATTCGTCTCTCATTTCGCACGACAACCATAAATCGACCAAAACAAATCAAATCAAAATTTATTTGTATCAGACAGGTACACTAGATATTTAACTTTTTTTTCTGCTATTGTTTCGCCCTACGGCATACAAAACTAAAAATTAAAGAATATAAAAATTAAAAGAATAATAAAAAACAAGGACCCGTGCACTCGTAGAAATTATACCGACTTAGGTCTCTACGATCTTGACGGAGCTGGCTGCGTCAAACACGACCAAAATCAAAGACATGCCCGAACATGTAGTTTATACATACTGACGGGTCAAGTTAGGCTCGCCAGTGGGTTCGGTAATGAAGTATGATGAAGTATGACTGTATTTGTAATTCAAGGTCGACCGGCGCCCACGCCGCAGAATCTTTTCGGTTGAAATCTAATCGAATAAATACCTACTTCATTGTTCAACAGGGGATCAAAACGAGCCATTTCGAATGGGTTTTACTCCCGAGGGTTTACTACCCTTTTCACTTCGATTGCGAGAAGACGAAAAAAAAACCGGACAAGTGCGAGTTAAACTCGCGTGGAGAGGGTTCCGTTCCGTACATGATTATCTGAAATTTACTAGGTTACCTTAAATACCATAGACTTCTTATAGGTTTTCCTGTAATCTATAGGCAACGATCTATTTTCTGTATTTTTTTCAAAATTTTAGTCCCAGTAGTTTCGGAAATAAGGGGGGGGGAATGGTCATTTT
Organism: Tortricodes alternella; assembly: GCA_947859335.1. Taxonomy (NCBI): domain Eukaryota; kingdom Metazoa; phylum Arthropoda; class Insecta; order Lepidoptera; family Tortricidae; genus Tortricodes; species Tortricodes alternella. The sequence goes on from OX401970.1 coordinate 3,078,070, forward strand.
TCGCCTATTTTCCTGAATAACATCTAAACTATTTTACTTAAAATTTAAAAGAAAATATATTTAAGATCCTCACAATAAGCCCTTTCATTTGATATGTCACACAATATAGGTGGCATATATATTTTTTTTAATTTTCTAGTTCACTCCCGAAAAGTGGCCCCTATGTTTAAAATTCATATATTTACGTCACGCGTCCGTGTTGCGGTCACCAACTTACATATGGATACCAAATTTCAACTCAATTGGTCCAGTAGTTTCGGAGCAAATTGGCTGTGACAGACGGACAGACAGACAGACAGACAGACAGACACACGAGTGATCCTATAAGGGTTCCTTTTTTCCTTTTGAGATACGGAACCCTAAAAAACTAAAAATAAATAATGTAATATATTATAGGTACTAGTTTGCAGATTGTTAGTTAAATGATATTTTTTCTTTGTTCTGGTTCTCAAATTTATGCAAGAGACATTAGGTAGACCATAGACAGACAACATTGATCAGGTTTTTTATCATACAAGTTTTTATTAAAATTCATCGTGAGACCTGTTTTGATGCAGACGCCACGGCGTTACAGTTCAATTTGCAAAAATAATATTAAAAGATTTTCTTTTATATATTAAAAAAATTGAACGGGCTCTTTTTAAATTGGTTTCGGTATACAAAATATATGAAATTCGCAATTATTTCCGAAAATACTGTTTTAGGCCAATATCGTCGAATTAAAAAATGACAGAACTTTGATGAGGATGTCAAAAACTAGTAATTCAGAACTAAAAAGCAATATTTATTTTTCACTTATTTTGACAATTTTTGACCCATAAAAGAAAAAAAAATTACAGTCAAAATGATCTTTTTGTTACTTTGACATGCATTTATTTATGTTTAGCTATATATTAATATTTGTTACTATAGTCAAGTAGCCAATTGAAGTGTGACGCATCATTCATATCTGTAAATTCAACACAACGTAATATTTTTGTGTTTAAATAAAGATTTAATTGTTTATTTGAACGTGTGCGCAGCGTCCGCCTTGTGTGTTGCAGACTACCGTACCATTACCAATTATGAGCGGTCAGTCACTGCTGGGTGTAAAATACAAGCGGTTAGCGAGTTTGAGATGCCACTATTATCGTCACATCTGCGTCAATCACGCTAAGAGAAGGGAATAGAGTACAAACCTTCGCAAAACAAATGCAGATTTCGCCTCGGCATATGGACCGTTTCTTGCTTAGGAACTCGGTTGCGTACTCACCTGGTTGTCGTTGAAGACGATGCAAACACGATTTAAAGTTTAGCATAGGTATATCACCCAAAATTTCCGAACTGTAAAATAAAAATTGTACAATTTTTGTGAACTTTCTCGTATAGAAAACTGGTTTGATTAGCGTTAATCGACTTTTGACAGGTGTTAATATAGGAACCAACCGATATTCCATGCGGCTAGGTCAAAAGGCTAACGAAGTGCTTTGAACGTTATCGTCGTAAGTCCTGTTGTACTTAATTTAGAACAACTTACTATCAGTAAGACCTCTCATTTTGTTTGATTTCGTTCTAATTTTAATCCTGTCCTACTACTACTACTACTAGGTTTAGTACTACTTTCAAAATTTGTACTTATTTGGTACACAAGGACGCTGAGACGAGGCTAGGGAGTAGAATCACTGTAGTGCCCCGGTCAGGAGCGCAATGTACTATTGGGGCTGTAAGTACGAGAACACGTAGTATAATAAAATATTAGACATACACTTGTATTTCTACGTTTATTTTAAATTTCAGTTTTAACATAATAAAATTATCACTGTCTTAGATTCTAATTGCAAAATTATATTAAAAACAAACCAGAGGGAACTTGTGAGGTAAGACAACCTCTACAGTACACAGTGATCTGTATACTCCTGAGACCGGAATGTCATTTATGCTACTTGAATTTTAAACCCAGTCAAATTATGATAAGCTTCAGATTAATTGTAGCTTTTGTCCCTTAAGAAGGACGCGGGGAATCAAGAGGGTATTATTGTGCAATATCTGTCCACTCGTGCCTTGCACAGCGCCTCAGCAGTAGAGCCTCGAAGAAATAGACAAACACTTTTCTGTCTTCCATTGAGCTTGCGCTCTATTTTTGTACAAATACTTCAGCCACTCAGCCGCTCGAAGGCCGTTCTCGATTGGTATTTATTTTGTTGCTTTTACTTTTTCAGTGATTTTTATATCGGCTTAGATGGGACCTACTCGTTCAATTAAATTATTAACTTCCCCATCTTTAGTTCTAAAATAATGCGTTATTAAGAGCTGTTAAATAAATGACCTATAAATAGCACCTTACGGCCGGTACAGACGGACAGCATTTGAACTGCGAAATAGCAGTTCGAGTGCAGTTCTGATGTAGTTGACGTAACTGCATCAAATCGAGTGCTCAGTCCGCTTGCAGTTGCCATGCAGAACTGCACTCGAACTGCCATTTTGCAGTTCAAATGCTGTCCGTATGTACCGGCCCTTACCCTGGCATGTACGGGACGGCTATTTAGGTAATAGAGGTGCTATTAAAGCCATTATTTTTTTAGTAGGTAGAGTGAGTAATTCACCGAACTTTCGATGCAGTTATTATCTGTTACAAACCCGTGTTTTGTGGTTAGCCGCTTCGGTACCCAAACAAAGGCTTGTTTAAATAAAATTTGTCTTGCGTTAATTGGCTCGGCTCAGTAAGTTAACGAGACTGTCTATCCGCATGGAGGAAACCAGGAATGGTTCACTAGGCTATTTTATTCCTGGATAAATACTCATTTGAACTCGTTGTTCCAGGATATACACGCTGACCCGGCGTTCGTGCGGGACAACTGTGACGTGTTCGACGTTATCCCGGGGAAATTGGGTAAGCATTGTTACTTTTTGGGTGTTAATTATAGTCCGGAGTATATCATGCACAAGTGTTACCCTATCAAATGAAAAAAATACTTTTTGGAAACCTTAGTGGACTACAAGTATATATTTGTAGTCAACTAAAGTTTCCAAAAAGTTATTTTAGACCTAGACCTGTGTATCTACCATGAGTTTATTCAAACCGTTCTCGTAATACGAACACGCAAAGTTCGTAAGAAGTAATCCTGAGATGTTTGCTAAACCGGTCCACATGCCAAATCTACGTACTAGAGATTTGTTTCGTGTCAAACTACCTGCATCAAAAACAGCACTACATAAAAAAAACTGTTTCATAATGTCAGGAAATGTTTATAATAACATTCCTCTAGATTTAAGAGCTCTGCCTAATAAATTATTCTTAATCAAACTTCGATTATGGCTCAAGGAAAAATGTTTTTACAACATCAAGGAATATTTTGACACCTAACTAATGTTTTTATTTTTTATTTTTATTGCTGTATTTTTCGTTTTCCTATTTGTTAGTTGACATTAAATGTATTAAGGAATAAACTTGATATTTGTGTTCAGTAATGGTGTGAATAATAATAATAATGATAATAATAGCTACTAATAATGATAGAATTTTATGTAATGATTGCTTTAGAGTATTTGATGAAAATGTTATTCAATTTAAGAATTATTAATATGAATGTGTTTTTTATTTTGAATTTTGCATGCCAATATTATGGTGAATTGTGTAGTTCTATATTACTTCTATAATCTGTCATCCACATGTACCATGATTCTAGCAAATAAAACTTTGACTTTGACTTTGAAAATAGAAAATTAGTAGTAGTATTTCCGATAGATTTTGATAACGAGAGCTGTCTTCGTAAACTGGTACATGCTTATGGTATCGTAGTGAACTAAGGTGTCACTTGCGTATAAAAATTATTTATTTGGTAACACTCGGGTACCATTTATTATAAACTTAAGATTAGAAATATCGCTGAGCGATTTAAGTGATGTAATTGTAAATTGATGGTTTTTTGACATTTTCCTTTACTTCTGCAGCATGACACTGCTTTGTGCCAAATTTCATGATTCTACGTCAACGGGAACTACCCGGATTTTGATCCCCTTGCGAGTATCAAAATATGTGGCAAAAACGGGCGTATCTTTTAATTGCGTTGACTTTGAAGGTTGATTTTTTCACAGCTCCAAGGCCATTGCAGACTTTTGTATTTGATATTAATTTCGACTGATACCTTCACGCGTTCCTGAGAAAAAGGTCTTGACTTGACACACAGATAGGCTGACAGACAGACGGACAACAAAGTGATCCTATAAGGGCTCCTTTTTTCATTTTGAGGAACGGAACCCTAAAAACCAGTTTCATGCCTCTTATTAGATATTTGATTATTATGTAAGATGATTATTATTATTAAGAAAGAATACCTACACATAAACCGATTTTTGACGACGGGGGTAGCCTAGTTGGTAGTGACCCTGCCTCCTACGCTAGCGTCCCGGGTTCGATCCCCGGTAAGGGCAAATATTTGTGTGATGAGCACGAATGTTTGTTCCTGAGTCTTGGATGTTTCCTATGTATTTAAGTATTTATTTATCTATATAAGTATATATATCATCGTCTAGTACCCATAACACAAGCTTTTAGAGCTTACATTGGGACTAGACCGATTTGCGTAAAGATTGTCCTGCAAAAAAAAAACTGTTTATTTTAGGGATCAGTCAATTATTTCGCTTTCCAAAAGGGTTCCGTCATCAAAAAAGTTTGAGAGCCTCTGCCCTAAAGTATCGAAGACGAAGTCATAGGCGTTGTCGAACACAAGTCCTAATTGTCATTCGCGCGAACAATTAGGACACCTGGGGGGCTAGCACGACCTGCCCGCGAGTCGTTTGTCGCTCAGTGCATCCTTTACATACTTGACAAGTTGGACAGAGACGCACTGAGCGACAAACGACTCGCGGGCATGTCGTGCTAGCCCCCCTGTTCGACATCCGTATGTTTGGCCGCGCGTTCGTACGAACAAAGTTCGCGCGAACTAGCGATGATCGCGCGATCGAGGCAGCCATTACACGCTCAATCTAGATCGAGATCCGTGATCGTGATCAGTGATCTTGATTCAGATTGACTGTGTAAGGTGTTGGATTGAGGGATCGCGACATCGGATCACAAAATTGCGATCCGCGACGTGTAATGGCTGCCTTATACAGTCAATCTGGATCAAGATCACTGATCACGATCACGGATCGCGATCTAGATTGAGCGTTTAATGGCTGCCTTAGAACGACGCCATAGAACGTAAAGTCGTGTTTTTAATTAGACGAAGTCAACTGACATTTACTGTGTTGGTAGCTACTCTGCCCTGCTAAGCCGAAAAGCGGTATCTCAATCAGAGAATGTTTGAGAAAGTCGACCTTTTGTAAATTGTCATAAAGTCGATTACTCAAAACTTACTCTGATTGAGATAGCGCTTTTCGGCTTAGCAGGGCAGAGTAGCTACCAACACAGTAAATGTCAGTTGACTTCGTCTAATTAAAAACACGACTTTACGTTCTATGGCGTCGTTCTAAGGCAGCCATTACACGCTCAATCTACAGTGACAGTACTTGTCAGTTGGCTTCGTCTAATTAAAAATACTACTGTAGTTGTTGCACTTGCATATTTTGCTGGTTGCACCTTTAAACTACTTGGTTGTAAGAATAGCGAATTTGATTGCATTTGCGAGTTTTCAATTATTCCATTGTCTAAGCGACTGTGCAAATTAATGAGCCTATGCTCACTGTGAGGCATCGCGGCGGATGCCTCGTAATGTCCTCTTATTGTGAGCAGAGCGCCCACATTCAGGACGCCAACGCTTGAGGTCACGGGTTCCATACCCGACAGAGTTACTCTTAGACGGAAAATATATACCTATATTTTGATTCAGGAATATGGAAATGGAAATAAGTATTGTTTAAATGTATATATATTTACTTAACCTAAGAATAATATCTTGAGCCAAAAAAACCAAAATAAACAAGAATATATTCTTGGTTCAAGAAAATACAATGTTCCGTTATATGGAAATCACGGATTGTCTAGACCAAGGCGATATTGTCTAGATTCAAGACATATTTCTTTTCTGTGTAACATAAAATACTTATTTGTTTACATTTTTACTTGGTGTCTGATTGTTTGCGTGTGTGTTATTCCCGGATCCAAGATACAATCCAAGATAGGATCCAAGATCCTTGTAAACAACCGAAAGACTGGCAACTTTACGCCAATGCTGCAGACTTTGGGGTTTGATCGTCGGCTACATACTAGTGTATGAGAGAGATTCACTTTGAGATAATACGGTGTTAACTTATCTTCGTGTCAATCGTGCTAGGGGCGCTTCTACACCGGAATACGTCATTCATGAAATGAGCGAAGTTGCTCATTCGCAATTAGGAAAAAAGCGGTTCATGGGCGAGTCCGACTCGCACTTTCGTTCCGTGATTTATGACGTATTAAAAAAAACTACTTAGTAGATCTCGTTCAAACCAATTTTCGGTGGAAGTTTACATAGTAATGTACATCATATATTTTTTTTAAGTTTTATCATTCTCTTACTTTTTGAAGTTACAGGGCGGGGACACACATTTTACCACTTTGGAAGTGTCTCTCGCGCAAACTATACAGTTTAGAAAAAAATGATATTAGAAACTGCAATATCATTTTTAAAGACCTATCCATATTTACCCCACACGCATGGGTATGATGAAACATTTTTTTTGAGTTTCAGTTCTAAGTATGGGGAACCACAAATTTTTTTTTTTTTTTTTTCTATTTTTGTGTAAATATCTTAATGCGGTTCACAGAATACATCTACTTACCAAGTTTCAACGGCATAGTTCTTATAGTTTCGGAAAAAAGTGGCTGTGACATACGGACGAACAGACAGACAGACAGACGGACAGACAGACAGACATGACGAATGTATAAGGGTTCCGTTTTTTGCCATTTGGCTACGGAACCATAAAAATGGAGGAGGTTTGCAAGAGAACACATGTTTTACAGTAAGAGATAAGGGAATGACATTATTCTCTCGGCTCATAAATATGACGTGATTGTCGCTGTACCTACATACAACCGACATAAATATATGTACATGCTATTTATTGTACGGAGATCGCTTTGAGTGTAGTGGTATTGTGTGATGACACATCGCGTCAACGTTCATAGACACACACATGTATAGGTCTCATCGGGTCTGACCGTTCGCACACATCAAAAGCGATCTTCGTATAAAACTATTTTCTTAAGCCATTTTAATAATCCCTTGTCACTTTTTTAACAACAGAAAATTGGTAACTGTTCGTACAAACATGTACACGCCGTGGCCCAAATTCTTTGCTGTTGAATGCACTTCAACTACCTATACTTACTTTCTCAACCTCATATCTGCCTTGAACGAAGACACAAAGACAATCTTATTCACGTTACATTAGAGTTCAAAAAGAGTGCACATTACCGAAGCACGGTCTTACTATAATTTTCCCGCGTGAACCAGGTGCAACCCGTGTGACGCAACTAGTGCCGCTTTCTTCCTTCTCACGTTCCAGTTCAATTGTGGTATAGTCACCCACATTTATGTGGAATCATACCTATTAATGTTAAGAGTCTAACAACTTTAATATCAATTTTCACAATAACAAAAAGTACCAAATACATATAACCTTACAGTTTTGAATACAACTGTACATAATTACTTATTGTCATGCGAAATTTATTAAAATTCAGTGAGACCGGTAACTTTTGCGATTTGAGTGTCTATATTTTATAATGTAAAAAACCCAGGTGTTTATAAAACTGACTCTGACAGACTCTTTGAATTCAATTCAATTTACTTTTAAAATGTTTGGATAGAAAAATAAGGCTGAAGGTGCACGCAGTTTTAGGTGAAAATGAAAATGAAAATATTTATTTTGCAAGTAGGCCACATGGGCTCTTTTAAATGTCTGAAGCTACCAGCGCTTCGAAAGGTGACATCTGCTGAGAAGAAACGCCGCAAGAGGCTCAGGTGATTTCACCTTCGCTTGAAAAAGGTGACGTCACCCAACGTTGCGCCGCTGTGGGTTTTGGCCTCGTCGATCAATCAATTATCGATCAATCACTACGCTAGTTTGTTCTGTATACGTACATAATAAATGCATTAACGTCTGGGAGCCGATGACGGCTCTTCGCAGTAAGTAGTTTTTTTTCCGAACAGGTGGTACCTAGGTATTTTCATTCCTTGACCATCACAAGAGCTTGTAAAAGCCTAAATTGAATAAAGATATTTTGATTTTGACTTTAACTTTAACTCATCGATGTGATGAAAAGCATAGCTGGGCACAAGACCGTTAATCCGTTAATCGTTAATTAACGAAGTTAACATTTTGAGTGACGGATTAATTAAATATTGTTAACGGACTCATTACCTATCGTTAAAACAATGAAAGTCCGTTAAACGTTAATTAAATACCTACTATTTGCCAAAAGGACACTGCGCGGACCGCACCGCGCCGCGGAAAGCACGTTAGTACGATAATTAGGTATTACTAAAAACTCTAATGGGGCAGGGTGGAGGGTGTCATCATTCCTTTATTATTTTTTCATGACATAAATTTCCATAGACTATACCAACATTTTTTTATAAGTTAATCACTAACGCAACGACACATAAAATGCAATTTCTATCACGAGTTAACGATTAACATTAACTTCCTAGGACCTTCTGAAATGTAACGCTTTAACGTTTAACGAATTTAACTTTTTAAGTAACGAATTAACGACGTCAATTACTTGATTAACGGTACCCAGCTAGATGATGAAAAGTTTAATTGTACTATCTCTTTCGCGTCGCTTCGACTTCCCGTAAAACGGATGAGGTACCAGTTTCTGTAACCGCTCAAAACGTGCTGTTGTTCAAAACTGGGCCCTATGTCCTGGCTGTAATGTCTCAACTTGTTTACAGGCGAAAAGTAGCTGGCAGGGGCCTGTCCTAAAATAAAATAGGACGATGTACACGCCACTGTAAGGATTTAATTTGTTCGCAGGGGACAAGTGGTTGGTGTCGTGTCTGAGCGTACTGTTCCTGAGCAAGGGTTTACTGTACCGCGTAGTCCCGGCTGACCAGCGTCTCGACGCTGGTTACGCCGGGATCTTCAGGTCAGTACCGTTTTATGTTGGACCCACAGCATAACCTATAGACTCCGAATAGCCGCAGGCAACCCCCGCTACCAATATATGGAACGCCCTCTGTTGGTCAAAAGAAAGCCAGCGCTGGGTATTTTTTCAGAGATACTCGTATTCGCAGCCGGCAACCATTCTATATGCTTGACAAAATAACCTTAAAGGTTTAACCGCACTAGGCGGAAACTGATTCACGGTGGAATATTGTTCGTTTGAAGTTGTATCAGCGGCCCTATCATGTAAGACACAAAGATAAGTTAAACCCGTTTATCTCTATGACTATCTCTTTTGTCGGCACTAGTGTGAGAGAGACGCACTTAGAGATAAGACGGTTAAACTTATCCTTGTGTCTTGCAGTTAGGGCCGCAGCTACAACGCACTATGCGGCAGCTTAACTGCACGTCACTTGACCAAATCAACGGGCCGTGCTGTCCTTGTGCGGCATCCATGTTTCTATATGGGGTCGCATAGTTTGTAATTATTCGCCGAATTTATGTTGAGACGTTCCAAAGTTCGTAGTTATGAAATCTTTTCAGATCCCCTTTTAAGCTGTGAGAAAAGTGTAATATCTTATTAATCATATTGTGATTTCGAAATGACATGCACAAATGCATGCATGCGAGCGAAGTCGCGGGCAGAAGCTAGTTTATATACCTATATACGTTTTTATATCGTCGTTTAGTACCGATAACACAAGCCTTTAGAGCTTATTTTGGGACTAGATTAATTTGTGTAAACCTACTTCCAAACCAATCCTTCTAATAAATTAATTTCTCAGGTTCCGGATATGGTGGTGTGGCCAATGGCTCGAGGTGCTGGTGGATGACCGGCTTCCCACCGTCAATGGGAAGCTGGCTTTTCTGCAGACCAGCTCCACCGAGCAGCTGTGGCCAGCGCTCTTGGAGAAGGCTTACGCCAAGTAAGACAATGTAACGGTAGTATAGCGTTTAACTTTAACCGAAAATTGTTTGGGCGACATTCACTTTTTTGGGCCGTTGAGTGTCATATATATTATTCTAGCTTTACCCGCGAATTTTCATATTCCTGACTATTTAAATGTAGATTATCTTAAATCAAATAACGGGCTCTCATCGCACACCCACGAACTTGCTGTTAATTATCCAACCCCTATTGGTTGACTTTCTTAAAACTACTCTAACTACTCTTCTGCTGCACTGGGAGTGAAGAAATAGCATAGAATGCGTGCAGATGCTTATCATCCTGGCATGTCGTAAAAGTCGACTAAGGGACGGGTCCTCTCCAACGGTGGACTATCTGTATGGGCGATGGGCTGATCACCTGTCACCATACGGTTCATCATGCCATCTTAGGACTAATTAATCGAACGTGGCCACAAGTACTCTTGTGGCTCTGCCAACCCCAATAGGGATTTCGGGCGTGATAATATGTATGTATGTATGTTCTTAAAACAAATTACCTACTTTTTTATCAAAATCGGTTCAGCGGTTTAGCCGTTAAAAGGTAACAGACAGACATAATTACATTCGCATTAGCATAGTATAAAGAGGAAAGAAGTAGGTTATCTTCATACAACGCACCGCGCGCGGCTTGTATGTCTGCGCCAAAGTATCTACGAGGGTGAATTGAAAAGTTATGAGCCTAACCTGTAAAATAAAGACTTGAGTTTTTATAAAAAATTTATTTCTCTACATAGTTTCCAAAATGATCTATACACTTTTACCACCATGCTTCTGACCTAATTATTCCTTGTAAAAAATGAATCTTCAAGGTTTTCGAAAAATTCAATCACAGCTTATTGTTCCTCAATATCCGTGGAAAATTTCCGCCCTGCCAAGTGGTTTTTTAGGTTCGGGAAAAGATGATAATCAGAGGGGGCCAAGTCCGGCGAATAGGCTGGATGCGGCAACAATTCAAACCCACAGTTATGTATTTGTGCGATAGATTTCGCTGCAGTATGGACAGGAGCATTGTCTTGGTGGAACAACACTTTTCTAGATATCACACTAGGTCCTTTCGTTTTAATTTCTTCGCGCAGACATTGTAAGAGGGTGCAATAGTAATCAGCATTTATGGTTTTACCCTTTTCGAGATAATCAACCATGACCCAAAAAACTGAAGCCATTACCTTCTTCGCTGATGAAATGGCCTTAGCTTTTTTAGGAGGTGGAGACTCTGACCTTTTAGATTGTTTGGATTGCACGTTTGACTCCGGTGTATTGTGGTGGACCCAAATCTCGTCCATAGTTATGAAACGACCAATAAAAACTTGTGGGTCGCATTGAAACAGATCCAAACAATCCCGTGACACTGTATGGCGGGTGCGTTTATTTTTAGCTGAAACCAGGCTACGTACCCACCTTGCAGAGACCTTAGAAAATCCAAGATCCTTGGTGATTATGTTTTATACTCGCTCATAGGAAATGCCAATTTTCTCCGCTATCTCTGCAACTTTCAACCGCCTGTCATTCATAACCATATCTAGTATTTTATTGACATTTTCGTCTATAGAAGCCATTATTGGTCTACCACACCTAGGTCCATCTTCAATTGCTTCTCTGCCCCGTTTAAAATCTGCTACCCATCATTTAACAGTGGCATATGATGGAGCGGATTCTCCTAAAGTTTGGCACATATCTTCAAAAATTTGCTTTGGCGTTCAGCCTTTTTTTGTAAGTACTTTATGACAGAACGGTGCTCAATTTTAACCATTCTAAAGAAAACCGCGAACCGCGTTTAGTAATTTGATTACAAAATTTGCAATTGTTACGGAAGAAAAACAAAAGATAGTTCATTATGATAAAAAGATATGTAAGTTTTACGTGCTAGTATTATTTTTCATTTTAATTTCATTATCGACCTCAGGCTCAAAATTTTTCAATTCACCCTCGTATGCTCCGTCGCACGGACACTTAAACAAAATCTCGACCGTTCGCACCGATAAACGGGTCGAGATTTTGTTTAAGTGTGCGTGCGGCGATGCACGCGATGGCGCACACATACAAGCCGCGCGCGTGCGTTGTATGAAGATAACCTACTTCCTCCCGCTTTACATTATGGCATTAGTGTGGATTTATTAATGCTGTGATTATTTCCCCAGGCTCCATGGTTCTTACGAAGCTTTGAAATACGGTAGCCTGCTCGACGGGATGGCGGACTTAACCGGTGGTATCACCGAGTCGTTTACAGTGAAAGAGCTAAGCGATGCAAACACGCTCAGAGCGATACTGCGGCATACCAGCGTCGTGACGGCACACTACTTACCCAACGTAAATCAGCTTTGCTATCATCATAGTCACCTAGTTATAAGCCCCCTAGGCCTATTACCTCATTTACATGCAGCCGGAGTGAGCAGGGAAGTGAGCATCGAAGTGGGCAGCGCAAGTTTGGTCACTTCTCCTGCTCCTGCCGCTGCTACTCGCGTTGCGGGAGTCAGGAGCAGCATTTAAACACTCACTGCCTTCAAAAGCAGGATGCGGGAATTAGTTCTGGCAGCGCGAGCAACAGTGGCAGTGGCATGTAAATGAGGTATTAATCTCACCGGCACACCATGGCGCAACCAGTAGCCGCTACCAACAAAATGTATACAGCTCTATGGAGGAAATCTTACCTGGTGTCCACTTGGAGGCGCAACCAGCATGGACGCGTGCAAAGAACTTTACTGGCAGCGCTGCCACGTTGATTCCGCTAGTGGCGTACCGCAAAAGGCAAAAAGGAACCCTTATAGAATCACTTTGTTGTCCGTCTGTCTCTCTCTCTCTGCCTGTCTGCGTGTCAAGACCATTGTCTCAGGAACGCGTAGAGGTATCAAGTTGAAATTAATATTAAATACTCGAGTCTGCAATCCGGAGCTGAGAAAAAATCAAACTTCTAAGTCAACGAAATGAAAGATACAGCCGTTTATGCGCATGATACTCGCAAGGAATCAAAACCTATAGGGTACTTCCCGTCGACCTAGAATCATAATTGGCAAGAAGCAATGTCTTATAGCACAAGTAAAGGGAAAAGTCCTAAACCCTAAATTTGTAGTAAAGTACATCACAAAAAAATAAAAGTTTAACGGAATAACCTTTGCAAGGTCGTAGGTTACTTCTTGTCTTATTTCATAGGTAGGTTGTAAATTTTTATCCGGTTGTTAAAATATTTTTTAGGGTTCCGTACCTACTATGTACTGTCGGTTTTTCATAGGGAAGTACGAGACCCTCGGCGCGCGAGTCAGACTCGCACTTGACTTTTTGGTCACATATAGACTGTTAAACTCTATAAGTAGGCTCCTTTTGTCTTCGCGCATGGTATAGCGGAAGCTGAATATACTGACTCAAAATAATACCTAGATTTTATTCTAGGCCGTGGACACTAAGGGACTAGAGACTGAAATGAACTACAGGGTGTACAGCGTTGACGATGTAAGTGACGTAGTCTTTACCTTTCATTCTGCAACAGCCTCTATCAACATTGCTTAACCTTCTTCAGTACGCGATAAACGCGCGCGCTTCTTGAGTTAACAAATCTGGGTACCATGACCGTATTAATCCTTTGAACGACACGGCCAAATGCAACAAAGTATGCAACGGACGCCAACGACGGCATTAGCCGACGCAAATGCATGGAAAACTGCATAGCGTGCCGTCAGTGGCACGAAAATTCGCTGTCGTGTATAGACGTCTATGTCGTTCAAAAGTTTAATACGAAGGTGAATGATAATACGAGGTTGAAGAACACTGTTCTAAGATATACAGATATCGATCAATATTGACCTCTATTTGTATGATGCTTAGGTGGAAACTGACGACAGCCTGGTGCAGACCGTGCGTTTACGCCGCCCCATCATACCAAGAGACTCTCTACGCAACGAAGATAATGAGTAAGGCATTAGTTATACTTATATTATTTTAGGACGAATTAAGTAAACAGGGGTTTCAGCTGCTGCCTGGAAAGGACGGCTTCGTAATACGGATTTTCCAGGCAGTTCGGTTTACAGCGGAAACTGCATGGGATTAAGAGCTCATAATACGACCCCCGGACCGTAGACCGTTACCTCCGATTCTCGAACGCCATCTATTGGCACCTTTTCTTCAACCTTCAAACTATTGCTTCTTCCGAAAAGCTGCACGTATCACAAAGCGCGATCTAAGCCATTTGCTAATTAAATTACTCAATTTAATTCATTGAATACCCCGCAGGATATGATTGTAGCGCCATCTTTTAAGCTGGGTTTCGGTAAAGCTTGTTCCCGGAGAAATGTAGCCTCTTATAATTATTGGCATTTATTAACATTTTGAACGCTCCAGTCGGCTGTAGCCGACAGCCGATTTCCGTGCCCCCGACGCAACGATATGCCGTTTTCTATACATTTGCGTCCGCTACAGCCGTCGTCGAGCGCTCGTGGCACGCTTTTTCGCCGTTAGCCGTGGCGTTCAAAAGGTTGAGCTGTTGCTAAGATAGTGGTTCTTTGAGCAAGTCCGTATTTGGTGTTGCCAGCTTGCCTGTTTTTACTATCAAATTGCAACTTTCAGTTTTTAACGCAGCCAACCCTTAACAGCTTTCCCCGATAACATGCTTTTCTTACTAACCTTTTAACACTTTCAATGCAGCCCCTTTGTGGACGTGCTGAACATTGTGCGGTACTTTATGAACATGTAAGTACATACAAGTCTGAAATCTGTGCGTTAATAACTGTATATATTTCAAAATATCTAGATCTAGTTTAAAACTACGCAAAAATAAAGAATCCCACTAACATACATAACAGTCACAATGCTTTCGCGTGGTTTGTTAACAAAATCATCGACTTATCTCGAAATGATTCTTCCCTGGGTAATGGGGAACAGTGTAAAATAAAAGTTCGAGAGCCGAAGATACCAGTGTTACCCCATTGAATAATTAAATTAAAAACCGGTCAAGTGCGAGTCGGAATCAATGGTGTAAGAACTTTGAAAGTTGCAAATAAGCGTCCAAATTGTTAAGCTGTAGCGGTAATTTTCTGGTTTGATTTCAATATATGCTTTACATTTCTATAACAGTACACCATTGACTTTATATATGTTGTTTGACCATGGAGTATAAACTAAAATCAGGTTAAATTTAATAGCTGAAACTTAATGGAAATATAGCTGGGACAAAATTGATCTAAAATCAGTACATTTGAAGGGTATTAATGTATGGAGAGCTTCTCAGGCTTGAAACTTTTAATAGTAGATTGTAAAAGCAGATTATGCACCTCGCATTCAGTGATTTATTGCGCTCGTGTTTTTGGAGCCCTCGCTTACGCTCAGGCTCCAAACTAACACTCGGCGCAATAATGAATCACTTTCTGCTTGGTGCATAATCTGCTTTTCTTTGAACTACTGCACAAAGTTGGTAAAAGAAAAGTCAAAGTAAAGTTAAAAACTAAAACCTGATTAGCGACGTAAAAAGCAGTTTCGCTCTTGGTATGGCTCTACATTGACTCCACATTGACTCCACATTGACCCCAGATTGACTCCACATTGACTCCACATTGACTCAACATTGACTCCACATTGACTCCAGATTGTCTGCACATTGACTCCACATTGACTCCATATTGACTCCACATTGACTCCACATTGACTCCACATTGTCTCCAGATTGACTCCAGATTGACTCCAGATTGACTCCACATTGACTCCAGGTTGACTCCACATTGACTCCACATTGACTCCACATTGCCTCCACATTGACTCCACATTGACTCCATATTGACTCCAGATTGACTCCAGATTGACTCCAGATTGACTCCAGATTGACTCCACATTGACACCAGATTGACTCCAGATTGACTGCACATTGACTCAACATTGACTCCAAATTGACTCCACATTGACTCCACATTGACTCTACATTGACTCTACATTGACTATTGAGTGTAAACATCTTGATCAACTAACCAAATTAAAAAAAATACAAAACAGTGCAATAATGAATCTTGTTTGCAACTTTATTTGCTCTAGAGCAAATAAGGGCTGCTTTGTGCTGAGTAATTAAGGCCATATTGATAAAATTAAAGCGTAGTTGGAAGAAAATATTTTTATTATTCATGCCATAACAACACATATTTTGTTAAAATTCCAATCTTATAGCTATTACTGTTGCCGAGTTAGAGGCCTCTAACAGACGGACGCATGGGCATTGTAGGCTCGGTAACAGGGTCCTGTTGGTCCCTTCCTTTACGGAACCGGAACTTTGATTATTTATTATAATTGATTTTTGATCATTAGGTTTGTCTATATTGCACTTTTTATGTGTTAGTTTTAGTTAAAACCGTAATGTTAAAGCTGGAAAAAAGACTCACTGCTGAGTTTCTTGCGGCGTTTCTTCTCAGTAGATGTCACCTTTCGAAGCGCTGGTAGATTCAGACTTGTGAAAGAGCCGGACTCGCAAAATTAATATTTTCATTTTCTTTATTAGTGACTTTAACGCTAATCAATTAAGAGTTTTCATTTAAATACCATCCTGCAGGCGGAAAATCAACCCGACAGACCGCGAGCGTCTCAACTCGGCGAGTATCGAGTTCAGTATGAGTTTCCTGGACTTCCAGCGGTTGTTCCATCGCATCGAGACGGTCCACTTGGACGCGGAGACGAGCTGGCCCGAGCCCTCGCTCGCTGACAAGCACAAGTGGCAAGTCAAGATACACCAGGGTGCGTGGCGGCGAGGAGTCACTGCCGGAGGGTGTAGGAACTACGTGCGTGAGTGCCATCCAATATACAGCGTGTATACTTATTTTATTCTTGCAAATTTAGTTGACGGTTTCTGTAGCCTGGACTTTATATAGAAACGTTAATAACAGCTCAAGCTACGATAGGAGCAGAGACCAGGCTAACGAAAGAAGTGAAATGGTGACATTGAAAAGACTTTGTAAAGAATGTCAGGGTATCTATGGCATCAACTTAAAAATCTATATATATATAAATGAATTGCTGTTCGTTAGTCTCACTAAAACTCGAGAACGGCTGAACGCATTTATCTTATCTTAGTCTTGAAATGTTCGTGGAGGTCTAGGGAAGGTTTAAAAGTACATAGGTTACTTAAATTATTATTCTTCGCAGACGAAGTCGCGGGCACCAGCTAGTATATAATAAAAATATATTTAAATTGGTACCTACGTACCAATATCTGCGGGCCTCATATAAAAGACCAATCCAATTTGAAGGCCCGTTCACATTGCGGGCAGCGTGACGCGATCTGTTGTCTTCTATTGGAAGTCGCAACAAATGTCACACAGCACACAGTGCTGCGGTTGCGCCAATCCAAATGTGACAACTGAGCTAGCTAGGGCCTTGGCTTGGCGCATTACGTGACACCCGCGTTCGGGTTATGAGTTCTGGGGTTATGCTGAACGATGCCAGCCTGCGCGCGCGACGAGCGTGCGGCGTGACATGAGCGCGGTGCAAGCAACATAAATTCTGGGGTCGCAATGTGACCGGTTGTATTCTGGCGATCTCCGCGCTCGCGTTATTTTCATCTAAACATCTCATTTTAAACAGATGATAACAAAACCCTTTCTTTCAGATTTCTTCCACATGAACCCCCAAATCCAGATAGTCGTCACAGAGTTCGACCGGCTAGTGGTTTCCCTCAACCAACACAGCGTGATGGAGCCCAAAGTAATCGGCTTCAGCATTTACAAGCTGAACCGAGCACTGCTGGAGACGGCCACGCCTGAACAATTCAAGCGGCTCAAGAGTACCATCAACTCGCAGTATACAAACAGCAGGCAGGTCAGCCAGAGGTGAGTGAACTCGAGCTCTTGAGTGTAGCTCAATTTACCATGACGGCGGATGGCAAACTGTTAGATTTGTGCCCCTGTGGCCGTCAACTCTGTGCACTCTCATATCTACATGCCCAGTGGTCCGTTTCACGAAGCGACAGGTTACATTATTACAGGCAAAAACTGGCAAGATTGTACGGTAGATATATGCGTATCGCGCAGGAACTCACCATTGCTTCGCTTTCACACTGCTTAACGCGCTGTTGGCATCAGCACCGGCGTGCGACCTGCTTGCTTGCGTGGAGATGGGCGGCTGTGTGTTGTGAATGCACAAGATTCTGCGAGATGATGGATGCTAGAGAATCGAGTGCTTTAATGTAACCGTAACAACCGTAATGTCATGTAAATATATACTTTGAATAAATTAATAAATATGGGATCTGAAATCGGTGTTGCCAGTTTTTTCTTTTTTTGTAGCTTCGTGAAACGTGAAAAATTAATGTGCATTAACTTTTCAGTGAAATGTCATATTATTCGTATAAATCTTCACATGCGTAGCCGTGCACATGCTCTTGCTTCCCCCCCCTCCCCCCCATCTATGTAGCTTAGCTTAGTCACAGTTTCAGTGCCCCCCCTATTTTGGATCTCGATCGAAATATCCCCTGACTCTTAAGGTCTCTTGGCTTTGACTTGCCTGATGCGCACCCTTGTGTCAGGACCCAGACGAGTTTAACAATGTAATAAATATTATACTTCGTGGTTGCTGGGTGATAGTCCACGAGCCAAATAAAAATTTCGTCAATCATTTCCTCTCGGACGATAACTCGTAAAATGCTTTTTCTACGTGCGTGGGAGGTTACCGCTGCTCAACCCACCCACGGAACCGCAGCTGACGTTCACGAGGCTTCATGATACAACTGTCTGACTGAAGCATTTAACGAGTTATCGCTCGAGGGAATTGGTCATGAAAATCTGTTGCTGGCTCTTAATCAGTCTTTGTTGCAGATGCGACTTGCAACCAGGTTCATACCTAATAATGCCAACGACCTTCGAGCCCCGAGAGGAAGCTAATTTCTCGCTTCGTATCTTCTCGACAAAGACCATACGGATGCGGCCTTTGGACTCGACCCCGCAGATGACAAAAGCCGCGGTGCTGAGGGCTCCTGCAGGCTTGGATCTAAGTAGCTTCGCACAGTACGAGGCTATTTTCCTGCAGCTAGCCGATGAACATAGAACGATAGATGCGTTTGAACTGCAGGAATTACTGGATGCCTGTTTACCAAACGATTACATCAAGAGCTGTGCATCCATCGACACATGCCGACAGATTGTATTATCTTTAGACGTATCCTTTTAAAATAATTTACGTATATTTCAAAGTGACAGCACATGCTGGCAACGTCAGAAATATCTATCAAATTACGAGATTCAAATTTCGTATCATTTCCGAATGATAATTAATTCGTAATGATATTCAATAACATTTTAAATTCTTGTGTATAAAATAGTTTAATATATCGCACCCCCAATACAATACTGCACTAAGTCAAAAAAGCTCATTTTTCAGAATCGACGAAAAACCGTTATCTCATGTTATATCAAAGTTATTGAAAATGTCTTGAACGTAGCATGTGTAGAATGCAATGCGTATCAGCATTATAATAGTTCAGACGATTCAAACCACGTTAATAAAGAAAAATACTGCATATTCTGACTTAATTCACTGTTGTGGAATGACTGAACAAAATAATAAATAATTATTTTGAGTTACGCGCTTTTTACTGATTTATTTTGAAATAATACCTTATCATTCTACTGTTACTGACTAAGTACAGTCACCAACACTGAAATAAAACTAAATAATTCAGAACAATTTTCGTAGTGCGTTCAACAACACCATATTATTACTAAATAATTCACTGTTGCGTAAAAGATCTACGTGCTGTCGCTAAGGCAGACACGTTGCAACTGGAAATAGTTTACTGTTCGCGGTACTGAGTCTGGCAGCGCGTCGTCACCAATAGAGAGTTAGCGGGCCATCTCTTGGACATTTTTGTAAGTATAAATACGCCGGTCTTCGTGGTATGTGCGGCAAATTTTGGGCTATTCAACCATATTAATAAGTCAATTTTTACATTTTTCGACATAGTGCAGTATTGTACTGGGGGTGCGATATGAAAACATCTCTATATCTATCTATCCTTAAAAAAATCAATATTTGAACTATTTTACGGACAAAAACTGGCAACTCTATGGGATCTCTCAGTTGTTTTTGCCACTAAAGTTGTATTGCCAGTTTCATGAAACTACAGGTACAAATTACAGGAAAAAATGTAAAATGAAACAGCGCATGCATTTTCCAACCACATCTAATACCTTAACTTTAGCACAGAAAAGCGGTACCGGCCGCATCACCCTTGCCAACTTTAAAGACCTGATGTGTTCTTTAAAGCACTGGCAAATGGTGTTTAAGACACATGCCCGTGAAAAGATGGGGGTCCTCATTGCCGAGAGGCTGAGGGACGCACTGAGAGAGGCAAGTATGGTATTTCACCCCTAGCAAGAAAGAGACGGGGATCAGTAGCACAGTCTGCCTCCAAACTGATTCTTAACGGCTTTACCATGAAGTACTGAAGTCAATCGCGCCAATTTGAAAGTGTGTTCCCTAATTTATCATATAAGTCACTAAGCTTAAAAATACAAACGTCAAACTTAATTTTAACAGCTTTATGCTATACAAAAATATGGAACACGTATCTTTTGCTTTATCAAATCAATCAAAATTGACAAAGATAACGCGCATCAAAGTTCGGGTGTGGGACCTATGACGTCATAAGTCCCCACATATTGGTACAAAGTCTGCAAAGTCGTGACGTAACGGCACACGAAACTTCAACGCACTATTATCGTCATTTTTGTTCAATTGACAAAAGAAAAAATACGTGTTCAATATTTTTTTATAATGTAAATGATGGACTAATTAGAGTTTTTCAGAAAACTCCCTTATTGGTCCCAATGTGATTCTAAAGGTCAGATTTGCTTGTACAGCTTTTACTCTTCTGACTACTAAATATTTGACGCTCTGCCACTGGCGGAGATAATATAACACCGGCTTAATAAATAACCTGCAGCCCTAACATGCATGCCACAAAGATAAATTAGAACCGTTTATCTCTAAGTGCGTCTCGCGTGCGCGTCAGAAAATATTTTTACAATATTTAACATATATAATATTATACATAATATTTAATATTTTAACAATATTTTCTGGCAACAAGTTATTTGTTGCAATCAACAAATAACTTGTTGCCAGAAAATATTGTTTCTGAACCCATCATGGAGGATTTATAATATGTGTGTAGATAATGTTATGTATGCAACTCTTCATAATTTGGCCTTATAACACTCGTGCGATCTTATTATGAACTCGCTAAAAGCTCGTTTCATAAAACGGCACTAGTGTTTATCGTGCCTATCATTATGCAACCGTTGCATAAACTACTATAATAACACCTTCGTCATTTCACGACCGTCAGGTTGGTACACATCTTATTTACGCCATGCTTCGTTAGTACAATTGGAATCCAATGGCTTAGGCAGTAGAATAGATATTTCAACGAACTTTCAATCTAGTCAGTACCTGTTTTAACAAAGCCTTGTTCTGCGGTTAGCCACTTCTATGGCCAGACAAAAAAAGCTTTGTCGTAAAACACTACTATTCTTAAGCGTTAAGTGAATGGGCTCAGTTGGAAAATAAATAAGTATGTTTCATGAAACAAATGTTAACCCTGTTCCTTTAACCTTTTGAACGCCACGGCTTCTGCGAGAAAGCATGCACCGGACGCCGAGTGACGGCTGTAGCCGACAAAATTTATGGAAAACGGCGTGCCGTGGCGTCAGGGTCACGGAAATCTGCTATCGGCTACAGCCGACCGTGGCGTTCAAAGGGTAAAAGGCAACACGCTTTCTATAATACGCTCTATGTGTTCACAATTAGATCGGTTTTGTCGTGCCCGACCGCGCCATGACGCTACTGCTACTAAGATACATGAGGAAAGACGGTATGCTGCGGTTTGGGGACTTCGTCTCCACGGTCATGCATCTGCACCGAGCATTTAGTAAGTTCAATAATGATTTATTACTTAAAAAAACCGGCCAAGTGCGAGTCGGACTCGCGCACGAAGGTTTCTGTACCATTATCTATAAAAACGGCAAAAAAATATTATTTTTATTATATATAACTTAAATATTTATTTTAGTCTGTTTTTTAGTATTTGTTGTTATAGCGGCAACAGAAATGCATCATCTGTGAAATTTCAATTCAACTTCAACTGTCTAACTATCACGGCTCATGAGATACAGCCTGGTGACAGACGGACGGACGGACGGACGGACAGCGGAGCCTTAGTAATAGGGACCCGTTTTTACCCTTTGGGTACGGAACCCTAAAAAACCGGTCAAGTGCGAGTGAAACCCGCGTGGAGAGGGTTCCGTTCCATACATGATAAACTGAAATTTCCTATGTTACTTTAAATACCATAGACTTCTTATAGGTTTTCCTGTAATCTATAGGTAAAGAACTATTTTCTGTATTTTTTTCAAAATTTTAGGCCCGGTAGTTTCGGAGATAAGGGGGGGGGAATGGTCAATTTTCACCTATTTTCCTAAATAACTTCTAAACTATTTTACTTAAAATTAAAAAAAATATACATTTAAGATCCTCACAATAAGCCCTTTCATTTAATATGTCACACGATTTCAGTTGCTCAACTTTTTTTTTTAATTTTCTAATTTATCCCCCAAAAGTGGGCCCCATGTTCAAAATTAATTAATTTACGTTACGCATCCCTGTTGCGGTCACCAATTTACATATGTATACCAAATTTCAAATCAATCGGTCCAGTAGTTTCGGAGCAAATTGGCTGTGACAGACGGACAGACAGACAGACAGACAGACCGACAGACAGACACACGAGTGATCCTATAAGGGTTCCTTTTTTCCTTTTGAGGTACGGAACCCTAAAAAGGTAAAGGCTTCACCAGAAATGAACAAGGCAAATAAGAGGTAGTTCAGATGAAGCGATTAACGCGCGAGCCGAGCCGCGTGTTTCGAATCGCGCGATTTCGAGATATTTAGGCACTAGTGGCTCATACATTCCGTCCACATACAGTCGCGCGGTCTGCCGCTCTCGAATCTGCCGCGCGACGGCATGTGGATGGAATGTATTGGTTCTCTAGTATCTCGCAGTCGACACACGCTTAAAACGCCTCATCTGGACATGCTCTAAGCCTAAGGCTGAGTATACAATGGTGAGGCAACTGGCCACGCGTCAGACTCAAACGTGTTTATAATATTAGTAAGGTCTTCGCGGAGAGTTGATAAAAAAAGTAAAAAGTCAGGGCTTCTTAATTATTTTTACCGATGATTATGAAAAATTAAAGGGAAAACTTAATTTTTTTTTCATAGAATATTATTATTGAATAGCCTAACTGTATAAACAGAAAGAAACACGCGAACACCCGAACAACACACTAGAGGCCGATGACATTTATAGAAAGACACAAGACTCGTCATATACATGCTCAACGCGTTTTAAACATGTGTCATAGATAAAAAATAATCTTTTTAGTTTCTTTTCGACCAGTGCAGATTTATATGACATTTGACGCGCACATATAAGACATTGATTTGCAATATGGCGATTGTGTGTAGGTATGGTAGGTACTTGTGAGAATCATAAATATATTTTAAAAAATATGATTCTCACAAGCACTTTTATTATTTGATATGTCACACAATATAGTTTTTTTTTCGTTTTCTTATTTGAGTAGTTGAGAAAGTAGATGGGGGTTACTTTAGGTAGACGGGAGCCAGGGGTACTATTTGTGCACTATTTTTTGGGATATAGAGCATATTTGGGAACAGCACCGTTCTCGAGATCCAAAACGGGTACGCCAGCTTGACATCTAATTAGCGTACCCGTTAAACAAGGCTCATATCTCCGAAATTACAAAGGTACTATTTTTTTAACTCGGTACTAATTGGGTACTATTTAGGCACTATTTTTTGGAATCATCAGATCCTGGATATCTTCGAAGGGTACGCCAACTTGACGCTCAACTACTTACGCCTGAATATTAGGCCCTGGCCGCACCTGCGGTTAACCGCACGCAAGATTTTACGCAAGCAAATCGATACAAGCGTGCACTTGCGGTTGGGTTTGAATTGACAGACGCCCGCGACTAAGGCTAGCCGCTGACCTACAATATAACCGTCAGTAGTCGATATTGACCGCCAATATCATCCACTGACGATCAATATAATTGTGCAACCCGTGATATTGCACAGTTATATTGTAGGTCAGTGGCTAGTCTAATACAACCGGTGCGGCCGTACTGCATGCAGTGGCCGCCATATAAAATAACTCTCGCGTCACTGCAGTTGTTACTTAAAATAATGTCTTTCTATTTCTAGACTTTCTTGTTGAAACTGTATGGAAAGCGACACTAGTTTTGAGACTTCTGGGTTCATATTTGGATTAACTAGTTTTTTCTTTCAGATGTATTTTACGCTAACAGCGCGGCGAGTTCAACCCAATCAAACTACATCAATTTGAGCTTGGCCGAGGTAATTGCTTTATTAGTATTTTTAAATTTAAATAAATTGTGGGTCCAATCTGAAACAGTATCACCTTAAAACAAACAAACATTGACATTTCTTATTTCAAATTTAGAGTCTTTTAAATTAGCGAACATACTTTCGAATTGGCCCCAGCGGCCCTAACATGCAAGACAAGGATTAGTTAAACCGTCTTATCCCTAAGTGCGTCTCTCTCACACTAGTGCCGACGAAAGAGATAGTCATAGAGATAAACGGGTTTAATTTATCTTTGTGTCTTGCATGTTAGGGCCACTGATACAATTTCAAACGAACAATATTCGGCCGCGTCGCGCCCTTCCACCGTGGAACAGTTTCCGCCTAGTGAAACCTTGTCTAGCATATAGAAGACAACTTTGGCTACGTATTAATGTACGTATATAACGAAAGTGTTACCGTTTTACTTAAAATTTGCCCTTAAATTACGGGCTCTCATCCGGCACGCACGAACTTACCGAAAATCAATTTACCGCCGCTATATAGATATTCGTCTATAATAAATAATAATAGTCATTTATTTCAGAAATTCATCCATAGGTAAATTTGATACAATACAATGAAAAATAAAATAAAATTATAAAATTAAAATTGAATACAATAAATTAAGAATGTTCAAATTATATTAAAAATTATTAATAAATTATTAAAATGAAACTATAGAATCAGCATTACATATAAAAACAGAATAGGTAATAATAAAAACATTAAAATTAAACATTAAAAGTTTCTTACAAACTGAGGCACAGGAGCGTGTAACGCCATCCAGTGTCTCAGTGTCTATGTCCTTTCCAGCTCAAAGCTCAAACCATCTTCATAGCTTTCATCAAAATCAGTTTATTGCTGTACCCGTGAAAGCGTAACAGAACACAGAGTTATGTTCGCATTTATATTAGTATGTATTTGATTAATTTTCTTCTTTTTTGTTACAGTGGCTGAAGTGTGCTTTAATGTGTTAGCTTTAAAAAAGCTCTCCGTGAAATTGTCGATTTTAAACAATATTATTCGTTTTGTTATGTTTTGTTAGTTTTGTAAAGGACGATGTCGGTTAGTGCTAAGATAATATTCGTGTCGGTGAAATTCAGTGGCTTTTGTATAAAAGATACCGGTTGACAGCGACGAGTTCAAATTGCCACCAACGCCGAGAAAACCACAAAATGTTGAAGTGGCTTAAACGACTTGTATCCATGCCATAAGCTTGAAAAAAAAAAACCAGAGGAAACTCATTGATGAAACGTCAAAAGGTTACCCACTATGAATAAAGCGAAGTTCTATTTCCCGCCAACTCTACAGATTTAAATTGGTGGTACGTCTGATAGTGTAATTTAAAAAAAAACACTGACACTGTCCAAGTATATTTCATGAAAACCATACCTACGCCAGATCATATAATGCACTTCGGAAACGTTCGGGCTGTAAAATTTTCCGCTTCTTGTTGTTTGAACTTCGTTCGAGCTTCGGCATAAACCCGAAGTGCATTTTAAAATCCGCTCTACAATCAAATTAAAATAGGGCTTTGAAAAACCATGACAGATGATAATTTTTAATTAGAAATTGGACTTAACTTCGTATTTGCTAAATATCAGTTAACTGCAGTACGTATTAAGTAGTTTATATATTAGTCATTAAGGTGCAAAATTGAATATTACAAGCTGTCATAGGCAGTATTTTAATTTGATTGTAAATAGTTTTAACTAGTATGAATACTCAGCGCATTTAAAATGCACATTATAGTGCATAATATTAAAGAATGTGTTACTTAATAGCATCGATCTCCTTAAAGAAATTAATGTAAATTTATTTTATAAGTGTATCCTGTTTTGTTTTTTACGCAATCTCAGTAGGCAAATGTCAATGTTAATTTCAACGAGGTAAAGTAGTTTTTACCAAGCTTGCTTGTTGTCTTTCAACGTACTAAGTGTCCTTCCCGCAGGAAAATATTTTTTCTAAGTGTTCCACCGAGTTGGTTTTTTTTTTAATTTATTTTTAAAGCTTCTATATGTATACATTTACATTTATCTGTGTTTGACACACTATGTAACTAGTGATTTATACATATTTTACACTTACCTTGGGTCCATATTTACAAAATTACTATAAAAAATATGAGCTTACAGATATTGACGAATTTCAAAACATATATGTTATAAATTAATTATAATCCTTATTGGACCCAACTCTGTCCCCAAATGTAGTGATCTAATAGACTAGCTATCAATGGAATGTCTATTATATACGTAGTATTAAGAAAAGTACCTAATTGTACAACTTTCAATGAATATACGAAATCTACATGGATAATTGTTTTATTGGGATATGCCCTTCAAATGTCTTGAGGCTTTTTATAGCGATACAGTCGCGCGTTTCGTGAACGCACGGCTGCACCGCGACTATAGCGATGTAGAATCGTGTCTGCGTGGGCCATGGCCAGAGAGCATCGCGGCCGTTTTGCGGCTGCATCGCTGCAAAAATTCGCCGTGGGCAACCGCCCTTAGAAGACTGATTCAGCCATTTTGCTTGCATACCTACTCGTTACCAACCGTGTGTTCTAAAACTCTGTCTTATAGGTATATATTTTGAAAGTATTCGTAATCATTGATGTATGATTCACTGTGCCTTCGATAACCCGTTCACTGTCAGTCATATATAGGATGACAACATTATAAGTGCTACGAGCGCTACAGTCATTCATAACAAAATTAAAATAATAAAGTTGTTATTTTAAGCTGTGAGTGTAGCTAGACACTATTCGATTGAAAAAAGGCCTGGGTTTGAATGGTCTACATAGATGTAAATAAAAATAAATATTTATTTAAACTATTTACTCAAAATCAATAAATTATTATGAACAAAGTGTAAACTAAGCCATATGCAAAAACAATTATTTACACTAACTTGCACTTACGAATTATTTCTTACATAATTTTTATTGCGATTATCACTAAAAAATAACACTAAGCTACAAGATGATCACAATGTCTTAATCTCATTACAACTATACAGCTAAATACCGTAATTTTTTTAGGTACAGAAAAAATAAATATCGACGACGATGTGTGAAGATCTATTTGATATTTTGGGCAAAAATAAGTCTTATGCTGTTCGACTTAAAATCAAGTTTCACATAGGCCAAAATCAATAATATCATCTTTAGTCTATTATCCATCAATTACTATGACATCTATTTTACTATCAATAACTTAAGTATATATTTTTTTCACTTCCTGTAAAATTGAGATTTTGTTACATGTTGACTGCACATTAGTGTGTGTGAATGAATAATTTTTTTTATTATTATTAACTAAAGAATAAACAATAATCTAATTTATTCTTTAGCATAATTAAGCATTGCACCATTTTGGTGTTAATCTGTTCAGAGTGAATGAAATTGTAAATAATTTCGTAGATCTGAAACCTCCATTATTCCACATATGAAGCTTCCTCAAAATTGTATAAGCGTAAGAGTTAAGTTTTCATAGTATTTATTTTAGCCATAAAAAACCAAATCCCCTGAAAACGATATTTAGGACGGTTTTTTGATATACTTTCGCCATATTAGATTAAAACCTCTATTTTATTGCATTTTAAAAACAAAACCTAATACTTAATGATTTCAATTTGTTCAAAATGAAGTGAGCAAGCGTTAGCATATTTATTAAGTTGGACTGCACGGAATTAGGGTTGTTTACTGAGAAACTAATTTAATCTGGGTAACGTTATTGTCACCAGTATTAATTAAAAGTTATTCCAAATGATAGTTAATAGAATTGATGCTTAGTGTGATTGATTAGTTATTAGCTCTGACTAATGATTATGGCCCAGCCAGCACTGTGTAAAAGGTCTTCGCACATCATCATTGTATTTCCCAGTTGTAACCACTGAAATAAATGGGTAGGCACAAATGGTATTTTGTACCCAGCCATGCCCTCTAAGTAGAAACAAAATGGGCCTTCTAGCCAGCCCGCTTTGCACTCTTGTGTTTCTCGCAGACATGTATTCCATTACTACTTTTAAAAAAACGGATATCTCACAAAAGGTTACATAGTAAAATAAAGTTACACACTTGTATAGGTAAAAAACTTAAATAGCCTTTCTTGCATGTAGTAGTGAAGTGTTCGGATAGACAATGTCATACGATATTTGAAATTGGTCATAAACTCAATACAAATGCTACTTACAACTACATGCAAGAGGGGCTTTACTTTTTTAAGTTTTTTACCTACCTTGAGTTTGTTACTGTTTGGTTTCGAGATTAATAATACTTTTAGAAAGTAGTGACAATTTGTATCCCCCGTTGTTGGGTCTTGGACAACTATTTCAATAACACAAATAAATACAACAATAACCCAATTGGCCGAATTCAGAAACGCCACTTAAATTTTGATGAGACATTAAATAGTTAAATGTCCATCAACTAGTTGTCACCCTATACAAAAACGTCACGCAATCGTCACTTGAATTAAAGATCAATTTGAGTGGCCTTTCTGAATTTGGCCAAATGTGTCTCAAAATGCAATGTCCGCTATGGTTATAGTCAAAAGGCTATTTTTTACTATCCTCCGCTACCTCTTTATCATCTGATGCAGCCTTGTGCAGCTCGTATAACTGCACCAGCTGTTCATCCGTCATGTGGTCCAGGAGTTTAGGGTCAAGATACCTGCCCACTTCTTTTCCTTTTGCCTGCTGGAGGGGCTTCATTTGCTTTGCCAGGTTTATTGCATAATCCTGACAACAAAGATCAATAAAAAAATGAGGTTAAACAAACAACCATGACTTACTCATAACAAATTCAGAGAATAACATCGTAATAAGACTATTCGAATCTACAAATAGGGATGCTATGCCTGGGAAATCTCAACTCTTTAACGGAGAAGCATTTTATCAAACACATACTTGTGTTTAGAATTTCAACTAGATTGTATTTATTTAAAAAAAAAATGGTTTTCATATCATTCTCTAGTAAGTAACAAACGTTTAACTGTATTTGAATTTTACGTATCATATTTGTATGTATGGCGCCCGCTTAAGGGTTAAATCAAGGGATGAATATCATATGCATAGTAAAAAAGAACAGCATTTGCATCTCTTTGGATTCTTGTAGTATTAAAAAGTATTCAAAAGTGCACTAACGTAAAAGTACTGATCCATGTTTAAGCATATGAGGGGTAAAGGTTTAAATTCATTCAAGCATGTGCACCCTGCCAATCTGCAACCCCTGTAGCATACCAATGTTTATTGCAAACAGAACACATTTGCCCTTTTTGTCCCAGGCAGTAAGTTAAAAAGTACCAGTTTAGTATAAAGTTACATTTAATATGCAGCCTTACGTAATTACAATCTAGCCTAGGGGCTAATAAGTAATTTGCTTATAACTTAAACTGCTAAAAGAATAAAACTAAGAATGTGTCCATTAACACTTTGCTTATTGTCTCTATTAAGGGGATGACACTTTGTTCTTGTGTTCTTTACGAGTAGCACTCATTACTTTACTATATTACGCACTACACTAACTCAAAAGGTTTCGTCCTCTTAAATCTTCTCACTGTGTCTGTGTTGTCAAGGAGCTGGATTGCCTCGACGTTCACATGATGATGAAGTCTGTAATCGTGAGCTTCTTCATATTTTTGTATAATTTGATCTACGTATTCAATATTAAGGTCCCGATGAATATTGTTATTTCTTTAGTGCATGACGAAGGCTAGTGTGCTCCCCACAAGACTTCATTGTAAAATAGGAGTAATAACTCACCGTCCACTCATTAAGAAATATCATAGCTTCCTCCGGGTTGCATTTTTTGTGACGTTTAAACTCGTCCCTTGCATAGTTGTCTCCTAAAACCCGAAGCTCAGCCGGCAAAGCGCGGTGCACACGGAATATAAGCTTGTAAAGCTGCCTCACTCGCGTAACGTGTTGTAATGTCGACATTCTGAGGAAGTTCCATTTCCAATGTTAACATTACTTGTTGACGTTGCTATTCAGAATAAATCAGCAAGTGTTGGCATATTTATTATTGAAAAAAATATGAAGCAGGACTCCAGTAATACTTAGCGGGTATCAGCGTCAAGATAAATTAAGAGTTCCAAAATATATCCAGAAGTAAGCAGGCTTATAAAATCTACCGGGGATATAATAAATATGTTTCAAGTTTGTTATCAGTTTAATACATTTACAATAATGACGCTGTTGAGAGGTAAATATTAACGCGGCATCGTTTATAAGTTATATTTGTATTTTTCAGTGAAAAGTGTTATGAAACAGAGCAGTTTCATTATAAACATAACCTATAAATTAGTTTTAGGAATTAATCACCTTTCTTGTATCAGATTTTTTTTCAATAGATAGTTACAACATTATATTATTTGTTAAATATAAAAAAAAGCTTTAAATGGGACATTTTAATCAAAACTTTCACAATTACGGCACTCAAGGTAGTCGAGCTGAGCTGTCAAAATCTTTACCAGAGAGCACACCAGAGTGTATATAAATAAATAAACACGACCATTTTATCTGTTCCTGTTCAAGAGAACTTAATGGCGGTACTTCACGCTCGCACTCGCCCCCACTCGGCGCGCGTGAAGTGCAGCAGGTATTATAACGAGAACATGCCATAAATAGACTGTCAATGATATCGACGACCAACGGAAGACTGCATGCCGTTGGATCTTTGTCAAGATTGGTTTAAGCTTAGGTTTAATTTAACCACTGTTTAACATTGAATAGGTACAGAGCATGTATGTGTATAGAATATAGAAGGAATACAATCATCAGAATAAATAAAGCCTAAAATTTGAAGCTGGGAAAGCCGGTTTGTATATTTTGCTAAATATATTAATTCTAAATTCGACTAGGTTTCAGACACACTCATGGCGTAGGTAAGTATATTCAGACTGTGACGCTCATGGCATTATTTACGTTACGATTCTACCGGTAAAAGGCATGAGCATACACGGTCCTAAACGAAATGAGCAAATAAGGGAGTTAAAAAAAACTCCAAATTATCTTACTTTATAATTTATTTCCAATTAACTCGGTTGTCAATTTAAGTAGCATCATTGATTTCCAGAATGAGATTATCCACGTTATTAACTTTCTTCAAGCCTTGGCAATTTTCATACAATAATAATAATATTATTAATGTTTATTAACGTAAGAAGAATTGTACATAACAAGCTTGAACCGTTCACATTGCACGTTACTTTAACCAAAAACCTTAGTGTGTACGTGGCTTTCGAGGCTGCCGCGAGCAGTTCACGTGCGAATTGAACAAGCCGATGATTGTAGGTTTTTGCCGTGAATCAAAGGAAAGGAGGAAAAGGAGATAGTGGATGCTTACTATACCTACACAAAAATGGTACGGTATCGTTTGTGGCATTTTTAGTTACTTTGTGGTCTTTTTGTGCTTATATATATAATGTTATGTATATATATAATGCATATATAAATAATAATAAGACATAAATATCGATATTGAAACCTCCAATTTTAGACTGCAACGTAAATATTGTAAACAAAATGAAACAGTGATCAATGAAATTTGTTTTATTTTTGGTAGTTATTATGTATCCTGGTCAGTGTATGTATGTGGGTCCCTCAATGTATCGACAAAAATATATCGACTAAGCAAGTACACCACTATCTCGATAGAAAACCACAAAATGATACAGCACTAGTTTCTTTTCTATACGGTGGCAACAGCAATGGTTTGCCTTCAAACTGAAATTTAAAAAAAGGAAGTCAGCGCAATGTAGGGAAGTAACGCCGCATAAAACGTAGTGATTATTATATATACACTTTGGCTACAACCTGATAACACTATCTCTGCAAAAAAATTTGTTTATGGAGCATTCGATTTTAAGACTTCTTTGCACTGATCATGTTGTTGGAATGTGTGTACGATCCTTTACAATTGTACAGCTTTATGGTGCGTCCACATCTGACGAAAGCACCGAGAATACGTTGCACGCGCGCCGATCGCTAACCGCTCGCGTGCAGCACACACACACATTGTAACATGAAGCGCGTCGAGTTCGTACCCGTGCACTTATGGCGGGCGGTAGGAAGCAAACGCGCACGCGAGCTGTATGCGGGCAGCGCTAGCGCTGTTTACGAGCGGCACGCGTACTGCACGTAGTACGTAATGCTCGCGCGCAG
Source organism: Tortricodes alternella (assembly GCA_947859335.1). Lineage (NCBI taxonomy): Eukaryota > Metazoa > Arthropoda > Insecta > Lepidoptera > Tortricidae > Tortricodes > Tortricodes alternella. The sequence continues at coordinate 3,110,668 of OX401970.1, forward strand.
TTAGCGAGCCTTGCAAACAGGCGCATTCGCGGCGCGTTCGTCGGATGTGCACGCACCATTAAAAACTTATCTGTGGAATGAAAATGGGACTAAAATGAAACTACAAAGTACATTCCAGATGGCAGAAATGTTTCTATATGCAATAAACAAATGCTTTTTATCAATTTTATTTCGTGTCGTAAAAATAAACAAATACGCATTGTACAGCCATTAGCAACGTAACGTTGCTTGTATGAAAACTGTCAGCGCTCAAACTCTTAAAATATACTTATCATTATAGCTTAAAATCAAGTTTCTTGTTACAAACAAGTCTTGTCAACGCTTTTGCGACTTCAATTCATTGAAATAAGGTTCAAAATCGTACAAAGTTTTAGTCGCTTTTAACCACAAAATTCAGATAAATTCTTAGGGGTTAACCTTTAAGGGTTGCTCGAGACTAAATCGAGTTTGATAATGGGGCCAATTCGAAAGTGTTTTCGCTAAATTTAGAAGTCGCTAAATTTGAAATAAGAAACGTTCGACTCGATTTTGAACCTTGGAGCTATACAAAATCGAGTTTGACGTTTCTTATTTTAAATTTAGGCAATCTTAAATTTAGCGGACACCGTTTCGAATTGGACCCAATGGGTTATTAAATTTAAGCCCGCCGCACACATCTACCTAACGGGCGGCAATTTTAAAACTTTTTCATTAAACGCATTGATTTTTGTCGTGATTTGCCGACTGCAACGTTCAAAGCGTTCACATATTCTAAACATTGCCTCTTTTCGGAGCTCATATCTAGAAAACGATTGGGAATAGGTTAAAAGTATATAGAATCATTTTTATAAATACTGCTTCTAATTATTATATTTCATTATATAATTGAATCAAAAATAAAATAAAATTGTAAAAAATTAGGTTTTGGCTTTTAGTGCCACCTTTCCTTAGCCTCTTATCCTTTTGAACGCCTCGGCTACCGGCGAAATAGCGTGCCACGAGCGCTTGACGGCTGTAGCCGACGCAAATGTATGGAGAACGGCATATCGTGACGTCAGGTGCACGGAAATCTGCCGTCGGCCACAGCCGACTGGGACGTTCAAAAGGTTATCAAAAATTAACCAAAGTATATTGATACTTTAGTCAATTACATACTAGCATGTGTTAAGTATTTTGTTCCTGTCTAGTTAGCCTAAGAGAAAGGGATGGACGCATTTTATCCCCTAACGAAGATAAAGACGCCAAATTAGAAAATAAAACTACGGTTAATAAAACCATTATAAACCTTAGGCCCGCGTGAAATTCAATGAATAATTCCTTACGATCAACAGATATTCTAAATTTCAACCGTCTAGCTTTAATAGTTCGGCTATTAGTTAATAACTCAGCTACTTTTCGTCTATGAACGTTTGGAGTTACAAAACTCAGAGCACCCAGTTCAACCCTTTAACGGGGCCAATTCGAAACTGTGTTCGCTAAATTTAAGTCACTAAACTTAAAATAAGAAACGTGAAAATTTAAATTTAGGAAATTACACCGTTTCGAATTGGATCCAATTTCCGTTTACAGCGTCACACTAAAGCGTTTGTCCCTTTCACACTCGCATATTAGACGGTTGGGATGGATTTCTATGTTTTTTTTTTATCATAGATGTAAAAATGCGATTTATAAGGGAAATCTGTATTATTCACTATTCTTCCTGTCGATCGTCTAAATCCGGGGATACTCAACCGGCCGCCCGGAGCCACAGTAATTTTCAGATAGATAAATTATTGCATATAAATATCAAGTTTTATTGTTATATACGTTGATAATAGCCACACTTATTTATCCCAATATAAAAAGGTTAAGTACCTCTGAAGGTCTAGCACAATCTGCCCGCGAGTCCTTTGTCACTCAGTGCGTCTCTGTCCAACTAGTAAAATATGTAAGGGATGCATTGAACGATAAATGACTCGCGGGCAGGCGTGCTAGTCGTGCAGTAAGTCACTTACATAATTCAATAGTTTGACAGTGACGCACTGAGCGACAAACTAGTCGCGGGCATGTCGTGCCAGCCCCCCTGCGGCCCTAACATGCAAGACACAAGGATAAAATAAACCGTCTTATGTCTAAGTGCGTCTCTCTCACACTAGTGCCGACGAAACAGTCATAGAGATAAACGGGTTTAACTTATCTTTGTGTCTTGGATGTTAGGGCCGCAAATTGCAGAACGTTGCAACTGGAGTTATAGAGTTCTACGTATTGCAGAAAAAAAAAATAGAATACAAAACCCAACCAGGGTCAACCGGGGAACTTTGAACGATCAGTTTTATCCAAATTCATGTGTTCCTAGCTGACACAAGGATAAATTATCCCGCATTATATCTCTAGATATTGAGTCAGATTAAGCATGAAAAGTTACCCAGAAAACTCAATGTTACCCCGGCTGACTGTTAGGAAAAAAACCACATCGACGAAGCGGGCAAAAGCTGAGCTGAGCTAAACCACTCCAATCAGATTTTTTTTAAACTACAACATTATCAAATATAAAACGTATAAAAAGTATTGTCAATATAATTCATTCACAACAACTTGTAAATTGATAAACTTATTCAACAATATCATCACTATTTTGGAAAAAGCTCGTATCTAGAAATCATGTAGCAAACTCAATCTTGCTACAAGAGCGTAAAGTTCACTTTAAGATTGAGTCTTCGTAATCTAAAATTTCCTAAATTTAAAATTAAATTAAAAAATCGAGTTTGACATTTCTTATTTAAAGTTTAGCGATTTTTAAATTTAGCGAACACATTTTCGAATTGACCCATTAACTACTTTTGAGATACTTTTTTTGCAAAGTAATGACGATACGTTGTAGGGCGACATTTGTTTAAGTGAAACAGTAACCAATCGTTGCTATGGTGACGAAGTGTCGCTTAGTTTTGTCATTTTCTCTTCACGATATAATAGACGTCTCTTCCTATAGACGCTGCACGATCCCCGCTGCCAACATGAAAGTTAAAGGCAGGTAGCTACAGGCAGGCAAGGGCTCGCATAACTTTAAACGTACCAATCACAGCGCTTTAAAAACCCAAGCCTCGCAAGTTTGGCAGCCTTATTTGCTAGCAAAGTCAGGTTAAGCGATCTCTTTAGGATATATACTCTGTTCCCAAGACACATTATTATGTAATTGTGTATAAAAATAAATAAATATAATATTATAACATAATTGAAATATCCATTATTCTAACTATGATTTGCAAGAACAAAACGCCTAACGTAATCCCATGTTGCATTAGGAACTTCATAAACATTGGGTCCAATTCGAATTGTTGTCTTCTTAATTTAAAATTTCCTAAAAAAACGTCAAATTCGATTTTGCATAAGCTGTCAAAAATCGAGTTTGACGTTTCTTATTTTAAATTTAGTGACTTAAGTTTAGCGAGCACATTTTCGAATTGGCCCCATTATTGTTCAATAGTAAAAACAAGACAGGCTAATAACACTGTATATACGCTTAGACTTGCGTTTCTACCAGAGCTGTGCGAGGAAAATCCACCAATCAGCGTACAATTGCGTCGTTAATTTGTCAGAACCAACCACTCCTATTGGTGGACACTCTCGCGCACCAATCTGGCTATCACAGCTATGTTATTTTATAAATTGATCCGCTCGTAGGAATTATGCGGAGTACATAGCCGGAGCCGGCTGCGTCGAAATACCAAGGTCTAAGACACGCACAAACATCTAGCTTATACCCGCTGACGGGTCAAGTTACGCTCGCCGGTGAGTTCATGAATGAAGTGTTATTTTAGAGAATCGCACCCTGTTCTTTTTCAATGTAATCAACTCACTATAGATACGTTTAATTTAAGGTGAAAACCTTTGAGTAATTATGTATACTAGAGTGGACGCCTCAACTTGATTTTTTGTAAAGTCTGTTGAGGCCAAATGGCACAAACGCCTATAAGAAAACGATCACCGCCGGACGCGGCGCGCACGCCCGCTCCGTCATCAAATGCTCGCTGTCATTTGAGATTTCTGTTCTAGTGTAACGTAATACTTGAATGGTGAAAACAAAGACGGTGGGTGCTCTGTAAATAAGGCCAACTATATATAACATATAGACGTTGCGAATCCCAAAATAGTTTTTTTTTTAAATTTCATCACTATACGCTTTTATTTTAATGTCTGAATCAGCTCTCAAATTCATTTTTAACCGTACTGGTTTTTTTCAGTATAGTAAAATTTTCGCTGTGGGTTAGTAATCAAAAATGTACCTTGATTTTGCAATGTCAAATTAGATTATTAGCGAATTTTAAATATTAACGCACATTTAAGAGAGTGGTTATTTTATTTCGCTGTGTTCGTCGATGGACATATTTTCATTTTATCATTTCTAAAGTGTAAATAGCCCAGGATATCTTCAAATATAGTGAGTAAAACCCGCTATGTTGCAAAATATTCATAAAAACATCAGTAAGAAAATAGTTAAGTGACCGCTAGGTAAATAGCGATTTTTAATGTTACAAATTAAACCCGCTACGTATCAATATTGCTGTTTAAGTCATGTGTTACTATATTAATAATTTAATAACAATTTTCAACTTCACGTCCCATATTGATGTAAAATTTACCTACTTATAACTATAACTAACTCCATTAACAAAATATCAATACACAAAACGACACTTTCTTAACGTTGTAATAACGTTACAGGGCCGTTTCTCTCACACTAGTGCCGACGAAAGAGATAGTCATAGAGATAAACGGTTCTAATTTATCTTTGCGGCATGCATGTTAGGGCCGCAGGTACACATACCAAATATCCTAGACACCGCATAGCATAACTTTGACTGGCAAATAAAGCTGCCAAACTTGCGGGCGCGGGGAATTTTAGAGCGCTGCGATTGGTGCGGTCGAGGAAATGCGTCCCGCACCTGCCTGCAGCCCCACCGCTTATGGCTTTTCGCGTCTAATGCTGACAGCGGTCGCCCGGCTATACGGAGTCTATTGGATATATGGTCTAAGGGTAACGGTATCAAAGACGCCGGCGGCGGGGCATTTAAAAAAACTTAACGTTATTGAAACGTTATTATATTTCGTTTTGATTTCGTTATGTCATAAAACGGAAAAATAACAATATATTGCGAACGAAAAACAAAACACAAACGAAACACCGTTTTCTTTTTCGTAACGTTATGAAGGTATGTATGTATGTCTATTTCTACGTGACTATAGAGATATCAATTTAAAAAAAATACACTATAGCGGAATTTGCTCCTAATAATTTGAAAATGAAAAAAGTTATTGTTTGTTAAACACAAAACAGCTCACGGTCACAATTATTTAAATCGGTAGATTAAACTTTAGCAGAAATCTGTCGCCATATTTATGAACGTGCGCGTGAACCGAGAGAATAGGGTCTTCTCTTTTTCTCTACTGTAAGCATTGCGTTCTCTTTCACGCATCCGCCAATTTAAACGGAAGAAAATTTAAATAAATTATTTTATTTAAAAAATAGTATTTTCGAATGAAATCTAACGCCTTTCGCTTTATTGTTATTTGAATCGTACCTGGTGTTAATACTTTAAGTGTCATGAACCCGCTAGGCGGGCACTCTATTACTTTGTCGCCACGCCGAACGACCCGGGCGGGTTCTTGCTATAGTAATTTTGTATGGAGGCAATTGCGGCCCCTGGGATGAGACTCGATTTTTTGCCTAACACTGAAACTTATTAAACGAGCAACACAGGATAATGATATATTTACTAAGAAACAGTTAATACGCCTATTATCATATTTCACGTGCATTCGTTACCGCTCTCGGACGAGCACTGACAGCAAGTGAGCGACTTCGCTCATTCCACGAGTGACGTATACTAATTAAACCTTTTGCCCGCTTCATCCGTTTATTATATTTATAGTCATAGTCAACTTTAGCTTGTAGGTGTGACTACAATGACGTACAACAAATGTATGTCACGCATACGCCTTGCGCCTAGGGCTTTCTAGTGTGTTTTTATACATGTTATTCATAAACCATTACGCTTAAGGCATACGCCACAGCGGCCCTGGTACGGATTACTTAATAGAAGCGCGCGTAGCACGTCGCTAAGCGCGCGGTGTGGCCAGCGTCATAGTTCTTAATAAGTTCGTTTAAGATATGTCATGCAAGCAAGCCACGGCCGTTATGGCTTTAATTTAGGGCTATATCTTTTCTTGTATGAACGGGTGCGCAAGGCAGTGGTTGACGGACGCTCGCTTGGCCGGGTCCAGCATCAGCATCCGTTCTAGAAGGTCCTTGAGTTGGGTGATTTTCTTGGCCTCGGGCGGCGGCAGACGGTGGTGGGGAGGCGCCAGCTGCCCTTGGAGGTCCCGGGTTGATTTAATGCTTGACATAACTACCACCTTTTCCTGGAAAAACATATGATTCCTTTACAAGCAGGGAAGTGAGCATGGAAGTGAATTTGAGAATTTTAGGTTACGTAATTTGAGGTGCCAAATGGTGTCAACCTTGCTAAGACCGCTGGTATTTTTTGTGTGGCTTTTTGGTAAATACCGCTGCAGCAGGGCCGCTAGAAATAAGTTTAAAAACAATAACTGCCAACTCACCCTTTCCGTAATCCTGTCGACTTCGCGATACAAAAAGTTGCATTGCGCGTCGAAGTGTTGATCCTTAAACATGCCCTTCTTAATAATCTTATTAGGGATTTTCCCTTTTAGATCCATGAAGTATTTCAACATCTCATTGTTGGATATACCGCTGAACATTATCCGGCCTGTGGACAGCTCGTATATGGTGCACGCCGTGGACCACATGTCTATCCCGTGGTCGTATGGTACCCCGAGGATGATCTCGGGTGCCCTGTAGAATCTTGACACCAGGTACGGTGTCCACTCGTTTTCTGTTACGAGAGACGCGGAGCCAAAGTCGCAAAGTTTTAGCAGTAGCTTACTGTCGTTCACCAGAATGTTGTCAGGTTTTATGTCTGAAACAATATGACGCGATCAGTACCATTACCATGAGTTTACGATGACGGTTCTCGTTATCGAAATCTATCGGATATACTGCTTGTTGCCGATACAAGTAAAAGGGACCGAGCGATTGTTTTCTATCGCATAAACTCACGGTAGATACACGGGTCCGGTTTTATAAAGATATGTGCATGTCAAAAATTGTACCTTTTGAACGCCACGGCTGAATGCGAGAAAGCGCGCCGCGGATGCCGAGTGACGGCGGTAGCCGACAAAATGTATGGAAAACGGCATGCCATGGCGTCAGGGGCACGCGAATCGTTCAAAAGGTTAAATAAGTTTTTTTGCCTGTTGACCGTTGAAGAGTTCCTTTGTCTGGAGCTAATACTGGATGTCGATTCAGGTCATGCTTACCATATAAAAGCATTGTCATCGGAACTGAGCCACCATGCAAAAATGTCAACTCCGTAGGATAAGAGGAAGTTCTAATTCCGCTTTCAAGTATGAACTAAACAAACCAACCAACATACAAACATTACAAGTTGATAGGAAGCTTTTAAAAAGGATTGCGTTATGCAGAAAGCAGCCATCTGACATTTTCTCAACAAAAAAAATTTGTTTATGAACTTGTGTCAACTTTCTACATCACTTTAAATTTTTGGCAAAGAAATCCATGTTTTTTACCTTTATTAGATACAGAGATACAAAACGGACAAAACAGTCATAAACAGGTATAGTATTCAAATAATTATTTAACACTTTAATTGCCAGACAATAAATAGAGTAGCCCCTCAGGTGCCAAAGGACCCTATAAGACTAAGAGACCCGCTAGGTGTGTTTATACGGCCATATAACGAGCAACCCAACGCTACACGCTGAAGCCCCCACTGGGCGGGTTCACATAACTGTATGATTGATGACGATGACATGTGCCCGCTAGGCGAGTTCTTCGGCGTAGACTGTAGCCGTTAGCCTTCCTAGCGGGCTGAAAGTGGTGCCCACTCTCGGAGTGCCCACCGGGCGGGTTCTTGGCAATACAGTACAACCGGATGGTGAAAAAAAGAAGGTACTCACCCGCGTGCAGTATCCCGGTTTTCTTGAGCAGTTTGAGCGCCAGAAGGATCTGCTGGGTGTAGCTACGTACAGCCTTAATGTGTATGCCGCTGTTTTTCCCATATTTCTTTAGCACCTGCATTCAATATTAAGAGTGTGAACCTACGGCTTTTCATACAAAAGGCGATAACGATTTCCACCCCTTAACCTTTTGACCGCCAAGCATGTCTGAGAAGTAACACGAATTTCAACTTTAAGTCAAGGTAATGAAGGATATTTTTACCCTGTATCCGCTGACGGCTGCAGCCGAGTGTGGCGGTCAAAAGGTTAAATGTTAACCGATTTTAACAAATTTTTGATACGGTCAGTCAGAACAAAATCTAGGCCTATACGGTTTGTTTTCTCATTATAATCAATAAATTCAGTTTTAATGCTGTTTCAGTATTGTCAGTTTCAGTACCTCTCTCAGATTCATGGACAGGGGTTCCATGACCATGCAGAGATGCCGCTTGTGGAAGAAGTGGCGGAACAACCGGAGACAGTGGAACTTGTCCTCGGCATCAGCGTCGTTCAGCCGTTTGAGGATCTCCAGCTCTTTGAGACCAGTTTTGTGCCTGGGAATAAATAAGGCAATGTAGGTTATTTTTTTATTCAATTTGTTATTTTAGTCCGCGAGCCGGCAACAGATTTTCATGACCAATTTCCCTCCCGGGCGATAACTCTTAAAATGCTTCAGACAGTTGTATCATGAAGAGTGTGTAACCTCAAACGCACTTAGGAGAAAAACGGAAGAAATTATTTTAAAAAAATCTACGTTCTTTAGACTTTAGCTCCTGGAATAGGATATAGGGTAATTTTTATACCGGCTAGGTCAAAAGTTCCCTAGGGAATAATTATAACCGAATTTCACGCGGACGAAATCGCGGGCAGAAGCTAGTAATCAATAAATTCAGTTTTATTGTTGTCTCTGTATTCTCATCCGAAACTAATTTTGGCGATCATTTGACTTTGTTGATCTTTAATAAAAAACGTGAATTCTCCGAGGCATTTTACGAGATAGCTCGGGAGGAAATAATTAACTAAATTTGTACCTGGCTCCTGGACTATTTCAGGAATCTGGGGTTCGTATTATGAGCTCTTAATTCCAGGCAGTCTCCGCCGTATACTGAACTGCCTGACAAATTCGTATGACGAGCTTGCCAAAGCCGGCCTCTATAGCACGCCTCATAAAACGAATAGGGATGATTCCAGAGTAAAAAAATTGTAATTATAATTAGTCAGTCAGTTAGATTAACAAAAATTATTGAACACGTATTTTTTGCTTTATCAAATGAATCAAAATTGACAAAGGTAACTCGCATCAAAGTTCGGGAGTGGGGGCTCATGACGTCACTTAATGGTAAAAAGTGTACAGTCGTGACGTCACGCGGAACTTCAACGCACTATATCTTCGACATTTTTTGTTTAATTCACAAAAGAAAAAACATGTGCTCAATATTTTTTTATAATTTCAATGACGGACTAATTAGATTTTTTCAGGAAACTAGCCTTCTCTCCAGGCAGCTCAGTTCACGGCGGAAACTGCCTGGAATTAAGAGCTCATACGACCCCAGGTGCCTTTTAGCACAGGTATCTTCGTATACTTAATAAGAGGCACCAACCACTCTATATGTATATTGCAAGTGATTGAATAAACATATTTTTAGGGTTCCGTACCTGAAAAGGAAAAAACGAAACCCTAATAGGATCACTCGTGTGTCTGTCGGTCTGTCTGTCTGTCTGTCTGTCTGTCCGTCTGTCACAGCCAATTTGCTCCGGAACTACTGGACCGATTGAGTTGAAATTTGGTATACGTATGTAAGTCGGTGACCGCAACACGGACGCGTGACGTAAATATACGAATCTTAAACATGCGGGCCACTTTTGGGTGGTAAATTAGAAAATTAAAAAAAAAACGCAATCTATATCCTGTGTCATATCAAATGAAAGGGCTTATTGTGAGGATCTTAAGTATATTATCTTTTGAATTTCAAGTAAAATAGTTTAGAATTTATTTAGGAAAATACATACATACATACATACATATTATCACGCCCGAAATCCCTATTGGGGTGGGCAGAGCCACAAGAGTACTTGTGGCCACGTTCGATTAATTAGTCCTAAGATGGTATGGTGAACCGTACGGTGACAGGTGATCAGCCCATCGCCCATACAGATAGTCCACCATGTTGGGGAGGACCCGTCCCTTAGTCGACTTTTACGACATGCCAGGATGATAAGCATCTGCACGCATTCTATGCTATTTCTTCACTCCCAGTGCAGCAGAGGAGTAGGAAAATAGGCGAAATTTTACCATTATCCCTTATTTCCGAAACTACTGGGGCTAAAATTTTTAAAAAATACAGACAATAGTTCTTTACCTATAGATTACAGGACAACCTATAAGAAGTCTATGGTATTTAAAGTAACGCAGTAAATTTCAGATAATCATGTACGGAACGGAACCCTCTCCACGCGAGTTTAACTCGCACTTGTCCGGTTTTTTTTAATCTGACCGTAGCCTGTACTCACATGATCTCGTTGTTCCGTATGATCTTGACGGCGACGTCGCTGTTCCCGCGCGCCTGGTCGCGCGCGCGGATCACGTTCGAGAACACGCCCTGGCCCGTGTACCCGTACACCGTGTAACGGTTGTCGAGCGTCTCGCCGATTCGCACTCTGCGACGGAAAGTTAAGGGCGATTTGCATCAGCATTATAATAGGGATGATGCATAATTATTCTGTATTGGAAAGTGCTGAGTAATAGAAACCGATCTATGTACGCAAAACATTTTTATCTTGATTATTTTATGAGTTATGAAGCTTTGAAGTCATTGTACGTACTACTCGCAAAAACACTACATAGAAAATGGACGACAGCTATGACGTCACAGCTGTCGTTAGACTGTACAAAATGTATGGCGTTTAAACGAAATCTGCAATAATTTCATAAATAAAACATGACATAAATTTGATGAGGATGTCCAAAAAACTAAAATCAGAACTAAAAAGCAATATATGTTTTTCACTAATTTTGTCCCTTAATCAAATAAAAATGAATAGTCAAAATAGATGTGCTATTTCTGTAATATGTTTTTGTTTACATTTACTTTCATAATATATCATTTAAACTTCATTTTGATTTTCATGCATCTTCCCCATTATAGTTCACAAAAACTAAAAAAGTCCGTCTGTCACAGCCAATTTGCTCCGAAACTACTGGACCGATCGAGTTGAAATTTGATACACATATGTAAGTCGGTGACCGCAACAAGGACGTGTAACGTAAGTAAATGAATTTTCAGCATGGCGGCCACTTTTGGGGGGCTAATTAGAAAATAAAAAGTTTTGCAAACTTTGGCATGCGACATATCAAATGAAAGGGATCTATGCTATGAGGATCTTAAATTATTTTTCATAATTTTAAGATAAATGGTTTTAAAGTTGTTTAGGAAAATGGGCGAAAATGTACCCCCCCCCATTATCTCCGGAACTACTGGACCTAAAATTGTATAATGCAAATTCGACTGTATTTATGTAAAAAATTATTGGCTTTTAAATGATTCCCTAATCAGTGACAAACATTAAACTGTATTTGAATGTTATTATCTGTATATATGGAGCCCGCTTAAGGGTTAAGCGGGGACAGCACGCGACCTGATCTAGCGATCACGTCACATCTCTCCTGTTTCTTTTATCTATGGTCGAAATTTTGTCCTGTGCGTTAACGAACTCACCTGTAATAACCCTCGGCGTCGTCCCAGTTGTCAGTGAGCGACGGATTCTCGTGAGCGTTTTTACTCTTTGGTTTACCCGCGGTAGGAGTCTGTAACAAAAGATTAAATTGTAAGACCATCCGACAGACGTTATAAAGAGTCACGTAGGGTACTTTTGTTTTAGAAATGGATCTACGCGGGTCAAACCACGGAGGATAGCTAGTTTCATACTAAATTGACTGAGTAATTGATCAAATTAAGAGGCCTATCACTTAATTGCGCTCTGAAATATTAGGTATATTGAAGCACGTGGAGACGCATCGCATTACGTAGTAATTTGCCAGCTATAATTACGTTTAAGTTTTATAATCAATTATTTTTCCAAATCGGTGTTTTTTTTTATTACAGTTATCCTGCTATACATTTTACGTAATCGACCGAGCGAGCGAAGCGTCTCCGTTTCAGCTTGGGCAAAAATGCTTTCGTATGTCCAATGTCTAGCGGATGTCCATTTATTCTCGTCTACAGCTCGCAGTTCTCAACCGATTCTCGTGAAATTTTGTGAGGTATTAAAATTTTCAAATATTCATTTTTTTTGTCGATTCAGTTTTTCGAAATATTTGAAAATGGCGGATATATGGAGGTTTTTGCAATGACAAACTTACTGGCGGTGTTGGTAAACCGACTCGATGTATGGAGATATCAGTTTTTCAACGGCAAAGTTAAGTTTGTCGCAAGGCCAATCATTATTTCTTACTTTTTGAAAGGGTTTTTGTTTTAGATTCAGTTTTTTGAAGTTTTTTGTCGCGAGGTGTACAGCTCACGGAGCCACTAGTAATATTAATGTAGTAAAAGGAAGTTTACGGTTAATTCTTAGCGTGTTTTATGGTTTTGACTTGGGTTTTTTTCTACATATTTAAAATACAGAGGCCGCTATGAACTAAACCACTATTTAAGAGATATTATTATATATTTTTCATTTCGTGTTCTTAGTATAGTAGTTCAATCCACGAGCCCGAAAAAGTGCCCTCGCGCATTTTATGAAAAACTTCCTGCGGAATTTCGGCTATATTAAGAATAGATAAGAATAAATTGCATAAAGCGAGGCCGCTATGAATTATACTAATAACTATACTCCACCATTCAGCAAGTCAAAGCTGTCTAAGTCTTTCAGTTTCTCATAATAACAACGCCAAATTTGACCATCTAATGCAGAAATCACGGCCGAAATGTAATAGGCCTCTTAACTTACCCCACCGCGCATACTCACATCAACACTAAAGTTGTCCTGATCCGCAAACATGTCCCATTCCCCGGATTTGATCGATTTCTTAAGTTTGATGGCAGTCTTCCCGCCCTCACCATCTTTCTCTTCTTCCTCTTTCTTTTTTGCTTCCGTAGTTTTCTCTTTCCCAGGACTGTTACCAACACCTTTATCTGCCAGAGCCACATTCAATTCGAGTTTATTCTCCGTGTTCATTGTATTTTGCGGGGGCGTCATCGCTACGTTCTCTGGAGGGGTCTCGGTGGCGCCACCTAGCCGCTGAAAGTAAACAGGAGCTGTTATGATTTAGCATCGAACCTTTCAAGCAAGTCATGAGAACCAGTGGCGCAGCCTGACTACAAGCCGATTCCTGACGGCTTTACCAATCTAGAAAGCTACGGCTAGCTGTCAGTGAAGCTTATGTTACTCTAACTAAATGTCAGACTCGTACGGTTCTAATTCTTCCGGCTTCCCTTAGGAAATATTTGACGCTTCGCCACTGAAGAGTAACTCTACCTTTTAACTGACTGCGTCATGTACGTCACTGGCACAGACCAAATATCCCATATTTTTATACTAGATAAGTTTTAAACCCGATTGTTTCTAGTTCTTGAGTTAAGAGCGGTAACCGTATACTCTGATTGTGGAGCTCATGCTATATTTTATATTGGTGAAAGGGCTAAATACCTTCAACAGCTGCTCCCTCTGTTTCCTCCTTCGCTCGATGATCTGCTCCTCCGTTTCCTCCTCATCTTCAGTATTTATAGAGATGTCCAGTTCCTCGTCAGACGAGCTGGGCACTAACTGGGCCACCTCGCTGCTTGAGTTCTGGAAAGATTGTAATGTTAAATGACTTGGATTGATCGATCTCTCAATTTGTATGAGTCAAGGTGCAGTGGTATGGTACCAGCGGATGGTGCAGAATAAAATTTGGTAAGACGAATGTGACTAAAGCCCCCAATTGGGCCCGCGTGGGGACTAATACGAGTCCTGTCCCCAGCAGTAGGATGTATATATAGGCTGATACTGAGACCTTTAGGCACTCGCTTTGAAAGCTGCAATGATATTTAAACTAAAAAACACACGCTTTGGTCAGTAACTCACTAAAAAGTACAAAAGACACTCATCACCAAGATAATGTATTGGACTCGTCAAAACAAACCAAATGAGCCCAAACTCGAGGGGTTTACTAGCAGTAGTTGAAGAGTTCCACTATCCACCTCCTGGCTCAACGGTCAGATCAGCCCGATCGTACCAAATTATTGTATTATCATCCGAATTGCATACAGTTGCAAAATTTCACATCGTTACGACAATTAGGAGTAGGTTAAAATTGACTACTACCTTGTTAGTTAATCACGAGTGAAGCTAATAAAAGCGTGTTTAAAAGAGCTTAAATCCTACCTTGCGTTTGTCCCTAGATCCCTTTTTGTCCCTGGATCGGTCCCTATGTCGGTCCCTGGATCTCCTCTCACGGTCGGAAAGCCGACGTGCGCGCCGAGGCGACGTCCGTTCCCTCGACCGACGACGCCGCACCTCGTGACTCTCCCTCTTAGCAAGCTTATCCCTCCTATCACGCTCTCTTTCTCTCTCCCGCTCCCTCTTCTTCTCTCTCTCACGCTCCCTCTCGCGCTCGCGCACCCGCTCCCTCTCACGCTCCACCTCGAGCTGTTTCCTCCGCTCACGCTCCTTCCTTTCTCTATACTCTAACCGCTTTTCCATCTCCTTCCTATTCTCTCTGTTGATGATCTCTCGTAGATCCTCTTCGTGTCTCCTCGATCTGTGCTTTTCTTTCTCCCTTTCCGACGAGCGGTCCTTACTCGTCTTGTTCTTGCGTCTGTCTTCAGTCCTCGATTTCTTTGTGATGGGTGACTTGTCATCATTGATGCAAATTACATCATCTTTCTTTCCGGCATCACTGTCATCGCTTTTATCAGAGAAGTAAGCGACAAGACGAGCCTGTAGAAGCTCCTTCTGCTTCATTAAGTCTTCTAGATTCAGATCGTCCTCTATCATATTAAGTTCTGGGCTAGCGCAGTCTTCTTGGTAGTTCTCTGTTTCAGAGTTAGATGATATTATTTCTAGAGCCTCATCTTTGTCCACTTTGATGCCTTTGTGTTTCGCGTCACCATTTTTGGCTTTGGGTTCTGATTCGTCTGGGACAGACTCCAGTGAGGACTCTTTATGCGTTGGTTTGCGCTCTCTAGACTTTTGTATTAGATCCTCTACGTCAGAAAGTGACGTCTCACTCGCAGGCTTGGGGCTTTTATGCTTCTCTTTTTTCGGTTTCTTCTTTCTCTTTTGAACTTTATCGTTTTCCTCTTCGCTGCGCTTGTGCTTCTTATGTTTTTTGCTCTTCTTTTTTTTACGTGCTTCATCGTCTTTACGTTCACCGTTCAAGGCCTTCTCGACTTCGAGTTTGCTTCTGAAAAAGATGGGTAAACAAAAATGTACTTACAAGATTTTCCTTCTGTCCATTTTTGTTACTGTTTCTAACAATATATTTCTTAACTCTGCAACAGTGTGTGTCTGTTAGCTTGTTATTGAGCCCCTGTTTAATAACGAATTATTTTCCGTTATTTATACCTGGGCTGAATTGCACTGTCCAACTCTATCGTGATTTTGATGGCAGTAGGTGAATAGGTCATTTTATATTTTTTTATAATTCATTGTATTATGATAGGAGGGCATTTTGAATGATTTTTCTTTTAGGTGATTTTATAATTTTTTTGTGATATCTTTTATTATAATGCAAGGGCATTTTTAATGTTTTTTTTTTACATTGTAGTAGGTAAACAATGTTGTTATCGATATGCCAGGCTTGACAGTCTAAGTAGAACTGACAGTTTAGTTTTTTTTTCAATATATACTTTGCCTACAACTGCAGCTGCTATCTAATAAGAACTATTTGGCTAGTTGTAATTTTTTAACCTTACCAGAAATATTTGCTGTAAATAGTTCTAATTTTCAGAAAGAAAAAGAATAGACATTTATTCACCACACAAGACACACAATAACAAAAAAAAACAACTAAGCAATACAGTAACATGAGGGATGTGTGTCATCACTGGAGAGAATTGGTCTCTAGCATAATGCTAAAGTTTCAGACACCCGCAGTGCTGATTTTCAGCTAGCACCATTCCTTTAAGTCCTGTTTCAAAGGGGGGTGTTTTATGTTTATTGTATATTGTATCTATGAAAAGGGCTTTTTCAGATATTTTACTGCAGATTTTGTGCAAGCTACAGTACGTAAATCACATTTTTTTAGGTACAGGCACTACACATATGTGTGCTATATATAGCACTTCATAAATAATCAAATATTACATTTATAATTACTTTATTGAAGCTCTACGTGCAGGGGCGTATTTACCCTACCACCTGGCCAAGGGGGCCATGGCTGGGCAGCAGGCTTCGAGGGGTGGCGAAGCCTTTATTGCCAAGCTTACATACAATATTTTGTATTGCTTAATGCGGCGGCAAATCTAACTGGCCCAGGGCGCCAAATCTTTAAATACGCCTCTGCCTATGTGACCAAACCAAACTGTAATAAGGACTTATTCCCAGATTAATATAATCCTATATTTTCATAAAATGTTATCGGATTACAGAAGGGGGAAATTGGTTTTATTTTTCACTTGGATCTAGTACATATTTAGCCATGATTTTAATAAGTGTTTGATTATTTTTTATTTTCAATTTGTTGTCATGTTTCAAATCTTATAATGGTGAATTGCATTGTTATAAATTGTAATAATTACCATCACAAATGCAAAATGATGTACAGCTTCATAATTAATTCGATCCCTAGTTTTAACATTTTAACTACTGACAAGTTTTCATCCAACATGTCCATATCACCTGTACAAAGTTATGCAAACTAATGTTAAAGACATAACGGAGTTTAAAAAGTCAAGATCATGAGTTGGCTAATAATAATAAAAGTTGGTGTAGAAGGAACATTATGGCCACAACACTTAGGTTATCTTAGAGTGTGTGTTCCTTATGGCTACACTTTGACTTTATGGGGTCATTTATGTAGTGTAAACCCTCTCCTAAACACTACTTTGATCATATACAATCTAAGTAATCCTACAACCAAGCAGGACTAGAGTAAAACAGAGTCAGTTGGTAGGATATGGTTACTAAGGCAAAGTCAGGTAGTGGTATCTTACAAGTATACATTTTAATAAATCTTACAATTATGCTGAATATGCTACAACTTACTCTTTTCCCATGACTTGTGCTCACTTATCTTCCCTAGGAATCTGCAAAACATACAATAAACAAAATGGACAGTAAGCAATTTTAAAGGAGGATGTTACCAGTCTATGCCGAATTAAATTTTAAGTCAAACAGTATAAGAAACTCAATTTCGCAAAACAAAATGTCTATCAGGTTTTTATTCACTGTAGTGAGTTCATTCCCATTATATTATTGGAATATTCCATTAACACTCTATTGTTGAATACTGTAAGTTCTTAATACATTGTAGTATTGTGTAAAGGGATCATGCAAATTTATTTGCCATTAATAATATTATCAAATTAAATATAAGTATAGCATGTGATATCAAGGCACTTTATTTTACATTATGAGGTTTTGAAAGCCTTATAATAAATACATGTGAGCGTCGCGTCGTTGACTTCACTATTCAGCAGTTTATAGAACGCTTCCCTATTTTCAAACATTCAAATATTTGTTTCCAATCATATCAGGATATTGTCAAATCAATGATCCGCGCTGAAATTAGAGATTTGAAAAACAGTAATGACGTTATTGACTGAAATATTTAAGGAAACTTAACCAGTGTTGTTTAATCTATAAGCTAAGCTAGTGTGTACATAAATTGTTACCCACCGCTTCCACCGACAGCACATTCATGCAAAATTAATTTACAACACCACACTTACAAAAAATACGTTGCACTTTATTTAGAATCTTCCTTAACACATACTAAAGCTTCCCTTTTTTATACAACTATGTTAAAATCTGTTAAAATAGTTTTAATGTGGAAAATTGCAATAAATAAACGTGACATTACCGTGATACTTCACAGGAACTATTTGATAGACAAGATAGAGTAACTTTTTTGGCAGGTGTCCTTGGACTCTTGAAGGTTGAATTTTCAATTAGTTTTTAGGGCAATATTCAATCAGTTAAACTTCTAATATCAAATTAAATTCTTAAGTAACACATAGATACTTTTACCTTAGAGTGGTTTAACGATCAATAATAGTTAAATGTCTAATCCAACTTGTATGGTGATCGCTAGATATTGTATTGTATGATAATGAACAGCAACAAATTTGTCCATGGGTACCGATGAAAGTTCATAGACAATTAATTGGTACTGGCATTGGTATTTTTGCCTTTTTGGCATCTATCAAAATTTTGACGTTTGGTAGGGGGGACAGAGGGTGTATTTCACGTATATTTATATTAATTGTGTTGAAATAATAATTGCCTAACAAAAACAACAATTTGCGGTGAGTTTTACAAGAATTACTAGTCTCTTTGTATGATTGTATTAGTCCAGACAAGTGAAATAATATTGAACACTAGCAAACCAATCAAATTCATTTATTTTATTACCGTTTTTCTGCGTAAATTACATGTATTTATGTCATAACGTATAACAAACGTATAATTTTCATTTGTCAACTCCAAGACACATTGTTAAAAACAACCTTTCAACTGCCGTATTTTTATAGTGTTTATATTTCAGATGAATTTGGCAGACATGTCTAACATACGGCGCTTCTGTTGCGATGACGAAACCGGTGAGGTTATCACGTACTGTGTGAACCAAGAGACAGGGGAGCCGGCGCAGGCGCCGTCGCCCCTCGCCGCGCCGCCTTTCCCTCGCCCCGCGCCCTGTACCATCCGTTTCCCAAAAGGCTATATGAGTGAGACTAAAAAATTTAAAAACTTAAAAGCTAACATAATAGAAGGCTCTAACGTTTTCAGCCCGAGGCTCCTCTTGATACCAACGGTGGCCATCTGCCCGGCAATTGTAATTGCTCTCATGTTGATACTTGAGCTATTCCTCCACATCAGATGCCACCAGAAGAACAAGTCTCTTAAAGATCCAAAACTGTATTACCGTAGCCCTTTTCATATTATTACAAGCATATTCTGCAGGTTGTGTTGTGAGTGCGACTCCATGTCTAAAATTGGACAGCTTCAAGATCAGAGGCGCTGTCGCTATGAATACCTCAAAGGGATGGCTATGTAGGGAGCTGTGACAATGTCAAAATAAAATTATTAAAGCCCAACAAAGATCATACTTACTGCATTTATCGCTAGCACGGCAGATATTTACTATTCTAATATTTTCACGCATATCAGAGGGAGAACAACATGTAAGAAATATTTAAGCACTGAATGATGTAGTTTCTTTTTTTACAATTTGTCCGTATTTTGTTACTAGACTGAAATATAACAACTATATCTCTTTTAGGAGTTCATAGGTAATTGTTGCTAATTTTTAATATTTTATTGTTTTTAAAATGGTGTTGGAAAGATGTTTTAACATTAAGAAGTACTAAGTTTGATACCTCTTGACAGTGTAGATTGGCTCACTCAAATATAATTTTATGCAGAACTTTTAAGGGCCTTTACTTAATTCTTAGTCTATGGCCAATCCTGTTGCACCTGTTCGCGAGTGATGGCACATATGATGTTTCATATTTTGTGCTTAAGAGTAGACCCACTGCACGATAAACCAGACACAATGTATCGGGTGTGATGGGCTTTACTATGGGTGGCTTTCTCCCTTACTCTTATACTGGTAACAGTACTAATGGACTTGAGAAAACATGCTCCATAATAATCTGTTAAGATTTGCGGTTCTGTAATGTTTAAGCATACGAGGGGTTAAATCAATAGCTCATTAAGATAAATATTTTTATGTTTTATTTTAGCAAAATAGACTCATTACAAAGGGTTCTTGATCTATTATTTAGTGTTTAGAAAAAAAGTAGAAATATTTCTAAGCAATGCTAGAATATTAAATGGTAATGGTTTTTTTCTATCTCATGTAAACCACAAAATATGATGGCCAGGTTCTGACGCCTCAATATTGAATTGATTGTATGAACAAGATATATTCTAAGTTTATATTTATATCGTCCGTGATAATTCAGAACCGCGTATGAGTAGTTTGTAAAAACCGCGTAAATCCAAAAGTAGCAAAATTAAGATTTTGCGCGTATAGGCTACACTGATTTGATTTTGCTTACTTATCACTGATTTTTCTTACAAATACACTTACGCGGTTTTTACAAACTGCTCATACGCGGTTTTTACAAACTGCTCATACGCGGTTCTTACAAACTGCTCATACGCGGTTTTTACAAACTGCTCATACGCGGTTCTTACAAACTGCTCATACGCGGTTCTGAATTATCACGGACGATATAATCCCCGGCGCATAAGTTGAACTAAAATGGCAGCCGTCCATATACAAGTATGGAAAAAAAGCGTCGCACGTCATACCGCACCTCGATTGAGACCCGAAATGTGTTCTGTGGCGTTCAAGGTCGAAGTTCAACTTACGTGCCGCGAACTATACCAGTTTTTAGCTGTTTATTACAGGATAATTTTAACAAAATCTTAAGTTATCTGCTGAATGTTAGTTGTTGGAAATTGTGATATTAAAACTTTGTATTTTTTTAGTTTATTGTGAGTAAAGAAGTAATTAAAATTGGTCTATTTTGATTATTTCCCGTGACTCAAGGCTGGAGCCATCTGTCACATTACTTGAAAATACGCGACCGTGTAAACGTTTAGAAAACTTCAAACTTGATTCAGTAAGTTTCATGATTCATGACGAAATTATTATTATTTATTTGTAATATAAAGCAATGTGAGACTTGGCTTTATTTATACAGAGTTATTATCGATAAGTAAGAAAAGATAAACTTGAAAAGTAACACCAGACTACAAATTAAATATTCCGGAATGTGCACCTTTCATTGGATACCAAAAAAACGCGGTTATGCGCATTTTATTATTTTTGAGGTGTGACATTAAATTATGAAATCCGCCATATTGTAATGAATGAGATGTTATATAGGTGCCCTATGTCAAGACGCATCGAATTACACCTTATTTGCCAAAATACGATAAATAGTTTAGGAGCTATGGGGGAACAGATGAACATACACAAACTGCTAAAATCATATCCCGTATTGACTTTGCCATAGTCAGGTAAAAATTAGAGGCTGAGAGGAGGTTCCGTACGTCAAAACGAAAAATGGATCCCTTATGGGATCACTTTTCGTTGTTCGTTCGTCTGTCTGTCTGCCAATACACTTTTTCTCCGGAACGCGTGGAGGTATCAAGTTGAAAATAATATCAAATACTCAGGGCTGCAATCCCTTGGAACTGCCACTCGCAAGTGAATCAAAACCAGGGTACTCCAGTTGGCCTAGAATCATGAAAAACAAAAAGTGCAGGTTTCAGAAATAATAAAATGAAATTTGTGAATCACATTTATTTACATGAAGTGAAACATTTCTTACAATCTTGTATTGTATTTAATCATATTTTCATATGCGTTTACAATGGTTATTTATTAGAGATGGGCCGACTACTTAGTAAAATTATTGACGACATTTTGTGTTATAGA
This sequence comes from Tortricodes alternella, assembly GCA_947859335.1. Taxonomy (NCBI): domain Eukaryota; kingdom Metazoa; phylum Arthropoda; class Insecta; order Lepidoptera; family Tortricidae; genus Tortricodes; species Tortricodes alternella. The sequence continues at coordinate 3,132,314 of OX401970.1, forward strand.
TATATACAAATGGGTTTTTAAAACTAAATCCAAAATCACATGTTATAATAAACTAAAGATATTTTTGCGCATTTTCTCATTCAATTTATTTATCATCGTAGCTTACATTAGCAACCGAAAAACGCCGATTTCATTCAAAGCGTGAAATAACGTACATTCAATAACCAGCAACTAATTATCGGCATTTTCAGAATTGATAATTCAGCTATTTGGCAACTCGTAGCCGGCCCATCTCTAGATATTACGCAACCACTACGCCCGCGTACACGCAACGAGAAATTTCCGATCCAACAGGAGTTTTAATCTCATTAAAAAAAAAAAAAAAATACAAAACAAAGATTTCTAAAATATAACAGAGCGCAGTGTTTGCTATCCGAACTAACACAGTAATCGACGTAAAAAAAATACCCAGCGAGTGCCTCGCTTTTGACGCCTCACAAAAATATATACTAAGAGCTTCGCCCGAATTTAACAATTAGTCTTGTAGTGCACCTTATGGCTAATATCCTTCATCCAGAGCCTGTACCATGAAAAACGAAAGTCGAATTCGATATATAGCTATCCCTCTTGCGCATATTCGCAAAGAAACGGGGCTACCGATGTTCGAGTTTTGGGCTTCGTAGTCAACCCCTGACCGCCTGGGAACCTACGGAGAGGCTTTGAAACGTATTCGGGAATCTAAAGGCTAAACACACCGGACGGAGCGCGGAAGCGGGCCCGCGTTACCATTGTCACAGGAACTAAAATGGATGCCTTCACACCGGTCGCAGCAGGAGCAGCCGTAACACGCTCAGCTTCCGTTCCGCGTGTCGGTGTGTAGAAGCCTTTAATAGCAAGGCGATAATCAATCCTCGCATTAAAATTAGTACTATGTTATTCTCTTAAGAAATTTCATCCGTCACTCCGCGTGACAATCATAAATTGACCCGCGCTCTCGTAAGCATTATGCTGAATTAGGTATCTACGACTTTGGAAGTCTGCGTCGAAATTGGACCGCAGTCGAACCGCACGAACATGTAGTTTATACGCGCTGACGGACCAAGTTAGGCTCACCGATGAGTTCGACGAAGTGTTATAACATCCCTAGCCACAACAGCAAAACGACAACGTGAATCCGCCAATCAGATTGTAGGATTCGAATCCGTTGCCCTAGTAAGAAACAAACGCGAAATCCAGTGAAAACGTTACAACAAATCTTATTGACTACCCAGGAAAAGAACAAATAATAAGGCTCATTTTTAATATATATTTCTAAGACAGAATTTCTCATTAGTCAAATTTTTTTGTTCAAATGTAAAGCTTCTAGCATTAAAGAAATGTCCCAGATAAAACATTACCTGACGTTCGTTTTCCGGGCAGATGGTTCAAAGTAACTACTTTGGCGCCCTCGTTAATCTTCGTTGCTTGTTATCGAAGCAATGCGAGTTGCTGAGCTGCATTTGTCGACATAAAACAACTTTAACCTTTTCAACACACGCCCAACACTGGTTCAACGCCAACGTCGGATATACCCGTCACAGTATACAGGGTAAACGCCCTTCGTTAGCTTGACATAAAGTTGAAATTCGTGTTACTCTAAGATAAGCCTGGTGTGCGCACGACTTTTATTCGACGCGGTGAAAAGGTTAATTCACAATAAATACCAATTATAGTTAAAACCGTCTGGACTAAATCACACATTTATATTCAATTTACAGTAAATTTTGACATATAATAAAATTCACAGACAATTTTAAACTAACAGGCAGCTCCATTCATAAAATAAGAGTATAAAAATTACAACATATAAAAATATACATTCACTGTAAGTCACAAAGTGTTAAACAAGGGATATGGATATCATTGAATTAAAAATAGTTTTGAAAGCGTAGAAATTTCGAATAACAATCCAAAGACATAGGAATCAGTCACAATATTCAATAGACGCCGCATAGACGGGCGACCGCCACCACGCGTTGTGGCCAAATAGCAACAAGTGGGCGGGGCTACAGGGAGTCGCGAGCGCATCACATCGAACGCACCAATCACAGCGCTCTAAAAAACGCCGCGCGCGCAACTTCGGCAGCTTTATTTGCTAGTAAAACTGAGGGTAAGCGGTCTTTAGAATATTTGGTCTGTGGAATTATTTCTTTATTTATATAAAAATCAAGAGGACTGTGTCCATGCGAATTTACGTAAACGAAATTTATATTTCAATATTGTAACGAGGGCAAAACAAAATGTCATTATCCTACGCGTTCATGAGTTATTGTGATACTTAAAAACAACTTGACAAATACATCACAATAATTTAAGATAACATTTCTTCAGTAAACAATACTTGCAAAGTACAGGATTTATTTAACCTTTTGACCGCCAAGCATGTCTGAGAAGTAACACGAATTTCAACTTTAAGTCAAGGTACTGAAGGACTTTTTTACCCTGTATCCGCTGACGGCTGGGGCGGTCAAAAGGTAAAGGACATTCATGTAGGGTAAGCACACCAACATGAAAGGTCAATTTGCAAAAATACGTCACAGTAATCATAGATAGGATTTCACCAGTAGCGCACGTTCCCAATATTCAATCCGCAGATAGGTTTAGTTACTGTGGGTTGTAACTACATCTATTGCCCAGATTCAATATTGGAAACGGCCATAAAACGGTAGTTGCGAAGAACAGGATTTCACAACGCATACTTATTTATTTAAGGCCATCAAATTAAGGGTAAGCACGCCACCAATCGGACTTATGGTACGCAGTCACTTTGTAAGTGAACTTTTGTCTCTCATTGCTCGTGAAGTCAGCAGTGCCGGTTTTAGCACAACCAGCCCCCACAGATTACTAATAGGACATATTATAGTAGTGCCAACCTTACTTCTAAGGCCCGCCACATACATTCGTTTTCCTGATTCGATTTCCGAATTCGTTTTCCGTATTCAGACACCCCGAACGCAGGCATTTCATATACGTATTTACGTAAATAGTTCAACATGGCACATACGTTCGTAATTTTTCCGTACGGAATTCCGAAAGGAATTCGTTCGAATGTGTGTGCCATGTTGAACTATTCATATGAAATGGCTGCGTTCGGGGTGTCCGAATACGGAAAACGAATTTGGAAATCGAATCAGGAAAACGAATGTATGTGGCGGGCCTAATGGTACTTTTTTAGTGGTACAGATGGTCCTAGCACCAGCTGCGAGCGTGCCAGTCACCGTTACCTCAACAAAGTGATCAATGGTAAGCACAAAACGTCGCTAATCTGAAAAGGCCTATCTCCAAATCGAGCTGCAGCAAACTCCACCTTGCTACTATCACGATAAGTATTATGACACAACCAATTTCGAGACGCGAACTTTCATCGTTTCGCGCGGATTCTCCCATCGATTCCCAAGTTATGATTCATGCCGTATCTTCAATGTAGTACCAGATGATTTTATGAAGAAAGATCGCAAATATAATTTCTCATCGACAACTTGTCTACAAGAAAACTGGTTTGTACCAGGATGGCGACGTCAGAGAATTAAACCTCTCGAGTCTATCATACCGGTTTGTATTGACTATCTTACGTTGCGAAGTTATTGAGGTGACATTTCTATACTCCCTTTAGTTTAGCATTAAAAGGAACTCTACGGAACCAAAGAAATCTTGATAAGACTTTTCATAAGTGCCGTTATAAAACATACAATTGACATTTATAAAGAAATACATCAAACTAAAATTACATAAATTATATTATAATACTTCTGTTAGCAGCATTTATTTATTAAAAATAGCATAATAGCACTAAGAGACTTGTCAAGATGCTTTGCGTTTTTTTTGTATGATAACTTGATTTAAACGCGATAGTAAATTATTTTTTACCTCTACGTTCCGACCGTATAACGGCCGTGGTCGATAGCAGAAAAAAGATGGCGGGTGCCAGCATCTTCGTAAATAATCATATATATTATTTAAATTTATGAAACGCTATATCTCGCTTAATTCTTTATGAACATTAACAATTCAATAATAATTTTGGAGCTTATATTCTCCGCCATGGACGAAAAATATACAAATAGAGTCATGTTAATTTTTTTATTGAAAAAAAAAAAAACACTTTTAAATACACGTATAGAGCGCCATCTATTGACAGTCTAACTCAAATTTGTATTGGTTTTACCAAATGCACCCGTTTCCGTGCTCTCAGGCCCGTGGTCGTGTTAAACGCATGCTTTCTGCTTTCCTTATTGCGCATCTGATAGTTTTGTACGGGCGAATAGCCATACTCCAAACATTTATTAACTACTCTTCAAAGTAAAAATTCCATTTGTTAATCAATATTAGCACACATTCAATTATTACCAGTCGTTGACCGATCAAGATAATGTATGTAGGACTCGTCAACTAGTCATTTATTATCGAGCAATGTCCCGTTTTCATACAAAAATGTGTTTAATTTACAGCAAAGATTTATATTATATAGTCATAGAAATGGGAAAATTGGGTACGTTTATTTTTCTGCTTCTTTTGAATATATTGACGTATTGAGTCCAATTTTTTTTTTCATTTCCATAGTAATATTCACGTGCAAAAAAAATATATATTGTCCATTGCTTTTCGTTCCCCGACAGAATTTGATTCTCGCTGGTCAGTCCATATTTTACTAACACCTATTTAGAAAAGTAACTTATTTATTTCATAAAACGGCTCGATATAACTATGCGTGATGTCTCAACAGCCTCAGGTTACAGGCTTTTAGCCACAGCAGTAGCACTGTCCTTGTCTCTCTAATATAATATGATATGATAAGAATGAGACGAAGTCGCCATTATGGCTGCGATCTACCTCAGTTTTTTGTCGTTATAGCGAAGCTGCCTTACTCGTCATACTCCAGAAATTGCGCAATATGAATAGAAAGTTGCGCAATTACTGTATGGCATTAAAGAGCGGTCCACACGGCTGAACGTCCGCCGCTTTTATAAAAGTAACACTAGCGACCCGCCCCGGTTGCGCGTGGGTGTGTATTATACATTAAAACCTTCCTCGAGATATATAAATGACGGTGAATTTTGCGTCAACACCCGTGTGCTGGATGCATATACATATATAGCCTCCTAAGGCCCAAAGCCAAAAACAGTTCATAGTCATTGCGATCCATGGCCCTATCAGTAGGACAATTTTTTAATACTCATTCTGACCCAAGTACTTAGGACACTTTTTAGGGTAAAAACGGGACTCTATCACTAAGCCTCCGTCTGTCCGTCTGTCACCAGGCTGTATCTCATGAACCGTGATAGTTAGACAGTTGACATTTTCACAGATGATGTATTTCTGTTGCCGCTATAACAACAAATACTAAAAAACAGAATAAAATAAATATTTAAGGAGGTTCCCATACAACGAACGTGATTTTTTTGCCGGTGTTATAGATAATAGTACGGAACCCTTCGTGCGCGAGTCCGACTCGCACTTGACCGGTTTTTTAACCTTTATTGTACATTCAAAAGATATCATTTTATGATACCTTTTTGGACAATTAGATTTTGATTCAATAAGTACTACGGGTAGAAAACACAGATACTTATTTAGAAATTAGTATATGTCAAAATGTCCTAATGGTAGGACCATGGTACGCTATGGACTACATAACTGTTGGGGGAGTCTGAATGACAAACTTAATTAGTACTATAGGCAGGACCGCGGGTCTTAGGATAAGAAATGGCCTTCGGTGGTATTTTGCACTACGTAAACGCAGAGGCATTCATTCACATGCTTCCAAAGATTACCGAATATATTTTAATGGACGGCCACAGAAAGAGTTTGGGGGTTGAAAGCGTGCATTTTTAGCAGTCTAATTTGACGACAAACTCTTGCTGTGACTATACGACTAACAGAAAAATAAATAATGAGAACAGTTTAACAATAATTTCCATTACTAGGTCACGCGAGTACTTTATAACTGACGTACTGTGATAGTCACTCAATGAAAATTGCACCCTTTGAATTTTATGACAAGGCATAAATTACAGCAGCCACGATTGGCAATGGGAGGCCTATAGCTTGTTAATTTGCAGCCCTAGTTGTAAAACCAATCTAATTAGCCACACAATAAAGTTCAAAGTTTGAGAAATTAACCAGTCATAATGAGACTGTAGAAAAACACTAAGACTAGTAAATTTATCTCTGTATCTTCATTAATCTGTATACAAGTATAATTTTCTTTGTTACACCATTATATGCGTGCTTCATTTCTCTGTGTATACACGTACAATTTTCTCTGTTACCTCATTACTCTGTGCAAGTACAGTCGCGTCCGTGAACCGTTGTAATAGAAAGTTTTGATTGAGTTGACTCTTACAGCCCAAACTTGAATTTCGTAGGAACTTGCGCCGGTACAGTAAAGGAATACCCTGTGGACAAAAATTCGAATATTAGTATTTACAAATAATGTAGGCTCACCACTCATAAAGTTTATAAGGTTTGTGTTGAAGACAGTACCACGCTGGTGTTATCCAACTGCGCAGCCGCAGAAGGGTTACGATTATAGCAGGATACGATTTGGGTATTACTCGACCGCAATTAGAATACGATTTGAAAGTACCGTTTTAGCACGACAGTACTTATTAATAATATAATCATAAGTCAATCTATGATATCTACATATTGTAAGTGCAGACATTTAAAGATAATAAGATTTACAAAGTATGCTTTACCATAAACGGTCACTACATCAACTCTATTCTTGGCAAATAAAAATTAATGTTTATTTTATTTAAAAAAAAACTGATTTCCAAATCAAAAAACTATTTTACCTGAAATTCAAAAGAAAATATATTTAAGATCCTCACAATAAGCCCTTTCATTTGATATGTCACACGATGTAGGTTGCATAACTTTTTTTTTATTTTCTAATTTACCACCCAAAAGTGGCCCCCATGTTTAAAATTCATATTTACGTCACGCATTCGTACTGCGGTCACCGACTTACATATGTGTACCAAATTTCAACTCAATCGGTCCAGTAGTTTCGGAGCAAATTGGCTATGACAGACGGACAGACAGACAGACAGACACACGAGTGATCCTATAAGGGTTTCGTTTTTTCCTTTTGAAGTACGGAAATCTAAAAAAATTAGAATTTAGAAAAAATCATAAACATCCGATTTGAAACAAAAAATTATTATTTTTTGATATTTGATATTTGATATTTATTTATTTTGTATTAAACATACATTGTCAATAGTTATTAAGTACAATTAAAATTAACATAGTAGCATTTTTATCATCATTCATAATTAATTACACATTCACATTACATTACATTGGATTACTTTAATTTATATTTTATGTCTATTAACTAAGTGTGTTGACAAATTTACTCACTCATCTAGGAATTCGCTAACAGAATAAAATGCTTTATTGGTACAGAATATTTTAAGTTTATGTAGAAAACGACACTCAGTTTTTAAACCTCTGATAGATTCAGGTATCTTGTTGTAGATACGCGGGCCCATGATTTGCAGAGACTTGCTTGTCTTCTTCAGCCTGCACATGGGGATAGCCAACCCGGGCTTCCTCCTTGCTGAGTAGTTTTTACAATAATGGAACTCTTTTAGGTTCTTCCTCACATATTTAGCCGTCTCAAATATGAAGAGAGAAGGCAAGGTCATAATCTTAAGGGCTACGAACAGGTGCCGTGCTGGCTCGTCTGGGAGGACACAACTAATCAGGCGAATGGCTTTTTTCTGCAATATGAAAGGTCGGTCCCTATCAGCAGACAGCCCCCAAAGGTCGATCCCGTACACTAAATGGGACTGGAAATAAGCGTAATATGCAACCAGCATGTTTTGTGGCGATATAGTACGCTTTAGACGGGATAAGGCGTAACAAGCAGAGTTGAGTTTTGCACATAGCACGTCAATGTGTGCACCCCACTGCAGACAATCATCAAACGTGAAGCCGACGAAGCGTGTTCGATGCACAGCTTCTATTCGGGCACCATTGACGGACACGCCTAATGTGGGCTGCCTTCTACCGTTCAATGAGAATTCAAGAAGGTTAGTTTTTTCTATATTGAGTTGCATGCCGTTGGAAATAAACCAATGGGATAATTTTTGAATGAAACCCTGGACATTATAATATATGGATATTATATGGATATATTATTATTGAATTTTTTTAATACATGATTTTATCAACCCTGGTCCAGCACCGGCTCCTGCGTGTGGTATGATATGATTGGCTGTAACTCCTCACTCACCGCCGCTCTGCTCGATGCGCTTGCTGTCCTGCTGCGCTTTCCGCTGGTCGGCCAGTACCAGCACGGCGCTCAGCTGCTTCTGCTGCTCCTCGTCCAGCACGCTGGTCAGCGCGTGGTACAGCGCCGGCTCTGTGCTGGATATGCCTGGACAATACAATTGATATTAAAACCACGCTCAGGACATTTACGATAGTACCTCGCTTCGCTCGTGCTGAATCGTCGCGTTCAGTTATATAAGTAATGCATAATTTTCCAATACGATTAAGACTTATTTAATATTCTTAATTGTAATTAATTTAATGTAATGAAAGTCGATTTAATGGATTCTTTATAGTGGATTATATATTTTTTTTATATTATGGCCAAATTCGGAAAGGCCATTCAATTTGATCTTTCATGAAAGTGACGTCTTTGTATAGGATGAAAACTAGTGGGGGGCCTTTTTACTATTTAATATCTAATCAAATGCTTAAGTGGCGTGGCCATTAGACACTTAATGTTTCTGAAATCCCCGAAATCTCTCACATAGACCTTCGTATTATATTACTAGCTTTTTCCCGCGACTTCGTTCGCGTGGAATTCGGTTATAGTTATTCCCTCGGGAACTATATTAAATTTTCCGGGGTAAAAAGTATCCTATGTTACTTCTAATACCTCCAAGAATGTGTCAAAAATTTCATGATGATCGGTTCAGTAGTTTTTATGTTAAACCGTAACAAACTTACATTCACATTTATTATATTATTAAGCATTAAGGATGTGTTCAGCTACACCCTTTGGGTAAAATTGTAAATTGGACTATTTCATAAAATTTGTAAACGTTTCAATAACATCTCTATGTAAATGCAATTTATGGCTAATAAATGAAATGAAATAATGAATTACTGAAAAGCCTCGCCCCTTTTTAAAACGCTTTTATTAGCTTCACTTGTATAAAAAGTATTCCCAGTCACTGAAGCGTTGTATACACTTGCATCAGAAGGCAGAAAATTTAAAGTATATAGAAGGGACAAAGAATAAATGTAAAGGGGTTTGGAATGTAATTAAGCATTATACTACAACAAACGTTAATCTAAAATCTATCAGTAACATAGTAGTGGATAATAAAAATGTTGGCGACGCTCAGCAAATTGCGGAGTGTTTTAATGATTATTTTATCAGGGTAGTGAGTGATAATTCTATAGCAAGCACTGTTGATGACATCATTATTGGGAACAACTCGTCAAGTATTTTTCTAAACCCAGTCAGTGAAAATGAAATTATTAAGATAGTTAAATCGCTGAGCAACTCAAAATCAGTTGGGTATGATAATCTGCGAACATATTATAAAAAGGTGTATTGTCATTATAGCACGCCTACTTGCACATGTGTTAAATCTATCTTTGGTCCAGGGCAGTTTTCCTGACTTACTAAAAAAATCGGTAGTAAAACCATTGTATAAGAAAGGGGACAAGGACAAGCTGTGTGACTACCGGCCTGTAACTCTCATATCTATATTTTCTAAAATTTATGAAAAAGCAATGTACTCTAGACTTACTAAATTCTTTGAAAAAAACAAGATAATAAATGAAGAACAGCATGGCTTTAGAAAGGCTTATAGTGCTTCTCTTGCAATGTTTAAACTAGTAAAATATGTGATAGACTGCATTGAAAGGAAAGTCCCTGTAACTATTCTATTCATGGATATCAGTAGGGCATTTGACTGTGTATGCCATAAACGTCTTATTACTAAATTGTCAAGATACGGTATAAGAGGCCCAGCACTGGATTGGATAAAAACATATCTACTTAACCGATCACAATGTGTCGGGATCGTAAGATACTGTCCTGGTTCTAAGTTACTTAAAACATATAAATCTTCCTATACTAATAATAACTTTGGGGTGCCTCAAGGCAGCATTTTAGGTCCACTAATGTTTCTGGTCTACATCAATGACTTGCCTAATAGCCTTAGTCATGACTGCATTCTATTCGCAGATGACACCTCTATTATTATAAAAGGCCATGATTTAGTGACTTACAATAAAGAATTAAATTATACACTGGAACAATCAATAAAATGGTTAAAGGCAAACAATTTGACGGTAAATGTTGATAAAACTAAGTATATTTTGTATTTTTAGCATTTTTTGTTATGTTACATGCCCTCGCTTGTCTTATTCTTAGTTTGTGCATGAATGCCGACTTTCTGCGGTGTTAAACGTTATTTACCTTATGTATTGCTATCGGTGAGAACCTGTAATTGGCTTCTTAAAATTTACTTTAGTTTCTAAATTGCTTGTGTAAGCTGTTGGTTTTCCATAAATAAATAAATAAATAAATAAATAAATAAATATTCAGTTCAACACATGTAAAGGTAACCCCCAAATGTTAAATGTAAGCTTTGATAAGAAACCAGTAGAAGAAGTGCTTCAAACTAAATTTTTGGGAGTGACGATTGACTGTAACCTCTGCTGGTAGAGTCACGTAGATAACATCTGTTCTAAAGTGAACAGCTTTGTATTCGCCCTAAGGAAAATAAGTCAGACTGTATCCATACAAGCTGGTTTACTCGCATATAACGGATATGTTAGTTATTTGGGGAAATTGCGTAGACAAAGAGAGAGTATTTTTAATACAAAAGCGCTGTATTAGAGCAATATTTAACATGAAACGGATTGAATCATGCCGTCCATACTTCGTGGAATATAAAATTCTCACGAGGGCGTGCTTGTATATTCTGGAGGTAGGTGTTTTTGTACACAAAAATAAAAATCTTTTTACTCCAATGCAAGACGTAAGCACTCGCAAGGTTCGAATGCAGTACAAACACAAATTGTACAAGCCTTTTGTTAAGCTCGCCCTTAATTCCAGAAATTCATATATGATGTGCATTGAAATTTATAATAAGTTACCTGACGCTTTTAAGGAGGATAAATTAAGTATGTTTAAAAAAAGGACAAAAGAGTGGCTTACAGGAGAATGTTTTTATTGTATAAAAGATTTTTTAGAAATGACAGTTACTTAATATTTAATGATTAATTCAATTATTTACGTTCTCAATTTAATTCAGACATTTAATTATGATTATTATTGTTAGTGTATTAGTTAAATTTAATTTTGTAAATTTATAATGTAAGTAGAAATGTGTGGACACCTGAAAAGGTAGGGTTTGGTGTTTCCATAATTTTGTGCAATTCTAACCTATGTACTTGACCTAAATTCCTCACACAATAAATGATTTGATTTGATTTGATTTAACTAAGTAACTAACTTACAATCTATACATATAAAACAGTACCGTGACTCACTTATAGACAACGCACAGCCTAAATGGGTGGTCCTAGAGGTTTGTAATTTGTAGGAAACATTTCTCGCGTACCCTAGAGGTACGGGGTGAGAAGGAATGGTGAAGTTTTTATTGAAAATACCACGGGCGAAGCTGCGTTCACTAGTGTAATACATACCCGATAGAGCGTTCTTGAATTTAACATATTCATCGACTAGACAGTCTTTGTCGTCGAGGGGCGTCGTGTAGCACTCGATAGCCGTCTCATCAGGTTCCCAGTCGTCATCCTCCTGTTTAAAAAAAAATTTTTAACACTAGCTTTTCCCCGGATGTAAGTATCGGATCCTTGACAATTGACAAATTTCATCAAAATTGGTTCAGCGGTTAAGCCGTGAAAACGACAGAGTTTATTTCGCATTTTTAATATTATTAGACAAAATAATGAGTGCGTGAGCCGAGAGGAATAGTGTCATCGCTTCTTCTTCTACTGTAACATGCGTTCTACACGCAATTGTGGAACCCGCAATTGTGGAACCAACTTCCATCAGCGGTGTTCCCGGAAGGTTTTGACATTGGGGCCTTCAAGAGAAGAGTTTATTTTTCCCTAAAAGGTCGGCAACGGCTCAATGACTCCTTCGGGGTTAGTGGTGTTTATGGGCTGCGATGATCACTTACCATCAGGTGACTCGCAAGCTCGTTTGCCTTCCATTATATAAAAAAACCGGACAAGTGCGAGTTAAACTCGCGTGGAGAGGGTTCCGTTCCGTATATGATTATCTGAAATTTACTAGGCTACCTTAAATACCTTAGACTTCTTATAGGTTTTCCTGTAATCTACAGGCAAAGATCTATTTTTTGTATTTTTTTCAAAATTTTAGCCCCAGTAGTTTTGGAAATAAGGGGGGGAATGGTCATTTTTCGCCTATTTTCCTGAATAACTTCTAAACTATTTTACTTAAAATTCAAAAGAAAATATATTTAAGATCCTCACAATAAGCCCTTTCATTTGATATGTCACACGATATAGGAGGCATAACTTTTTTTTTAAATTTTCTAGTTTACCACCAAAAAGTGGCCACTATGTTTAAAATTCATATATTTACGTCATGCGTCCGTGTTGCGGTCACCAACTTACATATGAATACCAAATTTCAACTCAATCGGTCCAGTAGTTTCGAAGCAAATTGGGTGTGACAGACGGACAGACAGAAAGACAGACAGACAGACAGACAGACAGACAGACAGACAGACAGACAGACAGACAGACAGACAAACAAACACACGAGTTTTCCTATAAGGGTTCCTTTTTTCCTTTTGAGGTACGGAACCCTAAAAAAGAAAAAAACCGCCACTATCATTGTTGACGTATATGTGTACTGATTTGAAAGAATGATACCTCACCGAGTTTCTTGCCGGCTATTCTCAGTAGAGGATTTTTCCGAGCCGGTGGTAGACTCATTCCTTGACCTTCATAAAAGCTTGTTAAAGCCTAAATTGAATAAAGATAGTTTGACTTTGACTTTGACTACGACGCGTTGCTAAGAATTCCATCTTGAAATACTGCAGACTGTAAGATGTTATATTATTTATTTTTGTTTGACTTTGACTTTATCCGATCAATAATTTTAACAACGTGAGAAAAATTGAACTGAAATGTTAGGTGTTTCGCTTTATTATTGTTTTTTGAATTGTTCCTGCATCTTATTAACAAGCAACACGCCATAATGTGATATATTTGCAAATCAATGGTCAGAGAATAAAGGCAATTTTTATTTTTATTATTTGGCTGTCCCCTGCGTAGATCGAATTTTGTTCACAATATTACGGGTTTCATTTTTTAGCGCGGAACTCTAATCCCGTTTCTAAAATAAAAGCAGCGTAAGTTACTCCCTATAACATCAGCTATCTGCTAGTGAGTCCCGTCAAAATCGGTTTAGCCGTTTCGGAGATTAACCGCAACACACAGACAGGCAGACAAACATTTGACATTACAAACAGACACCTAAATTTTAGCGTCTGGGGAATGTTCTGGGGTCAATTCTAGAGATAAGCCCACGCTCGCCGTTAGCCTAGTTCAGGTTTTTTTCAACCTGTGGGTCGTGACCCCCAGGGGGTCGCGGAACCTTGTTCGCGGGCGGGCGCCTGGGTCTCGTTGAAACCACTGACATAGTATCAATACGGTCATGAAGGGGGTCGTTAGATTATTTTTACTTGTAAAGGGGTTGGGTTGGAGGGGTTGACAAACACTGGCCTAGTTGGTAGTGACCCGGTTTCGTGATACTAGCAATCCGGGTTCTATCCCCCGACAAATATTTGTGTAATGAGCATGAACGTTTGTTCCTGATTCTTGGATGTTTTGTTTGTATTCAAGTATTTATTTATCTATATAAACATGTATAATGATCGTCTAGTACCCATAGCACGAGAAAGCTTACTTTGGGACTGGATTTATTTTATTAATATAATTCCGTGGTACGTACGTCATCTTCGCTCTCCTCGTAATCCTCAATCTTGGCAGTCATGGTGATGCCATGCTCGGCGCTGTTCTTGACGGCCGCCCGCGCCATATTGGACAGGTAGTCTTTATTCATATCCTCAATATCATCCTCGTCACTTGATAGGACTTCTGCGGGATAAAATAACTTATTAATGATAACTCATCATCACAACGCAGTAGTTTGCGATGAAAAGTACCTATATCCTATGTATTAATCCAGGGTATAACCTATCTCCTTTGCAAATTTCATCCAAATCCGTCCAGCCGGCCAGGAGTAACGAACTTACTCACACAAAAGTCAACACAAAACCGCTTCAAAGTCGCTACAGTACTTTCAGAGATTAGCCTATAAAAATAAACAGGACGACAGAATAATGCGAAGACAACCCGCTGCTTTAGTAGAACAGTGACAACTCAAATTTAAATGGTCTCCGAATAGAGACTTTAATTGAGTAAAGACTTTTAAAAGAATAGAGTTTCATTTCGAGTTGCGCCACTGTCCAACTAAAGCAGTGAACTGTGAATCTGACATTATTCTCATATGTGACTTGATCTCAAATTCAAAATTCAAATTGAAGCATACTAAAAATTAATATGTAAATATTTATTTCGGAAGTAGGCCACATCGGCTTGTTCACATGTATGAATCTACCAGCGCTTTGAAAGATGAAACATGATTTTGCCTTATTTTATTTTGCGTAAAATATGTTATGCCAACTGAAACATTTGACTACCTGAAATTTGGTATAAGTACCAGTTGCTAAGAGATTCATTGTTTAAACGTTCACTTGCCAAACATTGGGTTTGCCTTACAATTTATTTATGAAGAGTTCATTTGCCAAGTAATAATATGGCAAATGAAATTATACGAAAAATTGTTGGGGAAGTGATAATTTGTCAAAAGTTTTTTGATGGTATATACTTAGATTTGTATAAAACTGTAGACATCATTGTTGACGTATATGTGTACTGATTTGAAAAAAATGATACCTCACCGAGTAGAGGATTTTTTCCGAATCGGTGGTAGATTCATTCCTTGACCTTCATAAGAGCTTGTAAAAGCCTAAATTGAATAAAGATGGTTTGACTTTGACTTTGATGAAACAAAGGTGACCCCTGCACGTACCCTCGTCCAAGTCATCATCGTCCTCGTCAGAGGACGTGTCTTCGTCCGCCTCCGCGCGCGCCTCGTACGCTCGCTTCAGACCGTCAAACAGCACCAGACAAGACGGCATTATTTGTGGCAGCACGGCTTCCAGGTTCGGCCGGGCCGGGCCCATTTCGAGGAGGGTGCATATACCGAGCACGCATAGTTTCCTGTCGTGCAATCTGAAGGTGGAAAAGATAAAATATTAATAACATGTCTACTAATAAACGGAATCGCTTGAGAAAACCGCAAATCAACTAGATTTTAACCTTTTGAGCGCCACAGTGCAATAATCGAGCAACAAAAAATAAGTTATTATAACTGTTCAGTGGATGGTTTTTTAAATTCAACATTAAACGGTGAATTGTCGTTTTTTAAGCTACCAGTGGTTTTAGAGAGGTAAGTATCTGCTTAAGTATATTTCGATGGTTCGTTTTAACGTTACACAGAACAGTTAGATAGGTAGGTAAACGCCCCGCCCCGCCTCGGCCCCCGAAAAATATATCTAAGATCGATTTATATAATAGTTTCCTATCTTGAATCAGTATAAACGAAGTAACTAAATTTTTGTAAGGTAAATTCACGCCATCTTACGTGAGTTTTTTTGTTTGTGTAGATATTGTGTTGGTTTTAGTGTCATTTGATAGATTTAGGTCTAAAACGGATAGGGCAAATGTTTCTGTTCTGTAAACAACTAGATACGAGTGCCACTACCACGATAGTGTCTTGTGCATAAGCCATAGTTGACAACCCTAGAGCGACCGCCGAGCGTAGGTATGAAAAGTGAAGTACATACATGTGATTGACTTCTGTACCTATCTGTTTTGTGGCGATGACCAATGCAATCAGTTTGCCTTATTAATAAAAAAATTGACTCACCCCATAAAGCAGTCAGTGTCGTGTATCCACTGCTTTATGAAGTGTTGTGTGATCGACGCGTTGGGCACTGACTCCTGCAGTTTTTCAAGAATCGTGAACAGCAGGACCGGGTTGCAATACAGTATCGCTATCAGCACCTGTACAGAAAAAAACGAATTAGGTCATTTTTATCTCACGTAAATACAGGCTGACTTTTAACCTTTTCAACGCCAACGGCGGATATATTAATCGTTTGAACGGGTCCGACGGAGAATGCATTAGGATTTGGTGAATAAATGATCTCACTATTGGAGAATAAGGTTAAAATAGTAACCGAAGAATATCGAAAACCGCATTAGACTAAAAACATATCTGACTGACATCATGATACAGTACGATTAAAATCAGTTAATGATTCGGCTTTTCTCGGCTATTATCGGCTAAAGTCGGAGACGAAAATGACACAAGTTACATTGCTACGATTTCTTTTAAGTAGCATTCAATTTAAAGTATCTTAAACGCAATGTATATCACCTGCCATGATGACATTACTTACCAGTAGACCTAAGAAGTTTACAAAAGCGATATGGGCATGCATTATTTATTGATGAATATAAATGTAGGTAATGTAATGTAATATATAATATTTAAAAAAAAACATGATTCTTTATTAATCAATAGTTACTGTTTGACGTAAGTACGATATCATGCGTGTCATACTGTCAAAAAATAGTGACTAATTATTTTTCATATTTCAATATAATGGTTGTGTTACTTTAGAGCTATTAGGAGGTTTTGTTGCTCATATCGTTCTGTTGTATTCTGTTTAATAAGATAACAGGTAATATATTTAAAGGTCATATCTGTAATTTGATATTCTCTATGTGAAAAACGAGGGATACCGAAAATAACCGAGGATGGCCGAATGGTGAACTTATTTCAATAGTACTGTATCCGTTAAATCCTACACCCTCTTGGCTTCGCACAGTTGGATAGAAAGTATCAGAACAGTGTACCTGTAACAGCATGGTCCTAAGCTCCGAAGTATTGACCTTCCGGGTGAGACGATTCAGAACCAGCTCCACGAAGGAAGGCAGGCAGTTGTCAATCCTCCCAGTGCACTGCAGCACCATGACTTCTAGAAGTTTCGCCGCGTAAATCTCGGATTCGTCTTCCGCCTCCGAATTAAGTACCTGCAGGAATAATGTTTCTTCATAAAATTCGTAACACTCATTGACAGACAACGCACAACCTAGCAGTGGTTCTTCTATATATCGTAGGCGAGTAATCAATACACATAAAACCGTACCGTGACTCACTTATAGACAACGCGCAGCCTAAACAGGTGGTCCTAGAGGTTTGAAATTTGGAGGAGACATACCTTGAGTACCCTAGAGGTGCACTAAGGAGGGCTTTTTGAAATTCCCTCCTTAAAGGGGTGAAAAGAGGTGATAAAGATTGTATGGAAAATAACGCGTGCGAAGCTGTGGCGGGTCCACTAGTAAGAAATATTTTTTGACATGTAACCTCCCCTAACGGGTTACATAGAAGATGAGAGTATGTATGGAAGATCATCAACTTTGGAGTGCAGTGTAGCAAATGAGAGTTCGTGTCGGGCACACTGCTATTAATATAATAATAAATCACGCTGATAGTAAAAAACGATAATTTAAATGACCTGCTTTCACTAGAAAAACGATCTTCTCAAGATCTGATTTAAGTACTGAAATATGGGTTTTATAATGAAATTTCATACGATTGATTACATCCCTAGTTTGACCATAGACACAAAAATATTTTGAAACATATCTGTCACATTAAATCGAGCTTGGACCGACCAAAGAACCTTATTTTGACAATTTACAAATTTTTATGTTACCTCGAAATACTGTATCATCAGCTCAAATCTTTATCTGTGGTATATGATGATTGATGTAAACGTCATTCGCTAAGCAAGTGTCAAAAGTAAAACGAGCGAAAGCAAATCGCAGGGGCGTGGGCGAAGCGATATGAAACTAATGGAAGGAACAGACAATAGGGCTTCGGTATCCAGTTAAAAGCCATGACTAGCAGGGGGCTAGCACGACACGCCCGCGAGTCGTTCGTCGCTCAGTGTGTCTCTGTCAAACTAGTCAAATACGTAAGGGACGCACTGAGCGAGAAGTGACTCGCGGGCAGGTCGTGCTAGTGCTGTAGCGATATTGCAAGCGCGAGTGAGACAGCGATAATATTCGACGTGCACTTATTTCGGCTGGATTATAACAAATTGACATGAGGAAGTTGGACAATGCATTGCTACACGAAATCGCCGCTTGCTAAATGCGATGACTTAGAATATTTTTAGTTCATTTAACGCTTATAATGGGGCCAATTCGAAAGTGCGTTCGCTACATTTTAAAGTAGATAAAGTTTGTCAAAATTAAGTTTGACGTTTCTTATTTTAAGTTTAGCCGTCACCGTTTCGAATTGGACCCAATATTAGCGATTTTGTACAGATTTTTAGATAATTTTGTTTATATTTTGTTGGTTAGTATTTTAGGGGATCTTAGAACTCAATTCTGAACCAGTTTATGCAATGAAATGAAAATGAAAATATCTCTCTAGTCTTGATTTTTGGCATAGCGATATTAAGTGTGGACAATACACAGTTCAATGAATTCAACGTGGTTGAAGTCGCAAGCAAAAGCTAGTTAAAAATGAGTGTAACAAACTCACCGCTTTCGCCATATTGAACATGGCCAGTATATGGTTCTCATTGGAGACGAACGCGTTGGTATCAACGGTGATATAATTGTGGAGTATGGGCATCATGTCAGTGAAATAGTCGAAGCTCTCCTTCTCAAACACTTGGTAAAGGAGCTCCAGAACCTTCCACATGTCCTCGGATATCTGCTTAGCGGTCAGATTGCAGAGGAGTGTCATGGCTTCTTCGTAGTATTCTGAAAGATAAATATGTTTATTAATGTGATACACCTCATTGAACTCAAGAACACAATTACAAAGTTAAATTACTAATAGAAGAGATCTATAAAGGCCAACTTATCCCTTTAAGGGATCTCTTCCTAATAACCCTTGGGCTTTTGGGATTAATAGGATATATGCATGAAAATTTTAATGATAGTAAAAATCAGTGCCGTGCGTTAGTCTCGTTAAACATTAAAAATGCTTGACCGATTTGAATACTTTTTTGTTTTGTGCGCCCACAAAAAAATAGGGAAACTATAAGCAAATTCCACGTGAATGAAGTCGCGGGCAAAAATTTGTAACCAATACATTTTATTTATGAAAGAAAATGTAAACACAGTATGAAAAATGTAGGCATATCTTTTTAACTTGCCACTGATTTCAATATAATTAATTTGTTATAATAATTTTCTAGGTGGTTTACTAATGGCCAGTCATTCTCTTTTTTATATTCAATTGGTTCTTGGAGTAGATTTGCTTTTTTGTTAAAAATTAAAATACACTACCAATATATTTAGTGACGTCCGTGGCTGCAATAGTGCGTTGGCTTTTCCAACATCGGATAAGGCCATGGCATTATTTAAGTTAGTGCGACTAGGCCTCGCCAGGAGATGAGCAGTGGATTTTGTTCGGCTGGCATTATGGAGCGACACCATCGCCCTAAATTGCGACGAAGCTCTTTAATAGATTTAAAAAATGTAATGCAGATGCAGAGTCCGATCATGAGACATGTGAACAACGAAGGGTGTACTGCCCTTTGGGCAAAATATTTTTCGCCAAATTTCACTTCCCAAAATATTTATTGTATCATTTTCCAAACAAATCTTTAGCACATTTTTATTTCGCTTTTTATTCATTTGGCATCATTTTGCTTTGTCAAGAGTAGGTTAGGTCAGAGGGTTAACTTGTGTCCCTTACGTATGTACGTATTTGTGAAAAAATACTTTCGTTTACTGTAAAATTGCGATAAGCCGTTTTGACTAATGTTTTTTTTTGCAAATCATAATTTGAGTAAAATAGTTTGGGATCTGATACTTTGGAAAAAGTTTTATGCCCATACATTAGTAATCCACAACGAAGGCAACTTACCTATAATACTGTGATGCAAGATATGCCCGACGACAGTCAGCACGGTTTTCTCAAGCTGTGCCATGATCTCCGGGTTATCCTCCATGACATTCAAAACAGTCTCCATCGTAGTAAGGAGACCCATAGCTGTAAGCGCCTTCTCATCAGCCCCGGAGTCCGTCTCAATCACTTTCCTGAACGTCGTCGCAAGGTGCTCCGTTATCTCGTAAGCCATTGGCATCAACTGTTCCGTATACAGTGGAACGATCTTCTGCAGAACATTCGCTATATTATCATTCTCAGTTTCCCGGATAACTTTAAGCAATTCCGTGGTCACCGCTGTCACTTGGGGCTCTAGGAGCTTGTGGACCTTTTCCTGTGTGGTGAGTAGGATTTGCAGTGCGATAGCAGCCTCCACTTTGACCGGTAAGTCTGTGTCGTTGAGTAAAGCGTTGACAGTCAAGCGAACAGCTTCGATTAACAACGGTTCACTCTTGAAGCGTACGCTAGAGAAGCAATGAAGAACCCAACACGCTCGGGCTCTCATGTAGCCAAGCGGGTTGTTGAATTCGGGAAATACGTACTGGCTGAGTAGCGAGTCTATTTCTTCCTTGTAAAATTTCTTCTTTATTAGCAAGTCGCTGAGGGTCCCTACCATGTGGAGAGCGCCGTCGCGCTGCCGCGGTCCGTCGCCGTTCTGGCTTGTTAGGACTTGCATACATAATTGCATGGTGCGTTCTAGCATCTCTTTCCGCTTTTTGCAGCACGACACGAGGAGTGTTTGGGCTGCGACCACAGGAGATACGAAGTCTTCGAATATGTCTGAGGGATAAGTAAGTTGTGTATAAATAAGAAACATATTTAAAATCTATTCTATTCTGTTTGGGTCCTGGGAATTTCGGGTCGAGACTCGAGACCCGTTTGTTGAAATCGTACACAAGTAATTTTATTTGCAGACTATCCATATCTTTTCATCATTAATTTTAATTGTCTAATGGCCAAATTCAGAAAGGCCACTCAAATTGATTTTTAATTAAAGTGACGTTGAGGGACATTTAACTATTTAATCTCTAATCAAATGCTTAAGTGGCGTTTCTGAATTCGGCCATTAAAGCGCCATCTGTTATACATCTGTGATACATATTACGATATTGCCGTTATGTCCGCCATTTTGATTTTTTGACAACTTCGTGTGCCTACAGCACTTTTGAGATTAAAACGAATGTTTAACTTTGCCATGATTTCTCAAATAACGACTGATAACTAGCCGTGATTACTGATGGACTCTTATTTTATTGTTTTTAATAAATGTTAATACTAAAGTATTAAAATTGTGACTTTATTGGTCATAAATCTCATAAATCATGCTAAAAATGTACACGATTCTCATTTTAATTTATTTTAGATTATTTATTTTTTCAATGCTCGCTAGGAGCTACGAACCACAAAAACAAAACGCATGAATCAGCCAATAACGGACCTTTCCACAATGAAATAAGCACGCCGATGTCGGCAATATTTACCGAGTGTGCGATGGTGTCGTTTGATACCAAAAAAGTGAGCATCGCGAAAATCGCGTTGGGCAGTTTCTTACTATATATTTCTAAGCTTACCGAACTTTATTCGTATGTACTCGTGCGGGTCGGCATTCCATAGCTCCTCGTCGGCCTCGGAGTACGACATGAGAGGGAACAACACATCTTGGATGATCGCGAACATATGTGGCTTCAGCAGCTTCCAAGAGTGGGCGTGGCTTACGCTGGTGGGGAAACAAGTTCTTTGGTGATTGGGTATTATTATGCAACACTAGTGGACCCGCCACAGCTTCGCCCGCGGTATTTTCCATACAAACTTTATCACCCCTTTAGGAATGGAATTTCAAAAAATCCCTCCTTAGTGCACCTCTAGGGTACTCGAGGAATGTCTCCTCCAAATTTCAAACCTCTAGGCCCACCCGTTTAGGCTGTGCGTTGTCTATAAGTGAGTCACGGTACTGTTTTATATGTATTGATGTGATTTTGGGGATCAGCAGTCATGTTTTTAGGTATTAGAATTGTTTTTAATTAACCTTTGAACGCGTCCACAAGCCACGTAAAGTTTGCGTTTGGAAAAACAAAATGTTAGTGGTTTTTCATGCAAAAAAAAACCATATTTAACTGGCAAATTACAACTTAAACGCAACATCCCTGCTGCAAATTTCTAGGGATGCTGTGGGTCCCTGGAACACCGTAGAGACCAATGGTTTGATAGCAAAATCGCACAAAGCGTATATCCTAAGGACACCGCTTAACCTAACTTTTACTACCTTTGCCCGGCCGCTTATAGCTTTTTGCCTCTAATATAGTGAGAGGGATCACCGGGGAGTCTATAGGATATACAGTCTTTGCAAAATCAATTTTCCTTAAATTTAAAACGAAACATAAACACAAAAAGAACTCTTTAACAAAAAGCACTCACCACTGATCAATATAACTGATGGTCTGCTGAAGAACTCTTGGCGACACATAGACCTTGTTCCGGTACTGGTCCAGAACTCTTAGCAGCACCTCGAGGATGCCCCCGGTGAAGGTGGTGAGGTACCACTCGGCGAATTCGACATACTCCTTACGAGTGTTCACAGGACTGCCGTATCTAAAAACGAACCAAACTAAGATAACCTGTATCTTGAGCTCGTGATAACCGGCCTAGCCTACTTTTTTGTATCAAAAAAGAAGAAGTAAGTATATGCCACAATCTACGCTGTGGACGTGAAACGGTTTCGTATAGACGTTTTGCAAAATAGTATGCATAAACAATAGCCTAGTTAGTCGCCTATAACTCATGAACCAATGTAGCCTAGTTAGTCGTTCTTCGCAGGCTAGGGTCGCTGATTTTAATAAGAGATGATAGCAAAATAATTTGCGATATCGCTTAGGCCATGTCGCATAGAGGCCCAGGGTCCAGGTTAAATAAAAGTATGTAATGGTAAACGTATTCGACTCACGGGAATCGAAGTCGCGACCTCGAGCTTCGACATTGGAACCGTCACGCGAACAGCGGCTCTAGCATGCCACGGGGATAAGTTACATCCGTTTATCTCTCTGACTATACCTTTCGTCAACACTAGTGTGAGACTCATGTGCTATGGTCACAGAATAAAAAATAGCACTTCTATGGTGACAACCCTAGTGTTACACGAGCCGCGCGCGAAAGAGCGCGGGTTATGCGCTAGAGAGAGGGCACGTTTAGCTACGTTTTTGATACCTCACTTCACTTTTGTTAGACAGTGCTACTTCTGTACGTAGTACTATTATTTATTGTGGTCACGGGCAGAAACTTATGTTATATCCACCAAAATCTCGCTTGTAAATTGTAGGCGCTGCGACAATAACGGGTTGTGAGCGAGTTGCCTACAAAGCAAGATGCCTAACAAAGTAAGATGCCTAAGTTTTATGCCTACAAAGCAAAATGTCTAAGTGATTAAATGCCGTCTAGGCAAATGGCCTACTTGCTAAAACGACTACCAAGCAAAATGTCTGAGTAGTTGAATGTCTTGAAGACAAATTGCTTGGTAATTAAAAGCCTGCAAAGCAAGACACCTACAATGGTTTTTATTGTAGGTAAACGTAAAAAATAAAATAAAGATAGAAACAAATATACGGGGTCAAGGTCCTGCTTTTTGTCTATCTTGCTTTTGAGACATCTAGCTTGTTAGGCATCTTGATTTTTAGCTATCTTGCTTCTAAGGCATCTTGCTTCTGAGACATCTTGCTTTTTGGCCATCTTGCTTTTGAGACATCCTGCCTGTAGGACATCTTGCTTTGTAGGCAACTCGCTCATAATCGACCATAACCCCTGACTAAACCCAGTTTTTACACTTACCTCTCGAAGAGTCTGTAAAGCGTGTGCACCGCCCACTTCTTACTTTTCCACCAAGGCAGCTCCATCCGTTCGTCCTCGTCCACCTGCAGGGTGTGCTCGGGGATCGGCTGCTCCATCACCACGCGAAGCACCTCCATCCATTTCGTGAAGACCTCCTTAGTAATCAGGTCTAATGGTAGAATGTACTGTGGAAGAAACCAAGTGTAAATTTCGGAAGATAATCAGACTAAAACTTTCGTGAGACATTGGCGTGAGACATGTTTGCCGCCATTCACCAGCAACACCGGTGCAGCAGGGCAACGCGCCGCGCGGCGGGCAGTGCGCCGGTTACTTTGACCGCGACAGCACTCAACCCCTGAAGGAGGAATTCCATACGAGTCCGAAACATGTCGGACTATTTCTGACAATAAATCAAAGTCAAAGTTAAAGTATTTATAATTTCTAGTCTTAATATCGGGAGAGTTCCAGCAACGCTGCAATAGAAGATTAGTGTGGGTTGTAAGTGTCAGAGTCGGCGAACAGCGGACTTACGTGCCACTGACGCCACGATATGCCGTTTCCCATGCATTTGCGTTGGCTCATGCATTATTTATTTTGTGCTAGCTAATGCTGTCGTTGGCGTCCGTGGCACGCTTTTTCGCGTTCAAAGGGTTAACCGCCGTTGTCTGAATCCTTTTGACTCAAAATACTTAACCAGACAAAATAACCAGGATGACTTTGGCTATGTTACTTTTATGGGTGGCGACAAGGCCACAGCCGGGCACCGTTCATCAAATATTTAACTTCGTTAATCGCTAATCCGTGACTAAAAAAGTTAACTTCGTTAAACGTTAAAGCGTTGCATTTCAGAACATTTAACCTCATTTTATGTCGTTACGTTAGTGATTTACTAATAAAAAAATGTATGTTGGTATGGACAGGCAGGACAAGAAAAAATTATTAAAGGAGGGTGTAGTATCATTAGTTTGTAATAATACCTAATTATTTAGAGATTCCTCTTTACAAACATCAATACTATACGGTCTGCACGGTGTCTTTTTGCGAAATAGTAGGTACTTTATTAACGATTAACGGACTTCAATCGTTGGTGTCAAGTAAATGAACACAGTAGGTATGAGGGATGTGGGTATTACCTAATTTACTTGCCAACGACTTCGGTATATTTAATTTATCACTTAATATACAATATATCTGACATTTCTAGGTAATTTACTTACGAACGCCAATCATTATTTCTTACTTTTAAAAGGGTTTTTGAAGTCGGGTTTTTTTATTAGTGTCATTTTTATTTATTTTTCACTTTTTTATTGATTATAATATTTGATTGAACACACATATACTACATCAAGTAACAACAGCATAATGCCAATTCGGGCCTGCCTTTTTAGTATTCGTTGTTATAGCGGCAACGGCAAGAAATACATCATCTGTGAAATTTTCAACTGTCTAACTATCACGGTTCATGAGATACAGCCTGGTGACAGACGGACGGACAGGTAGACAGACGGACGGACAGCGGAGTATTAGTAATAGGGTCCCGTTTTACCCTTCGGGTACGGAACCCTAAAAACTGGCGACCTCCCATGACCGTATTAATACTGTCAGTGGTTTCAACGACGAGTTATTTAAAAACCTGGCTTGGGGAGCGTTCAAGTATTACGTAACGCAATTTTTGGAGAATTTTGACCCCCCCACCCCCACATGTAACGCGCTGTCGCGACGAACGCGAGCTTCGATGAAAACTGGTAAGTTTCTGAACTGATTTTATTATTACGTTGGTAACCCTGTCAGGCAAAAAATGATGGTGAGTTTTTGACGTTGACAGTTGTGAAGTCGTTTTTTTTATTGGCGGCACACCTGGCAAAAGAGCGGGAGATTGAACTAAGGAAAGATAGAAAGAGTTGAAGGGACGGTGCCGAGCAACATCTAACATAAGGATCATGTAAGTCCACACTATTAATACTATAAGGATGTACAATGAAAGAGAGGGACTGAGACAGTTAGTATATGTATATACGTCTAGAACCTATAGAAGGAAAGCTCTTATTGCCCCAATGGAGCAATAGGAGGTGTGTATAGAAGTAGAATTTGTGTCAGTACAGAACAGGGCCCTGAGTATTCCAATGGAATGATCTGGGCATTAGAATGTTAGACACGGTGGTACGGGCAAGCTGTAAGGGGTGGTTATGGAGGCTTGTAGGGGAAAGAAAGAATCCCCACTAGAACTAAAGAAGCAAGTATAGAATTGCTGACTCTCTCAACCCTCATCTGGCATTGTTAATTAAGAATCTCTTGTCGTTATATCTCTATGTTCTCAGGCATAACATTCTTATATACTATATGTAATTTGGTAGGATTACCAAGATGTAACAACAATTTGTGGCTACATCTTGGTAATCCTACCAAATTACATATAGTATATAAGAATGTTATGCCTGAGAACATAGAGATATAACGACAAGAGATTCTTAATTAACAATGCCTGATGAGGGTTGAGAGAGTCAGCAATTCTATACTTGCTTCTTTAGTTCTAGTGGGGATTCTTTCTTTCCCCTACAAGCCTCCATAACCACCCCTTACAGCTTGCCCGTACCACCGTGTCTAACATTCTAATGCCCAGATCATTCCATTGGAATACTCAGGGCCCTGTTCTGTACTGACACAAATTCTACTTCTATACACACCTCCTATTGCTCCATTGGGGCAATAAGAGCTTTCCTTCTATAGGTTCTAGACGTATATACATATACTAACTGTCTCAGTCCCTCTCTTTCATTGTACATCCTTATAGTATTAATAGTGTGGACTTACATGATCCTTATGTTAGATGTTGCTCGGCACCGTCCCTTCAACTCTTTCTATCTTTCCTTAGTTCAATCTCCCGCTCTTTTGCCAGGTGTGCCGCCAATAAAAAAAACGACTTCACAACTGTCAACGTCAAAAACTCACCATCATTTTTTGCCTGACAGGGTTACCAACGTAATAATAAAATCAGTTCAGAAACTTACCAGTTTTCATCGAAGCTCGCGTTCGTCGCGACACGCGCCATAACGTTCTTATGTACCCCCCTCCCCCCTAGTAAAACGTTAAGTAACCACCAAGTGACCATTTTTACCTAAAAAACTGTTCAAGTGGTTATTCCATTTAAAATGATGAGAAATAATAATTTAAAAAATGCGTGAACGAATACGCAACCGTTCTGAAGGGTTAAAAAAATGTTACGTAACGCGTAGTTCAAATCCCCCTCCCGCCCCTGTAACACATCGTAACGTTTTACAAGACCCCCAAAATTCGTTAGATAATACCTGAACGCTCCCTTGCCACCGCGACCGCGACCCTGACCAAGGGTATGCGACCCCTGGGGGTCACGATCCACAGGTTGAAAAACGCTGATTAAAATAAGCGGTGTACATAAGATATATCGTGTGTGTTGTAGCAAGGGTCATATTGCACAATAAAAAGAATATTTATTCATGATAATTACAACTTGTGCAAAGAAAACTGTACATAAGCAATATATAAATGGCATATAATTAACCCTTATCCGTGTTGACGCGTTTTATCGACTACATACAAGTAAATCGAATTTCAACCTTAGTAAATTCACAGTATGATACAAAATCGATTGTGTTTGAGTGAAAAAGGAGTGACAGGGGACCGTCATGATTAATTTACATGCAAAATAAAATACCCATTATAATCTCATTTATTAAAGTCTTTCATATTTTTAGGATCTCGCACCTCAAAAGGAAAAAAAAGTTCCCTTATAGGATCGCTTCGTTGTCCGTCTGGCTGTCTGTATAAGACCCTTTTTCCCAGGAACGCGTGGAGGTATCAAATTAAAACTAATATTAAATACACAGGTCTGCAATCCCTTGGAACTGTGAAAAAGTCAACCTTATAGGTCAATGCAATCAAAAGATACGGCCGTTTATGCCGCGTATTTTGACACTCGCAACGGAATCAAAACCTATACAGTATTTCCCGTTGACCGAGAATCATGAAATTTGGCAACATCTTATAGCACAACAATAGGGAAAAATCCGAATACCGTAAATTTGTAGTTACATCACAAATAAATAGTAAAACAGAATAACCTTTGAAAGGTCGCGACGGTTGCACAGAGATAAGAGCTTGCGAAAGTTAGTTCTTGTCTACCCGAAATTGTCTAAATGGTTACTCGATTGCTGGAAGCAATTTTTTTTAACTTTTTTGGGTTCCGTACGTGCCAGGTACTGTCTGTTTTTCATAGGTAAGTACGTGACCCTCGGCGCGCAAGACAGACTCGCACTTGATCGGTTTTTTTTATTTATCAAAAACATACATAACACTCTACACATATAATTTACTCGCCTAACTGACAACAATTTGTTGGTTTCAAGAACATAAAATGACCAGGCTATTAGAAGATTATTGCCTGAAATACGTAACTTATCGTTGTCAGTGGAAGCCGATCGATAAGTTCGTCCTTGACTTCAGTGTAAGACTCCCACGTGGAAGACATTGATATCGTAATAAACATGCAACACTGAGATGTTAGTTATTATAAATAACTTTGCCTGCCAAACGATTTTGCACCTATTGAGTTAGTATCGAAATTCAAATTCCATTGATAGATAGCAACAAATATCAAAGTTGGCAGACGCAACCACAATATTGAGGTTTCTGTGAAATGTGTCTGCACTGCGGACTGCGGACAACTGGGAAAAAATAGTCTCAATAGTTCGAACTATTTTATTAGAAAATAATATTACTAACCAATTGTTATATCTATCCTGATATAGGCATAACTAAAAACTAAAAATAAATATTTTTAGTTTTTAGTTATGCCTATATCAGGATAACTTAATATACCTATAGTAAAAAATGCTTATGTTATTTTCTTTATACTTTTTGTGCAATTTATGTTTTGTAAACTGTAAAGCAATTTTAAATAAATATTTTACACTAAAATGACTTTTTTATGCTCCTGGTCCTTTAATACTATATATAACAAAGTTGTGTCGAATATACAAGTGCGGACAGATGGGAAAATAAAGTCTCATTAGTCCGCACCACTTGCCGCGGGTGCGAACTACTGGGAATTTATTTTCCCATTTGTTCGCACTGCGGACAACTGGGAAAAAAAATCCCAATAGTTCGCTGTGCGAATTACGGGGTGCGGACAATTGGGAATAGCCCACTTTTTTTCATAGCGGTGACGTCATCGACAAGATTCTCATACAAGGGAGCCGATAAGGGGAAAAAGTAAAAATAATAGTATATATTTTTTTACTTTTTTAACTGAACTAGTAAAAAGTTGTTGTTGTCAATAGATACTACTTGCACATAGTTTGCCAGTAACCTCTTCACCGCCACGTCAAATACAAAAGCTGTCACCCACACGCCAAGCATGTCTAAGAGAAGTAATATGAATGTCAACCTCACGTCATACTCATGTAGGGTTCTTTGACCCTGTATGCTCTGACGGATATATCCGTCGTTAGCGGTGAAAAGGTTAAAA
This sequence comes from Tortricodes alternella, assembly GCA_947859335.1. Lineage (NCBI taxonomy): Eukaryota > Metazoa > Arthropoda > Insecta > Lepidoptera > Tortricidae > Tortricodes > Tortricodes alternella. The sequence continues at coordinate 3,161,704 of OX401970.1, forward strand.
CAATGAAAAATTTAAAATTTATCTATATTTCTTCATCACATCGCCTGGGTTGGTGAAACTGTAGTGTAACAAAAATGGTCTTATCTAATTAAAGGACATCGTAAAGCGGGAAACAACCTGGCCCCCAATTCTCGCTGCATTCGAGATAATCTCACAATCGAGATTAAACGTAAGTGCATACAGCCGTTTGACACATCTGTATGAATCTGACGTTTAATCTCGCATTCGACATTATCTCGAATGCACCGAGAATTGGGGGCCTGGGCCTCTATTCGAAACCACTTAAGCCATAACGCCTTCGCTATCATATTAATAAGAGCTACAATTTCGTAGCTAAACAATTTGCAATTTCGCTACCGCAATGCCAAACAGGGGGCCTAGCACGATATGCCCGCGTGTCGTTTATCGCTCAGTGCGTCTCTGTCAAACTAGTCAAATATGTAAGAGATGCACAGAGCGCCAAATGACTCGCGAGCAGGTCGTGCTAGACGCGCTGAAGCTGTGTCAATTTGTATGGCAGTAAACTTACCTTTATAAGTCCATAGAAGCACTTCAATATCTGCTTCTGTATGAGAACGGATTCCACAGACTGGTCGGACTGGAGATTTATTATCATATTATACAGCATCGGTAGAAGCAAGTTCATTGCCTCTATCAACGGAACGCGCTTCTCAGCCAACTGGTACTCGTAGTTCTTTATAAGCTGATACAGGCATAGCAACGCACCCATCCAGCTATTTGGCTCAGGGTTCTGGAGGTGGATATGTATTTTGTCTACGATCTGCGTCCATTTCCCAGGGAAATCGTGCTTGATTATAGTCTTGAGGCACACGCAGAGCTGAACTCTTATGATATCCGGTGACTGGGTAATGGCCTGAACGATGCTGTCCCTGACCATGGCCTGGTCTTGCTCGTGGATGATGAAGGGCAGCGGTTCTCCCTCCTCCGGTTCCTTCTCCTGCCAGCCTGAGGTGACCAGGTTTTTGAGGTATACTACGCCGGCCTGCCTCACTGGTATGGGTATGTCATTCATCATCACAACCTGGAGGAGGGACGGTGCGAAGCCTATGATTTTGTGGACCTGAAATCAAAGGAGGGTTTTAGTTGGTTGTCCTAAGTTATTGGAGCTCTAATATTAAATGAGGGTAGTGGTCTACTCTGATGGGCTCTGATGCAGAGGGTTGGAGGCACAGACCAAATATCCTACACCGCTTAGCCTCATTTTTACTAGCAAATAAAGCTGCCATACTTCCAGTGGCCCTAACATGCATGCCACAAAGATAAATTAAACCCGTTTATCTCAATGACTATCTCTTTCGTCGGCACTAGTGTGAGAGAGACGCACTTAGAGATAAGACGGTCTATCTTATCTTTGTGTCATGCATGTTAAGGCCGCAGGTAGCGCACAGGTAGAGCGCTGTGATTGGTGCGTTCGAGGTGATCTGTCCGCGCCAGCCTGTTGCCTCTGATACTGGCAGCGGTCGCCCGGCTTTGCGGAGCCTATCGGATATGTGGTCTGTGGTAACAGGTACAAAACATGGCTCGCATTTCTGAGATTTTCGGATCTCATGTGTATCGTTGAATTTCATATTTGGCACGCGCATTTCGGTGTAGTTAAACGACGTGCGTGTCCCCAATCCGCACTGAGCTCGCGTGGGACTACTGCCTAGTCAACTCCACTATTAGAGACTTGTGCCCAACTGTGATTATGAGGTATTGAATGGAATGGTATTGAATACTCATACATAACAAGTGCGAGTCGGACTCGCGCACGAAGAGTTCCGTACCATTATCTATAAAAACGGCAATAAAATCACGTTTGTTGTATGGGAGCCCCTTAAATATGTATTTTATTCTGATTTTTAGTATTTGTTGTTATAGCGGCAACAGAAATACATCATCTGTGAAAATTTCAACTGTCTAACTATCACGGTTCATGAGATACAGTCTGGTGACAGACGGATGGACGGACAGACGGACAGCGGAGCCTTAGTAATAGGGTCCCGTTTTAGCCTTTGGGTACGGAAACCTAAAAAGCGTAGCTGTATAACACAATTACATATGCAAAATTACGTGTGTACGCGCGCGATTGTGTGTGTGCGTGCGCCATACTCATTTTAGACTATCTCCCGCTCAATCACGGAGCGAAACTGATGGCCGAATTCACAAGACACTTAACCTTTTAACGGCTGTAAAATTTTCATCAGACATGTCTGTGTCGTCACCTATATACTAAGTGACACCAACAAAATGTATAAGTCATTTGTCTTAAGACTGCGGCGAAATGAGCTGGATATATTGTCTTACAATTCAGACAACGGCAGTTAAAAGTCTAAGAGGGAAGCGGTCGCCCCACTTCTCGCGTTTCCTCTCTGGTTTACTTCACTAGAGCATTTTTTTACAATATTTTGAATATTAAATACTGGTATGTATAACCTTATTATTCATATAATACTTTAATGTAAAAATTATTGTTCTAGTGTTATAAACCACAGATGAAACAGGCGAGAGCGTTTGTATGGGAAGAGCGCATTTCCTCTTTAGCAATCGATTGGAGATTCAATCAGTGTTCGCCAATTTAGCAACTTTGTAGCTAATGGCCGAATTCAGCACGGCCACTCAAATTGAGCTTTAATTAAAATGAAGTTTCAGTATAGTATGACAACTAGTTGAGGGACATTTAACTAATTAATATCTAGTCAAATGCTAAAGTGGCGTTTCTGAATTCGGTCATAAATCTAGCATCATCCGTTAGGCATGTAACACATTTTCTAGCAACTCATTATTCGGGCTTTGTTAAAGTACATTTTGAATAATATTTAAGTTGCATGTCGCAAATACATTTAAATATTTCATTGTTAGAGATACTAAAATAATCGGTACGTGTATCATGAACACTTTCCCGGCAATCGCCTTGTAAATATGCGTTAAAATGAGCCAGAGACCCAGCTTAACTACATAATCATACCATCTTAGGACTAATTAATCAAACGTGGCCACAAGTAGTCTTGTGGCTCTGCCCACCCCATTAGGGATTTCGGGCGTGATAATATGTATGTATGTATGTATGATTCGCAAAAATTAAGAGTTATGTTATATGCATTTGTAAATAGAAGTCAGAATATTTAATAAACTCATAAAATGTATCATTTTTCATTAAAGAAAATATTGATAAAGTTTGGTTTTATTTTATACTGCGTAATATATTACGTGCACTCATATAAAATATGTAACTGTTAAAATATAATCATTTGAAGTGCAGAAAAACCCTTTTCCGTACTTACTGAAATGAGAATATATTATTTTCCTTTACCGATTCGAATGCCGGAATCCCGGGGAATATCCATATTAACATAATGATTGAGGTCATTGCCACCATATGGCACCCGTCGTGCCGATCACTGATAATTATTGAGATAATTGGTTTAAACAATTTCTTTCCTTGTTTCTGTTCAAAAATGTTTAGCAAATAAATACAATAGCAAGCAACTTTTTGGCATTTTCTAGACGTACCTAACAACTTTGTAATTTAAGATTTGGCAACACAGGATGACCTATGAATAAACATCACTTTAATTAATGATCAATATGTGGCCTTTGAGAATCCGGCTATGAATCACGCGCAGGCCCCCAATTCTTGGTGCATTCGAGATAATGTCGATCACGAGATTAAACGTCAGATTCATACAGTTGTGTCAAACGACTGTATGCAATGACGTTTAATCACGATTGTGAGATTATCTCGAAGGCACCGAGAATTGGGGGCCAGGGCGGAGTGTGGTAATTCTGTACGCAGCACTATTATACAGCATGTCCCAGGAAATAGGTCAAGGCGGTCTAGAGGTAGATTCAACCCAAAAAAAGTTTAAATCGCTATCCAAAGTCTCAACCGCATTTCATCTTCTCGCACTATATGGAACATGATTTTGAAAGATCCCACAAAACCTAAACTACTAAAAATTATAGACCGTACATAGGACTGAATCTTATACCACTTGAAGTGCTTCTCTGAACCTCCGCTTGACTGTATTTCCTGGGACATCCTGTATATTCTATGGATTACTCGTATCGGTATCACGGTCCACTGGATACTCAAACAATGCCCCATTTAAATTTGAATCTAGATAACCATAGCCATCGAGGCAAGTCTAGATTCTAGACAGATTCGATGGTGTAGTGGTACTGCAATTGCCTACAGTCCCAGAGGCCGCAGGTTCGAGCACCGCTGGGGGCAAACGTTGAACCCAAAAGGCTTATTACACCTTCCGCAATACGTTATATACGTATGGAGATATCTCCATCTCATTGTAACGTATTGCGGCGTCCCTCTCGTAAGCGACTAATTTAGGAAAGTGTAATAAACCTTTTAAGTAAGTATGTATTTGTATGTATATATCTATAAAATTATTCGTATCGTTGTCTAGTACCCATAGAACGAAATCCTAGTTTAGGACTGTATCGGTGTGTGTTAAGTGTCCAAGATATTATATTATTACATTACATTTGAATAAATGATTCCTATGTAGCGCTTGGCAATACAAATAATAAATTATAAGATAAAGATTAAAATTAATTAAAAATAAATGCATGTTGGCATATTGGTTTATTAAGGCTACAGCCCAGTGCCCCTGTAGAAAGCTGTCAGATCTGGCAGCTAATACCCTGAGTACGTTTTTGGATCCTGTATTCTGCTTATGATGAACGCTTACATTGCATTACAGTGTGAAAGCCATCTATGCAATTTCCAGCGAACATGCCTGCAGAATATTGGCAGTCCCAACAACACAGCACTGATAGCCCTTTGCGAGTAGCCAACCGACAGTCCGCCGGTGTAGAAGGGTTGACAGAACCACTAGAATGATCCGACCTTCACATCTGTACAATGCACGAACCTACGGGCCAGCATATCACCCCCTACGCCCTACACCCATGTCAAAATCGTCCTTCAAGTGACCACATGACCAATGAAATCCTGAACATACAGTTTTCTGCGCGGCACGTCAATAATTAGCGAAAATAATATTCAAAATGTAAGGCGACACACGAGACGAACGAAATTTATCAATAAAAATATACCTAGCAGGTTGAATTTCAAAAAATTTGTACATAATTAAGGCATACTTAAGAAAAAGTTTAAAAAGTTCCTCTGTGTTACCAAAATTAGCCATACAATTATATGGCTTATGGGGCCAATTCGAAAGTGTTTTCGCTAAATTTAGAAGTCGTTAAATTTGAAATAAGAAACGTCCCACTCGATTTTGAACCTTGGAGCTATACAAAATCGAGTTTGACGTTTCTTATTTTAAATTTAGGCAATCTTAAATTTAGTGGACACCGTTTCGAATTGGACCCTATGCCTACAATTAATTAGCCAGTAGTTGTATGGCTAATTTTCGTAACACAGAGGAACTTTTTTAAGTTTTTCTTAACTAGGACTTAATTAAGTACAATATTTTTGTTAATTTACCCATACCTCTTCTGGTGCAGTGTCGTCTCCAAAGCATCACATACCAGCCAGACTTACCGTACTGTCTGGGGTTACCAGCTACCCGTTATCATGCATTTTGGACGTGTCCTCTTCATCAATCAAGGCACTATGTATGTATTTCTAAGCAATCTGAGAGTACTTGAATGCTTGTACTCAAATTCTAAAGTAACGGTGCGTAAGATTTAACGTGGCATTTAAGCTAAGCAAACATGGAAAACTTATACCGAAGAACACTAACTATTGCAGAAGACCAGTGTTAGCTTCGCAGCCAGCACAACCTGAGTTGTGACTGTTATACAACAACTTTTTCTGTTTCCCTAGTTTTTGTACATGTATTTGTGGTGAATAGATGTTTTCTGTTTTTTCCTACCCACGCTTGGCCCACCCACCAGTGTCACGCTTATCATAGTGTCAGAGTACAAACTTTAAGATTGCTGCTCATCTTACTTGTATGGTTGATAAGTGATGACTCATTTAATGATGTCTCATGAATTTTACACATGTGTGCTTCTGTGTAAACTACAGACCGCAGCATTTTTATACATCTATTTCTATCACATATATAAAGCATAGCCACATAGTGCAGTGTCAGCCCAGCGGTTTGATGTGGTGATGTTTGCAGGTTCGAATCCCATCTCGTATCACTGAGATTTTCAGATTGCAAGTGCAGAAGTATTTGATAATGACCATGAGCATTTCAGTGAAGGAAAACATAGTGAGGAAACCTGCACACATCTGTGAGAGGTCTGTGCCCTGTTAAGGCTGAAGATGAAATCATAGCCAGCAGTTGGTTACAAGGTAAAGTGCCTGTGACATACAAAGATACACATAAAACTAAAAGGGGTGTTAGTTTGACTAAGGAGTTTAGTTAAAATTGAAGATGCTTTATAAAAGCTAGTATGCCACCTGGTTCCCAGGATAAACCTCACCTGTTACTCAGTAAGTGAGTTTCTTGACATGAAATTGTAATTCTGTTAACTGGAAATCAATTGTGTAATTGCGACATCATAATTTTGTATTTAGAATTATTTTAAACTGTAATATTTAATTGTTATATCATACTATGAAATAAATAAATCTAAACAAATTAATAATAAATTCTGTTTCATTCAATAAACCAATTACATCTCTGTCCCAGCTAGCCAAACCCAAATCAAGACACACAATAGACAAGTATAATTCATCACATTTTAAAGTGTGATGCCATGTTAAAAAAGTGCATTAAATAGTATTTACAATTGTATTTTTTTCAGGTCTTGTTGTTTTTGAGAGAAAGGACTAATAAGCAATATTTTGTATATTGTGGTTTTTGTCCTTTTGATGAATTATAATAAAAACACAAGCATGAAAAATACTATGTAAATAGGGTTACTTCCTGAACTTAAAAATGGCCTGCAAACTGAGTTCAAAAACAATTTTCTTTCAGTCGATGCACTATCCTGATAGGGTTTATCATGTTCAGTTGAGATAATGCAGATCATGGTCAAAGACAATACTATATAGGCATTTTGATAATATGACACCAAAGTGATGTTAGTTAATGGCTAAATGTGTAGATTACGGTTTTACTTATGCATCGCAAGAGCTTTGTAAACCAATCTTAGTAATCAACTAGGTATATTTATCTATTTTTAGCACAGACATGAATGCAATGCAACAGAATAAAAAACTATTATCCTACAAGTTGAAGGTTGGGAATAAGCAGAGACCAGACATGATGTGTCAGAAACAGTTTACTAGACAAAGTCTACAAATATTCCGCAAATACCGACCACGGTTTCGTAATAATAACAATTATTTCGCGAAAAATGTGAAAACATGCTTCAGAAAAGTACACCAGCGCGGCATGTCTAAATACGGCTAAATTGAGAGAGCCCGCAGTACAACATAGTTCCTTCCAATACGCGGCGCTTTGGTATTTGGTCGGTTTACAAAATTCTCAACCACATGGGTGACATGATGGATGCAATTTATTGTACCTGCGAGAGCTGCTCCTCGGCCTGCTGCCGCTGATTAGGGTCGATAGTGGCGCGCAAAATTTCGATAAGCTTTCTTGTATCCATTTTCGTTGTTACAGTATAATTTAGTTAGTAAAATATTTCTCAACTAGAGACATGGAGTGCCGCCAGCCAGGGGCGTGGAGTAAAAAGACAGATTGTCGATGGTTCACCTACTGATCACGTGACAGCTATAAAGCTGCCAGTCTTGTGCATATTTTCATCCAACCGTCAATTTGCTGGATAAACAACCTGGCAGGCATCATTCCGAAATATCGGACGGCCGGGTGGTTACAACTTGTTATATTGTTGTGAAATCAAAGAGACTAATTCTAATAACTTTTACCCACTTTTCCAATGTAAAAAACTAGTGGCTCCGTGAGCTGTAGACTTAGCGACAAACTTAACTTTGCCGTTGGAAAACTGTTATCCCTATACATCGACATAGGTCGTGGTCAGTTTACCAACACCGCAAATTACTAAGTAATCGCAAAAAAAAAAAAAACCCTATATAACCACCATTTCGAAAAATTTCGAAAAACTGAATCGACCAAAAAAATCTATACATATAATTCACGAACCTGAGGGCCTAGCACACTAGATTTTATCGCGCACATTGAGCATTCGTCCCTTTCGCACCCGCATATTCATTAAAAAGTGACAAATACTTTATGTGCGCGATGTCACAAAATTTCACGAGAATCGGTGGAGAAATGCGACCCAATGTACAGTACGAAAGCATTTTTGCCCAAGCTGAAACGGAGACGCTTCGCTCACTCGGTCGATTATCCAATAAAAATACAATGCCCATGTGAATCTACATATAAGCGAAATACCTAACACTTACTAACTCGCTGTCTAATGATGTCTTTTCACAAAAGCCAGAAACTATAAATGCTACAAATTTAAAATTTGGCAGGTAACGTGTAACCTTGGGTCTACCTCTTGTGTTTATAAGTAGGAAATAATGTTATTTTATTGAAGTTAATACAGGGTCACAAGAATACATTAAGGTAGTAAAATTTACCAATTCAAAATGACCGCCTCATTATTTTATAAAGGCACTTAGGCGTGCTGGCCTCTTGCTAATAGAGCGAAATGAACCTTTTACGGCAGCTCTAGCAAAAAGATGGTGTCAAGTTATCCTCGTGTCAACCTTGTTAGGGCCCTGCGGCTAAAGCCTTGGTGTACTAAATTGTCATTTCGGTAATTAGGTACTTCTAAGTAGAGTTAGCTTTGTGTAATGATGTACAATCCTGCTGGAAAAACGAACAGCGTTTTGGCGAACAGAATTATAGATAAGGGTTTTACAACCACCAAACGGCCGTAAAATAAGGAAACTGTATTGCAAATTGCAAGCTTTGAAAAATAAAGCTTATTAAATGTCGTACCTAAAAACTGTACTTGAATGCCATTTTTTTTTAAATTCTGTATGAATACTAAAATCTTCTGATTGGTATACATTAATTATTGTACGAATATAATGTATCTTAAATCCATGTAAAATCACAGTGGTATAGTTTTATACTCTAATTAAAATGTAACTTTAATTCAGTCAATTCATTTCTTTAAAATGTATAACTAATGGGCATATTACACCTTCCTAAATTTAGTTAATTACGAGAGGGACGCCGCAATACGTTAGATACGTATGGAGATAGCGCGAACACATTCCACCGTATTGCGGCGTCTCTCTCGTAAGTGACTAAATTTAGGAAGGCGTAATAAGCCCATTAGTTATACATTTTAAAGAAATGAATTCAGCGTCCATTGTTTTTTTTTACTGTATATATATAGGTACGCACATAATATAAGTACCTAAATATAATATGAATTTCGGATGTCTTTGCGTTGTTTAGTTAAGGCTGTATGAGTCCGTGCTATCTTAGATTTGGAAAATAGAAGAACATAAAAAATTAAAATCAAACGTCAAAAAATTTAATCCGGAAAATATTTCGATAGGTATAAATTTCAGTGTATTTTTTACCGCCCCGTGATATTTCTAATTTTTGTGACGTACGATATCAGTCAATTGCAACGCGACAATGTACTACATAAAAGATTATTTAAAAACTAAGAAAAAACAATTACACAAATCATAAAAACACATTCTCGCGGTACGTTAAGTGACAAAACTTGAATTAAAAATCGGTAAAATTAGGTTTTCACAATAAATTCTCCATAAATTGAACTTTGTAAACTTATCGTGAATAATAATACTTAATCTTCCCGATATTAACACTGTCAATCAGTCGAAAATGCGATTGGGCGTCGACTAAAAACTGCTTTGTTTTTTATAAACAATATACGTGTTTTGCGATGCGGTAAAGGTGTGTTGCAATAATTTTTCGGGTTAATAAGGCATCATGAGGTACAACAAGCAAGAGCTGATGGCCCTGGCCTCTCAGACGTCTCAAAATTTCGACCGAGAAGGAGTTCTTCTGTTTCGAGAGCGCCAAGATGGATTCTTTCGTCGATCGGAAGGTGAGACAATCTTTAAATGTTACGTCCACTTGGATTCTAACAACAGGCCATAACTGAACAAATTATCGTGTTTAAAATCTGTACTAAACTAGATACTTTCTGAATTTTTCGTAATATCTGAAGATGATTCCTTTTTGATTAAAAGGGTACTTGCCACCAAAACATATGCATTAGACTCTCACAGTATGCAAATCTAATTATTTTATATAGTTGACCTTAAAAAGTGATAATTTTCATTGTTATGATTTTCATTTAAGACATTCACTGCCAGAGATAAATATGCAGTTTACGTACTTTCAGTACTTCCATGTAGTGCCGTGAACGCGTCTGTGCGTTCAGCACATATGCAGTCCTCACCGGGAGGTACAGCAACCTGTATTAGTTTTTAACATAGCAATGGAATCACAAGCCTTGTTTAAATTCAGCCACACCAATGGGACTATAAAATAGTCTTTAGTCACAGGGGCCGTTCAAGTATTACGTAAGCAGATTTTTATAATTTGTGACCGCCCCTCGTCAGCAAAAAAAGTAAGCAAAGTTCTTACCCCCCCCCCCCCCCTCCCATGATTACGTAAACATTCATACATATAAGCATACTAGCTTCTGCCCGTGACTTCGTTCGCGTGGAAGTCGGTTATAGTTGTTCCATCGGGAACTTAAATTTTCCGAAATGAAAAGTAGCCTATGTGCTGTTCCAGACTATAATTTATCTCTGTGCCCAATTTCATTCAGATCCGTTCAGCCTTGCTGGCGTGATTGAGTAACAAACATTCATCCATCTAAAAGTAAATAAATAAATGTCGCTGACATAATCACCATCCAAATCCCCCATCCCCCATGTCATCAAAAATAAGCATCTCAAAGACCCCCCGCCAAGCACAAGCACTTCTTAAGCAACAGAGTGGTTAAAGAGTGGAACCAACTACCAGAAGGAGTGGTCTCAGCGCTGAATGTCAATCAGTTCAAGAATAGACTGGACAACTACAACATTAGTAAAAGAAACACCTGATTACAGAGTAGCTGGATACAGGCATTTATCAGTTGCTACAACTGCTTGCCTGATAATTAATAATAATAATAATAATAATAGCGAAGAGCCTCGACCAACACCTCAAGAGACTCTCGCTTGATGGCTGGATCAAGGGTCCGATACAGAAGGCGGTACTCCTGGACACGGCGCGCATCGTCAGGAGGTTCCTCTCTCTGCGGCCCTAACCACCGGTAGCTTGAGCCCTGCCCCGCTACCGGCGGCACCCTAGGCTAGGTTTTTATAGTGTCTGTATTTTTATAGTGATATTGTATTTGCTGCACTTACTCCTCTGCTGCACTGGGAGTGAAGAAATAGCATAGAATGCGTGCAGATGCTTATCATCCTGGCATGTCGTAAAAGTCGACTAAGGGACGGGTCCTCTCCAACATGGTGGACTATCTGTATGGGCGATGGGCTGATCACCTGTCACCATACGGTTCATCATACCATCTTAGGACTATTTAATCGAACGTGGCCACAAGTAGTCTTGTGGCTCTGCCCACCCCATTAGGGATTTCGGGCGTGATAATATGTATGTATGTATATTGTATTTTACTTTTTATACAAATATTATAAAACCTAGCTTAAGATTCATGATGAATAAAGAGAATAATAATAATAATCTGTTATCAGTCATCTAGACTATGATCAGATGGGTTGTATGAGGAAGGATGTTACGGCAAGAAGGAACCAATGTCCCTCTCCCTAATCGGAAAGCACGTCGGCTCGTTTGAGTCTCTTGATAGGGTTGGGCAACAGCAGCGTGTGTGATAAAGGGTTCGGGTGATTCTTTAGTCGGCCTTTATACTTGACTGAGTAGCGTTTTGCTTCTTCCAGGATAATGGGAATTTCCAGATACTCATGAATTTCTGAGTTGCGAGGAAAACCAAGGCGCTACACATAAGACCCTTAGAATGTTGTTTTGTGCTCTTTGAAGACAAAGTATGTTAGATTTGCTGGCTGAAGACCAAAGTTGAATTCCATAGGTCCATATTGGTTTGATGACGGAGCAGTACACTCTTAGTTTGTTGCTCAAGCATAAGGTGGATTGTCTTCCTAGGAGCCAGAGCAGGTTCCTAAATCGGTAATTGATATCATTTCGTGTGTGTAACATTCGCGATTGATAAAAACGAAAAAGAAAACTTTATTGGATTGGTTTTGTCCTCCTGTATAGGCGGTTTCTACAGGTTTATTATACAATAGATATGTAAGATTATTAACAAAAGTAGCTTTTTCCCGCGACTTTGTCCACGTGGAATTTGCGTTGCGTGCAATCCAGAGCTTGCGCGCGTGCGTGCGTTTTTCCGGGATTAAAAGTAACGAATGTCCTTCTGCGGCCTTCCAACTATTTCTAGCCAAAAAATGAAGTCAATCCGTCGCTCCGTTTTGACGTGAAAGGGGAACCAACCAACAAACAAACACTTCGCGTTTATAATATTGTATAACAATCTTTTGCCAGCGACTTCGTCCGCGTGGAATTCGTTTACGCTGTACCTTCGGAAACTGTGCCTTTATCCGGGATAAAAATTTGCCTTCGGATCATAAACTGTCTCTATGCAATCATGTCGATCCGTTGCTCCGTTGCTGCGTAAAAGAAGGACAAACCAAGAGATAAACACTTTCGCATTTATAATAATTGTAGGGATTTTAATGAATGAGTTAAGGATACGGATAAGGATTACGTATGCGTAACCCATCAATGTGATATCTCGTGTCGTGTTCACCCCTTAAGAGGAGTGTGAACCTAAGACTTTTCATACAAAAGGCTATAACGTTTTGCCCCCCTTAAATGTTAACTGATGTTCACCTATTTTTGATAGGGTGTCAGTCGGAACAAAATCAAGGTCTATACGTTTTGATTTTTTCACTATAATTTTTAAATTCAGTTTGATTGTGGTTTCAGTATTCTCATACAAAACTAATTTCGGCATTATTTGACTTTCTTCATCTTTAATTAAAATTCAAAAAACGTATACACGTAGGTAATTGTTCTGACCGACAACCTATCAAAAATTGGTCAAAATCGGTTAACGTTTAAGGGGTGAAAATCGTTATCGCCTTTTGTATGAAAAGGGTGATTTTTGCCTTTGGTTCACAGTTCTCTTAAGCATTGTACCTACGCATTAGGAGACATGTCTAGAGACATCGCAACTTATCTCCAGACGTGTCTCCGTTTTTGTATCGAAACCATCTTCTGAGACAACCGTCCACATATCTGGCGATTTCTGAGGAAGATGTAGTGTTAGCAATGTCTCCAAACACGTGCACATGCAAGAACATTTTTCGCGACCCTGTCTGGCCATTGGTGTCTCGGAAAAACCGACAGCCGACGGTTACAGAGGAATATGTATCGAGACCCAATTTTGGTCTCGAGATTATCGAGTCGTGAAGAGACTTAATGAGACCGTGTCTCGATATAAGGTCTTGAGACCGTATAGTACGTACGAAGCTTTAGGTAGATAAACACCAGCTAGCGGCCCTGAAAGTCTGTCTCTGCGATTTATCGATTGTGATTTCACGGACATTTTCGGTAAACAGTATTTAAATTGCAAATGGAAATGAAAACTCCCGCGTTGCAGCCGCACTATCTGTCAACATATGTCGTCAGGGTGTAAGGCCCCGTGTCCACGGATAATTGAACAAATGGGTTGGGATGAAATTTGGTACGGACAAAGGTTGAGCACTAGGAAAGGGCATAGGTTACTATAGATTTACGGGAAGTTCGTGCTTTTTATGCGGTTTAAACCGCTAAACCGATTTTGATGAGATTTGGTATGGAGATAGTTAGAGCCCTAGGGAAGGATATATGCAATTCTTTTAAAGACAACTTATCCCTCAAAGGGTGAAATATGCCGAAAAATTTATGAACGGCAAGTTCGTGTGTGCCCGATAATAGACTGTAATCTGAGTGAAAAAAAAGCAAAATTTCAAAAGTAAGAAAAGAGGTTTCCACCAAAACAAAGTTGCGGGTAAAATCTATTAAAATAATATACCGGAAAGATTAACGTTTCCAGGACGAATAAAACGATTAATCCGGTTTTTCAAACGCCCCCGTTGCATGTCCATAATCTACGGTGCGATAATGGATTGTTTTCAGGGTTCCGTACCCAAAGGGCTATTACTAAGATTCCGCTGTCCGTCCGTCTGTCACCAGGCTGTATCCCATGAACCGTGATAGTTAGACAGTTGAAATTTTCACAGATGATGCATTTCTGGTGCTATCACAACAAATACTAAAAAACAGAATAAAATAAATATTTGACAAACGTGATTTTTTTGCCGTTTTTATAGATAATGGTACGGAACCCCTAGTGCGTAAGTCCGACTTGCACTTGGCCGGTTTTTGATTTCAACCTTGACGTCGCGTCGTCTGCTCCCAGCCATGTGATTCTTGATCATGCGCAGTGGCTGATCACCGATAGCTGATCAGCGCGAGTATGTAAATGGGTTACTTCTGCTCCTGCCGCTGCTACTCGCGTTGCCCATGCAGCCGAAGTGAACAGGGAAGTGGGCATGGAAGTGGGCAGCGCGAGTATATAAATGGGTCACTTTTGCTCCTGCCGGTGCTACTTGCGTTGCCCATGTAGCCGAAGTGAGCAGGGAAGTGGGCATGGAAGTGGGCAGCGCGAGTATATAAATGGGTAATTACTCCTGCTCGTGCCGCTGGCTGCTACTCGCGTTGCCCATGCAGCCGAAGTGAGCAGGGAAGTGTGCATGGAAGTGGGCAGCGCGAGTATGTAAATGGGTCACTTCTCCTGCTCCTGCCGCTGCTACTCGCGTGGCCCATGCAGCCGAAGTGAGCAGGGAAGTGTGCATGGAAGTGGGCAGCGCGAGTATGTAAATGGGTCACTTCTCCTGCTCCTGCCGCTGCTACTCGCGTTGCCCATGCAGCCGAAGTGAGCAGGGAAGTGGGCATGGAAGTGGGCAGCGCGAGTATGTAAATGGGTCAGTTCTCCTGCTTCTGCCGCTGCTACTCGCGTTGCCCATGCAGCCGAAGTGAGCAGGCGCGCATTGAGTCAGGAATGTAAACAACCACTGCCTTCGAAAGTTGTGTATGAGGGAGTTATTTCTGGCAGCGCGAGCAGCAGTGGCAGTGGCTGCATGTAAATTAGGTATAACTAAAATCAATAGACTGGTGGAATGGTGGACGCTTCCCGGTATATTTCATTAGCTTTGCACCGGCACCAATTATTTTTCATTCCTACTAATATTATACAGGCAAAAGTAACTTTGTCTGTCTGTTAGTTACATCGTCGTCGTCCATGAGAGAAGGGGTTAACAAAGTGTGATATCGTGTGACAAGGGCCCCCCCAGACCAGACAAAAGTAAAGTATTAAAACTAAACTTCAACAACATAAATGTGACCATCAGTCACAAGGACGGGGGGGGTCTGAAAATCATTAAATTCATGTGACTTTGGATGGCTCCCTACTCCGTTGAAATTTTGATGAAAAAAATTAATCATGCCAGTTTGACCCCTGAGAAAGAATGGTGAAATAGGGTATGACATATCAACTTACGGCAGATGGCGCGTGGTCGATGAGAGCTGAGCGTGGTTAATGTCTTTTTCGAATCTCGATAAACCACTCAACCGATCTTGATGAAATTTGGTCTGTGTCTATTATGTTATCTCGGGGACGTCATAGGGTACTATTTATCCCGGAAAATTGCACAGTTCCCAAGAGAATCGAGGTAATATTACGCAACAGAAAAAGCTATTCTATGATATCAACTTACCACCTACAACCTGTAACCTTGAAAAGCTTCCTACGTCGGGCGGGTGGCAGCATAATACGCACGGATTTTCCTATTTTCAGATCGCATTAGCAAGTATGTGAACAAGATAACTTGATAACTTTTGACTAGACTGGTGGGAGATTGCTCAGCAATGTCCTTGTCTAAACTTCAATCCGCAACGAAGTCTCGCTTGCCGCGTAATAAACACTGGTCTGTTGGATAACACTTTAGCATAATTTCCACCAAACGGTCCGCATCGCATCGCATCGGAACTGATTTTACAATCTTTAAACGATATAAAATCATGTACACAGTATTTAAAGTCTATATTACCCAGCCGCGTACAGCAGCATACTTTCGTCTACAATCGCCTGTCGCGAAAGACGCCTGCGGTCAAGCTGCTGCGTGGTATCAAAATTAATGATTTTTAATGAAAATTCTTAATATGTATATCTATTGTACTCACCGTGTGCCCGATGGGCTATACCATCGGCAACTTCTATTACTTCAAAAATCAGGAAATTCTGAATCTTTCTTAGTACTTATATGAGGAACTCCTGTGCAAACTTTCATGCTTCTTTCTAGTCTAGAGTTGTAGTTTTTGATTAAGTACTTAGAGTGTATAGATGATAACATACATATGTACTTATATCTAGTCCTATCTAGTCATTCATAAAGCATTTCACGGACGGAGGAATTAGTGTCAGGGTCTCCATACTAAATAAATCCCTATTGACTAGCCTTCTGTGCGTTGTCTTATAGTTATTGTTAGAGTTTTATTAAGTAGAAGATATAATGTAAAAGTTTAATCACTAAGGTGCTTGCTTTTTTCAACAACATAGCCTTTATAATTGATTAGAAACCCTACAGAGAACTTCAGTCGACAAGTTTTTCCAAGCTTAATCAGAAACCATATTCATTTTAATGTCTTGAAAAGGGAATAAGAGCAGAAATTTTTATTGAAATACAACTTGGTCTGCGTTTCCTTGCAAATAAAGGTACCGGAGAAAATATTTTAGACGTGACTTTGCCAATTTTTAGCCTAGGTTTGCTTTATTTAGGATAAAACAGATGTTTCACCCAAAAGTTGCATTGAAACTTGTTTACCAAATAAGACAAGTATGGATGAATCCACTCTAGATATAATAATAATAATAATAAATCAGGGGACAATCTTTACACAAATCGATCTAGTCCCAAAGTAAGCTCTAAATGCTTGTGTTATGGGTACTAGACGACGATATACATACTTATATAGAGAAATAAATACTTAAATACATAGGAAACATCCAAGACTCAGGAACAAACATTCGTGCTCATCACACAAATATTTGCCATTACCAGGAATCGAACCCGGGACCGCTGGCTTCGGAAGCAGAGTCACTACCAACTAAGCCAAACGTGTCGTCAAATATATTCTGTATTTCTAGAGTTTTATAGAAGGGTTGAAAAAGCGGAACCCGCAATCTCTCTGTTGTACATCTTGTAAGCTTTCTTATACTCAGGCACTGCTTATGATTAAAATATTACTACTATGTACTTTTTGTATGTGGTTAATAATCATAGAAAAAAAGAATTGTGCGCAATTGTTTACATTAACACGTGTATTTTTTACTCTGAAATACCGTGAAATGTACCTTACATGTCAAATTTAAATTGGGTAGATTCTAAACTTGCTAGGCGAACGCTCGACGTCGCTCATACCGTTTCGAACCGGTTTTGTAAGGCGAGTCTTCGTTGGCGAGCGAAGGGTTTCGCGCGCTATACAATCACATCGCTGAGCCAAAGTCGCATTAAGGATGAAGGACTACTTAAGTCTCTGTTTTGAATTCACCCTATTAAGTATGCAGTTTTGCAAGGCGCATATATGACGCCAATGCAAAAACAACGCGCCTGTATAATTTCTGATGAAAACAATAAAAAAGGTCTCGATAACTGCAAGATAGAAGGACACTAGTGTTGAGCTAATCATACATGCGGCACCTGCACTTCACTTTGTAATAATGTCCCACCTCAATGTTTATGTCCCACTGATAGAAAACGAAATAGACGATAGCGTAACGTAGCGAGTAACTCAGGGTTTGAGTGAGACAAACGAGCGCCGTCCGTTCCGTACGCTGACGCGAGAGCGAGGCGTAAGCTCCGCGTAGTACCTCGCCTCATTTGAGGTAAGACATTGTACCACCTGGTTTTCTAAAAGGAGTTACTCCTTCAAACTCAATTTAATTTCACGTCCTGGCCAACACTAGAGGACACGTATTGGATTGCCCTTGACCGTCTAGCCCCTGTTATGTTGAATAAAACATTGTATGGTATCTCAAATGTGCATGAATAGAGAATGATAAGGTTATCTGTCAATAAGAATAATGCAGTGAATGCATAAACTACATGAACGTTATACCTATACAGGCTGACCGGCAATTCGATGCATTCGTTTTAAGGGGATATAGAAGAGCTCGTTTATCATTGCCCGAAATAATTGATCTCTGAGATATTGAAGGTTGAATGTTATAAGCAATAAAAATAGTCCCAAAAGCAGGGCTCAAACTCATCGGGAACGCATGAACTTGCCGTAGGTACATTAAGTTTCAAGCCCTACGCAACCCTTTTATGAGTTGGTTTTCTTATAAAAAGTAGCCTACCTTTCCAAGGTCTAGGTATAGCTATTTCCATACCAAATATCCGTGTTTATCCGTGTCAGTGTAACAGACAGACAGGGTTACTCTTGCATTTATAAAATTAATATGAATATGGATGTGACCTTACGACGTCTTCGTTTGTGAAGGGATGCTGCCATCATCAATGTAACGCAACACTATGTAACCTAATACCATTTTATAACCGCC
Source organism: Tortricodes alternella (assembly GCA_947859335.1). Lineage (NCBI taxonomy): Eukaryota > Metazoa > Arthropoda > Insecta > Lepidoptera > Tortricidae > Tortricodes > Tortricodes alternella. The sequence goes on from OX401970.1 coordinate 3,180,286, forward strand.
ATCGAAAAGTAAACGCTAAGGACAGTCACATAAGAAACATAATAGGCTATACCCTATTTTCAGCCCTGTTGCATCGATGAAGTCATATTACGACGCTTGATTCTCATAGTTAAAATTCTACGAAAGGGTAGATATATGTACAATCTATACATCTATACATATAATAAAATCGTAAAGTGGAAAAAGTCTGTACATTGAAGATAACAATGAAAAAATGCTATGGGGGGCTTCAGAATGAGCAGCAGAACAAATCCCAATGGTTTTTGAATTTCATGTCTGTTTGTCTGTTTGTCTGATTGTATGTTCGCGATAAACTTTAAAACTACTGGATGGATTTCAATGCGGTTTTCAATAATATATCCAGGAACACTTCAGGCAGGACATAGGCTATAGAAACTTTTGGAAATAAAAGTGGAAGGGGGTAAAAGAGGGGGTGGAAGATAGTATGCGAAAAACTGTTTGGATGAGTTTATTAACTTAAAACTTGGTATAAATACTCTTCAAAATATAAAAATAGGTATGCGGTATAAGACAATATGAAACTACCCCTAAAAAGGGGGCCTTGGGGCGTTAAACTTTGTATTGGAAAAACCGATTCCATTTGTTTATCGACTTGAAATTTGGTATATATGCAGTTCAAAACAAACAATTAGGTAGGTAAACGTTTCTAAAATAAATTATTGTGTGTGTGTGTGTGTGTGTGTTTGTGTATGTTTGATACAACTTAGCTCCATATGGCTACGACGACGACGCCGCGGATAGCCTAGTTGGGAGTGACTGCCTCCGAAGCAAGTGTCTCGGGTTCGATCCCCGGTAAGGGCAAATATTTGTGTGATGAGCACGAATGTTTGTTCCTGAGTCTTGGATGTTTCCTATGTATTTAACTATTTTTTCTCTATATAAGTATGTATATCGTCGTCTAGTACCCATAACACAAGCCTTTAGAGCTTACTTTGGGACTAGATCGATTTGTGTAAAGATTGTCCCCTGATTTATTATATTATTATTATTATTGTTATGGCTGAACGTATTTTCATGAAACGTCGCATATAGTTAGACTTTAGCTTCTGGAATAGAAAATAGGGTCATTTTTGTCCCAAATAACTCAAAAGTTGTCGAGAGTATAATTACAACCGAATTCCACGCGGAAGAAGTTGCGGGCGGAAGCTAGTTAAAAATAAATATTTACACGAGTACCTACTGCGCTTATAAAATATTAGACAACTCCATCCAACTCAAGTTATTGTTTCAGTAAGGAATCGCGCAGATCACGGCTGTATTTACCCTAGGGCCAAGGGGCCTTCTCTGGGCGTCTTTTACTGTCAAGCTTACCTGTTTTTTATTACTTAATGGGGCGGCAAAGCTAATATGGCCCAGGGCGCCAAATTTTTTAATACGCCCCTGGCGCAGATACATAACAAGACCAATGGGCTCTCATCGGGCACCCTAAAACTGCCGTTAATTAATCTTCCAGCCCCTATACCACCCTTATAGGGATTGGTTTTCTTTAAAAAAAGCAGCCTATCTCCTTTCTCAGGGGTCAAGCTATCTCTATACCAAATTCAATATGATATACGCATTTACGAAAAAGTGCACAAGTAATAATTTAAAAAAAGCCCTGACTGGTGTGGAATTGTTCAGGTCAATAGGTTATCAAGTTCTTGCAATGTCATTGAAGTAAATGGATATCGAATTTCAAATTGATCACACCTGTGGAAGTTGCTCACATACCTTCAATAACTAGAAAAGAGATGATGATCTTCGGACGGAAGAACAGATCAGTTCTTGAATCATAGCTAAGAACACTCCATTTAGTCACCTTTCATACAAAAAAAATCTAAATCGGTTCATCCGTCTGGGAGCTACAATAATAATAATAATCAGGGGACAATCTTTACGCAAATCAATCTAGTCCCAAAGTAAGCTCTAAAGGCTTGTGTTATGGGTACTAGACGACGATATACATACTTATATAGATAAATAAATACTTAAATACATAGGAAACATCCAAGACTCAGGAACAAACATTCGTGCTCATCACAGAAATATTTGCCTTTACCGGGGATCGAACCCGGGACCGCTAGCTTCGGAGGCAGGGTCACTACCAACTAGGCTAACCGCGTCGTCAATGCCGCAGACAGATACACACGTTAAACTTATAGCACCCCACTGTTCGCGTCGGGAAGTTAAAAAAAACATGCAAGTTGTTAAAATAATAATAATGTAACGGTTAAGGGAAGGAAAATCATGTCCCCCTGTGGTATTGAAATCTCTACGCTTACCTACTTCTTGTAGTCAGTCAGTTGTACTCATTGTCACATTATAGAATAGAGTCAAAGATACGCTGTATATTAATTGAACCTACGACTGTAATGCTACGCTGCTCCCGCAAACATCAGCGCCCTAATGAAAAAACAAGATAGCTGTATTTAATTAGTACGTCGATTTCAAATATGGTTCTTCGCCTTACGTCAGCCAGTGACAGTATGACCAAATTAACAAGATTGTAATAATGCTGTCACAAATAAACACTAAAGTGCCAATATTATTTAGTATCATAACCTTACAGGCCAAACAAATGCGCATATGTTTTGTATGAATCCGTGTGGCCTGTAGTTGACATTTTAGGCGGCATGGTTTGACGGTATCAACGTTTACTCTATTATTATTGTATACTCTAAGGAAATTAAGAACCATGTATTGTTATTGGTTTTATAAACAAATAAACCAAATCCGGACATGGTTAAGCCGTGAACGCGTAACAGACAGACAAGAGTCGCTTTTTATAACATTAGTTTGGATGCAGTTGTGATCATGAAACGTAGACAAATTGCGATAAATAAAACGCAGTCGACGTAGTGTAATGAAGATATCAAGTTATGCTGTGTCGTAGAAAAGTAAGCTTACCGTGGGAACGCGACGCTACTTCATTCCGGACCGTGGTAGAGCTCGCTCTGCAGCATTCACAGGTATTTATTTAAAATATAGTTTAGTCTATTTATTACCCAATATCATAGCTCGGCACAAGACCGTTAATTAACGAAGTTAACATTCCTAGTAACGGATTAACTTTCAAGTTAACTGCATCTATTATTAACGGATTCATTAGCTTCCGTTAAAACAATTAAAGTCCGGTAATCGTTAATTAAGTACCTACTATTTATGTACTAACTTTAATACTTAAATTGATGTTTATAAAGGGGAATATTATTATGTCGGATAGCTTTTCATCTGAATTTGATGTCTAAATAATTAGGTATTATTACAAATTCTAATGTTACACCCTTCTTTTATTAATTTTTCATGTCCTGTCTAAACTTCCAAAGCCCATACAATCATGTTTTTATAAGTAAATCACTAATGCACCGACATAAAATGCACGATTAACGATTAACGTTAACTTCTGTTAAATCTTCCGAAATGTAACGCTTTATTTAACGAAGTTAAGTTTTTTAGTAAAGGATTAATGATTAACGAAGTTAACTATTTGATAACAGTGCCCAGCTTTGCTCAATATAATATACAGTTTAAATTATATGTCATGTTTAATTGAATGAAATAACATTGAGATCATAGAACAAGTACTTATATGTACTTGTTCTATGATCTCAAAATAATAAAATTAGTAAGAGTTTAATATTCAATAAGTATTGAAAAGAATAATATAAATAGGATGTCATATTGGGTCTCCTCTAGGGATCGTCGTTGCAAAGTAAATCTTAATCTAAATCAACAAAAATCGGACAAGTCCGAGTTATACTCGCACTTGTCCTATTTTTCCGATTTTTTCCGGAGAGAGTTCCGTTCCGTACATGATTATCTGTAATGTCCTGTTACTTTAAATACCATAGACTTCTTATAGGTTTTCCTGTAATCTTTCTGTATTTTTTTCAAAATTTTAGGCTAAATTATTTTCAGAGATGGGGGGGGGGTCAAGTTTCGCCTATTTTCCTAATAAACTTGCAAAGTATTTATCTTAAAATTCTAAAAAACATTTATATAAGATTCTCACAACGAGCCCTTTCACGATATGGATTGATTGATTTCTAATTTACCCCCAAAATTATTTACGTTACGCGTCTGTGTTGCAGTCACCGACTTACATATGTGTACCAAATTTCAACTCAATCGGTCCAATAGTTTCGGAGCAAATTGGCTGTGACAGACGGACGGACAGAGGTACTATCCACAGTAAATTTAGTTCAATGAGGATTTTCGCCACGCCGGCGCGGACCTACGTCTGCGGCCAATTCCGTACAACTGGGAAGTGCTGATGGAATGGATAAAAGGGTACCATGGCCCAACCAAACCAAATCACCACCTCGCAGTAAGTTTGAATTTGGTCCAAAATTAAGTGTTAAAAATATAGTTTATTTTCGTCAAAAATGAATCAAGCCCAAACCCTAAGATAAATAATGCACCTACTTATAAACGCGTTAGTGGGTACCTATTAGTCGGAAACGTGTTGTCGCGACGCGTCGTGTGCTAACCATAGCTAAAATATATGACGACTACAAAAGACTAGTAGCATGCATGTACAAAATGCGACTTTCAAATAGTCTTATGGGCGAAATGCCTTTGACATATTACACGTAGGACGTATTTTTCGAATATACCATATTTCAGACTGTACGCACATTCGAATGAACATTCGCTAAAGTCGAATTAACTCTTTAGAAACTTGATGAGACCACGGTTGGCTCGTTTCTTTCGAAAGCTTGCCTTTAATCTTATACGGCTCTGCTTTTGTAAAAGTTGGTAAAGTCAAGGTACGGCGTGGAATTTTCCATTTTTAAGGTTCCGTCTTACTATAGGATCGTTCTAGTTTCGCCATGTCCATCATCACATACCGGGGATGTCCTTTCGTATGTCACAGCACACGGATAACATAAACATAAGTTAAAACTAGTGGCTCCGTGAGCCGTGAGGTTAATTTAACCGTTGGCAAACTGTTATCCCCATACATCGACATAGGCCTCTGTCAGTTTACCAACACCGCAAGTAAGTTTGCAATCGCAAATACCTCCATATATCTGCCATTTTGAAAAATTCCGAAAAACTGAATCAACAGAACAAATCCATATAATTATTGAACCTGCTCACAAAATTCACGAGGATCGGTTGAGAAGTGCGACTTGTAGCTTTTTAGGTTCTGGGGATTATTTTCTTTCTATAATATATATGTATGGGCCACTAGATGCCTGAAAATAAATGATTTATTATTATTATTATTATTATTATTATAATCTTAAAAGTCTTAAGTTTTACTCCGTAAGCAGTGTCACAGATACTAAAATAGAAGCCTACACGAGTGATCACGCGATTGGTGTGAAAGCTTCCGTTTTAGTTCCTGTGACACTGCTTACGCGGGCCCGCTGCCGACCCACTCCGCTTCCTTTCCGCGTTTCGGTGTGTCGAAGCCTTAGATAGATATCTAAAGGTGTCAGTTCTGCTGGAGCTTTGTGTCCCCACCCCCCACAAACAAAACTGTAAATTTGAAAAATCAAAAACAAAGCAATAAATGAAAGCTTATTACCCTCTTTTGCGTCGCGCAGTCGGGTAAAAAAGCTTCGTTTATACCTACTGAAAAAAAATCTTTTCTCTTCTTTTTTTTAGTATTTAAATGGTTTTATTTGTAAAGAAACATGCAAATAATGAACTAAAAACCAAGAAATGTCATTTGATACCCATATCTACTAAGTGGATATTCGCGGCCGTCATAGGTTTCGATTTTTTATAATGTACCTACTGTATTCTACTGATGAAGCCCTTTCATTAGATACCCATCTTGAGGGAGTTGTAAAAAGAATGTGTAATCCGCCATTTTGTGGCGGCGGCCATTTTGGATTTACAATGATACTGAATATACATAATTGTATTATCATCAAAACTATCATCAGATTTGTATCGAATTTTATATCAATCGGTCAACAGGAAGGGGGTAAACTTTCATTTACTAAATTTGACCCACACACGACACAAATACGGTAAGCTAAATAAAACCATTTAATAATCGAGAACATCACCAAATAGCTTTGAATAGAAAAATAACTAAAGTTATAATATAATATTTGACGACGTGGTTAGCCTAATTGGTAGTGACCCTGCCTCCGAAGCTAGCGGCCCGGGCTTCGATCCCCGTTAAGAGCAAATATTTGCGTGATGAGCACGAACCTCGTTCCTGAGTCTTGGATGTTTCCTACTTATTTATCTATATCTATATACGTATGTATATCGTCGTCTAGTACGTATAAAACCAGCCTTTAGAGCTTACTTTGGGGCTAGATCGATTTGTGTAAAAATTGCCCGTCGTACCGTATGCACCATTGACCTGCACCAGCAATGGTGCCCGATTGATTAAAAAAACAATGGCTACGGAACCCTACACTGAGCAAGTCTCGACTCTTATATTTTAATGCACGAGTTCCAATTGCGCAAATGTTTTAAAACTTCCTTTCTCGACGTTCAAAAACTTACCTTTCTTACTGAAACCGTGCAAATGCGCAGAATTTTTCAGGGTCATGAACAGCAAAACCTAGTTGCGCAGAAAGAATCTGTACAAAGATGTCTTTGTGAAATTTAACTTTGTGAAGGAAGCACTGTTTATATAAACCGTTTAGAAATATTTTTTAAAGGAATTGAGACACCTTTTTAATATTTAATATTTAAATAAACGTGTTAAGCCAATTGATAGCTTTTAGCGCATATTTTGATGGAAACTGGAAAGTTTAAAGGAAAATACTTCGAATTTGGAGTTAGAGCGGCCTTCCAGATCTTGGCGAGAGTGTTTATTGATTATAATAATATTCGGATAACAGTCATCTAGACCACAAATCAGGATTTCCTGTGCTATGGGTACTAGACAACTAGGTAGTACTAGATATTGTCATAATATAATATATGAAATCCTAACTTAATCTTATAAATGCGAAAGTAACTCTGTTTGTTACGTTTTTACGGCTAAAACGATGAACCGATTTTCATGAATTTTGGTACAGAGATATATTGGACCTTGGAGAAGGACATATGCTACTTAAGTAATTATTATACGCAGACGAAGCCGCAGGCACCAGCTAGTATGATATTACTGCATGCAAACATCTAATTAATTTGACAGTTCTGGTAAAAAAACGGATTTTATTTTAATGGCTTAATGAGACAAAGGATTTCATGGCGACAATTTCGACTTACAAACAAAGGCATAACTTAAATTTAAACAAAATATTAATTAGAAAAGAAAAAACAAAACTCTCGACTGCATAACATAGAAAAGAAACGAGAAATTAATTCTACCGTGCTCGTGGGGTCAATATGGATAAGGCAGTCGTTGACTGTCCATGAAATCCTACAATAGCTATTTGAATTAATTATTTGCATGTAGTGTATTTATATGTATAGCGCTCCGTGAGTCACAAACGGTGCTGGCTGAAAATCAGCGCTGCAGGTGTCTTACACCTCAGCATTATGCTGAGCCAGTGTCCCATTCACAGCCGCAAGGACACACACACCACCACTTTGTTTTTATTGTTTAAATTTTTATTTATGTTACTCTGTGTGTCTTCTGTGTTAGTGAATAAATATTTCTTTCTTTCTTTCTTTCTTTCTTTATTTGAAGTCACCGACTGCTAAATTTATTTCTTGTTTTTTCTTTTTGAGGTTATGCAGTTAGGATTCTTGTTTCTTTTTTTGATATAATTTGTTTTTAGGTATTTCACATATCTGTCTGTCTATAGAAAGTACTTATAAATACAAACATGTTATTTATTTTTGGAATGCTCTCGTCAAGCCATTTCATTTGATACCAATAATGCATGGGTGGAAAAATATCAAGAAACAAAATGTCTTCTAGCATCCGCCATATTAGATTTTGGGTGACGTCACACGCCCTATGCCATCCGGGCATTTTGCCTGAATCGTTTGACACCTCATTTGTTAATAAGATTCGCTTCAGTTGTTTTTCGCTCTAGGTGGTAACTAAATAGTGATTGATAAAGGAATATATTCCTTACGTTTCACGATATACAGGGTGACATCGAAGACGTGATCAGAAACCAGTTTTTCAGACTCGGTAATTGATGGCCATTTTCAAGCAATATTAATTACAAGAAACGAAAGCTATTATTTTTGTTAATTTACCCCTACTGACTATTCATAGCTCACCGTACGTAGGGGTAAATTAACAAAAAAAATGCTTTTGTTTCTTGTAACTAATATTGCTTGAAAATGGCCATCAATTACCGAGTCTGAAAAACTGTTTTCTGATCACGTCAAAGTCAAAGTCAAAGTCAAACTATCTTTATTCAATTTAGGCTTTTACAAGCTCTTATGAAGGTCAAGGAATGGACCTACCACCGTCGTCTTCGATGTCACCCTGTATACATACATTTCAATGCTTTAGTTTGATTTGTCGGTGTTAAGTTGATATGCGATTCGTCATCATCAGCCGTAATCGTCTACTGCCTCCCACAAAAAAAGGGGGGGGGGGGGTTGCTATAGTCACGCTTGGCACGCGGGTTAGCGCCCGCAGTTGGTCATGATAGTACTCGAAAGACGCTGCTGCCCGTCCTTCAGTAGGTCCTTCTATCGCCTTTTACGACACCCACGGGATGAGATGGGATGATGCTATTCCTGGCCGGCACCACACGGACTGCGACTACTGAGTCGAAATTTAACTCTCTCTTTGCCAACAGGATGCTCTCTCCGCTGGTTCCGTCTTCGCGGCAATCTGCTCTTCTACCTCAAGGGCCCGGAGCCCTGGTTTGAGCCGATGGGCGTCATAGTCCTGGGACACCACCAGGTCAAGTTGCAGCCTCAAGACGAAGGCGGGCACTGGCCGTTCCAGATTGGTGAGTGGCTACTGTAATATAAGAAGTTATATTTTAAAATTCGAAGAAAAGTAAGGGAGAGTCGACCAGTGGTGTGATTCTCGTGCGCAGCGGCTGATCAGAGCTGAGGGAGACATTCAAATGTAGACCGAAAGACTTCGTACTTATAGTCTAAATTAATTTCGTTTATCCGCTGATCAGCCGCTGTGCATGCTAGAGAATCACACCCCTGGGATCCGAGCCGGGAACATGTTTACTTGGAACTAGAGTGCCCTCTTTAATATTCTCTTAACAGGAGTGTGAACCTGCGGCTTTTTATACAAAAGGCGACCACGATTTCCACCCCTTAAATGTTAACCGTTGTTGACCAATTTTTGATAGGTTGTCAGTCAGAAAAAAATCTAGGTCTATACGTTTTGATTTTTTCTCTATAATCAATAAATTCAGTTTTATTGCTGGTTTAGTATTCTCATACAAAACTAATTTTGGCGATTATTTGACTTTGTCTATCTTTTTTCAATATTCAAAAACGCATATACGTTCTGTGCGTTATTTGAATTTTGTTCTGACTGATAACCTGTCAAAAATTGGTCAAAATCGGTTAACATTTAAGGGGTGGAAATCGTTATCGCCTTTTGTATGAAATGACTGATTTTTGCCGTTGGTTCAGTCTTCTAAAGTCTAAATTTTAATCATTTTTAACGTTATCTTAAAACCTGACAGTTTATATTTAGAAAATGACATTAGCAATATTTTTGCTAAGATCCAATTTTGTCGCCAGTTCTCAAGTAGGTACTCGAATAAATCGTCACTATTTTGAATAATATCGTAGGTATCTCGGCATAAATCTGATTACAATTCAACCTTGCTATAAGCGACTCGACCTTTTTCAATACCCGGTTAAAATTCAAAATTCAAAACGTTTATTCAGCAAATTGACCACCTGTGTGACCATCTTTCACACGTCACATGAATACATTAAAATGGGATGATTCTACCGGCGCTTTGGACAGTACCATTATTATTAAGAAGCACTGCTTGAAACTCAGCAGAGAGTCACCTTTTCAAATCATACATTTATTTAACATCATATACAGTATGTTACACGTCGAACAGCAAACCTTCAAACCCGTTGATGGCTACGTTGAGCCGAGCTTTTTGCTAGAATTCATCCGTTAATTTTGATTTTATAAATTTACCAAATTCATAAATTACCTACCGTTTTAAAGTCGGTTAACACATTTTGTATCACCTATGGCACCGACCGATAACACACTGACAGATGTGTTAACACAGAAAAAATTATAAATTCCTATCACGTCTTCAACTATGACGTTAACGCGATTTAAGCAATTGTGTAAGTTATTTCAATAACGCTTTTTGTACGTATTAGAGTTTCAAATACGTAACCCACGTATCACGTAAATTTAGGCGACGTCGTTTCGTTACGGGATACGAAACGACGTCGCCTAAATTTTGAAACACCAAACTGTCAAAATCGAGTTTGACGTTGCGACTTTTAAAGTTAGCGAACACACTTTCGAATTGGCCCATGTCTCCGTCATTTAAGGTCCTCGTTTGAAATGTGACCTAGGTGTTTTAATTGTGTCTCAACCCGCCGGTCCACCTAGAACCGTGTACTCGTTCTCAATATATATATTTTTTCAGTATGGGACAATGGTGTTAGCTACAGGATGGCCACATACCACGAGTCCGAACGCACCCTGTGGCTGAAGGCGATTCAAATGGCGCCCTACGACAATATCAAATCGCAACTAGCCACGCTTAGGGAGCGGCTTAATAAAATCCGGCCGGACATTGACATCGCCACGTACAGACTTCAGAGAGGCATTTTTACGGGTAAGCGTACTTGTCAAAACTTGCTTGTAATTTCCTTTCTCAAAGTATACTAGTCTAATAATACTAGTGGTCCGTGAGCCAGCAACTGATTTTCATGACAAATTCCCTAACTTGTAAATGCTTCAGAGAGGTGTATCATGAAGCCTCAACGTCAGATGTGGTTCGGTTGACTATAAAGTGGTGGATTATACGTCAGCTGGATACCAGAACATGAAAGCCGTCGTGTAATCTACTACTTTATATAGTCAGCTGAGTTTTTTCTTCATGATATTGGGTTAGCTATTATCTGACAAATTCTCAATTGGGAGGGAATTATATATATTTTATTTTTTACCTGCCTGGGAGGTTACCGCTACTCAACCCACCCACGGAACCGCAGCTGATGTTGACGAGGCTTCATGATACAACCCTCTGAAGCATTTTACGAGTTATCGCGCGAGAGGAAACGATTGACGAAGTTTGTAGGTACCTAGCCCGTGGAATATAGTGTGTAGTCTCTTTTAATTTACAAGACAAAACAAGTAAAAACAGAGCTGTCAGCGGGCCCCAGGTGTGATACGGACTTCAGTAAACACCCGCAGTGACGACGAACAGGCATTAAATTGTTTTTTTTTTTCTCTTCAATCTGCCTTGGCCATAATATAGTCTTGACAGGGACAGAACAATTCGGTATTTCCCGTGATAGCTCGTTTACATGCAGCCGAAGTGAGCAGGGAAGTGGGCAACGCCAGTATGTAAATGGGTCACTTCTGCTGCTGCCACTGCTGCGGTTTTTCGTCAAGATGATCAAATGGTCGAATTCAGAAACGCCACTTAAACATTTGACTACATATTAAGTAGTTAAATGTCCCTCAACTAGTTGTCAACCTATACAGAAACGTCACTTTAATTAAAGCTCAATTTGAGTTGCCTTTCTGAATTAGGCCAAAAGTGCGGGCAGCGAGCAGAGTGAGTGTTTACATGCTTCTCTCGCTAGAACAACTTGAAAGGCAGAGCGCCGCAGCTTCTACTGTCTCGCCTTCCGCCACTGTCAGCAGTCGAGCGCTGTGAGTCAGGAAGCAGCATGTAAACACCCACTCCGTTCGAAAGTAGTATGCGGGAATTATTTCTGGCAGTGAGAGCAGCACTAGCAGTCGCTACATGTTAATGAATGTACACACTTGCAAACATCTTCATACAGATAATTCGTTAAAACTATTAGCCAATAGAAAGTCGGGGTTTAAAGATGAAAGCTTTGTGAAATTTCATTTACGACATGGAAAGTCATGGAAGTAAAGGAATTTAAATTATTTCTTAGCGTGCGCGTACATTAAAGGAATATCTGTGAAAACTTTCAGACTTCTGGCTCAAATAGTTTTGGCTGTGCATTTGTACGTCAGCCATTCACTTCTTTAATGTATATAAAAATAATAATAATAATGTAGTATGTGTGTAATATATAGTGTTGGCCATAAATGTTTGCACTTTTAGAAACATGATAGAGATTAGAAATATTATGAGTAATTAGTACCTATAAGATAAATTTCAATTTTAAAAACAACGTTGTCTAAATGAGCTATGTCTCGACTACGCAATTTTTGGAAAAGATGCTGAAAATTACTGAATTCGTGACATTTTGCGCTGGACAGAGCATCACTTCTGCTACGTAACCGCCCTGTTAGCTTAACATTCGTTGTTGAATCAGTCTCTTAAAACTTTTTGAACTTTGATTAAATTGACTCTGGGACGGATTTATACGGCGTAATCTATATTCAATCCTAGTAAGGCATCGCATACCGTAAGATTGGATTTTTTTGAAAAGTGTTTAACACAGAAACCACTTTGCTACAAAATGACGTTTAATTTCCCGCCATCCGTTGTACCGTACGCCATCAGTTTAAAAAAATCTGTGTTGGTTTTGCAAAAATGCTCATCCTGTATATGTTCGGTGTTTAATGACCGCGTACATATTCCCCAAGCTCTGATGATGATGGAGATCGTGAAACTTCTTTTTTGTCCCCATGAACAGACATGAACGAGGTGCCTCTCTGCGAGCTGGCGTTGTCTTGCGACAATCTGCTTTGCGATGCGCACGGCCGCCCCCCCTCCCCGCTGGTCATCATTTACGTGCGTTATCCCAAGGGGCTGTGCGTGCGTTATGGAACTACTGAAATAGTCGAGGTGAGTTACCATTGTCTGTAAAACTGTTGGGCCGCTCCCAATGCTAGCGATATCATGCGACGCGTATCTGCATGCATATAGAACGGTAGTTTTCTGCCTTCTCTGCACACAGACCATATAAAGACAACTAAACTAAAGACGACGCGGTTAGCCTAGGTGGTAGTGCCTGCCTCCGAAGCTAGCGGTCCTGGGTTCGATCCCCGGTAAGGGCAAATATTTGTGTGACGAGCACGAATGTTTGTTCCTGAGTCTTGGATGTTTCCTATTTATTTAAGTATTTATTTCTCTACATAAGTATGTATATCGTCTAGGTCCGATAATAGAAGCCTTTAGAGCTTACTTTGGGACTAGATCGAATTGCGTAAAGATTGTCCGCTGATGATTATTATTATTACTAAAGACACCGTTTAGCCTAACTTCTATCTAAGGATCTATGGACCTCCATAGACCGACCGCATGAAGCAGTCGAGACCAGTTGCGCAAGAGCAGTCCTCTTGTTGTCGGGTTCGAACGCAACACGACTCCGCTGTTCATTTAGGAGTGGGCTTGCGGGCACGAGGTATAGTACGAGCAGCGAGAAGTCGGAGCGAACTGCTTGAGCGGTCCAACAGTGATAGTTTGAAGCTTTCGGCCCCGACCGATCTATGGAGGCCTTAAGTTTGCAATATTCATTGACACTGCTCAAGCGCATTAAGTGTGAAAATAAAACTCGTGGTTTTTGTTTTGGTATTGTTTCGATTTTAAATGATATTGTGATTTTTTTGCACCAATAAATCAATATTCGCATAATGTGATATACCTTTACGGCATGAATATGTTAATGTATGGCGCGTTACTCTCGAGGAAAACGGCTGTAATCATATTGTTTATACCTTTTAAATTTCAACCGATTTTGTCGATTTTATAATATGATGTCGTAGGTTAAAATCTAGGTTTGCAGATTTTTTTAAATGTTGATTATAGAGAAAAGGGGTTTGTATTAAAAACGCCCACTTGCAACACACTCTTAATATTTAAATCATTAAACGGGGTTTAACGTCCGTCAAAATGTGTAGAACTGTCGCTCGTTAAACCACAGTAATAGGCACAATAAACATATTTTTGAATTAATTAATTAAATCAAAACAACACATACCTATAAAGCTAGATATTGTTCACGTTCATAACCTGTTAAATAGAGATGCAACGGCATGACCATTGATAATGAAACTACATTTGAATCTGATAAGTTTGGTAAATGACAACACTGAAATGGGAGGGCTATAAATAAACAAATTATTGCTAATATCAACCAAGCGACTTATTTCGGACAGAGCTCGCGAAGCTGTTTGCTGACATCAAACAAGTCAAAGCACTCACATGTCTATAATTAATAAAGCTGTAATTTATTTTCAAATAATGCTCTGTTGTATGTAGCCATAAAATTTTAGACAAGACAAACTGGTACCTTGTTGGAACTTCGTTTTTCCTATAATCCAGTTGCTGATCGCTCGGAAGGTGCATTAAGGTTGTATGCACTATTCCTGTATTATGTACAGTTTTCTTTAAAACAGGAAATAAACCGCTCGGGACACTATCAGAGAGGTGGGTGACGGCCCACGTGGAATCGATACATTTTAATTTTGTTTCCGTAGCAATCATATCTCGATGGATAAAATTTTTGCCTTTTCTGCTAAAGTGAGTGAACTACAAACCGGTTTTCTATGTCTTCTTCGGCGTCGAGCAAAGGGCTTCGCACGCTACCCAATAATATGCCTGAGGTGGTTGAGGCAGAATAAATAAACGTACAGAAGTTACACTTTCTAACAAAAGTGACGCTTAGGCAACAAAAACTTGCCTAAACGCACTCTCTCTCTCTAGCGCATAACCCGTGCTCTTTCGCAGGCGGCTCGTCTAACACTAGGGTTGTCACCATAGTAGTACTATTAATTATTCTATGACCATAGCAACATAATAATATTATGACAGTGTGTAGTAACTAGATAATAGATGAGTAGTGTGCAATGAATTATGGAATCTTATGTATAACCAGGCGTTCGCGAAGTGGAATGCAAGCCCACTGGTTGAAGTAACTGTGATAGTATTTCCATGCGGTTAGGGATGCCATGCGAATTGCTTGAACGCTTTTTAACGCATTCAGTCAGGGTCACACGTCCGCTACCCATGAGATGCGTGCGGTACGATGCCACTGATAGCCTCGTGCAGATAGCCTCGTGTTCGGACGCGCGACCCCCCGTCCTTAATGCCGCGGGTTCGAATCCCGCCTCGCACTGAGATTTTCATATCATGTGCGGAATTGAATTTGATATTTACCACGAGCATTTCGTGTGACGTAATTAA
The DNA here is from genome assembly GCA_947859335.1 of Tortricodes alternella. Classification (NCBI taxonomy): domain Eukaryota; kingdom Metazoa; phylum Arthropoda; class Insecta; order Lepidoptera; family Tortricidae; genus Tortricodes; species Tortricodes alternella. Next base: position 3,195,471 of record OX401970.1, read on the forward strand.
AAAATGTGTGTGATGTCCCCAATCCTCTCTGGGCGTGGGAACTACCACCCAGTCCCTCACTGTGAGCGGAGGTCTATGCCCAGCAGTGGCTCGTATATACGCTGATGATGATTAAGACACCAATGCCATGCGATTCTCAAACGCGCTTCGCTCGCCGACGACCACTCACCTGCATAGATAATTTCGCCTTCCAAGTTAAAAGAACACCAGCACATAAACTTACACAATGCAAGAGTGTGTTGTATGCAATCAAGGGCGGATCCAGGTTCAGGGGCAGGGGGGTCATTGGTCCGAAGTTTCCAAAATACTAGGAACGATGACACACCACACTTTGACATACTGATTTCTAGTATTGCGCAAATGTAACTAAGATCCAGGAGGGAGATCATGACCCCCTAACCCCCCTCGCAGAGGGTTACTGGTCCGAAAATGACAAAATGCAAGAAACGACGACAAATCATATTTTGACAGTCTGATTTATATTTATTGCGGAAATCTAGTTCGGATCTAAGGGGGTTCGTCGCACCCGATGACCCCCCTGGAGCCACGCTTGCGTGTAATATTGTTGCTATGCGAACTAGCTCTTTCATGCGACGGTTAATACGACGAGCTCCGCGCAATTTAAAAGGTATACGTTACAGAGACTTCGACATTGCCTAAGCGATATCGCAATATTTTTGCTACGATATGTTGGCTCTTATTAACTTGACAGCAACGGCGGCTGCATTGTAAAAAGCCATGCGTAAGCGATATTGAATATAGGCTTGAATAAGTTATAGCTAAATAAAGAGTCCTGATTTGTTTTATGTTAAATCGCTGTTTTTTTGTGTGTATGTGTTTATTTTCTTTTTAGGGTCCGTACTTAAAACGGAAATCAAATCATATCATTAATTTGTAAACGTAAGTCATAAGGTGTTATAAAAATGTTGCTAAGGTATCGCTATGTTTTGCTGCTAGGCATACAAAAAACGTAACCCTATAAGATCACTCCCATGTCCGTCAGTCAGTCCATCTATCGCAGAGGTTTTTCTCAAACTTGAACAATATCAAGTTTCTACGTTACTTAGTTCGAAGGGCCTCAGTGGGACCCTATTGGTAAGCCTACGATATCAGTCCATCCGCCTGACTGATGACCGAGTTCACAAATGCAATTTATGCATTTGATCCGAGATCAATAGTTAAGCCTCCGTCAACCAACTCCCAACATATACATACATGCTTAATGTAAGATCAATTTGAGTGGCTTTTGTGAATTCGGCCACGATGAGACTTCTATTTAGGAAAAGGTAAAGTTTCAGAAAAGCTATTTTTACAGAATTTTATTATATAATTATTTCATAAACACTGGCAAAAATAATAAAATCAAACGTTTATAATAACCTAAAAGATACATAGTTACCCTGAACGGTTTTTTTAAAAAATAAAATGTATATAGTACCTACCTGGGTGATGGCGTCTTTCTTTCTTCCTTTCTTTTTGAGAGATAGAAACTTGGAAAGTAAAACATCTAAATAAATTTAAAACAAAAACAAATAGAGCCGTTTCCGAGAAACCATCTACATATTTTATATATATACACAAGTAATGCGATTCATTCCTATCATTGGCTAACTGATGCTGAAACTAGAACGCATAGATGTGACAGGAGGCATTATTTATCCAACAGAACTCAATTTGTCAAAATAACCTCGCACTTTTGTCGCTAACTACCTAATCACTCACGGCGTGTCCCAAGGGAGTATACTTGGTCCTACAATGTTTTTAGCGTAAATTAATGATTTAACTGAAGTTAAGAAATAAATCATGGTAAGGTTATTTGCTTTGCCGATGATCCCGTGCTTCTCTTCAGTACCCTTTGGTACAGAGCTTATCAGTATGTCCAAAAGAGTTTTCACTATGTTTGCGAGTAGTTTCACGGTAACGACTTGTCCCTGGGCTTTGACAAGAACATGACTTTCTCCATTCATAAACCCACTCTTCCTGCACTGCACCCAATGCAGTTCTTGCATAATCGAAATTTCTAACACTACATACATACATATATCACGCCTGTTTGCCAAAGGGGTAGGCAGAGGCCACGGATTTCCACCTGCTGCGATCCTGACACACACCTTTCGCTTCGTCTACTCTCATTAAGTTCTTCATGCACGCTCGCTGGTTTAGGATACTCTTGACCTGGCCTTTCTTAAGAACATCCTCGATCTGGTTTTGGTACGTTTGCCTAGGTCTTCCTCTTTCAACCCTACCATGCACACTCGCCTTATAAATATGCTTCGTTAGTCTTCTTTCGTTCGTGCTAAAACTTCCTACGTAAAATATCTGTATCTCCTGGACAATTAAAAATATCATTTAAAGGCTACATGGAAAAAAGTGGCATCGCGCATCGTTCGAATGTGGCTACGCGAGCTAAGACGAATGAGACTGTTGAAGTACATATGTATTTTGACTTTAAAATCAACAACCTGGTAGTACGAAAAAACCGATTAAATCTACTTCGCACGTTTTTCAATGTCAGCTCTAGCTTTTCACATTCTACTTTTGCGTCCCGATGACAGCGTCTTTCGTAGTGATTTTAGTTTTGCAATAGTAGTTTATCTACACCCATATCATAAAACCTCCATTGGTTAATCAACAACCGTACGAAATGACCACCATTTTGACACCCAATTAGGAAAAACCAGTGCTGCGATAAAGAAATAACATGACTTCTTTATCGTTTTTAGTAAAGAAATGAGATTAAATTTGGAACAGCTGTCAAAACTCAAGTGGGTCTCTATTCTAGTATCCATAGATATTAAAACAGTTATTGATACGAAACGTCAATTCAGTATGTTTTTTTAATATAAACTGCACAATATTTGATCTCGAGTGACGTGAGAATAGAGACTTCATCCGTTTGTCTATGATTTAAAAAAAAAATGGTCTTGACGGAGGACACCGCCATGTTGGTGTTTTGCTGAACGAAAGTAGAATTGTTGTTGAATTGAATAGAAAAAGTTGTTTGTAATTTACATTTTAGTTCAAAATATGAATAGTAAGTAGTCTTCTCGGAGTGTGTGTGATGTGAAAATGCGCCGGATATCGGAAATATGCAGCCACGATTGCAACAAATAACTTGTTGCCAGAAAATATTGTTTCTGAACCCATCATGGAGGATTTATAATATGTGTGTAGATAAAGTTATGTATGCAACTCTGCATAATTTGGCCTTAAAACACACGTGCGATCTTATTATGAAACTCGCCTGCGGCTCGTTTCATGAAAACCGCACGAGTGTTTTAAGGCCAAATTATGCAGAGTTGCATACATAACTTTATCTACACACAAACGGCAATTACAAACAACTTTTTCTATTCAATTCAACAACAATTCTACTTTCATTCAGCAAAACACCAACAATGGCGGCAATTCGATCCTCCGTCAAGACCATTTTTTTTAAATCATAGACAAACGAATGAAGTCTCTATTCTCATGTCACTCGAGATCAAATGTCGTGCAGTTTATATTAAAAAAACATACTGAATTGATGTTTTGTATCAATAACTGTTTTAATATCTATGGATACTAGAATAGAGACCCACTTGAGTTTTGACAGCTGTTCCAAATTTAATCTCATTACGATACTAAAATCGATACTGTAATAACATTGCAGAACTGGTTTTACCTAATTGGTTGTCATAATGCTGGTCATTTCCTACGGTTTTTGATTACATTATGGAGGTTTTATGATATGGGTGATATAAAACTATTTATCATTTAAATGTTCTGGTAGCCCACTTTTTGAATTCATTCCTCAGTTACTTCCTTATAGAAAAATTGATCTGACACTTAACGCCAAGCATACTAATATTCTATGTGGGAAAGTGCGTGTGTGTGTTAGTATGTTTGTTACTCCTCCACGCTTCAACGGCTGGACGGATTTCAATGAAATTTTGAATGGAGATAGCTTATACCCTGTATTTACCCATACGTACCATCACCATAATCCACATGCTTACCTAAATTACAGCTAGTGCTTCATAAAATCTGGAATTATGGCGTGGCTTGCGATGCAGCCCTAATCTCTGCCTGGACTTACTATGGAGCATGATTAGAAAACTTATTTATATATTTAAACAACTACGTAATACAAGTCTCAAGGCTGTTTATTATGGACTAGGCCAAACTTTATTAAACTCTTGTACTCGTATCAATTGCGTGGGGTGGGTCTGGTGAAACATACTTGATAAGAGTTGAGCGCGCCCAGAGAGCGATTATTCAAGTAAGTTATTGCAAAGCATCGCTTTTCCCCATGAGCTTGTAGAACAACACTCAATTACGCTCTATGATACAGCTCTAAATTGTATAAGAAGCAATCATCTTGTGTATACAGGGTGTAACGGCCTGAAGGACCTTCCCGCAAATGTAACATTCTGTAGGTTTATTTCTATGTTTTTCTCCGAGAAACAATGTTTATATTTGTAGTACTTTACAAAGTACAATTTGTTAAAGTTTAATCCAATTAATTATAGTTCACCAAAACTAAAAAACACGCTGTCTGTTACCGACGCCCTAAAAAGTAGAAAATACCCTCTAAACCCCTCGAGGGGTTTACTAGTAGTCATTGAAGAGTTCCACTATCCACCTCGTGGCTCAATGGTCAGATCAGCTCGATGGTATCAAATTATTGTATTTTCATCCGAATTGTATACACTTGCAAAGTTTTAAATCGTTACAATTAGAAGTAGGTTCAAATTTACTACTAAGATTCTATTACACTGTTAGTTCATACAAGTGAAGCTGATAAAAGTGCGTTAATGGGGAACATGCATGAAAATCATGTTTGAGGTGAAAATTATATATTACGAAAGAAAATATATACAAAAACATATTCAAGTTCATTTTTATTTTAAAATAAGCGTCAAAATTATTGCAAAATATAGTAGTTTGACATTTAATAAAGTGACAGTTCCTCTATTATGTATTCTGTGGTTGAGTTGACTGACAGCTCTTTGTTGTCAAACCACTGTCAAACACAACCACAGAATACGCATAATAGAGGAACTGTCACTTTATTTTTCTTCTTTTTGCTTAAGGCAAAGGAATAATCAAACATCCGAGCAAGCGGCTAAAATCTCATCGGAGTCATTTAAAAAATATCTCCTGAGTAAAAATAATTTCCTTTAGATTCATGCTCCCTGAGACGACCAATAACAAAAAAAAAATCCCCTCTTTAAAAAACTTTACCTACTCGTACCCAATTCTTTGGGCGATGTCGGTTACTCATTTCTAATCTCGCAGTGACACTTCGAGCTTTCTCTGCTGCCCTTTGGGCGATCTTGAGCTTTCTTATGAGGCCCAGTGAGACCACATCTCAGTGCCGTAAGTCATCACTGGCAACACTGCTCAAAAGTTATCGTCCTGAGTTACTGCGGTATATTGGACGAGAAGCTATGTTGCAGCTTCCCTAACGCGGCCCAGCCGATTCGGAGTCGACAATTGACCCTTTTCTCGTAGTTGGACCACAATTCGAACTAGAACAGTTTGCCCCAGGTATACATAATCGTCAACAACTTCGAGCGTAGAGTCTCCGATTTTTACGCGAGTTGGCAGTACATAGATATGTTCATTTTAAAGCTATTTCGTTCGGAGGCTCTATTGAGGTCAACGAGCATTGTACTGAGGTCCTCTGTGGTCTCAGCCATGACTACTGTCATCAGCAAAACAAAGGCGAGGGATGTACTCGCCGTGAAAGCTGATGTCGAAAAAAAAAGAAAAGGATTCGAACTCGAAACACAAACCGAATCGTTCGTTGAAATTTGGACACCTTGATCGTATTTGCAAAGGCCATTCAAATTGATGTTTGATAGTGACGTTTATGTATAGTTTGGCAGCTCTTTGACGGAGAGTTAACTATTTAATATCCGATCAAATACTGAAGTATTGTTTGAATAATCGGCCACGGAACGGTTATCATGTTACCGTCCAATCTTTATTGTAAAATTAACAGCTAGTAACTCGAACCCTGTACTGCGCGACGTAGAAGCATTTTTGCTCCTAGAAAGATATACCCTTGGAATTCCGGTTGTTAGAGACAAAAAGCCATAAGCGACGGGGCTATAGGCTGGCGCGGGGCGCATAATCTTAAACGCACCAACACTGCACTCTAAAAACCCCGCGCGCCCAGCAAGGTTGGCAGCTTTCTTTGCTAGTAAAAATTAGGCTAAGCGATGTCTTTAGGATATTGGGTCTGTGATATAGCCTAACGACTCTCCCACGTTCTCCATGAATCATATAATACTCCATTTATTAAAATCGGTGCAGTAGTTCAGCAGCTAAAGTGGGACATCCGATTTTTACATACATACGTGTACTATTAATACACCCTCCTCTAGGCTTCGTACAGTCTGGTAATGACAACAAAAGGAAAAAAAAATACACCAGAAACACAACAAGATAGTTTTTTATACTTAAATTTTACAATATTAAGGTACTAGAATTATCTAGATAGCAGAATGGCTGCAATGCAATCATCTCAGGACCGACTCAGTCTTGAAATAGATTAACAATTTATACAAAATTGATGTTAATGCTTTTTCTGCTTCTTCCGAAAGCCTACTTCAGGCTGGGCTTAAACTCCGCCCATCCCCACTATTCACCCCCTTGCCTCCCTCTCGCGGGTCGACCTGAGTGGAGTCTCACAGCATATCAGTAGATAAGGCGCGGCCGGTCGCATCGCACGCTTAGGGCGGAAAATGCAGTTTGTCTCACAGTTTGGGAATTGTGTTTTTGGTCTTGTGCGTGCGATGCGACACGTGAGGCCGAGTGGAGATACAGGTAAGGGGTTTTTTTTACTAGCTTTTGTTTGTTTTTTTTTTTAACGCGGATTTGACTAAAACTTTATAAAGTGTTTGTTAGTTGAATCCTAACTTTAGTCCAAGATCTTAGTGCTTGGACTATCCAACATATATTTTCTGGAACCCAATGCTTATACAAATAAAAATTATTATTATAATTATTTTTATAATCTTGCAAAATTAAAGTTACATTTTAATTACAACTATATTTAAATTTAAAGCAACTTAATTGTAAGAATTATTTACAAGTATTATTTCATGCCTGAAATAAGTCGGGAAAGAATGTCTGTACCCTTTTTAAAACAGGGATTTTTTGGAAAAGAAATATTCATGAAAGTTTGTGCAGCAGTTTTTTTTTACACTGTTCTTGATTTTTTATTTATTGGCATTTCTATTCGAAATTAAAATAAATGGTCTTAAGCGTTTTACGGAACAATACCCATAGGACAGTGAAATTAGGATTTATTGGGAATAATATGCAGGCAAAATAAAAAAAAACCCCTTAGAAACAAAAATGTTTTTATATCATAAAATATAAAAATTATAATTAGCTTAAAGAAGTGTTCGACTGTGAATTTAAGGACCTCAATTTCGCCACCTACGTTCAAATTAGAACTTCATGCAGTCAATTCTGAAAAATAGAAAACTACATTTCTTTTTTCATTATTATCATCATTTCAGCTGAAAGACGTCCACTGCTGGATGTAGACCTCCCGCCGGAGGAAATACATTTAAAACTCACGAAATTTCAACCGAAATAATAAATTCAAAACCCTATATTGAAAACTTGAACCCCCTTACAAAGCACGGGGCATTTTTTATTTTACTTTATATGAAAAATCTCATCCTACATCTGGAAAGTAAAGAAATAGTAGTTTATGCAACGGTTGCATAATGATAGGCCTTAAAACACTAGTGCGGTTTTCATGAAACGAGCCGATAGGCGAGTTTCATAATAAGATCGCACGAGTGTTTTAAGGCCAAATTATGCAGAGTTGCATACATAACTTTATCTACACACATATTATAAATCCTCCATGATGGGTTCAGAAACAATATTTTCTGGCAACAAGTTATTTGTCGCAATCGTGGCTGCATATTTACGATATCCGGCGCATTTTCACATCACACACACTCCGAGAAGACTAGTAAGTATTCATATTTTCAACTAACTTTTTCTATTCAATTCAACAACAATTCTACTTTCGTTCAGCAAAACGTCAACATGGCGGCAATTCGACCTTCCGTCAAGATCATTTTAAAAAAAAAATCATAGACAAACGGATGAAGTCTCTATTCTCACGTCACTCGAGATCAAATATTGTGCAGTTTATATTAAAAAAACATACTGAATTGACGTTTCGTATCAATAACTGTTTAATATCTATGGATACTAGAATAGAGACCCACTTGAGTTTTGACAGCTGTTCCAAATTTAATCTCATTTCTTTACTAAAAACGATAAAGAAATAACATTGCAGCACTGGTTTTTCCTAATTGGTTGTCAAAATGGTGGTCATTTCATACGGGTTTTGATTAACCAATGGAGGTTTTCTGATATGGGTGTAGATAAATATATTTCCGTTCTCAAATCTGTCAGAGCTGGGAAACTACTTTTAGAAATGCATTGAATTGTTGCGACTACATCCGTAAAGAGGGTGCCCGAAAGTACTGCATACTGGAGAGCTATTTGAAGGCAATGGAATCAATAAGTGTCCAGGAAAGTTGTATGGAAATTCATTTCTTACAATAATAAAGTTAGATCTAAAGAGGTTAGTATTACATTATTGCGCGGCGCGCTGCTTATAAAGAAAAAAGCGGTCAAGTGCGAGTCGGACTCTCCCATGAAGGGTTCCGTGATTGATGACGTATTAAAAAAAACTACTTACTAGATCTCATTCAAACCAATTTTCGGTGGAAGTTTACATGGTAATGTACATCATATATATATTTTTTAGTTTTATCATTCTTTTATTTTAGAAACTACAGGAGGGGGACACACATTTTACCACTTTGGAAGTGTCTCTCGCGCAAACTATTCAGTTTAGAAAAAAATGATGTTAGAAACCTCAATATCATTTTTGAAGACATATCCATAGATATCCTACGCGATGAAAAAAATTTTTTTTTTCTATTTTTAGTGAAAATCTTAATGTGGTTCACGGAATAGTTCTTATAGTTTCGGAAAAAAGTGGCTGTGACATCCGGACGGACAGACAGACAGACAGCCATGACGAATCTATAAGGGTTCCGTTTTTGCCATTTGACTACGGAACCCTAAAAACACTTAGATAAACAACTGAAGAGGTTAGCACAATAAGGGAGTATACCGAGTATTTTTCTTTAAATATACTTGTTCAAAGAGCGACTTTTATTTTAAAGCTATCGGTTTATTTATTTACTCTATTACAAGATAACAAGTAATTGAGAATAAGATTATAATTTTCTCATGCTCATATTTACTTTTATAAACCGTGATGATGATCATATCAAAAATAAAAACAATTACTTCTTAAAATACTTTTGTTAGAATTGGCTATTAGATGCGTAGACCACGGCCAATGGAATCGTGCGTACCGTGCTGTGGCATAGTCAAAATATTCCTTCCGGTGTATTCGGAACTAAACTCATAATACATATGTAGTGCATAATTAGTTTCCATCGTGTTTTATCGGAAAAGTTCGTATTTATCGTGCTCTCTCAATTAGCTTCGGCAGGCCCCCAATTCTCGGTGCATTCGAAATAATCTCACAATCGAGATTAAACGTCAGTGCATACAGTCATTTGACACAACTGTATGAATCTGACGTTTCATCTCGCAATCGACATTATCTCGAATGCATCGAGAATTGGGGGCCAGTATCCATCATACCATGCTGTCATTTTTCATTTTGACATTTGACAGTAAGTAAATAATAAAGTTTCATATGAATGAATATAAACATGTCACTCAGTGAATACAATAATTAATTGCCACTTCGGGTCCCGTCGTCTTCCGACTGAGATCCAAGTTTTACCGATGGAAACATATTATTCACTATATCTTTACCCTATTTCTAAATACGACCTAATTTCAAAAAGACCTTTTCTCATAAAGAATGAAACCCGAATTGACTTATTACCAAAAAGAGCTGTTCTCGATATGTACTGTTCTCAACAAGACTCAATTTCAAATGTACTGAATCTCATAAAACTGATTCACAAAAAGTCCCATTTCCAAAATACACTAAATTGTAGTATCCGGTGATTCTCGTAATGACCGATTTATATTAGTCCCAAAATACCCTAAAATATCATCTGTAGTCAATTAGTCATATCTGAAGAAATATATAGCCTACGTCTTATTCCGTAAAATGCACGGTTTCCGAGGAATATACAAGATACTCTTAACACGCGCTAGCGAAGCAGCGAGCAAAATCTAATCAAATCAAAAAAAATAACATCTTTAAAAACGTAGTACGTCGTAAGTATAATGTAGACTAACTTTTTAAAATATTTGTTATGATTTTTTCGACAAATTAATGATGTACGTATGTATGAATGTACAGTATACAAGTTTTTACGAGTAGTTTCACAATTGACTTGCTATTATTTAAATTCCCCTTCGGTGACACGTATTTTACCGTTATTAACTTCGGTTTCCTTGAATCTACCGGTAACCGAATAACTTTTCTATAGTTCTTTCGTTTGTCTTAAAGGTAGGTTTGTCTTAGGGGTAGTTTTCAGGTATGAAAACTGATATTCAAGGGTATTTGGACTAGGACGTTTTGAAAATCGGTAATTAAGAGAAACGCCCGATATACATTTAGTGTCTTTTGGGAATGGGACATTTTGAAAATCGGTCATTATGATATTAAAATGTAGTGTGTTTTGGGAATGGGACGTTTTGTGAATCACTTTTAATTAAATTCAGTCCATTTGAAATTGAGTCTTATTGAGAACAGCTCTTTATGGTAATAATAATAAGTCAATTCGGGTTTCATTCTTTATGAGAAAAGGTCTTTTTGAAATTAGGTCGTATTTAGAAATAGGTTATTTTGAGTTTAGTTCCGAATGCACCAAAAGGAAAATGTTTATTTTGTTAGGAAAGGCCAGGACAAGAGTTGCCTAAACCGGCGAGCGTGCTTGAAGAACTTAAAGAGAGTAGACGAAGCGAAAGGAGTGTCAGGATCGTAGCAGGTGGAAATCCGTGGTATCTGCCGTGAGCGCCAAGTTGGCGTACCCTTCGAAGATATCCAAGATCTGAAGATTCCAAAAAATTTCAATGTTCCACTTAGCTTTTCTTTTATGTTTTTGTCGTAAAAGGGGTACTATTTCAGGCACTATTTTTTGGTATATAGCTGGCTTAGAAATTCAATGGCTTTCTGTGTGATGTCGGTCGGGTACGCCAGCTTGACGGTGCAAAATATTTTACCCGTGTTTGGTATGAAATATCTCAGTTTCTAGAAAAGCTACGAAGTTGAGACTTCGGGAGCCAGGGGTACTATTTGTGCACTATTTTTTGGGATATAGAGCATATTTGGGAACAGCACCGTTCTCGAGATCCAAAACGGGTACGCCAGCTTGACGTCAAGTTAGCGTACCCGTTAAACAAGGCTCATATCTCCGAAATTACAAAGGTACTGTTTTTTCTAACTCGGTACTAATTGGGTACTATTTAGGCACTATTTTTTGGAATCATCAGATCCTGGGTATCTTCGAAGGGTACGTCAACTTGACGCTCACTATCTGCCTACTCCTTTGGGACACGGGCGTGATATATGTATGTACTCGTATGTAAAATATTTAGAAGCTCAATATCAATAAAGCATAATTAGGAAAACTATAGTTAATTAGTCACAAACACATGGAAGTCCAAAAAATATGTTGATCGTGCGGTACGGCTCGAAAGCTCTAAGATTTTTTAGCATTAAACATATTTTTTTAGATTTTAATATTGATTCGTTTAGGCGATATTGGCAAAACAGAAAATGCGCCAAACCTGTCCGCTTTATCTTAGAAACTGTGACCAAACTCCTGAAATATTAGAATCTCGAAATACCAGATTGTATAATAGAAAAGTTTTATCACAGTACACAGAACACACTGGTTAAAAAAAACCGGCCAAGTGCGAGTCGGACTCGCGCACGAAGGGTTCCGTACCATTATCTATAAAAACGGCAAAAAAATCACGTTATTTATTTTATTCTGTTTATTAGTATTTGTAGTTATAGCGGCAACAGAAATACATCATCTGTGAAAATTTTAACTGTCTAACTATCACGGTTCATTAGATACAGAGATGCAGACGGACAGACGGATAGCGGAGCCTTAGTAATAGGGTCCCTTTTTACCCTTTGGGTACGGATCCATAAAAATGATGTCAGTAACACAAGAACAAAAGTTAAGGGTGTGTGTCCTCGCGGCAGTGAATTGGCTACTGGTTCAGCATAATACACCTGCAGTACTGATTTTCAGCCAGCACCGACCCACACTAATATTTACATACTATTACTGAGCTGAACATAGTCACGTTCATTGTTCGTGTTTGTGTGTATTATTTGGTGTACAGAATTGATATATTGTCTCGTTAAACATAGCTTTCGACTGCGAGATAATAGAGAGATAATCTCTAAAGAGAATAAGAAATCTATCTAAACCTGCGTTGTTTGCAAAAATTGTACTAGGAATGGCCTCAAAAAACTATAATAAGTTGCCATTTATAATTGACAAGGATAACATCGAAAAAAAGAAAATGAAAAAAGGTTAATTGTATAAAGGTAACAGTACATGGTGCAGAGGTTACTCTGAGCTCTGAGCTAGGATGCCCTGTGTTACAGAGCTCAGTTTGAACAGCATGTTAAGTATAAATATAGGACACAGTTCGTACAGAGTGTTGAAAGTGTATTACAGTACTAAAATAAGCTTATTGTGTGTGCGCGTGAGTGTGTGTGTTTATGTGTGTGTTTGCGTGTGCGTGTGTGTGTGGTTGTGTGTGTGTTCGTGTGTGCGTGTGTGTGTGTGTGTGTTTTATTGGAGATAACAAGGATATTAATTAATGTACAATAAAGCTGAATCAATCAATGAATGGCTTAATAAATGAGCATTATTAAAATTAAATGCAATTGTATTTGTACATTAAATTACTACCTAATTAAAGTTAATTCACCTTTACTTGTCTTATTTGGTAAACAAGTTTATAACCTCAAAATGTACCTTTTTTGGGTGAACCAGCTATTTTATCCTAAGTAAAGTAATAAAGGGTGAAAAATTGGCAAATATCTGTGACATTACTGTCTAAAATATTATCTCCAGTCGCTTAATTTATGAAGAAATAGCTGTTTTAGCCAAAAAAAGGTGCATTTGGAGGTTAGAAACTTGTTTACCGAATAAGACTAGTAAAGATGAATTCACTTTACCTATTTTGCACGTCTAACATAACGGCAAAATTTGGCTTGGTCTTTCAAATCAAATATCCTCAATTGTAACCAAGTTCAGCAAATAAATAATTAAAATTTTTGATAATATTTTTAAAATGGAAATAAAAGCGCCCATTGATATTACGAATAATGAAGGATTAATACTGAAACAATACCATCTTTCCTTCTTTTCTTCGCTGAAGTTGGATGATTTTAGTAATTAGACGCCGCAAACTTGAAACTACCTCGGAACGCCGCGGTATCTTAAAAACTAGAGCGTACTTCTCGAACATTCAATCTTTTTCAAAAGCTAGGAAAGCGTCTTGATAAACTTGAAGTAATATCCTAGATTCTTTAACAGAGCGTCTATTCGAGAACGTATACGTGAAATTGTAGCGACTCGCGAGCGAGATTCGCATCCCGCCCGTAGGTCGATTTGCACTGAGCGGCGCATAACGCATCGTGTGGAAGAGTGGGACGGGAATCTCGTTCGCGAGTCGTTACAATATCACTTAGACGTTCCCGAATAGAGGCGCAGGTCTGGTATTTTAGGGGAGTGGTATTATCAGGAACCAGGTGATCTCCGAGGAATCTGATATTTCAGATATCTGGCAGATCTATCTGGTGAGTTGGGAACGAGAGGAAATACCAAAACTAAGACATTTATTTGTTTACATATGAAACAGACAAATATAATGGGCACTCCTTTAAATGTAGATTGATTAATCTGAAATCATTAAAGAAAACTGACTTTTATTAAATAATTCTTAATTTTTAGGGTTCCGTACCTCAAAAGGAAAAAAAGGAACCCTTATAGGATCACACGTCTGTCTGTCCGTCTGTCACAGCCAATTTGCTCCGAAACTACTGGACCGATTGATTTGAAATTTGGTATACATATGTAAATTGGTTATTGCAACAGGGATTCGTAACGTAAATAAATTAATTTTGAACATGGGGCCCATTTTTGGGGGGCGAATTAGAAAATTAAAAATAAAAGTTACGGAAACTATATCATGTGACATATCAAATGAAAGGGCTTATTGTGAGAATCTTAAATGTGTTTATTTTGGAATTTTAAGATAAATGGTTTAGAAGTTATTTAGGAAAATAGGCGAAAATTGACCACCCCCCCCCCTTATCTCCGAAGCTACCGGGCCTAAAATTTTGAAAAAAATACAAAAATAGTTCTTTACCTATAGATTACAGGAAAACCTATAGAAGTCTATGGTATTTAAAGTAACATAGGAAATTTCCAGTTAATCATGTATGGAATGGAACCCTCTCCACGCGGGTTTCACTCGCACTTGTCCGGTTTTTTCATAGGGCATTTGCTATAGTTTTCTTGCCCAGAAAGAGGGGATTTGCTATAGTTGCCACGTTTGGCAGGCGGATTGGCGACCGCAGTTAGTCATGATACTCGAAGGATGCTGCTGCCCAGCCCATCCTTCGGTCGGTCCCTCTGTCACCTTTTACGACACCCACGTGAGGAGATGGGGTGGTGCTATTCTTAGCCGGCACCACACAGACCTATTCTTATTTACAAGTACTTTTTTGCAAATCGCAAAATTCGAATTAACACGAGCTGTCAATAAAAAATAAGAAAATTGTGATTTTTACAATTTTCCCACTTTTTCCCAAATATCGAATAGTGATAACAAAATCTTGTCCGGGGTTGGTTTAAACTTGGCTTTGGCTATAACTTGTAACCGCTGAGTTTTGGTCCTCCATGTCATTGTGCTCATAATAAGCGGGACCACCCTGCAACCCTTAAGAGGACTATGAAGCAACGGCAAAAATCACCCTTTTCATACAAAAGGCGATAACGATTTCCACCCCTTAAATGTTAACCGATTTTGACCTAACTTTGATAGGTTCTCAGTCTGAACAAGATCTAGGTTTATACGTTTTTGAATATTGATCAAAGATCAACACAGTCAAATAATCGCCGTAATTCATTTTGCATGAGAATACTAAAACAACAATAAAACTGAATTTATTAATAATTGTGAAAAAAAAAACCAAAACGTATAGACCTTGATTTTCTTCTGACTGACAATCGGACGAATTTTAGCAAAAATGATCCAAACCAAAATAAATGTCATTAATAATTAAGTTCTATGTCATCGATATAATATCTAAAATCCTAATAGGCTTTATTTTGGATTGGATCCTTTTCCCTAAATTACGTCCAATATATCAAAAATTGGTCAACATCGATTAACATTTAAGGGGTGAAAATCGTTATCGCCTTTGTATGAAAAGCTGTAGGTTCACAGTACTCTTAACGCGAGTTCTCAATATTCAATCCATGGATAGATTTGCTTACAACTAGAGTTGCAACACTTGCAACGAACATGCGGTTACTCGGTATTCGGCCTATTCGGCCGTTTTTTATACTCACTCAATATCAAAACGTTTATTCAGCATATTGGCCACCTGTGGGCTCTTTTACTTGTCACATGAATAAATTAAAATGGTTTGAATCTACCAGCGCTTCGGACAGTACCATCATTACTGAGAAGCGCCGCAAGAAACTCATCAGAAAGTCATCTTTTCAAATCATACATTGATTTTACATCATTAGGTATACACACTCAAATAGAATGAAATACAAACATTACACAGTAATAAAGCGAATGATCATTATTTATTAAGAGTAATAAAAATAACATCGATTGTCGAACGATAATTGACAAATATGAAAAACTATAAAAGAGAAGAGAATCCTATGAAGTGTAGTATTCGGTATTTGGCTGAATACTGTCTTCTATTAATTAAAGTCTATCAGAAATAGTGATGTTGTTTGTTCGCCATTTTCCGGTATTAAGCCGATTATTAAGTACGCTTTTCCCTGTAAACGAGTTCTTCTTCTGAAAATAGCCTTTCACTGTAAAAACACAACTGCAAGGTGAAGAAAGATAAACTTAGCTGGTTATATATTTTCATATGTATATATAAGTAATCTTTATGTATTTGGATATTTATACTTCATCATCAATATATAAAACAGTACCGTGACTCACTTATAGACAACGCGCAGGTTAAACGGGTGGTCCGCGAGGTTTGAAATTCCATCCATCCCTAAAGGGGTGAAAAGGGGTGATAAAGTTATACCGGGGCGAAGCTGTGGCGGGTCCACTAGTACTCAATATGTATGTAGTACGAGTAGGTAACATTTATTTGGGTACTAATCAAATTGAGGTTCAGAACTGTCCCCTCCTATTCCCGAAAGTTAAGGACCCTGAGGCCTGTTTTTTTTTGTTTGGACTATGTCCGCATGTAGGGCGTCAGGTATAGACCTGTACGAAGGAAACGTGAATTGCACCTTTCGTTTTCGTTAACTTTTGGCCACAGAAGAGACAAATGTCGTTTCTTACCGTGTTTATTTCCCATTTATTATATTTAGTACGTTCTTTCTCTGTATTGCTTTTGGTATTGATTGTCTATCTTCGTGCACTGTTTTTCTCATTTACTTCAAGGTTAAATGGAAGAGATGTCTTGAAGGGATAATTCACTTTTGTACAACTGATATTATATGTTAATCTTTGTAACTTTTTGTAACGTACAATAAAAAGTTTACATTCGATTCGATCCCCGGTAAGAGCAAATATTTGTGTGATGACCACGAATGCTTGTCCCTGGGTCTTGGATGTTTCCTATGTATTTAAGTATTTATTTATCTATATAAGTATGTATATCGTCGTCTGGTACCCATAACACAAGCCTTTAGAGCTTAGATTGGGACTAGATCGATTCGTGTAAAGATTGTCCCGCAATTTATTATTATTATTAAGTAAGTTAGTAGGTAAATCAGGGGACAATCTTTACACAAATCGATCTAGTCCCAAAGTAAGCTCTAAAGGCTTGTGTTATGAGTACTAGACGACGATATAAATACTTATATAGAGAAATAAATACTTAAATAAATAGGGAACATCCAAGACTCAGGAACAAACATTTGCTCATCACACAAATATTTGCCCTTACCGGGGATCGAACCCGGGACGCTTGCTTCGGAGGCAGGGTCACTACCAACTAGGCTATCCACGTCGTCAAATTATTTATATTATATTTATTATATATTATATTATTATTATTATAAAGCGCAACGCACACAGAACATGTGCGCGGTACGGGCGCGGGGCGGGTAAATTCAACGGAAACGCCCGCGCTCGACCCGCTCACGCGTTCTGTTTGCACTGCACTTTATGTAGAAAATGCAAATATATAGGTGCTATAAAACGTCACGTGATTAATCGACGTCCCCCAAGGCACTATCCATTCCGACTGTTGATTGATCATTTGTTAAAAAAATACAAATATCGAAAACAATACGAAATGGCAGCCTATCAGATCGCAGTAATCAATTGTGAGTTCAAATGTCGCTACGGATAGTGCAAATTGTAATTCAAATTCAAATCATTTATTCAACAAATTGGCACCAATATTGAAGAATACAGCCGTGATGGTGAACGTTAGATGCTGGAACATAATAGTAAGTACGTACGAAATTAAAATTTTTATTCAGCAAATTGGCCACCAGTGGATTCTTTTGTCACATGAATAAATTAAAATGGGTTGAATATATTCAGCGCTTCGGACAGGACCATCATTACTGAGAAGAAGCGCCGCAAGAAACACAGCAGAAAATCATTTTTTCAAGTCGAAACATTACAAACTAACAAATTTATCATCTCCCTAGAATTTTGTTTATCTGGTATAATCCAAACCCAAGAAGGTTAAAAAAAACGACGATGCGTTACGAGAAAAGATAGGTAGTGCCATTGCGCATTGCTTGGCTCGTATTGGCAGATTGGTTCTTGCGAGCATGAACCGTCCGGACCCACAGACAGCACCCGTTCACGAGTATGACGCGTATCTCAGCCATCGTCTCCCTTAACCATGTTTTAGGGAAGGGAAGGCAAATTCACGGATTTAGCATAGTTAAAGGCTAGCAGGGAAATACCGTCCTAGGTCCTTTGAAGATACGACCCTTTATTCCCTGCTTGCAGCTGGATTGGAATGAAAAGTATCCTATGTGTTAATCCAGGGTACAAGCTATCTCCATTCCAAATTTCATCCGAATCCGTCCAGCCGCTGAAGCGTGGATTAACAAACATACTAACTCGCACACACAAACTTTCGCATACATTGAACATGCATTTGCTGGAAGAGATCCCATTAGGGATAAGCTCGCCTTTGTACTCTGTTTATGTCATAATGTAGAATTTTATTGTTTTCGTTTAAGTGCAATAAAGAGTTTACAAGCATTCATACATACATTTTAAGGTAGTTTACATTTTCACCTTTTATCTAATATCTACCTAATTTTTGTGAATCGCATAGATAGGTAAAGATATATTGGGCAGAAAACCCAACCATGCAGTCGATTTTTTTGTTCGCGAGTGTAGTGTGACAAGATCCTCTGCAAATACGCACCCTTTTCCAATGCTGGATTTGCAAATTTTATAATCGATAATTACGTAAAGCTTATTTTAAATTACATTCCATTTCGTAATATTTAACCTTTTAACCGCCGTCAAATTTTCATCGGACGTGTCCGTTTCGCCATCTAAAGTGGATTCACCTTTACTTGCCTTATTTGGTAAACAAGTTTATAACCTCAAAATGTTCAATTTTTGGGTGAAACTATTTTATCCTAAGTAAAGCAATCCTAGGTGAAAAATTGGCAAAGTGATGTCTAAAATATTTTCTCCGGTTGCTTTATTTTGAGGTTAGAAACTTGTTAACCAAATAAGAAAGTAAGGATGAATCCACTGTGTACAAAGTGACACAAACAAAATGTATAATTCACCTGGGCCTCTGGTGTAATATTTTGAAGGATAAGGAAGGATTAGCTTTTGGATGCACTGGTTCGTTTATTGATGTCACTGCGGTCCACCTTCTTTGTCACTGTCACTAGTTCTAATTTCCTTTCTTTGGAATAGTTTGTTCACCACAAAACTTTATCGACCGAGCGAGCGAAGCGTCTCCGTTTCAGCTTGGGCAAAAATGCTTTCGTATGTCCAGCGGATGTCAATTTGTTCTCGTCTACAGCTCGCAGTTCTCAACCGAATTTCGTGAAGGTTTGGTAAATGTATAAAATATTTTGTCGATTCAGTTTTTCGAAATATTTCTAAATGGCGGAGATATGGAGGTTTTTGCAATTACAAACTTACTAGCGGTGTTGGTAAACTGACTCTACGTATGTCGATGTATAGAGATATCAGTTTTTCAACGGTAAAGTTAAGTTTGTCGCAAGGACAATCATTATTTCTTACTTTTCAAAGGGTTTTTGTTTTAGATTCAGTTTTTTGAAGTTTTTTGTCGCGAGGTCTACAGCTCACGGAGCCACTAGTTTATATTGTTTTTCAAAAGAGGTGTGCGCGCGCGATTCGACATGTTCTTTTTTCACATAGCGACTGGATGTGACGTCACTCGTGCAGTATTGCCAGCACAGATGAGATATGGGAAGGATGCGTTCAGGAGCTTGTGTGGGTGTTTGTCTGTGATTGATGAGTTAATGTATGTATATATTGTTTCTTATCAATTCGGCCAAACCAGGCTCTATTCGGGAACGTCGAAGCGATATTGTAGCGACGCCCTAGCGAGATTCACATCCCACTCTTCCGCACGATGCGTAATGAATGAGTAAGAGTGGTATGCTAATTTCGCTAGCGAGCCGTTACAATATTACTAGACGATCCCGAATAGAAGCCAGTCCTACTTATAAGACTGCGGTCAAATGACTAGGTGCCAGTGCCGGAGCCTGCCTACAAGCCGATTCCTGGCGGCTTTACCAAGGTAGAAAGCTACGGCTAGCTGTCAGTGAAGTCCATGTTACTCTAATTAAACGTCAGACTCGCACGTACGGTTCTAATTCTTCCGGCTTCCCTTAATAAATATTTGACGCTTCGCCACTGCTAGGTGCGATTCTTAAATGACATTTCTCGCATGAACCCACCGGCGAGCTTAATTTGACCCGTCAGTACGTATAAACTACATGTCCGGGAATGTGGTGACCTTAGTGGCGGTTGCAGACACCTAACTCCGCATAATGCCTACGAGCGTGCAGGTCAATTTATAATTGTCGGACGTAAATGAACGACGAGATTTGTTAGAGCTGGATATTTTATGACTTATTTCAGATAACGGTTTAAACGTTAATTATGTTTTCAAAGCAAATTTCCATTCGCCTTAATTGCATCCCAGCTTTATCAAGAAACATTAAAAATAACAAGAAAAAATATACGAGACCGAGGGCGAGGATTGACTCCTACACAACTTTTACTATTAAATTTTTCCGGCGCTCCGCCTACTGGAAAGCTTAGCGAGATACTTGTTCATTTAAAACTAGCTGTCTCCAGCGGCTCGGCGCAGAACATCGCTCGTTTTAACTGCAGGGCGATTATAGTGCTCCGGTAGCCGCATGCGAATGGGTGATCAACATGTGTAAGGAAACGTCAGTCGGCCGGACACGATTAAGCGGTCGCACGGCCAGCGCCTCTATTCGGGAACACTAAGTGATTCTGTAGCGACTCGTGAGCGAGATTTCTCATCCCACTCTTTCGCATTACGCGTCGTACGGAAGAGAGGGATGAGAAATCTCGTTTACGAGTCGCTACAACACAGTCGTGAAAACAGTGCACAAATCAAGGTTTCAAAAATTGTTTCTAAAATTATGTCAATAATACAAAAAATCGGTCCAATTTATTTTGATTTGTCTTATCTGTAACAAAATCTGCTGGTAAGCGTGGTTGAGGAGTCCAGACCGCCGAATCCATACAATGAACTGCGAGAATTATCTAATCATATTTTCAATAGATGGCAATATCGATTAACCAAAACCGATTAGTTGGTTTGTCGGCTATATACCCTGTTATATAATTTGCAGCTTGGCCTAAGGGCTTGGCTGTTGTCATAAATACAAACGTCAAAATTACTTATTTAATATCGAAAAAAAGAACAGTAACAAACAGTTCGTCTGTTTTTAATATAAACGACTTATCTCAGGGTACGCTAAGTTAGTATTTCTAATATTCGCGTGCAATTAGCAGTTTTTGCCATAATTTGTATAAACATTACATTCATATAAGCGAAAGCACGACTTAACCAATTAAACATATTTATTCTAATCAAGTATCTCTTTCCAGACGTGCAGTAACCCCTGCTTCTCAAAGACGATACTCTTCCGAGCAAGCGACGGTCTCACCGGCGACGCCACCGTCCGAATAGTCGTCTGCGACGTGAAGGAGCGGGTGTCCGAGACAGCCGTGCCCGTCGGCTTCACCGCGCTGCACCTCGCCACTATACAGGTACGCACTAGCCGGCGACGTTCACGTCCGAATAGGTGGTCTGCGACGTGAAGGAGCCAGTGTCCGAGACCGCCCTGCCCGTCGGTTTCACCGCACTGCACCTCGCCACTATATAGGTACGCACTAGCCGGCGACGTTCACGTCCGAATAGGTCGTCTGCGACGTGAAGGAGCCAGTGTCCGAGACCGCCCTGCCCGTCGGCTTCACCGCGCTGCACCTCGCCACTTTACTGGTACGCACTAGCCGACGACACACTCACCGGCGACGTTCAGGTCCGAATAGTCGTTTACGACAAACAGGAGCGAGTGTCCGAGACCGCGGTGCTTTCGGATAAAAATTCCACCACCTAAACAAAAATGGACGCCTTAGAAAAACCTTCAAATCGTTTTACTACTTATAAGACAAATACTTATTAGATGATAAAACAATTCGACCGGCATTCGATACTTTCAATAGTAAAATTAACAATGAACGCGTCATCGCCACTGTGATACAAAACGTTTTTTGTTTTTAAAATTCCGTACCTGAAAAGTAGAAAAGGAATCCTTATAGGATCACTTTATTCTCCGTCTATCGATCAAGACCCTTTTTCTTAAGAAAGCGTTGAGGTCAAGTTGAAATTAATAGCCAATCATCAGGTCTACATTAAAACAATAATTCATAGACACGTCGGCAGCATTCGGAAGTAGTCATGTTCGGAATTTTTACGATGGGAAAGGCATTACATCTCTAATTTGCATTGGTCGGCTTTTCCATTAAAGCTATCTGATCTGTGTAGGGCTTCACTATAATCGATTGAACTAAACCGTATTGTAACGTGCCAGGGATGTTCAAATGCATTCTAGATATTCTAAAGCCAAGCCTGTGCAACTGCGTTAATTGCTATATTGTGAATCAGTCATGTGATTCTCTATCGCGCAAATCGCTGCACTCGCCGATGATGAATTGAATTGATGTAAGTACCTATCTACCAATAGGTATCACAATATTATTGACCGAGCGAGCGCGAAGCGTCTCCGTTTCAGCTTGGACACAAATGCTTTAGTATATCCGGATGTTTGTGCTGCTCTACGGGTAGCATTTCTAAACCGATTCTCGTGAAATTTTGTTAGCAGTTTCGATAATTAAATTAGTTTATTTTGTCGCTTCACTATTTCGAAATGTTTCAATATGGCGGAGTAATGGGGGTTGATAATGTTTTACATTTACTCGCTAGGTCTACAGCTCACAGAGCCACTGGTAGTATATACATATATATATATATATATATATATATATATATATATATATATATATACGACCAATCCATTTAACCTTATGAACGCCACGGCTAAGTGCGAGAAAGCGTTCCCCGTACGCCGAGTGACGGCTGTTGCCGACCGAATGTATGGGAAACGGCATGTCGTGTCGTCTGGGGCACGAAATCTGTCAGCCACAGCCGACTTGGGCGTTCAAACGGTTAAGTAGAAGTAAATAAGTCCTTATTAGTGTATAGTGTGTTGTATAAAGCTCTGGGAGTCCCAGTCAGTGGTGGCTGAGGCGGCTGACAGCGCTGTAGGTGTCGCATTCACTGCCGCGAGGACACCACCATTTTGTCTGTGTATTGTTTTCTTAATTTATATTACTCTGTGTGTATTATGTTGTGTTAGTGAATAAATGTTATTCTTCTTCAACTGACTGTCGAAGATTAATTTGAGTGGCCTTTGTGAATTAAGAAAGAAAGCAAATACATTTATTTATTCACAACACAAGACATAATAATAAAACAAAGACGACGCAGAAAACCGAGGGATGTGTGTCAAAGCGGCAGTGAATTGGTCACTGGCTCAGCATAATGCTGACGTGTCAGAAACCTGCAGCGCTGATTTTCAGCCAGCACCGTCTGTCCATTCGACTATTAACCGCGTGAACGTGATCTTCAAGTCGATTATGACGTCAAATTCAAATTCAAATCATTTATTCAGCGAATTGGCCACCTGTGAACTCGTTTACTTGTCACATGAATAAATTACAATGCGTTGAATCTTCCAACGCTTCGGAACCACCGGCAACGTTACAGGACCATCATTACTGAGAAGCGCCGCAAGAAACTAAGCAGAAAATCATCTTTTCAGGTCAAAACATTGTTTTTACATCACCCAAACCCAAATAAAATAAAGGCAATAAATGATAAATAAAATAAAAACAATTGTTGTTGTTGTGTTGTTGTCAATTTTGACCCCCGAAAAACCCTTTATTTGCTAGTAGAAGTTAAGCTAGCCGGTCTTTTAGGTATATGATCTGTGCCTGAATTAAACAGCTGAATTAGGTACATTCGGTCTTCAGCCTCTTATATTTTTCTCACAGGAAGCGCAACGCCTCCGAGTCGCCCTATCAACCAGGGAGAACAAGACCGTGGGCTTCGTCACCATCAATGGCTGGAGTCTCGAACCTTCCTACATCGGCACTAGCCCCTGCCATACCAATGATAAGAACAGCATAGATATCCCGCAGAAGGTGCTGTGCCATAGACGATCTCAGTCCCTACCCCCACGGCTAGGGTTGAAGCTCAAGTTCCCGTCTTACGGGACGTTGTTGAAACAGAACTTTGTTAATAGTCATCAAGTGACGTATCGCTTCCATTCAGGACTTGGGGGGGATATCACGGTTCACGAGATCATGGCCGAAGCGAAGATATGCTTTCAGATGCCTGCTGAGTTGCTGTGAGTATTCAGGGTATTTTTTCCTTTTGCAGAGTGGGTCTGGACAGTCGAAAGCAATAAGCGTTAAGCTAAACAAATTGATCCCAATATGATAAAAAAATTACATTCTTTTGTTGTATTTCTCATTATTTTATTAAAATACACGACACTAACTTGTGAGTAGTGTGAACCTACGGCTTTTCATACAAAAGGCGATAAAATTTTCTACCCATTAAATGTTAACGGATACTCACCAACGCTTGATTGGTTGTCAGTAAGAACAGGTTGAAAAAGACTAACTTAGATCAATGTTGAATTGAGAGCCTGGTTTCGCAGGATCCGTGATGATAAGGATCTTTCAAATTTTCAGGGATATATTCATCCAGCGTGAAAAAGAACTGCTGGAAGAGCTCCTCTCAGTGGGTGAGATTTGTGGCCACTGGCAGAACAAGCAGCTGGAACTGGTCAGCGCTCACGTGGCGCTGTTGAAGCACTACTGCCACTGTCGGCGTTGCCTCTCAAGTCCTGAGGCGTACTTCAAACCTAGCTGCAAGAAAGGTCAGTCGTCGCTTGCTTTTCAGAAACGCAGACATTCATAAGAGCATGTACAAGCTAGTACCCTGAGGTTTATTGCAATGAGATTTATTTATTATAAGATTTGTTTTTTTAATGGCATTTAGCGAAAATGTGACACTAATAAACTATTTTTCTTTCTTTCTTTTAAAATTCTCGTGGCGTTGACTAAGATGTTGTTATTTATGTAACTAATGGCCAAATTCAGAACGGCCACTCAAATTGCTCTTTAATTAAACTGATGTTTTTGTATAGGATGACAACTAGTTGACGGACATTTAGCTGTTTAATCTCTAATCAAATGCTGGAGTGGCGTTTCTGAATTTGGCCATTAGAAAAGTATAGTTACTTATCAAAGTTCAACTTATCCTTGCGCGTATGTGTGCGTGAGCTTGTGTTGTACGGACGCCTGCCGCCTCACTGACATACAAACAGTGTGGCCATTGGGAAATTAGGGAATCTGCCATACACTTACTGCTAATCTGCTAAAACCTGCCGAACACCATACCGGAAAATGCCATAAATATGCAGCATAATTTTAATGCCCTTTATGAATTGATTCAACTGAGGCCTCTTTTAAAATTAAATATTTTACTAGAAAAGGACTTCCGTTTGTATTACAAGTTGATTGGTGCTAGCGTTGTCAATGATGCAAATGTTGCCACTATAGACAATATAACGCTGTTAGCAGACCATGTAGTGGGCCCTTTAAGTGACTATTCCTGAATCTGCCAATTCCTGCCACTTTTCTATTCGTCAACATAATGTGCCAAAGTGTAAATGCAATCTGCCACAATTGGTCACACTGCACACAAACCAAAGCTGCATACATACAGTATACATACAAGGTCACGCACACAGCACCGTTGAAGTATCAGTAACTGGCGGTACCGAGTATACAAATGAGCACTTAGCAGCCGACGTGAACCCCAGCAGCGTTCCTAGTAATCAGTCGTATGGAAAAAGCCAGGAGGTCTTGACAGCTCGCATGTCGACTCCTGACTTTTTGTTTATGACGGGTTACCATTACTTCGGAAGACAGAAGAGCGATTTGGCAAGATCCGTGAAAATTCTGTAATTTTAAATTGTACTTGCGTGACTGACCACAGACCTGATATCCTAAAGCCACCGCTTAGGCCAACTTTTACTAGCAACTTTGACGATGCGGTTAGCCTAGTTGGTAGTGACCCTGCCTCTGAAGCTACCGGTCCCGGGATCGATCCCCGGTAAGGGCAAATATTTGTGTGATGAGCACGAATGTTTGTTCCTGAGTCTTTGATGTTTCCTTTGTATTTAAGTATTTATTTATCTATATAAGTATGTATATCGTCGTCTAGTACCCATAACACAAGCCTTTAGAGCTTACTTTGGGACTAGATTGATTTGTGTAAAGATTGTCCCATGATTTATTTATTTATATTTATTATTTAAATAAAGATGCCAAACTTGCGGGGCGCGCGGGGGTTTTAGAGCGCTGTGATTGGTGCGTTCGAGGTTATGCGTCCGCGCCTGCTTGTAGCCTTTTTGCCTCTAATGCTGGCAGCGGTCGCCCGGCTATACGGAGTCTTTTGGATATATGGTCTGTGTGACTGTCTTATCATTTTATACTGAACTAGTGGACCAGCCACAGCTTCGCCCGCGGTATTTTCCATACAAACTTTATCACCCCTTTTCACCACTTTAGGGATAGAATTTAAAAAAAATCTCTCATCAGTGCACCTCTAGGGTACTCGAGGAATGTCTCCTCCAAATTTCAAACCTCTAGGACCACCCGTTTAAGCTGTGCGTTGTCTATAAGTGAGTCACGGTACTGTTTTATATGTATTTGATAGGCGTATTACAAGCTGACCCTATTTACGCAAAAAATACATTTCTGCATAAATATACAATTACATGATATAATATTGCAATATACATATATTAATTTACCAGATGGAATATTTTAATAGACTACATTTGCTAATTTCACTTACATTTTATTTTTCTTTTTGTCTTTTGATCTTTTGTTTTTCATTTTTATTGATTGCTTAGGCTAAGTTTGTATTGTAGGGCCCTTGCAGGGTGTCATGTACTGACTTTTTTTTAAAGATAATAGCACCTTTCTGTAATGTATGCATGACAACAATTGAATAAATGAAATGAAATAAATAATCAAGAAAAGCGCGGAAAATGCGACGTCGCCGGCTTAGCTTTGTAATACGCCTCTTAAGAGCCTATCTCAATACTCGCAATGTACAAACCTAGATACGTATTTTATGTATATTCTTGCAAAGTTTCTATGCGATTCAGCTAAAAATGTACAAACCACAACTGAACTGCGTTTGTATGAAGCGCTACTCAAGGATCGGGCTCTTAAGGGGCTTCCTGTTCCGAATGATCTTGACTTTGATCCAACGGACACTACATTTCTGATCAGTACCGAACACTGTATTTTAATATAGGTATTTATAAGAACTGGCTTTAATTAAAGTGGTCTGTACCCACTAAATTTGAGTTCCATTGACAGAATTGTACTTTGTTGAATAGAACTCAAAATAGTGGAAACCGATCCAGTGCCCAGGATATTTATCAAGAGTAAAGTTAAGACTAAGGCCACACCGGACGTGGCTCGCTTCGCATAGATGACACCGTAGTGAACAAACTTACGATGATCTGTAGCGCTGGCCACACCGCGCGCTTAGCGATATATGCTACGCCCGCTCCTAGTAATCTTGCTTCTAAGCGTGCCACGTCCGGAGTGGTTTTGGCCTAAGGGGGAGCCCGCCCAAGCCTTAATCAGTCTCAGAAATGTTTACTAACCCGTTGCACGCCAAAGACGGATATAGACGAATTTTCGTGCCACTGGCGCCAAGATTTACTAGTAATTTTGACATGACATTTACGTCGGCTAATGACGTCGTTGGCGTCCGTTTTTCGCATTTGACCGTATCGTTCCAAGGGTTAAAAGAGATTTGTGAGTAGGATAATCGGCAAGAAACCACGCAGTCTATCAAGAGAGAAATACCGAGACACCGAACATTCGATGCAGCGGCACTGAGAAATTGAATGCTACGTTGTTCCCATCCTTTCTCACTGCTCAGAATTGTGTAATAATTACCAGTGAAAAAGATAGGAAGTACGTAGTTATTAATTTGAATCTTCGGGCGTGAAAAAGGAAGCACCGGACGACATCCGCTGAATCTTCGAAAGACGAATATCCTGTTACTATTATATACGCTGGGCAGTCGTTTGTAAAGGTATCGTCAGTACTTTGAAAATGGCTCGTATTTCAAAAGCAGTTGGTATCAAATGCAACTTCCTATAACAACGTTAGATTCTTTTCTAATCGATTATATGATACGAGCGTTTTCAAAATAGTCACGATAATATCTTCACATAAGCTTCCTCTCATTGGGCGTCCCCACGAATAAGTACTTGTAAATAAAGTTCACAAAGTACTTGTAAATAATAAAGAAGCCTTTTCATTGTATTGTACCTGGGTGCATGGGTGGAAAAATATCAAGAAACAAAATGTCTTTAGCATCCGCCATATTGGATTTTAGGTGACGTCATATGCCCTATGTCACCCGGGCATTATGCCTGAATCGTTTGACAATCCATTTGTTAAAATCGGTTCAGTCGTTTTGTCTCTGTGGCGGTAACTAATGGAGTTATTTCGAATATACTTAATCACATACTATATACATCAGACAGTGCTGGTCTGGGGTCCAAGTTAAGACCAGGGGAGTTACCACAATCTCTTAATGTGATTTCTTTGGGCCCTAAACTCAACGGCGTCGCTATTTCGTCCCACGACACTGTATTTACATGTGTGAAATATAATCTTTGAATTTCCTCTTTGAATCGGCAATTTGTGTGTGCCAACAGACCACGCGAGCTTGGAGTTCGCGCCCATAAACTTGCATCTGCAGCGAATGTGGGTCCACAACGACACCCTCAACAAGACAGGGTTTCATGACGTCATCACTGCCGGCGCGTTCGCCGCCCACGCGCACAAGAACGAACGGACCGGAGGGCTGATACGGTGAATAACTGAATTCTATAAAAAAATCTGGTTCCGTAGCCAAATGGCAAAAAACGGAACCCTTATAGATTCGTCATGTCTGTCTGTCTGTCTGTCTGTCTGTCTGTCTGTCTGTCTGTGCGTCTGTCCGTCTGTCACAGCCACTTTTTTCCGGAACTATAAGAACTATGCTGTTGAGACTTGGTAAGTAGATGTATTCTGTGAACCGCATTAAGATTTTCACAAAAAAAAGCAATAAATACTTAGAACTGAAACTCAAAAAAAAATCTTATCAAACCCATACGATACATGTGGGGTATCTATTGGATAGGTCTTCAAAAATGATATTGAGGTTTCTAATATATATTTTTTCTAAACTGAATAGTTTGCGCGAGAGATACTTCGAAAGTGGTAAAATGTGTGTCCCTGTAACTTCTAAAATAAGAGAATGATAAAACTAAAAAGAAATTATGATGTACATTACCATGTAAACTTCCACCGAAAATTGGTTTTAACGAGATCTAGTAAGTAGTTTTTTTTAATACGTCATAAATGACGGAACCCTTCATGGGCGAGTCCGACTCGCACATGGCCGCTTTTTTCAATTATTTTGAAGCTGGTGTTAAAAGGTTTTACACATAAAATGGCAATACACAAACTTATGGCATGGGGAGGTTGCTAGTTTTTCTTTGTAATAACTTCTACTTAATAACATGCTTCATCGGGTTATAGTACTTTTCAAGACAATACAACCAGCCCAAACACGACGTTATGTAGTTGAGTTCTTATGGCTACCTTCCGGCTCCATCATCAGATTAGTTCCATGTCCTAATAATATTGCATTCTCATCCGATTTACATATTCATGCAAAATATCCGCTGAATCGGAAACCGGCATGTGGGTCAAAGATTTCTGCTCATCTTTGCAAAAATATATCAAAATTAACTTCCCATTACAAATTTACCAAGTTTTCAGATTACCTGACAATTTTTGGATAAGAAATGTTATCCCCTGTGAACCAACGGCATAGATCACTGTTTTCATACAAAAGGCGATAACGATTTCCACCCCTTAAATGTTAACCAATGTTGACCAATTTTTGATAGGTTATCAGTTAGAACAAAATCTAGGTCTATACACGTTTTTTGAATTTTGATTTCAGCTCATCAAAGCTCAATAATGGCTGAAATAAGTTTTTTATGAGAATACTGAAACAACAATAAAACTGAATTTATAAATTATAGTGAAAAAACGAAAACGTATGCACCTAGATTTTGTTCTGTTTTTTTTTTTTATGAATTCATTTATTTCGAGTAACTTTTTTCATGACTCATATATGTTAGTAATTACCTACTTATTATAAAAATCTTATGCTAAATGTTAATGCGTAAATAAAATAAAATACTACTTAATTGACAAACTATCAAAAATTGGTCAACATTAGTTTAGCTTTATGGGTTGGAAATCGTTATCTCATTATGTATGAAAAGCCGTAGGTTTACACTCCTCTTAAACTGGACATTTACGTTGAGAAAACCCGTACAAATTAATAGAATGATGATAAGGATAATTTAATCGTATA
Organism: Tortricodes alternella; assembly: GCA_947859335.1. NCBI lineage: Eukaryota > Metazoa > Arthropoda > Insecta > Lepidoptera > Tortricidae > Tortricodes > Tortricodes alternella. The sequence goes on from OX401970.1 coordinate 3,225,862, forward strand.
AACGGAAAAAAATAGAGAAGTTTGTACTCAACAGGTTAGTGCAACAAGCGAAAGACGTGAACAGCACAAAAGCGGCAATCAACTCTGCTACTGCTAACAAGATACAAGCTGAATATGATAACGTGGTGGCGACGAGACGGTTAAAAGACGGAGTGATACAAGCTACGGAGCGAGTCAGCATGCTGTTACACGCGGGGAGGGGGGCAGAGGCCGCTGCAGTTGTTGACGGTAAGTGAAGGGTTAAAGTCAGAGGCTGCCCGGTTATATTAGTAGTAGTATAATAGTGGTAATCCTCACTAGATGATTACTGTTCGAATGTGCCGGCTCGACCGGGGTAGTACCGCACTCTCACAGAATATCGGCGTAAAGTAATAGCTTGCTATTGCGTTTCGTACGGTGAGTGACGAGATCCGGAGGCCAATTCCCTTATCCCCATCCCATCCTCATTCCCCGTCTTCCAATAAGGTCCATCAGTCAATAAGTTTAAAGATGATTCTACAATGAATATTAAGCAAACAGGCGGGTACGTACCAGAAGTGATAGTCAGCATCTTCTCATACAATTGCGTAGTCGGTTGCAGGAGTGCCAGCAACAAGACGGAGCTCATTTAGACGACAGTGTTTTTACAAATTAAAAGTAATTACTTATAATAAATACCTAATAAAATAGCATTTGTAGTTTTGCCTCTATCATGTTTCTAAAAGTGCAAAATCTTATGGCCCATCCTTTATATGAGCAGGGATCTTGTCGGCGGAGTAATCTCCATTTGTCTCTGTTCTGCGAGTGCCCTGAGGTCTTGAACCAACAATATCTGCTTTTGCCTTAACTCGGTCCAAGTGTGCGAGGACGTTTTCCTAGTCCTCTCTTTCCTTAAAATTTCCCAATCGTCTTTAGAAATATATCGTGTCAAATCAAAAGCCCTAGCATGTTTCCTCTCCTATTCTAAATCCTCTTTATTAGACATCTCTTCTCTCAAATTGACTCAAGGTTTTTTTGTCGCTTGTTATTAAAGAATGCGTTTGATTTATTTATTTATTTCAGATATCAAGAGCAAAGTTAAGAACATGCTCGCCCAATGGGAGCCTAGAGCTGTTGAAGAATCTCTTTCTGTTATCGGATGGCCGCAGAAGATCAGTAGCGAGTCCGAGAACCAGGTGAGTCCAGAGTGAGAGATGTAAACCGGTTTTTATTTGTATGGGATTGCGGTAATGATCGTATATCCCATATAAAAATAACCGGTTGGCATTCGCTAGTCGAGAGAACGGATTGATGGAGCAATTGGTGGCTTTATGGTGATAATATCTTAAGTTTTGTTGAACTAGATGGCGCTACAACCATAGCTCGCCAAATATTCAACGAAATAAAATCGAGTATTCAGCAAATTGCCAAGTATTGCGCTTTTTTCACATTTGTGAAAACAAAAATTCGGATAAAAACGATAATCGTTTGAATGAATTGCAGCTGTATTAGATGGACGCCGAAAGATGGCGTTGGAAAACTCAAAGGCTTATTAAGTAACCTTTTTTTTTTTCAGACGATGTCAACAATAAAACGGCTCATCGATCAGCTAAGCCTTCTAGACCTTCACAGTTCAGATTGCGACACACTAGCTTCCTCATCGTCCAGTTCTAAAGATACCTCCCCCACCGGCGACCCCCCTACTCTTTCATCCAGCGTACCTAACATATGCCCTAAGAAAAAACAAGACCTAGAATTCCATAACGACTATTTTATGAACGAACGGAAACTGTTCAACCATTCGTTTAGATCAGTTCGTTCGCCGGCGAAACCAAAGTTGAATGATGTCCAGGGTAGCTCTCTTGATTGTAAGAGAAGCTTACAGAATGACTTCAAAAGTTCCGCGAGTTTGGAGCAAGTCGGGTATAGGTGCTTGATGGATACTTTGGGCGGGAAGAGGAAGGTAAGTTTGAGCGTGTTTTTAAATAACTAGAAACGATAATTTGGTAAACTGACGATGACGTCAGAAGCTATAGTAGACGCGTTATCATCGGAGTCCGAGGAATGTGCACCGCAACTTCATCCCGATTAGAACTCTTAATTGGTCGTTACGATGAGCTGTAAGAGTTGTTGTTTTCAATAAAATCAATTATATATCATATCGTATTTCTATCATCCGTATACATCACTATGCCGCTCCATATGAACGGTACGTGCGCGCGAGATAGACAGATAAAAATGATTTAGGACCCGCCGACTCAGATGATAATGCGGCTATTTGTTGATTGCAAAATATACAAAGTTGTTTGCCTCGCACGTGTTAATTATAGGCTACACTATTGGAGCTCTCGCTACGCCAACGCATACGCACCCAAAAGCCGGTATATATCGGTTACCGTAAGTCTTTCAATTCCGCCATATTAAACGTTAACCAAAATTATTTTGGTTTTTTTAATCCCCTTAATTAAAGAAATCAAATCGGTTTTATGAAAGATATTAACCGCTATTTAAAAACCGGTTCCAAGCTCTAGTACGAGTACCTTACTGATGGAAATGATCTTATCATTACTTCAAGTTATTTTTATAATAAGGAATTCTATGCTGATATTTAACCTTAGATTTAAAATCGATAACCATTCAATACTGCAACGTGTTTTTCTTATTGATATGCATGATCTAAAGATATGATTTACTTGGTGCAAGGCAATATGAATGCAAGAAATAAATTTAAAACTTATATCCCTTTCAACGCCACCGTCATGATACTATGACAAAAAAGAGTGAGTTGAGGTCAACAATTCAACATGATAAATTCAGGGCCCAACTCTTTAGTAATACCGATGTAATCTTATCCTAGTAAAAGTACCATAGATATGTAAACCACCATAGCCTCTGACCGTTACCTTTAAATAGATGCCATTGTGTTCTACAGCGAACCCCTAACCCGATATCTATTATATCACTTTATCTAAAGCATCTTTCATTGTAGACGCATACTTTTGTGCGTCTGGCATATAAAATGTATACCCCAGTATAGCGCCTTGTGCAATTGCATTGCGAGTTTCGGCAGCGCTGCTTGCAGATGTGTTTTTGTTTTGATTTATTTATACTGTTGGATTGCAGGTACTCGTAGTGACGTTTAAAGTAATTGCTATTTATTTTTATTATAATTTATAACTTTCTATATATATGAATAAATAAGCTAAGGCCGTGCCATGAGGAAAGTGTTCGTGCCCCTTTTGGTTGGTTGGTATTATTTAGGTAATAGGTCTCAACATTAGAAACAACCATACTAAATTTTAAACATTAATTATTTTTTTCAAATTCTGGACGAAAAATTATTTTCCATAAAATGGAAAAAGCTCATGGGTATGCACAGACGCTTCCCTTATCCTGGTACTGTATTTTTTCCAACTGGTTTTTAACCATGCCAAATAAATAAAGAAACGGAACCCGTATTAAACCAATTTGTTGTCCGTCTCTCCGTCTGTCAAGACTGCTTTTCTCACGAACGGTTATATTACAACGAGTAAGAAATTGGTACAGTTGTAGCATTAAAATGACCGCACGGAATTAATCGTTTTAAAACGAGTTTATTTTGCGCTGACTTATGCCATTGCTCGGCCCCAGTTTAAATGAATATTACAGTGTAACAGTTTTGACAATATAGATATTTCCACTGTCGCAAGTGCAATGTTAAGATCCCGGTCCGTTGCATTACATTATTAACGAATAATTTAATTATTAGCGTTTCCACTAGACCTGTGCTCGGTACCTAAACGGTGAGCAAGGAAAAGATCCACCAATCAGTGTACAAGGCGTCATTCATTTGCCTAGAACCAACCATCCTATTGGTCCACCATCCACAGCTCTGTTAGAAGCGCCTTACGCTCTTGCGCCGTCTATTTGTCGCAGATCATTCTTTCGACAACTGCGTAACGTAGGAATTTAAAATTGATAATGTTTAGATCGTAAATAATTATAATTCACAAAAACTAAAAAAATACCCTTTTGTCGGTCACGGCACTAAAAAGTACAAAACACCCTCATGACGCGTGAAAACAAAGCAAATGAGCCCAAACTCGAGGGGTTTACTAGTAGTCATGAAGAGTTCCACTATCCATCTCCTGGCTCCATGGTCCCAAATTATTGTATTGTCATCCGAATTGCATACACTTGCAAAGTTTCAAATCGTTACGACAATTAGGAGCAGGTTAAAATCGACTTCTAAGATTTAATAACATTGTTCGTTAGTTACAAGCGAAGCTAATAAAATCGTTTTAAAATATATTACAGAATTCTCAAACTCAGGAGAGCGATATTGGACAGTTGGACCCAGTTGCTAGGGATAGTAACCTGGCACTACTGAAGCGTATGAGTGACGATTTGGAGACGGCCATGGGAGTTTACAGCGCTGCTGTGACGGACGTCGTTAGTGGCAAATGTAAGTAATGTTTTTTTTTTACAACAGCCCTATCATACGCATGTCTCGCTCCTGTAACGATTTGTTAAAAGATAATCCTGACTTGGATATATTTAGTAATAGATTAAGAGGACTGTGAAACGACGGCAAAAAATCTCCCTTTTCATACAAAAGGCGATAACGATTTGCACACCTTAAATGTTAAACGATTTGAACCAATTTTTGACAAGTTGCAGTCAGAAAAAAATCGAGGTCTATACGTTTTGGTTTTTTATCCTATCCTACTAATATAAATGCGAAAGTTTGTGTGTGTGTGTGTGTTTGTTACCTCTTCCCGTTAAAATGGCTGGACGGATTTGGATGAAATTTGGAATGTAGATAGCTTAGCTGGGTTAACACATAGGCTACTTTTTATCCTGGAAAATTTAAAAGTTCCCGTGGGAATAACGATAATCAAACTCTACGCGGACGAAGTCGCGGGCACAGCTAGTAATGAATAAAAACGTCCCTAAATAAACATTAATGTATCATTTTATTGTGTTGTTAAAGTGAATGTGTTTTAAGCATACTTCAAAGGGAGTATATAATTTCATTATGACATTTTCATACATATATTGCCGTACTGTAACAAAGTAAATGACCATGGAATTAGCCATATATGGACTGAGTGATATGTGTTCACGAATGACTGATGCAAATGAGCTACTGCTATAAGAGTATACTACAACTGTATACTGACAAACGACGGCGATGCGCGGCGTGGAGGCTCGGTTTCTGACAGGTTAATGGACTGTTTATACAGATATTATATGAATTCGCTCAATAGGTCAATGAATGAGAGAAAATGAAAAATAAAAACGAAAATGAAAATGAATGAAATGAAAAATGTGTGGAAGAAATGCGAAAAACACATCCAAATGCATCGATTGCACTGAACTGTACTGAACTAATTGAGTGATATAGTTCACAGTGATCTATAGAAGCGTATCTGTCTTTTCTTTTAAGTGACATATTTTGCGCATGTCAAATATGGACGGATGTCGAAGCAGCTGCCGTGTTTTTTTTTAGGTGTGCCGGACATCGTAGCTTCGCACGCGTGCTCGCTAACGTCCTCCGCGCGCTCGCTCGTCTCGTGGCAGAGCGTGGCGCACGCGGCACTGCGCTTGCGCTGCGAGCCGGCGCAGTGGACGCGCGACAACGCCGCGCTGCAGACGCGCCGCGACGCGTGTCTGTCGCAAGCGGTCAGTATTGATAAAAATAAGCTGTAGCAGAGCGTGGCGCATGCGGCACTTTTTAGGGTTCCGTAGCCAAATGGCAAAAAACGGAACCCTTATGGATTCGTCATGTCTGTCTGTCTGTCCGTCCGTATGTCACAGCCACTTTTTCCGAAACTATTAGAACTATGCTGTTGAAACTTGGTAAATAGATGTATTCTGTTAACCACATTAAGATTTTCACACAATAATAAAAAAAAAACAATAAATTTTGGGGGTTTCCATTGGGTATTCAGCTTAGAACTGAAACTCAAACATTTTTTTTTCATCAAACCCGTACGTGTGGGGTATCTGTGGATAGGTCTTCAAAAATGATGTAATAATAAACTGTTGCGCATGGTAGATTGTTTATTATTCAACAATTTGCAAATATATAACGGCAAGTCAGCCTAACTTAATCTTATCCTCTTGACGTCCACAGTTATGATATGACAGATACAAAAACCCGCGAACGCAGAGTGCGCTGCGTTTAGAAACATAATATTATAACAAATGATATTGAGGTTTCTAATATCATGTTTTTCTAAACTGAATGGTTTGCGCGAGAGACACTTCCAAAGTGGTAAAATGTGTCGTCCCCCCCCCTCCCCGTAAGTTCTAAAATAAGAGAATGATAAAACTAAAAAAATATATGATATACATTACCATGTAAACTTCCACCGAAAATTGGTTTGAACGAGATCTAGTAAGTAATTTTTTTTTAATCACGGAACCCTTCATGGGCGAGTTTTTTTGCGACGCTAACATTACTATAGGAACAAAAGATTTTTGAAACACGTCAATATATTTATTAAAATGTATTTATCATTATTTCAAAAAATCCCCTTTTTATGGCTAGAAAATTCAATATGCCTTATACATTATAATAAAATAAATATTAATCCTATCGAGAAAAATTTTGGTGTACCAACAGCTGACAACAGTGACCACGGGCCTGCTATGCTGGATGTGTTCAGTCCCCGGGGCCACCGTGGCCCGGCTGCTCAGTTCGGGCCTAGGCCCACTCTGTGGCTTCGAGGGCCTGCTGAGCTTACACGCGGCGGAGCGGGCCATGTGGGGCGATATGGTCGTAGCCGTGGAGGACTTGCATACGGTGCAATTTACGCTAATTAAAAGCGGGCACAGGTTAGTTATATATTCAATTAACCGAGCGTAGCGAGGTCTCGAGAGTTGTCTGAGACGGCGTTTGCAATGTTTGTTTGAGTATCATTGATCCGATCATCATAAAACTTGGTACAGATGTAGTAAATAATCCGTTCCCATCGTATTTTCTCGGAAAAGTTCGTATTTGACGTGCTACTTCAGTCAGCTTCAGTACCCATCAAGACAGCGAAGGGGAAGCTCGCATCGCGAGATTAATAATCGATATAGAGTGGTTAATACCTAAGTTAAGACTTTTATTATAATACCTTTTGAACGCCACAGTCGGCTGTAGCTGACAGCAGATTTTTGCCCGTGACGCCATGGCATGCCGTTTTCCATACATGTTGTCGGCTACAGCCGTCACTCGGAGTCCTGGGCACGTTCTCCCGCATTCCGTGCCTTAAGCCCAAAGTTTAAGTCTGTTTACACTACATTCTCTATTAATTTGATCATGCTGGTTATAACATCTCAATGTGATATACTTCAAACTCGTGGTTTGACATTTGTCACTGATAAATACAGTACCCTATTTATTTAATACAAACATGTCACTATTAATACAATAATCCATAGACACGTCGGCAGCATTCGGAAATAGTCGTGTGTTCCGAGTTTTCACGATGGGAGCGGATTATTCACTACATCTGTACAGTAGAGTAGGTATTTGAAGCAGATAGTTAATACAGACTGCATTGAAACTTGATTGAACCAAGAACTACGTTTACTACCCCTTGTGTGCGAGTCCGAATCGCGCTTGACCTGTTTTTTTTTGTAATTTGTTGCAGTAATAACGCCTTGCCTCATGTATCGGGCACGCGCGGTGCTCTTACAGTCTATATTCCTATTTCGGACACACTGTACTCGAAGTTCACGTCCAGTGAGGTAAGACCCTGCACATCACAGCTTTGAAAGAACTCGCATGTCAAAATTGGTTGATAGAAAGAAACTTTATAGCTAGGGAGTTTGGTGCCATAATGTTTGGTTCGCTTGGCAGACCTGAATTGTTCAATTAATCACAATGTAAAGAACCACAGAAAAATTGGTACCATGGTAGCGCTGCGTTTTCAATTGACAGCGTTTCAAAAATTAAAAAAAAAGCTGTGTGCTAAATCGTTTGTTTGTGTCTGCCTCTTGGACTGATGGTCAGAATCATCCTCAAAACGATGAACATCGTGCAGGGCTGTTTTATAACGGGACGTAGTTGCAAAAATGTAAATGAAAAAAGTTATACTAAATCATTTGTTCGTCGTTCTCGTTGCGTCCATTCGCTTCATTAGGACTCCCAGAATAGAAAAAAAAGTCTAAGACGCTGATTTTTTTATGTACGATGTTTTTAAGTTGACGAATTTCGTTTACTGGACCAAATCGATTTGTATTGACATAAACTTTCATCCCTATCAATATGAAAGACGAACAAATCATATACCAAAATGGCACCCAGCTCCCTAACTAGGTCCCAGTAGAGCGTAGGACGGCCATTCTCGAGAACTGGCTCCGGTCGCCACCTTCCCTAAAACATGGTTGAGGGAGACGATGGCTGAGATACTCGTACGCGTCATACTCCTGAACGGGTGCTGTCTGTGGGTCCGGATGGTTCATGCTCGCAAGGACCATTTAAATTTGTTAGTTTTTAATTTATTAGTTTTGTGCAATCTCTGAACCTAATTAGGGAGACTTAATAGTGTTCTCTATACTATACTTTAGAAATTATTAGTCTTAATAATTATCATTTATTACTTTATTATTATTACTTTGTAATGTTTCTATTTAATTTTATTTCTGTTTTTAAATATGATGTAAAATCAATGTTTTGATTTGAAAAGATGATTTTCTGCTGTCCGAAGCGTTGGTAGATTCAACCCATTTTAATTTAGTCATGTGACAAGTAAAAGTGCCCACAGGTGGCCAATTACTCAATAAAATTTTTTTGTTTAATTTCGTACGTACTTATTATTATTATGTTCCAGCATAGAGGAATAAGACCTAGAGAAACCATGCCCTCGGTGGACTACTTATTTAAAAAAACCTTGAACAGATGTCGCTAGTATGCACATGGTCATTTAATATTTTCCAAATCTATCGATTTCATGTCTAAAAATTTAATGATTCATTTACTTTTAAGGTTTTTATGTATGAATAATCAAAATTATACGTTCAATGACCTAAAATCATTCACTTAACAATAAAAAGTAATATACGAAAAATCTGTTTTAGCGCCATCTTACACAATGGTAGCGTACTTTTTCGTTTGTGCATTGTGATGTGACTAATTTGACCGATAACAATGGTTTTCATATAAAAGGTCATAGATACCGGATATACATACTTATAAATAAAAATAAAGACTTAAATACGTAGGAAACATCTAAGATTAAAAAAAAACATTGTTGCTCAACACGTAAATTATTTTCCCTCACCGGGGATCGAACCCGGAACGCCAGCTTCGGAGGCAGGGTCACTATCAACTAAGCTAACCGCGTCGTCAAAATATCCTATTTTATAAACTTGTAACAGAGAGAGCTACGTCTGTACATTGAAGTACACTTCGTTTTTAGGGTTCCTTACCTCAAAAGGAAAAAACGAAACCCTTATAGGATCACTCGTGTGTCTGTCTGTCTGTCTGTCTGTCCGTCTGTCACAGCCAATTTGCTCCGGAACTACTGGACCTGGAGTTGAAATTTGGTACACATATGTAAGTCGGTGACCGCAACACGGACGCGTAATGCAAATAAATGCATTTTAAACATTGGGGCTATCTTGTGACATATCAAATGAAAGAGCTTATTGTGAGGATTTCAAATATATTATTTTAGGATTTTGAAATAAATAGTTTAGAAGTTATTTAGGAAAATAAGCGAAAAATGACCCCCCCCCCCCTTATTTCCGAAACTACTGGGCCTACAATTTTGAAAAAAATACAGAGAATAGTTCTTGACCTATAGATTACAGGAAAACCTATAAGAAGTCTATGGTATTTAAAATAACATAGGAAATTTCAGATAATCATGTATGGAACGGAACCCTTTCCACGCGAGTTCAACTCGCACTTGTCCGGTTTTCAACAACCATTCAAGTTCGAGTCTGACTCTCGCGCTTAGAGTACCATACTTTCCTATGGAAAACATATAGTACCCTTCAGGTACGGAACCCTTAGAGAAATTTAAAATTAATAAAATAAAGTAGGTAGGTAATGTAATAACAACGGTATTTAATCTTGTAAGTTAGTACGGACGGATTGAGAGATAATTGCGCAGATACATATTATAGTAGATTGTTGCACCAAGGAGAAAGTGATTCATTATTGCGCCGAGTGTTAGCTTGGAGCCCGAGCGCAAGCGAGGGCTCCAAAAACACGAGCGCAATAAATCACTGAATGCTAGGTGCATAATCTGCTTTTTTTCAACTACTGCACAAAGTTGGTAAAAGAAAAGTCAAAGTACTTGACTCCAGATGGACTCCACATTGACTCCACATTGGCTCCACATTGACTCCACATTGACTCTACATTGACTCCACATTGACTCCAGATTGACTCCACATTGACTCCACTCCACATTGACTCTACATTGACTCTATATTGACTCCACATTGACTCCACATTGCCTCCATATTGACTCCACATTGACTCCACATAGACTCCACATTGACTCCACTCCACATTGACTCCACATTGACTCCACATTGACTCCACATTGACTCCACATTGACTCCACATTGACTCCACATTGACTCCACTCCACATTGACTCCACATTGACTCCACATTGACTCCACTCCACATTGACTCCACATTGACTCCTCATTGACTCCAGATTGACTCCACTCCACATTGACTCCACATTGACTCCGCATTGACTCTACATTGACTCTACATTGACTCTTGAGTCTAAACATCTTGATCAACTAACCAAATTTAAAAAAATACAAAACAGTGCAATAACGAGATTTGTATGCAACTTAAATTGCTCTAGAGCAAATAAGGGCTGCTTTGTGCTGAGTATTTAAGGCCATAATGATGAAATTAAAGCGTAGTTGGAAGAAAACACATAAACGGGCTCTCACCAGCGATGTTACGTCATTCTACCTATAACTAATCTCGTCTCTCATTTCATCCCACATTTCGTCTGACAATCATAAATTGACCCGCGTGTTCGTCGGCATCACGCGGAGTTAGGTATCTACGTCCAGGGCCACTTGCGCCGAAATGACCAAGGTCGAAGACACGCATGAACTAGTCATAGTCATAGCTGGGCACAAGACCGTTAATCAGTTAATCTTAATTAACGAAGTTAACAATTCTAGTAACGGATTAACTTTTAAGTTAACTTTATAAATTGTTAACGGACTCATAGACTGCAGTTAAAACAACCAAATATTTGCCAAAAGGACACCGAGCGGACCGCACCGCGGTTTGGCCTTCTGCCTAAACCTCCACAGTCCATACCAATTTTTTTTTTATAAGTAAATTACTAGCATTAACGATATATAAAATGCATTTTCTATCACGTTTTAACGATTAACTTTAACTTCCGTTAAATCTTGCGAAATGTAACGCTTTAACGTTTAACGAATTAAACCTTTTTATTAACGGATTAGCGATTAACGAAGATAATTATTTAATTAACGGTGCCCAGCCATGCCACAGCTGGACATAAGACCGTTCATCCGTTCATCGTTAATTAACAAATTTAACATTTCGATTAACGGATTAATTAAGTTTTGTTAACGGACTCATTAACTTCCGTTAAAACAATTAAAGTCGGCTAAACGTTAATTAAGTACCTACTGTTTGCCAAAAGAACAATGCTCGGGTTATGTCAGATAGCTTTTGATTTGAATTTGATCTCTAAATAATAGGTATTATTTATTACAAACTCTAATGCAATAAGGAGGTACCCAATTTTTACTAATGTTCCATGTCCTGCCTATACTTTCATAGCACCTACCAATATTTTGTATAAGTAAATACCTAACGCAACGACATATGTATAAAATGCAATTTCTATCACGAGTTACCAATTAACGATTTACGTTAACTCCCGTTAAATATTCCGAAATGTAACGCTTTAACGTTTAACTAAGTTAACTTAGTAACGCAGTAGTGATTTACGAAGTTAACTATTTGATTAACGGTGCCCAGCTATAAAAATGGCCGCCATTTTTTGTAATTCTGATAACGGAAACGGATTCGTATTCGGTGGCTACATTTATTTATTTATTTATAAACACATTAACATGACATTACAGTATATAATCAATGCGTCACCAAACTTAGACTAACAATTTAAAAAAAAAAGACAATAATTAAATATACATTTGAAAAATTAAAATCAAATAAAAAATTGCTTGATCATCTGAAATACGTATATTATATTAAAACTATCCGTGGCGTGACGTCAAAAGCGGGGAGCGCACGGTACTTACCTACCGACCTCACGCTATGAAGCTATGGTCGCGTCATGAAATTTTACCTAATTATTTTTATACGGCGCTGCTGGGTATCGTTTTGCGAAATTGCTTATGCTATTCCTAAAATAGCGCCATCTGCGATTCTTTTGCCAAAGATCCATAATCAGAAACAGTTATTCTTTCATGTATTTTCAAAGAAAACTGACAGATGGCGCTGAAATCCTAGAGGCTTTGTAAATAAAAGGATGCTCCCTAGCGCCATCTACAAATACGGGGGTTTGAGGTGGTCACATTTCAATGTATGGAGTTGACCTATCTGGTTATACTTAATTTATGGTTCCAGCATCTAACGTTCACCATCACGGCTGTATTCTTCAATATCGGTGTCAATGAAAAGGCGACGTTGGCAGAGGCCCTAGGGGAGACGAGACCGCAGTACCATTCCAACTGCGATAACGTGGACCGGCTCTGCAAGTATTACCACAAATACTGCAAGGTCTTTCCGGCTGACCACATTGCCAACTCTCGAAGTAAGTTGCAATTGGCTACTAGACAATAGTAACAAATATTAAAATATTTCTGTGGAACGGTAGGTACGAGTAGTTTAACGTAAATAAATGCATGTAAAAGAAACAAAAAGATCATTTTGACTGTTACTTTTTCTTTTATTAAGGGTCAAAAATCGTTAAAATAAGTGAAAGATAAATATTGTGTTTTAGTTCTGTATTAATAGTTTTTAACATCCTCGTCAAATTTCTGTCATTTTTTAGTTGTGCGCATTACTGACAAAACAGTGTTGTCGGTAATAATTGCAAATTTCATATATTTTGTATACCTTGCCCAATGTATAAAGAGCCCTGACGGCCATATAAAATATATGACCGTCAGCGCTCTTTTTACATTAGTCTGGTATACACTCTCACTGCACTATGACGTCATAGTTCAGGGCCATTTTGTATGGAGCTTTTTTGTGAGTGCTATGAACTACGACTTTTCAAACGGTCGTATCTCAAAAAAAAAGCAACACAATAGTGTTTTGCGAACACAGGTTGGTTTCCATTGCTCAGTACTTTCCAATAAAAGATGAAATAAAAATCATGCAAGTTCTCAATAAAGAGGCCTATTCCGTGACCGTGCTAATGGGTGTTTTCACAAAAAGTGCACCTTTTAATTGTTTTTTTTACAATCTGGAAATATTTTGTATATTTCTACTTATATTCATTAATAAAATACTATTTATGTTAACAGAAAAAAAACCCTAATTCTACCTAGTAATGCCATGTTTCAGTTTTGTGAAAACTCCCTAATAGATCTTTAATAGTGCCCAGTGCACGTGCCTTCCACCATACACCAACCATACACTTACAAGTATTCTTATTAGGTATATATCTATGTAAATGGTAACTTATTTGGATATTTCTTTGACAGCGTCTTCTAGGACTAAGCCACTAGAAGAAGTCATAGAAAATTTAAGGATAGCTGTACACAAGAAAGTGCCAAAGAACGTGGAGGTCCTACACTTAGCCGCGCTGGCCACTCGACTCATGCATGGTAAGAAACACGATCAAGTCATCAACAAATCACTGCTAATTAGCTTGGAGTTTTTAATTGAAAACATTTAATAAATGCAAAAACTAATACCCGACTACTAAAAATCACGCCTTTAAAAGTATGAATTAGCTAACAATATATTTATGGTAAATTTCGCCACCATCTACAAGGTTATAATAGCTCAGGTGGGAAATCGGGCGATCCCGAAACCAGTAAACCCCAGTTCGAGTCCAGATGATTAATGTTTCCCCTTTTTTTTCAAGTTCCTTCTTTCATGAGAAAAACTATTATTGGGAGCCCTTTACGGGTTTTTTTTAATGTCAATTCACTGACAAACGAGCTGACGGCCCACCGGATGGAAAGTGGTCACCGCCGCCCATGGACATCTGCAACACCAGAGGTGCTGCCAATGCGTTGCCAGTCTAGGGAGGATGGGGAATGGGGATGGGATGGGGATGAGGGAATAGGCCTTCGGATCTCGTCATTCACCGTACGAAACGCAATAGCAAGCTATTACTTTACGCTGATATTCTGTGAGAGTGTGGTACTACCCCGGTCGAGCCGGCACATTCGAACAGTAATCATCTAGTGAGGATTACTGTTTGGCTCTACCACTACAAAAACGGTGGTGAGTGATTTGGGGTTTTAGGGACTTTTCGACTTGCTTTTAGGGGCATACCTCTTTGAAGAGCTGGCAACCCTGATAGTGTTCCATCCATACATTATTGGTATCAGGGTTCGAAGGATAATTATCAATGATAATTATCACGATAATTATCATGATAATTATCGTGATAATAACAGATCGATAATTATCGATTGATAATAACAAAAGATTTCGCTCGTGAAAGTGAACTGTATTCGAAGTATCCGAACGAATATTTTTTTTTTTGTTAGAATTTGTTGAAACAATATAGGTAACATCGAAATTTCTTATGAAACAATATAACAAATTAAGTTCTTATACTGGTGATAATTATCCGATAATTATCCGACAATTATCTGATAATTATCCGATATTTATCTCATAATTATCCGATAATTATCTGATAATTATCAAGAAGCGTAATTATCTTGATAATTTCGAACCCTGATGGGTATCAAATGAAAGGACTGGGCGAGAGTATTCCAAGAATATAATTTGTTGGTATTTACTGCAGGCATACGCTTCACATCGTGCAAGAGCGCAAAGGACCGCACCGGCATGTCGGTGACGCTCGAACAGTGCAACATCCTCGTCTCGGAATACCACTTGGCAGAGCACGAGATCAAAAAGGCGCTCAGCATCATGCGGAGGTATTTATAAATAACTAGTGGCTCCGTGAACTGTAGACCTCGCGACAAACTTAACTTTGCCGTTGGAAAACTGATATCCCTATACATCGACATAGGTTGTAGTCAGTTTACCAACACCGCACATACGTTTCTAATCGCAAAAACCCCCATAACTTCGCCATTTTTAAGAAAATGGAAAAACTGCATCGACAAAAAAATCTATATAATAATCGAATCTACTCACAAAATTTCACGAGAATCGGTTGAAAACTGCGGCCTGTAGACGAGAACAAATGGACAGACGCCGGACATCCGCTGGACATACGAAAGCATTTTTGCCGAAGCTGAAACGGAGACGCTTCGCTCGCTCGGTCGACTAGATGTGCCCGCGACTTCGTCCGCGTGGAATAGATAAAACATTCACATAAACCTTACATATGTCCATACAAACTTTCATCCTCTATTCCCTATTGTTATTTTACAACCTTGAGGGTAAAAGTTTTACAAACTTTGAATGTCATATTTATTTACGTCGAATCAACAGCCTAAAAAATAAGTTTCAAGCTTCTAGCTCTAAAAACGACGATACTTCGCTACAACTTTTCATTCCCCCCTTTTTTCGCATTAAAAAGTAGCCTATGTCCTTTCTCAGGCTCTAGACTATGTGTTTACCAAATTTCATTTAAATCGGTTCAGTAGTTTTGGCTTGAAAGCACGACAGACAGACAGACAGAGTTACTTTCAGATTTATAATATTAAAGTAAGGATTAAATATAACCTTAGCTAAGTAATCAATACATATAAAACAGTACCGTGACTCACTTATAGACAACTCACAGCCTAAACGGGTGGTCCTAGAGGTTTGACATTTGGAGGAGACATTCCTCGAGTACCCTAGAGGCGCACTAAGGAGGGATTTTTTGAAATTCCCTCCCTAAAGGGTTGAAAAGAGGTGATAAAGATTGTATGGAAAATACCGCGGGCGAAGCTATGGCGGGTTAAATATATTTTTTCGCTACTCCCGGATGGCAACGCTTAGGAGACGAACTAACATGCATTTTAAGGGGTTCCGTAGTCCAACTAAGAACCCTTATAGTTTTGCTACGTCCGTTTGTCTATCCGTCTGTCTGTCTGTATGTTATAGCCATTTTCTCGAGGAATATTTAACTTACAAAGCCGAAATTTTATTCGATTATTAATGTTAGTCCTGCGTACAAAAATTGAGGAAAAATCACGACTTAGTGGGCTTCATTGATTCATGAGTTATATATGTGACTAATTTGTTAATATCTTCTTTATTTTTTAAAACGTCTATACTTAACCGTCCCATGTCATCAGCATAGGATTGTGGAAGATTAAAAAAAATTGCGTTGGTTAGTACGGAACCCTAAATTGTGTAGGGTCCAACATGCACTTGGCCGGTTTTTTTTATATTTTACATTCGACACGTAATCCAAACTGGGATAATGAGCCACGTGTATTGTAGAACCAAGTCTCTCCAGCTGTTCCCGAACAGCTTTTTGACGTGTATCCGGTAATGCGGCTTAGGTCGGCCACATACATTCGTCTTCCAGATACGATTTCCGAATTCTTTTTTCGAAACAAATCCATATCAGGTCTTGTCACACACGTTCGATTTTTTTCCGCATGAGACTTTTCCGTTCATTCATTCTGAATTCCGAACGAAACAAAACGAAACGAATGCTAGATCTACATCCATTCACAAGGGTTCGTCATTCACATTCGAAAATTTCCGAACGGAACGCGCTCAGTCGTGTCGCATCACGTGATCGTGGTCAAGGAATTCCGTAGAGAAAAATCGAATGTGTATGGTGTTTGTACGAAATTACGAATTCGGTTTTCTGGACATTTCAATGCCCCGCCTGCAGCAGTGGGACTCAAATGGGCTGATAATGAGTTCCAAATTTATTTTCAGCGAGGGTTGCCGTCGCGAAAACACCTTTAAAAACATAGGCGTAAGGAAGTACGCGTTCACCAAGAAGCAGGTTGCCGCCTTGCCTGAAGACTATAGACCACCGGCCGGTACTTTTAGCTCGTCGCAAACATAATAACCCTCCTTCGATCGGCGCAGTCGGGTAAAAGTATCAGGACCAGGATAGTTTACTTTAATAACTAATCATACATTTATACGTAAGCATGCGGTGATCTCGGGAGCCATGTTGGTTCACGCCTCCATTTTGTTTTTTTATAAGTTCGATCATGAATGTCAATTGACAGGTTATAAACAAATTAACAGTTAAATTTCCCCGCAGTCTGAACACGGCGTTTACAGATAACACGGATTTATGATTTTGCCAGTTGGAACCAAAGATTTAAATCAGTAGATTAGACATTACAGCGACAATCTGTCGCCATATTTATGATTCTGCGCGAGAACCGAGAGAATAGTGTCGTCTTCTTTTCTCCTACTGTAACACTTGCGTAGTCTCGTTCACACGTCCGCCATTTTTCTATCAATAATTATAACTGTGGGAGAAAAATAAAAATCAATTATTTTGTTATAATGAGACACTTTTTCTCAGGAAAAGTTAATAAGCCGACTGTCGTATTTCACGTGCACTCGCTAATGAGCGACTTCGCTCATTTCACGAATGACGTATTCCGGCGCGGTCACTAAGAGTATAATGTACTGATTTAAATGTTTGAAACCTAACAGATTGACGTCTTAATGCACAGACCAAATATCCTAAACACACCGCTTACCCCAACTTTTACTAGTAAATAAAGCTGTCAAAGTTGCGGGGCGCGGGGGGTTAGAGCGCTGTGATTGGTGCGATATTTTGTCCCCAATGTTGGTATTGGCTATTAGATATGTGGTCTGCTTGTGAAGGTACGGCTTTTCATACAAAAGGCGATAACGATATCCACTCCTTAAATGTTAACCGACTTTGACAGGTCAATTAGATCAAAATCTGACTTTTTTTCACTATAATCTATAAATTCAGCTTTTTGTTGATTTAGTATTCTCATATAAAACTAATTCCGGCGATTATTTGACTTTGTTGATCTTTAATCAGTATTCAAAACATTAAGGGGGTGGAAATTTTTATGGTCGTTTGTATGAAAAGCCGAAAGTTCACACTCTTCTTAATATTAAAATAACTTCAGGTGGCAGCTTATAGCGTGAAAATATTACACGTCGGTTATTGTTGTCTCGCTCGCACTTTCCCGATTGAGGCTTACTATACCGAAGTGTATTATTTTCTGTCTGCTAGTGGTACGAGACAATTCAAGATTGCCTCGTTTCCTTGCCACCTAGATACGCCGGGCGTGCAATGTAAAAAAGACCCTCACGCGTAAGTATAAGATTGAAATACGCGTAGGATTTGTATTTGAAGGCGAAGGTACTTCCATCCGCTTCTGGTCCACAATCGGCACTGGGCCCGCGTGCTTGGGTAATGATATCTTTAAAATACGTGTTTTTTTCATATAAACTGCCTAGTTTTAGTGTTTTTTAATAGTTTATTTTTAAAGTTATAATATGGTTGACACTTGACATATGAGAAACATAGAAGATAGGGGCCTGCTTGAACACATTACTACGACAGTAGCGACATCTGTACGTCTACCAGTGGCGCAGCCTGCCTAACAACCGATTCGTAACGGCTTTACCAAGCCAGTAAGCTACAAGTAGATGTAAGTGAAGTCAATGCACTTGTACTGATTTATTTTCTTACGGCTTCCCTGACAAAAAAATTAACGCTCCGCCACTGACGTGTACGCCGGCTGGCTATCGTTCTCAAACTCCTCCTACGGTCCGTCCGTCCGGTACAAATAGTACCCACGGTTCTGTCTCGGCATGTCCATTCTAACCGTAGCAGTACTGCACTGTCCACTGTACTGTCTCACTGCCCTGCCCATAAGCGGATGGAAGTTTTGTAGCCGATGGACTCTGAATTGAGTCGTTATCTGTACCTTTGTTTGTGTGCTTTGCCCACCGGTCGGTATAGCAAAACCACGACAATAAGTTACGAGTCAAAAGTTCTTATGACGTTAGCAATAAACGCCATTGTTGCATGGATTATGTGACTTATTTTAGTGGTAACTGTACCGCTGAGCGTTGAAACAAGCGGGGGAAGGTAAGTGACGCTTCTATGTTATACACTGTTCTTAAGATTAAGTTGACAGTGTGCCGATACACCCAAAGTTCCTTTACATAAGTACAGATTTCAATGGCACTTTCTTAAGTTAGTTGTAACCATAAAATTAAGAGTTCTTACGTACTTAATCAATTTAGGTTGACTGTAGAAAATACTATGCCGTAAAACCATTCATCTATGACTACTACTGTATAAATTTAATATTTAAAAAAATATATAACATCCGGCACTATACCCTATTCGTCTAGGTAATTAACTAAATGTAAACAAACCCACGTGACTGCTAACCCGGCCAATTTACTCCGGGTTCAATAAAGCATTCGGTGAAATCTCGGTGACGAATGTCAAAAAAATTACTGATTTACTAAAACTTGATCTGGTGGATCTATATTAAACCCGGTCCCAGTCTTTTTTTATCTATGGTATGTTTTCATTGGCTGGTTAGCTGAATCACATTGAAGTATTACGTTACACTAGAACAGACTTCTAAAACAAATGCCAGCGAGCACTTGATGACGGAGCGGGCGTGCGCGCCGCGTCCGGCGGTGATCGTTTTCTTACAGGCGTTTGTGCCATTTGGCCTCAGCAGGCTTTACACTAAATCAAGTCGAGGCGTCCACTCTAGTATACATAATTACTCAAACTTAACTACATAGACGAATAAAATAGGAAAGAGAAATTTTGTTTCTTAATGTGTGAGCCAGGAAGGGTCCTCTAGTACCTATTGGTGGGGAAATTTTCAACGAGTTCGCTGATATTTCAAGATTTATTTCAGTTGTGACATGTCTTTTCATGCCCTTCTTACAATTGCTCGGTTACCCCTACCTCCTCCCCAGTCTCCAAGCGCCTCTACAAATTACGATTAACCAAAAAAATTGGAAACTTATTTATAAACTGTAACAGATATGCGATTTAACATCCTGTCGCAATAAAATCTATTGAAAGAATTATTTTAAATAAAACGCGTGTAATAAACATACAAGTTGTGGTGTGATACACGCTGCTATTAATTTAGACTGTAATGGGAAAGTCATTCGGTCCAAATTTGAATGCGTCCCGCATCGCTGATCAGCCGCTGCGCACGTTAGAGAATCAAATGGCTGGAGATGTTTTTGTGGGCACTAAACAGTAGAATTGCCCGTATAATAGTTTTTTTTATTAAATTTAAAACGTTAATCCATACAAGGTCAATTAAGGTTTAGATTCTGGTTTTATATTTCATTATATGTATAGATTATCTGTGCACAAATATATATATGTTTTGGTCACAAACCTGCCCACGTGAACAACTCACGAAAGTTTCTTCGTAATCGGATCAATCGTGTAAATCGAAGACAATCGAACATTCATTTTTATATTATAGATATATTCAATATTACTTATTTCATTTAAACGCACAGTGTTGAAAAGTTCTTAACTTCGCAGTTGTGAATTTTTCAAACATAGTATTGATTACTTCTTTTTTATTATTGTAATTCTACTTAAGTGGTTATAGTCAGGGTAGATAAACAGTAGTATAGCATTTAATATATGCCTAACTTAAATATTTTTAGAGTATGTTAGCTATAAGGTGGTATAATGTACCAGTAGGTTAAGGTAACACATATTGGCCAAAAAGTCATATCTGTTTATAAATATAGGTAAGTATATTATCATTATTGTCGATAGTCATAAGAGGGATGTTCCTAAAAATAATTTCGGTACGAGTCATAGACTTTATGACGTTAGGTTTAATGAATGGTTTTCTTTAACAGTTTTTTTTTAGTTATTGCTTTGTGTTTTTTGAGCTGTAGTTTCATATATTTTTAAGTCACTACGTACTATAAGTGCGTATTGTATGTTAGTAAGTACGTTATAAAGTTAAGTGTATTTTTTCGATTCATTCCTACTTCTATTTAGACTACTGGTTGATCCCCACGGCCAAATGCGAAAAATCATGGCGTCAGTGGGAAATACGCTGTCGTACATAGTCGACTTTTACGTTGAAAAGGTTAAACACTGACAGTTTTTTTTAAAAAACCTTACTTTGAACAGCAGATTTTTACGGGTATTTTTCTTAAGGCTTACCACGCTGGACGTGGCTCGCTTAGTGGCATGCTCGCGCGCTACTAATAATCTTAAGTTATCTTGCCTCTACGCGTGCCACGTCCGAGTTGGCTTTGGCGTTACTAATATAATTGTTTCTCCTCCCTGTGCCTAAATCAAACAATGTGCCAAACGTCAGATCTATAAACTTTATCTTCCGGCGGGAGCAATAGGTCAAGAGATGTTATTGCAACGCTGGTAACACAGGTCTTGCTTTGTGGCGTATATAATGCGGGGGGCGGCGGATACCGGTAGGGCCGGAGCGGGCATGCGCGCCGCGTCCGGCGGTGATCGTTTTCTTATAAGCGTTTGTGCCATTTGGCTTCAACAGGCTTTACAAAAAATCAAGTTGAGGCCTCCACTCTAGTATTAATAAAATTTAATTAGAAAGAAAGAAAAAACATTTATTCGTAACAGAGCACAAAAAAAAATATCATTACAAGAAAAAACTAGAAAAGGTAGAACAGTGCCAACTGTTACAAAAAGGTCCCAACTCAGCATAATTCTGGCTTGTGGGCCAGCGCTGGTCTTCCGTTGGAACCATTACTCAAAGGGTTCTATAGGATCTTTTCTTCGGACACTAGTTTTGGCATTTTAGTGACGTACTCTTGGATAATAGAGGTTTATGTCTTTTTGTCACCCGAGGGGTTCAGTGCTATGTCTCAATTTTTTCGCTTCCATATAGCAAAGTCCCTTTCGTAAGTTTATAGACAACAATAACAGGAGGATTGGTTTTTATAGGTCACATATCGAGCCCTGTAATTCCAAAACATCTGGATCGACCTAAGTGTTCCTCACGCGTAAGGTCTGTTCGCCGAGAGTTGATAAAAAAAGTTAAAAGTCAGGGTTTCTTAACTCATTACAAATAGCGGCCCACTAAATATTTTTACCGATGATACTGGGTCCAATTCGAAACGGTGTCCGCTAAATTTAAGATTGCCTAAATTTAAAATAAGAAACGTTAAACTCGATTGTGTATAGCTCTAAGGTTCAAAATCGAGTCGAACGATTCTTATTTCAAATTTAGCGACGTCTAAATTTAGCGAAAACAATTTCGAATTGGCCCCAATATAAAATTAAAGGGAAAAATTCTATTCTTTTCCACAGAATATTATTATTGAATAGCCTACTTGACAGAATCTGCGTCCCTCGTACCACGAAATTCAGTGCGCGCGGCGATAAGCGACGCCCGTCATCCAGTTTGCGATAGTTAAGCGACAGTCGCTATTGCGAAACGATATCATAATATTTATCAACTCTCGACCGTCAGACCTTAGGCCACGTCGTACTGCTATGCTATTATCTTCACAAATGTCTCATTTCGGCCGACAATCATAAATTGACCCGCGCGCACGTAGGCATTATGCGGAGTTAGGTACCCACGACCTTGGCCTATCTGCGTCGAAATATGACCAAGACACGCACGAACATATAATTTATACGCACTGATGGGTCAAGTTAGGCTCGCCGCGCAGTTATGTAAAGCGTTATTTAAGAGAATTAAACCCTGCTCTCGGGCGAATGAAACACGCGGTGGTTAAAAATGGAACTAATTTCCTATAGAACTGACGTTGATGGTGGCGCCGTGGTTGTTTTTCATTTGCTCGCGTACTGTATAGGCGTTTTGCTCGTGCCAAAGTGTGCGTACAATGAGTACTAGTTTCCGTCAATTTTCCGTAAATCGTTTATATATCCGTTAATCCTTTTAACTTTTTGAGCACCGCTGACGGATTTATCCGCACCACAGGTTCATCGCCAACTACGGATATATCCGTCGTAGCATACAGTGTAAAAGAGACCTATGTATCTATGACGTTAGGTTTATATTCGTGTTACTTTAAGTTACGCTTAGCGTGGCAAATGGTCAAATAATATTTTGACTAAGCGCCATAAATAGTTTATTCTTGAATCTTAGCGTGAGTCAAACGACGGTGGAGTTATCAACTGTGACCGTCGCGGAATAGGAAGAATTCCGTACAATGACCTAGCAATACATTTAAAATATGTTTAGTATAAATGGACTAATTGGTATTTAAGGACACAAAGACGATTTACAGGAGTTCATTATTTGGAAAAAACAGTACAAATATGCGTTTTTACCGTTATTTAAAAACCGATACAGATGTCCTAATTTCGACGGTGTTTCGTGTTAAGCGGCTGACAACAGCCAATGACCTTGAGTGATCACTGTCTGTTTGCACCGGAGTGAACGAGAAGCACTGTGCGGTTTTTTTTATGGGGAAAATTAAAAACGGATGAATTATATAAGTAAACACACCACGCGCTAAATATAAATTAGTCATGTTTTTAATATGGGCATGTTATGAATTATAGACCCATAAGTAAAAAAGAAATAACACATAGAACTGTTCAAAGAGGATATCAGACGTAACTTCACGATTTTTTCTATCGTATCGTTTTCATCAATTTCTGTTTTGGTAATAGTTAAGTTTATAATAATATAAATAAAATGAACATAAATTTTTAGCGCTTTGCCAAATCAAATAGGTTTTGTTAAAAAACTTTTTAAGTAAAGACGATTTAGGTGTTGGCAGCGCCTAAATCCTTTCTTGTTTATCTAAAAATATCGATTTAAATAGAGGTCATTGTACGAAATTCTTCCTGCTCCGCGGCTACACTTTATCTTTCATATTTTACTGTAAGTTTTTGTTATTTTATTAGTTATTAGTTTTAGTATCGCAAATTTTTAACCTATTTCAATTGTAGTAGCTACATCCAGAAATGTCGATCCTCGAAGATAATAATAGTATAAGGCAAAATTCTTGTGTACCTTATATACCTAATAGTATAATATAATAGAATAACAATAATAATATAAGTATAGTCTAAGTGTGCTTAAATATTTTAAGGATCGACTATTCAATCCATACTAGTAATATGTCTGTTACGTTTTTACGGCTAATCCGCTTAACCGATTTCGATTATGTTTGGCAAGGATATATCTTATTTTAAGTGCTGGGGAAGGACTTAAAGTAATTTTCATCTCGGAAAAGCGCACATTTCCCAAGGGGAAAGCGCTCAACAAAACCTACGCGAAGTCGCGGATAGAATCTCGTATAATAGCATGAATTCTTCCAAAATTAACAAGATAAATCAAGAAGAAAACTGAGAAAAAAAAATGTATTTTTGTAATTTTTTAAAGTTTATTTAGTGATTGTCGGGATCATGGTCTTAGTGATTATGTGAGTGTATAATTCTATAATTTGGATCAATCTCAGTCTACATCGAAATTATATATTTTACCTACGAATGGGTGTATGATAGAAGCTACAGAACAAGTAGCTATGTTATCCTCTTAACAAATTTGGTCGATCATTTCGTCTCTCATTTCGTCCGACAATCATAAATTGTCCCGCTTGCTCGTAGGCATTAAGCCCAGAACAGACGGTGAAACGCAACTGCAACGAAGCTGCAACTTCTAGTTACTTTTGAGTTTCATTTGAGGGGTTATGAGCGAGTTGCCTACAAAGCAAGATGCCTAACAAAGTAAGATGCCTAAGTATTATGCCTACAAAGCAAAATTTCTAAGTGATTAAATGCCGTCTAGGCAAATGGCCTACTTGCTAAAACGGCTACCAAGCAAAATGTCTAAGTAGTTGAATGTCTTGAAGACAAATTGCTTGGTAATTAAAAGCCTGCAAAGCAAGACGCCTAAATGGTTTTTATATTAGGTAAACGTAACAAATAAAATAAAGATAGAAACAAATATACGGGGTCAAGGTCCTGCTTATTGGCTATCTTGCATCTGAGACATTTTGCTTTTGAGACATTCAGCTTGTTAGGCATCTTGCTTTTTAGCCATGTTGCTTCTGAGGCATCTTGCGTCTGAGACATCTTGCTTTTTGGCCATCTTGCTTTTGGACATCCTGCCTGTAGAGCATCTTGCTTTGTAGGCAACTCGCTCATAATCGTTGCAAATCAGCAAAATGGTCGCGTCATGTGCGGTCTCTCAAAGGAGTCTGGCATAAACTCAAATGAAACTCAAAAGTAACTAGAAGTTGCAGTTTCGTTGCAGTTTCGTTTCACCGTCTTACGCGGAATTAGGTGCCTACGATCTTGCCAGAGCTGCGTGGAACATGTCCAATGTCGGAGACACGCACAAACATGTAGTTTATACGCGCTGGGGGGCTAGCACGACATGCCCGCGAGTCGTTTGTCGCACAGTGCGTCTCTGTCTAACTAGTCAAGTATGTAAGGGATGCACTGAGCGACAAACGACTCGCGGGCAGGTCGTGCTAAACATGCTGAGGGTTCAAGTTAGGTTCGCTGCGGAAATGCGGGTCGGAAGCGGAGCGGGTCGGAGTCAGGCCCGCGTAAGCAGTGTCACAGGAACTAAATTGAAAGCTTCCACATCAAAGCGCGGGCTCCGGTCCCGACCCGTGTTCCGTGGAAGGCCGAGTATAACGGTTCAGGCCCCCAATTCTCGGTGCATTCGAAATAATCTCTCAATCGAGATTAACCGTCAGTGCATACAGTCGTTTGACACAACTGTATGAATGTGACGTTTCGTCTCGCAATCGACATTATCTCGAATACACCGAGAGTTGGGGGCCAGGTGTGGCCGCGGGTTTATGGTATATTTGGTTCATATGCCTGAAGCTCGGTGTGGACTTAGCATTGTTACTAAATATTTTGCCACGGATTGTGTTCATTTATTTAGGTTAATATTAGTACGCGAGAATTTGAAAAACACGTTGCGTTAGGAGAGATCAAATTTTGTTTGTCCATGAACGTATACTCAATACCAACACGCCTAAAGAAATTGGGTAGGTAATTTTTTTTGATAACGGGCATATCTCTGGGACCAAGAATTTAAAAATAATTAATCTTTATTTATTTATATCGTTAATTCAGGAGATTTTTTAAATGACTGTTATGACATTTCCGCTATTTTAACCCTTTGCTCGGCTGTTTATTTCTTTGCCTTAAGTTAAATAAAGAAAAAGAAAGTGAAAGGTCTTCTCCACTGAGCTGTCACTTTCTTTTTCATTATTAACTGAAGGCAAAGATTTAATCAAACAGCCGAGCAAACGGCTGTAAGGTTGGAAATGTCATCGCAGTCATTTAAAAAAATCTCCTGATATAAAATAAAAATTAATTATCCTTCAATTCTCGGTCACTGAGACGTCAATCAAAAAATGTATAATGAGCCTGTCTTCGAAAAAGTTTACCTACTCAATTGGAAGCTTTCAAATCAATGATTGCGGCGCAGCGGCCGCGCGGTCACTTGAAGTGAATGCTTCCATTTTAGTTGTAGCGCTGACGCGGGCCCGCTGGTGACCCGCTCCGCGCACGACCCGCGCGCTGTTTTGCATTATTGAGTAAATGCTCTATGACAAATGAAATAGCGTTCAAAATGGTTAAGTCACGTAAACACATTATTAAAAAAATTAAAGCCATACTTATGGCGGCTTGCCCCGAAATCTTAAATATGATTTAAGTAGTTTTGTTTAACGACTGTCAGTTCTATACATTTTGACGGATCTTAAACGCGTTTCACGATTTAAGTATGTTTATGATTTTGGTGCAAGTGGCCCTTAGGCTAAGGCCGCACAGGCAGGTGGCTTGCTTAGCGCCTAGAGCCTAGCGAAAAACAAACGTTCTAGATTTCTCGGCACCGGCTGCACTGCGCTCTTGGTGCCTTCAATAGTCACCTAACTTCGCTAGGCTCTAGGCGCTAAGCAAGCCACCTGCCTGTGCGTTTGGGCTCTTAATTTATGAATAGATAAAGTTTATCGGAAGATTAAAACTTAAGAGGCGTGTGAACTTGCAGCTTTTCATAAAAAGGCGATAATAATTTCCACCCCTAAAATGTTAACCGATGTTAACCAATTTTTAATAAATTGTTAGACGGAACAAAATCTAGGTATAAACCTAAAAAAAAACGTAAAACGTATAGACGTTATGATTTTTTAAATATAATCAATATATTCAGTTTTCTTGTTGTTTTAGTATTCTCATACAAAACGAATTTCGGCGAATATTTTGACTTTATTGTATAGATCTAGATTTTGTTCTGACTGACAACCTATCAAAAACTGGTCAAAATCGGTTAACATTTAAGGGGTGGAAATCTTTATCGCCTTTTTTATTAAAAGCCGTAGGTTCACACTCCTCTTAAGTTTTAATCTTCTGATAAACTTTATCCATTCATAATCTAAGAGCCCAAACGCAAGGGCAGGTGGCTTGCTTAGCGCCTAGAGCCTAGCGAGTCAGGTGACTATTGAAGGCACCAAGCGCGCAATGCGGCCGGTGCCGAGAAATCTAGAACGTTTGTTTTTCGCTAGGCTCTAAGCGCTAAGCAAGCCACCTGCCTGTGCGCCTTAGCCTAAGGGGCACTTGCACCAAAATCTTAAACATACTTAAATCGTGAAACGCGTTTAAGATCTGTCAAAATGAGTATGAAAAGGGAGATTTTAGCCGTTCATTGTTCTGAATTCAAAATATAATATACATACTTCATTAAAATTACTGTAAAGTATCACATTTTTACAAGAACAAAACAGGCTATTAATTACAAATCTTCATTATTCGAAATTTAATCCAGACATCTCGGTGGAATCTTAAAGCTGTGTATAATAAATTTCTCTGTCTGCCATACGACGTGTTTTTCATATTATCGCGTATTCGGCCTGTATTCGGCATTGTCTAAACGATATCACAAATTATTTTGCTACGATATGATAGCTCTTATTAACTCGACAGCAAAGCCGGTTGCATTGTAAGATCACTGCTATCTATCGCTTTGGCAATGTCGAATAGAGGCCCATTGTAAGGTTTATCATTTCTTTTATAAATGTTAGGTTGGGTCCTGAGCAATTTGTTTGAAATAACGTTTTTAAGTATATACTTTTAATTTACTAAACACAAAACTACCAAAAACATAAACATATTACCATGCTTTGTTTTTTATCGTACGACAAACCAACCTCTTCCATTTAACATGCCAATTATTGTAAAAAATAAACTTAATATAATGCCATGGGTTTTTGTACATATAAATGCCAAAAGTAATCAGCATAATAAATTGATTTTGTATATATATTTTATAATATTATATAGCTAGTTTATAGTTATTAGTATAGTATAGATGACCTAATAATACACCTGTTTGACTATTTCTGTTTTCTTGATATCAGCCATTTTCCAGTTGCGTGCATCCGCGACACTGTTAAATTCCACTAAAGCTAAACGTCAAAGTATCGAAGTAACGTTACAATAACACATAGTGAAGAGGAAGAAACAATGAAACACATAATGTGTGAATGTGACGCCCTCGCTAGACTAAGAATGAAAATCCTTGGCAATGGATATCCAGAACCAGGGGAATTCAAGGCACTACCACTGCGCTCCACAAGTCACTTCATTGAAGTGGTGGAGAATGCTATGGAATAGTGTAGTGCTTAGGAGAGGGGTATTTACACAAAAGATCCCATAGGGTAGAAGTGTATCCGTAAGGACCCCACGCTCTAAGATAAGATAATATAACGTTACCATAACTGGTGTATTATAAGGTTCTGAGACTAGATATATGTTTCTAAAAGAATTGGTTTCGTTATTCCGGTTTAAGGAGGAGCTAAATAGCTACACATTTTCAAAACTTAATATGAGTTTGTCGATTCGTCTCGGAACCCAAGCAAAAAGCTTTCATGTTACTCAAATGAAAAAAGAAAGTAATAAAAACATTTATTCACTAACACAGAAGATACACAGAGTACAGATATAGTGAATAATATGTTTCCATCGGTAAAACTCGGATCTCAATTGGAAGACGAAGAGACCCGAAGTGTCAATTAATTATTTTATTAAATGAGTGACATGTTTATATTCATTAATATGAAACTTTATTATTTAGTGTCAAATGTCAAAATGAAACGTGACAGCATATGGCACTGTGGTTTTTCATTTTGACATTTGACACTAAATAATAAAGTTTCATATTAATGAATATAAACATTTCACTCATTTAATACTATAATTAATTGGCACTTCGGGTCCCGTCGTCTTCCGATTGAGATCCGAGTTTAACCGATGGAAACATATTATGCGCTACATCTGTAATATAAACACATAACAAAATAAAACGATGTTTAACCATATTCTGAAATATAACATTTTAAAGTCAAAATAACTGGAAATATAGATGATTATATTTATACACAAAGTGACATCGGCCAAGTAATATTATACTCGTACAGAGATATATGAATAAAATAATTGGCTTTCGATCATTTTTTACTGATTCACTGATACATAAATCAGTGAATACTTCTCTTTTTGAATACGCCTTACGCTTAGTAATCGATCGCGCGAATGAAAATTAGGACATCTGTTCGACATCAGTATGTGCGAACAAAATTCGTGCGAAGTAGCGATGATCGCGCAATCGCGTTTTATGAGGACGACGCCTTAGTGTCCTGGAATATGATTTTAATGCCCTAAATAGTATAGTTCAAATAAAAAAATCTGGCCACTAACTCCTGAACTTTTGGAAACATGAGGGACTGTTCTTAATGTATGTGGTCAAAGCGTGCGCCGTCTTAGAAAACAAATCAGAATTAAGAAACACCTAAATGCGTTGTTTGAAAACAGTTAAGAATAATTTTTTAAACCCTTTTAATTTATTATTGGTGCACCCGATAATCTCTATAAAATTTCCAAAGTTACAAAGTCCTATACTATACTAAGTATTTTTTAATAATGTAAATAGCATAATATTAAGCTTAGATTAAATTCTTTTAGTATAGCCCGACCGGGAATGTATTAACACTCGTTATTAACACATATATTTTATTAAATTTACAAAAGCTATTGCAAAAAAATATGAGGTATTTGACGTTCTCTGTTACGATTACGATATTTACAAATGTGACTGCAATCGGGAGAGCAGTAAACGCACGTTGGCGTTACGGGCAGAGATCACAAAAATCCTGATTTTAGTGCAGAATTAGTAGTTTATGCAACGGTTGCATAATGATAGGCCTTAAAACACTAGTGCGGTTTTATGAAACGAGCTTTAAGCGAGTTTCATAATAAGATCGCACGTGTGTTTTAAGGCCAAATTATGCAGAGTTGCATACATAACTTTATCTACACACATATTATAAATCCTCCATGATGGGTTCAGAAACAATATTTCCTGGCAACAAGTCACTCCGAGAAGACTACTATTCATATTTTCAACTAAAATGTAAATTACAAACAACTTTTTCTATTCAATTCAACAACAATTCTACTTTCGTTCAGCAAAACACCAACATAATGGCGGCAATTCGATCCTCCGTCAAGACCATTTTTTTTTTAAATCATAGATAAACGAATGAAGTCTCTATTCTCATGTCACTCGAGATCAAATGTAGTGCAGTTTATATTAAAAAAAACATACTGAATTGACGTTTCGTATCAATAACTGTTTTAATATCTATGGATACTAGAATAGAGACCCACTTAAGTTTTGACAGCTGTTCCAAATTTAATCTCATTTCTATACTAAAAACGATACGGGAATAACATTGCCGCACTGGTTTTTCGTAATTGGTTGTCAAAATGGTGGTCATTTCCTACGGTTTTTGATTACACTATGGAGGTTTTATGATATGGGTGTAGATAAAAATCTTTAAGAGAAGTAAGCGTAAAAGTTCTCATATATTTTTGGTTTAGCAATAATTAGTGTACTTAATTAATTACTACTATTATTACTAATATACTAAAAACGGGAATAGGAGTTTATTTTATTAGAAATTTATCTTTTTTACGGTAGTGTAGTTTTGATTAAAAATAATCGTTAAGTTTAAAATTGTATATATTTTTTGACCCGTTGGACCGAAAACGCTACTGCAGTTAGCAAAGTTCGAAGAAATCGCTTGTTATCAGTCGACAGGTGGGCGAATATTCAGCGTTTTAAACGTCATCTCTCTCCCAGCCAACTCCTTAATTTCATACAGGATGTCGAAGCTTTTTATATATATGCGAACTAGCACTCTCTCACCTACTTACAACGAAGTATCAGGCACTATAAAACCTGCGAACTTAAAATTCAACCCTAAGGCGGTGAAATAGGATCAAATTTTGTATGAGAAATAACGCGCAGTCGCTAGTTTTTAATAGACTTGATACTTCTTACTCTACATACACTTCAGTTCTCGATTAAATTTGAAGGTTTTGTTTAATTGCAATAATATTTCATTCATAATAACGAGCGTTGACACGCTGGAGATTTGCCCACGTCTATAGCTTAGTCCACGCTTGTAGCATACTGATGTATCATGGTCAGGCGTATCGTATCCTAAGTATGGATGTCCACTTTGACCGTAACGTATCACTTAGTCGTGTCGTATCAAAAAACGCGTCCATAGTTGTCCAGACCGTATCTTTTGGTGATCGCGGAAACCGCTCGAGATGGGACCTGGCGTATTGTGATACAGACACAAACACTTCCATACTTACCATGATACGAGTATCCGATACGAATGTGTAGGGTATACTCTACATATTCGGTGAAGCACCGAACGCGACGCATCAGATACGACGCGTTATATGAATGCGTATCATTTCGCGTCCAAATGCGAGATCATGATACACCTTGGTGAGATACGATACACCGAAATTAAACAAATGTGGACCCGGCTTAGAATAAAAAAAATAAACGTCCGCTTCAGTAAAAGCGGCATCTAGCGTGTGTTACCACAATTTATACTTCGTCACTCCTGTTAAACATATTTCTGGTCGAGCTGTCACTAGAGGCGACCTATATTGATCAAAAAATATAGGTACTATACAACCTACTTCTCAAATGAAAAAAACGTAGAGTAATTGTTACGTTTGATCGCGTGCGTGAGATTTTATAAGAGCATCATGATTATTAGATGGTCTATCGATACTGACAGTATTTTTCATCTCCCTCCAATGATGCGTTTAAGAACGAGACAGATTGAATAAGAAACCATTTTACTTACAAATAGGTACATTCTCGAAATACGTCACTATATGGAAACTATTTTTTTATTGATTTCTACCTCTTGTGGATGTATGTCTGTATGCCGATATGGTGCATTCTGTGTGCGTGCGTGTGTCATAGAGTGGTTGTATGATGTAATAGTTCACTTGATTGTGTGAGTGTATGGTTCGTGCATGTTTTTCTACGCGCACGGGTTGTTTAGTGTAAAAGCTTGCATTATAAACTGTAAATTTAACGTGGATCTATGTAATAATCAAGATTGTCTCTGTTGTTAATAGCTTGGTGGCTTCATTCTTAGTTTTTTATCTTTATTGTATGAACACACCATGTCAGGTCGCACAATGTCGCGCATGCCTATTAAGGCGTTCCCAACAGCGTATCAAGTTCAAGTAGCGTCACGCGATTTGTTGGGGCGTATGCGACAAGAAAAATTAGGGAATTGGTCTAGGCTCGGTGTCTCAAAACAAACAAAATAGCTATTAAAAAAAACCTCGTGACAGCAGACCTTCAGAACATTCATAAGAGATTCCAAGTCGCGTGACACTGATAAAGTGCCGTTGGGTGTACAAGTCGTACCTACAATAATTCTACATATTCTCACCGGCAAGATACAAGTCACCCTACATATCAGTTACGATTTGACTTGCTTATAGAGAATATTCAGATGAACGGTAGAAAAATCAGAATGAAGCACCAACGATTGAGAGTTTATTGAATTAATTGATTATCACGAAATAATTGAATATTATTGGATTGTTAGATTTAGTGTCAATTTTTTCTTTAGTTTTCTAGATAAGGGTTTCTCAAAATGGGGTACGCGTACCCCTAGAGTTTTGCCAGGGTTCGCGACAAGATTTCCGCTGTGGCGGCTGACATGCGCATGCGAACATGTTGCCACGAGGATACGTTAACACCATCTATATAAGTGCATTTCTCTCACACTAGTTCCGACGAGAGATAGTCAGCGAGATATGACGGGGTTAAATTATCGCCGTGTCAGCCTTTTTAGGGCGCCAGGGAGTCTTACTCCGCACTTTAGGTACGCTCGGCCGTCGGACAGCTCGGAGCTGTAAATCGCAGTAGGTTGCCGACTCGCGCGTCATAAAGTAGCCTAGTGTTTGGTGCTGTTGGGTGACGCGGTTAAAAAACTGACAACCCTAGCGTACGCGTCAGTGCACGTTTTATGCGACGGAGAGAGAAGGCATGATTAGGCAAGGCATATTTTCGTATCTAAATACCGGTTTTGTTAGAAAGTGATTCTCCTGTACGTTAGTACCTACTATTATCTATTCTGTGCCGTTTTTTAAATCTGTTTCCCAGTCGTCTGGGAAATTTAATAGGGGTGCGTAATACTATAAATTTGAGAAAACCTGTTCTAGATCTCTGGAAGAACCATTGACAATTTAGACCGGAATTACATAAGTAGACACTGAATTTTCGTTATTGAATCAACTGGAAAGTCTGATACAAACAGGTCAATAGGCACAAATATTTTTTAAACTCATTTACAGCTCTCGTAGTCAGCTAGAAGCGGAATTAATAATATTTCTATAGTTACTTAACTTTTTTTAATAAAAAAATAACTCGTGCCAAAATCGACAGTATTTAATCGCATATACTATCAACGGCCAAAAAACGTATGGGAGTTACTAAAATTACTTTACTATTTTTTAAATTTTAATAGGTACTTTAAATAAACATATTTTTTTTTATAAAAAAAACTTGAAGCGACCTCTTGTATCGATACGTGAGTTTATCGATATACGAAGTACTTGACTATGGGTTTGCCCGAAAAAATTCGAGGTGTGTTCATAACAGTTTATTTGAGAAAGCTCACTCAAGATATGGCTAGATTGACTTAGATAAGGCTAGCTTGGAGACCTTTTTTAGACTAATCGTATAGTTTATGTTAAAATCGTATTTTAGTATTACTTAGCGTAGTGTTCCAAGTGTCCCAACTTCCCCTTCGTTCTCATGCACTATTAAAAACATTTTTTTTCTTTATTAGGCTCGATTGACGGAGACTAGTACTAGGTATAGATATAAGTCATAGATATAAGTCATAGAATATAACTAATATAAATAACGGTGAAGGGTAAGAATAATCAACATATTTTTGTGTAAATTAAATCTCTATCTTAGTACAACAAGGCGTGTATTAGTTTAAGAAAACGTTATACTTTATTAATTACATAATAATGTGTTTTTTTTAAATAATAAATTTAAATAAAATAAAAGAACGGCATTAAATTGAACATTCTAGAAAATCCTTCTTGTTTATTACCACAGAACTGGCGCCTCATTCGGGAACGCTAAGTGATTCTGTAGCGACTCGTAAGCCAGATCTCTCATCTCGCTCTTACGCATTTGGCGTCGTGCGGAAGAGTGGAATGAGAAATCTGGCTTAAGAGTCGCTACAGAATCACTTAGCGTTCCCGAATGAGGCGCCTGGTCGACAGGTCACTTCACTTGTCACTTATATTGTGTCAATTTGTGTTTTTTTTGGCATTGTTTCAAGTCTGGGACCAGAGCTAAAGCCCATTATGCCAAAGCTTTATTTTAACACCTACGTTGCTACACGCCTTGGTGTTTAATTACGTTAATATAATAATCTTTAATGTTGGCATTTAGTAGGTTAATCAGTAAGCGTGTACCAAATTATTGATTTAGCTTTATTAAATTTCTTCTAACTTGTTTTTTCTTTAAAGATCTATTGGTGTTTAAGCTTTTTCCTATAGTTTAACGACAACAAAGTTGTATTTCTTAAGTAAACTACGTTGCCATGTTAATCAAATCGATTTTCTGTTATAATAATAGCATTAGCCATGTTAGAAATTTATTTTAAGTGAGCTTGAAAATTTGCTAATATTTTTAGACGTTACTTTCGGATTTTGTATTCGTTTTTGACATGTTTATATACGGAACACAGACAATATCCTAAACACACCGCTTACCCTGACTTTTACTAGCAGATAAAGCTGCCAAACTTGCGGGGCGCGGGGGTTAGAGCGCTGTGATTGGTGCCTTCGAGGTTAGCTTTTTGCGTGTAATGTTGGCAGCGGGGGTCGCGCGGCTATGCGGAGTCTGTTGGATATGGTCTGTGACACGGAACGATATACCTCGATCAGTTGTCTTAGTTTTTTATGCTAACTAGTTTTAAGTTTGATTACATAATTATATTAGTTACCTACTTATGTTTTGTGTTGTGTCGATATTATGTGTACCTTTAGTAGCCAAAGCCTTTTTCTTCCATTCTTTTTATATTACACCAAGAAAGGTTTGAGACAACAGCACAGACCAAATATCCTGAAAACTGCTTAGCCTAACTTTTACTAGCAACTAAAGCTGCCAAAGTTGCGGGGCGCGCGGGGTTTGTAGAGCGCTGTGATTGGTGCGTTCGAGGGTTATGCGCTCGCGCCTGCTTGTAGCCCCGCCCCTTATGGCTTTTTGCCTCCAATGCTGGCAGCAGTCGCCCGGCTATGCGGAGTCTATTGGATATATGGTCTGGGGAGAAAACTGTTGATTGCTCCTTCATGAAAAACATTGTGACGTCATCGTTGGTTCCTAAATCCTTGATAGTTGACGACCGTTCTGTGAAATCAGCGTAAACTGCTGTATAAATGTTGATTTGTCAGTTTTTATTCTTGTTCCAAAATGAATATTATTTTTCGTATCAGTTAAATACTGACATTGCGTTATTATATCTTTGTGTTACATCGTTTCATTTAGTATATGTAGTTGTTTTTTATTTACTTTGTTAGCGTTAAGTTTATTATTAAGTTCGTACTTAAACGGTTTTCTATTTTAAGTATAACGATCAAAAGGTTAGGAATTTTGAAATGTTAATTGACCAAAAATCATTTCACGACGTTCATTTAGGAATTAATTTTGTTAGATAAGGTTGAAATTGCTTTGATTTTTTTTTCTATTCTTATAATTTTCCTGTGAACTGTGACTTTTTTGGATCTGCTTTATCAATAAATCGTCTGGCTAATTAAAATAAAAAGTGTTTTTGTTATTTCACCTAAAAACTGTGCTGACTACCTAAGCATATTTAAAATTAAATTTACAACTTTTTTAGAAAGAGAGAGACAAATATTTATTCACTAACACAGAAGACACACTGAGTAATATAAATATAAATTAAAAACAATACAAATCAAAATTGTGGTGTGTATTCTCGCGACAGTGAATGGGACACTGGCTCAGCATAATGCTGGGGTGCAAGAAACCTGCAGTGCTGATTTTCAGCCAGCACCGTCTGTGACTCGCGGAGCGCTTCAAGAATTATAGAAGGACCTAAATAGTTACAATATTGGTCCGCTTTAAGCACAAATGAAATGTTCTATTTAAAAGTTATAAAATTAAATACTTTAGTCGTGAACTCGAAACATACGAAAGTTGACCTTCCACTTACTTACGTTACCTTCCGTTTGATACATCTATGTATTTTTCTAATACACTGCTCAAAACTTCGATGTCAAAACCTTTTTAAAAAAATAGTCTTTAGTTACGACATTGTCAAATTTCTGTTATTTCGCCAATAATCCAAAATAAATATGTCGTTATTTGGTTTCGATAAGTGGGCCCTTCTTGCAAAAACTATTAAAGCTAATGGGGGATTCTTCCGTATGCTCGCTAAAATGTGGAGAATGGATACTGTTAAGGTAAGTAAAATTAATGACTTTAAAATAATAAATAAATAAATCAGGGGACAATCTTTTACACAAATCGATCTAGCCCCAAAGTAAGCTCTAAAGGCTTGTGTTATGGGTACTAGACGACGATATACCTACTAATATAGAGAAATAAATACTCAAATACATAGGAGACATTCAAGACTCAGGAACAAACATTCATGCTCATCACACAAATATTTGCCGTTACCGGGGATCGAACCCGGGACGCTAGCTCCGGAGGCAGGGTCACTACCAACTAGACTAACCGCGTCGTCGAAGTAATAAAACATTAAATTTAACTTTGTTCCTTTCGGAGTCGAAACCCTCGGTCCGTGGGGTCCTAGTGGGCTATGCCTCTTCGGAGGAATTTCGAAAAAACTGGTGCAAAAACCGGGACCGGAGAGCGGCAGCTTCCTTGCACAACGCTGCCGAGGAAACGCTGCCAGCATCATCGGCACAATGCCGCGGGAAAACTTATGCTGTGTTAACTTATCCTTGTGTCAACCAACGAAGGGCTAGACGGTGCCATGCACCGGGGCCCCCAAGATCAGGGGGCCCTCGGACCCTGACGAGTAAACCTCGTATTAAACTAGCTAAAAATGCTCCCACATTCGGAATGCAAACAAATAAAATACTCGTAGGGTGCAACACGACTTTGATCACGGCAACTCCTTTGAAAGCATATAGGAGAATTAGGTACCTACTTGATAAAACCTATTTATTTATTAATTCAGAATTTGCAGTAACAGTTACATGACACTTATGATCTAGGTCTCCAGGTAAGGAACTGACACCGGGAAAGGGCATGGCAAATTGGAGTGTAATAGACCTACTTACCTACAATAAAAAAATGGATCATTATTACGGAATAGCTCCTCCAAGTAATACTTAATACAAATTTACATTCAAATTGTTCGAATTGCTGAAATAATAATAGAAATGAAAATGAAAATATTTATTTTGCAAGTAGGTCACCTGGGCTCTTTTACATGCCTGAATATACCAGAGCTTCGAAAGGTGACATCTGCTGAGAAGAAACGCCGCGAATATTCGTGTCATACCTAAACAGTTTATTTAACACCCCAGTTTTTTTGCACCAGTGCCTTTGGTTACCTCGATACGCCTCTGGCGTCAACCTTCCTAGGACCGCAGCCCTGGTCACACAGCTTAAGGATTCTATCCGTTTATCAGCAGGTGCGTATTTACTCTGGGGCCAAGGGGGCCATGGCCCGGGGCGGCAGGCTGCGAGGGGCGGCGAAACCTCGCTGGCCCGGTGCGCCAAATCTTTAAATACGCCTCTGTTTACCAGGAAGGAACACTGATGGGCTGGGACGCGAACGGTAACAAGTACTACGAAAACCAACGATACATGATCGCGCGCAGCCGATGGGTCGAATACAACCCTGATGTCAAGTGGGAGTACGACGGTTCGCAGGTGATATACTGGATCCGCATACCAGCTTAGCCTTACTTTTACAAACAGATAAGGGAACGTACTCATACTATGTGACCGGTTCAGGGGGGGAGGGGGGGTCTTCAAAATACCACGCTTGGTCACACGGGTGGGTTTGGGGGTTCTTAGGTTTTCGTCGCGTAGTCAATATCCTTTAGGGAAATCTCGCGCGGAAAGACAAATATCTGCCAAATTAATCGGCCATTACCCTAAACAATACGCGGGGCACCTATACCTCTTTTTATTTAGCAGGAGAAAGATCTTGATAGAAGTAAGCGTAAAGGTTCTTATTAAACACGTTTTACGGTAGTATGACGGAATGAGTGGAAATATATGTTTGATAGTTTACCATTTATTCCGAAATATTCTCGTAAAACGTGTTAAACGTAAAAAGAGGCTTTACGCTTACTTCTGTCAAGATCTTTCTCTTGCTAAATAAAACGAAGTATAGCCAATGCGAGGCCCCTAAGGCAGTTGTCTACATCTGCTTTATGGATAATCCAGCCCTGGGTACGACTCGAAAGTGTGGATGGTATCGCGGCAGGGCCTCCTATAATATATATATATATATATATATATATATCTTTTAGGCATAGGATAATTGAGGCAGATAAGTGAGTGCGTTGTGGGGATTCGTCGGCGAATCCCCCCCCCCCCCTCCCCCCTTATGTGGGTAAAAGTTCAAGATTGATTTACAGATCACCCCGGAATGGTTTGGCTGGATCCACTACAAAACCGACTTGGTTCCGTGTCAGGATTGTGCCAAGTATTGTCTCAACTGCTGCTGCTATAGCCACAACTGGCTCCTGCCAGCCCAGGAGAATGTTAGTGGCACTGCGGCAGCCTTCTACCCTTATTCCACCACCCGGCCCAAAATCAACGTTTGGGACGGTAGGTACCACGGTCTTTTTCCTTCATGATTTTTTTTGTGTTAGAGGTTTCATAAGATATTTAACCCGAGTTGAATAACAAATTTATAAGTGGCCCTTTTTTAAAATATTTTAGACACTGACGAAAACGAAGATAATATTTCATTGAATTTGTTATTAAAAAACGAGTTAAACTCGCGTGGAGAGGGTTCCGTGATTATATCAAATTTCCTATGTTACTTTAAATATCATAGACTTATTATTAGTTTTCCTGTAATCTATAGGTAAAGAACTATTTTATGTTTTCTTTTTCAAAGTTTTAGGCCCAGTAGTTTCGGAGATGAGAGGTGGTCGGAATGGTCAATGTTCGCCTATTTTCCTAAATAACTTCAAAACTATTTATCTTAAATTATTAAAAAAATACATTTGGGATCCTCACAATAAGTTCTTTCATTTGATATGTCACACACCATAGTTTGCTAAACTTTTTTTTAAATTTTCGAATATTCTCCCAAAAGAGGCCTCCATGTTTAATATTCATTTATTTACGGTACACGTCCGTGTTGCTGTCACCGATTTACATATGTGTGCCAAATCTCAAATAAATTGGTCCAGTAGTTTTGGAGCAAATTGGCTGTGACAGACGGACAAACAGACGGACAGACAGACAGACGAGTGATCCTATAAGGGTTCCGTATTTTCGTTTCGCGGTACGGAACCCTAACAAATATCCGGAACGTTTCGTTTTGCCCCAAAAAATATGTTAGACAATCTAACGAAAACGATGATAAGTAATATTTCATTGCATTTGTTATTATAAAAAAATAGGTTTTATTTGATAATAACAAATTATGACTGATTATATATATTCCTAGATATTTTTTACAAGTAACGGAACGTACATCACACGTACCAACATAATGTGAAAGCAATGTCGATCAAATTCGGTTAAGTACTCGCTACACTATGGTCTCTCAGGCAGTTGTTACAAGTATTTTTGTGATTTTTCGGATTATAATGACGTTCTACGTTCGTACGATTCTAGTTATTATACTTAAAACCTTCGCAAAATTTACTAGACTTTGATGTGCCTACCGATTTGGATCTTGGAAGAAATAATGACTGCTTCTAACAGAAACTGTTGTTTTCCGTTGTGCATCTAGTTGTGAAAAAACATACTTCGCTATGTTTCTTGCCGGATCTTCTCAGTTTTATTGAGAAGATCCAGCATATTGTTATACTTATTTTATTATCAGAATCTCATTGACGTCCATGGATGATTATTATTCAGGCACTGGTGGTACGTAGTTAACCAGTAGGGTACGCAGTTAAGTGCTTTAGCGTTATATAGCGACAGTGTCGTTAATGTGAGAGATACCTATATCCTATTCCTAGTTAATAAAAATGTAATGTGGGTAAAATGAACGGTGGGTACAACGTACAACGCTATCTCGTGTCTAATGCCATATTCTAGTGAGGCTTTGTACAAGATAGTGTGATATAATATCGGTAGATGGCACCATTGTCCGCAAAGCAAGTTTGAAAAACAAAACGACCAAAGTAGCTAGCTCAGCGCGTCCGCCTCGTATGCCGCATGAATATTCTCCCAATAGATGGCGTTAGTAGTATTATTAGCAACAACTTTCTAAAACAAAGGTGCTCCTTCACCTAGAGCATTTTCCTGTAATGTAACGTTTCAGATTCGATTTTGCGCATTACATTACAAAAATTGACCATTCCCCCCAACCTTATCTCCTAAATTACTGGGCCTCAAATTTAGAAAAAAATATATACAGAAACTATTTCTTTACCCTATAGATTACAGGAAAACCTATAAGAATTCTATGGTATTTAAAGTAACACGGGAAAATTCAGATAATCATTTACGGAACCGACACTTTTCCACGCGAGTTTAACTTGCACTTGTCCGGTTTTTAATTCTGTATACCTATGCCTATGAGGCTCTATTTTGCATTATTTATTTGTACTACTAAACTGTTACTATAAAATCAAATTATAGACTACTAGTCTTTGCCCACGACTACTTCCACGTGAAATTCGGTTTCGCTGTTCCCTCAAGAACCGTGTATTGTTTCGGCATAAACAGTCAAAAATAAAACAAATAAAGAATATTAGTATGGACAAACATTGCTCGTTTAATATTGTAAGAATAATTCTTATAATAATTTATTATATCTTTGTTTCAGGCTGTTCCGTTAGCAGTCGTATAACTAATTAGTAATTATTAATTTTTTTACTTAATGTTAAAGACCTTACCCGAACGTTCGTCGGCGTGTCAATGTGTCTTTGTAATTTTTTTTCGTTTGAAATTTAGTTTTAATCTCAAATTACGGTCTAAATATTATCAGGCACGCACGAACTTGACGTTAATACATTTTCCAGCCTCGATGCAACCATTTCACGGATTTATTTGCCTTAAAAAAAAGTAGCCTATGTCCTTCCGCAGGGTTCAAACTATCTCCATACCAAATTGCATCAAAATCGGTGCAGCGGTTTAGTCATAAATCGTGCAAATACACGAGACATCAACGAGCTCTCATCGGGCCGCACGAACTTTCCGTAAATCGATTTCCCAGCCCCTATTTCATCCTTTTAGGGGTTAATTATCTTTTAAAAAAAATAGCTAATGTCCTTCCTCAGAGCGCAAACTATCTCAATACCAAATTCCATCAAAATCGGTTCTTTGGTTTAGCCGTGAAAACGTATCAGGCAGACAGGCAGACGGAAAAACAAATAGATAGACAGAGTTACTATCGCATATATAATTTTAGTAGGTATTTGATATTTTTGAGAACATTAAAAGGCAGTATTTATTGGGAGCCAGTGTTTTATTTTTAAAATCAATCAAATAGTCGAGCGCGGAGGTAAGATGGAGTAGTTAAAACCGCAACAACGAATTAATAATTATTTATTGGATGCCCGGGTGCCGGTTCCCTGGGAATGCTTTATGCACATGAATTTACCTTATTGGATATTTAAGCAATAATGGGCAATAGGCGGCTGCTGCTATTTATTTGCTTAGTACATACGAGTGTAATCATTATCGGAAGTGCATTAAAAAAACACATACATACATACATAGCATCACGGTAGATTTGGCCGTCGTGTTGAGGTAAGGTCTACAACCAAGGGCTGTTGTAGAATTTCCAACCGAAACAATATAATGCAGAAATGCCAACAGTTTTAAACCAACGGTTGCAAGTCGCATTGGCCCAACGTTGGTAAGAGGATGGCCGTTTGATAATATTTTACTGCATTGGGCCAACGTTACTTAATATCTAATAGGGCCTTCGTTGTATACAATGCAGAAATGCCAACCGTTTTTAAACAACGGTAGCATTCACAATGGCCCAAAATTGGTAATGGTTGGGCGGAATGATAATATTTTTGTTATATTGGTCCAATGTTAGTTTTATTTGCGCAAACTACTAACTATATCCCTACGGATTCCCTACTGTTGGCTAATGGATGCCAACGGAAAATGCTACTAGGGAAGAAAGGGTTGCCACAATAGATCAGCAATGCCCGCAGCGGCACATACTTATTTATACCTATGGCCAATTTAACCAATAATAACAATACACTGAGAAAAAAATACTGTACCGACATACGTAATTCTGGATGACACGTACGTAATTCTGGAGAAAAACGTACCTAACGTAAGTAGAGACTCGGCTACATATAATAGATAATGTTGCGGGCTACATAGATAATGTTGCGGACTACAAACGCCACGTAACAATCAACATTATTTCGGATGCTTCGACATTATTTGGACTTGGCTGCGAATACATTACGGTAATGCAGGTATAGCATCAAAAATTTTCTCAGTGTACTAGAGTTCTGGCAAGATTTCGGTTCGATTAGCTCATATTTCATATCGATAGGGATTAAAGTTCAGATCAATACAAATCGATTGGTCAGTCAATTAAGTCCTATGTCGCTGCGTTTTTGAGGTACATCGCTCCAAATTAGTAAGAAAAAAAATATGCTCGTCTGCCTCTGGGATTGATGAGCAGA
This sequence comes from Tortricodes alternella, assembly GCA_947859335.1. NCBI lineage: Eukaryota > Metazoa > Arthropoda > Insecta > Lepidoptera > Tortricidae > Tortricodes > Tortricodes alternella. The sequence continues at coordinate 3,269,120 of OX401970.1, forward strand.
ATCATCCTGAATCGAAAATCCACGACGCAGACCGTGGATGGCTTTGCGTGATCAGGAGATTAAGTTGGAAAAATATAAATAATGCTCTACTTAGTAAATCATTTGTACCTATATGGTCCTAGTAGCGTCCATTTCAATACGAAAAACATTTGGCAGACATTTTTCTAACAGACTTTGAGCGGTTATAGTTAAAAAAATGCCGGTATAGTATTATTATTATATTCCTATCGATTGCTTATATTTAACATTAATTATTTTCATTGATATTTGGGCCGTGTTTAAAAAAACTCTGCTGCACTGGGAGTGAAGAAATAGCATAGAATGCGTGCAGATGCTTATCATCCTGGCATGTCGTAAAAGTCGACTAAGGGACGGGTCCTCTCCAACATGGTGGACTATCTGTATGGGCGATGGGCTGATCACCTGTCACCGTACGGTTCATCATACCATCTTAGGACTAATTCATCGAACGTGGCCACTAGTAGTATTGTGGCTCTGCCCACCCCATTAGGGATTTCGGGCGTGATGCTATGTATGTATGTATGTATGTTTAAAAAAAAATGGTCTGCCTTTGGAGTATCAGAAGCCTCGATGTCTGCATCAGCGATTTTCTTCGTTTTTATAAGATAACTAAACATCAGTCTAAGAGGTATCATTTGACAACGCACAGGCGCACATATTCTGTACCTTATCGAAAAATGTAGGTCTGCCAAGTGTGCATTTCTTACATTTTTTTAAATCATAAAAAGCTTTAAAACCTGATAATTACCAAAAGTCGGAGCCCTGGATGTCTGCCTCTTGGATTATCTTCCTTTTCAGGATTCAGAACATCAGCTTCAGAGGCAGCCCCCCCTCCTTATTTAAGTAAATTTGAAGCGTAAGTATAACTTATACGCAAGTTTTGCTCGCCAGCTCCTAACCATTATGTGGAAAAAAGCCTGGCGGGATAAGTTCAATGAGGTCGATAATAAGCAAAACAATAGTAGTTTATGCAACGGTTGCATAATGATAGGCCTTAAAACACTAGTGCGGTTTTCATGAAACGAGCTTTAGCGAGTTTCATAATAAGATCCCACGTGTGTTTTAAGGCCAAATTATGCAGAGTTGCATATATAACTTTGCATAATTTGGCCTTAAAACACACGTGGGATCTTATTATGAAACTCGCTAAAGCTCGTTTCAGAGTTGCATAGAGTTGCATATATAACTTTATGCAACTCTGCATAGTTTCTGAACCCATCATGGAGGATTTATAATATGTGTGTAGACACATATTATAAATCCTCCATGATGGGTTCAGAAACAATATTTTCTGGCAACAAGTTATTTGTTGCAATCGTGGCTGCATATTTCCGATCCGGCATTTTCACATCACACAGTCACTCCGAGAAGACTACTGTTAATATTTTCAGCTAAAATGTAAATTACAAACAACTTTTTCTACTCAATTCAACAACAATTCTACTTTCGTTCAGCAAAAAACCAACATAATGGCGGCAATTCAATCCTCCGGCAAGACCATTTTTTTTTAAATCATAGACAAACGAATGAAGTCTCTATTCTCACGTCACTCGAGATCAAATGTCGTTCGGTTTATATTAAAAAAACCTACTGAATTGATATTTCCTATCAATAACTGTTTAATATCTATGGATACTAGAATAGAGACCCACTTGAGTTTTGACAGCTGTTCCAAATTTTATCTCATTTCTATACTAAAAATCGATACTGTAATAACATTGCAGCACTGGTTTTACCTAATCGGTTGTCACAATGGTGGTCATTTCCTACGGTTTTTATATATGTTAAATTTAATACGTTACAAAAGTCTACATCACACCATATCCATATATTGTACTGTAGTGAATTATTAATTGTTTATATTAAACAATTGTACCTACGCCTAATTTCTCGACGGGATGTCTTAATACATAATTTTAAGGTGTCATTAACAGCATATTAATATATATTTTTAAATAGTTTTGGCTGATTTACATATTTATAATAATCGAACACATACCTACCTAATTAACGGTTTCTAAGAACATTAAATAATTACATAATTATAAATACAATTATAAATTAAAATTAAAATTATCATTCACAGCCCATTCACGAATATACACGAGATGCGAATACATTCGCGCAGGCGCATATGAAACCAATTGATTTTCGTAATAGAGAAGTCTTTATTAAGGCATATACCACACACACGTAGACATGAAAACCGGGCCAAGTTCTATTAAAAAATAAACTAAATCCCCGACTGATTTCATACTCAAACAGGCATTTTCTAACTCTAAAAACCTTACTCGAGTATGATATCAGTCTTAAGCACAGACTATTAGAACGGGCATTAGTTTCCTTAGAAAAGGCAGAGTAAAAGTTGAACCCAAACTTTCAAACCTAAACAGATGTTCTTACTTTTAAAGTTTTTTTCATGATTCTCTAATTTTCTGTAAGACTAATAAAGAGCCATCTACCTAATTTCTTTACACAGAGTAAGGTTTTATGACTTTTTATAAATAAATATACATAGGCCATAAGCTAACTAGGTAATCTAACTGATAAGACTAGCATGCACCTGTATCCACCAGCCACTCTATTCGCTAGCATTGACAAAAATAATAAAAATTACACCGAAATTTTGCCGCCGAAAACTATTTTTCTTAAAAAAAAACCAAGGGGCTGTAACATGAGTAATACGCGTGAACGCTCTTATTGTCATAGCAAGGAGGCTATTTTCGCTTGCATCATGTCTCTTGTGGTAAAGTGGTGGAACTAGTGCCGTGGGCGGTGCCATGCCCCGCCTCTGCTGAATGGTAGTCTGCCGGCCGCCGCGGCGCGTAGCACACGCACGGAATGCGCGCGAGTGAGTGAGTGCAGTGGGGCCCCGGCCCAGTCGTTTGAAAATAGAAAACGGAAAGATTGAACCCCAGATGGGAGTGTACGAGGACAGGGGAGCGATGCACTGGGTATGTAAGCATATTTTTTCGGTTTTCAACATTAAAAAAAAAGATTTTTGTCCAGAACTTGGCTTGTTTTATGTCATGTTTGACAATTGAAATGCTTAGAATTAATTTTGATTAAATAAATGGTGTTCTAAAGTGCCAAGTTACAATATACAGTCTTGCTTTTGGTTCTGCAAAAATGCAATAAATAAACAGTAGGTAAACAAAAAAAAACTTATCGAAAATTTCCAAAAGGTTCTTATGTATATTTTTCGAATAATCTCCTTACATTTAGTAGTGAATTTATAAAATTTAACAATGTGTGGATATTTTTTATACAATAATAATAGACTCATTTCACACCGAATGGCCAGGTTTCTTGATCAAATCTAACTATAAAATAAATAACTACATCAAAATCAAAATAAAAGTACGCTTTAAAATAAACATTCAAAATACATGCAATTTAATAACTATAAATAAATAAAATGTGCTATATTTCTATCATTTGGTAACGTGAGCCACTGTGCCAGATATGAGCCAGCCTTCTGGTCACGCGTCAACTCGACGGCATTTGGGCCATACACACGTTTGGGTTCAGAACTGTGCCCTCCTGTTCCCTAAATTTACGGACCCTGAGGTCTGATTTTGTTGCCTGGACTATATCGGCATGTAGGACATTAGGCATAGTTTAAGCCTGTATGAAGAAAACGTAAAATTAAGCAGTCATTTTCGTTAACTTTTGGTCACAGGAGGGACAATTTAAATTTCTTGAAGTGTATTTCCATTTCCTAAAGACTGTAGGCGCTCTCTCCCCAGGGTCCCAGGGTTCCAACCCCAAATGACTCAAACATACAGCCACTATTTAAGGCTGCGTATTTGCGTTACTTTAGGAGCTTAGCTGAATTGGTAGCAGAGCTATCCTTTATAGGGGTACCATGAACATGAGACGGCGCCAGGGTATCAGCGCACGTCACGTACAAAACTAGATGCCGTCCCGTTCCAAGGGTCATGCCGTCAGATCTCCTGCCATCGTCACTTGAAAGGCCGGTTAGTTCATATACCGCCGGGTAGTGCCCGACGGTTGACATCATTAGGGCTACCGAGGCGCCCCGCGCTTCGGCTGCCCGATAGACCATGGTGGCCGAGCTGGTCGCCTGGCTCCCAGTCAAATCACTCCCAGACGTAGGGTAGAGACGGAAAGTTGAATTTTCTAGGAGCGTTCCTATCGAGAAGACGGAAGTACTAGAACATAGATTCCCACTCAGCAACGGAAAGGAGTCCAGCGCACTATGAAAGGCAGGCTGATATTGATATGTATATCACGTATTAGTTACAAAGTGTAATACTAGCTATTAAAAATAAATAGGTATTATCCGTACTCTGTGTACGGAATAATTTTACCAGCTAACGGCTGTTTTTGTGGTTTTCATTATGTATTAATTATTATAATAACTAATTAGCTTTAGCCTAAACACAGTTTTCCGGGATCAATCCTCATATGGATTTACTGCCAAATACTTCAAGTTGATTTAGCGCCATAGTAATTATATATGTATTTTTTAATAACTTAAATGACTGAAACAATATTAACTATAAATATACAAATAGTATACTTAAGATAAACTAGCTTCTGTGTCTGTCGGTGTATTCGCGTAAAAGAATGTAACAGATATTTTTGTAGAAATGTTTAAATGTAACTTACACATAACATACAAGCGTGCGAAGCCGGGCAAGTTACTAGTATAAATACGTAACTTAAAAATAAACATTTATATTTGTACGGCCAGTGAACAGGTCCAAGTTAAAATAAGTTTAAAGAGGATCTGAGAAGAGGATCTGAGTGTTAAATCTGAGATCAAATGGTTATGTAACCGCCAACCAGCTGACAACCATACTCCGTCAATTCGATCAAAGATCAATTCGAATGACCTATTGTGAATTCGGCAGTATGACGTTTCTAATCTAACGTATAGCTGAACCAGTATCGCGACCTTCTTGAGAACTATATCACAATATTATATGATGTGATATGTAAAATCATATACCACTTAATGCGTCAATTTATTATGACTAGATTTTATGGGGGACTGCAATACAATGGTTTAGCTATAAAAAACATTATAGGTTAAGTTATCAATTAAATAATGCATAGCTAACACACAATTATAGCTATTGCGCTGTAGGTATACCGGAATATTCTATTTAAAAAATACTGACTTGTTGGATATGTTTCGTTATTATTCTAAAGTAAACTATATTTCTTGGTATTCTCAATTAAAACATATTTTTGACACATATCGGACTGAATAAATTGTTATTTATTTTTCCTTAGTTTATTTTAGGATATTCAAGCTCAAACATGTACCAAACCCGAGGAAGTAAAAATCAGTTTTTAAAGACCAAAATTACCTACTTGCATAAAATTACTAAAAAGAGTTAGTTAGAGAACTAACGAAGACGGAATAGGTAAAAGAACAGTATTTGACTGCAGTTAATTACTGAATGGGTTCAGAACTGTCCCCTCCTGTTCCCGAAAGTTCAGGACCCTGAGGCCTGATCTTTTTGCTTCGACTATATCCGCATACCTATATAGGATATTAGGCATAGTTTTGGCCCGTATAAAAAAAACGTAAAATGAAGCAGTCATTTTCGTTAACTTCTGGTCACAGGAGGGACAGTTTTTGTTTCTTGAAGTGTGTATTACCCGAATATGGTATTTTGAGGCGTTGCTTATAAAATAAAAGCGATGAACATTTTAGCTCAATGGGCGACGACTCACAACGCACGGAATCTTGCGTGATAAATCACGCAAGATTCCGTGCGTTGCATAATAAGAAAACAAGTGCACAAAAGGTACGCTTAATGCCTTAGAAGCATACCTTCCAGTCGGCCTTATGTAATTTATCGTATGTCTTAGCAAGACGCTTAGCTAAGCGAAGTCGCGTGGTAAATTTTTGAGTGAGCCATAAGTTTATACATTACTAGTGGACCCGCCTCAGATTCGCCCGCGGTATTTTCCATAAAAATTAAATCACCCCTTTTCACCCGTGTAGGGTTGGAATTTCAACAAATCCCTCCTTAGTGCACTAGGGTACTCGAGGAATGTCTCCCTCAAATTTCAAACCTCTAGAGCTACCTGTTTAGGCTGTGCGTTGTCTATAAGTGAGTCACGGTACTGTTTTATAAGTAAGTATGTATTGACTATCATAGCTTTTGTGGGTGATTAGTGTATTCTTTATTCCCCTGGTAACATTAAAAATTTCTGGGATAAAAAGTATCATATTAAACTATTTACACGTAAAGTTTCATTCAAATCTGTTTAGCCCTTTGTTTTAGCCGATTGACTAACAAACATCGTCTGAACTTATTATGCATATGCATGCATTTAAAGTATTTAGTGACTCTGACGCTGTTCCTATATTCAGAAAACAAATTGTTTTTGGTTACGGATATATTTGACATATACATAATATGTCAAATTATAACCATTCGTCACCAAAATGAATTGTTTTTGAATATAGGAAGCCGGAATCTATACGTTCAGCCGAGCGCTACCGCGTTTTCCAAAAAGAAACTTATCTTGCAAAAATATTAAACGGGCTAAGTACAGATATAGTGAATAATATGTTTCCATCGGTAAAACTCGGATCTCAATCGGAAGACGACGGGACCCGAAGTGCCAATTAATTATTGTATTCAATGAGTGACATGTTTATACTCATTAATATAATACTTTATTATTTACTGTCGAATGACAAAATGAAAAATGACAGCATGGTATAATGGCTAATGGCCCCCAATTCTCGGTGTTTACGAGATAATGTCGATTGCAAGATTAAACGTCAGATTCATACAGTTGTGTCAAATCAAATGACTGTATGCACTGACGTTTAATCACGATTTTTAGATTATTTCGAATGCGCCGAGAATTGGAGACCTGCTGAAGCTAATTGAGAGAGCACGATAAATACGAACTTTTCCGATAAAACACGATGGAAACTAATTATGCACTACATCTGTATCTTGAAGTAAATAAACAAACATTTTGAGTCAGAAATAATAGGTTATGTTGCTTTAATCGCAGAGCAACGAAAAAAGCAACGCAACCAACGACAATTTTAGATTTTTTAGAACTTTAGAAATGAGGTGTCAAAGTGCCGTTCAAATGAATGAATTTATTTGATTTAAATGTCTTGTTTGGTATGCTGTTAATACATGATAAAAATTAAACTGGATTGTTCGTCCTTATCTTCCGATCTGTTCGTAGACGATCAGGTGTGACATAACGATGTAGGTCAGTGTATACACGGACACAGGTCATCGGGCCGATGTTTCACTATCTATTGCATGTAAGAGTAATAATAAGTTTATAATTAATAATTTAAATATAGTTTATGTATTAACATCCTCGTATCAACAGCATATTTTTGAAAAAAAATATTAAAAAGTTTTAGTTACTTTTTACATACATCGCTTTGCGCTGACCCAAAGTAAATTCTAAAAAAATACAGATATTATGTTATTTTATATTATTAAGTTTCCACACTGCTACCATAAAAAGATAATAACAATCCCTGCTTTGTTTGGAAAAATATAACGTAAAAACGATTACATTTTTTTTCGGTGAGTACAGTTTGTAAACAATTGAAAAACGTCCCGTTTAAGAGATCTAAAACTGCATGTTTCGAAACTTTGTTACTAAAAAATCAAAATGGAAATACTTTTAAAACAAGTATAAGTACATTACGCAATATTTCTTACAATTGTCATAAAACTTTGGATAAATCATATTTCTGCGGTTAGGCGTGTACATATGATTTGAAAACAGCTATGTTTAAAAAATCACGTGACCGTAAAAGTGCTCCGAAATCACATAATCTTTGAACTTTGTATGTATTTACTTAGAGATAAATATAATATAAATATAAATGTTACCTCGCTAAATTATGGCCGGTTCTTCTAAGTGGATGTTTGGCTGGACCTTATATACCATTGTAGTATATAGGTACGCTTTCTTCAAGCCTGAATAATTTATCGGTTCATATCGCAGCAATAAAGAAATCCTAATAATATCAATTCGTTATTTCAAAATACAACAACTACTAAAAGAAAATAAGTACACAGACTAAAATTGAATCGTTTTTTAATTATGTAAAAATCAGCCAATATTCGCTATGACTTTTGCTTTAAAATATTCTGACATGTAGAGCCAAGTGTAGCATAATTATCCTTGGTTCTTCATCACATCAATAAGTCAGCTAAGTCTTGATAAACGAAGTAAATTAATTGTTAGTTTAATTATTTTCCGTCGGGACCCGTCCGCGCTCACGCGACGGCATGGTTCTGAAATTTGTATCGGTCAATGAAACTTCTGAGCAATCTTTATAATTGTTATTTCATATTCTTGTTCATATTCGTATTTTTTATTCACTAACTATAATTTTAAAGCATTTATAATGACGTGCTCTAAAATATTACATTATATATAGGCTAATGAAAGAAGACTGAAAACGCGCAGTAATTTAAATAAAGTTATTTTGGCAACACTTTGTACATGTATACGGGGATATATTAGTATGATTATTATTATTTGTGCCTTTTATTTGCATATTTTGTCGAATCTAAACCTTAATCAATATACACAAGTTCACTAATGATTTTTAAAAATGCCGTTCGTTTTCATTATAATTTTTATAAACTAGACTCTACCTTCTGATTGTATAGGTATTAGTTAGTGTATATATGTCGATTGTAGATATAACACCTGCTGGTAGGCCTACACTATATTAAAATACTTTAAAAGAAGAATCGAAGCGAGCTTCCAGAAGCAAAAAGAGTTAATAGATATCCGAATGTACAGGCAAAAAATTTCTTCGACTAATATTCTGAAATTTTATATTTAATTTATACAGTATAATAGTTTTAAAAATTTCTTTATGAAACAGGTGAACGGTATTTTTCATTAAAGTACTTGACGGAGAGAATACTAATTATCTTTTGAGTTAATATTGCAACTTAATAGCTAAGAACGGGAATTTACTTTATTAATAATAAAATTAATAATAAAAATTATTATATTTACGTTTTACATTCTATCTAAAATATTAAAAAGTATCGTCCGAAATAAACGGTTTAATAAAAAAAAAGTCATGTCACTTTTGACCAATGCATTTGCAACGCAGGACTGGCAATGCTTCTTAAGCGCCGCCATTTTAGTTAGTAGTAGCAATGTTTTCTATCAGTAAATTACGTAGTAATAAAAGTTATTAATCTTTACCGTAATCGTAATGGCAACTGTGCTAAGTCATAAAGTTTCAGAAAGCCTAGCTATTATAAAATGTGCTAAGATTCTTTAGTTAACTGCTAGAATAAAGGCGCATGTTTCCGGTCGGCTAACGTTGCTAAACGAGCAAAAATACAAAAAGTTGTATGATTTAGAAGTCTGTATCATACAAAATATAAAAAAAAATCGTGATGTGACGACAAAACATATTAGTTAATAACCAACATTTGCTCTGAACTCCGTCTGTGTAGAATTCGGTTGTCATTACTTACTGGGAAACTAATATATATTCCAATGAAAAAGTAATATTCTGGAACTTAGAACCCAAAAGTCTTTCAGTTGTCAAACAAACAAATAACAGAATCCATAACTATGTTTTCGTATGTTAATTAGCTTAGGAAGTAGTTTTACATACTGTTGATCAGAGTATACTTTTTAAATAAAGTATCAAACAGTATATTAATACCATTGAACATTTGATACATTTTCATTATGTTAAAGTGGTTACTTGAAATTCAACACATACTTGACATTTAAAGGATCACTTCCAGTTATCTTTTTGCTAGTTGTGATATTTGAGTTAGCATCATGTGATTTAAAAACAAATGGTTAAACAAATGAGTTGATATTTTTAGCTTGAGCTGATATTATTTCCCTCCGACGGCTGCGTGGGACTATAAGTAGAATTGAGCCTAATTCATTATTATTATGTGATCAATATTAAAAGTACTAATCCAGCTGCGGCCTTAACATGCAAGACACAAGGATAAGTTAAACCGCCTTATCTCTAAGTGCGTCTCTCTCACACTAGTGCCGACGAAAGAGATAGTCATAGAGATAAACGGGTCTAACTTATCTTTCTGTCTTGCATTTAATGCTGCTGATTGATCTATATAATTTTTACTTCGTCTTGTCTATGACGACCGTAAATTGAAGCTTAAATCAAATACAGCTTTTTAATAAAGCAAATTACTGTTTCCAACCCAAGCAATTTGGACTTCGCGTTTCATAGATGTCGAATCAATAGATAAATCCAAATTGATGCATTAGTCTTAAAACTAATATTTTTTGGCTCAGAACTATTCTAGTTAAAAGAAGCTTAGTTTCATTCCCGGTACATCTCATTTAAATCATTGGTATCACACTAATATTATAAATTATTATAAATGAGAAAGTTTGTGTGTGTGTGTTAGTAGGTATATTCATACTCCTTCACGCTTCAACAACTGCACGAATTTGGATGAAATTTGGATTGGATATAGATTATACCCTGGATTAACACAAAGGCTTCTTTTCATCCCAAAATTGAAAAAATCCGAAGGAATAACTAAAACCGAATTCTACGCCGACAAATTAGCAGGCGGAAGCTAATACCTTAATAATATATAAGTTGCTTTTTGACAGTAATGCTCTCATTTAAAACGCCGTAAAAAATTGCTAAAAATCGACTATCGAATGTCTGTGTATTTATAATAATTGCGTTGGTTTAATCGATATTCTATCTGACAATGGAACAAACTTTGTAGGTTATAAACACTTGGGTTCAGAACTCTCCCTCCTGCTCCGGAAAGTTTAGGACCTTAAGACTTTTTGGTTTTGTATACCCACATCCAGAACATAAGGCATAGTTTTTACCTGTATGACGAAAACTCATCGTTTTAATTAATGGGCTAGCGAAATAACGAATTGTTTTTCTTAACGTGTATGACCTTTGTGACTATCATATATTGTCCACAGCAACAGAACGAGCGGTACCTATCATCCTACGAAGCCGGCGGGGACCTCTCCCCCGTCGCTCCCGCTGCATCACCCGGCTCTCCCCGTGACTGCACCTCGTGTCGTAAACGGGAGCCCCCAGACGAACCCCCACCACCGCCTGAAGACTGCGCCGGCTGTGGCTCCAGGATTACCGACAGATACTATCTGTTAGCGTTGGAAAGGCGTTGGCATACGCCTTGCCTGAGGTGCTGTGAGTGCAAGATGCCTTTGGACTCGGAGCAACGGTGCTATGCGCGCGACAGTAATATATTCTGCAAGAATGACTATTTCAGGTCAGTTTTTTTGTGTTTTTTTGGTTTTAACTGTTGACTTTCTCAATCTTGTCGTGTCTTTGTGGAACCTGTAGTAATAACAAGTATTTCGTGTTGCCGCATAAGCAACATTCGATTAAGATAAAGTTATCAGTTGAAACGGAATCCTCTGAGGATTATTGAATGCATGTCAGTCCGTCATCGTTTCTTTGGTGCTGCCGGCGGTGTTGGGCTCGCGAGTCCTAAAGACTTCTGCCCTGGACCCGGTAACTAGGTTTCTGTTCTTAGCGAGTTACTACGAGTTGAGCGTAATGAAAAGGTTGACAATGGTCGTGTTAATCAGATAATTGATGATCGGAGAAGCCGGTTAAAAGTCCTGAATTATCTATAACTTGCGAATACACAGGTATAGGAGTAAGAGAAACTACACTAAAATTAAATCAGAAAGAATTAGCTAAAGAAATATAAATCAATTGATTTATATATGGATTATTTTTAATGTATATATATTTATAATATATATAATATGATGAGATTTACTATTTGATTTCTGGGACCGTCCTGTTTTTACAAGGTACACAAATGTACTCGTTAATATTATCATGCTTGTTAAAAAAGAGTTTATTAAAACTTATTTTAATTTTATACGCACAAAATAAATAATATAATTAAATAATTAAGTATTAATAGGCTACCCTGTCTTAATTATATCTAAGTTATAGCTACATAATGCCGTATTTCTGTCTTGTTACGTTCGTCTTTACGCTACATAAAGTACCTATGCAATATTTCTATCAAATATTTTATTGTGATTTTTTTTTACTTCTAGTTGATGCTTTTACGGTTAAACGTAAGCCTGTCAAGAAATAATTCGTGAGTTCATTCTAAGCCTAAGCTCTTAATGTTTTGAATCCATAACTTCCTTTTCCGTACTAATAAATGCGCAAGTGTCTTTGTTAGTTCGTTCTTCATTAACATCAAAACTGAGATGATTTTTGATACGCCGATAATTGTAGAGCCGAGTGACATAGGCTACATACTTTTTATCTTGGCGATAAATAATAGACGAAGTATTGGGCTAAAGCTTTTCGACGTTACGCACTGAACTGTACCATTATTATGTATGGCCTGTGGCCTGTGGGCCCACTATACTCGTAAGTCGCTTGACGCCCTGCGCGTTCAGTATAATAACGCGTTCAGGGTGCTGCTGCGGCTGCCGCGCTTCTGCAGTGCTTCGGGCATGTTTGCGGAAGCGCGCACCGATTGCTTCTACACCACTCTGCGCAAGCGGTGCGCGTCCCTAGTGAGCAGAGTGCGCGCCAGCGGCAACAGCATCCTGACCATGATCGCTGATAGGCTGGATTGCCCTTACATGGGACATTGCATGCAGCTCCATGTAAGGAGCAATAAAACTTATTAATTGTATCTATTTTATTTTTTCATTTTGTGTTTGTAATTGTTTAAAATGTATGTTCAATTTAAATTTTATTTTATTTTATTTTATTTGTAATTTTAATCTAAGTGTAACTGTATGTATGTATTTTAAATGAGCTATTGGTTGCTTGAAATAAATGAATTTTAATTTATTTTAATTTAATTATATTAGAAAACTATCGCTCGGTCCCAGTTGCCGATACAAGTAAAAGACTTGTATCGGCACCTAGCAGTATTTCCGATAGATTCCAGTAACGAGAACGGTTTGCGTAAACTCCTGGTAATGGTATCGATAGTCATGCCACGTGGGGTGGGGACCTCGGGCCCAGTCCCATTCACTATCAGGGTAGGCCTCTGCCGATAATGAATGACGATTTGGCATTCATTTCCTAATATATATATATATATATATATATATATCAAGACCATGACCATGATGAAGTCGATCAAAAAAGTATCTATTCTTTTCAGACTAGATTTGGCTGCAATTTGAAGTGGTATAGCCTAGCCTAAATTTAAAATTGTAAGCTTAAAATAAGAAACGTTAAACATTATTTTGTATTGAACCAAGCTGTCAAAAGAGAGATAGACGATTTTTTATCAAAAGTTTAGCGACTTTTAAATTTAGCGAAAACACTTTCGATTTGACCCTAATGGGTTATTTTATTTACCTACTCTTACCAGTATTATTAAATTAATCAATTTATCAGCCTAGACTGTAGGTTAAATGCCTCCCTTCCCTCCCTCCACTCCTTGCGGCTTTGAGTGGTTAAAAGGGGTTCGTAGAAAAAATCAAATAAATCCCCTTAAGAACTTATTAAAAAGTTTTAAAAACTTATTAAATTTCAGTAAATATATAATTTCTTAAACGTTAAACTTTTCTAACAGCAATGCAATAGAAATAAAAGTAAAAATATTCATAATAATATCGTTCAATGGATTAATGATAAACATGATCTTTGAAGATTTACTTACCAACGTAAGAATTGTAAAAAGTACAATTATTTACATTAAAATAACTGTTCTTTTATAATGTGTGAAAGTACACGTTATATTCATTTTTTTATTTTATATGTATATGTGTGTGTGTGTGTCTGTGTCTGCATAGAATATTAAATTTGTTTGTGAATAAAGGCGGCCGGGGCATCTTTCCACCAGGTGAGATTGCGCTCAAGCAAAAACACGTTAATAAAAAAACAGCATTTGAGACCTTTTACCGGCTAAATAAAAACATATACATAGATAATAAAATAACGTTTACGGTATATTATAATGCTCTGTCGAATCTAAAACTATCGCGTTCAGGTTTTTCTTGAAAATTTGTGTAACGGTAATTAAATGGGCTCTGATGTGTGCCGATCTTTTGAGTTACTGTATATTTTCTTAGATATTTATTATTGAACATACTAAAAATAGCATGTTTTGAGGACGGTGTGTGTGTGTGTGCGTGTGTAAGTATGTTTGTTACTCCTTCACGCTTCAACGGTTCCATGGATTTATGTTTTGCACTATTAGTAACATCTTTTACAGTTAAAATTACAAGTGCTATTGTATTCGGTATTTATTATAAGTAATCAGTATAAAATACATTTTAAATTTTTAAATACACCGTCGTCTAAATGAGCTCCATCTTGCTGCTGGCGCTCCTGCAACTGACTACGCAATTGTTGGAAAATATGCTGACAATCATCACTTCTGGTACGTAACCGCCCTGTTTGCTTAATGTTCGTTGTTGAACCAGTTTCTTTAAACTCTTCGACCCAAACTTTGAATAATTGACGCTGGGACACTCACTTAAACGGCGTAATTCGTATTCAATCCTAATAAGGAATTAGGGTTGCCAACAATTTATGGGGCAAATATATTATTTTCCAGTTAATGGTATTAAAAAAAATTACACTAAAAGAAAATATAGTACTTTAAAGAAAAACCTTTTAGAAAGAGTTTAAGGTATGATAGATTAAATATAATACACAAGTTTCGTCCTAATAACATTCCGATGGCACATTTTGTGGCTATCCGAGCTGCGAAAATACCAATTGAACTGGCCAACTCAAAGCCCATTTGTATGGACTGACCGAAATATATTATTTTTGCGTACTATATATTTCTTCAACAGTATATAATAATAATAATAATAATAAACCATTTATTTCAGGCATCAGTGGCCCTTACAGACTAACATACATATATTATACAGTAAAATAACTTAAAAGTAATATCATTTAGGAGACGAAAAGGCGTGGCTCCTTAGCGTCGTCCCATCTGGAGTCGTGTCAAGGACAGGCATGGTGCCCCGGAAGCGCCTGAACACGACACCCTTCGGTCAGAAGTCCGGACACGTGACTGTCTCCAGCATCGGCCGCGGCACGCGCACCACAAATGATCTAAAGTGCACGTATTGGCGCGATCGCAGCTGGAACGCAGAGCCATAATATAGTACAATACTATATATTATAGTACGATTGGCAACCCTAGGCATTGCATGGTAACGTAACACTGATTTTTCTAAAGTGTTTAACACAAAAACCACGTTGCTTTTCCGCAAAGCGCTCCATCCTGATGAAAAATGTAAAAATTGACGTTATATTTCCCGCTATCCGTTGTATCGGACAATTAATAGTCAACAAAAAAATCTGTGTTGCTACGAGTATTCGCAAATATGTATTGTCCACCATTGAAGTATTAAGTTACACTAGAACAGCGCCTCTATTCGGGAACGCTAAGTGATGTTGTATCTGAGTGGGGGACGAGAAATCTCGCTCGCGAGTCGCTACAATATCACTTAGCGTTGCCGAATAGAGGCGCAGACATCTCAAACAAATAACAGCGAGCACTTGATGACGGAGCGGGCATGCGCGCCGCGTCCGGCGGTGATCGTTTTCTTATAGGCGTTTGTGCCATTTGGCCTCAACAGGCTTTACAAAATATCAAGTTGAGGCGTCCACTCTAGTATACATAATTACTCAAACTGGCCCAGCCTATATTAGACTCCCGGTTAAGGGCAAACTTAGTGTAAGGAGCATGGATGTCAATCTGTTTGTGTTGTCCAGGATATGATTATAATTCTTTGAAATATAAGAAGACTTTACTGCGTAATCTCGCCATCTTAAAATTACGGTATATTTGTATGTTGATAAATATACTACTTATAAATTAACATAACCTATGAATAATCCGCAGGTATTAAGAATTCAATATACATATTAAGTAGCAAATCGCCACATAATAATATTTGATTTTACATATATTTTATCAGATACAAATAATAAGATAGGACCACTTAATTTTTACCACTAATATAACGTTTAATACATAATAAGGCTTAGTGGCCACAGATGGCTGATGGGGCCGAAGAATTCTTGAGTGGTGACCACGTACTGGGCGCCGCAACGTGGGCAGACCACCCACACGGTGCTCTGACGACCTGGTGAAGATTGCGGGACTCGCGAGCAGCTCAGAATCGGCCGTTGGGGGAGACCTACTCGTATGTCAAGTGGTGTCAGTCTTTCGGCTGGCATAATGATAATGAAGGCCACTTTTAAAAACAAAGCAACCTAATAATTATTCGACAATTTTTTTTTTGTATACGTATATAAAATATTTAGCGAACAAAAACATGGATTTTTAAAACTACCACTGACGTAGTGGTATTGCAACTGCTCGCTGCGCTAGAGGTGAAGGGTTCGATCCCCGCTGGGGTAAACTTTATTTAGCACGAATATTTATACCCAAGTCATGGGTGTTGAGTGTTCATGTATGTATTTATCTATATGTGTAAGTGCGTATCGTTGTACTAGTGCTAGTAGTACCCATAGCACAGGAAATCCTAGTTTAGGACTAACTGTGCGTAGCAATATTTTTTCTGTATTACTAAACTTTCCGGGCATAACATATCACCAAAAATAATCGTAATCGGTTGAATGGTATAGGAACGCATACGGGAAAAACGCAGAAACATTTATTTTTATAGAATTCCTAGCCTGTGTTGATCCAGGGTAAAAGCTATCACCATTCCAAATCCCATCCAAATCCGTCCAGCCGTTGAAGCATGAAGGAGTATCAAACATGCTAACACACTCGCGCACTCACAAATCTTCGCATTTCTAATATTAATGTGATTAAGCAAATGAGAATTTATGACATCGGAATACAGTTCAAAATACAGTCTACTTTTCATTTATTTGCATCAACACTGTAGCAAGTTTTATTTACAATCTTAATTGTTATTGCCGTTTTTTAATTTTTTGGCACCAAGCTAAGATTTACAAATAACAATTTTGGTAAAGCAAGAATCTTAACAACTCTCCCCCGCGGCGTGGCCTGCAATTTACTAGCTTCCTCACATCGGATTTATGAAGAAACCCACGATAACCATCTCAGATCGTAATCTTTTAGGTACCCGTAAATAGCTCTGGTACAGTCGGCGCCAAAATAGCTGGGGTGCTCATATTCAAACACAATTTTCAGTGGCTTATAGTGCAGTAGCGTAGTACGACACGCAGAGATACTGGGTCAACGACCCGCTTGTACCATTGATATTTTAACGCGGAATTGAATTTAATACTTACCACGAGCGTTTTCGTGAAGGGATTGTAAGAAACTCTGCACAAAGGGAATTATTTCAATGGTCCGCATGGAGACTGCACCTAGTCACTCTTAAGCGTTGTATCTATTTGAACGGTCGCAGGATGAGACAGTCTAGTGGAATGCCAGCTTCATGAGATGATGTTCATTGAGATGCATCAAAACGATTCGTGAGCATAGCAGCTACCCATTGCATTGGGTGGAAGAGAAAAACGAAACGAGTTCAGGAGGTAATTCCACTTTCGTAGGTAACATTATCAGGATCATAAAGCTATAAAACAATTAAACGCCTAGGATAAAAGCACAAATTTCAGTGAAATTCCAAAGATATATCAAAGCGGAAGGAACGGGGACACCATTCATATTTTCGAGTCTCTGCTATTTTGACGCTGACTGTACGAACCACGGTCAACTAACTTGTCACTCGATTTCGGTACCTAATACCTTGTGTTAAGATTGTCGATTACTATCTTATTAATAATCATAATATATATATTTGAATAATTTGATGACATGGCCATTGACGAGGGGTACTTAAGAGATGTCTCTATTTCATCTCACTTGATTATATTTTATGTTTGACCAGTTGGTTCAGCGGTTAGAATGGCGGACTGCGAAGGAATTGGTTGCGGATTCGATGCTCTTAATATGGCGATAAATTACATACTTACATTATATTTATCCAAAAATAATTCAATTCTCTCCTTGCATCAATCATTCACTGCAACCTAATTAACTGGCAGTCGTAAGTCATATTGTGTTTAAGTTTGCGTGAAAATAATAATGACAGTGGAATATTTAAACACACTTATATAATAAAGCAAATGAACTTACAACTCCAAAGCAGCATAATTCCAAATCCCGTTAACTTTCATATTTATATTAATTTTATATAGCGCAAAATTAACATATTCGAAAATAAGACTTAAACAACAAACAAAACGCTAAAAAGGACACCACTCAGTAATATGCCGCAGCAGTTGAGGGACTCATTCAAATTTGGACCGAATGTCGTTGTACTTACAGTCTAAATTTAAAGTTTGGTTAATGCGCTGATCAGCCGCTGCGCACGTTAGAGAATCACACTACTGATATAAAACTAGAATCTTAAATCTAGATCTAACCCACTACGGGAGACTATGCCACTCTCATTGACATATATAGCCATACAAACACCTATCCACACGACACTGTTTTAACCGTCTGTCGTGACTGATAATTTAAGGAAAGCAAATAATCTCGGCACGAAACAATAACATCTTTCGGTAAACTTATTTTACCGTCTTTGAAATTCTGCTAGCTTCTTACTTTCACATTCTAGCCAGACTCCCTAATACCTAAGCACGCTAGTCACACGTCCCGGTTATCAGATGAACGTTTTAAGGCCCACCCGGCCCACAACTCAGGGCTATCGCGCGGGGACGCGGACGCATCAGAATGGCCGATCTCGACGGGACGTCAAAACTGCGCTGACGCAAGCGGCAGGCGACAGAGGTCTGATATTAAATTTGTACGGATAATAACGAACACCGATGACAGCTCCTATATACATTTCATGAGTGTTGAGTCAACACTCATGAAGGTTGTTTCTGGGCTGTTCATGCTCGCAAGGACCAATGTGATATCTGAACCTGACTTGAGAGACTTTATATAAGTTATACTGTTCTCTCTCCCTTCTAAATTTGATAGAATTTTATTCTTTTTGATTATTCTACAACCTATTATATTTTCATTAGTACCTATTACCTAATAACTATCACTTACTGCTTTATTACTTTGTAATGTTTTCATTTTATTTTATTTCAGTTTAATTAAACCCTATGATTTGAAAAGATGAATTTCTGCTGAGTTTCTTGCGCGCTTCTCAGTAATAATGGTCCTGTCCGGAACGCTGGTAGATTCATTTTATTGTATTAATATGACAAGTAAGCCAGGGCGGCTAACTTGTCGAATAAACGATTTCCATTTGAGGTTGTAAATAAATATCACATTCATCATTTCAATTTCATCCATACTTGATATTAGAATGGTTATGATCCAAATAAGCTTTACGCGGCTAGATTTAACGAAACCTTCATCATATATATGATTATTTATTTATTTATACCTACACAATTGCATTAGGTACATATGTTGCTTTAACTATATATTAAACAATACATAGCACTTTCTCACATGTATCTTGACTTGACAGGCACTGCAACGTGGAAAAGTAATTTTCTGACTTGAAATCGCCATAACCGGTACAAACCGGTTTTCTATGCAGCCAAATCTTCGTCGGCGAGCGAAGAGTTTCGCGCGCTTGCGCATCTTATAACTTGCGCCGGCGCCGCTTATTTAGATGCTTCCTTACGTTAATTTCACTGGTGATATTATATTCAATTTTTACTGTTCGAGCCTCCGCCGATAAGTGATATTAACGTGATAATCTGTTCATACTAATTTATTTTACGAAATACGAAATATTTAAATGTACGGTGTGTTTTTAAGAAAATATACTCATTGGGTCCAATTCGGAACGGTTTTGATAATTTAAAATTTCGTAAACTTAAAATAAGCAACGTCAAACACGATTTTGTATAGCACAAAGTTGTCAAAATCAAGTTTGAAAATTAAGCGAACATACTTTCGGATTGGCCCCATTATTTAAATGATATGAATGGTGAATGGAACTTTAGTCATTTTAATGTATTTGATAACTTTTAATTTATAAGGCGAATACGCATGGTAGGGTTGGAGGGGGAAATCTCATTGAACGTACCAAGACCAGATCGGGGACGTTCTTAAGAAAGGCCAGGTCATGAGTACCCTAAACCGGCGAGCGTGCATAAAGAACTTAATGAGAGTAGACGAAGCGAAAGGTGTGTGTCAGGATCGTAGCAGGTGGAAATCCGTGGTCTCTGCCTACCCCTTTGGGCAACAGGCGTGATGTATAGGTATGTAAGTCATGTGCAAGTTTCAAAATTTCGGAATAACGAAGATTGAAAATGAATTTGTTTGGGTCATTTATACGCAAAAAGAAAACTCTTCTGCGCCTCTATTCGGGAACGCTAAGTGATATTGTAGCAATTCGCGAGCGAGATTTCTCATCCCACTCTTCCGCACGATGCGTAATGCATAAGAGCGAGATGTGAATCTCGCTCGCGAGTCGCTACAATATCACTTAGATGTTCCCAAATAGACGCAGGGGGCAAATTTTGTGTAATGAGCATGATAATATAAGTACTTATCTATATATTTATCTATATAAGTATACGTATCTATGTCTACTATGCATAGTACAGGGGAATTAATTTGGAACTAGATCAATGTTTGCCAGTGTACAAGATATTATTATTATAAGTAGCGCGTGGATACACACACACAGAGACTTTGTTCATGTTTTGTAGTCTTTATTTTGCTTAACCAGTGTGTGTTCTGTGTAATTGTAGCGAATACATTTTCTTTTTTCTTTGGTATTATTTTCGAATTAAGTTAATTTAAAATGAACATAAGTTTTGATAGCTTTTCTATAGAAACATAAGAACTGTCAAAAATTTATGTATAGAAAAAAGATTGAGATATCCATTGCTCTTGATATTAGAAAATAAGAAATAACTACAGCCTGTGAATCGAATTCCTCTAGAGTTCCCAAAAACTACGAATCTACCAAAAAAAACATAATTTATTCAATTACCTATAGGTAGTAACCGTTCGGCAATCTTTATCTCATACTACCAAGATATGTTTGCATCTACAATATAGACGCCACCTGATTTTCAAACAAAACTCGCCTTTAACTCCACGGGGATATGGTGAGGTATGTTCAATCTAAGGGTTTCGAGTGGTAATGTTAAGTTTGCGTCTGTTACATCTCAAATGACATTATCAGCTTCCAGCGGCCGGACACAAGAAACAATAAAAGTTAGTCGTAAACCTGCATTATGTGGGTGTAAATCAAATTTGTCCCGTACGAAGACACTTGTTAAATTACTCATAAAAGTCTGGACGGGGCCGTACGCGCGTATTTTAGAGTTTTATTGGACTGAAGCAGAACGGGTTTCCAATGACGCGACGAGAGGGTTCTGAGATTTTTATAGTTGTTCAATATAAAACCGAATGGGAGATCCTCAAACCGGTATAGCTCATTAGTTCGAATTTGTTTATGTACCGTTTGTCTAACGAAGAGTAGCGCTTCTCATATTTCTTGTATTTCTAAATAGTCCTGAAATTCCTTCCAGGATATTGGTATTGTCACGCTACTCCTCTGCTGCACTGGGAGTGAAGAAATAGCATAGAATGCGTGCAGATGCTTATCATCCTGGCATGTCGTAAAAGTCGACTAAGGGACGGGTCCTCTCCAACGGTGGACTATCTGTATGGGCGATGGGCTGATCACCTGTCACCATACGGTTCATCATACCATCTTAAGACTAATTAGTCGAACGTGGCCACAAGTAGTCTTGTGGCTCTGCCCACCTCATTA
The DNA here is from genome assembly GCA_947859335.1 of Tortricodes alternella. Classification (NCBI taxonomy): domain Eukaryota; kingdom Metazoa; phylum Arthropoda; class Insecta; order Lepidoptera; family Tortricidae; genus Tortricodes; species Tortricodes alternella. The sequence continues at coordinate 3,290,873 of OX401970.1, forward strand.
CGGATTTCGGGCGTGATGCTATGTATGTATGTATATTGCTATTAAAAGTAGCATATGTACTTCTCCGGCCTTCCAACTATCGGTATGCAAAAAATCAAGTCAATCTGTCGCAGCGTTTTAACGTGAAAGAGTAACAAATAAACGAACAAACAAATCTTATTAGTAAGGATTTAAGTCTTGTACTCTAACACACATTCGATCTAGCCCCGAACTAGGATTTCCCGTGCTATATATAATACGTTTATAAATTATAGTCATAATTTTACGATTCAAATAACCAGCCCAGCAGTGAAGATCAGGCCTATGTCCCTTGAGCTGGTATAGGACATCTTGCTTTTTGGCCATCTTGCTTTTGAGACATCCTACCTGTTGCGTTTTAGGCAACTCGCTCACAATCGTTATAATTATTTTCATTCAACGTCATTTTACGTCACCAAATAAAAATACCGGACTTTAGTGAGCGTTGCCTGAGAAAATCATACGAAGAATATATTTGTATGTGTCGATACGGTTACGGTCATGACGATACGTTGTAGTGGGCAGATTCCTTGAAAACCCACTGGTTTTAATATGGGTTGTAGTCCAGTTATCTTACAGAAGCATAACTCAAGAATACTATAACTTAGCGTCAATTGAAAGTACCGACCGACCTTGATCCATTCCGCTTTGCATACCTACTCTGTATATTTCACAAGTATACACCGTTACACGTAGAAACAAGCGGCTAACAGTACTAGAGCAAACTAAAAGGGACAGTTCAATCTTAATATACGATTGTAACTCTTGTAGCTATGAGCGCTGTACCACGCCTTGGGTGGCGATGAGCGTGCGGGGGAAGGGAAATGGAAAGGATTATGCTCGCTCCCCCTCCGCCCCTTTCCCGCGCCGCGGGCGACCCGCGTCATACCGCGCAGCTATCTAAGCCTGGTTACTCGAGCCGGCAACTACCGCTGTCTTGCTCTAACTTCGTACGTTAGAGGAAGAAGCTTATAGTTTCCGGCCACGTATTGCCGTGAAAATGTTGCCCATGTTACTGCACTTTAAGGCAGTACAGCGCTTGCGGCCAAAGTATAGTTAATTGCAATGAATATAATAAAAACGGCAGGTCTTTCGGTTGATTTTTAATCCATTTTTGCCGATTGAGATGAAATTTGGCACACCTATGTAATATCGCTAATTCGGCAATACAGTATGGACCTGGTCTCATGATGTGGAAATTGGCCATAGGAACTCCTCAACTAAACAACATAATCCCGTTGTTGTCCAAGGTCTGATGATGGAGCCGGAAGGTGTCCATAGGAACCCCTCAAATTAACAAGATAGCCCTATCGTATTTGGACTCTTTGGATTTGTCTTGATAAGTACTATATCCCGATGAAACTGCAATATTATTGTACATATGGCAAAAAAACTAGTCTTAAAGATAGTATTTAACAGATACTAATTTTCAAACATCATATCTGTACCATTAGCTGCATAGGCCATCATTAAAAACTTTTGTACTGATCATAGTGATCATTAATTAATAATATAAAAGTGTACCATTACTTTTTAGTACTGGCAACTTACAACAGGCTGAATAATGTTATAATAAAGATTATGACGTAAAGCCGACCGATAGATGTGGGAACTGCTATTGTGTTGGAGCGTTGGAGCCAACGTTGGCTGAACAGGCCAACCTCATCAAACTACGTAGCCAACAATGGTATATTGGCGGCGCTTGGACAGTTTTATGAATAATCAAGTTATGATACGTTTGTTCTTAGCTTTGGTTTGAATGGTATGACGTACGAGTATGTTTAGGGTAATATTTGTAAATAAATCCCATTGCATTCTAAGTCTTAATTTAATCAGTGCCTAACGAAAATCCTAGCCCTTAAGTATTATTTGAATCGAGTAACTGACGCAGTTGGAGCACGAATCGAACCCGGGATCCCAGTCTAACAGAATAAGCATCCAGTCATAAATGAGCGAAATGATATGAATTTAAACAACTTGAAAGTTCGTAATATTTTTTAATGAAATTATTATAATAATGATAAAATGCACTCACAGAATAGCATATTAAATATAGTCAACTTGTGCGTTTTCCTGTACCACAGTGCCGGTATGGGACTCGACGTCGAGTCTTCAAAGTCTAAGTTTAAATATCTTTATGAATGACGATCTTCGTATGGGGCCCGCTTCTCAGAGCATAATTATTCGTCTAATACCTAATACTAACAATTCGCTCCACGTAAGTTTGCGTCTGTGAAGTAAGTTTGCTATTATACCATTACCATGAGTTGCGCGAACCGCTCTCGCTAGCGTAAACTATCGCTCGGTCCCTTTCACTTGTATCGGCAAAGAGCAGCATTTCCGAAAGGTTTCCGCTAGCGAGTACGTTTTGCGCAACTCATGAGCCCTTACCATGAGTTAGCACAAACCGTTCTCGCTATCGAAATGAGCGCTAGCGAGAGCGGCTTGCGCAACTCATGGTAATGGTAATAGTACGCGTCGCACTAGTAAGCGATTTTAGGTGTCAAAGGGGATGTACTGCGCCGAACACGGCTTGAGGCTAACTTCACAGATGCAGACGTGGTGCAAATTGTAGGGTATTATTAAAGTGAATTCATCCATACTTGTCTCATTTGGTACAAATGTTTCTAACCTCAAATTCATCATTTTTCAAAACAGCTATTTCTTCGTAAATAAAGCAACCGCAGATAATATTTTAGACATCACTTTGCCAATTTTTCACCTAGGCTGCTTTACTTAGGATAAAATTGCTGTATCACCCAAAAAAGGTAAATTTTGAGGTTATAAACTTGTTTACCAAATACGACAAGTAAGGATGAATTCACTTTAGACTAATACGCTTTGAGAAAACGGCTTCCGGTAAGTTAAAAATCACACCCCAGGCGTGAGCGAGTTATCTAAGAACGTTTCATTTGAGATTACCTCAACCAAACATAAGGAAACTGGTTTTCTAACAAAGAGCGCCAAGAGCGCTCTATGAAGCTATTGTTTTGTGCGAAAAATATTTCGAACATTGTGAGATTTTGTGATGGCCAGTCACGCCTTGGGTGACTGGCCATCACAATGGCCATGGTTAATGAGCTCGGTGGCCGGGTCGCCTTTGTTTTACCGTAGGATAGTGCGGGAGGCGGGTGCGTGATTAGCTATGAATTGAGTTGTCTCCACGCTGCCGGGCTCGACGTCGAATGTAACCGGCACAATCCGGTTTTCTAAGATAATGATAAATTTATTGATAGGTACCTAACATAGTGGTATGCAGATGAGTCTTCAACAAACGAAGGCCTTTGCGCGCTAGACAATTCCCAAAGCTAACATTTAATAATCATTATGAAATTATCGTATATATAGGTCGATATTATCATCCATACCATCTATAACTACTTATAATAAAACTCTAACGAAGTGGATTTTGTACATTAATGATAGATTTGGAAAGTAAAGTGCTTAAAAGTCGAAACACCTTTTGTTTTTCTCTTGTCTCTGTCTGTCGGTTAATTTGTGCGTCAATCACGCTAAAACTACTGGATAGATTTTGATGAAATTTGCGGCGGCAACAGTTTATAATCTGGAGTTACATTTAGAATAATATTTATTTCAAAATTCATCCCCTAAGGTTTTATTTTTTCGATACAGACAGATTATAATCGAGACAGTCATGTAAGTGTTTATGGAATACTAAAAAAAGGAATACTCAAATAAAAAAATTAACCCTGCCGTAACAGAACTGTTGCGAAATTTCCGTTAGTTTTGTCCCTAGTCGTAGCCTCTGCCGATAAACGCCCAGCGGCCCTAACATGCAAGACAGAGATAACTTAAACCCGTTTATCTTTATTTCTATCTCTTTCATCGGCACTAGTGTGAGTGAGACGAAGTAAGAGATAAGATGGTTTAACTTATACTTGTGTCTTGCATGTGGGCCGCTGGAAGCACTCCTTTACGGCTTAATCGGCTTTGACGACGCGGATACCCTAGTTGGGAGTGACCCTGCCTCCGAAGCTAGCGTCCCGGGTTCGATCCCCGGTACGGGCAAATATTTGTGTGATGAGCACGAATGTTTGTTCCTGAGTCTTGGATGTTTCCTATGTATTTAATTATTTATTTCTTTATATAAGTATGTATATCGTCGTCTAGTACTCATAACACAAGCCTTTAGAGCTTACTTTGGGACTAGATCGATTTGTGTAAAGATTGTCCCCTGATTTATTATTATTATTAATCGCAAAACGTAGAGGTATATTTATATTCATTTAAACATATGTATTTACTTCAAGAAAATCTTTAAACTATGGTAAAGTAACGCTAACCGCTAACGCGGTAATGTTTGTTGACTCAAAAATGTATATTGGATGCTGTAGTGTGCGTTAATGCTAAATAAAAAATAAAAAAAGGTACTAAATATTATACATGCGAAAGTAACTCAGTCCGTATGTCTGTTACCGTTTCACGGATAAACCGCTGAACCGTTTTGCATGAAATTTGCCAAGGATCTACCTTGCTGTCTTGGGATGAATTTGTATATCCCGGAAATTGTCCGACATTAGAACCGGTCGGTTGGATTATAACGTTGCGTTTATCCCGGGGATCAGATAGGACTTTAATTACTCTGTTGGTCATTAACACGCCCCCCGCGGTTATTCCGCGTCTCTCTGGCTTAGCGATACTTATCGTACAATTAACATCCTAACCTAACTAATATCACTATCACTACATATAATAAATTCAACTCCCCCGCCGTGTTTTTCTGTCGTCCTGTCTGTCTGTATAAATCTCAGAAACAACTTTAGGGATTTGATACGGTTTTTGCGGACTGATTCACTGGGAAGGTTTGCATATATAATTCATAAACATTCCATGCATGCGGGTCTATATCTGAATCACTTTCTTATTCCGTAATATCATAGGTCATAACGATTTGTCCTAACACACAATAGCCCTAATGTAGTTATCGTAATAGTTTTAACTAACAGCAAAGTCTCATTTTGCTCGCTGCTGATTTTTTCCTTTATTGCAGCAAAATAGGGTTTTTTACTGAGGAGCAAAATGTTTTGTCTTCGGCTGTTTAGCTTAAATCTCAACTTATACAGGATTCCGCGTTAAAATCGCTCGCTACGGTCGTGATTCTATTCTACGTTCTTACTTCACCGTCCCGCCCTCCTCGTCTGCTGCACTGGGAGTGAAGAAATAGCATAGAATGCGTGCAGATGCTTATCATCCTGGCATGTCGTAAAAGTCGACTAAGGGACAGGTCCTCTCCAACATGGTGGACTATCTGTATGGGCGATGGGCTGATCACCTGTCACCATACGGTTCATCATACCATCTTAGAACTAATTAATTAATCGAACGTGGCGACAAGTAGTCTGTGGCACTGCCCACCCCATTAGGGGTTTCGGGCGTGATGTTATGTATGTATGTATGTATGTTTGTAAATTTACTCTCTTTACAAAACAAGACAAAGGCGGACATTATTTTATAAGTAAAGTCGTAAGTCTATTTGTTTTTTCTGTTGGTCGTGGGATAGCTTGATATCCAAAGATGTACATTGGATAGACACATTTTTTCCTTACGAGTGAAAATTTGCACTTCCCATGTAAATAAAATGTAAATAACAATATTTGTCAGAATTCAAAGTAATTTAAAAACTTATCTTTTAAGTACATCTGCAGCCCACAAGGCAGTGTGACCCTTACGTGGGCGGGCTAAAGAGTATTATCGCATGTATGACGGAATGTCAATTTCACAATAATTGAATACTAAATGAGGCTATGAAACCTACACGTTACGTTTACTTGACAATGGTTATGTCAAAAATGGAGTTCAGCCATGTGATTGTGAGGAACACATTCAAATTTAAACCGAACCTCTTTGAACTTACAGTCTAAATTAATAGTTTTGTTTATCCGCTAATCAATCGCTGCGTTCTTAAGAGAATTACACCTCTGGCCGTCGATTTGAAATACAGATTTAAACAATACAGAGACCACTTTACTATGGTACCTACTTTAGCTGGCCAGCCCTTATTCTCTATCAAATCTCGTCACTCGTTTCGTCCGACAATCATAAATTGACCCACGCGTTCGTAGGCTTGCGGAGTTAGGTTCCTAGGTTTGTGGCTTCCTGTGTCGAGATACGACCAAAGTCGAAGACACGCAAGAACATATAATTTATATGCACTGACGGGGCATCTTAGGCTCGCCGGTGAGTTCATGAACGAAGTTTTAGGGCAGTTGAAAAAGAAAGAAGAAGACTGCATATGGCTCTTAAAATATCTGGCAACACTGATCGAATCCATGACCCCTGAAACAGACGCTCTACCGATCCTATGGCCGATGCACTTGGCCTTGGCAACTGCACTAATTGTAGCCCGGTCGAAAAAACGCCAAGTTCGCGTGACGAAGCGTTAATCCGTCAAGGTGTGCGCCGGCGCAGCGCCCGAGACGACACGCGAGCAGATTTATTTCTCATACAAAGTTGATCGTAGAGTGATGGACAGATATTGATATTATTGCGATGGGAGGTAATTTTTGTAGACGGTAGTCTTGGCTTGAGGCGTTACCCGACTGCGTCAAAGCAAAGGGAGGGTTACATTTTTCGCTCATATGTATCGGGCGTTAGTGTCACGCTTGCCTGTTCATCCAGGATTTGTAATATTTCGTCTAGCTTCTGCCCGCGATTTCATTCACGTAGAAAGCGGTTAAGTATAGTTATTATACCTACGGGAATTTAAAAGGTTCCGGGATAAAAAGTACCCCATGTATTAACCCAGGGTTTAAGCCATCTCCATTCCAAATTTCATCCAAATCTGTCGAGCCGTTGAAGCGTGACGGAAACCAACATACTAACGCAAACACACAAACTTTCGCGTTTATAATATTAGTGTGATATATATATTTTGGCAATTTATTGCTGCAATTCGGGCTATCCCCAAAAGTTTACACTTAATAAATAATAAGTCTATACGTTTTGGTTTTTTCACTATAATCAATAAATACAGTTTTTGTGTTGTTTCAGTATTCTACAAAACTAATTTTGGCGATTATTTGATTTTATTGATCTTTAATTAATATTTAAAAAACGTAGAGACCTAGATTTTGTTCTGACTGACAACCTATAAAAAATTGGTCAAAATCGGTTAACTTTTAAGGGGTGGAAATCGTTATCGCCTTTTGTATGAAAAGGGTGATTTTTGCCGTTGCTTCACAGTCCTCTCCGTTTATATGAATAAATATATCGTCAAACGTCAGTAGTAGTTTGTTTACATGGTAATATAAAATTGATAGAGGCGCATCGAACTTGAGGGCCAGACTGGCTGTTTGTCTATCCAAGGGTCTCGCCGCTGACCCCAAAGTTGCGATTAGCGGCATTGTAACATAATTAGCATTTTTCGTTGTTGGTCATCGCCCGCGTGAGACAATGTTAGATCTAGATCGAGGCGATAGTGCGGCGCCCGCGCACGGCGAGAAGCGTCGCAGCCATGCGTTTGAGCGCGAAGCCCATCGCTGATGAAACTATTCATTAACCCTTTGAACGCCACAGTCCGCTGTAGCCGACAGCAGATTACCGTGCCCCTGACGCCACGGCATGCCGTATTCCATAAATTTTGTCGGCTACAGCCGTCACTCGGAGTCTAGGGCACGCTTCAAAAGCTTCAGAAGGTTAAGACTGTAAAGAGGTTCGTAGACGGGCTAGTTTTTGGGAAATTTATAGCTGCAATTCGGGCTATCCCTAAAAAGGTTACATATTATATCAGAATGGGAACAAAAAGTTTGACTGTAAACTTTTGAGGATAACCCAAATTGCAGCAATAAATTGCCCAAAAATTAGCCCGTTTTAGAGCCCTTGGGAAAAGTAATTCGGTCTAAATTTGAATGTGTTCCTCATGCAGTCATGAGGAACACATTCAAATTTAGACCGCCTCAGCCGATGCACTTTTTTCCCCTGGATTATGGGTACAACGATATCTACTCGTATATCTATATATAGGTATAAATGAAGAAGCTGACTCACCAACTTAACGTGTATAAGCCAACACACTTTCAACAACAACTCTAAAATTTGGCACAGGTAATGAGATGCCCGTTAATAAAGGATTAATAATAAGCCTTTGAACACCGCCACAAAGTTGCCTGCTTATCGGTATTCTACAGGATATATCACGGAGAGTGTGCGATGGAATACACATGAACTAATTCCGCCATCCCCATTCCTTCTTCGGGGGACTAGGCGTGGGCTGGGGTTCCATCCCTATGTTGTGGATGTACCAAGAATTCGCACTAAACGGTACGCTTCAACATTCATTTGGCGAACGGCTACGGAGTGGAATTCCCTGCCCGCAGGACTTGTTCCCAGAACGCTACAACTTGGGTCTTTTCAAGGAGAGAGCGAATAGGCATTATCTAGATGTGCATGCTCCATGGTCAGCCTCATCATCACTTTCCATCAGGTGAGATAGAGGATCTACTACAAAAAAAAATGATTACCCGAAATTCCTATGGCAATCGCTTACAAAGTCGGCGGAAAATGCTAATACAAGTATGAAAGAGATTTTTTGAAATTAAGCTTAAAATCATTATCACAACGGTCAAGCGTGACAAAGACATGCCTTGGACACTTTGGGTGATTTCAAAGCTCACACACACAGCTTCGCTTTACGTATCAAGACGTCGTTGAAATCACACACTTTAACAGTTGTTTTTCCGGGGCCCATCCGCATTACTTAAGTTATACTGACCATATCACTTAAGATATGTCACCGTAGCAAGGATCTGTTTCTATACGACTTAGGCCAATGTCGATAGAGGCCTTGTTCTCTTTACTAGAATATTGTTGATGACATAATGATAAATAATCACTTGTCTGTTATGAATGATAATGAAGAATATTCCTGGCATTTTACGGGTTTGATAACAATATTATACTGTGTAATAAGGGCGGCAAAGAAGCAATTATGAACCGGACATTCAAAATTTAATGGCACGACGTTCATAATTGCCGTACCGCACTATTTTAATAGCACAGGTTGTTAAACGGCGGGGCCGGCTCTTCGCGCCGCAATCTAAATATCTTATATAAACTCCATTACACCCGCGGATCGTATTTTAGCCATACGATCCGTTTTCCTGGCCTACCGTATCGAGCAAGTGTGATGAAAATTTCCGAGGTACGATCGCCGTATTATCAGTCCTCTTGTTTTTATTAGTCCATGAGTCCGAATTCATAAATCGAACCAGTTTTTGTGAGCTATCATTATCATAACTATATACCCTCTATAATGACGTTACACAGTGTGTACGAGTATGTACACGTCTGCCGATATTGTTATCGGAGGTTACCCCGAGGCAACACGCTTAGAGAATGACGGGTGCGCCGATAAGCTATTTATAGTTTGTCATAGGTCGAGATTTGGCAATTCTTCGATGTGGACTCACAGATCAATCCTGCAAAGAAAAAAAAACTGCTATGTGATGTGGTGCTCTAACGTGCGCAGTGGCTAATCAGCTATTAACACATTCAAATTTAGACCGAATGACTTTGTCCTTACGGTCGGAATTAATTGTTTCATTTATCCACTGATCAGCCGCTGTGAGAGGATCAAAGCACAGGTCTGGAACTCTTTGCAAGTTGGAGGCTCTGAGTACCGTATAACCTTGACTTTGATAATTCAGTTAGATATTAAAATGCCAATTGGACATTTAAAAATAAATAATGATGTTTAAAAAAATACCATCAACTTGATAATAAATAGCGTGTTTCCGCAGCAATTGTTTACAAGGAAGAAACATAACTTTTCCATACGATATACGACTTTAATGTAAATACTTAATCATTAATTTTTCTTTTGTCTATTGGTGGGTTTTGTCAAGGTCACACTTACCTGGTGTAACCAGCCTCAGGGTTGTGCACTATGATATCTTTATTCCAAATCGTAAATATCTGATCCGATGATTTGGTCTCCCGAACCCACAATGCTCCCCGCCTTCAATGAATCAAAATTGAGAGAGAGACTTTGATATTTTAGGAGCATTTTGGTGAAGGAAGATCTGCATACAGCGAAGGATTGATGCTTAATCTGACTCTGAGAAGAATTCGATGGCGGTGATACCGTGAGCTAAGGCTATGAGCTATTCGACACCCATTTGCCATGTGATTGAAGTTGAGAAACGCAACCGTGTAACCTGGTAGTGTCTGGGAATGTGTGTGTCGTTTCCTGGCGCTGTCGCCGTTGCCTGTTGTGTATCCATAATTAACTATTATTGACTTTTTAATTTTTGGCTTAATAGGCAATATAATTTGTAGAAATGTAACATTTCGGATTGTTTTTTTATTATTTGGACACCTTACGTCTCCATCTTTATACTTGAGCGTGGAGGCTGTCTACATCTTCATTTAACCTTGATAAATCAATTTAGATGTTTCTTCGTTTTAATTATCATTTTTATTATTATGACCCTTAGATACTTTATACATCTCTAAGACACTTGAATTAACCTTTCCAGACGCGGAGACTATACATCTCACTTATTAGTTATTTATTATGATTAATTTGTGTCCATTAGGTTTGTTTGTTGCACTTTTTATGTGTTCGTTTTAATTAAAAATTGAATGTTAAAGTTGAAAAATGCTTACTGCTGAGTTTCTTGCTGCGTTTCTTCTCAGCAGATGTTACCTTTTGAAGCGCTGGTAGATTCAGACATGTGAAAGAGCCGCAGAATGGGGAAGTTGCATGAAAATCAAAATGAGGTTTAAATGATATATGTATTATGAAAGTGTTTTTAAGTGACAATGACTTTTCAAAGCTCCATAACTCATAAAATAATCAACATAAAAATGTTTTGCGTACACTCAGCAATTTCTTTCCAATAAAAGATGAAAAAAAATATGCATCTTCCCTATTGCAGAATAAATATGTTAATTTTCATTTTCGTTCTCGTTGGAACATTTCTTTCAAAAATCCGGTTTGTGCCAGTTAGGTGCTCGTCGTCGAACGTTCGCCGGCTAGGTAGAGAATCACACCCCTGGATCGACTTTTCCCCAAGGGTCCGCGGTACGCAATCGACTCGTTATCAGCGTGACCCGGACGCACACGATAACCGTGTGACACGCGGTGCGCGTACCAAAGTACGCCGATCACGCACCGCCAAAACAAACGGTTTTGCGATAGTTGAGGGTTCGCCCGCTGGCTAGTTAACTTGAGTTCGAATCCCGACTGGAGTTCCACACTGGTATAAACCGGTTGTCGAGGTTTGCGAGTCTTCGTCGGCGGGCGATGGGCTTCGGCTTCGCGCGCTTGAAAATAACATAGCACTTTTGTTTCAGTAATAATTCACGAGTAGAGTAGCGGTGTGATTCTGTAACGCAGCGGCTGACCAGCGACAAGGCACCATAGCTGGCCACCGAATAGTTCACTTCGTTAATCGCTAATGCGTTACTAAAAAAGTTTACTTCGTTAAACGGTAAAGCGTTACATTTCGGAGCATTTAACGTAAGTTAACGGTAATCGATAATCGTTAACTCGTGATTGAAATTGAATTTTACGTGATTGCGTTAGAGATTTACTTATTAAAAAAAATTGGGTATGGACAGACAGGACATTGAAAAATGTATAAAAAAAGGATGTCAAATTAGAGTTTGAAATAATACCTAATTATTTAGAGATTCCCCTTTATAAATATCAATATATACGGTCCGCGCGGTGTCTTTTTGGGAAATAGTAGGTACTTTATTAACGGTTAACTGGCTTTCATTGTTTTAACGGAAGTTAATACGACCGTTTAGAATTTTTAATGTTAACTTAAAAGTTAATCCGTTATTAACGATTAACGGATTAACGGTGTTGTGCCTAGCTATGTCAGGGACACATCAAATTTAGATCGAATGTTTTTATCTTTACAGTCTAATTTATAGCGTCGTTTATCCGCTGTTCAGCCGCTGCGCACGTTACAGAATCACACCGATCACACAACCATAAACGTTTTTCAAAATTATTTCGAGTGCATGTTTATCTTTCAGTAAACATTATAATCGTGGCACAATACAATTCATGATTAACACGCTCGTGGCAAGGTCGAGTTTACAACGATTTCATTTTGAGATACGGGTTTTTTTTTGTAAAGCTGTGATGCGTGAGCTTCAGCCATGTGATTCACTAACGAGCGCAGCGGCTGATCACCGATGAGAGACACATTCAAATTTAGACCGAATGACTTTGTTGTTACAGTCTAAATTAATAGTTTCATTTATCCGCTGACTAGCAGAGAATCGCTCCCCAACAGTTTGAGTTGTGCAATGATGTAGATTCACTCAATTTCAACTTTTATTAACACAGATATATATTAACGCAGAATATGCACTGCGTAATAAAAATATGTAACAGTTTATTATTTAACTATAACATTATCAATAACGCTTGGACACGTGCGATAATAGCGATTTAATGAGTTTAATCTTTATTACTTGACCCATAATAAAATATGTAACATAATTCAGTGAAAGGGAATCTTATAAAATACTATGTAAGTTTTTCTATTTTTAATGACGTTGTATTTTTCTAAATTTCTATTATTTATTTCGCCACGTTTTTTAAACAAAATACATATTCTCTTTGTTGACGTAATAATACTTAACTGATTTTTTAGTTTTAAAAAAATACGTTATTCATAAGAATCAGAGACGAAGCGTGAGGGTAAGCCGGTGTATCATTTCTATTTTTAAACATTATATTATTACGCATTAAATATTGTATTTACATAAAAAAAATTATAAAATATGCAATTTTTATGTTAATACAAGAAGTAATTAACAATAATATAATGTTTAAGTTAAGAAATTATGAACCGGCCTACCCTCACGCTTCGCCTCTGATAAGAATATTTTTCATATTTTTTATTAAGTAATACTTTAAGTGAGTTAGAAAGAGAAAGGTATATCATCGGTGTTAGTTCAAACTGCCTATGAGCAGTTTCTAAATAGGTACTGTGTAAATCCAAAACGTAGCAAAATTAAGATTTCGCGCCTATAGGTTCTACACGCTGAACTGATTTGATTTTGCTTCTCACTGTTTTTTGTTAAAAAATACTCTTACGCGGTATTTACAAACTGCTCATACGCGGTTTTGAACTATCACAGATCATATTATTATGTTTAAAAAAAATATATCAAACAATCGAATTTCTTTCTTGATCAATCAACTTTAATTTATGTACATTTGAATATATTCTCATGATATTCTTATTAATGTGAGGATTTTAGTAGTATCCTAGTCAAATACTCATTCAAGTACGATAGAATATTATTTTTTTGAGAATACTGCAAGGTGTAAACGTGCCAAATTTAATAGAAGCAATTGAAAAAAATTCACGAGATTTTGGACCGCAATCAAAACTCTATTGATATTTAAACTAGAAAGCAGTTTTCGAAGTTTGATCTGTTTTCTTGGGCATCATTGTTGTTTATTCATGACTTAAACAGTTATAATCCATACAATTTGTAACAGTATTTCAAAAGCATCCGGATTTCGAAGTATTTTTTTTTTTCAAATATAGAACGGTTTTTCCATACCCGAACATTATGCAACGGCCGTAGACAAATTGTCCAGGTTACCGGCCATAAAAAAAATCTTTTTTCATCTTGTACGCAAAATCTGAACTAGTAGTTACAATTTTTATAAGACACATGTCTCAAGCAAGCTTAGCCTTTATATCAACACAATAAGAACTTTGATGCGTAATTTCTTTTATGGTTCTGCCATACAATGTATAATACCCACTGAGGTGTACAACGACAATGATTTTTTACAATGAAATCCTGACCTATAATAATGCTTTGTTCAATCCGCAGATGGTATTACGTAGGCGCGGTTACTTTAGACTTTATGCAGTTGCGTTAAGGTATATTTTTAAATGATTCGAATACAGGGTGTGTTGACAAATGAAAGTTGACAAATATATTGTGGTTTGACATCTTTATATTCGTTGTACAATTGTTTGTTGTGGTAGCGGGTTTATTATAAGCTGTGATCTTTTTCTAACGGTAGATTTTGTTTGTAGTTTTTTTTTTAAGTATGGGTCATTTCTTCTAGGGAGTTAATAGCGTTTACCACAATCAAATTCTTTCTCTCTCTCCTGAGTTTTATGAATGTAATAAAATAATGTTTAGTGTTGTAAAAACGAAACCGAAATATCTCTTAACGGTTTTTATAAGGGTAAAAAATATCGAAGAAAATAAGCAAATTAAAATATTGAAAATCTTCACAATACTAGTCTACTGACATGATTGTATGTCTGGGCCTCTTTCAAAATATAAATGACGTTGAAATTCTTATTACATTGAAATACTGGTCCTTTTCGCTTTTTTCATCGGTATTATAATCGTGTTCGTGGCACGTTATTATTCATGTGCAAAAAACAAGCCCTAATATTTAACAGTTGCATTCAAACAAATAAACATACATACAAATTGTGCAAACCAGCGAAATAATGCGATTTGATGCTCAACAGCGCGCAACATCTACTTACCGCAAATACAATTTCACTATTACGAAAGCTTATATCTCATTCGTTTTAATCGTTATTCGATCCAGTATCGGTTTAAACAAGGTTCAATTTTGAATACACTTATTTAACTTAAAACCTTCTCAAATTTGCACAACACCAACCCTATAGTAGAAAACAAAGTTCAAATTGTTTTTAGTTAAATTGAAGTGACATGACATACGGTATGTAGCAAATTAAATTGTAGCTTATTAGCTGTGCAAGAAGGATTCAATTTGCTTGAATACATTATGGTTAAATTAGGGTTGAACAATGATGCGGTTACGTTAAGCTACTTATTAAACAGGGTCATCAATACGGATGTTTTTATATTTTAGGGTATAGATTTTTAACTTACCCCATTGTACCTCTATAATATTTTTATTTTTCCTGCGGTAATGCAAATAATTTGATATAATGAATACATTCAAATTCTAACAATGTAATATATTAAGCTGTGAACAGAAATATTTATTTATCAAACAGTTTTAAACAAGATGTTACAATTTCTCGATAAGTACCGCTTGACTCGCCAGGCGTATAAAAAAAGTATTAAATTGAAAAATGAAACATCAACAGTTTTAATAGATAATTAAATAAAAAAATGCTTTTTCATAAACATCAATAACATATCCACTTTGTCTATGTCAACACGGAACCCTTCCTGTCAGCCCTCGTGTTTCTTAGTGAAGTTTTGTCGTTCGACAAGGGTTGTACAACCCTTGACTGCATAAATAAATACATCATTGTCGATCTCAAGTGCGCAGGATTGAACTGTCAGTGCTTGTATTTGTTTGTTCGAGTGTTTTTGTTAAAACATCGAGTGTTTTGTTTCGATTAGCCACGCGCTGCTAAGGGCTTTTTTGTAATATGCTTTTTAAACTTTTAAAGTATTTTTGAAGCTTTTGTTTTGTCCTAACTTTGATCAATTCGAAAAGTTTAATGAGGTTAGGATTTGAACTCGCTTTTTACGGTTATCCCAACTTACTAATAGTAAACAACTCAAACCGTAGGTATAATATGATTAAGTAACGGAAAAAAAGCTATTTTCTTATGAACAAGACACGACTTTGTTGCTAATCATTTAATTACAAAATAAAAATAACCTCATAAGCATACATTATTATAATTTACTTAAAACGCGTTTCTATGTGCATGTAAATAGTTTAAAATGTTCTTCCGCTTGAATTTGAATATAAAAGTTATTCAATATTTCCATAACGTAAAAAAAAAATGCAGGAACTTGTGAAGAGATCTCAATTAAAATAAAATAATGACTGCGCTGTTCTGTGTTATGCATGTGAAACATTGATGGGGGGAAGGTGCAAGAAAAGCAAAATGAGGTTTAAATGATATATTATGAAAGTAAATGTAAACAAAGGCATATTACAGAAAAAAGCAGATCATTTTGACTATTCATTTTTATTTGATTAAGGATCAAAATAAGTGAAAAATATATATTGTTTTTTTAGTTCTGATTTTAGGTTTTTAGAAATCCTCATCAAATTTATGTCATGTTTTATTTCTACGGTGTTGGGCTAAAAACAGTATTTTCGGATATAATTGCAGATTGCGTTTAAACGCCATACATTTTGTACAGTCTAACGAATGCTGTGACGTCATAGCTGTCCATTTCGTATGGAATGTTTTGGCGAGTGGTATGAACAATGACTTTTCAAAGCTTCATAACTCATAAAATAATCAACATATAAATGTTTTGCGTGCACACATCGGTTTCTATTACTAAGCACTTTCCAATAAAATTATGCATCTTCCCTATTTGTTGTTTACCTAGTTTTAAGGGTTAGCTTTTAACCCCAAAACGCCGCGCGTCTCGATTCCACACCGTTCATTATCATCCCGATCTCTGTAGGGGGCTTAAGACAAAGCCCCAGCGTTCCCACAGGGCTGGCGCTCGCCGCGTTTCCTAGTTCGCGTGAGAATGCCGCGCGGTTACCCGCTGGCACCCATTGTACAGCCCTGCCAGTTGTCGCCAACTGTTTATTTGCAAACAGAGTTTCGGACCGCCCGGTGCGAGACCCCTGCCTCGGGTAACACGATGCTCCATTCGGATACAGTCGGACTTCCTCGCTTGCGGGGCGTTTGTATTGTTGTACGGATGTTTTTTTTTTTTTTTTGGTAAAGGTGCATTCGATAATCGATGTCTGTTTGAAAATTGAACCGTCTGTGCACGAAATAAGAGACAAGTTCAACCGATGATATTATTTAGGATATTTTTCGACGATATTCTGTTTGAAAGTAACTAGTAGCTAGTTTGATATCGCAGTATTTTTTAGACTGCAAACAGTACTTAAACGTGACCGCGTAGAGATTCTCTACAATTATTATGATCTCGTGTAAAGATGCAGAGGCGTTTTATCGATCGCATACAATACATACATGTATTTATGTATACTATGTTCATAGTATGATACAAATTTGATTGTATTCACGTGAAAAATAACTTGATTTTAAAAGATTCTCCAGTAAGTTTCAAATATTACATTGTATTTGGATTTTACGCAGTGAATCTGTATGTATGTGGCTCGCTTAAGGGTATAGAGATGGCCCAATTTTTCGCCGCAATATTATCGAATAGCCCATAAAAAAAAACAGATTAACATTACGCATTGAACGTTATAAACATTATATAAAATGGCTTGATCAAGCCCCAAAACAAACCCGATTTGTATGCATTAGTTAAATTGCAGTTCGCGGTTGCAATATTGGTCTGTATCGTCCGTCCATTACCGTTCACCACTTTAACAAAGTATTTAGTTCAAGGAAAAATAGCCTTTAGGCTAACTTTATAAGAACTTTGACGCGCCACTTGTTATTGTGGTTGTGCGCCGGCGACGAACAAATGCTAATGCGGACTGGTGTTCTCCGCTTAGAGCTGCATTATTCGTAATAAAGGTAGAATAAAAAAAAACGGTCACGTGATGCAGCATGGAAAACCGGTTCGTACCAGTATGGGACTCGTCGAGCCTTGGAGAATCACACCCCATCAAGGATTCGCATCTACGCGACCGCAGTTACATTCGCGCGTTTATTAGCCTAGATGTTTGGTGTTGTTGAGGAAATGGATTAAAAACTGCCAACCCTAGCGTACATGAAAGAGCACGTTTTATGCGACGGAGAGAAGGCATGATTAGCCCATATTTTCGTACCTAAACACCGGTTTTGTTAGACAGTGATTCTTCTGTACGTTAGTACTATTTTCTATTCTGTGATTTGGTACTCTAACGTGCACAATACTGGGACGTCGCTGCCGCAGCGCTGTGCTGTGCACACCACTGAATTATTTTCTCGAGTTACGAACTATAGATACATATCACCCAAATTCGTTCAGCAAACCACTTTACTGATTGCTATATAGGTATACTTTGAGTACTTTTAAAGATACAACCTATTAATGCCGTCAGATCAGTAATGTCCAAAACCGTATCGATTTTACTCATACATATTTGTTCCAATAATTTTACTAATGGGTCTTTATAAGACCCGGCAAAGTCCCCATCCAATTCTCACGTTAATGGAGGTCATGCTCGAGATGCGCCTGAGGTTTTGGTTTCGATTAGATAGATAAATAAATAAATGACACGACAGTGCAGTGTAGAAGACATCGCCGTAGGAGCTCCCGTCAAAAAACAGTAATAAAAAGTATCTTTAGGTAGCGAACACACTTATAAAATACATTTAGATAAACTTTAATAGACATTGTAAAACCGAACGACAGCTTCAGATACAATTCGATACTTTTAAAATTTACGACCGTTTTCATAATAACAATTCGAATAAAATGTCGAATGGGGGGCAATTAGTTGTATATGACAGCTCGAATGTTTGCTTTGGTGTCGTAAAAGGTAATGGAGGCCGCGTGAGATCTGAGAATGTTTGATTATAGCTAAATTAGGGGTAATAGTGGGAATGTCGATAGGGTAATTCCGTGGTCACTTTAGGCAAAGTTAGTAAATTCGAATCCGTAGTATTTCATTTAGGGAGAAATCACTCAAATCTGATCTCATTCTATTATATGATAGTCTCGTTTATTAATTAATGGTTCAAGCGGCAGTTCACGTTACAACATAGCAATCGGGTAGCCATAATGATTGACTTGTTCAATTGCACTCTGAGCGAATTCAAAAAAACTGCTTTACATGTAATATCTTATAACAATTGAAATGTAAAGGCCAACCATGGCCTTTTCTATCGCATTAGGTATATAACCTGTAATGGTAGAATAAGTTGCTGAAGTAAATAAATAAATAAAATAAAATTATACTTTTCACTATAGTGAAAAGGTATGCAGGTTTCAGGTATACCTGAAACCGGCATTTTATGTAATGTAAGTGACAGTCTGCTTTTAGACAAAAAATAAAAAATTTGGATTATTTGACATCGATTCATATATCATCTGCGGCCCTAACATGCATGCCACAAAGATATATTAAACCCGTATATCTCTATGACTATCTCTTTCGTCGGCACTAGTGTGAGAGAGACGCACTTAGAGATAAGACGGTCTATCTTATCTTTGTGTCATGCATGTTAGGGCCGCTGGTGGAATGAATGTATACTTCAGTGAATTCTCCCTACACTGAGAAAAATTTTGACGCTGTACCTGCATTACCGTAATGTATTCGCAGCCAAGTCCAAATAATGTCGAAGCATCCGAAATAATGTTGATTGTTACGTGGTAATGTAAAAACATATACACGAGTTTGTAGTCCGCGACATTATCTATGTAACCGAGTCTCTACTTACGTCAGGTACGTTTTTCTCCAGAATTACGTACGTGGCATCCAGAATTACGTATGTCGTTACAGTAATTTTTTCTCAGTGTAAACACAACAATGGAACGATTTATATTTGCTAACTTCATCTAAGTAAATTTATTTAAGTGATCATGAATTACCCGAAGATGTTTGCGAGTGAATATTCGAGGGTTTTAATCACCGCCATTGTAGTCAAATTATCCACAAAATATCGATGGAATAGTTGCCAAAATGGCGCTCAACACACCCAGCGGCCCTAACATGTAAGCCACAAATATAAGTTAAACACGTTTATCTCTATGACTGTCTCTTTCGTCGGCACTAGTGTGAGAGAGGCGCACTGAGAGATAAGATGGTATAACTTATCCTTGCGTCTTGCATGTTAGGGTCACTTGAGAAGTAACTTGTATCATGAAACATACCGCTAGGTGACAGTGACAGCGCGTCCAACTATACATACCAACATACTTATGATTTTTACATGTTTATGGTGATTAGGTTTTCAATAAAATGGGTATCGTTTGTATAAGTAAATAGGCTAGTTTCCTAAAAAAATCTAATAAGTCCGTCATTTACATTATAAAAAATATTGAACACATATTTTTTCTTTTGTCAATTAAACAAAAAATTACCATGTTATAGTGCGTTTTCACCATTAAGTGACGTCATTAGCCCCCACTCCCGAACTTTGATGCGCATTATCTTTGTCAATTTAGATTGATTTGACAAAGCAAAAAATACGTGTTATTTTTTTTTTTGATAATCTAATAGACGGACTAATTAGAATTACAATTGTTTTACCCTGTCAACATCCCTATTCAAGTCCTAATATAGGTTTTAGGAAATCTGGGCTGCCATACCCGATACTCTAATACATATTACTAAATATTTAAATTAATTTAAAATCGGTCAAAAACATGCTTCACCTACAAAAACGTAACCTTTCCTTTTACAGCGGTTAAACGAATGGGCGAAGAATAATAACTAGGTTTTTTATGACAGTTGAAATATGGTAGAAAAGTGGGCGACTGATTAATATCTAAGTACGTGGGTACTTGGCCTCTGCACCGACGACCCCAAGCGATGCATTTCGTATTCCCCGAGGTATCTGACATCACGTGCTCCCTAATTTCGAAGTCGGTTGAGCATTTGCTGCGAGCACGTGATTTTGCATTTTTTTTCGTGTTTTCGCCAATTACGTAAATATACGTGTCATGGATTTCTTCTTATTTAAAGATTTTTTTAAAGTCGTTTGTCTCTACTGGGAATGGAAATAAAAAATAACATCCTGTGTTTGGTATTTCACCAATCGAAAGGGTCAATTATGAAAATCTAATCTCTAATAGACATTGCGTATTTAATTAAAGAACCACGGAATCTGGCTTAACGTTAATTCATTCGGAATCCGAAGACTAATCTGAGATATCGGTAGTTTCCATCTTAAGGGGCCACTTCCGAGTGACATAGGCTTTTAAAATCCAACAGACCCTCACCGCAGTGACATTAGTTGGTTATTAAAGTGCCACTTCGACAAACTAAAATAACTAACTTAAAAAAAAAAAACTTAATAATAAATAGCGATAAAAGAATGTAAAAGAAGTAAATACGAAAATTTATTAATTTTATGCCTTTGTTACGTAGTTTAAAATAAACTAAAAAATATTTCAAAATTCTGCCTCTTACAAATGTTAACCCTTATCCGGTTAAAGCAAATTTATTGACCAGACTTGTATTTAGAATTTCAACCTTAGTAACTACATATTATGATGCAAATTCGGTTGTATTTATTTAAAACATAAATAGCTTTTAAATGATTCATTATTAAGTGACGAAAATTAAACTGTATTTCAATCTTGCACATCATATGTATGTATGGGGCGCGCTTAAGGAATAAGGAAAGATTGGAGAAACAGACATAGTTTTTGGAAATTATATTGTATCTTAAATCCCGACAGACTGGATACGTCCGGAAATGCAGTTTTACTCATTGTTTTGTTTGAGTAATATTTAACTTGGTACCTTTCATCCACCGCCCGCCTTTTTTCCAGTATAGCGACCATCGCAGCGGAACAGAAATAACTTACAATTGATCGATTGGATGAAAACAATGTCTTGTTTTTTTCCCCTCAACGCTTACATGGTTGAACACTTCTGTTGCAGAATTAACCTTTTTACACGTCAATTGTACAAGTTAATTTAATTTTTCATACTCATTTATAAAACGTATAGTAATTATCATATAGACTTTTGCCTCATGAACTCGTCAATATAATTATAAACATTTATATTCCTTCAATAAAAAATATATGAAATTAAAATAAATAAACCACTTTTCCCATTTGTATATCAGAATAGATAAGTATCGCCGTTTCCATATTTACAAAAAGTTTTTAATACAAACAGACTAGTCCATAGAAATTGCAATGTTGTATCGTACAGTAGAGTTACACACTTTAAGAATGAGTACGTTTTAATAAATTAGTAATCTATTATATAAAAATGAATCCCTATTTCCCTTGGTCACGGCATCACGCCTGAACGGCTGGACCGATTTCGCTAATTCTTTTTTTGTTCTGTTCGTTATTATCAGGAGAAGGTTCTTATGAAAGAATTAAATTAAGGAAATTGCGCGGAAAATTAGAAAATTTAAAATTACTTAACCACCATATAAAATTATTAATTCAGACAATTAACTCAATAAAATCAAAAATCTGCTCATTTATGGCGTCTAAGGCGGAACAAAGTTCGCCGGGTCAGCTAGTAAAATAAATAATTAATACAGAAAAAATCAAAGTAAATAAATTGGAGCCTTCCTCTTTTCACGAACTACCATTATGCAATAGAGCATACTATAATCAATGTCATTCACGATTGATTCATGAATCACACAAGTTATTATTTAGTACAAAAACAATCTCAAAGCCATGAGAAAGTTAGCCCTACATTTTATTGGTCACATTCTATTACGAAACCGGCTCAGATACTCGATTAGACGAATATCGACTAGCATTCGATATTACGCGGTTGACACGCGTAGATAAACTTTGGACAGTTAATTCGATTGTGTCGGCCGAGTGTGAGAGATATGACGACGGGTGTGAGAACGTTCTCCGTTGCAAGATAGACCACAGCATTAAATGGTGTTCCGAATAATACTTAAATTAAAATTAAAATATCTTATTGATTTACACAATTACAATGTTAAAACAGAAAATCACATTACAATAAACACATTATTCTTATTTTATTATCAATGAACTGGCTATAGATAGCATGATTAATTATGTATGTTTATTTCCACCACGAGACGGAGTCCTGGACCCCTGAAAGGCGTACATGGGGCCGAAGCCAACACGCAGAGTCCTTTAAGACAACTTTAATGTGAATGTGATGTGACACCAACCGACGATTATCCCTGAGTTTATACTATAGAAGTGGGCACGCACGGACAACCACCGGTCAGTGTAGGACTATAGCAAGGAGATGGATACGGAACTAACTAGATTATGTGGATGAAATGCTGTTATATGGACTGGGCTCGCTACCACATTAGCCGGCTAAGTGTGATGCCTTAATGTGGTCAGCAGGTGCCCTTTTTAACCTTTTGGGCGCCAAGCAAGTCGGAGAAGTAACACGAATTTCAACTTTAAGTCAAGGTGTTGAAGGTCTTTTTTACCCTGTATAGCCTGTCACGCATAGTCGACAACGGCGGCCAAAAGGTTAACGCTGTATTTCAATTTTATCTCAATCTTATTTTTACCTGTCTGTTAAGATTATTATTTGACACCGGTTCCTAGATATCTAGTAAGAACGCGTATATGTGAATTAAATAAATATTTCCTTGTGTTCATAATATATTAAATATGCATGTCTGTAACGAAACGACTGCTCAGCTAAGTTATTCTCTAACAAATTGCTCATTTCGTCCCTCATTTCGTCTGACAATCATAAATAGACCCGCGCGCTACGCCCGTGGTCTGCTGTCGAAATACGACCAAGGTTGAAGGCACGCACGAACATGTAGTTTATACGCACTGACGGGTCAAGTTAGGCTCGCCGGCGAGTTCGTTATTTTAAAAGAATCACACCCCAGAGCGGTAAAAGCCTCCATTTTTCTTCACCTTAATCTGTCTGTAGAAAGTCAGCTTCGAGCTTGCTCGGATTGAATTGTGTCACCATCCATGCTGGTTCTTAGTCAGTAGTGTAGCTACTTGAAAACGCTGACAACAGTCAATGATATTGAGCGATCGGTCTCTGTCTGTTTGCACCGGAGTGAACGAGAAGTGCGGTTATTTGTATGGGGAAAATCAAAGCGGATGAATTATATAAGTAAACACACTACACGTAAAATATAAATTAGTCAAGTTTTTAGTATGGGCGTGATTTAATAGTGTTATTAATTATAGACCCATAAGTTAAAAACATTAAGACATAGAACTGTTTAAAGAGGATTTCAGACGTAACTTCACGATTTCTTTCTATCGTATCGATTTCATCAAATCGTGTTTTAGAAACAGTCATTTTAACAATAATATAATGAATATGAACGTATATTTTTTTCGCTCTGTCATATCAAATAGTTTTGGTTATAAAAGTGTTTAAGTAAAGCCGATTTAGGTCTTGTCAGCGCCTTACTTTTACTAGCAAAGAAAGATGCCAAACTTGCGGGGCGCGCGGGGTTTTAGAGCGCTGTGATTGGTGCGTTCGAAGTTATGCGCTCGCGCCTGCCCCTAGCCCCGCCGCTTATGGCTTTCTGCCTCCAATGCTGGCAGCGGTCGCCCGGCTACGCGGAGTATTGCGGAGTCTATTGGATATGTGGTCTGCGGTTAGTAACGCAGACTTTTTGTTGTCATTGATAATATTTTTCTGGCAAAATTTCTATAAGGTAACGTTCTAATTATTTTTCATAGCCTCTTTTTAGGATTCCGTAGACAAATGGCAAAAAATCCGTATAATTTCGTCCTGTTCGTGAATAATTTGTGCATGCGGAAATATTTTTACCGTAAACGTTCATGCTCACTACGGAAGCCTTTACTGTGCAAGTTCCGACACGAACTTGGCCGGTTTTTAATTACTACAGTGTAACTGAGAAGGTGCAAAGTGTGAAATGCTCTTCGCAAACACTGTACGTTCCGGCAATTCGAAAAGTAATAAAAACAAACCACTTCAAAGCGTAGCTTAGTAAGACATTTTTTCGAATTGCTTCTGGTTTCGTTCGGCACTTGGCCGGTTTTCTACAAAGCCCCTTTGGTCTGCTTGAGTGTTCTTTTTTAATATGTTGTGAAATGCATGGCGAAGATCAAAATAATTAATTAATAAATAATGTCAATAATTCAAAATTTGATAGTAACATTTGTACGTTTTTTACTTATGGGTGTTTTATTTTGAAGATAAAGTTATAAATTATAATTTTAAGAGGAGTGTGAACCTACGGCTTTTCATATAAAAAATGATAACGATTGCCACCCCTTAAATGTATACTTACGTTTTGGTTATTTCACTATAATCAATAAATTCAGTTTTATTGTTGTTTCAGTATTCTCATACAAAACAATTTTCGGCGATTATTTGACTTAATAATTAATATTGATTAAAGATCAATAATCTTTAATCAATATTAAAAAATATATACCCCTAGATCTTGATCTAACTGACGATACCCTATCAAAAATTGGTCAAAATCGGTTAACATTTAAGGGCTGGAAGTCGTTATCGCCTTTTGTATGAAAAGGGTGCTTTTTGCCGTTGCTTCACAGTTCTCTTAATAATGGTGATACAAATACGAGTTGACCCCATACCTCGGATTCGAACATAAGAACCACTGGGCCAACCGGGCGGTAGAAAATCATCATCATCATGGGCCACGCGGGCCCAGTGCGGATTGGGGACTTCACATATCTTTTCAAGCGCGCGAAGCCCGCCGACGAACCGGATAGAACCGGTTTGCTCCAGTATGGGACTCATGGAGACACATGAACTGAAGCATTACATCCAGGGTTCAACTAGGCAGTTAGGTTAACCAGAGCACGATTAAACCGGTACAATGTCGAGAATGTCCCAAGCCATTTCACTAGCAGATACTTAAAACCATCAATTCATACTAATTTAGCTCCTTGGAGTCTATAATTATATAACTAAGAATAAATCTGTATTTGACAGCCCCTACTAATGGCTAAATTACGTCTCGAAAGGAACTCGCTTAACGTATTAATCGCCGTAAAATTTTCATTCAGTGTCCAACTCTTAAATTTAAAAAAGTTGCTAGATGTACAGTCCGCGCGCGAGTCGAGTACAGTCGGGGCCTGAAGTAAGGCGGGTGCAGCTCCCCCCGCCGCCCGCACGCCACTCCTACCATGCCCACATTGTGTTAATATTTGTAAATACAAACAAAAGCGGAATCATTCCCGGTTAGGGATCAACGACCGATAAAAAGTCCCAAGAGCAAGACAAATAAATAATAAGGTTTAAAGATGTGTACCACGTCAAATCCGCAGTACATCAATTTTATTCTTCACGTTTTGTTTCATTTGCACCAAATAAAAGCAATGAGTAATTTTGTACGTATAATGATTTAAAATAATACAAATTGTGTGATTATTAATAATTATTTAGTATGTGAAATAAAATCAAAACCTGATTTGACTACTCGAGTCATAACCAATCAATATGGAGTATTTGAAAAGGTCCGGACACATGGAAATTCAATCAAGAATATTTCCGTGGGAACAACGGTAAAGACATTTTTTTTGTCATCAGAAAATCGAGGAGTATCGAGTACAAAGTTATAGAAAATACATTTTCTGATTATAAAAGTACTATAGGACACAAACTTTTTTCGCTTTTTCTTGGAATTTAATCAACTTCCGGTTCAAATAACAAGGGCACAGCACATAACACATGTAATCTTAAATGTTATTTATCTCCTTTAAAAGAACGGTGATGTGGTTTTATTTTTTATTACACTTATGCGTAACGACTAATACTGCCATACTATTCAATTTCAGCGAAAAATATACAAATCGATATATTGGGTATACAGCCTTAAGCGCCATTGAAGACCCCTTGTCGATTAAAATAGTGTTAGCATTTTTTAAGGGTCTGGCGCTACTGGCACTACGCCCTGGAAAGTACCTGGCGCCTCATTCGGGAACGCTAAGTGATTCTGTAGCGACTCATAAGCCAGATTTCTCATCCCACTCTTCCGCACGACGCGTAATGCGTAAGAGCGAGATGAGAAATCTGGCTTACGAGTCGCTACAGAATCACTTAGCGTTCCCGAATGAGGCGCCTGGTCTCGGTAAAGTTAGGCGATTAATCCATCATTTAAATCCATCTTATATATTTTTAGATGTCCAAAAATTGTGAGTTGTGTCTGTGCATACTCAAATAGATTGTCAAGATCTATTCGAGTTGCACTAGTACGCTTGCTCCGGGCGATTGACGCTCGACGCCGTGACGCCTCGCGCGGTAATTAATGCCAGCGCCATCTATCCGCCACGGACGATCAATCCACCGAGGCCATTTGTCGATCGCAACTCGCCGGTATGCGCGGGAGATCGTGGTTGGATGGGAAATTTTAATTTCACCATTTAAGTTCTTTGTTTAGCGTGATTTTATAATTATAATTTTAATAACAATTAATCCGAACGAAATTTGTATCTACACTGTACACATTTATCCAGACATTCTTACTTTTATTTCACTGATGCTGTTTCATGCTCACATACTGAATCTCTCAGACATGGATTGTTTTAATACAATATATAATAGGCTAGTTTATTAATAGGCTATAACAGCCTAGTTTAGTTAATGTTTTCTTTATTCTTCACTCTCGGTATTTCTCTACAATAAGACACATTTGCTGTGAAATTGTGCTTGAGGAGGAGGGGCTTCACCTGCCGTCATACAGTTTTAAACTAGTACGGAGGGTTGCTTACTGTTACTCGCGCATCTTTTTAACTACATTTGCGTAATATTTTTGTAATTTTCTACTATGTACCAATCTGATGTTACCGAGTATATGTAAGCGAAATAAATAAATAAAAAAAATAAAAAAATCCTGGTTTGAAAATTACCGTTCATATTTTTATTTTATTTTCCGTTTATTGGCGTGAAATGGACAAAATAGCACCTGTCAGCGATACCATACTATCTGGAAAAGGCAGAAGCTCATTCGAATCATGGATGCTTAGTGTTCATATATGTATGTTTTTATCTTTATAAGTATTCGTGTCGTTTTCTAGTACCCATCGCACAGGGTGTCCTACCTAGATTGAGCAATGCGAGTTAATGTTCATAATATTATGTTATAATTTTGGTATAATTACATGTTTAGCCAAGATTGTATAATAAAAGCTATCAAATCTTCTTACGAGGCCTTAATTCAATGACTCAAAATTTAATTAATCACTAACAAAACAACACTTACAGCTTAACACTAGATCGCAATCACGATCTTCCACCAAGATAATGAGTTCACGCGCATTCAACATAATGGATGCATTTGCATTCAATCTGCACTCAAAAGTGCAGCGAAAACACTCATTTTAGACCGGAAGTACTACAATTTGCTAGGGTATGCACCGACTCATCCTTACCATTTTAAGAACCTCCTTAACAAGTCGACGAAAAACTAATTAGGTATACATGAGATAAACCCAATGCGGCACAAACTAAATGGACGCGCGAGCTTTGAGCGGCGCTACCTTCATTCTGATACAAAGCGAAGCTGAGTCTATGTGCGTAAACTGGTGAAATCACCCAAAAATACGTGTCCATGCACTGACGCGCGCTTCAGTTGGTTTCGGCCTTTCGAGGACGTGTCGAGGTGTTTCCTGACTGTTATTTGTCTATGACTGTTAAAAAAATTGGTTTTTAAAATTTTACAGTACTTTTTTCAAATCTCTTTCTTTTTTCAACCGATTGTTATTGGAGCTTTGTATTTTTATTAACACGCTTTTTAAGCGACTTCCAAAAGTATGTCGATTCAAACCTACTTCTAAATGTATCGATTTGAAACTTTGTAAGTGTGTGTAATTCGGATGACATTACAATCATTTGGAACCCTCGAGCTGATCTGATCATGAAGTCAGGAGGTGGAAAGTGGAACTCTTCAATGGCTACTACAAAACCCATCGAGTTTGGGCTCATTTGGTTTCTGGTGATGAGTCTAATACACACTTGGTGACGGTCTGATGATGGAGACGCTCGTGTAAACAGATGATATTGTCACTCACTAAATCTGAGTCTTAATAACAAGACATTAGTAACGTATTTTGTAAAAACAATAAAAACAATTGCATTAACAATTGTTAATAATGTCATCCCTGACGCTTTGAATGTGTAGTAGGGCTATTATGGCAAAACTACACGTATCAATTGTTAAAGAAATAGTGCTGTATAATTGTCGATAGCGTTTATCGATAAAAACCAATGGATTGGCAAGAACTGTTTATTTATTTAGTCGGCAGGTTTTATAATTAAGTCATTAGGTATGAAGAACACCTGCGAGTAAATATATAGGTATCAAATGTTTAAATGTCGGTGTTAGTTCGCTAATTATTGATGTTTATAGTATTTAATGTTACATTATCGAAGTTTACGTCATCGTATGCGTTTATTAAATATTTTGGCATAACAATTGTTGTTTTATGGATGGTTTTAGAGAAGGAAAATTATTATCCGTCCATTTTCTAGTTAGCTATTGTTTGCGAATTTTTTAGTTGATAATTTTAATTCTTTTATAGTTATTCCATCAGAAACAGCATTTTTCCGATATCCAAAATACAAGATAGAATAGAATATTAGATATAGAATTTAAAATATTTACAAAAAAAGGCAAGCACAATCCAGCCATCCACGCATTCAAACATTCAACTTTCAAAGTTCCAAGTTTCCTGAACATACCATTGTTTGTTTTTGTTTTTATTGCTGTAAGAATCATGTCGACGCTCGCTTTGACGTTTTAAGTATACAAACAATCACGCTTTCTAATTTATAATAGAAATTTAGCGGTAGCATTAAAGTATTTTCGAAAATTTGAGATTCTATCCTAAACTGCATTCCTTTAAAGCTGAAACCGATATTCGGTATCACTCCGCCCATTCGCCAACCGTAACGTATTATTTACAAATAAACGCGCTCTATTGTTATTGGGACCGTTTCGAATCGGCCTCGTGAAACGCGCGGCCGATTTACGAGTATTAAAATTGGTATTCGGTTTCGGTCGGTGGCGGCACTATTCTTGAAATGTGTGTTAAATTGATATTGATATATACCGGCATTACTTTACGGAGGTAATTATGCCTTTTTTATGGTAAGTACCCGAAACGTTGAGAGGGTCGTCATCGTTCTGATCGTCACTTAAGGCTGACACTTCGTACAAGAACTCACCGGCGAGCCTACCTCAACCCGTCAGTGCGTATAAACTACATGTTACTACTACACACACTACACTACATGAACGCATGGTAAAAGACTAATAGAACTGAAAAAAAGAACCGGACAAATGCGAGTGAAACCCGCGTGGAGAGGGTTCCGTTCCATACATGATTAACTGAAATTTCCTATGTTACTTTAAATACCATAGACTTCTTATAGGTTTTCCTGTAATCTATAGATAAAGGACTATTATTTGAATTTTTTTTTAAATTTTAGGCCCGGTAGTTTCGGAGATAAGGGTGGGGAATGGTCAATTTTCGCCTATTTTCCTAAATAACTTCCAAACCATTTATATTAAAATTCAAAAAGAAACATATTTAATATCCTCACAATAATCCCTTTCATTTGATATGGCACATGATATAGATTGCGTAACTTTTTTTTTAATTTTCTGATTTGCCCCACAAAAGTGGGCCCCATGTTCAAAATTAATTTATTTACGTTTGCATCCCTGTTGCGGTCACCAATTTACATATGTATACCAAATTTCAAATCAATCGGTCCTCTAGTTTCGGAGCAAATTGGCTGTGACAGACGGACAGACAGACAGACAGACAGACACACAAGTGATCCTATAAGGGTTCCTTTTTTCCTTTTGAGGTACGGAACCCTAAAAAGAAAACTCTAACATTAAAATAAAGAACTAAATTTCATAAACAGAATGTTTGTAAGGCCGATTAAGTTATTTCTCACACTAAATCCATAACTCCCGTGGGCGTTATGGAGTTGTATGGTATATAACTCCCGCTGACGGCGGGGCGGGGTGTATAAAGCAACTAAATCGGCTAGAGCTGCTCTATACACCTGCGTATAAATAACACCCTTTCTGAGCAAGTGTGATGAAAAAAATATTAAGCTAGCTTATTTATAAGCCTTTTAATACACATATTACCCTTTGGAAGGCACTCGGTATAATTGTGGCTCATATTTACGAGGCGGTAAAAGAAACATTTAATCCTTGTTACACACACAAACACGCACGCTAGCAAACACACACAAACTCTTTTCACTACACACACATTACAGTGTAAACTCTTTATAACGAAACTCAAGGGACTGAGCATTTTTTGTCGTTATAGAGAGTTATCGTTATATGGAGTGAACAAAAAAAACCAAATTTTTAATGACCAGAATTTTTAATACAAGAATTTTTAATTGTATGTATGTCTTAGATAATAAATGCTTATACATTTAAATTATTGTTTACACATATAGTCTGATAATTTTGTCTGACGTTTTTTGCTATGCCAGTACTTGTTTTGTATTATTTTATGTATTCTATTCATATCTAGATATGTGGTAGAATCGTCTTGATTAAACAACAAAAAATTTTCTACCAACTTAGCGGCATCTAGGGCTTGTTGAATTGTTGGTGGTGATTCGGCTTTGTCCACTTGATCGTCTTCTTCATCTTGATTATCGGGTGTTTCCTGACTTTTTGACACTAAATCAACAATTTGTTCATCTGTAAGTGTACCAGTTGTGGCTACATCCTCATCTATATTTTCGTACGATTGTAGATCTTCGTTAAAATTGTTTGGTATGTTGAACTGGCTTATCCATTCACTCAGTGGTAGATTGTCTTCACTGTTAAATTGGTTCGTTTCTTGGCTACTACATAATCCAGCATGTCGAAAAGAATGTTGGATAGTGGCCGCTGTTACCTCTTGCCAGGCTTTTGATATGAAGTTCACTGCTTGTAGCATGTTGATCGAGACCTTGCCGTCAGTTTCTATCATATCCATCAACATTTTCCGTCTATAGTGGCCCTTTAGGGATTTAATTACACTCTGATCCATTGGTTGTAAAATACTGGTTGTATTAGCTGGGAAAAATGCTAACTCTATGTTTCGAAGATTAGATATGATTGGGTGAGCAGGACAATTGTCTACTAGAAGCAAGATTTTCCGTGATTTTAATTCAGCATCCCATTTTCTCACTTCCTCTTCAAAAATCTGCGATGTCATCCAAGCTGACTTGTTTGCTTTGTACGTAACCGGCAACTGTTTTATGTTCTTGAAACACCGAGGGTTTTTCGATTTGCCTATAACTAACAGCTTTCTTTTTTCTGTGCCACTCATATTGGCAGCCACTAGAACTGTAATGCGCTCTTTAGACAGTTTTCCTCCAACACATTTTTCCCCTTTGAATTTTAAAGTTTTGTTGGGAGTCAACTTGAAAAAAAGGCCAGTTTCATCTGCATTAAAAATGTCTTCTGGTGAGTATTTCATCTTTAAATTAGGCCACACTGTACTAATCCAATTGTTAGTCACATTCATATCGACATCCCGCGCCTCTCCGTTCATTTTACCGTACGTAATTTGATGACGGTGCTTAAATTTTCCGAGCCAACCTTCAGATGCTTTAAAGTCAATTATGCCAAGTTGGTTGGCAAACTTTTCAGCCTTAGCTTTTACAATTGGCCCCGAGATGGGTACATTATTCTGGCGCTGATTGTTAAACCACGACAACATTGCCTGATCTAAGTCTTCGAATTTTGGCTTTCTTAATTTTTTAGACAAGTTTCCTTCCAGCGCCGCCTGTAGAATTGTTTTTTGGTTTTTCCAAATGGTAGCAACAGTGGATTGACTTAGTTCAAAACGCCTTCCAACATCACTTTTCTTTTCTCCCTTTTCAATCGCACGTATCACACAAACTTTTTCGTCAACACTAATCGCTTTCCGTTTACTGGCCATGTTAACAGTTTCAAGGTAGGTTTACGACTGATAATACGATAGGTACCCAGTAGGGTACCCAGGTATGCTTGGTCGAAGACCATCACTTCCGAGAAAACAATGCGTCATACTGCACGTGTACAAGGCAATTAGGGATAACAAAAGCTAGACCGACCTGGGATGTTTCGGAGCTTCAAAGTCTTTTGTTACCTGATAACATAACATAAACAATAATACCGATTTACTGTCTAAAAATATGAACACATTTCTTCGTAATAGAGAATGGCGTATCGCTATAAAGAGTGTTTCAATATGTGAGTTTTAACGCAAACCAACCAACTTGGGCTCACTCCAACGTTATAGGGAGTTTATCGTTATAAAGGATAACGTTATAAAGAGTTTACACTGTATCTCGTACATGATCTCACACTTTTTGGATGTACCTTATTTTTATTAGCTTGTCAACAATATTTTTAACTTCAATTATAATTTCGACTTTGCTGTGTGATGCTCATTACATAATTACAATTCAGATGTGTGTGTGTGCTAGCTAGCTCAAAAGAGGAGGAGGTTCTCAATTCGTCCACGCATAACTTCGTCAAAAATGAACCGAACCCCTTTGAAAAGGAAATAATGATTGGCCTTCGTTAGTCAATTACCTAGAAACGTCAGATATATTGGGCCCAATTAAAAACGTCTTCGTAATTTAAAATTTCCTAAACTTAAAATTAAAAAAACGTCATAATACTCCATTTTGTATCGCACCAAGCTGTCAAATTGAGTTTGAAGGTTCTTATTTCAAGTTGACTTTCAAATTTAGGGAACACACTTTCGAACTGGCCTGAATGGGTCAAATTCGAAACGGTTTCTTAATTTAAAATTTCCTAAACTTTTAAAATAAGAAACGTCAA
This sequence comes from Tortricodes alternella, assembly GCA_947859335.1. Taxonomy (NCBI): domain Eukaryota; kingdom Metazoa; phylum Arthropoda; class Insecta; order Lepidoptera; family Tortricidae; genus Tortricodes; species Tortricodes alternella. Next base: position 3,324,223 of record OX401970.1, read on the forward strand.
ACTCGATTTTGTATAGCACAAAGTTGTCAAAATCGAGTTTGACGTTTCTTATTTTAAGTTTATTGACGTTTAAATATGTCGAAGTCGGTGGCAAATGAATCTGACCTAATAGTGCGGTGGTTTTTTTTCTATTACAGTCAGGACGTTTTTTATGTATTCATTATTATTATTAAATGCTTTTTATTAACTCTTTGAATGTTAGTTGGTTCGTTTAGGTCAAATCTTGCAAGCTGAATAAGAACCACTTCCTCTTATTATTCATATTCATATTCATATTCAATTATACGGAGTTAAATTTTTACGTGTTGGTTCAGTTCCGATGACACTGCATTTTTATGGTAAGCATGACCTGACGACATCCAGGGTAAGCTCCAGATAAAGGAACTCTTGGACGGTCAATAGCACAGACACGAAATTTTGTGTACCTAAGCGATAGAAAATATATAAACAAATGCACTTTTACCAAAAACTTATTATAGCGTTGAGTATGTTTATTAGTTGTAAACAGTTTTAACTGGCTTCTTGCTTCGCTTACACATTTAGCGTTATCAACAGCAGCGTGAAGATTACTTTTGTCGGGGCGTTAGCGTAAATGTTACGCTCATTGTTCTACGCAGCGTAATTAAAGCGTAGCGGAGGCGTAATTTCATACCGCGATGCATCGGCGAGTGTTAAAGGCTTGCTTTTGTTACTCTGCGATTCTTTGTTCGGTTAACGAGATAGATGGCGGTAATTTTTCGCACTAGGGCGGTAAGAAACCTGTTACGAACATGGAGATTCGTATTCGAATACATCATCCTCCTCACATGCCTTCTCTCCTATTGAGAGGGACTTGGTAGTAGTTCCCACGCTGGCCCAGTGCGGATCGGGGACTTGAACCCGCGGACCATCTTCAATCCACTTATCAACCCTTTAACCCACTAGGACCGTAAGTGAAACCAGGTTACGTTTTTTTTTTTGCGATGGTCATTCAGAATGTTATGTTATGTTTTTTTGCTGGTCTGAAAATAATAATACTCCTCTGTTGCACTGGGAGTGAAGAAATAGCATAGAATGCGTGCAGATGCTTATCATCCTGGCATGTCGTAAAAGTCGACTAAGGGACGGGTCCTCTCCAACATGGTGGACTATCTGTATGGGCGATGGGCTGATCACCTTTCACCATACGGTTCATCATACCATCTTAGGACTAATTAATCGAACGTGGCCACAAGTAGTCTTGTGGCTCTGCCCACCCCATTAGGGATTTCGGGCGTGATGCTATGTATGTATGTATGTAAAATAATAATGTCATTATTCTGCCATATTGTATTTTTAATTTGAATCGACGCGCTCGTAGCGCGATGTGGCAGTAAAATAGTTAATAACTGTTAGTTGAACAAGGTGCTTTAAAATCTTTACATTTTCAAATATGCAAGATCATTTTTACCAGATGCACACGTTATGTATTGGATTTCGATCATAGAGCGTTTGTACATAGAGTCGATTTTCGCAAAACTATACTGTTCAGAGTAATTTAAGCTTAGAGATGTAAGATACGGGGTTCGATTCCGGAGTGAGACGTCCGTGTGGTCCACGGTGCTTGGGTATATCTCGATCGAGAATAGGGTTGTCAACTGCTTTTTTTCTACTTTTAGCTTTTTGATTTTGGTGTAAAATTTCCTGTACTTACGACAAACTTAACGGCTCAAACTATGATCACACAGGTATGTTGAGCAACAGAAGGAGACAAACGACGTAGAAGGCAAAAATATTTTGATAAGATTATTATTACATTGAATGCAGGCCGGTAAATTACAGAATGTAAAAACGATAAATTACCGGTTTTATATACTACCAATTACAGGTTTTCCGTACTAAAAATTACCGGTTTTCATTTGTTAGTTATGACAATTTATTATTATTATCAGATATTATCTGACTTTGCCATCAATTGAACTTGCGAATGCTTCATAGTCCAACCTTTGACCCTCGGAACAAAAATAAATACTACTATAATAATATCTTGGATACTAACACATTGATGTAGTTCCAAACTAGGACTCCCTGTGCGATAAGAATACTATACATACATACATACACATTATCACGCCCGAAATCCCTAATGGGGTGGGCAGAGCCACAAGACTACTTGTGGCCACGTTCGATTAATTAGTCCTAAGATGGTATGATGAAGAATACTATATAGTTAAATATATACATATAGAGATCTCGACATACTATAGCAAACCAGCTTTGACTCGAGTACAAGCATGTGCTCATCACACAAATTATGCCCCTAACGCGATCTGAACCTGTGACCTTCCGCACAGTACGCAGCTGTTTTACCACTACGCCATCAACTCAGGCTAAATTTTAGGCATGTTTCTTTGTATACTTCCTGAAATCGTCACATTTTAAAAAAGCTCGTATCTCCAAATCATCAATTTAATTGACGCTATGCCCAAAGGTTCGACTGGTAGAGTATGCCTCAAGACATTAAGTGCACCTTTTCTACTGTTAGTTTCTTACTGTGCAATAAGGATGAATAAAAATATATATTTCATTTATCGATTTTTAAATACGACATTTTTTTAAGTAGGTAGTGTCGTTATGATTTTGTGCCAACCCTACATGAGGGTCCATGACTTACATTTCAATTCATTAGGAAAAAGGAATTCGAGATGGCTACTGGTTCTACGAAATACCCTTTCTGAAAAAAAAAGATACTATCTTAATGAATTGCCTAAGTTTCTATTGGAAAAATGTACGACCACACGATTGACTTCCCTTTCAACGCCAGCGATAAGACGTGTCACGAGCGCCACAATCTTATTTCAATTTATTATCCTTACCAGCTTTCGTCCGGAATAGGCTAGTTTCCTGAAAAATTCTAATAAGTCGGTCATTTACATGATAAAAAAATATTGAACACGTATTTTTTCTTTTGTCAATTAAACAAAAAATTACGAAGATATAGTGCGTTGAAGTTCCGCGTGACGTCACGACTTTGCACCTATTACCATTAAGTGACGTCATGAGCCCCCACTCCCGAACTTTGATGCGCGTTATCTTTGTCAATTCTGATTGATTTGATAAAGCAAAAAATACGTGTTCAATATTTCTTGATAATCTAACTGACGAATTAATAAGTTTTTTTTTTTTTTTACCCAGGAAACATCCCTATTCGTCTACGGTAATCTCGAGACTGTGATTTAAGTAGCCTATAATTTCCGGCTCTAAATGTGCAAAAACCCACGTCAATCCGTTCTCCATTTAAGTGTGACGGAAGAACAAACAAACAGACAAACATTTCGTGTTTATAATATTAAGTAACGATTTGCAAAACTAAACTCTCTGGGTAGGAATAAGATCAGCCCCGTTATAAACAGTCTATATAATATATGTATACTTTTATATTATTATATTCTAATCAGAATAAACAAATAAATCTTGAGCCATTATCGTGTCTGATTACACTAGTGGCTAGAGACTACTAGCAAAATGAATATTTTTAATTTACATTTTTATTCTAGCTTTGTAAAAAAGAAAAAAAACCCGAATGGCGAAATAAAATAAATTTAGTTCCTAGTATCACGCACCCTTAGAATTCTTATATAGCCGATGACACTCATACGTTTTCCACGAATCATACGATACCCCGTTTAATAAAATCGGTCCAGTAGTTCAGGAGATAAAAGAACATCCGAGTTTTGGTCACATTCGTAGAATGTTAAACTCAATACCCTCCTTTTGGCTTTTCGCAATCGGCAAGATTGATATGAAAATACGTTGCGAAAATGAACTCAACAAAAATGCTTTACTATTGTTGATGTAAATAAAGCATACATTATCGTCTTGAATAATGTCACGTAACCGTATATTTCTGCCGTACCGATCTATTATAAAGTAAACACCAATAAAAACCAGTTTCCGTTCCAATGTCATCAACCTCATAAAACACAAAAATCACGATACATTATTTATGTTATTTTATTGATATGAAAAGTAGGTTTTTAACATGTCTATTAAATGTTTCTTTTTATTACTTCTGATGTGGGAAAATTCTTGCAAAGCTAGAGAATCGCAGGCGCAGTATTTTGTGCCAGCCTTCTGTCTCTAACGTGCGTAGCGGCTGATCAGCGTTGAGGTACACATTCAAATTTAGACCGAATTACTTTGTCTTTTAAGTCTATAATTAAATGAACAGTTTCGTTTATCCGCTGATCAGCCGCTGCAAACGTGTGATTCTCTTAAATAAAATTTCGTTCGTGAACTCATCGGCGAGTCTAACTTGACCCCACAATGTGTATAAACTACATATTCGTACGTATCTTCGACCTTGGTCGTATTACGACGCAAACGACCACAAACGTAGATACCTTACTCCGCTTAACGCCTACGAGAGCGCGGGTCGATTTATAATAGTCGAACGAAATGAGATACAAAATTTGTTAGAGAATAACAGCTGTGTACGTGTCGTTTAGGCATCGCCCGGCGAGTAGAATCACCCCAGTGGTGTGATTCTGTAATGAGCTGAGTTTTATGTCACCGAGAGACATATTTAATTAAGACCTAAGGCCAAGTACCTGCATTGGCAGGTAGGTTCCTTAGTGCCTAAGAGCCTTGGCTATAAACAAAAGTTCTAGATTTCTCGGCACCGGCCGCACTGCGCGCTTCAATAGTCACCTCAAGTCAGTGTGTACTTATCCTAATAGCTTTGTACTACATTATCCAATTTGCAGAGTGATAGATCTGTGCGCTAGCTAGTTCACTAAATGAGCGTGCGCATACGATCCCACTAGATTGGATCAGTGTCTAACTGCCTTTACACGATACAATATGTACGCTATGTGTGCTACGCTAGCTCACCTAGAGCTCTGAAAATTGGATAATGTAATGCCGTCTTTCCACATTACAATACGTGCTATATCATTATAGACTTATGGCCGAATTCAAATTAAAATTCAAATTCAAATGGTTTATTGCATATCACATTACAAAATAAATGATGGATTAATAAGTAGGTATAAACGCCACTTAAGCATTTGACTAGATATTAAGTGGTTAAATGTCCTTCAACTAGTTGTCAACCTATACAGAAACGTCACTGAATCGTCACTTTAATTAAACCTCAATTTGAGTGACCTTTCTGAATTCGGCCATTTAACTCATATTTGCGCGTTTATTGGCCAAATTCAGAACGGCCACTTAAAGTGATCTTTAATTAAAGTGATGTTTTTGTATAGGATGACAACTGGAACGCGGAATATTTAACTATTTAATCTCTAATCAAATGCTTAGTAGCGTTTCTGGCTTCGGCCATCTAAATACGTACCTAGCACAGAACACAGAAAGAGGTTAGAAAGGCGATGTGGGCGGGGCACGCGTGCCGCGCAGTTGAGCAAATGAGCTATTTCAAACACGACTCGCTGTCAGCGCAGTCAGTCGCGAGCGCGATGCGTCACAGTGTCGAGCTGCGGTAAAATCCGGTTTTATTAATTGAAAATGTCGTCTTGTGCAATAATTACGTGCAGGGCCAGAAGCCAAGTATCAAATGTGTCAAAAGATGGAATTTCTTTTCACAGGTAAGTCTAAAAACTAAGTTATTTAATGGTTTCCCAAAAACTGCCTACGTGACGAAGTAATGAGACTAGTGATGTGGCCAAAGTTAGTGTTATCGACTATAGATAAACAATGTGTTCGATAAGTTATTTATTTTTCTGCATTGATGAATGGACCAAAAAAGCGATAATTAATGATAAGAGTGTTTTAAAAAAATACTTTTAATGCACTTACAGAGCTGCGACCATAATACACCTTAAGCCTGGTTTACAAAGTAACTTGTTAATTCCTCTGAGTTCAGCTTAAGTACATTTGGTCCTGTTATACCCTATTATAATAAGTCTTTTGAATTTATTTATCATTTAAGTTAACTTCTGTATTTTTTATCAATGTTGTTCCTAATAATATAAAAACAATTTACCTAAAAGTGGCGGGCTTGATGTGAAGCCGGTGTATAATGTCTAAACTTAATATTATAATAGCTTGTGGGTTTTTATAACTATATTTAATTTACATAAAAAAGTAAATACAATATAATAATAAATAACAATATAATGATTAAGTTTCAAAATTACACACGAGAAACTTAAACTTTTTTTTGTATTTGCGCATATTTATAGTAGTTTATGCAACGGTTGCATAATGATAGGCATTAAAATACGAGTGCCGGTTTATGAGACGAGCCGATAGGCGATTTTCGTAATAAGATTGCACGAGTGTTTTAAGGCTAAATTATGTACAGTTGCATACTTAACTTTATCTACACACATACTTATTATAAATCCTCCATGATGTGTTCAGAAACAATATTTTCTGACAACAAGTGATTTGTTGCAATCCTGGCTGCATATAAAGAAATAAAAATTAGACAAAAAAACCGCGTAACCCGCCGGACCGACCGCGACCCGCCGGACACAGCGCGCAACCCGCCGGACACAGCGCGACCTGCCGGACACAGCACGCAACCCGCCTTACACAGCGCCTGATTAACTACGAAATAGTAGTATACACTTCAAAACGCGGCATAGAGGGCGCGATACATCATCGATAACTATTATCGATATGCTCGAGGCCTAGTGCAAATGTAAAATAAATTGCTTTTGTCAATGAAGCGGTATGGGCGGGGCAACGGCTGGCTATTCGAACGCACGAATCACGAGCGGACTTTGGTTATTGTGGGTGTGTGCGTATTCTCGTAGTTATTTCGTTTGCGCTAGTAGTTGTAACGTCGAGCGGGGATGCTTCGGCGACAGCGGTTTCGGTACGAATTATGGCAGACGGCCTTTCTAACCTCTTTCTGTGTTCTGTGGTACCTAGCTTTGATTTGTGTAGCATGACGTGGCAGGCGTGTACGAGCAACACAAGCTCACGCACACAGCGCCGCGCGCAAAGCCAATTCGCAGAGTGCTAGATCTGTGCGCTAGCTAGTGCACGAAATGAGCGAGCGCATACTTTCGCACTACAATGGATCACCTGTCTAACTGCCTTTACACAATCACAACACAATATGTGCTAACTGCTACGCTAGCTCACCTAGTGCTCTGCTCGTCGCTGATACAGCGTTGCGCGTTACAGAATCGCCCCCAGTATTTATAATGAACGCGCAGTGTGGCCTCAGATAGGATCGAGCGTGCGCTGCGCCCACGACTATGGCTTCATCCGATCTCACCTAGACCTAGCCTCTTAAGACCTAAAGTACAATTCGACATTTGACCATCATTTTAAAAATATTTAGGGCTGCTAGTTAGCTCATTTTAGATTATGTAAAAATATTTTCGTAATGAATTTTTCCTATTTTCTAGGATAAAGCACTTATAATATTTTTCATTTTTAAATATGCCGCTAAATTGCTATCTTAATGTCAGTTGTCGCGTGTGACGTCAACTTACCTAAACCGGTCGTAAACGTCATAAAAAAGCATAGTCTGAGGGTGCGGTCCGAATAACACTCACGGTGATCACAACGATTAAGGTGGGCAGCGTCATTCGGAACGCAACCTTAAATTCCAACCTTAAAATTCACGTGACTTATATGTAAAAATTGAAGTTTTTAATTTATTAAATTCTAAATTATCTTGATTATTTTTACATAAATCCTGTTCTACACTTTACTATTGAGGGTTACACTACCGTTCCACAGAAATTTATTAATATTTCTTAATATAGTCAAGTAGCCAATATGTGTACGTTGAATTTTGAACTGTGTCTAACTATAGTCGTTACATTTTCTTATTATGTATAAAAAAAATACGCGGGGCATACGTGGTAAAAGACAAACTACCATCCGACGGCAAAAAAATCATACTTTTCATTCATCTCCGCATGAAATTCGGTGATAGTTATTCCTTCGGAAACTTGAATTTTCCGCGATATAAATTACCCTATAACTACTTATATAGTTTCTTAGCTTCATAGATACAGATGGACTCCACGAAGACGGGTAAAAAGTTAAAAACTGTCCTCTATCCTGCAGGCTATACGGTTCAAAACGCTGCGCGCGCTGCAACACGCCCATCTCGGCCTCGGAGCTGGTCATGAGGGCCAGGGACCTGGTGTTCCACGTCCATTGCTTCTCTTGCGCGCTGTGCAGCGCGCCGCTCACTAAGGGAGACACCTTTGGAATACGGGATTCTGCTGTATACTGCAGGTGAGTGCTTTCAAATAATTTCTGTACAAAAAAGCACTGATCGGTAAGAACGTCCGTATGTCACAATAACTTTTGCTCGAAGACTATTAAAATTAGCAAGTTGGAAATTTCGGAGCTATATCTATATGTCGTTATAAATAGATAATAATGAAACGGGTTATGAGTGAGTTGCCTACAAAGCAAGATGCCTAACAAAGTAAGATGCCTAAGTATTATGCCTACAAAGCAAAATGTCTAAGTGATTAAATGCCGTCTAGGCAAATTGCCTACTTGCTAAAACGACTACTGCTTGGTAATTAAAAGCCTGCAAAGCGAGACACCAAAAATGGTTTTTATTGTAGGTAAACGTAACAAATAAAATAAAGATAGAAACACAAATATACTGGGTCAAGGTCCTGCTTTTTGGCTATCTTGCTTCTGAGACACCTTGCTTTTGAGAAATCCAGCTTGTTAGGCATCTTGCTTTTTAGCCATCTTGCTTCTGAGGCATCTTGCTTCTGAGACATCTTGCTTTTTGGCCATCTTGCTTTTGAGACATCCTGCCTGTAGAGCATCTTGCTTTGTAGGCAACTCGCTCATAATCGAATGAAACACTGAGGCCAATTCGAAAGTATTCGCTAAATTTAAAAGTAGCTAAACTCAAATATGAAAGTCATACTTGATTTTGATAGTTTGGTGCTGTAGAGGTACAAAATTGAGGTTGACATTTCTTATTTTAGAAAATTTTAAATTTAGACGACACCATTTCGAATTGGACTCACTTTGGGGACGAATTTGTGACTGTAGAGGGGGGTTCATTTAGTGTACCATATTTGAAACACACACAAAATACGCACATATTTATACTACTCACACATATACAAATTCTCCAAAGTGATTCAGCTACACAACTAATTAACAAAGGGCTTCGGTAAACATCCTTCAAGATGGCACATAAACCCTTAACTTCCCCAACCTCATATCTTACTTAAACCTGAAGTTGCATAGACAAACTTCCACACCACACAATAAAGTTCAAATTCCTAGCAAACCAATAACAACAGATACGATTTACGTCAGTCTCCTTGCAGGTTACATTACGAAACGATGCCGGAGTACGGGCCCCACATGGCCGGGCCGGGGCCGCCTCAGCTTTGTCCGGGGCCCTACGTGCCTCCCGGGCCCCATTACCCCCCCTACCCTTCGCCAGAGTTCGCCCGAGGCGAGCCTGACCTTGCAAAAGGCTTCTTCAACGGCGCCGCTGCCCCTCCGCCACGACAGAAAGGCAGGCCAAGGAAAAAGAAACCTAAAGACCAAGAAATTATGAGCGCTAATCTTGGTAAGTCTTTTTTCAGTGTCGGTTGCCAGAAAAAATCTTGGCAAGCTGAAATCAACTTAAAATAAGTGCAGTAAAGTTTTTTTGCTAGAATAAAATTGAGATGAGCTGGCAAAAGTAACTGTGGTTACTTTGATTACTGACATCGGACGAATACGTGTCGTCACTGTCTGATTGTATGACGTAAGAGAGTGATGGACAGATACGCGCAGCGCGAAATTTTAACCCTCAATCTCTCATGTTAGCACGATGTGCTCTACTAAGCAAGTATTTAGCAATGCATACCCATGGATATCGCCAAGTCGCGGGCACACCAACTGCACGGGCTCGCGAGGCTGCCTCGTAACGCGGGAAGATTTAATGAAATCATAATATTTCCAATAAATTACTACTACTGTTACAAACTTCAGTTTTCTAGCGTTGAAATAAGTTTAGAAATAGGAAAGTTACTTAAGCACCAACCTTAATACCGCTATTTGTATCTATCTATAGACGATCAATTATATAAATATATATCTTTATTCTCCACGATTCTCTATTCAAAGACGCATGAACCTAATCTCTGCTGAATTGCCCGATTCGTCTTGCCATCTCCGGCTCGGTCCGCCTTTTCTCCGTTTGTGACTTGGTTTCCACTATTATTTGATATATATATTATTTGAAATAGAAAGCGACGATTTTAAAGTATGATGCATATTGACGTTGCAGATAAACTTCTGTGTCCCGCTTGTTGAACGTTAATTAACTGTCAGAGTTCAAAGGCTTCACGTGCAACAGCTTAAATGTAGCTAACTTGTTTTTCTAAATGAAAAAACATTACGTCCTTCATATCAGAGTCAAGAAAATTATAGTATTATCAAGCTGACAGATCAGAACAATAATAACTTAGACACTGACACACATTGATGAAGTTATAAATTAGGATTCCCTGTACTATACGTACTAGACAACATATATAATTACTCGTTAACTTTACCGTTGGAAAACTGTTATCCTCATACATTGACATAGGTCCCGGTCAGTTTACCAACACAGCAAATAACTTTGTAATCGCAACAACCCTCATATCTCCGCCATTCTGACAATTATCGAAAAACTGAATCGACAATAAAATTCCATGTAGCTATCGAACCTGCTCACAAAATTTCATGAGTATCGGTTGAGAAATGCGATCTGTAGACGAGAACAAATGGACATCTGGATATCCACCGGACATACGAAAGCATTTTTGCCCCAAGGTGTTCTGTCGACTGAATATTCATGAGTTAGGTACAAATATTCGTACTCATCACACAAAGTATGCCTTGGGACTGGACATCGCCACCTTTAGCACAGTGGGCCGTAACAATACTTGTACGCCATCGAGTCAGCCAAGACTTACGCGTGCCTCGCGGCCGGTTGGTGGGAGCCATAATTTTCGAGGCAAAACAAGACACAAGCTGAGCCGACAAAATGGTTACATTTTTATTAACACATTAAACTCACCACCGCACTTACCTCGCAAGATTATCGGCTCGACTTCCCGTTGATTGTTTTTCAACAAAAAAGTTATTTTTACTTCGAGTTATCGAAACCAGTCTGATATCGCGAGCGGGTCTCGAAATTGAAATTAGAACGTTGCGTGATAAGCGGGACTCTTAAAGCAACTGGAGTTAATGTTAATATATTGAAGCGAAGAAAAAACACGACTGTAAGAAGTTGCAACTGTTGTTGCACTTAAGTGCCTTAATATTTAGTTCATTTTGGCTTTAAATTTGGCAAAATATATGGAGTACTTTTATCTATAGGGATATGTTCGTTTTAAGTTAAGCTACCGGGCGAGCGTCAGAAATGTTCACATTCAGTGGCAAAAACTACGCGGAAAAAACTGTCTTGAATCTAGACAATGCCTTGGTCAAGACAATCCGTGATTTCCATTATAACATATACTTTCTTGAACCCAGAAAATTATTCTTGTTTAAAGTAAATATATTTTTACATTAAAACAATACTTATTTCCATTTCCATATTCTTGAATCAAAATATAATTTTTCCGTGTATAAGTTATATTATCGCTTTTGTATGTATGAGAGATTGATAGTAAATTTATCAAGGATTATTTCGTTAATACACATTTTCCCTGCATCTTGCATTATTCTTGCATGGTTTTGTTATAAACTCGTAAATACCGCGCTTCGGGACAATGTTGACTGCTCTATAATCCGATGGATAAAGTACTCCATATATTTTGACACATTTTACGGATGCAATCTAAAATTCATGAACTATTTATTATGGAGAGTTATTGCTTTTCGAAGTTTCATATCTCAAAAAGCAAACAACACAGGAACGTTTTGCCTAGAGTTTGGTTTCTATTACTCAGTACTTTCCAATAAAAATCTATAAGCTATGCTTACACTATCATGGCAGCGTATGTACGTCAAGTTAGGTTAATCGATATCTGGTTGCGTTGTTACCATCTAAATCACGATATAGTAAATCACTTAGTAGTCCCGAATAGAAGCCCGTAACTCGGTTTGCAATCTTCTTACATCAAATCGTCTCAAAACAAAACGCACAGACATACATTGTCAAACTAAAACTTTCGTGAGACTTTATTAGCAGTTGAAATAAATGCGTGGGTTGCTTTGACCGCGACCGCACTCAACCCCTGAAGAAGGACTCCATACGAGTTCGAAACATGTCGGACTATTTCTGACAATCAATCGTGTTGTGAGTAAAGAGTTATTTTTTAAATGTTACTCAAAATCATCTTTCGCTTTTATAGATGAGTTAGTAAGGGAACTAATTATGTCTATAACTTCATTGAACATACTTCGTCGGCGCTGAAGAGGAATAATTTATTTTTCTTATAGAGTGGTGGTGTAATAACTATTAAAATTGATATTCACGCATCAGAAGATTGTTTTTTGAGTCGTTTAAGAGGAGTGCGAACCTACGACTTTTCATACAAAAGGCGATAATGTTAGCGGATGTTCAACAATTTTTGATAGGTTGTCATTCAAAACAAAATCTAGGTCTATACGTTTTGATTTTCCCACTATAACCAATAAATTCAGTTTTATTGCTACTTTAGTACACTCATACAAAACAAATTTCGGCGATTATTTGAATTTGTTGACCTTTTTTCAATATTCAAAAAACGTACAGACCTAGATTTTGTTCTGACTGTCAACCTATCAAAAATTGGTCACGATCGGTTAACGTTTAAGGGGTGGAAATCTTTATCGCCTTTTGTATGAAAAAGCTGATTTTTGACACGTTATTCCCCTGATTTTATTATTATTATATACATTTTTAATATGACTTCTTTTATGTGGACTGTGGAAGTTGTACCGCACTGGAATAGAGCTTTATATAGCTTGACATCACAGTCAGGTCGATGGGATAGTGAAGCGAATGGCTTTAAATTTTGCTTCAAAACGAACCAGCGCACTCCGAAACACAAAACTCGGTTTTCGCATGCTCCGTCTTCTTCTCGTGAATGTGTCACGAATCGAGAGCGAGAAGGATAGCAACAGGCGAGCTTCGGGCTTTGTTTTTCAGAGTACCGGCCCGGTTTCTCACGTGCAGCGGAGCGTTCGGGGCGCAATCTAAACGAATCTAAAGTTCATCATACGGGCCACATTTCAATGAACCACGCAACACACTGGCCGGAGATGCCGTGAATAAAAAACAAAATGGAGTCACATCATCATCCTATACAGGGTGCCTCTAAGACGTAATGCAACCAATATAACAATAGTACCTAAGTAACAAGGAAATGTACATGAAAATAAATAAAGTTATCTTTTTAGCCCTAAGCCCTTTTCAATTCTATTGGAGTAATTACGGAAAAGCACGAGTTAAACTCGCGTGGAGAGGGTTCCGTTCCGTATATGATTATCTGAAATTTCCTATGTTAGGTACTTTAGATACCATAGACTTCTTACAGCTTTTCCTGTAATCTGTAACTAAAGATCTATTTTCTCTGTTTTGTTCAAAATTGTACGCCCGGTAGTTTTGGAGATAAGGGGGGGAGAATGGTCTAATTTTGTATATTTTCATAGTTAACTTCCAAAACCATTGAAAATTCTATAAAAAATAAATTTTAGATTCTCAAAATGAGCCCTTTTGTTAGAAATGTCACACGATATGTTAAGGTTAGGTTAGGTTGGGCCAAAGACCGAGAAACAATAACAGAGTGACCAGAGAAATAAGTTTTACAACAAAATTGATGGAACTAAAACGAACCCCCTACGGTTTGTTGTCCTAACCGTCTGTATGTCCGTCTATGCTGCCGCGCTGAACACCGTGAAAATCGCGTGCTAATGTTAATACGTACAGACAGACGATCGGATGGCTTAATGCACCTATTAATTCATATTAGACAAGAAAAATAACGCAGATTTATCCGCGGAAAAATTATGTTTTTAATAAGTACAGTTGCCGCTTAACACGCTTTTATTAGAAGCTTTTTATTAACTTGCAATGTTTGTCTGTATGTATGTTCGGGTCAAATCTTGCAAGCTGAATTAGAACCACTTCCTCTTATCCTACGGGGCTGACTTTTTACATGTTGGTTCAGTTCCGATGACAATGCATTTTTATGGTAAGCATGACCTGAATCGACATCCAGGGTTAGCTCCAGACAAAGGAACTCTTCAACGGTCAACAGCACAGACACGAACTTTTTTGTATGCATTTTATTGCATTATTAAAGAGCAATGGGCAGAAAAGCTTGTGATAAAAATACAATTTAAAAAAAAAAACTTATTTATCTTCTTTTAGGAGGAGTGTGAACCTACGGCTTTTCATAGAAACGGCGATTACGATGTCCACCCCTTAAATGTTAACCGATGTTGACCAATTTTTGATAGGTTGTCAGTCAGAACAAAATCTATGTAGTTCTATACGTTTTGGTCTTTTCACTATAATCAATAAATTCAGTTTTATTGTTGTTTCAGTATTCTCATACAAAACTAATTTCGGTGAGTATTTCAATTTGTTCATCTTTAATCAATATTCATAAAACGTATGGACCTAGATTTTGTTCTGACTCACAACCTATCAAAACATGATCAAAATCGGCTAACATTTAAGGGTTAGAAATCGTTATCACATTTTGTATGAAAATGGTGATTTTTCCGTTGGTTCACAATCTTCACAAACGTTTGAGGAAATTGATTTGAACATTGTAAAGTGAATGATAAAAATACTGGCAACAAAATTTTTCCTTTTCTCCGTCGCGTTCCTCGTAACTTCCAGGGGCTATTCTTTAACTTGTGCGAAGGCTGGACGAGTCCAATACTGGGACTAAATGGTTTTCCATGACGAGTGAAGGGCTTCGCGCGTCAGAGAATAACATAGTAGTTGGGAAATTATTGTAGCTCAAATTAGTAGAGCACTGTCTTATAGTTTCAGACTTCTCCATGCTGACAATTTTGAATTGCTTATCCTGAGGCCAGTTTTCATTGCCTTCATAATTTTAATTATTTTCGAGTTGTATTTTAATATATTTGGATGAGCCACTGACGCCTGAATGGTAGGTATTGTCATCAATACATATAAAACAGTACCTTGACTCACTTATAAACGCACAGCCTAAACGGGTGGGCTAGAGGTTTGAAATTTGGAGGAGACATTCCTCGAGTACCCTAGAGGTACACTAAGGAGAGATTTTTTGAAATTCCAACCCTAAAGGGGTGAGAAGGGGTGATAAAGTTTGTGTAGAAAATACCGCGGGCGAAGCTGTCGCGGGTCCACTAGTTATTATTATAATCACACTAATATTATAAATGTGAAAATTTGTGAGTTAGTATGTTTGTTACTTCGTCACGCTGAAACGGTGACTGTGTCAATTAGATAAATGTATAATAGAGACCCTAGGCTATCGCATTTTTTTGCTACGATTGTAGCTCTTATTAACATGACAGCAAAGGCGGCAGCATCGCTTAGGCAATATCGAAGAGAGTCCTTGTATAAGTACTATTACATTATTGTTGCTGTTGATATTTTACATATCATGAGATAACGTCAGATATTTCATCGGACGATCTTTCAAAATGGAAACTGACACGAACTTCATAACTTGTGAGAACCAATTTTTTACCACATACAATGTAAGGTGTACCCTCCACGATCAATCTTAATACTTTTCTTTCAAAGCAAATAGATTACACGTGATCTAGTAGATACGTCACCCTTTTTATTTACGGCAATGTTCTATTTAATCTATTATAAAATAGATAAGCCCCCAAAGTGACCGGGAGTTCATGAATATTAAAGGAATTTTGACAACCCATTTGCCTGCTTAACGAGGTGTGAAAGGCATTGGTCTAATGGACGCAATGTTTGGACAATTGTTTGCGGATGGCGTTATATCATTTTTATAGCGTCAAGTTATGCACCGCTATTGAAATAATGATAGACGTAAAAAACTAATGTTATACGGTCGGCACGGACGAAAATAGACTTTCGGTAAATGCAGTAGGGTCTAGGTTCTAGTTTCCAAAGATCTAGGAAGGTACCCGCGCGTTTCTGAAAACAGCCGTATTTTATCGAAACAAAACAGTTTTAAGCCTTCAACTTCTGACAAGTCAGTCAGAAAAAAGACTGATGAATTTTTAATTACTAGTGTAGGTTACATTCATGACACACAGACTAGAACTATCAGTTACGCCCTGGCGCTTTGCATCGAGTCATACGCAATTGTGTCTTCTGATCAGTGGTATGATTGTCTTGCTCTTCGGCGAAGGCTCAACGTCGTTTGAGTCCCGTATTGGTACAAACCGGTTTTCTACATGATAGGCGAGCGTTCTTCGAGTGTAATTATCTGCCGTAAAAGCGCTTCATTCGTTGATTTGTGCATGGGAGCTTCGCCCGGCAAATAACAGAATCAGAGGCAGTAATCATGTATTTTGTCGACGAGAATATGCGATGTAGTCCCGTATCTAAAATGAACTAGCTCTTATGGATCAATTTATCACATTACTCAAGTGTAAACTTGGAGGTTAATTTGAAACCGCACGCAAGAGATAATGTCGGCGGGCTTTCCGATGAAAAGAGACAAAAAACAGGGGAAATCAGTTTAATGAACATGCGAAAAAGTTGTCTATAACGGTACGGTCAAGTGGCAAAGCAGAGCACGCAGTCTTAATACTTGACGATTTGTGACAATATAACGTTTTCTTTAAGAACATTCTATTGCGGCAGAGCATGCTGGTAACGTTATTTTTTCCCGACGATTAAGTATATTACTTGGCACACAGAAAAATTTATAAAAAATAATAAGAAGCTGACGGCCCACCTGATGGAAAGTGGTCACCGCCGCCCATGGACATCTGCAACACCAGAGGTGCTGCCAATGCGTTGCCAGTCTAGGGAAGATGGGGAATGGGGATGGGATAGGGATGAGGGAATAGGCCTCCGGATCTCGTCACTCACCGTACGAGACGCAATAGCAAGCTATTACTTTACGCCGATATTCTGTGAGAGTGTGGTACTACCCCGGTCGAGTCGGCCCATTCGAACAGTAATCATCTAGTGAGGATTACTGTTTGGCTCTACCACTACAAAAACACTTCTAACATAGTTTTAGTCGATCATTCATACCTGTCACCAGGATTAGTGGCTTAAACATTTTACTAACATGTTTAATATAAACGCACTGTTTGAAACCCGATAGTCAACATTATACGTTACATAAAACTTTGAAATGTTCATTCAATACCGTAATTTTTGATATGTCACACGATAGGTTTCTATTTTTCCTTTGGACGGTCATACTTAACTTAATGCCGTTTAAAATTGGCCATATTGTATTTTATAAAATTGACAATCTTGACATAAATACACTGAGAATAAATTACTGTACCGACATACGTAATTCTGGATGCCACGTACGTAATTCTGGAGAAAAACGTACCTAACGTAAGTAGAGACTCTGCTACATAGATAATGTTGCGCACTACATAGATAATGTTGCGGACTACAAACGCCTGTATACGTTTTTACATTACCACGTAACAATCAACATTATTTCGGATGCTTCGACATTATTTGGACTTGGCTGCGAATACATTACGGTAATGCAGGTATAGCATCAAAATTTTTCTCAGTGTAGCGCTACTCAGAATTTGAATGGAAATTTTGAAAAAGGAACAAGTAACCGTTCATTTTTCAACATAAAAGTGAAACACAACATTTTTTTGCTTGCGCAATCGGGTAAGTAGAATGCTAATGATTGTGGCATCCTGCTTTTTATGACGATATTGAGCTTTAAAAATAACGCACCCCTTACGTTATAAGTTATAAGATAGTATATAGGGTGGTTCATATTACGGCTCGAGTTCCAAGGGTTGCTCCCCTTAATGATCTACGGATGTACTCGTAGATAGTAAGGTACGCCTTAGATAGCTCTTAAAGGGGTCTTATTACTAGCGTTCTCTTTCAGTTTTTTATTTACATACATACATACATATTATCACGTCCGAAATCTCTAATGGGGTGGGCAAAGCCACAAGACTACTTGTGGCCACGTTTGATTAATTAGTCCTAAGATGGTATGATGAACCGTATGATGACAGGTGATCAGCCCATCGCCCATACAGATAGTCCACCATGTAGGAGGGGTCCCGTCCCGTAGTCGGCTTTTACGACATGCCAGGATGATAAGCATCTGCACGCATTCTATGCTATTTCTTCACTCCCAGTGCAGCAGAGGAGGGAGGAGTTTTTTATTTAATGAGAAGAAAGCATATTGTTAAAGTGAAAATACAAAATTTTCAGCGAATTTGCTCGCAGTCACTTCTTAGATATCAAATGCAAGAAACTCGAGTAACTATCGAGCTGGTCTGACCATGGAGCCAGGAGTTGGATTTTGGAACTCTTCAAAGGCTAATAATAGACCGTGGAGGTGTGTGGTTCCAGACGTGGAGACTATACATCTCCCTTATTAGTTATTTATTAGAATTAATTTGTACCCATTAGGTTTTTATGTTGCACATTTTGTGTTAGTTTCTAGATAAAACTATATTGCCAAAGTTGAAAAAAGACCTACTGCTGAGTTTCTTGCGGCGTTTCTTCTCAACAGATGTCACCTTTCGAAGCGCTGGTAGATTCAGACATGTAAAAGAGCCCAGGTGGCCTACTTGCAAAATAAATATTTTCATTTTCATTTTCAATAAACTGCTCGGCGTTTCGATCGATCTGTCAGCCACAATAGTCCTGCGCCTCTATTCGGGAACGTCCAAGCAACATCCCACTCTTACGCATTACGCATAAATTACGCATCGTGCGGAAGAGTGGGATAGGAATTTTGATAGCACGTCGCTAGCGTGTCGCTATAATATCGGTTGGACGCTCCCTAATAGAGGCTCTGTCCGTGATGACATTTCGATCGCAATAGAGCGTTACACGACCATTGTCGATTACTGACACCGGGTGCATACTTACGGAACCTCTAACTCCACAAGGCTGTATTGAAGAGCAAGTTAAGTTGCTGTTGAATAATTCTGGCTACGAGGTTATGTCTATGAAAGTACTACTACTACTAGTACTAGTATGGTAGTACTTATTATTATGTATATCTTTTACCACCTCGAGACTATGGGAGTCCCGAACCTTTGGAAGGCGTATGGGGCCGAAGCCAATACGCAGAGTCCTTTAAGACAACTTTAATTTGAATGTGATGTGACACTAACCGACGATTATCCCTCAGTTTATACTAAAGAAGTGGGCACGCACGGACAACCACCGGTCAGTGTAAGACTATAGCAAGGAGATGGATACGGAACTAACTAGATTATGTGGATGAAATGCCTGTAGATTGGCTAATTGACTAGGGCTCGGTGAGAGCGACATTCGAGTATTCCATTTACAAACTACATGATATTCGAATTATTCGAATACTCGAATATTCGGATTGCAAGCCCTAACTATGACGTCTGCCTGTGTATGATCAAATCGTAAAGCATTATTCCTCTCGGATGTATTGGTCTGCGAATAGCTTAGGACCTTTAGTGGTTTTCAATATTAAGTGATTAGCTAGGCAGGCCGGCACGTCCGGTTTAGGTAATTCTAGTTTTTACCCGCTCGGCCATTTTCGCCACTCGTCGGGCGACTTCGGCTTTTTGTACCACCACGCCATATCAATTATACTGGAATGCTTTGGTGTAATGCTCTCTGTACATTTATAGAGAGCCACTTTGAATGTAGGGGTATTGTTAGCCCGTCGTCGCAGTTGTAGAGAACTGTGGTGTAGCTAGGAATTTTGATAGAGATACAGTGTGACCATTGGGAAAACAGGAAATCTGCCATACACTTACTGCCAATCTGCCAAAACAACAACCTTAAGAAAAATGCCCGAAACATGCCACATAATATTAATGCCCTCTATAAATTGAATCAACCGGGTCTATTGTATAACTACTTGTAACTTGTAATACAAGCGGAAGTCTCTTACAAGCTTCTTTTACTACAAAGAGACTTCCGTTTGTAAGTACCCTATTACAAGTCGGTCCCGTTTCACGAAATAACAACTTACAATTTTACAAGTTTTAAAGGCCGGGGCAAATCAAACGCGGTTGCGGCGCGTTTGCGGCGCGAACGCGGGTCCGCGCCGTTGTCGAACGGGGCGGGCGAATATACCATGCCACACCGCGGCGGCGCGGGACCGCCGCGGTCCCGCGGCTACTTTGGTGTGGCATGGTAAATTCGCTCGCGCTGTTCGACAACGGAGCGGACCCGCGTTCGCGCCGCAAACGCGCCGCAACCGCGTTTGGTGTGCCCGGGCCTTAACTGACGACATTGATAACAATTTTACAAATAAAACATCGACTGCAAAAACCCTTTGAAAAGTAAATAATTGGCTTTCGTAAGTCCATTGCATTTGCTTTCAGCATGGACGCGTTTTTGCACTCCGCGTTCGGACAGGGTATAGTGCAGTGTATCCCCTCTGGATAAATAGGTGCTACAGATTCTTACCTACGGGATGGCGGACTATTTTATGACTATATAGACACCGCGTCAACGTTTGTTCACACACACACGTTTAAAGATGTCATTTGCTCTGACCGTGCACACACAAATCGATCTCCGTATGCCGTAAGGGAAACAAGGTGGTGTACTTTTATTGAACATTAGCGTCCCCGCCTCAGCTCCGCTCGCGGTATTTCCCGGTGTTACATTTTGACAATCGGTATTGCCTGTCTAATTTATTTTCACAAATTTCACATTCCAGTTTAATAAGCGCGTTTATTTCTATCTCATACAAACTTTGACACAAGCATTTTTGAAAAAAGCCCTTCGTAGTGTGTGTCTATATCATAATAGGAAACTATTTTCCAAATCTCCTCTCTGCTGCACTGGGAGTGAAGAAATAGCATAGAATGCGTGCAGATGCTTATCATCCTGGCATGTCGTAAAAGTCGACTAAGGGACGGGTCGTCTCCAACATGGTGGACTATCTGTATGGGCGATGGGCTGATCACCTGTCACCATTCGGTTCATTATACCATCTTAGGACTAATAAATCGAACGTGGCCACAAGTAGTCTTGTGGCTCTGCCCACCCCAATAGTGATTTCGGGCGTGATGCTATGTATGTATGTATGTATTTTCCAAATTTGACAGTTGTAGCTTCAACAATTTCGGCTAGGCGATGATCAGTCAGTAAGTCAGTCAGCGGCCCTAACATGCAAGACACAAAGATAACTTAAACCCGTTTATCTCTATTTCTATCTCTTTCGCAGACGCACTTAGAGACAAGACGGCTTAACTTATCCTTGTGTCTTCCATGTAAGGGCAGCTGGACATGGTTATTTATATGTATAAGAATATAGATGAAATTACAACGGGCAGACCTACGAAAATAAATTCATGTGTAAAAATTTGCATTCCCTAGCATAAAAGTTTGTTGGTCCACTTCAGCAATGCATTTAAGTTTGCTCGAGCTCTCAAGTCCGGATCGTGACTTGAGAACAAGTTCAGACTTGAGATGCGGCGTGACGTGCGAGTGGGTGCGGCCGGCGCCGCCCCTAGCACGCCCCCGCGCTACGCAAAACGCATACGCACCGATAAAATAGCTTTCTAACTCAAGTTTCTTCAGTCTAAATTGAGTCTGATGTCCATAATGTTATGATTGAATTTTGCATGAGTCATGGGTCGGAGCAAAAGATATTGTACTGAGGTACCGTTGCATATTTCCGACAATATTGATCGGATCCAATTTTCTTTCTTAAGGGTGAACCGTTCTTAACTATATCAGATGAATATGAGTGTTTTTTTTTTGGGGTTGAATATTATGACATATTGCTTCTTAATTTTGTGATTACTATGTGATATTTTGTAAATATAATACTCAATATTCTACTTTATTGGCTATTTTGTAAATATCATTTCCCTATAGCTAAAGTCTGTTCGCCATGAGTTGATAAAGAAAATTATAATCAGGGATTCTTAACTCATTACAAATAGCGGCCCGCTAATTATTTTTCCCCGTGATAAAAAGAAATTAAAAGGAAAGACTATTTTTTTTTCATAGAATATTATTATTAAATAGCCTGTATATGTCCTGTGGTATGTATATGGCATATCATCGGACGACGACCATGACGAAGTCTCAGAGTCGGAGGAAGAATCAGAGTTGGTGACGTTTACTACGAAACGTTCAATTGCTTTGTCTACCCAGCCATCAATTTGTAAAAATCTATAATTTTCTTTTACCGTATAACACCCGCGTGGCGCCGCGCTTGACAACAACTGCGTGCCTCGTACCACGAATCAGTGCGCGCGGCGATAAGCGACGCCCGTCATACAGTTTGCGATAGTTAAGCGACAGTCGTTATTGCGAGACGATATCATAATATTTATCAACTCTCGGCGAACAGACTTTATAAAGGTTCACTCCTTGTCACGCGCAATAGTCCTTATTGCGGTAAGATAAAGGCTGTTATGGACGTTATCATGTTCCCATCTCAAGTTTCCAACCTGTATACGAAAGGCCATTATTATCCATTGCAGTAGCAATTGCCATCTGATGCGCAAGCACGCGAAGCACTTCGCTCGCCAATTCTCAATGTCAATGTGAGATTAATGTCAGATTCATACAGTTGTGTCAAACTGTGTACACTAATCTTGCATGCACTGGGCGACGTCCAGCCGCACGGCCAATAAGAGAATCACCCGCTTTCTTTAGAGAAGTCCATCGGGCGTTTTTACCTGCTTTATCGATATTTTTACAGTGACTCATATCGAAAATACTGAGAAATTTATGCATATTGTATAATATTGGCTTTTATTCACATGCATTTCGTTCATCGATATTCCCTCGGGAACTATGCATTTTTCCGGGAGAAAAAGTTCAGTTCAACTGTCTCTGTTCATACTGACAAATTAATATACAAATTGTAAGCGCCTATCGAAATTATTAGTTTGAAAAAAAAAAAACTGTGATACTCTGGTCTCTGTTGAGTACCATACTGGCATAAACCGGTTATCTATGCAAGAAAGTCTTCGTCGACGAGCGAATGGCTTCGCGCGCTAGACAATCACATGGCTGGGGTACTTGGGTCTTGTTATGAAAACTTATTACTTGTCATAAGGGAACTATTTATAATTATAACAGTTGTCAACACTAAATCGAAGATGGCCGACTTCCCGCAGTGACGTCAATTGTCGATAAAAAAGCACGCTAAAACATGATTAATCGATTGAGACACAAAATGTCCACAGATAACAACTGCTTACTCATAAATCCTTGGTCCATTCATGTTTGAAAAAAACGAGATTTCCTATGCGATACCGCTCGTCCGGTCGCCACAAAAACACGCACAAACTTACCTTTGCTGTTTAGGACATCGCTTTTGACGCAACGGTAAGAGCGAAATTAGAATGTAAACATGTTAGTTCCAGTTTGCACCGGCGGCAGTACAATTTTGGTTGCGGTGTAACCTTTTTGTGCAAAGAAATAAAAAAGGTACCACGCTGGTTAATACGTTTAATATGTGATTAACAAAGTTTTGAGTGGATATTTCGGATTGTCAGCGTGCCTCGATTATAAAAATGATGATTAATACCCTCCTTAGTGTTGTTGCGCATAGCTCGCCCCCGGGGGGCGCTACCGGCGTCCTAACTTATGCTAAGATAGGGCTGTGAAAAAAAGAAATACATTTTATACGTGACATGTTAATACCAATATTTGGATCACTATTTATTGACGTATATTACAGATATAAACAGTTGTAAGGAATCAGTGTAAAGTTAAAATCATTTATTATATAAATAAAAACAATATATAGGTATGAAGGCCAATGTATTCTTTAACAGTATACTCGAACATTTATTTTCAGCCGCAAACGTTAAATGCTCTAAAGAGTTTTTATATATGTCTATTTTTGTCAGCCCTAGCCAGTGACAGTGGGCAAGCGGCGTGAACATACCCACAACCAACATATTTCAACTCCTATTAATACTTAAAACGGTAGAGTTATTCGACGATAGGTATCACACGACAGAAACAAAAAAAAAAAACAAAAGAAATGTCCACCGAATAGTGAAGGCCTCGTGATAAATCGATAGCTACAACACTATCATTAATCTACGGTTTGTTTATGAATCGAGCATAGCTTTGTCAATGAAATGTTTACTATTATTTTTAGATTTCTCCATCGATAACTTTAAACTGCCCCATCACTACTTTTAGGGCACCCAGCCGCGAGCCTAAACTTTATCAAAGCATTTTATAGGCACACGATTTTATACATAAATTAAAATTCAATCGTCCATTAATAATTACGCACCATAAATGGAATGTTAAAATTTTCGAATAAAGAATACAGATTTCGTTGTTTTATTACTTTACGGCGTTATAAAAGTGGCCAGTAAAAAAAAATTGACGTCCTTATTCCGTGCGTTCGGAAATCGAGAGAGGTTGTAATAAATAAGGTTTGGTATAGAGCTATGGATGTGCCACTGAGGGCTGATACAGATGTCTTGAGAGAGATAGCGGCGGGTACAAAACGGAGCAACATGGATATCACATTAGTGGAGTGACGGCCGGCGGTGGGAGCAGTTTGTACTTATCTAACTTGGGTGCCAACGTAAGTACTTCGATTAAGCGCGGCCCGCCCGATATACGGTCGTTCATCCTTAATCACATTTAAGTTAAGTAAAAAATAAACTTTAAAAATATGGAATATTTTCTCCTTTAGAGCCTCGAAATCGCCGACTGTTAGCTCAAGACGTGGCCGTTTGCATTGCATTGCATTTAATCAAATAAAAACGCTTGAATCAAAAAATGTAAAAGGCTTTCATGAAACAAAGTTTCGTGACACTTATCTTATATCGACAAAAAAGAATAGAGGGCGCGGACAGCTTTTTGTTTCTGTACAAAAATAAGAGAAGAGTAAAGGATACCTTTTTTTTTCAATACCAACTACCGTCGACGCCTATCTGCGATCGACTACTCGAACTGTTCGATACCGAAAAAAAAAACGGATTAAAAAAAATACGGGGCACATATTTTGGCGGGAAATAAATCACTGGCCAGTAAACGAGGCTATACTAAATTTATGGAGGCACCGCAATGAAACCAAACACTAAAAACAAAAGAAGAAAAAAGATCACATTCGAAACTTGAACGAACGAACTCGGAGCGAGCTAACTTTCATTTTAAATTTAATGGCGTAGGGTCAAGGCTGAATTTCGTATGGGGTTTTGTGTTGTTTTATGTCTGTATGTTGGTGAGGACGATAAAAGGTGATACCAAGTGACGTTAGAAGCAGATGCGACAACTTCATTACGTATAAATTACTACTGTTAGTAAGGAAGCGTTTTTTTATAGTTAGTGGGATATTTACGAGGGTAACAATAGACTGACGAATGGACAAATAAAATATATTATTTTTTTATTCTCACGTTTACTGCTCCAACTCACGATAATCACCGTTTTTACCGAAATTGTTTTGGAAGTTTTTATTGTAACAGCTGCTTTGTTCTTTAATTATAATTATTTCATTTTATGAGTATGCTTTATGATATAAATCACTCGTATTTTCAACCCAGATAATTAAAGGAGGCTGTTAAAGTCATGCCTGGAATGAAATCGATGGTAAAAGCCATTTACAGCTTACAGGTTTAATAAAACAAATATGGCAATTATTTTCATATTCATATTTTTGTTTGTGTAACTAACTCAAATTTCGAACTGTAAATAAAATACACTACTTATATTTTACTTTTTTTTCCGAAGAAATTGTAACTGGAGGTAGGTATAGTTTTTTATAAGTTTGTTTGTAACTCTCTAAAATGGTAACTGTTTTTGCTTCGTGCCGTTCTTTATTAAAATACTTAATTGATTAGTTCACAATGTCAAGTACAATATGAAAATAGCCATTCTATATTCAAATGCCGAGTTCGACCGTATCAGTTGGCACGAACGCCTCAAGCGTATGGCCAACCAATAAACCAAGAGCCCCCCCTTAAAACAGCTAGCATTAGACACTAGGTCAGGTTACGCTTGATAGTCTTACCCAGTTTCACTAGAACTTTGCGGCTGTATGCGTTATATCGGATTTATGGGACGAGTTACAATGGTGACGCTTAAAACAGTTTTATTACTAGTATATCCTGACCCGTCGTGCTTTAGGGCTGTGACGATTTATACTGGTTTTGTTTAGTGAGTACTCGCAGCCGGTATTACATGACCTGTACCTTTTTATAACTTACATGGTCCTCAAGGATCTTTTTAATATGGTATTTTATAGCTAGTACGTTTTGACCTCTGGTTCTTTACTCGTTTTACGGAATGAGAGAGTTGTTGGTTATGGCTATCGCTAGGTTTTTATAGCCAGTATTCGGAGACCGCCGTTTCAATAGTGGTTGTACGTGTTGAGGGGTTGAGTGTTGTTGGTTGTGGTTATCGGGCGGTAAGAGCGTAAATCAAGGCGAGCAAACACGAGACGGACCGTCAACGCGTCGGATCTCGATCTGAAACGCCTTTATTGTGCAAAGGTTGGCTAGGTAGAAAACCGTAGGTTTAAGAATTAAATTATTTATTTTTTATGGTGCAGTGAAGAAAGACTTAGAATAATATCATGGATTTTTCTTATTGAATTTTGGTTTGGCAACGGCTCTTTTGGTCTTTGGTTGGTTGGTTAATTATTTTGTTGGTTTCTTTAAACCTCTATTTTAAACTTTAGGAACAAAATTGTCTATTTAATAAAGTAACTATTTAAGAACAAAACCAAAACGACCCTTAAATGCACGGCATGATTCACATTTTTTAATTATAAAAAAAGGCCATGATCAGCTTAGCATCAAACAGCCAATTTATACAAAAGTATTTTTAAAGGCAATGTTTATTTTTATTTTTGGAAAGGTCATACCTAATAGGAAAAACGCATGATTTTTTCCATCCTTTTATTGGTAAGAGAAACTTAACTGTGTATGCAAAAAATTATAATGTTGTTTTTTTTTGAAATACGAAGCTTTGAAAAGTCATAGGTCAGTTCACACTACTCGCAAAAACGCTCCATACAAAATGGACCTGAACTATGACGTCACAGTACTGTTAGAGTCGGAGTAGTGTCCTAGTTAAATACTTGTTATCTTGTGATCAAGCAAATAAAAATAAACCTTAAGCTCTAAAAGAATACTCATTCTTTGAACAAATCTATTGAAACAAAAATATCACGGGATACTTTCTTAAGGCTAGCCGCTGGCCTACAATATCACTGGTTGCACAATTATATTGATCGACAGAATATATTATTGACGGTCAGTATCGACAACTGACGATCAATATAATTGTGCAACCAGTGATATTGTACAGTTATATTGTAGGTCAGTGGCTAGCCTAAGTGCTAGCTAACCTCTTTAGTTTTTTATCAGTGCGTTATGTTTTTAAATTATAATAAGCTGCCTCTTCCTTGCTGGTTATTTGATATTTGATCTTATATTATGCCAACCTCTATAGTCAATTAAAAATGTCACAGTTTAAAAAAAAAACATTATGGTATGAAATACATTTTCATACAATTTACCTGGACACTTATTGATTCCAAATTCAATTTCCTTATGTCTCTAGGATGCAGTAGGTACTTACGTATATAAATAATTGCTATATTGAAAAATTTTAGCTTTGTAATTTCCGAACGAAGTTTTAAAATAACAAAACCGAATAAAAAGAGGCGTCGGACGCGTTCTCTTTTCAAAAATTCAAATTACTTTTAAATTTCCGCGCGACAGTACGCTCGGAACAATTAGTTCGTAATATCGTTGCCATTGGACCGTTTTACGCGCGGCCAAACATGGCACTTTTACCGCTCGCGATTTGTACCGATGTATTTATAGCTTTAGTGGTTATAACTTTACGTTGTGCGATTGTTTTTGTTGAGGCATTATAATTATCGCGTAGCTGTAGCGGCCCTTAAACATAATAACAAGTGCTTCTATTTATACAGTTTTGAATAAGATTCTGGGTGTCGTCATTAGTCTTAGATGAGTCTTTATTCTCTGAAAATGTCTAATCTGGAGTGTTACTTCGATTCACTATGTTTTAAATTATGTATCTACTTGTATTCCGATTTCGAGCTGCTTTGGACCCAAAGTCTGTTCTAATTCTAACGTGAAAACGAAAACATGTTCGCTAAAACCATTGAAATATTACGTTACACTAGAACAAACATCTCAAATGACAGCGAGCACTTGATGACGGAGCGGGCGTGCGCCGCGTCCGGCGGTGATCGTTTTCTTACAGGCGTTTGTGCCATTTGGCCTCAACAGGCTTTACAAAGAATCAACTCGAGGCGTCCACTGTAGTATTAATAATTACTCAAAATTGAAAACATTTCCATTTTCAAATAATAAAAACGGCTCGTTTTCCAATATTTCACCGTTCTTATTTTGAATTCCTCCTCTGCTGCACTGGGAGTGAAGAAATAGCATAGAATACGTGCAGATGCTTATCATCCTGGCATGTCGTAAAAGTCGACTAAGGGACGGGTCCTCTCCAACATGGTGGACTATCTGTATGGGCGATGGGCTGATCACCTGTCACCATACGGTTCATCATACCATCTTAGGACTAATTCATCGAACGTGCCCACAAGTAGTCTTGTGGCTCTGCCCACCCCATTAGGGATTACGGGCGTGATTATATGTATGTATGTATGTATTTTGAATTGTCTGAAAAAATATACTCAAGAATTCGTTGGCAGTGACGAGTCCTATATTTTATAGAGCTTCGAGAAAAAATAAAGGTATACGGAATACAGCTTTTATAAGTCTTTATTCTCCGAAACTACCGCTGGAGTGTTGCCTCTTACTAGTTTTTGTTGGCAACTCGGTTTATTGATCGTTAAACTGCGGCGTTCTTTGGCTTGGGGCGGGGCCCAAGGCACAGGCAGGCGGTGGCGAGAGCGGTAGCGGAATATCAATCGTATAGTTAGAATGCCCGGAAAATTTAAAGGATCTGCACCAGGTTGAAATTTAGGTTTCAATCGTGTTGAGGAATGAGCATTGCTATAAATACCGGCGCAGTAGCGGCCATATTTGCCGGGCATCATAAAGATAATTAATTGAATAAACAAAGGAGAAAATTACTAATGATCACCATTATTATGGCAATAATGGTACCTATCATAATTAAAAAAAAATATACGCTTGTAAGTATTTTAGATAGACGAATAAACTCTCGTAGAAATACAAAAATGCGCAAAATTATGACAAAAGGTCTATGGAACTACGTCTTCCTTTTATTTACGATTTAAATAGAATTTTGACATGATATTCAATACTTTGTCATGTCATGCATTTGTCATATTGCGTCAGAATAAGAAGTCAGATATAAATAAAAAAGATAAGAGATCTATTACAAGCAATGGTGTCGTAAAAAAAAAATGCCGTCAGTCTTTAGGGACTGCCGATAGGAATTAAAACCCAACTCACCCAAAAAGTACACATAAATACAGTAATACATATAGCTCATGGAAAGCCGGTGACTATGACGCGAGTTCCATGATTTTTGTTCACCCAAATAGTGCTCAACGCGCCTAAAGAAGTTTTCACTTCAATAATGGCGGGGGCTCGGCCGTGCCCCCAGATAACTTGTCTCAATCATAGCTAGCATAAAATTATTTTTAAATTGCGAAATGTTAAAGAAAATGCGTTTTAAAGACTTCCGCTTGTCACTTAACGCACTTCACTAGGTAAAGTTGATAAAACGCAACTGAAAACAATAGCCAGCGCCCATACCCGTGTTACGATGGCTTTACGATGCAGTTGTAAACTTCCCAGAGCCTTACCTCCACATCGGAACGACAACTACTTTTGTCCCGCTCATATAATCTGAGTGTAAGAAGTACAGAAGCTCGCAGTCCGCCCGATCGAGTCTAAACTCCGCTTAGATTTCATCGCTCTCAAGCGATTAAGGAAACTGGCTGGCAATAAAAAAATATAGCCGTTTTGTTACGGAGGAAAAAATATAGCTTTTCAAAATAAGACCAATTAGGAGGGACTATGAAGCAACGGCAAAAATCACCCTTTTCATACAAAAGGCGATAACGATTTCCACCCCTTAAATGTTAATCGATTTTGACCAATTTTCGATAGGTCGACAGTCAGAACAAAATCTAGGTCTATACGTTTTTTGAATTTTGATTAAAGATCACGAAAGTCAAATATTGCCCAAATTAGTTTTGTATGAGAATACTGAAACCACAATAAAACCAAATTTTTTGATTATAGTGAAAAAATAAAAACGAATAGACCTAGAGTTTGTTCTGACTGACGACCTATCAAAAATTGGTCAAAATCGGTTACCATTTAAGGGGTGGAAATCGTTATCGCCTTTTGTATGAAAAGCCGTGGGTTCACACTCGTCTTAAAGATTTTATTGAAATAAAAATATACTTAACTACAGTGAACAACAGATAAAATAAACGAAATGGTCGTCTAGTACTCATAACACAAGCCTTAAGAGCTTACTTTGGAACTTGATCGATTTGTGTAAAGATTTGGACCCAAAATCCACCAAATCTTTTTATGCTTAATTTTTTTTTATTTCGAGTTTCATATTTCAGTTTTTTTTCCACTAAGAAATCCTGTTAGATTCTTGTAAATTCTATTTTAAGTACATCTTTTATGAATATAAACCAATTATGTCTTTTATGATCTTATGTTTTCCAAAATAGTTCGTTTCCCGGATTGAATGTTGTGACACTAACCTCGTAAGTCCTCGCATTTTTAATGCTCTGTAGTGATTCCGTCCCGGTGTACTTAAATAAGAACAAATTACGGAAGTACTTTTTAATCTTAAATCAATTACGACAAAGTTGAAATTAGAACCAAATCAAGCAAAATACCAGCGCTTCTATTCGGGAACGCTAAATGATTCTGTAGCGATTCGTAAGCGAGATTTCTCATCCCTCTCTTTCGCATTACGCGTCGTGCGGATGAGTGGGATGAGAAATCTCGCTCACGAGTCGCTACAGAATCACTTAGCGTTCACGAATAGAGGCGCAGGTCTTAATGAGGTACAATAATTTGTACTAAATAAAGTACAAGGGGACTTACGAGGCTAAGTCAGCTTCAAGGAATTCGGATTTCTCTAAAATACTGTTCCTTGTTTAATTATTAATTATAATCTGAGATAAATAAAAAAAAAAGTTGCAGTAAACTTTGATGTCACCGGTTTCCTCTAATGACAAATGACTGATACCTGGGGTGCGATTCTCTAATTTGCTGGACAAATGGCCGAATTTAGAAAGGCCACTCAAATGGAGCTTTACTTAAAGTGACGTTTCAGTGACGTTTCTGTATAGGTTGATAACTAGTTGAGGGATATTTAACTATTTAATATCTAATCAAATGCTTAAGTGGCGTTTCTGAATTCATCCAAAAGGCTCTCAAATGAGTTTTTTATTGAAGAGTTTTCAAGTCGAGCGAGTAAGAGAATCAGATAGCTATTCCGCTTTGGGCATTCCCAATATTCATTCCCATATATTCAATCCACGGATACATTGGGTTAATACAGTACATACAAAATATGACAATTTTTAACGGGTAGTAAGCAAATCTATACGGGTTGAATGTTGCGAACGGGCGTTAGTCATATTTCGACATTGCCTCTAAATTCATCAATGTTTATAAGTGTAAGTGGACCCGCCACAGCTTCGCCCGCGGTATTTTCCATACAATCTTTATCACCCCTTTTCACCCCTTTAGGGACGTAATTTAAAAAAATCCCTCCTTAGTGCATCTCTAGGGTACTCGAGGAATGTCTCCTCCAAATTTCAAACCTCTAGCCCGACCGTTTAGGCTGTGCGTTGTCTATAAGTGAGTCACGGTACTGTTTTATATGTATTGATTAGTTTAAATAAGTGATCTATGAAACAACGTTTCTAAAGACCACGCTCGTTATAAAGAAAACCGTACATGTCAAACTGAAAATTAAAATTAATTTGTATAATTTTTATACGAATTTATTCTTGCTAGCGAATTGGCATAGCGACTGAATTTGGTATGCGTTGTTTAATACTTAATAAATATTATAATTGTGTGAATATGTGTCATATCTAATTAAAATTGTATGCATATTGCGCCCGCTTTTACGATTTCAATAAATTAAACTTGAACGTATTATTTTATGTGGTTATAAATTAATAGTTTATTAGGACTTTTTATATAATATGAAATTCAAATGTGGTAATTCTTTGCTACTGTGCAGGCAGCAGTATTGAGTTTCAAAATTATTTTTTGTTGCTCAAATTACCATTCGTGAAGTTTAAGCGAATAAGGAAGCATTTGACGGTTACGTCTTTATATCTCGCTAGTGTATTTACGAAAAAAATATGGCGACAAAGAGTTTCTTTATCCAAACCTTCACATTAATATTCATGTGACTTACGTTTAGTTGATTTTTGGGCGTTTGTAGATGAGATAGTTAATCCAAATCCATGATAACAGCGAGGCGTCCAGATTCGTTGTCATTATGATTAATTATTATGACGTAGTTCCATGTGATCATTGTCATGTTCGAACTGGTCCAAATCCATTGTAACTACGTGATTCTCTAATGTGCAAAACGCTTCGCTAACCGAGCCAGCAACTGACACAAATTGGTAAAAACTGGTTTTCTACGCGGCAGGTGTTACTCCGCAAATAAAGTGTCAGTCTCCAGCGAATTAAAGGATCACACAAATAACGATTCGGGACGCCTCTCCGAACAGGCTTGAACGCATCTTATTACATTTACTTATCGTTTTTGCATCGCCTAATGTTTGTCCGACACAGATCTGAACCCTGAGTACCTCGAGATGGGATTCCGCGGCGGCGGTAGCCTCGGCTCCACGTCGCGCACCAAGCGCATGCGCACCAGCTTCAAGCACCACCAGCTCAGGACCATGAAGTCCTACTTCGCGATCAACCACAACCCCGACGCTAAGGACTTGAAGCAGCTCAGCCAGAAGACCGGACTGCCGAAGAGAGTGTTGCAGGTAATTACGAGCCTTATTATTGAGTGAAGTAGGATCAATATGGTTTATACATTCATCATCGCGATTGAAATTTGAAACGTCCATCTTACTTTCTTATGGTACCTCACTAGTTGGGCTTCCCTTCCCCGCATCATTATTAGTTGCAAGAGGTAGTGCCTAAGCACGTGTCCCAGCTAATCCTTTATGCGGCTTGTTTTCAAAAGCTTGCGTTTTTAGCCAACCCGATGTAGCACTTCCTCATTGTTGGTTTTCTGAGTCCAGGATATCGACATTATGCATCTGTAGGCCCACATCTTGAAACAACTGATAGACTTCTTCGAATCACTGGCAACTTGCCTGCACCTCACGGTTCCCTACAGTCTTACACCGGCTCTTTAGAGGCCAAATATAATGTAGTCAGTTAACTGGGAAGTATTCCGAAAAGGGTGGCATTCGAAAACCTTACTTTATGCATGAAAACTGAATTCTTTAGCTATTTCCTTAAAGATCTAACTCTGCTCCGAGGAATTATGAAATAAAAATAATTGGTAAATGGAAACTAGAAGTTTCCATTCACCAATTATTTTTATTTCATAATTGTACGGTCTTTATAGAAATGTCTACGTCGGGCTCGTCTGAGCTTTGATCTTCATCTGGGTTTCTACTGTTTGATCCTGTTTTGTCCGATCGTCAGTTCGGAAGTTCTGATTTACAAGAGGGTCCAATTCAAAATATATGTCATCTGCCAGTATTTTCAAGTTGGTCGGTTAGCAAGAAGGCTGGACGCTCCGACAATAATATAAATGTAACTTTTGATTTCGTTCTTGTACTTCATTACCTATGAAGTGTGTATAAATCTGTTGATTATACTTTGGTCAATGTTTTTGTATACAATTTATGGATGTTATTAACATTGCAGGTTCCTTGGCATTATATATCTACGTTCGCTTTATACGTAGTGATTTATTTCTGAAACTTACATTGCACTTAAATTCATGTTTGGTGCCGTGGCCAGGATAAATGGTTTGTACGACAGTTGTTCCCATTTAAATTATATTAATCTACATGATTCAAGCAATAATAACCTTTTTAGTAACGCCATAAGAACTTAGAAACGTAACGTACATTTTGTCACTACTTTGGAAAAGACACATGACAAATTTCGAATCAAATGAATTTATTAATTTTAAGCTGTAAACGAGTCTTTACACCTTAGTTAATTGAAAGAAGAGTGTAATATGCGTGTTTCCTGCAGAATTCTAATTAGTCCGTCATTTACATTATAGAAAAATATTGAACACATATTTTTTCTTTTATCAATTAAACATAAAAATACGAAGATATAGTGCGTTGAAATTCCGCGTGACGTCACGACTTTGCACACTTTTTACCATTAAGTGACGTCATGAGCCCCCACTCCCGAACTTTGATGTGCGTTATCTTTGTCAATTTTGATTGAATTGATACAGCAAAAAAATATGTGTTCAATATTTTTTGATAATCTAACTGACGGACTAATAAGTTTTTTTTTTTACCCAGTAAACATCCGTATTGTTTTGTTTCGAGGCGTGGCGCTGGTGGCACTGCGATCTAGAAATAGCCAGGCGGTAAAACGGTTGAATGTCTTAATTTGACCCGATACCACGAAGAAGGTCGTAACCACCATTAGCGTCCAACATTGAATCAAAATTTAAAACCATTATTACTTACAAGATAAATGAAATAAAAAGCAAAGCTTTTAGTTCTATTTATTTTTTGTAACTGGAAGCTAATGCGAAATGAATGTACTGGCGATATCTTGCGCGTATCAGCATCTCTTTAACGCACTGCGAACTCCATGGAACAGAGTACTTAAGCCATCCAACTGGACGCATGCTGTCCCTGTTTTCACGGTTCAAAGGACAGGGACCGCGTGTGAGGCGAGTCGGAACTGCGCGCCGAAATGCGGAGTGCATTTTGGTGCGCAATTGTTTTTAGATTCGAAATCCGAATGCAAACGAGAAAGCCATTTTGGATGCATATAAAATAGTTCGAGTATTTAATGATAATTTGTTTAACTTTGGCAATATTCGACTAATCAAAAAATATCGACGATATTATAATCGTAGTTCTGAAATTCGAAGACATGAAAATTCGATTATGAATAAAATGTTGAGAATCGAAGTATAGTAGTCGGGGAAATAAAAATCGAGCTTCCAACTTTCTACGAAACGACTTTTTTTAAATACGTGAAAGGACGTGACGTAAGCGCTTCCTGCGTCCAAGCATTTTGATTTAAGAAAAATAAACTAACTTCTAATCCGATCATAGAAAACGTAAAAAAAAGCACGAGAGAAATTTTAGCTACAATATTTTGCACGGGGATTGTAAACATCTAAATAATATTTTTCCTATAAAATTTAAAAATAATATTCAGTATCCAGAAGCGGAGTAATTACTCAAATTGTCATCAAATTTTCTTGGAACTGCTGAAGTAAGTATATTCTTGGAATTGCAATCGCTCCTATTGCCTTCGGCTTATAGTTAAATTTTATAGACAGTGGAGACTGTCTACACCTCCATTAAACCTAGATTAATCGATTTAGATGTTTCTTTGTTTCAATTTTTATTTTTATTATTATGACCCTTAGAGACTTTATACATCTCTTAGTTACTTAACTTGTCCAGACGCGGAGACTATACATCTCCCTTATTAGTTATTTATTAGTATTAATTTGTACCCATTAGGTTTTTATGTTGCACATTTTGTGTTAGTTTCTAGATAAAACTGTATTGCCAAAGTTGAAAAAAGACCTACTGCTGAGTTTCTTGCGGCGTTTCTTCTCAGCAGATGTCACCTTTCGAAGCGCTGGTAGATGCAGACATGTAAAAGAGCCCAGGTGGCCTACTTGCAAAATAAATATTTTCATTTTCATTTTCATATACCAAGTCCAATTCTTTGAATTGTTTGTCGTGATTGAGTGAAGAATGAGTGAACTCAAAAATGATGTATCAATCAGAAATCTTATTTTATGACTAACATTACTGTCCGGGCTCCGAGGAACGTGACGTTAAGAAGAGTGTGAATCTACGGCTTTTCATACAAAAGGCGATAACTATTTCCACCCATGTTGACCAATTTTTGATAGGTTGTCAGTCAGATCAAAATCTAGGTCTATAAGTCTTTTGAATATCGATTAAAGATCAACAAAGTCAAATAATCGCCGAAATTAGTTTTGTATGAGAATACTGAAACAACAATGTTCTGGTTTCGGGACCGCCCGATTTCCCACCTGAGCTATTATAACCTTGTAGATGTTAGCGAAATTTACCTTCGTATTCTAATGATATTGTAGCAGTTTTTCATTGCCTGAAAACACGGATATAACGACGTTTCCTAAAAATGAAACCTATCTAGATCGATTTATCGCCCTTGAAACCCTCTGCACACTTAATTTCAAGAAAATCGTTGGAGCCGTTTCCGAGCTTCACACTATAATATATATATATACATATATACAAAAATTTCTCGTTTAAAGGTATTAGATAGATAGATAGGTGGGTTTGTTCCGATTAAAGGATACTCTCCACCAAATAGCTCGCATTGCATCGGATCGGAAAGGATACGAATGTATGCGGCGACAGCCGACCGCGTCCGCCAGTGCTGTGCGAGGCTAGACTTTAAATACTGTGTACATGATTTAAAATCGGTTAATGATTGTTAAATCCGTTCGGATGCGATGCGATGCGAGCCGTTTGGTGTAAATTATCTTTTATCTACACCCATATCATAAAACCTCCATAATGTAATCAAAAACCGTAGGAAATGACCAGCATTATCACAATCTGTACTGTAATGTTATTACAGTATCGATTTTAGTATCGTAATGGTCATAAACGATATAGATAAGAGCTACAGGCCGGCGCGCCGCCGTCGCCGCAGCCGGCGGGGCCCCATCGTCGCCGTGTCGCCGTTTACAATATGGGTGTAGATAAAGTTATGTATGCAACTCTGCATAATTTGGCCTTAAAACACACGTGCGATCTTATTATGAAACTCGCTAAAGCTCGTTTCATGAAAACCGCACTAGTGTTTTAAGGCCTATCATTATGCAACCGTTCCATAAACTACTATTATCGATTTGCTCCATCAATCCAAACAACCACCATCATTTGTTTCGAAACAAAGCAACCCAAGAAATCAATATCCACAGCAATAAAATTTTGAAAAACTCAAAGATCACCGCTCACTGTCACAAGGTTCTAATATCAATTCGTAGCACATTCGAATTTGAACCACGCGTTAACGGTGTAGAGTTGAAATTCGCTTATAATATCAAATATAGTCCAAGCGAGATGGTAATTGAGGGAACAAAGCTAGGTCCTTTGAGAACGCCGGTTCATGAGACCCTGATGCAAGCGAAAATAGCGCTTCGGCTAAAGCCATAAAAGCTACTGCGCGTGTCTTGTTTTCGTGGTTTTGGTATACTTTAAAGTGCCGACTTTACAAACAAATTAACAGCCATACTTTTTAAACATACGTACGTGTGTCTAATCTATTAGATGCGGTAATGGCTTGTGTGAAACAGCTGTTTTGACTCACGACTTTAGTTCGAATGGGGTAGGCAGACTGGATCTCTTAGAGCTTCTAAGAGAAAATATGCGACGATAATCCTTATGATACCTAGTTGTTATAATCGTCGAAATTTATTTTAACCATTAATTTTCGTCTGCGACCTCGTTTTGTCCTGTTTTCCTCGGGTACTGTGCATTTTTCCGAGTTAAAACGGTACCCCACACTCGCCGACCATCCAACTCCAACTACCTAGGTACCTCTGTGCAAAAAGGTCACGTTAAATCCGATGCGTGAAAAACGACCAATAAATTTTGCATTCATATGTAATTATAAGTTGGTGTAAGAAATAACTAAAATATAGCTTCTAGAAAGTCCTACATGTTCGTACAATGTAATACCTAGCTAAAAATATTATAGATCAAACAGACACTGTCCAAATCTACCGTAAAGTGAATTCTTATTTCTAGGACTTATGTCCTTATGTCCATGATGTCCATGTCCTTGCCTGTCCATGATGTAGTCTTTTACTGTATTTGCATAAGCAAAATACAGTAAAAGACTACATCATGGACAGGGATGTTTGGAATTTATTCTGATCTGCACCGGCGATCCCTGGGTCTCGATGGGCGTCCCTACTGTGGTATATACTTAGATTTGTATAAAACTGCAGTCATCATTGTTAACTTATATGTGTACTGTTTTTTAAAAAAAACCGGCCAAGTGCGAGTCAGACTCGCGCACGAAGGGTTCCGTACCATTATCTACAAAAACGGCAAAACAATCACGTTTGTTGTATGGCAGCATTGGCAGCCCTCTTAAATAATTATTTTATTTTATTTTCTAGTATTTCTTGTTATAGCGGCAACAGAAATACATCATCTGTGAAAATTTCAACTGTCTAACTATCACGGTTCACGAGATATAGCCTGGTGACAGGTGGACAGACGGACAGCGGAGTCTTAGAAATAGCCCGTTTTTCCCTTTGGGTACGGAACCCTAAAAAGTTTCTTGCCGGTTCTTATCAGTAGGTAAAGGTTTGTTGCGAACCGGTGGTAGATTCATAGCTTGACCTTCATAAGAGCTTGCAAAAGCCTTAATTGAACAAAGGGATTTTGAATTTGACTTATCCATTGGTCAAAATACTTTCCGATATGTACCTAAGTATGACACATTTTAAGTTATCCCAGAGGTTATTAAAGTAAATATGGTTTAAAATGAAACAAAATTAATGCAAACGAAAAAAAAGTATTATATATACGTGGAGACAGGCCACGCTTTACGCGAGTATATAACGGACCTATATGATTCCATTGTTAGATATCTCGCGACCATCCCGCTCATATAGTATAGGAACAAAGGAGACGCAATACAAACCCGCGACACAGGACAAAGCCTTGCATAATGTATTACAAAGATAACCGAGCGCGCGGTCGAAATCAAAACGGAGTTATCTTCGTTCGAACTTCATGTCTCTAAGGCTCGGAGGCGATGTTGTTAAGCGCAAATATAACTTTGTACGTTCCGAACGCTCCCGAAGGTTTCCGGGGCTAGCCGAATAAATCTTAACCAATTATAAGAGCCTAAGGGCCTGATTATTGATCGCGATTTTTCCGACAAAAAGGTTCGCCATTTTGAAAAGGATTCCTTTCATAGCTTTGTTTGCCTACCGTTCGTGTTTGTTTTTTTGATGACGTGTATGCTGAGAACTTGATTCATACTTCATATTGACTTAAAGACTTCGATTCGTTACGTCACATAAGGATGTATTTTCGACATTGCTAAAATTGAATTGATAGTGACTATTCTTCGGATATAAAGATTCGTGCTTATTACTCAAAGTATATCCCTGACGGGACTCGAACCTGTGACATCCAGCACAGTAGACGCGTTCTACCACTGCGCTATCGAGTCAGTCAGCTCTACAGTTATAAATCACTTTAAATGAACTTGCTTTTTTTTCAGGTGAAATGTCAAACCCAATACAAATCTCTCTTCAAAGTAGTTTTTTCAAGTTGACAAATCAAATCATAATTTATCCCACCCTCAGTGAAACTTTTCAGTCGACACTAAATAAACGTGAATTCTGAAATTTATGACTACTTGGCGCTAATTGCTTTGCCGCGCTATTCCGAGCTTTATTGCCATACGGATAACGGTGCGTTATTACGCCGTTTGTGGGACACGATATTTATATCCCATTCAGTACTGGGAGTTTGTCGAGCTCGTAGGGTCGATAAGAAGCTTCGAAGACTATTTGGACAGCTGAACTGGAAAACGTAATAGAGTGTTTTTCATTATCAAACTAAGGTCGTTGATGTTAAATAGGAATAGGAGTGGTCCCAGAACACTTCCTTGGGCGATTCCGGACCCGTTTGGACTGTATGCTGAACGATAAACTACATTTGCACCATGATCTTGCTTGCGTATCTGAACACACTTTAAAAAATTATCCAGTGTAGCTCTCGACCCGTTCCGAAGCGTTTTCTCTGATATCATAATTAGTAGTAAGAAGTTATTTATGATTAACAAAGTCAAAAGCTCTAGTCACATCGTTATGAACCATTTTATTAAAGCGTATCACCTAACTTTGTTAAAATTGTGATCTGTAATTCCATTAACCAGCATAATGTTAGTGTATTTCTATTCTCGTTCCAGCATCGGTGCCGTACTTTTATTGTTTCTGGTCCTTTTATTCTTAAATATGAGTTGGTTCATATTTTACTGGAACGAAGCAAAGGTATTTGCGCCCACGAACACTCTTTAAAAACAATCGCTGCACTCAAAGTTTGTGCGTGTCAGTCGATATCGACACGACACCCGAGCACCGATAGATCGCCCCATCACTACAGCTGCAATTACGTGATTTGTCTTATTACCAAAGAAAAATGTTCTTTCCTTAACGAGTCGAGTGAAGAAGTGTTTCCCTGTACGGCTTATAGGAACATCACTCAAGTAAAGGCTACCGTTTTTAAATCGAAAGCTTGAGACCGATTCTGACGTAATCTTTATAAAAAAGACACGTCTTTTTCATCGTCGTGGCGTTGGTACAAGATTCAAATTGCTTTGTATTTCCTTTCTACTTACGGTCTATTTGGTTTGAAGCTTAACTTAAGTATAATTCATTCGAGCGTTTAAGTCAATCCTTAATTGTGAGTAATTAAAAAAGTACACGATTAATGTCATAATTTAGCGGACTAATTGTTTTTGTAGCGAATTAAGACTTGTTTTCACCAGTATTTTATTTCTCCGAAAAGTTCACGGAGGTGGTTTTACTGTGAAAATACACTTTGGTAATAATAATGGTCAAAACTGGAGGAAAGTTGGCTCCCTTTGCCATAGCAACTTGATAAATTCTTTCTTGAAGGACGATCAGATGCTTATTTCAAATCCTTTCCTTTTTTCTTTAAAAAATTGTTTAAGAATGTTCTTTTCGTTATGGATTTAATTATCGCACTAGAAACCTTAGCCTTATCCTAGCTACAAACCAACTTAAAAATCTCAAAAGCGAAGTTCCTCACATCATTATTATCACTGGCAACTAATAAAACCATATAAAAAACCCCCTTCTCTCCGCCATTCCTCGGCGTTCTATTTTCAAAACGTTTTCATGCTCCGATTTGGAACACAAATATTCCCCTACAATTAGTATCGGATGGTCACACCTCGACATTCGGCTTGATATAATTTTACTTTCTTAGTACATTTCTTAATAATCGTAAGCCAACCTTGTGGGGGTTGATCTAGGGTTTACTTTTGACTGCCGTGAAAGCAGAAGATCACAATCAAATGCTCTAGTAATTAGGCCCAACGCTTCTTGACGGTTGGTTGGTCACATAATTTCCGCCGAGTACGTTCAAAAGGCATCATTTGTCATTCCCTGGCGCGAACTCGCGCCGAGCGGACGCTACCTAATTTATCCAAGTTATTTATTTTCCAAGTTATTTATTTAAGGAAAAGTCGCCATTAATCACAAATGAGGAGATTTTATTTACATATTCGGGATGGTTGGCTTTGATCCTGCTGTTATTGGTCTGGGGCGAGTGTATTCATGCAGAATTACTTTAATTAACGAGGCAGAGTTTAAGAAGTGAATATTCGTTTTGCGTACGTTTCGGATGCAGCATTTAAATATAATAATGATCTTACGCTCAACATTACTTGTATAGGACTTGTTAAGTGTAATTATGGGGTAAAAAGAGAAATGCAGGTTCAAATTCCGTTCCGGTAATGATCTAAAAAATTGCCATTTCCTTTTGGATTACAGTCATTATTTTGTTATTAAATTAGTTAACACATGAAGTCGTTATTTGCTGGGTAATGATAAGTGACAGCCCTGGCGGTGTGGCGGTGAACGCGCACTGGTCAATTGCCCGCGACTGATTGGGGTACCTACGTGCGAAACTTTTTTCTTAGGTAGTGGCTTCCCTGTTTACTACCCTATCTAAGTTTTGTAATAAAAAAGTGTTCTATTTTCAATTTGTGCTACTTATCTATAAAGTGAAGAGTTTGTTGCACGATATTTCTAGCATTTGTAATATCCTGGATTTAAAAAGATCGTATATAATATTTAAAGGTATTAGTGCAAATATAACCGACTAACCATATAACTAAAGCACTCTCTAGCTTAAAGTAAAGTTGACAACCCTAGCAACCGCACCGCAATGTCACTTAAGCGTGTAAGAAATCAACTAAGTGTCTCCCCTATAGTAAACACGTATACAAGAGTGCATCAGGGGTATGATGAGTGATACTAGCTATTTGTCGAGTATAATTTGCGGTCTAGTGTTTTAATGAGGTATGAAGCAGATTGAAATGGAAACTCTATACACATTGTTAGTATTGCGTTAGGGAAATGGATGGCATGCGTTGACGCAGCATTTTCAGCGTAATTAAATGTCATTGAGCTGTGATATTTTGGCGAGGAAATACTATACAACTTTTGAGAAGTATGTGTGGTGTTTCTATGAGTGACAGGATAAGGAATAGCGTGATAAGAAAACGGTGTGGTGTGGAAGATGTAGTCGTGGGAATTGAGAAAGGTATGCTTAGATGGTTTCGACATGTGGAGAGGAAGAACTAAAGAAGACTGACGAAGCAGATTTATAAGGCAAGTGTGCATGGTAGGGTTGGAAGGGGAAGACGTCGGCGAACGTACCTAAACCAGATCGAGGACGTTCTTAAGAAAGGCCAGGGCGAGAGTACCCTAAA
This sequence comes from Tortricodes alternella, assembly GCA_947859335.1. Taxonomy (NCBI): domain Eukaryota; kingdom Metazoa; phylum Arthropoda; class Insecta; order Lepidoptera; family Tortricidae; genus Tortricodes; species Tortricodes alternella. The sequence continues at coordinate 3,366,946 of OX401970.1, forward strand.
CCAGCGAGCGTGCATGAAGAACTTAATGGGAGTAGACGAAGCGAAAGGTGTGTGTCAGGATCGTAGCAGGTGGAAATCCGTGGTCTCTGCCTACCCCTTTGGGAAATACGGCGATTGCTGGGGTTCGAATAGGTAGTTCATGAGCACCAGTCAACACCCTGAGCCACTAGGCCATTGCTCCATTTTAGGCAACCCAGTTTAAATTGTAACAACCAACAATATCCGGTTTTTATCAACGATGAAATAAGAGATTTTCGTAATTTATAAAAAAAGAGCTAGGAAATATGCACTCCATCTATCATAGTTTTAAAGATGCTGACAAGCGTCAATGACCTTGAGTGATCGGTCACTGTCTGTTTGCACCGGAGTGAACGAGAAGCACTGTGCGGTTATTTGTATGGGGAAAATCAAAAAAGGTTGAATTATACAAGTAAACACACTACACATAAAATATAAATTAGTCAAGTTTTTGGTATGGGCGTGATGTAATAGTGTTTTTAATTATAGACCCATAAGTTAAACAGATTAGGACATAGAAATGTTTAAAGAGGATTTCGGACGTTTCTCACGTTACGTTAATCAAATGGTGTTTTTGAAATAGTAAAGTTTTCAATAATATAAAGAATATGAACATAATAATTTTTACGCTTTGCTAAATCAAATAGTTTTTTTTTAAAACTGTTTAATTAAAGCCGATTTAGGACTTGTCAGCTCCTCAACACTATTATTTGGGAAAATGGTAAAAACGCTGTTTATAAGCATAAGCTAGAAAATAACTCATTCAAAACCCTGGGTCTTGAAATAAGTAAGAGTTACAGTATTCCTAATCTTAAAACCCAGAGCAGACTCAAGTTTTCTCGAAACATTTTTAATGCTGTTTTCATTTCCGTAACGCTTCCTAATTGGTTGCGATCTTGAATCCACAGACGTCGCAACCTTAAGTTATTCCCTCGAGCTATTGAATTTTAAACATTGATACCTATTATTTTGGTGTCAATTTTGCTCGTTCTATTGTATACCTTTTTGCATTGTGGCAGCCCTATTGTATTCTCGAGGTGTTTAATTAATTATTGCGATTTTTTAGGGTCGTTTTTAAAACTCTTATAACGTAGGTGTAGTCTTTTCATAGTAAAAAAAAAGATTCCGACGAATTGAGAACCTCCTCCTTTTTTGAAGTTGGTTTATAAAGAGTCCTTTTAAGTTGAAGGTTATTTGAATTTTATTCGTGTATCTATTAGTTGGTATTAAAGAATACTTCAGCTCCGGAGAAATAATTTTATTTTGTGAAATTTCTTTCTAATTTAAAATCTAATCCGTTCTGATCGCTCGTCTATTATTTTCTTGGCTTACCATTGCTTTTATTTGCGATATCGTGCGAGTTGAACTTCTATGTTATAATGAATACAATTATTTCTATCAGAATTGATCAATTTACCGGAATATAATAGATATGGAAAGGTATAAACGTGTGCGTATTTTGTGTCTGTGGTGTGACACTCTTTCGTGCGAACTATTAAGTTAGACTGTAAGGACGAAATCATTCGGTCTAAATTTGAATGTGTTTTTCATCGCTGATCAGCCGCTGCGCTATTAGAGAAATCACATGACAGCGCTTTAAATATCGAACATAAAATAAACACACCACCACAGACAAATTAATTGCCAAAGTGATTGAACAATAGTGAAATATTTCCGGCCAGCAACATCTTGTTATTTTTCCCGTCACAATCGGCAAAGAGATTTTAACTATAATTTTATAAAAATTCCTCGACTTAAAAATATGTAGCGTGCAACTATCTTACTCGCTCGGTGCGATGGCGTGATAGGTCAAATTGCGAAATTGCTGGTCTAGTGAAACAAAATCCTAAGTGTCGCTTTAAGTGTATAAAATGAAGTCTTATTTTCACAACGTTACGTTAAAAAATTTATAACATCCAAAAACGTAATTTGGATCTTTTGCGATGGCGAGAAATCGAAATGGTATTTCGGGTTTTTGCGGAAGTTTGAGGTTGTTAGGTTTTGTCAAATTATTTTAAAAAAGTTTATAGACATGTTAGTGACGTACAAAATGCGTGAAGCTCCTCGCTCGCCGACGAAGTCGCTTGTCGCGTAAAAAACCGGTTTCTTCCGGTATGGGACTCGCCGAAACTTCGCCCGGTTAGTATAACACCCGTGGTTGCTCTAAAATAGCATCGCCATAAATTTCGCAGATTGATGATGGATTAATTATGACAAGATAGAATATTTAATATATTTTTTCTTTATTCAACATTGAAAAGAAAGTTTCCGCTCGGTTTGTCCGGCGTTAAATAAGACATTTCATGCTGTAGCTATTATTCACAGATATACATCATTGAGCGGGCGACGTTGACGGATGATATGTATGTATATCTGAATCTGTTTCTTTTGAACCAGGCCAGGACGTTAGCTGTGAAAGTCTCGCTTGTGTTTTTTTAAGGATTTATTTACTCTAGGTACTGGGGTGTTTTTCGAACTTGCCGGGCAAAGGCTCGAAGAGTCTTATGAAAGTGAAAATAAAAGTATCTAAACATGGACTTAATAACTAAGTTAGTAAAATTTAAAAACACATTTGATTTTACGTGGATGGACAATGGACCTTCAATGGGTGAGGATGGACATCCTTTCAGCGAGCACCTTCAGGAGAGTGTTGGTGCTGCCCCGCGCGCGCCCCCACAAGAACGCCACGCGCTTGCACAGCTCGGCCTGGAAGCTTTCAGTGCTGCTCGCGGCGAACATCCGTCAACATCCCCGAGGCACTGCAGTGCCAGGGCAGCCCCAACAACCCCCTGAAGGCGTTGTTGTACTGGACACGCAGACCACTATAGGTTTTTTGGGTGTAATCGCTTCACAGATTGCACGTGTACAACGTTTGGCAGTAGGTTTTAAACAATTATACTGCGCTTATATTGGCGCAAACCGGTTTTTAGGCGATTCGTCGGCGAGTCGGCTTCGAGTGGGTATCGATGACGAGCCTTCGTTCGGCTATTAGGGAATAACCTCCCTTGCCTCTAGCCAGCAACGGGAACATTTATATGCAATTTAATAATGTTACAAGAGAACTATTAAAGTCCCGCCTACACGACAAATGATGCGTAATAAAATTGTGTTTTTATTTGTCACTAAGCACAAATTAGATCGGATTTCTTAAAAACATCTCGACACGAGTTTATGCCAGTTAATAAAGTTTTCAGGATTAAATTAATCGTGGACAGCCGGCCGAATTTGTTACTTGTGCTCGGTTTCGGCGAATTATGACGGTTTCGGCTAAACGGTCGTAAATTATTTACAAAATGAATAATAATAATTCCTCGACTACTAACTCTCGCTATTTGCTGGATCAAGGGTTGAATGCAGAAGGCGGTACTCCTGGACTCAGCACGCATCGTCAGGAGATTCCTGTCTCTGTAACCTTAACCACCAATCGCCCTGCTCCGCGAAATATAATATTTTTATAATATAAAAAATAATTGGGTATTAACACTTATTGATCTAGTCCCCTAACTAGAATTTTCCTGTGTTATGAATACTAGACGATGATACGAATAAATATATGTACAGATAAATATATTTCATAGATATATGCCAAACATCCATAACTCAGCGGGTTCAAACATTCGTACTCATCATAAAGTTTTCCGCTAGCGGGACTCGAATCTGCGACATCCAGTACAGATTGCAGATGCACTACCACTCCAGCGTGTCAACTACCCATCATTATTATTCATGAAAAAATAACGAAACAAAAAGAGAAAAATTGGTTTAGTTTAAAACTAAAGTTTTATCTGGTTAAACATCCAGTTAATCAAAAATATTTAGTCGTCCAGTTTGACAATTATGGGTTGGACTTGGTAGCAAACAGCGTCCTTACCGCTAAATATTCGCCTAGAAGTTATTTCGGCTATTATATTGACAACAATTTTGGCACTGCTTATATTCTTTGATGTGACTAGTAAATATTTAATAGAAGCCAGATGAAGTTGCGGCCACAACCATAGGCTAGATGTTTCCTTCGGTTTCGACTTCGTCTAACATTCACAGCACTAGTAAAAGAGTGGCGCGCGCTGTCAAACCAAATTGATTCGTAACATACGAGTATAAAATCTATTTTTGTACGTCATTTGTCGATCTGACGGGGTAACTAATGGACTGTCGTCCGAGTGTTGTGCTGAGTTTATTTTTAAATATAATGGTGCTTTAGATACACGAAAATAAGCCGTTAAAGTTCGTAGTTCATTAGCAAAAAAGGTTATTTTTACTTGAATCATGTGACTGAAATATTAAAAGTGTACGCGCTGGCTTGTAGAGTGGGACGTGTGTATGAGTTGGGGCGAGAGCGGAACATGATAAAATCAAGTGTTAATTATTCTTCCGATTGATTGTTAACACTAGCAATTATCTTATCTACAGCCGGTAAGGTAAAAGGAACCGGGTTTCATTCCCGTCGGGTATCAATAATATCTTTTAACTAATAATTACTCTGAAGACCAGCGGTGGACAGATGTGTGCTGATAATGATAATGGATAATAGAATCTAGTTAAAAAAGTCTCCTAAATAAAAAAATAGAAATATGGACTTATTGTAAGTTATCTAAGGTTTTTTTTTCAAATTAAACCTTGGTCCTACCTAGGTCATTTATAAAACACAGGATTTAGTGCTTTCGCGGAACTGTTATAACCTTACTTTTATCTCCGGATGCATATATCAGAATCAGACTAATTAAATCCAAACCAGTTCCTGCCCATGACTTTCAATAAGAACCCTTGTATACTGAGAAATAAGGTTGGAATAACAAATTGCAGAGAGTTAGGTACCTAAGTCTTTTTTTGAAAAGATACTCCTCAATTAAACTTTGCACGTGATGCGAGTCCTCAGGAATTTTAGTATCTGCGATTAGGTACACTTAATCAGAGGTAGTCCAGATCGTAAGTCCGTTAACGTGTTTTTAAATTTAAATTTACTTATTGTGTCGTCCTTATTTTTTGTGACAACCCTAGAGGTGTGATGTTATTTGTTTAAAATTGTGATGCGGAATTTCAAACAACGAAGGTATATTTTTTATGTATCTTTCGATCATTAGCATCCTGCGTACCTGTATTTTGAATATCGAACATTATTTTAACTACACCCATATCATAAACCTCCATAGTGTTATCAAAAACCGTAGGAAATGACCACTATTTTGACAACCAATTAGGTAAAACGAGTGCTGCAATGTTATTCCCGTATCGTTTTTAGTATAGAAATGAGATTATATTTGGAACTGCTGTCAAAACTCAATTGGGTCTCGTAGTATCCATAGATATTAAAACAGTTATTGATACGAAACGTCAATTCAGTATGTTTTTTTAATATAAACTGCACAACATTTGATCTCGAGTGACATGAGAATAGAGACTTCATTCGTTTGTCTATGATTTAAAAAAAAATGGTCTTGACGGAGGATCGAATTGCCGCCATTATGTTGGTGTTTTGCTGAACGAAAGTAGAATTGTTGTTGAATTGAATAGAAAAAGTTGTTTGTAATTTACATTTTAGTTGAAAATATGAATAGTAGTCTTCTCGGAGTGTATGTGATGTGAAAATGCGCCGGATATCGGAAATATGCAGCCACGATTGCAACAAATAACTTGTTGCCAGAAAATATTGTTTCTGAACCCATCATGGAGGATTTATAATATGTGTGTAGATAAAGTTATGTATGCAACTCTGCATAATTTGGCCTTAAAACACACGTGCGATCTTATTATGAAACTCGCCTATCGGCTCGTTTCATGAAAACCGCACTAGTGTATTAAGGCCTATCATTATGCAACCGTTGCATAAACTACTAATTCGGGTCCAGTAACGCAGTAGGTAGTGTACATACTAGAGTGGACGCCTCAACTTGATTTTTAGTAAAGCCTGTTGAGGCCAAATGGCACAAACGCCTATAAGAAAACGATCACCGCCGGACGCGGCGCGCATGCCCGCTCCGTCATCAAGTGCTCGCTGTCATTTATTCAATGAATGATCTATTAGAAAACTTTCAGTTACTTTGACCTCTTTAAATAGTTACCGTAAATTATGGCAACTTCCTAGTCGTGATAACTATGCCCATAGCTGTAGTCTGATTCGCTTCTACGATAATGTCGTATCGGGAACATCAGGGCATATGCAAATAACTTATTTCCAAGAAGAAGTCTATCGTAGAAGCGACTCAGATGAGTGCAATGCGGCGGGCAGTTGCCACGACCATTTGAAGTTGCCATAGTTTACGGTACCTATTTAAAGAGGTCACTGAAAGGTGCTTTTAAACCAGCAACTTTCTTGGTAATTTATTGCTGCAATTCGGGCTATCCCCGAAAGCTCCCACTTTAAACTTTTCGTTCCCAGTAGTGATTTTATAATGTAATCTTAATGAGAATACGAGCCCCTTAAAGTAGACGTCGATAACGACAGGTCACTTCGTAAAAAGACGCCACAAGGAGCTCGTTCTAAATTTGAACAGAATGTACGTAACGCTTGAGTTTTCTCATAGACAACTTTTATTTACTCTAGCTGTAAAAACGTAGCTCCGCTGCTTTTTTAACTTATATAAAGAACTGGATGTAGGCAAAAGAAAAGTAATCTCACCAAATGATCTGCTACGCCAAAACTGAGGCGTTTATCAAAACGTTTCTTATCTCAAATACTGGCAGGCTAGTTTTGGCACTAGGCGACGTCCAAAGCGGCCATGACGCGGGGCGGGACCAAAAGCGCGGGCTCGCGCGCCATTGGCCGCCGCATTCGCGCCGTGGGAACGTTCCACGTTTGAAATCTGCGCTTTGGGACCCTATTATCGAATCCGTGACAGCAGAATAGGCCGGTGCGGTTATTCTTTTTGAATGCACTGAAAGTCTAGAGAAAGTCAGTTTTAATTAGAAATTATTGTAATGTCGGACAAAATCTCTTGTTAACGCCTTTTACTCAGGATTGTTATCTAGAATAGAGTGATTTTAGTTCTTTTTATTTTGGTGCATTAGCGCTAGACTTCAAAATGTTAATTGCATTAAAGTCTAGTGTTGAAACCTGTGAATGATGTGGTTTAAAAGTGTAAAAGAGCTACGTGATTCATAATTAGTGCTGTCAAGTTTTCTCAGCCGACGGATATCTCGGAACACGCTCCGAATCAAACCCAGACAGTCCACCTACTTAAATTATAAAGAACCAACGAGCTCGAAAATTAACAAGCTCCTTTAAAATTCAAATGGAGTATTAATTACAAATTAAGATAATTACATCTAAGTTTAAATTTTTAAGTAACGAAAACCGTTTTTTAAATGCCATTTTAATATTTGCAATTCCACAGAGCACCGACGTTGTAGCGCGTGCGTGTAATTGGGGCGCGTTGAGATGCCGGGCCGAGAGGAGCCGAGCGGGGCCGAGCGTGCCCGAGCGCGCCCGAGCGTCACGCTCCGGCCGCGCCGGGGTAATCTCGCTAATTACTGATAAAATCTGCACCTCGGAACGCAACCCACAACGGCAGATCACCGGAACGCTCTCACGTGCCCTACAAAAACGCAGAAATGCGAAAACTTCCGCATCCCAAGTTACCGAGACCCGTTTTACGACAGGGTAAACTGTGTGCCACATACAAGGTGCACGGGACACGAAGCTGCCGGCTGTACTGTACCCCGTCGTAAACGGCCGTTCACACGAAAAAAACAGCAAAGCGCACCGCGAATTTTAGCTCAGCGACTTTCCTTATAAGGCGACCGGCATTTCGCTCCCAACACACCGTCTTGAAGTACGTTTTTGTCCGCAGGTTTGGTTCCAGAACGCGCGGGCGAAGTGGCGGCGAATGGTGACGAAGCAGGAAAACAAGATGGCGGACAAGTGCTCCCCGGACGCCTCGCTGGAGATGGACATGTACCACGGACCCATGGGCTCCATCCAGTCGCTGCCCCCCCACAGCCCCCCGTACAGTGTGATGGGGGGCCCGCCGAGCCCAAACTCAATGGACTGCCCATAGCCACAATTCTGCGCCTTATGAGCGCGAGAGTAATGAACTATTTGATTGAAGTGAACGGACGGATCCAAGACACAAGCGCATTTGGAACTTTTAAAATACTGTGTAGCAACGTACAGTGCAACCGCCTCTAATCAAAGGACGTAAACGACAAAATGTCCGTTACGACGATTTATTCCTCGATTTGTTTGCCGGTTAAGTTAATTTATATTTTATATTGCTGAGTATTGAACTTAATGCTTAAAAAAACTTAACTTAATCTGATCGTTTTAACTAGGTATTTTATGCCTGAATTGTGCCTGGCGCATCAAATACCTATTTGACACTCGTGCAAATAGTTAGCAAAGGTAAAACGGGCTTTGCTTATCGGATGGTGTCAGTTTGTGATAAAAACTGAATTTGAAGGCTTCCAGTGTCCCTTACAGCGTTCACAAGTCCGTTCAACATAGCCAAGTGCAAGTATTTCAGTGACTTAAATTGAAACCTGTTGTGGTGTTTTTAATTTTATTAAATTACGTATAACGCAATATTTTTAAGAAAAGTTTTGTAATGTGCGAATCTCAAAATGTTGTAAATTAAAGGTTTTATTCGGAGCACTAATAATTTGATCTACTTGTCAAATCATCGGTAAATCTCAAATGATGTGACAAAACATTTATTGAGATGAACCGATATTTTCATAGAAACACAAGATATCAACTTTTTGATATGCATAATAAACATACGCAAAGCGTACATGTTGATGACACATCTCAGGGCATCTATCCGTCCATTTTGCATCGAATTTCGATTCCTAATGAAGAATGACCTTATTTAGATCGACAATTGAATGTTCCCGGTTTTAACTAAGTTTCATATTTGAAAGAAGAATTACAAAATACATTCGAAAGTCACAAATTATCAATATGAACTTAGTAGCTTTTGCATCAGTGTCTCTATTTGGGACTGCTAGGTGATTTTTTACTTTTATCATATCGTCGTCGTTACTAAAATGCCAAAACCACATACAAAACAACGACACATTCGCGGTTCTGGCATTTTAGTGACGATATAGAAAATCACTTATCAGTACCGAATAGAGGTTCTGGTCCATTCAATTTTAATATGCCAGACGGTACGCTCTGAAAAGTCTGTAACTGAGAAATAGTGGATGTCACGTATGATAATTTAAAACCTTTTCATTGAACCGACGACGAAATTTTTTTTTATTAATATATGCTATTTATTTATTGAAAGTTAATATTTAACGTATGATAAGCTAAGCGGTAGTTAAATGTGAATTTCCATAGTTTAAAATGTTAGAAGTAAAATGCGGGTATGACTTATGTAGGCGTTCAGATGTTGATTTACTCTTGAGAGTTTTATAAGCGCGTTCATGAGTTATGCCTGTAATTAGTAGAGTAGTGTAAGTGCAGGGATGTGATTTTCTAATTTACCGGGCGACGGTTCGAGGTTTGGTTTATGCGACAGGCGAGTCTTCGTCGAAGAGCGAAGGGCTTCGCGCTATAGAGAATCACTTGGTACAGTGCTAGCAAGATGTATGTGACATCGATTATCAGGACATATCTCATTCGAAAGATCTTTTTGTAGTTTTAAGGTTAAGCGAAGTAGGTATGTCAACCGGTGAGTACACGAACTATTAGTTCCTTTTTTGTATAGTTTTAATATTAGAATACAATTCGATGGCGACAATGTCAAATGTCGTAAGTGACAAAGCCGGGCAATTCAGTGGTGTAAGTGATAATACGGAGTGTCACTTACGGCATTTTATTGTAAAGCCGGTTAAGACGAGATTTTTTTCTTACGAAGTTTGAGATTATCGCCGTTGATTTAATAATAATACGCAATGATATTTATGGTAGCAAACACGAAATAACCAGTAATCCGTAATCGTAGTCGAATAAGTTCCCGGTATTAAAAATTGTGAAAAACCCGATACCCAAATTGTAAAATGGTAACATTTTTACCAAAATCTGTAATTTATTCATGTGACTGTAAAAAAATATAGCTATCTGTTAATAAAAATATTCCAATTACACAACGGTATATTTTATTTTAGCAACCTCTCCAAGCAGCTATCGCTACGTATATACATTTTAAATGTTGTCTCTTACAGCTAGACAGGATATATACAATGTGTGATATGATTATTTCAATATCTACCCAGTTTCTAAAAGGATTTCAAAGAATCTTAATCATAATTGCAATACTTAATTTACTAATTTGTTTACTCTAATTAATTCACGGACAATTCCACAAAAAAGATGGCGGTCAAAGATTCCCAACGCTAATCCGCGCATTCAGCACATAAGCAAAATCATTTTCAAAATGGCGGCAATCTCCCGCCAAATCTTGTTCGGAAACGTCCCAAAACGTTCCGAGAATTGATAACGTTCGGAATTTTGGAAATCCGAGCGACCACCCAGTCGTGCAGCTGCCGCCTTATTTATTGTTTTAATTAAAACAGCATAACTCGGAGGCTCTGCCCCGAACGCCTATGTGACAGATCGTAATTCTAAAGTTTTGCTACTGAATTAAAAATTTATTTCGATGTTGAATGCAGTACCCTATTCTAAAGTCGGCTGAGTTTAGTTACCAGTCTTAAAATAGTAAGTCATTTACGGTTTTAGAATAGATGAAAACACTTTTAAAAGTTAAACAAAGGATTTACTTAATATTGGTATATAGGTAGGTACGTAAATAATGCAATCAACTCTTGCAAGGCGATTGAGTTCCATAATTTTATCGACTACAACAAATATCTTTACTGAAAATTACTATATAATATGTAATGAAAACAGGCGCCTCATTCGGGAACGCTAAGTGATTCTGTAGCGACTCGTAAGCCAGATTTCTCATTCCACTCTTCCGCACGACGCGAAATGCGTAAGAGCGAGATGAGAGATCTGGCTTACGAGTCGCTACAGAATCACTTAGCGTTCCCGAATGAGGCGCCAGCTCTAAGGAGAAGGCACCTTCGTTATAACCACGCATGCGTGAACATGGCTGACAAACCAGACGCCACGCCTGTCAATACAACTTATATTTAATTGAAATTTAAAGCAAAATAGCTCTTTAAAATGAATCGAATACTAACAATATACATTCGTAACTTGTAATACGTAACTGTTAAATCTTCTGTTCCCCATTGTAAATAATACGTCAATTGGTTGAGTAAATATTTGGTGAGTGCTTTGCTCAGCGGATTACCGACTTGACTGCGCCTGCGTAATCCCGACATGATTTATTCAAGGTTTAGGGTGCCTATATACCCTATATTTACATTCTTTAAGCATTAAAAAGTCAAATATAAGCTTTTTATGTTACAAATGTAACGTCAATAAAACTTGATCGTTGAGGTAACGCCAATTTTTTTTCAATTGGTTTTAATGGCTCCTTACCTCAAAAGGAAAAAACGGAACCCTTATAGGTTCACTCGTGTGTCTGTCTGTCTATCTGTCTGTCTGTCTGCCACAGCTAATTTGCTCGGAAGCTACTGGACCGATTTAGTTGAAATTTGGTATACACATGTAAATCAGTGACCGAAACACGTTACGTAAATAAAGGAATTTTAAACATTGGGGTCACTTTAAGGATGTAAATAAGAAAATTAAAAGTTTTGCAAACTATATCGTGTGACATATTAAATGAAAGGGCTTGCTGTGAGAATCTTAAGTATTTTTTTTTGAATTTTATATTAATTGGTTTGGAAGTTATTTAGGAAAATAGGCGAAAATTGACCCTTCCTCCCCGCTTATCTCCGAAACTACTAGGCCTAAAATTGTGAAAAATAGTTCTTTACCTGCAGAATACAGGATAACTTATAAGAAGTCTATAGTATTTAAATTAACATAGGAAATTTCAGATAATCATGTACGGAACGGAAGCCTCTCTACGCGAGTTTAACTCTCACTTGTCCGGTTTTTTCTGAATCTTAATTTGCATTGTCATCAGAACATGTAAACTTAGTAACACCTCATTTCATTTAAAAATAAATATAGATAAGGACCTTAAATCATTATTACCTAATTGGATACCTAGGAGTGGGATTAAGCGACGTGCAGGTTTGTTTAAGTATGATATATCAAAAAAAATATGCATTAGTTATAATGTCTTACATTATGTCGAATTTGATATTATCTCTATTGTTGCAAGAATAAGTCCAATGAACTTCTTCTGGAAGAATTTCAGTACCTAATTCAAATATAGAACAAAAAATATTTGCATTATTTCCTTCGATGCCGTTCCTCGAAATTTAGTCTAAATCGAGCACATTTTAAAGTTGATTTTGCAACTACGCTCTCGTATAAGATAAGAAATTTCGAAAGTTACCAGTCGAAAACATGCTGGCCAGTATCATTTATTTTGGTCTCATTATTTCGAAAGGCCGTAAATTATTTTTCTTTTCTCCAATTCAATTTCTTGGAATATTTCGCTGCCTCATAACTAAAATGAGCAAAGTAAACAGCTGGTATTCGCCGTTTTAAGTTTAACCTGAGTGACTTTATGATTGAAATTGTAATGCATTATTCGTGGCTTAGGACTTTTCGATTTCGAGCAGCGGTATTTGAAATTCAATGCTGACAACTGAACATTGCGTGACAAGTACATACAATGGGGTTTTCGAAAATATTCTTTACATAATTATGATAAAAACGGAGTCTGTAGGTACCCTTAAGGTCTGTCTGTCTGTAGGTATAATGTAAGCCAAGGAATAAAATAAATTGTTGGGACTATATTGATTTAATCAGGGACATTTCCGACTAATAGTTCGGTTAAGTACCTAAATACTAGTGGCTTTGTGAGCTGTAGACCTCGCGACAAACTTAACTTTGCCGTTGGAAAACTGTATATCCGCTAACTCCTCCTAAACCACGCAACTCATTAAGATGCCGTTTTCACCAATGGTTCACGTGGTTTTCACGACTTGGTTCATTAAGAAGGTTTATATGTACATAGCATTCTAAATAAGTTTAAATATTTTAGATAAATTCAATGTTTTTTGAATCAAGTCGTCAAAAAATTAAATTATTTGCCGCTAAAATAGCTGACGCCTGGCTTATCCTTAAGAAATATATCAAAATAATGTACCTACTAAAGAATTGTAGTTCATTAAAAAGCCTAGCGAAAAGTTCGCGAAGGCATATGTCTATCTCCTAAGATTGACTCATAGTAACCATTTTTATCTTTAAAATATTAATAAAAAATATTAGGTTATTTGCGAAGCTATTTTCTCCTATTCAGTATTAATCCTTATCGAGACAAATATCGACAAAAAAAATCTATATAATTATCGCACCTGCTCACAAAATTTCACGAGAATCGGTTGAGAACTGTGACCTGGCGCCTCATTCGGGAACGCTAAGTGATTCTGTAGCGACTCGTAAGCCAGATTTCTCATTCCACTCTTCCGCACGACGCGAAATGCGTAAGAGTGAGATGAGAGATCTGGCTTACGAGTCGCTACAGAATCACTTAGCGTTCCCGAATGAGGCGCCTGTAGACGAGAACAAATGGACATCCGGACATCCGCTGGACATACGTAAGCATTTTTGCCGAAGCTGAAACGGAGACGCTTCGCTCGCTCGGTCGAAAATACAGGTCGAGCAAATACTTTAAATGAATGACAATCCTTCTAGAGAGCAAGTTCACCTGACTGGAAGAACCTGTAATAATAACGTGTAAGTACGACTTAACTATATTTCAAGATAAAACGAATCGCTTCGTAAATATAACATTACGGATAATATATGTATTAGACGACTGAACGCTTCGCTCAACCACGACCTCGTCGCTGACGCTTATAAAACTGGACCCCAATTCTCGGTGCATTCGACATAATGTCACGTTTAATCTCTCAAGTGACATTATCTCGAATGCACCGAGAATTGGGGGCCTGGTTCGAGCTAGGGGCGTAATTTTCTTGCCGAAGCTCGATGTCATCCATATACTGGCTCAAACCGGTTGTCGTCGATGAGCGAAGGGCTTTGCGCGCTAAAAAATCTGTATTAATATTTTCGTAATGAAATTTCCTCACGTGACTTAGAAGTGTCTCCGTGAGCTATAGACCTCGCGACAAACTTAACTTTGCCGTTGGAAAACTGTTATCCCCATACATAGATATAGGTCAGGTCAGTTTACCAACACCGCAAATAAGTTTGTAATTGCAAAAACCCCCATATCTCAGACATTTTGAAATATTTCGAAAAATTTAATCGACAAAAAAATTGTATATAATTATCGAACCAGCTCACAAATCACGAGAATCGGTTGAGAACTGCGACCTGTAGACGAAAACAAATGGACAGACGGACAGCCGACGGACATCCGCTGGACATAAGAAAGCATTTTTGCCCAAGCTGAAACGGAGACGCTTCGCTCGCTCGGTCAAAAAAGAAGTTTTAAAATTATTAAAATATAAATAATCTTGAATACTTGAAATACACACGATTACTCACGATTTATTGTCAGAAATAGCCCGACATGTTTCGAACTCGTATGGAGTCATTCTTCAGGGGTTCAGTGTGGTCGCGGTCAAAGCAACCCCCGCTACCTGTGCTCTCATAATGTCTCACGAAAATTTAAATTTGACTATATATTGTTGAGGGTTAAGCTATAATTCCACAGAAATATTATGATATTTGTAATTGTTAGTATACTTAGTCAACTACCCAATTCAACCATTGAAGTCCCCAATCCACACTAGTTTTTCGTTGGTTTCCGTAAAACCACAAAGTATTCCGAAGCCAATTCTTGTACATAAATGTACCATTTCAGACTCTCGTGTATGTATTTATTCCCCGCGTTCCTATATCTATAGGTAGCAAATGATTCAGTATGTGACTCGCCTTAAACTCGCTGACAGTGGGCAGGGAGACAAAAACTGGTCTCAATCCGGTCCCATTGAAGAGCGAGGGAGACGAAAGTACAAACATATTACGCAACAGACAAGGAGGAGCGAGGTAACGGGCCGGCTTTCGCACAGTCTTTTGTTTTGATATAAGCGATCGTTCTGGGAATCGGGTAGTTTTTTTTAAATTTCGAATTTCGAATGTGTAGCACAGGCTCTCCGTTATTCGGCCATAATTGGCGACAATTGTGTTCGGCGGAAGGTCAGTGACCGGACGCGTAGTCAAGTCTGAGCACTGGCCGAAATGTTATAGCCTCCCGTAGCACACTAATTTTTATCGCGCACATTATGCATTCGTGCTCCTACCCGTATGTTAAAAACCGGTCAAGTGCGAGTTAAACTCGCGTGGAGAGGGTTCCGTGATTATATGAAATTTCCTATGTTATTTTAAATATGTACCATAGACTTCTTACCTATAGGTTTTCCTGTAATATAAAGGCAAAGAATTTTAGACCCAGTAGTTTCGGAGATAAGGCTAAGTAACTTCAAAACCACTTATCTTAAAATTATAAAAAATATATATTTAGTATCCTCATAGCAAGCCCTTTCATTTGATATGTCACACGCTATAGTATTCAACACTTTTTTTAATTTTCTAATTAGCCCCCCAAAAGTGGCCCCCATGTTTAAAATTCATTTAGGTATTTACGTTACACGTCCGTGTTGCGGTCACCGACTTACATATGTGTACCAAATTCAACTCAATCGGTCCAGTAGTTTCAGACGGACAGACAGACACATGAGTGATCCTATAAGGGTTCCGTTTTTTCCTATTGAGGTACGGACTCCTAAATAGTGACAGTTGCTTTATGTGCGCGATAAAAGCTAGTGTGCTAGTGCTAGCAGTTAGCGCGTTAGCGCTAGTGCGTGACGTCACGGCTTTGCATACTTTTTACCATTAAGTGACGTCATGAGCCCCCACTCCTGAACTTTGATGCGCGTTATCTTTGTCAATTTTGATTGATTTGATAAAGCAAATAATACGTGTTCAATATTTTTTGATAATCTAACTAATTAGATTTTTTCTTTTTTGGCCGGGAAACATCCCTATTACATATTTACCTTATTTTGTTCCGAGCTTATGCGAATGTTTTTGATTGAATTTTTTTCATAATAATTTTTTCATAATTTTGACTTAAATCTCATCCTCCCAGTTTTCGTTACTTCACATATTTAGTACAAGAACCCTGAATAGCTGAGCACAAAAAATCTAGGCCAAAAATAGGTCGCGCCCCAACTTCCGGGCGTAAATGGGGCGGAACCGGGAGCAAAAACTAGTGGATTTATACTGCGGTGCCGTGGGTGGTTAACCACTGAACCGTGGCGTGTTGGTTCGGTTCGATTCCCGGCATTTTAACTTAATAGAGACGTTTATTATCTAGACGTCATGGTGTGATAATTATAATTAGATTGCAAGTTTGCTGCGATAATTTTAATTTTCATTGCCACTTAGCGCTATGCGCTTTGTGTTTATTTATTTATATATTTATATATAACGCCATGCCCGACTAACAGTTTGCACCAACACGTCGGTCATGATGATATGGATATTTCAGTAAATTATACAGTATGTCACAATTTGAATTACATTATTAATTACACATTAAATATTAGAAAATTAAAATGTTGTGGTTATTCCACTTTTCAATTTTCCACATTGTCGCGAAAACTCGCTACGTGGCAATTATAGCTGGGCACCGTTAATCAAATAGTTAATTTCGTTAATCTCGAATCCGTTAAAACTTCATTAAACGGTAAAGCGTTACATTTAGGAAGATTTAACGGAAGTTAACGTTAATCGTTAATCGTTAACTCGTGATAGAAATTTCATTTTATACGTCATTGCGTTAGTAATTTCCTTGTAAAAAAATGTTGGCATGGGCTATGAAAGTTTAGGCAGGGTATGAAAAATTAATAAAATACGGGTTAATAAATTAATAAACCACCGACCCGCCCGAATGTAGTTGTCAGAATGTGTTTCGCGGCGCAGCGCGGTCCACGCAGTGTCCTTTTGGCAAATTGTAGGTACTTGATTAACGATTAACGGAATTTAATTGTTTTAACGGAAGTTAATGAGTCCGTTAGCAATTTTAAAGTTAACTTAAAAGTTAATCCGTTGCTCGAAATGTTAACTTCAGATATTAACGATTAACGGATTAACGTTCTTGTGTTCAGCTATGGTGGCAATGAATGTGGTTTTCCAGTGAATTCGTGATAGCCATGGTTGAAAGATTTAATTCTTCAAATTGTTAGATGATAAGAAAATTGCATGTACATTTTGGTACTGAACTGAACTGCCATAAAAACAAAAATCTCATATATCATCAACATACATACATACATAGTATCACGCCCGAAATCCCTAATGGGGTGGGCAGAGCCACAAGACTACTTGTGGCCACGTTCGACTAATTAGTCCTAAGATGGTATGATGAACCGTATGGTGACAGGTGATCAGCCCATCGCCCGTACAGATAGTCCACCATGTTTGAGAGGACCCGTCCCTTAGTCGACTTTTACGACATGCCAGGATGATAAGCATCTGCACGCATTCTATGCTATTTCTTCACTCCCAGTGCAGCAGAGGAGGAGAATAACATCAAAGCGGCCTTAATTGTGTTATTTAACCTTAAAATGATAGCATAACATAACCATGATTTAATAAAAACTAGTGTTTTGAAAGCTAATAAAAAACCGGCCAAGTGCGAGTCGGACTCGCCCATGAAGGGTTCCGTGATTTATAGCGTATTAAAAAAAACTACTTACTAGATCTCGTTCAAACTAATTTTCGGTGGAAGTTTACAACATCATATATTTTTTTTAGTTTTATCATTCTCTTATTTTAGAAGTTACAGGGGGACACATTTTACCACTTTGGAAGTGTCTCTCGCGCAAACTATTCAGTCTAGAACGGACAGACGGACAGACGGACAGACGGACAGACGGACAGACGGACAGACGGACAGACGGACAGACGGACAGACGGACAGACGGACAGACGGACAGACGGACAGACGGACAGACGGACAGACGGACAGACGGACAGACGGACAGACGGACAGACGGACAGACGGACAGACGGACAGACGGACAGACGGACAGACGGACAGACGGACAGACGGACAGACGGACAGACGGACAGACGGACAGACGGACAGACGGACAGACGGACAGACGGACAGACGGACAGACGGACAGACGGACAGACGGACAGACGGACAGACGGACAGACGGACAGACGGACAGACGGACAGACGGACAGACGGACAGACGGACAGACGGACAGACGGACAGACGGACAGACGGACAGACGGACAGACGGACAGACGGACAGACGGACAGACGGACAGACGGACAGACGGACAGACGGACAGACGGACAGACGGACAGACGGACAGACGGACAGACGGACAGACGGACAGACGGACAGACGGACAGACGGACAGACGGACAGACGGACAGACGGACAGACGGACAGACGGACAGACGGACAGACGGACAGACGGACAGACGGACAGACGGACAGACGGACAGACGGACAGACGGACAGACAGACAGACAGACGGACAGACAGACAGACGGACAGACGGACAGACAGACAGACAGACAGACGGACAGACAAACAGACGGACAGACAGACGGACAGACAGACAGACGGACAGACGGACAGACGGACAGACAGACGGACAGACGGACAGACGGACAGACGGACAGACGGACAGACGGACAGACGGACAGACGGACAGACGGACAGACGGACAGACGGACAGACGGACAGACGGACAGACGGACAGACGGACAGACGGACAGACGGACAGACGGACAGACGGACAGACGGACAGACGGACAGACGGACAGACGGACAGACGGACAGACGGACAGACGGACAGACGGACAGACGGACAGACGGACAGACGGACAGACGGACAGACGGACAGACGGACAGACGGACAGACGGACAGACGGACAGACGGACAGACGGACAGACGGACAGACGGACAGACGGACAGACGGACAGACGGACAGACGGACAGACGGACAGACGGACAGACGGACAGACGGACAGACGGACAGACGGACAGACGGACAGACGGACAGACGGACAGACGGACAGACGGACAGACGGACAGACGGACAGACGGACAGACGGACAGACGGACAGACGGACAGACGGACAGACGGACAGACGGACAGACGGACAGACGGACAGACGGACAGACGGACAGACGGACAGACGGACAGACGGACAGACGGACAGACGGACAGACGGACAGACGGACAGACGGACAGACGGACAGACAGACAGACAGACAGACAGACAGACAGACAGACAGACAGACAGACAGACAGACAGACAGACAGACAGACAGACAGACAGACAGACAGACAGACAGACAGACAGACAGACAGACAGACAGACAGACAGACAGACAGACAGACAGACAGACAGACAGACAGACAGACAGACAGACAGACAGACAGACAGACAGACAGACAGACAGACAGACAGACAGACAGACAGACAGACAGACAGACAGACAGACAGACAGACAGACAGACAGACAGACAGACAGACAGACAGACAGACAGACAGACGAATCTATAAGGGTTCCTTTTTTTGCCATTTGGCTACGACACCAGACACGATCAAATGATTTAGCACACCGTTTTTATTTTTAAATTGTTGAAACGCTGTCAATTGAAAACGCAGCGCTGCCATGGTGGCAGACTATTTTTCTGTGGTTCTTTACATTGTCATTAATCGATCAATTCAGGTCTGCCAAGCGTACAAATCAAATAGAAATTTTGGCACCCAGCTCTCTAGCTAATAGGTACGTTAGTGAAGGGCACCACCCACTTGTGCCGGAGAGTAACGGATGGTGGCCGTTTCCGGGTGAAAATCAGGATCGGATGGCCTCGGATTATACGTAGTAGACGCAGGAAGCCCTCTCACACATTAGCAGGGTGTTTCACTCCTCTTTTTATTATATGTACGCTCGGCCGTCGGCCAGCTCGGAGCTGTTCGCAGTAGGTGGCCGCTCGCTCGCTGGCCGATTCGCGCATCACCTAGTCGCCTAGATGTTCGGTGTTGTTGGGTGACGCGGATAAAACTGACAATCCTAGCGTACACGAAAGAGCACGTTTTAAGTGACTGAAGGAGAAGGCGTGATGAGGCATATTTTTGTACCTTAACACCGGTTTTGTTAGACAGTGATTCTTCTGTAAGTTATTAGGTACTATTATCTGTTCTGTGAGATTAAGCAGTTGCATTTCTGCGCCATTGAGTCACCATCCATCTAAATTTGTCATTAGTTTCACTTGCTCCCCAATCTTCGCGAGCAGAACTTGGACCCGCACCTCCTCAGACAGCGCCCGTACCGGCTAAAAATAAAAATATACAAATGACGAAATCCCTTTGTCACTATAACGACGCCTCGCGCATTAAGACAGCACGCACCATTACAGAAGCCGAGTGATTTATGCAACAAACACCAAATGTGCGCAAGCGCTACGATTCGCACTTGGCCGCGTGAAAAGGATATCGAGTTTTATTTCTTTTGCGGTAGGGTTGGTTTTAGAAATGTACAAGTTCAGGAGGTTTTGAGTCGCATGTTTTGATAATTATAATCAAATTTGAGGCGGTTTTGAATTATTGTATATTTTAAAGAAACAAAGTTGTTATTTCCCGTACCTACTGAAGCTTGGTATGTTCCCAAATTTTGATGAAATTTTAAGGCAATCTTCAAAATAGCCCAGCGATCATGGGCGATTCATCAACAGCCTATACTAGTCCACTGCTGGACATAGGCCTCTCCAACTGCACGCCACTGAGCATGAAACCGCGGCTACTCTCATCCAGCTCTCGCCATCCACCTTGCGGAGATCGTCGCTCCATCTAGTTTGAGGGGCGTCTTACACTAAGTTTGCCGATTCGCGGTCTCCACACCAGAACACGTTTACCCCAGCGGCCATCGTTTCATGACCGGCCCACTGCCACTTCAGTTTGCTGATTCGTTGAGCTATGTCGGTAACTTTGGTTTTCTGTCGGATCACCTCACTGCGGATACGATCTTTCAGAGAAACTGGGCGATTAGTGTCCTGTAAAGTTTGGTAGCATCGGGCTATAGATGCTTTATTAGTGCTACCCCGGCTACCCGTGCGAATTCGGGGCGGATAGCTATAGCGTTATAAATAAAGTTATAGATAGTCACATTTTTTGTAATGGATTTTTTAAGGATTCCGTCCGTGCCAACCATTAATTATCTACTTTTTTGGAGTTATTAAGTAACTGAAGGCTGTAACCTACTAAGCGAAAAGGATACTGAAAGTGGAAAAATAATTGTGGCGAAGCGTCAAATATTTCCTAAGGGGAGCCGGCAGAATTAGATCTGTACGTGCAAGTCTGACATTTTATTAGAGTACCTAATATGGACTTCACTGACAGCTAGCCGTAGCTTTCTAATTTGGTAAAGCCGTCGGTAATCGGCTTGTAGGCAGGCCGCGCCACTGAAACCTACACTCTGTGAAGTTCAAAGAGTCTAACACTCGTTTAAAGGAAACCTCTATATAAGTATAAGTACTCAACTTATTCGTTTCCCAACCGAACAAAAAAACGTTAAGCGTCAACCCTAGACCTACCGCCATCTAGCGGACCGAAGTGACAACTCATACACGAGTCATTGGGCATCGATTTTCGATGACAGCTCGATAGACCCAAGATAGAAGAACCACAAAAACAAGTCACGCGTCAAACATCTTAAGGCGTTAAAATAAAAGCTATTTTTGCTCAATTCATGTGCTTTTTTAAATTGGTGGAGTGTAGAGTAGGCGCCGATTTGGTGACGTTTGAAAAGTAATCGATCAGGATTTCAGGTTGATTCCAATGGAGATATGAATGGAGTCAATGGTTTAGAAAAAAACGGAAGATAGGAATTTTATTACGTTGGTTTGGTACCACTGATGGACTACAGAGCTCGAGGTCGGGTTCGATTCCCGGGAATCAGCGGGAATCTGAGGAAACAGGATAATAGTCTGTCGGCAGTCAAAGGGCTCCATTTAAAAAAAAACCGGCCAATTGCGAGTCGGACTCGCGCACGAACGGGTGCCGTACCATTATCTATAAAAAATACATGTTTGTTGTATGGGAGCCCAACTGTACCTACTGGAAAACTGGAAAATTTCAACTGTCTAACTATATCACGGTTTCTGAGATACAGCCTGGTGACAGACGGACGGACAGCGAAGTCTTAGTAATAGGGTCCCGTTTTACCCTTTGGGTACGGAACCCTACAAAGCTGCGGCGGACAACGGAGACCAATTTTGAAGATATGAATTTTGACTAAGTATATAATCAACGATCTGGTATTAAGAAAAACACGATTAGATCAACTTCGCTCCATACTTTTAGTTCTAGTCTATTCACTTTTCAATCATTACTTTGCCGTCAATTAACGACAGCGTCTGCTGGTTATAAATTTGCAAAATGATAATTATCATTTAAATTTTCTGGTAGCCCACTTTTAAATTCCTTCGTTGGTTACTTCTTTATGGACATTTAATTGATTTGGCTCTAACGCCAAGCACATAATGCCTCTATCCTTTTCTTACATGCGCGGGACAATACTAAATTCAACTCATCATTGCGCGGGGCGCTATGCGCGTGAGTTTGTTGCTCGGACACAGACATATCCAATAGACTCTGGATATCCGGGCGACCGCTGCAAATATTGGAGGCTAAAAGCCTACAGGCAGGCGCGGGCGCATTCCCGCGAACGCACCAATCACAGCGCTCTAAAAATACCTCGCTTTATTTGCTAGTAAAAGTTAGCCTGGGCCATGTCTTTAGGATATTTGGCGTGTGCTCGGAAGACGCCTGTCGCGTCACTGCCATATAAATCAAAGCTTAACATACAAATGAGTTTGAATATCAATACACATAAAACAGTACCGTGACTCATTTATAGACAACGCACAGCCTAAACGGGTGGTAGAGGTTTGAAAGGAGGAAACATTGCTCGAGTACCCTAGAGGTGTAGGTACTAAGGAAGTAATTTTTGAAATTCCGTCCCTAAACGGGTGAAAAGGGGTGATAAAGTTTGTATTGAAAATACCGCGGGCGAAGCTCTGGCGGGTCCACTAGTCTCTAATAAAATCCATCACTATCCAACGCACCCTGCTCGGTAATTAGGGCGTGCCTAGCGAATTGCGATGCAGGGCGTTAAGGTCTTTTCGGTTCGCTTGTAACTACGTAACTAACAAACAATTTAATACAATCTTAGAAGTCAATTTTAACCTACTTATAATTGTCGTAACGATTAGTGTATGCAATTCGGATGACAAGACAATAATTTGGTACCATCGAGCTGATCTGACCATGGAACCAGGAGGTGGAATGCGGAAATCAATGACTACTAGTAAACCCCTCTAGTTTGGGCTCATTTGTTTTGACGAGTCCAATACATTACCTTGGAGAATGTCTTTTGTTTTTTTAGTGCGTTACTTACAAAATATTGTATTTTTGGTTTTTGTGAAATAGAATTACCTTTTCCCGATAGGATTCCATCGCCGTTGAAGGCTCGACGGTAGGCTTGTGTAGTACATGTACTAATGAACTAAAAGAATGAATTCCTGTCGCTGTACTAGAACGAACTATTCCGTAACGTTTCTGTTCTTAGTACATTTAGTACATTGCGCGGAGCGAGCAGCGCAAGCGAAGCGATCCGATTGACCGACCGAACGGCTGCACATTGGCTCTGTCAGAGTAAGACAGCAAGAGGGAAGGAAACGGACCAGTCGGGCGGGAGCAGACAATAGAGAGATTATTTCAGTGTACTAGTGTACTAAAAGAACGAACTAGTACATTTGCACAATCGTACTAGTCCGGAGCGATCCGCGCAGTGAACGAGCACGCACAACTCTACTCGACGGCACGAACACCGGTTTGCGCTGGCATGGCACCGAACGCCGCCCAAAAAAAAAATGTTAAATGAAATTCGACTTTCGTTTATCTTTAACTTAAAAAAGTGACTATATGACTTAAGGCCTATATACCTTACAGTTATGTTCTTTATAGATAAACCATTTTGTTAAATCAAATTAACTTTAATAACGCCTTACCAAATTATGGTTAATTCTGAAATAACTGAAGTAGTTTGGTAATAATTTTTTTCAGCGTACACCCCGAATTGCTAGTTGGGACCGGAAACGTTAATTATTAAACGTTATTTACAGTTGTTTTTGTATCAACGCAAAATGTATTTATGTTTCAACAAACCTTTGCATTCACAAACTTTTTATTCCAAAAGATAAAATCTTGTATCACAATATTTGGTGCGAGAGACACCGATCCCTTTTGTCAGGTGTAGTCAATGGATCAAATATAATTGATCGGACGATGCCGACGTCTGTACACGGCCTTGTGACATCGTGTGGACGCAGCTTTGTTTTTTTTTTTCTTTTAAAAGTGGACTTGCGTTCTTGAAAATTTAACCTTAATACGGGAATATAGGGAGCGAATTTGAAGTACGTTTCGCATACATTACAAAGTAATATTTAAGCAGAGATTTTGAGATTGGATTTATGAATGGAGTGAAGCTAGATTTTGAACTTGGAAGTTGAATTTGTATTTGTTTTTAAAAATAATGAATGCGTTGCGTTGGGTTTGTAAGAGAAATCGCACGATCAGAAAAAAAAAACTATTCATTGATACGGAAAATTATTATAAAGCGTATTTGATTTACCACCGATACCGTAATTAGATATCTAATAATACATCAACAAAAATCAAACTTGTGTCAACCCTTATGGTTCCACTATCAAACGACTTTCAACAATAACCGTCTAAAAAAAGAGTTTGGTTTCCCATGCCCCATTGTACAAAAGGTACGTAGAGCGTGATGACCATGAGTGAATAAAGTTTCGACTCTATTTGTAGCGTCATTAAGTTCATTTTCAAAGGTTGAATAGCGACACGTGTCAGGGCCCCCTCTGACTTATTGTTAGGTCAAAAACCACGCCAAAACTCGTACTCTTTTTATAGAAAGTAACGCTAGCGTACGATTTCTATTATTAAAATAATGTTTTGTTATATTTTTCCCGTGGCGCGGCGGGTGAGGAATCCAGGGGCTTTGGGAAAATTTGTTCTTGTTTTTTTTTTTTTTTTTTTTATTTATTCCTCAAGATAAAATACATTATAAATTGCACATGTCAAAATACATGGATCTAAATTGAGATTGTCAGTAATTTAATTAAAATACAATGAAAATAGAATAAAATTACAAGTTCAACAGAATTAATACTTATGTTATACAAGTTACAGATTAGTTTAAAAATTGTATCTCCATAAAGGATCGTCCTTATTAAATAACAATAACAATACACGGGAAAAATGATAATTTAGTTACATACTATGTCAAAAACAAAATACACAATATAATCGGAATTTACCGGAATTATCGGAATTTATCGAAATTTATTATTCTATAATAAATTGAGCAGTAGCCAAACCGTTCTGACGCGGCCTGCCGGACACAGCGACGCGGATTCAAATCCCGTCTGAGATTATCGAATCTCATGTGCGGACTGTTCATATCGGTTTGTAATTTATAACACGAGCATTTAGGTGAAGGGAAAAGTGAGGAAACCTGCATATCTGTGAAGTGTGTCAAAAGTCCCGCCCGTTACGTTAACACCGTTAATCCGTTAATCGTTAATCCACGAAGTTAACATTTGGAGTAACGGATTAACTTTTAAGTTAAGTTCTAAAATTGTTAACGGACCGTTCTTATTAGACATCACATTTTCCGAAATGCAACGCTTTAACATTTAACGAAGTTAAATTTTTGATTAAAGGCGCTCAGTGCAACCTCATAGTCAGAACGAAACTAAAAAAAAATAAAAAATAAATGAACTTAGACAATAAGCTGTTACTAATTAGCTTCAAATTATAATGAAGCAAGATTAACTCCAGATTAACTCCTCCATGACAACCAATCCTCCTTACCCCTATTTGCATCGAGTCGTGATTAATACCAGCCACCTGCGAATCGATAACAAATTACCCCCCCGGTTACTAAAAGATAATCCCGTTCTGATACAGCTCTGAAAAGGCGGAGATGCAGGTGGCAATTCGTTAACAGTAAGTATGGTGGGTAGAATTTTGTGAGGGTGGATAAAGTATTAAAGCGTTCGTTATATATGTGCTTGTGGGGTGGGTTCTCTCAAATACCTACTTCGTTCATGAACTCGCCCGGCGAGCCTAACTCAACCCGTCAGTGCGTATAATGAGTTGTGTGAACCTAAGATTTTTTATACAAAAGGTAATAACGATTTTCACCCCTTTAAGAAGGGAAGGGGAAGGAAGGAGCGTTCAAGTATTACGTAACGCAATTTTTTGAGATTTTGGACCCCCCCCCCTCCCCCCTGTAACGCGCCGTAACGTTTTTTTGTACCCCCTCTCCCCCCTAGTAAAACGTTAGGTTAAGTCACAACCGATCCCTACGCGACCGTTCTGAAGGGTTAAAAGAAATGTCATTTAACGCGTAGTTCAAACCCCTCTTCCCGCCCGTGTAACCCATCGTAACGTTTTACTAGACCCCCCCCCCACCCCCCCGTTAATTCGTTACGTAATACTTGAACGCTCCCTTAAATGTGAACCGATTTTGACCAATTTTTGATAGGTAGGATAGGTCAGTCAGATAAAATCTAGGTGTATACGTTTTGTTTCTTTCGCTATCAATAAATTCAGTTTTATTCCGCGATTAATTGACTTTGTTGATCTTTAATCAATATTCAAAAAACGTATACACCTAGATTTTGTTCTGTCATCGGTTAACATTTAAGGGGTGGAAATCGTTATCGCCTTTTGTATGAAAAGGGTGATTTTTGCCGTTGATTCACAGTCCTCTTAACTACTTGTTGGCGCGTGTCTTCTACCTTGGTTGTATTTCGTCGCACAAAGCCACGTGCATAAAGTACATAACTCCACATAATGCGTGTAGGTACGAGCGCGCCGGTCAATTTATGATTGTCGGATGAAATGAGAGACGACATGAACGACGGGATTTGTTACAGATTAACATCCCCATTGTACGTTATTCTGTAAGTTGCATGAAAATCAAAAGCAGTTTTAAATGATATATTATGCACGTAAATGTAAACAAAAGCATATTACAGAAAAAAGCAGACCAGTTTGACTGTTCTTGTTTTTTTGATTAAGGGTCAAAATTGGTGAAAAATATATATTGTCATTTAGTTCTGATTTTAGGTTTTTGGACATCCTTATCAAATGTATGTCATGTTTTATTTGTACGATGTTGGTCTAAAAACAGTTTTTTCGGAAATAATTGCAGATATCTTTTAAAACGCCATACAATTTGAACAGTTTGACGACCGCAGTGACGTCATAGCTGTTGTCCATTTTGTATGGAGTGTTTTGCGAGTGGTATGAACAATGACTTTTCAAAGCCCTGCCGTTTGTAGACTATACTTACTTCTAAATAAGTAACTATTTAGTAATTTTAGTTTATTTTTACATGCTGTAGTAAGCTTAACTGAAATTAAACTGCGTCGATCTTGTGTTCTTACTTACGTTAATTTTTAATATTTGAATTTAAATAATTAAAAGCAAACGTGACAAAAAAGCTGCTGGTAAGCAGTACCATTCACTTAAAACTTTATAAATGAATGCGTTTATAAAATGCACGCTGTTTAAGTTGATGTTTAAGTATACATGTAGCTCCCACTAGAGGACGCTGTACCGAATAAAAACATGCTAACGTTTGTCACTTGTAAAATATTTGTAAGCGTAACGGTGTATACACACGTTAAGTACAGGTTTGCGTTTGCCAAGTTTGTATCCTGAGTTATCTTTTATCTTACCCTGAAGAAGCGCATGTGAAGACACTATTCGCTTAATTAAAAAAAAACCGTTCAAGGGCGAGTCTGACTTGGGTCTCGTACTTGCCTATGAAATACAGACAGTACTTACCTAGGTATGGAAAACACACTTGCTCGGAAAGGCTGTTATTATACGCAAGCGTATAGAGCAACTATAGCCGATTTAACTCCTCTATGGGCCCCGCCGTCAGCGGGAGTTATAAACCATACAAAATCCATAACTCCCTAGGGAGTTATGGATTTTGTATGGTTTGGAACTCCCGCGGGCAGTTAAGTGCGCCAGGTCGGCGGAGCTGCTCGGGAGCCGCAGCCGGCGGGGCGCGCGACCGCAAGCCGGCGGAGCTGCCCCGCGCTGATCGCAACGTGCGCTCAGTTTATGAACACCCACCTGATGGTAATTCACGATGTAAAATGGAAATAAAATTAATATATATACTTTTTTTTGTCTAATTTTTATTTCATTGCCTCGCAAATGTGATGAGAAACATTGTGTGTATCACGGGCAGTAAGGGGATAACAAACTCTAGTCATAAAAGCCCTCGCCTATCGGCGTCGGGCTTCTAACAGACTCTCGTTAGTTATCCCCTTCTTACGGCCCTAGATGCACAATGTACTATAAAAATTGCTTGTTACTACCGGGTAACCATTTACAACCTACCTATGAAATAAGACAAGAAGCAACTTTCGCGAGCTTCTATCTCTCTACAACTGTCTATAAATGTAACTACAAATTTTACAGTTATCGGACTTTTTATTTTAAGCTATAAGACTTCTTTCCAAATTTCATGATTCTAGGTAAACGGGACGTATCCTACAGGTTTTGATTCCCTTGCCAGTGTCAAAGCATGCGGCATAAACGGCCGTATCTTTTGATTGGGTTGACTTAGAAGTTACTTTTTTTTACAGCTCCAAGAGATTGCAGACCTTAGTATTTGATATTAATTTCAACTTGATACCTTCACGCGTTCCTAAGAAAAAGGGTGTTGACAGCAGTGGCGAAGCGTCAAATATTTCTTAAGGGAAGCCGGAAGAATTAGAACCGTACCTGTGAGTCTGACATTTAGTTAGAGTAACATGGACTTTACTGACCGCTAGCCGTAGCTTTCTAGCTTGGTACAGCCTTTAGGAATCGTCTTGTAGGCAGGCTGCGCCACTGGTAGACAGACAGACAGACGGGTACCGAAGTATCCCTAAAAAGGCGCCTCTTTCCTTTTGATGCACGGAACCCTAAAAAATGGCGATAATAAGAGGCGGTGTATCTAGGTGCTGAAAATCGCATACCGCTTCGCACGCTAAAAATAAATTTTCCTTAATTAAATTCCCTTTTCCAACCTCAGACCCCCGAACGTTCGCTGCGCGCGCGCCACGCGCCGCTCTTCATTACCGACCTCTTACGGACCTTTATTGTGTGGCCACGTGCCGCGGGTTTTTACTATTTTCATAGTAATCGGATACGGGATCCAAAACGAATTTAGGTGAGGATTTTGTAAGGCATTTTTTATGTCAGCTTAACGGGCCCATAATTGACTCGCCTCATTTACATCGCATAACGATCATTTCGTAACCTAACCTAACTTAATCTTACCGGAGAAATGATTAGGCATCATGACCATTATGCGTTAAAAATATGCGAACATACACGTACGGAAATAATGATGCGTAATGAAGATTATGTGTTAAAAATTATGCGAAAAGACACGCAGTTCAACGCGTCATTTTTGCAAAAAGAAAAAAGGAAAACTATATTGAAGCAATTAAAATAATTAGCACAAAAACGACTAACATTCTTGAATTAGTGGACGCATCGCATTTTATTGCCATAGAAAGGTAAACACGTAGACTGCCCACCTTATGGAAAATTATACTCGCCGCTTAAGTATACATTATTCTGGGGTCGTATTATGAGGTCTATATTCCAGCCAGTTTTCGCCGTAAACTGAACTGCCTGGAATTAAGAGCTCATGATATATGATCCCTGTTCCAATAACGCTTTGCGACCCAATATAGGTCGAAATAAACTCCTTTTTTTCACTGCCTTTCTAATCTATCTATCTGTACCCCATTCCTTCGTCGGGGGACTAGGCATAGGGTTCCATCCCTATGTTGTGGAAATTCCAAGAATTCGCACGGTACGCTTCAACATTCATTTGGCGAACGGCTAGTGAGTGGAATTCCCTGCCTGCAGACTTGTTCCCTGAATGCTATAACTTGGGTCTTCAAGGAGAGTGAATAGGCATTATCTAGGTGGGCATGCTCCATCGTCGACCTCATCATCGCTTTCCATCAGGTGAGATAGAGGTCAAATACACATGTATCCTCTCCTCTATACAAAATAAAAATAAAAACTATCTACACTGCAAATAAATAAAATTTATTTTAGTGATTGTTGGTAATATCAAAATAACAGCTTTTTACTAAATGTGAATGAAATTATACGGTAGTTATAATAAAAAACTGCTCTTAAATTTTGTTGTCTGTCTATTTCTTTCAGCTTATCTCCGACACGGCTGGACTAATTTTGACGGGACTTTCAATGGCAGATAGCTGATGTTTCAAGGAGTAACTTGGGCTTCTTTTATTTTAGAAAAATAATTAGGGTTCCGCGCAAAAAGAAACTTGGAATAAAACATGGGATAGTTTTCATCCCAATACCAACAAAGTCGGGAGCACAGCTACTGAACTGTAAATGTACTATTATGTATTAGACGTATGAAACAAAAATCCACCCATCACACGAACATGGGAACAGAACAAGGCGCACAACAGGCGTATCGTGTCTTATTTGCCTCATTATCCTGCCCCGATTTTTTAGCCTCAATTTACACAGCACTTACTGATCTCCAGTGGGCATAAAGGTCTGCGCACAAAGGGTCGGTGGCACGTGATCATTAGCAAAACCCTCCGGTCACGTGACCGAGCGGCGTCTGGCGCGTGCCTAGTATTATTTTAGCGCGCAAAAATATAAACAGCTGATGTTAGGTCCCTTTGAAGGAGTTACGTGCTCTATGACATGTCAATTAAGGTTGAGATTCGTTAGCAGATCATTTCAAGATGGCCGTTTCGGTTGTGTAAGTGTTATTTGTTTTTATTATAATTTAACATGTTTATTCGGGTAGTAATGAAGGTATTAGTGTCGTGTTTTACGGGTCGTTTGGTATGAGGACCGATTGATTTGGTACTGTTTGATTTTTTATCATTTGTTATACTTAAGGGGTCAATCGGAGCGTCAGGCCTAGTGGCTAAGATTGTCGAGTCGTGATCGTGTCGTGAGGAACCAGGTCCGATTGCCGTTGCCATGTCCTTTGAGTCTTTCTGCGGTAAATGATGCTCTAACGGTGAGAGGAAACATCGTTAGGAAACCTGGATATTTAGGTAATTTAGGCAAGTGTGTAACCACTGTATGAACTAGAACTTCCTCCTCTGCTGCACTGGGAGTGAAGAAATAGCATAGAATGCGTGCAGTGCAGATGCTTATCATCCTGGCATGTCGTAGAAGTTGACTAAGGGACAGGTCCTCTTAACATGGTGGACTATCTGTATGGGCGATGGGCTAATCACCTGTCACCATACAGTTCGTCATACCAACTTAGAAATAATTAATCGAACGTGGCCACAAGTAGTCTTGTCGCTCTGCCCACCCCATTAGGGATTTCGGGCGTGATGCTATGTATGTATGTATGTATGTGTAACCACTTCCTTTGTCACAAGAGATGATAGGTTAGGTTAATAAAATTTGACCCGGCAATACTCATAGTTTATATATTACAATGTCTTTCAGTTTTCATAGGAGTACCAAATATACGGGGTGGGCCATAAGATTTGCACTTTTAGAAACATGATAGAGACAAAACTACAAATGCTATTTAATTCGACATTTATTATAAGTAATTACACTATCGTCTAAATGAGCTCCGTCTTGTTGCTGGCACTCCTGCAACCGACTCCGCAATTGTATGAGAAGATGCTGACTGTCACTTCTGGTACGTACCCGCCTGTTTGCTTAATATTCGTTGTTGTAGCGGTTTCTTTAAACTTTTCGACCTGAACTTGAATTAAATTGACGCTGGGATACTCATTTAAACGGCGCAATCCATATTCAATCCTAAAAAGGCATCCCTAGTAAAGTAAGACTGCTTCTTTGAAAAGTGTTTAACACAATAACTTCGTTGCTTTCCTGTGAAACAGTCCATCGTAGTCA
This sequence comes from Tortricodes alternella, assembly GCA_947859335.1. Classification (NCBI taxonomy): domain Eukaryota; kingdom Metazoa; phylum Arthropoda; class Insecta; order Lepidoptera; family Tortricidae; genus Tortricodes; species Tortricodes alternella. The sequence goes on from OX401970.1 coordinate 3,398,960, forward strand.
AAGGGATGGGGGGGTAGAGGGATGTACAAAATGGCGTATAATTTCCCGTCATCCTTTGTACCGCACAATTAATAGTTTAGAAAAAACCCTGTGTTTCTATTTGCAAAAACGTATGGCCTAGCCTGTATAGTCTACTAGCTGGTCCCGCGACTTCGTCTGCGTAGAATAATTATTTAAGTAGCCAATGTCCTTCTCCAAGGTCTAATCTATATCTATACCTATACCAATATTAATCGCACTTGGTTCAGCGGTTTAGGCATGAAAACGTAGCAAACAGAGTTACTTTCACATTTATAAGTAATATTAGCTAGGATTTTGACAAAATGGGAACTGTATCAAATTAGCTTTCAGGATTTGACCTAAACACACAAACCAGCAATCCAAAAATAATAAGAAACATGTCTTTCCTGCGCCAAAAGATAAATAAAAATGGTGCTTTAAAAAGTATGATCTACGTCTAAATTCGTATAGATCGGAGTTAAAAAATTCATGACTCAAATTTCGAGAACTGGATGGATAATTGTGTAAGTACTTATTAATTTCTATATCGAAAGAAGAACAGATAGCAAAGCTAATGTAATCATTTGGTCACAATACGTAACCTGTCTCTGAAAACCCGACGACTTGTTTATTCTTATGTTAAGGCATTAGAGCATAAAGTCGTGTATTTTTATTGTTACGCGTCGAAATTTTGGGGCTAGGAAGTTGGCGGAATATTATAAATTATTAAGGGTTTAAATAGCTTAAACTTGTGTAAAGTGTATTCATCCTTACTTGTCTTATTTGGTAAACAAGTTTCTAACCTCAAAATGCATTTTTTTTTGTCTAAAGCAGCTATTTCTTCATAAATTATGCATCCAGAGATAATATTTTAGACATCACTTTACACTTTGCTGTTGTTAGAATAAAATTGCTGTTTCACCCAAAAAGGAGCATTTTGAGGTTAGAAACTGGTTGACCAAACAAGTTTGTCTACAACAAGTAAGGATGAAGTCACTTTAGTTACCAATCAATTAAATATAAAAAAAAAAACCCCGACAAAAAAAACAGTGACAAGATACTAAGTTTCGAATTGATTAGACCTGTGGAAGTTGCTCATATCCCTACATCAACTAGAAAAAAGCAGATGATCTTCAAACGGAAGAACAGATTTACTTTAATCATTGATAAGAACATTCTCGATTAAGTCACCTTTCAAACAAAAATAAATAAATCAAAATCAGTTCATCCGTTGGAGAGCTACGATGTCACAGACATAATACACTCCTCTTGTTTGCGTCGCGTACCTACAGCGGAGCAAGCCGGAACTCGGTGATATTTCCCGATAGATGGCGCTAGACGCATTCCGAATCACGCTATCGTTGTGTTACCGTAGATTCTATAAGGATAATAATTTTATTATCGTTATTGACAACACGGTTATGGTTAGGAATTTTTGTGCCAGTCCCCGTAAATTCCAGCGAGGACAGGCCCTGCTGAACAAAGTCTTAAAGGCCCGGATGGTCCAACATTAGACTCTAGACATGTGCAAAATGTGTCACATGGCCCACCTCGACTGAGACCCGATAATGTGCATTCAAGGTCAGACTTCAACCTGGCCCTGCGAATTAAATCTCCTCTGTTATATTATTCGCAGGGACAAGTCTGACCTTGAATGCACAGAACACATTATCGGGTCTCAATCGAGTGCGACGCTTTTTTAACCGATTTCAAAAAAGGAGGAGGTTCTCAATGCATCGGTTTTTAGGATTCCGTACCTCAAAAGGAAAAAAGGAATCCTTATAGGATCACTCGTTTGTCTGTCTGTCTGTCCGTCTGTCACAGCCAATTTGCTCCGAAACTACTGGACCGATTGATTTGAAATTTGGTATACCTATGTAAGTCGGTAACCGCAACACGGATGCGTAACGTAAACAAATTAATTTTAAATATGGGGGCCACTTTAAGGGGGTAGATTAGAAAATTAAAATAAAAAGTTACGCTAACTATATCATGTGACATATCAAATAAAAGGGCGTATTATGAGGATCTTAAACATATTTTTTTGGAATTTTAAGATGAATGGTTTGCAAGTTATTTAGGAAAAAAGGTGAAAATTTACCATTCCCCAACCTTATCTCCGAAACTACCCGGCCTAAAATTTTGAAAAAAATACAGAAAATAGCTGTTTAACTATAGATTACAGGAAAACCTATGAGTAGTCTATGGTATTTAAAGTAACATAGGAAATTTCAGATAATCATGTATGGAACGGAACCCTTTCCACGCGGGTTTAACTCTCACTTGCCCGTTTTTTTTTTATGCGTTTTCCCCGATTACTCGTAGATGGCTGGACTGATTAGGATGATTCTTTTTTTAAAAGATAGGGTATCCCTGCCAGTTAGTCCCGTTGTAGTCAAAGATGAGGTGTAATCAGAAAATCTTTGAGGAATCGATTGAACTCCTCAAATATTATAGGCACGCATATAACAATTTTGATATTTTCTGTAATAACTCAAGCAGTTGCGTTCCACAAGCATTATTTGATAAACTGAAACTCATGATGAAAACCATAGATTACCACCGGACGCCGGAACTCCTCAATGATAAGTATTTCACGTTCTACTTTTTAAAGGGTTTTTGAAGTCCGTTCTTTAATTTGTTAATTATATACTTGGGTATAAAAAATAATGCCAGCGCGTTTAGACGGATAAAGTTACATATTATTCGTAGTATTTTCGGCTCTATTTGACAGTAGGAGGTGGAAACTTCAAACACCCCTGTAATTTTATTTAGTTATTTAATCTTAATTACACAAACTTATTTTTATTAATACGATTATCTTTCTTGTTTTGTTTACACACTAGTGCTGGGATAACGGAATAATTTCGTTTCTCATACACAAAAACCGATTAAGAAAACTTAACCTGCCAGATAAAAAAATTAATAACTCCTCAATTAATAACAATAACGCAATAATTAGTATGTTGTTAGAATTAACATTAAACGGGCGAGTATTTACAATACGTGGACAACTTTCGATAGAGTAATTTTTTTTCACCAGAATTTTTACAATATCGTGTAAAGATTTTGTTATATAGAAAGAAGTCTTTGTAAGAAAACATTTATGAATTTTTTTCAGCTGAAAGTACCATTTTAAAAGAGGTACATTACCCCATAATATATTTCAATAATAAATAAGCCGGTTATTTTTTACATATTTTTTCGTTCGCTAAGTCAGGGAATTTTTATTAAAAAATCATAACTTTTATCGAACCAGCTCTTATAGCTTAAAATGATTGGAAATGACCGCCTCTATGTCCCTGTTTGATTTGATCCATACTTTCACGGACAACCTGTATAAATAAATAAAAATAAGAAATACACACAAAGCTTACGCTCACACAGTCTCTCCTCCTTCCTCTACTTGACTATGGTGATATCGCTTTCTTAGATCTTAGGGAGGAACCGCTTGACAAGCTTGAACGTCTCCAGAATGTCTGCATACGGTACATATTTGGCTTACGCAAGTATGACCATGTGTCACACTTGCGTGAAGGCATAACAAATATACTAACTCACACATACACGCATACACACACAAATGTTCGTATTTGTAATACTTTTTTAATTTCCAACATTATTTCGCGCCGCGCACGTTCTGTGTTTAAGTGTGAGGAGGCAACTATTATAAACTTAAAAATAATAAACACTCATCTTCTGGCCCCTGCAGATGACACCTTTCTTTTTTTTAATACAGACAAACATTTTGTTAGCCAGCGACCCGATTTATCGCTTTTGGGACATCGGCTATCACCTTTTTTTCCTGTCGGTTCATATTATAAGCGATGATGACAAGTCAGGGACCCATTCACACGCCGGTTGATAAGACTCGAAGAGATAAAGGTCCGTTTTGAAGGGCTTTTGTCGTAAGAAAAAGATAGCTAGTCGAAAAAGTTCCTTATCTGAAGGGGATGGGTAGTTTTGACACCGAACCCAGGGGTGTGATTCTCTTAAGTAACTCTACGTTCATGAACTCACCGGCGAGCTTAATTCGACCTGCCAGTGCGTAAAAACTACACGTACGCGCGTGTCTTCGACTTTGGTCGTATTTAGACGCACTCGACCGCGGTCGAAGGTACCTAACTCCGCATAATTCCCACGAGCGCGCAGGTCAAGTTATGATTGTGGTTGATATAAATAAAAAATCATGGGACAATCTTTGCACAAATCGATCTGTCCCGAAGTAAGCTCTAAAGACTTGAGTTATGGGTACTAGACGACGATATACATACTTATATAGATAAATAAATACTTAAATACATAGGAAACATCCAAGACTCAGGGACAAGCATTCGTGCTCATCACACAAATATTTGGCCTTACCGGGGCTCAAACCAGATCGAACTAGGCTAACCGTGTCGTCAAAGAGAAGAGAGATATGAGAGACGATACAGGCGATGAGATTTGTAAGATTTTTAACATGACAGTTTCCATAGGTCATGCAGACGTATTACATAGGTACTTGTAAATACAACATAAGCGGCGTCAAACTCTTATTTGACGTGTCGTCCATACCGGTACAAACCGGTTTTTTTTATGCAAAAGGTGATTCGGCAGCAAGCGAAGGGCTTCGCGCGCTAAAAAATCACGTGACTGACAGAATGCCTTAATCAAGTAATATTACACGGCTTTCAAATGCATCCAAATATTGACGACCAGCGCAAATCGCTAAAATGAAGGGGTGCGCAACCTGTTTTTGAATTATTGCAAATAAAAATTATACGCCTATAAAGTTAAATGTCAGAACTGAACACCAGTGGCGTGTAATTGGTAACCATTACAATATTTGCTGAGTACCCCTGCTTTTGAACTCGTGTTTATATTTTTTCTAAATAGTATTTGCTTTGCAAATAAGGGGTTAAGTTGAAAGAAAATAGCGATTTGGTTGCCTCGTTTTGTAAAATAAGTAGGAAATACAAAGAAACATCCAAACAACAAAGAAATATTCCTAGATGAGTATCCCGGATATAATTACAATATAATTATTCCCAATTTTGCCGGTAAGTTTTCTAGTATTAATTTGTACCCATAGGTTTTCTGCGGCAATTTATGTCTTAGGTTTAGTTTTAGAAAAAAAGACTGCTGAGATTTCTGCGGCGTTTCTTCTCAGTAGAGGATGTCTCAGTACTCTTTGGACTGCTGGTAGATTTAGACATTTGAAAGACCTGTGTCCTACTTGGAACATAGACATTTTCGTTTTCATTTTTATATCCCGGGCAGCATTACGATTATTCCGGGAATATTTCCGGCATAATTATCATTTCGGGCAATATTGCCGGAAACGCCACTGCTAGCAAAATGTTAAAAAAGGTTGATGGATTTTCTGTTTTTGACAATAACACCTTCTCAGCCATGTGAAGTCCTTCGCTCGCCGACGAAGACTCGCCTGGATAGAAAACCGGTATGTGTCAGTACGGGCGACGTCGAGCAAATTGCCGGTAAGTAAAACAAACTATATCCACTCCCTTGCACCACACTATTGACTCAGCTACCCTTGGCTAGGTGACGGTAAAATATTACCCAAAGGGATTGTCTTGTTTGTCTATTGTTATAAATATACTGTTTGTTTTTATTCTACTTTACTCTTTCTAACAATAAACACTGATTTTCTAGATTAGGCATTGTGTTTATTGAAAGCTTCTGTGAGCCGTTAACAAATTGCAGGGGTGTAATTCCCTTACTCGGCCCATGGTCTTGTACTCGTAATGGCTAAACCGGTTTTCAACAGGAACAAGCTGCCGGCGAATGAAATGCAGATTCACTAGCTGAATCAACTTTTCGGTGTAAGTACTTCTACTAATTCATGTTATAAGACGCACCATGAGATTTTAAAAGTAATGAAAACTATACAGTCTTTCATCCGGGCACATTTTACAAAGTTATTGCCATTCACAATATTAAAAAAAATGATATTTTCAGAATAACCATTTTTCCATACATATTTGATGTCTGATTTGTCTTCTGGCTAACTTAATATAAAAAAGTTATTTTTGTATAATTTCATACATAAATAATAAGTTTGACTTTCCCGGCAACATTGCCCCAAAATGGTAATATTGCCTGCAACTGTCGGACAATATATCAAAATTGCCGGCAAATTGAGAATATTCCCGGTATCCCAGGTAAGCAGTATTGCCAGAAATAGTGTGTGAAAAGTTGATTGACCCAACCGGAAAGGACCGTCTCCTAAATGTAAAGATTCTATTTTAAATAACGTATTGTTAAAAAAAGGTTACTTGCCTGCACTTATTACATGTCATCGGAATTTCACGGGATACATTTCAAGTAAATCCAACCTAGGGTGTGGTTTTCTAATTAAACGGGCGTTAGGCCACAGAATAGATAATAGTACTAACGTACAGAAGAATCACTGTCTAACAAAACCGGTGTTTGAAAAGATGCCTACTCATGCCTTCTCTCTCCGCCGCATAAAACGTGCTCTTTCGTGTACGCTAGGGTTGTCAGTTTTTATCCGCGTCATCCAACGACAACAACGCGCGAATCGCCCAGCGAGCGAGCGAGCGGCAACCTACCGCGATTTACACCTCCGAGCAACGCGACCGCCGCGCGTACCTAAAGTGCGGAGTGAAACCCGCCTGGTTAGGCTCGATTAATCAAACCGGTTTCCCATGCTGCAGGCGAGTCGTAGGCGAGTGAAACTCTCCGCGCGCTATAGACACAGCTAAAAGTTGATAAATCGTCAATGACAATATTAAACCCAAATATATACGAACTAAGGAAACAAATGAAGAGCTCGTAAAAACAGATCATTAATACATAAACTTGACACGTCCAAAAATTTACAAGCCGACGTTCCACTTCATTGCAATGATGGGGAGGCTAAGGGCATATGGCTGTCGTTCCCTCTACAATAGCGAAGGGTGTTTGATATTTCGTTGCCTTATTACTGTGAAATAACTCAATCCAAATTCAAAAAGGTTTTTGGATGAAACAAAAGTATATAATGAAAAACATAAATCGGACTATAGCAAGCTATTAACGTTTAATCGGGTTAATTCTTCCATGGCAGTAGTATTCTAAACTTAAACATACGAGGGAACGTCAGGATAGCATTGAACTAAAAAATGTTTCAAAGTTGCGAAACTTTCTCGTGAGAGTGCTAAATAACTCCTGACAGTATTCCTTAAATTTGTGTAGAAGTTAGAATGTTTTAAATGTGCCCGAACGGTCCCGAGGAAGTTATTAGAAACTTTTAGGAAACATTCTCTTATTTTTTGAGAACGTTCTGCATCTAGCGCAATGTTACGTCGGTTATAAAAATAAGTGTGAGACCATAATATATCCAATAGACCCCCGACTCCCGCTGCAAGCATTAGAGGCAAAAAGCCATAAGCAGCGGGGCTTCAAACAGGCGCGAGCGCATAACCCTCGAGCGCACCAATCACAGCGCTCTAAAAACCCCGCGCGCCCCGCAAGTTTGGCAGCTTTTTTTGCTAGTTAAAGTCAGGCTAAGCGGTGTAGGACACTTCGTCAGTAGGTCACAATAAAGTTCAAATTGCGAAAGTATAAAAATAACAAGTACCTAATTATTTGAGGTACATTAACTAGTTACACAAATTGGCATCCTGTGTCACTTAAAAAATCACATTAGACGTCATAGGGGTGTCAATTTGCGGTTGATGAAGTCATTGTCGCGGCAATTGTTCCGCTCAGTGGGCACAACCCTAGCTGTCATTACTGTCAGCTGACGTGTACGACGCCGTTCGGAAACCCTTTATTGTTTTTTAAAATTTTATTGACTTTTTTGACGACGTAATAGAAATACATTTCGTATTGGGTGTAATTTCAGCATGAAGTGACGCAATTTATGTCGAAATAGGTAGAGATGTTTTTAAGTTTCATTTACCAAAAAAATGTTAAGATTTTGATGGTGAAACTACCTATGTATGTTAAAATAATTGAATGCATAAAAAGTAATATAATCTTTGCTAGTCACCTGCTGCCTGTTATTCATAAAAGTCAGAAAAAGAATTGACGAGAATCCATAATACAAATTTGCGGTCACACTGACTCAACCCGGCCATATGTTTTTTGACAAAAGACCTGCGACCGTTCGTCACGAGGTCGTAATAGTGATCATTAAACTTTGACAGTGTTAAAAATCTTGATATAGGTCTGTTATGGTATCAGAGTTCTGATTTCATTGGATTAAAGTATAGTTTATTATAGAAGCTTCTAGATAACAGTTCAGAGAATGTTAGACGATCTATGCCATTTCGAAAGCCATAGCAACGTGACCCCTATAGGAGCACTTCCCCGGACAGGCAATTATAAACTTTATCACTCATGAATAAGACCTAAGGTCGATTTTAAGTTAGTGACTAGGGGATGTGCACCAATATGGAAACGATTGTGCCGGCTAATTTAGTAAATCAAGTGGATAATCTACGTTAAGGGGAGTAATACTGTTTTGTGATAAGGGTCAGTGTCCATATGCTCCATACCGGGGGTAGATTTAATCGCCTTTGACTGGTTGTGACATTAGTTCCAAAGTTGAACTCCAAAGGTACAGTTTGCAGGTTGGGTTCCCGTCAGAGTCAAATATGCATGTATCGGTGTGCCGTTAGCATAAAAACCAGCCAAGTGCAAATCGAACTCGCGCACGAAGGGTTCCGTACCATTATCTATAAAAACGGCAAAAACACGTTTGTTGTATGGGAGCCCCCCTTTAATATTTGTTTTATTTTAATTATTTATTTTTAAAGTTAACATAGAACTAAATATTCTGTAAATATTTTAAACGTCTATCTGTTGCCGTTATCAATATCGAGCAAAAACGAGCAAAATAATCACGTTTGTTGTATGGGAGCCCCTTTAAATATTTATTTTATTCCGATTTTTTGTATTTGTTGTTATAGCGGCAACAGAAATACATCATCTGTGAAAATTTCAACCGTCTAACCATCACGGTTCATGAGATACAGTCTGGTGACAGACGGACAGACGGACAGACGGACAGCGGAGTCTTAGTAATAGGGTCCCGTTTGACCCTTTGGGTACGGAACCCTAAAAATTAAAACAGTTATATTCAAACGTAAACGAAAGAAATAAACAAATACTATTTTATTAACTTCACATATTTTAAACTTTCAAAGGAAGCCGTTTAAATCGCAAATCAAAATATAAATACACTTTACATACAAGAAAGCAACGAAACTGTAGTCTCTACTTTTTTCATAACTTCTTAAAACATAAAATTCAATTTCAAATCTACATTTCCTGTAAATACATAAATATCACTAAATATGCGATTCCGAGGATGGATTGAAACAGATTTCAGTATGACTTTGGGATGCATTTGCGTGTGTGAGTAGATATGGAAAAGAATGTGTGCGTTAAGGTCCGACCGAGACTGCTTTTTTAATCCGGGCCGAGACCGAGACCGAGAACGAGAATAAAATAAATTCTCGGCCGAGACCGAGACCGAGACCGAGACACGGAAATATTGTATATTTTTTTCTACATTTGCGTTTTTTATGGTTCCTTACCTCAAAAGGAAAAAACGGAACCCTTATAGGATTACTAGTGTGTCCGTCTGTCTGGCTGTCTGTCTGTCCCTCTGTCCATCTGTCCGTCTGGCACAGCCAATTTGCTCCGAAACAGTAAGTCGGTGACCACAACACGGGCGCGTAACGTAAATAAATGAATTTTAAATATGTGGACCACATTTGGCCGGTAGGTAAATTAGAAAATTTTAAAAAAAGTTATGCAAGCTATATCATGTGACATATGAAATTAAAGGGCTTATTGTGAGTATTTTAAATACATACTTATATATTTTTGGAATTTTAAAATGAATAGTTTGGAAGTTAATCGAAATAGGCAAAAATTTGCAATCCCCTCCCGCCCCCTGTTTCCGAAAATATTGGTCCGCGAAACCAATAAAAAAAAACAGGACTTATTTAACCATAGATTACAAGAAAACTTATAAGAAATCTGTGGTATTTAAAGGAAAGGTTTCAGATAAACATATACGGAACGGAACCCTGTTCACGCGAGTTTAACTCGCACTTGTCCTGTTTTATAACTAAAAAATACATCCGTTATGATAAAAAAGGTTATATTATGGTTTAAACGTTCTGCCGTGTACTACAAACAATCTTAATAGTCAAAAATGGAAAATAGCAATATTATACGACCGAAAAGCATTTTTAAATTGATTGCCGCGGAGTCTCGGCCGCGGCCGAGAATCTCGGCCATTTTGGGCCGAGACCGAGACCGAGATCTCGGCCCGATTTTTGGCCGAGATTTGCCGAGACCGAGACCGAGACCGAGATCTCGGTCGGACCTTAGTGTGCGTACTTGTGTCCGCATTTTACAATAAATATGGAACAGTAAACGAACACAACACCAACACAGTAACAAATGCTTCCTCAAAGTGAATACATATAAAATAATATTAAATCAGAGGACAAATCTTTACACAAATCGATCTAGTCCCAAAGTAAGCTCTTAAGGCTTGTGTTATGGGTACTAGACGACGATATAAATACTTATATAGAGAAATAAATACTTAAATACATAGGAAACGTCCAAGACTCAGGAACAAACATTCGTGCTCAACACACAAATATTTGCCCTTACCGGGGATCGAACCCGGGACGCTTGCGTCGGAGGCAGGGTCACTACCAACTAGGCTATCCGCGTCGTCAAACAATACAGCAATAGTTTATTCCTATTTAAAGAGTTTTTTCAAACTAGAGACGAAATACAAGCAATAAGTAAAAAATGTCCTGACAATAGCGTGTCGGCTTTGCGTGCTAAACCTAATTTTACAAATAATTGTTACGTGGATGTCAAAATTGTTTACCGGGGACTCGAAGTCAATACCAAGAACCAAAAAGATCAGTAATAACTAAGTTATATTTCAAGTTTTTTTGAGGTTGTAGTTTTTTGGCAAAATAAACAAAAAAGATAAATATAGTTACCTACAAAACGCGCGTCCACTGCGCAGGAAAATTGCGCAAAGGATCTTTAGATTACGCGAGGAGGCAGTGAAAAGAATGGACCGCATTTTGTTGTTAAAATACGGCAATGAAACTAGCGTTTAGTTCAAAAGTTGCAGTTTTTGTTTGCCATTAATTTTGAATGAAAGACCAAGTTATGTTTGCGGGCCAGAAAATATTTTCCCAGATGCAAATTTAACATGGTCTGTTAAATCATGTATGAAAAAGAAATGTATGTTTGCGTTTGCTCTTACAGAAACCTCCTGGCTCCGATAAAGTTCAAAAACGTCATAAAATACTGGTCGTTTTTCTTCAATGTTTTAAGATATTTATTTGTTTAAATAATATAAAGTCAGAAGCCACATCGAAACTGACAACACTGAGAAAAATTTTGATGCTATACCTGCATTACCGTAATGTTTTCGCAGCCAAGTCCAAATAATGTCGAAGCATCCGAAATAATGTTGATTGTTACGTGGTAATGTAAAAACATATACAGGCGTTTGTAGTCCGCAACATTATCTATGTAGCCCGCAACATTATCCATGTAGCCCGCAACATTATCCATGTAGCCGAGTCTCTACTTACGTTAGGTACGTTTTTCTCCAGAATTACGTACGTGTCATCCAGAATTACGTATGTCGGTACAGTAATTTTTTCACAGTGAAAGAAAGATACATCTCTGCAGCGCGAGTAATATGCTACCTCAAAGAAAAGGACAGTGAAAATGAAGATGAAGGTGATACAAACTCATCCAACCTAACTCAAACAGACCAATAGCAGGAGGTCTCACTCCGCACTTTAGGTACGCTCGGCCGTAGGACAGCTCGGAGCTGTAAATTGGTCATAAAGTGTAGGTTCAGAATTGTCTCTCCTGTTCCCCAAAGTTACGGATCTGAGGCCTCATTTTATGATTTTCACTATATCCACATGTAGAGCATCAGGCATAGTTTTAGCCTCCTTGACGAACTCGTGAATTCGGTTCTAGACTAGGTTTTAAAAAATATTTTTGGCTGTCAACTAATTTTAGATTATTTAAAAAGCTTAATTTTTTTAAATTTTCATAGATAATTAATCGAACGAATCAATTAATTAATCGAACGTGGCCGCAAGTAGTATTGTGGCTCTGCCCACCCCATTAGGGATTTCGGGCGTGATAATATGTATGTATGTATAAAGCACTAATAATATTTTTCATCTTTCAATTTCCCGCTAAAATGCTATCTTACTGTCAAGTGTCGCGTGTGACGTCAACTTACAAAAACCAGTCGTAAACGTCAAGAAAAACTATAAGTAGTACCTATGTATGAGGGTGCGCTCCGGATAACACTCACGGTGATCAGTTGATCATAATGATTAAGGTGGGCAGCGTGATTTGGAACGCAACCGACCTATGCAACGTCATACGCCGTGACTGGTGTTTAAAGTTACGTGACATAGGAATAAAAATTTAAGTTTTACTGTCATTCATTTTTGGATAATCTTCATATGTTTCTGCATAAATCCTGCTCTATAATGTACTATTGAGGGTTAAGCTACGGTTCCAAAGAAATATATTAATATTTGTTACTATAGTCAAGTAGCCGATTTAAACCATAGTTTTCGTTTTTCGTCCACAGGACATGCCCGTCATTAGTAGGCTAGATGTTTGGTGTTGTTGGGTGACGCGAATAAAAAACTGACAACCCTAGCGTACACGAAAGAGCACGTTATGCGTTGGAGAGAGAACGCACGATTAGGCATATTTCCGTATCTAACATCGGTTTTGTTACACAGTGATTCTTCAGTAACATTACCATGAGTTTATGCAAAGGTTATCGCTATCGAAATCTATCGGAAATACTGTTGCCGATACAAGAAAAAGGGACCGAGCAATAGTTTTCTATTGTGAGAATGGTCTGCATACACTCATGGTAATGGTACTGTACGTTAGTACTATTATCTATTCTGTGCCAATGGGCAAAAACAACACATCAAGCGAAAACCCATAAACGCTCATCCTGCGACTGGTATACCCTTTATCTGTACCATTACCATGAGTTACGCAAACCGCTCTCGCTAGCGTGAACTATCGCTCGGTCCCTTTTAATTGTATCGGCAACAAGCAGCATGTCCGATAGATTTTGATAGCGAGAACGGTTTGCGTAAACTCAAGGTAAGGACTCTGATATCGTACATTGCCTAAAGGCTGCATGTTTCTGGTTGACCGGTTGCGGCTAGTTGGCCGACATCTCCCGTCCTAGCGCGTGTCAGTCCTAAAACGTCTGCCCCCTCCCCTGGGTTTATCCGGGTCAGGTCACGTTCCCGGCTGGATGTGGTACCTACGTTCATGTAACAGAGCATATATCCAATAGACTTTGCATATCCGGGCGACCGCTGTCAGTATTAGAGCCTCAAATGCGCCAATCACCATAGCCTAGTTGGTAGTGACCCTGCCTCCGAAGCTAGCGTCCCGGGCAAATATTTGTGTGATGAGCACGAATCTTTGTTCTTGACTCTTGGATGTTTCCTATGTATTTAAGTATCTATTTCTCTATATAAGTATGTATATCGTCGTCTAGTACCCATTACACAAGTCTTTAGCGATTACCTTGGGACTAAATCGATTTGTGTAAAGATTGTCCCTTGATGTATATTTATTTATTAAATCTTAGGCTAAGCGGTGTCTTTAGGATATTTTATCTGTGGTTCATATAATATAAAGTCACTTTACAATTTCTTTGATCCATGTAAACTTAATACTTTTAAATTAGTAACCGAACGACGTTCCAAACCGTCTAAAGTAAAAAAAAACTTTTTTTCACAATGATTTTCATTATTTCAAACCGTTACGGAAGATCCTATTGAACTGGTCATTTCACATTCAAAGAAAACACATAATTATATTATTCGTTGGTTTTTTGTACCCACGAATTACGTGTAGCAGAACCACGATAAATAGCGCACGACGAAACACTTATGGCGTTAAAGGAAAGGTTATTTTTGCTTGGCCCATGTGAATTTTAAAGTGGTACAGCTGTACCGAAGGAATTATTCGAGGAGCCATGATTGTAGGCCTGTAAGTGACGGTGCATTTTTGCGTAGACACGCGGCTATTACTAAAGCGAGAGACAAATTACGAACGGTTCCACATTTATCTCACACGCCCCCAATTCTCGCGTCAATAGAGATGAAGTCACATTCGACAGGTAGTCGATTCAATATATGTATCTCGATGGACTCTTTTCCATTACCACAAGAATTACGACGCAGAAATATTCTTTTTCAGATAGTTCTGGTAGTAATATAAATTACTGACAAATATTGAAATTAACTTTAACGGACAATTGATATATGCACACAAATTCATACTATTTTCTGTACAAACCAAAGCCTCCATTCGACATTGCCTAAGTGATATAACAAATTATTTTGCTACGATATGGTAGCTCTTATTACTACTGTATGGATCATAGTTATCCGAAATAAATGTTTTTATTATTATTATTAATGTAAAAGAAATGGCGGCCGCATAGTAAAAAAAACATAGTAATATCGCCACGGAAATGTCGAATAGAGACCCAGTTCTGCTTGACATAGAATTTAGAAATAATTTGTTACTACATACCTATATTATGATACAACTAAAAGAAAATATAGTATTTCCTAAAATCTCAAAAGTAATCTGTAAAATAAACCCTGAATAATATAGTTAACGCAGCTATTGACGTCGCTATAACCAATATTATTCATTTATCTTCCGCCATAGCCGTGAATTAAAAAACCTCAAAACATCAATAAGATATTATTACTAAGGCTTAGAGGAAAAAATATTAATAATAACGTTAAGGATAATATAAGAGTAACAAATTGTGTAACTGTATTATATTATCCAATTACTATGCTACATAGCTTCCTTCTAAGTCTAAATGGGTTAATTTAATAATATTTGTCTTTTACCTACTTCTCATTACAGTTTAATTTACTAAATAGACAACCATTTTAAAATATATATTGTTGAACATTTGGGTAATTGAACAGTTATCAATTAATTATCAATTTTAAGAGTCCAGTAAGCACAGGCGAGCTTCACAGTGTGGGATTCACGTAGAGTAAGACTCAGGGCAACTAAAGTTAGAGAGCAAAGGAAATGATGTATCAAAGCCATGCAAGCTGGATTTTTTACTATGGAATAGGTATTCTAAATAACAGTAACAATAGTTACTTTAACACAAATATCGTAAATATACTTATTAACAGTACAAATAAAGCTGTTTTATCTACGTACGTGGGAACTATCGGATGGGGTGTTTAAGTGGAGTTCCTACATTCTATATCATAAACCATTTTTGACCTGCATATACGCCATCTTATAATAGCTATTCATCTAAATCGGAATGTAGTTTGAAAAGAAATCTACGTTTTTTTATAAAAATCGAGCTAGTAAACTTGATTCATAACATAGCCTTTTTCCGCACAATCCATTTATTAATGAGGATAATTGTGTTAATTGTGTGGGATACTAGTCATGTTATTATAGGATTTTTTTTCAAACACGGAATTTGGATTCAGTCGAACAACAGACCGGTGTGTGGTTTTCGTTAACCCGGGAATAAATTTAACGTTATTATTTAATGTCCGGAAGAAAATATAAATGTCAATCGATTGTCAAATAAAATAAAATAACAATGAAATAATCCAAAATAATAAAAGAAATAATAACGACAGCGATTTTTTTTAATTTATAGTTATTTTTAAGTTAAGTTTTTAATTTGCATGCATGCATTTGTTTTTTTTTTCTTTTTAATTATGTTAGATGTAATAGTAAATAAACAAATTACACGAGACATTGTATAAGAATATAAAAACATGATAATGAATGAGCATGTAACATGGTTAAAAAATACGCACTGAAAACAGATCTGAGAATAACCCCCCTCGAGTCGGTAGCATGAAAGTACGGTAGGTGGAGGTGAAAAACAAAAATGTCTGACATTAAAGTTATTTAAGAATCGTTTGTAGCTTTTCGAGACCGACGGTTATGTGCGGGCTTCGATCCCTATTTATTTCTAAGAACCCAAACCCAAAGAAATATGGTATCATTAATCCGTCGACTGGACGCAGACGATACTATTATAAAATACAAATCCATTGTCCAACTCAATGGCGCAGTGGCTTTTGCGATCTGTGCCAGAAGTTGCAGGTTCGAGTCCTGCTTTGGCCAAATTTTGTGTGATGAGCACGGAAGTATGCTTTAGTATCTAAGGTGGATTCATCCCATACTTTTATTTGGGAACAAGTTTCTAACCTCAAAATGTGCAAATTTTTGTGTGAAACAGCTGTTTTTGTACCAGTTAGCCAAAAAAGTCGCATTTTGAGGTTAGAAACCTGTTTACCAAATAAGACAAGTACGAGTATGGATGAATCCACTTTATATAAGTAAGTAGGTATGTATCTTTTTATGATTTCGTACCGCAAAAGGAAAATACGGAACCCTTATAGGACCGCTCGTGTGTCTGCACGTCTGCCAATTTGCTACGAGACTACTGGACCGATTAAATTGAAATTTGGCACACATTATGTAAGTGGGTGACCGCAAAATAATTTGATTCTGATTATAAATCGATTAAATGAAACAACTTCAGAGCGGTGCTGAAAATTGACACGTGTGACATTGATTGCAACTTTAACTCTTTCTTTGTGACGTAGCAGCGTTTTTTTATTTTGTAGCGATACTGAAGACGCGTATACCATTACCATGAGTTTACGCACAGTTCTCGCTATCAAAACTTATACGTTAAACTATCGCTCGGTCCCTTTTACTTGTATCGGCAACAGTATTTCCGATACATTTCGATAGCGAAAACGGTTTGCATAAACTCATGGTAATGGTACTGAGTGAACAAAACCTTTTCTGATAAGTTTGTACGAGTACAGTTTTATTATTCTAGGTTTTGAATAACATTGTTTACACAACTTCTCAGAAGTGGGATAGATCACGATCATTCGGGCGCGCGCGGTGCGCGGGCGCACTGTATTCCGGTCACGGCCGCTGAACTGATCCTGTCAAATAGATTAAAATTATTTGTTTTAAAGTTAAAATAATATAATTATCAGTCTAACCATGACCATGAGACCTATATTTTTGAATTATTCGTTTGACAATTAGAAAAAATCAATCAAAACATTCGCATAAGCTCGGAACAAAATAAGGTAAATAATAGGGATGGGATGTTTCCTGGGTAAAACAATAAGGAATTCTAATTAGTCCGTCAGTTACATTATCAAAAAATATTGAACACGTATTTTTTGCTGTATCAAATCAATCAAAATTGATAAAGATAACGTGCATCAAAGTTCGGGATTGGGGGCTAGTGACTCCACTTAATGGTAAAAAGTGTATAAAGTCGTGACGTCACACGGAATGAAGTTCCGCGTGACGCACTATATTTCCGTAATTTTTTGTTTAATTGACAAAAGAAAAAATATGTGTTCTATATTTTTTTATAATGTAAATGGCAAACTAATTATATTTTTTTAGGAAACTAACCTATTGTAAACAAACATTTAATTACTGCGCATTTATTTTACTGTTTATTTTTGTATTAAAACTTAACAATTATCATCATAACGTCCCAAAAGCTTCCTCTGATTAAGAGAAGGACTAAGCAGTAGTCCCCACGCGAGTCCAAAGTGGATTGGGGTCATGACACAACTTCAGCAGGTTTCCTCGCTTCACCAAAATTCAGTTCAACAAGAGGGTACATTCAAGAACAGACCTATATGTTATCTCAGCGTCGCACGTACGGCGCTACGTGCGACATTTCGCTGTGGGAATAGAAATCTTATCGCGTGATTTAAAATAACCCACCCAGTACCTTAATAAGACATGTATTGTCTGAATAATATGGTTTTCCGGTTTGACACAAAAGATTTTTTTAACTAGCGTTCTAGCTACAGCTTTTCCCGTGGTTTTTCCTATAACTTTGAACTCCAATTTCACCTTTGAGAGGAGTGTGAAGCTACGGCTTTTCATACAAACTGCGATAACGATTTCCACCCCTTAAATGTTAACCGATTTTGACCAATTTTTGATAGCTTGTCCGTCAGAACAAAATCGAGATCTATACGTTTTTCGAATTTTGATTAAAGATCTTGAAAGTCAAATAATGCTGAGATTCGTTTTGTATGAGAACACTGAAACCACAATAAAAAGGAAATTATTGATTATGTTGAAAAAATCAAAACGTACAGACCTAGATTTTGTTTTGACTGACAACCTATCAAAAATTGATGTACATCGGTTAACATATAAGGGGTGGAAATCGCTATCGCCAATCAGAACAAAATCTAATTTAAACATTTTGGTTTTCTCCCTATAATCAATAAATTCAGTTCTATTGCCGTTTCAATAATCTGATACAAAACTAATTTCGGCGATTTTGGCTTTGTTGATCTTTAATCAGTATTCAAAATAAATACCTAAATCGGTTAACGTTTAATGGGTGGAAACCGTTAACGCCTTTTGTATTAAAAGGTTGATTTTTGCCGTTGGTTCACAGTCCTCTTAAGTTTCCGTATTATTTCTTAGCATATACCTTAAAGTATGCAGTTTATTAATAGTTCTTGAGACGTCATGATTAGTCGATATTGCTTTTAAATGTATAGATAGATATATATCTTTCAATTTGTAACCATGATCCAATTGGTCTGGTTACCCTCTCACCGGGTTACAGAAGTCAGACGGCAGTTCTTAGACTGTAATAACCCGACCTACCGAATCTGGGATCATGGTCAAAGGGTACCCCGTATTAGAAACGGGACAAAGCGCTAGGAAGAAGAGAGATAGAGAGCTCTTTACATAATTTATAGACGTTGAAGTGACGATCGCACCGCATCAATCAAATATACCATCTTATCTTATCTTAGAGCGTGGGGTCCTTGCGGATACATTTCGAACCTATGGCATCTTTTGTGTAATTGCCCCTCTCCTAAGCACTATTCCATAGCATTCTCCACCATTTCAATAAAGTGACTTGTGGAGCGCAGTGGTTCCTTGAAATCCCCTGGTTCTGGTTATCCATTGCCAAGGATTTGCATTATTAGTCTGACGAGGGTGACATTCACACATGATGTGTTTCATTGTTTCTTCCTCTTCGCCACACATTCCACAGCTTGTGTAGTCAGAGAGTTCCATCTTGGCTAAGATATTACTTAACCCCGAAGTGACCCGTGCATACTCCGATTATGAATCTGAGCTGTTTACGGCTGAGTTTCCAAAGTTTATTGGTCCAGCTTGAGTCTACGCTCTCTGTAAAGAGCATCAAATATACTAACCACGAGACTTGATTTGACAAACTTCAGACGCCTACGCATCGGTTTGGCCACGGCTTTGTAAGACACATTACAAAGAACAATAAGAAATGATGCAGCGTAAAAATTCGAATCGATTCAACCTTTTCTATAGCTGTCAATACAACTCGCACGCAAAAGATCAATTATCACTACCAACTTACAAATGCTGTCAGCTAAACCGAGAGTCAACGGAAACGTAGCGATTTACCGTATCACTACGAGACGGCGAACTCGCGGGCTGCTTTCGTAAGTTTGTGGTGTTATAATTTTTAATAATAAAGGTGTAGTCTAACATTTGATAGTATTGTTCTCGAGTGAAGCCGGGGCAACTACTAGTATTACTGTGAAGTAAAACCGTGATTGCTTATTGTGGGGTATTAGGATACGCTGCCTTTATAGTTGTTTGTGGGGTAAGTGAGAGGGGGGAGCGATATTTGAAAACTTGGTTTTCGTGGCCAGCTTCTGCGAGTACAGAAAAACCCCACTGCAAAACGATATACTTGGTGGATTTGGGTATTAACACTATACCAACGACAGCTAGTTATTCATTTCAAAATCACAAAACGGCTGTGCAATTTCAAAACCTAGTAAGGGACACGAATTTTTTTTTAGGAGAACCAAAAAAATCGTTGTTTTATGGCCTAGTAAGCTGCAAAATGCAAACATTTTTTCTTGGAGGTGTCCCTTACTAGGTTTTGAAATTGTACAGCCGAAAGAAACAGACATAATATGTAGGTTAATTTTTTTTGATGACATACCTTCCCGGATGCGCTCACATCAACTCGCTAAAGGTTCATCTTAATCTGATGGGTAAATGGCACGCATTGGAGACGAACAAACAAACATTCATTTTTATATATTACATCAAAGTATTAAAGCGGATGTAACTAGGTGTACACGTTTCGAATGTTTGAAAATCATGTACTACTATTCTTGAAGTTCATCCGTTTCCTTTATCTTGATTGGGCATAAGCGTAAAAACGCTCATACGCAAAACTCAAATGTCACACAAGCAAGTTACTTTAACAAGCGCATACCACTTGTGGGAATCTTGGCTACGATTCTCAAACTTTCCGGGCGAAGGCTCGACGTCGCCCATACTGGCACAAACCGGTTATTTATCCAGGAAAGTCTTCGTGGGCAACGCGCACTAGACCATCTTATGGCGCGCTACACTCATGCCCAGACCAAATATCCTAAAGACAGTCTAACATTTACTAGCAAATAAAGCTGCCAAAATTGAGGGGCACGCGGGGCTTTTAGAGCCTTGTGATTGGTGCTGCAGCCCCGCCGCTTATCACTTTTTGCCTTTAAATCTGGAAGCGGGGGTCGCCCGGCTATGCAGACTGCAGAGTCTATTGGAGACATGGTCTGTGCACTCATGACTTGTACCACGCCTGAATATTTGAGATCTTAACTCGATTGAATATCACAAATGAAGACGCGCCGGCTGCGGTAAGTAGCTGCCAGGTCATTTATCAGGATGACAGCTACACGGAGCTGCTTACTATGGAACAGTTAGTGCAGTATCAGCAAAATAAAGTTAGATTTTAAAACACTTCGGGAGCACTGTAAAACATTTAATCTGGGGACACGGAAATGCCACCGTCACGACGAGCCCTGTACCATTACCATGAGTTGCGCAAACCGTTCTCGCTAGCGTTAACTATCGCTCGGTCCCTTTTACTTGTATCGGCAGCAAGCAGTACTTCCGATAGATTACGCTAGCGAGTACGTTTTGCGCAACTCGTGGTAATGGTACTGAACGTGCGACGCCCTCGCCAGACTAAGAATGAAAATCCTTAGCAATGGTTATCCAGAACCAGGGGAATTCAAGGCACTACCACTGCGCTCCACAAGTCACTTCATTGAAGTGGTGGAGAATGCTATGGATAGTGCTTAGGAAAAAGGGGTAATTACACAAAAGATCCCATAGGCTCGAAGTGTATCCGCAAGGACCCCACCCTCTAAGATAAGATAAGATAAGATAATGGTACTGAAACCCAGACGAACGCGGCACTTTGTCTTGAAGCAATTCGGCGTATTGTCATCAATATTGGTCTATATTAGCAAAAAATACATTCTCAAAAAATATAGAAATGTTCTCAGTAATTTCGGATTTGAGAATATGCTTGGAAGTTACAGAGAATTTCTCTAGTCTAGACACTACTTATAATGTTCAAACCGGATAAAATGACCACAATTATTGAAGTGTTGGTCTATTCGTTGCCCAGGTACACACATATATTATATATTTCGCACAAGCTTTTGCCCGCGACTTCGTCTGCGTGGTGGTTTATCGCAGATTGCCCGGGAACTGAATTTTTCCGGGATAAAAACTATCGCTATGCAAAAAATCACGCCAACCCCATGCTTTCGTTTCTGCGTGAAAGAAATACAAACCAACGAACAAAAACTTTCCCGTTTTTAGGATTCCGTACCTCCAAAAGAAAAAAGAAACCCTTATAAGATCACCTCATTGTCCGTATGTCAGCCTGTCTGTCTGTCAAGACCTTTTTTCTAAGGAACGCGTGGTGTTCAAGTTAAAATTAATATCAAATACTTAGGTCTGCTGTCCCAAGGAGCTGTGAAAAAAAAAACTTCTAAGTCAACGCAATCAAAAGATACGGCCGTTTATACCGCATGTTTAGACACTCGCAAGGGAATCAAAATCTATAGGGTACTTCCGGTTTAATTATTAGAATCATGAAATTTGGCAAGAAGCAATGTCTTATAGCACAAGTAAAGGAAAAAATCGAAAACTGTAAATATTTAGTTACGTCACAAAAAAATATGTTAAACACAACCTTTGCGAGTTCGTATGACACTCGACGTTTGCACAGAGGTAGGAGCTTGCGAAAGTTATTTCTTTTTTAGGGTTCCGTACCTACAAGGTACTGTCTGTTTTGCATAGGTATGTACGGGACCCTCGGCGCGCACGTTAGACTCGCACTTGACCGGTTTTTATTTTATATTAGTAAGAATAAGCTAGGATTGTCCGATATTTCGTCTCCTCTCTTTCTATGTTAATTTCTCATGTCTTCATCTCAATAACACATGAAAATCATCACGGAAGTGACTTCTTTCTATAGGAACATTCCGAACGGACTTTTTTACAGACAACACCGCGCGCAACCACCTGTCTTCCATTTTTTGTGTATTCAAAATCGAGCTTAATGTTTATATTATAAGGTAGCATTTCGATTACATAGAAAATGCGACATATAATGATCTGTCTGTCTGTCTGTCTCTTACACAAAGACGATGACGGCCGATGATTGAATCGTCGTCGTTGTGCCGAATCACGGGTGCGCCCGCGCATATAGAGCGCTGGAAGTGGTTAACAGATGGTTTTAGTTAGATATACAAAACTTCTTACTCTACTTATTACATAAAACCGGACAAGTGCGAGTCGGACTCGCGCACGAAGGGTTCCGTACCATTATGTATAAAAACGGCAAAAAAATCACGTTTGTTGTATGGGAGCCCCCTTAAATATTTATTTTATTCTATTTTTTAGTATTTGTTATTATAGCGGCAACAGAAATACATCGTCTGTGAAAATTTAAACTTTCTAACTATCACGGTTTATGAGATACAGCCTGGAGACAGACGGGCAGACGGACAGACGGACAGCGGAGCCTTAGTAATAGAGTCCCGCTGTTACTCTTTGGGTACGGAACCTTAAAAATGAATGAAACAAACAGTTGTTTGTTTATTCGGCTATTATTTCTTAAAACGGATTAATATTAATAGATATCCCTAACTAGATGCGCTCGCGACTTCGAGCGGGATTGGCATAAAAAGTAGCGTATGTGTTATTCTAGCGTACAAGCTATCTCCATTAAAAATTTCATCCAAATCCATCCAGCAATTTCAATAAGAAGTAACAAACATACACTCACTCTATATGCGCTATCGTACCAGATATTCGGCACAACGACGATTCAATCGTCGTATTTGTATTTCGTATTTGTATTTTAAACAAATACGAAACTTATCTTTCATTGAGAGTAGAAAATGAAAACAATTCCACAAGAACCGGTCAAGCGCATGTCGGGCCATGCTTAGTGTTGGGTTCCGTAGACCGTATAACTCCGAAAACCGTAACTAATGGCTGGTTTTCTATTCACAATTATTTGGTGCTATTATCGATGATTTTCAGTCCGTGTAAATAGTCGCCTGTAACTCATTAACCAATGAAGCCTACTTAGCCGTGTTAATTTTTCTTTTAACTTAGTTGCAGATTTAATTTAAGATAATTTTATTACTTTTAGAATTTAGCGTTTTGGCTGTACGGTTTGGATGAGAGGACACGTAAATCCAATAAAAATGACACCCAACTCAATATTTTCTAAACAGTTTCTCAAATCTAAAAATTGGTCATAACATGAGTATTGTTTTTCAAAGAGCTATCCAACAACACGTCACTCGAAGACAACCTCGACTTTCGAAAAAAACTAAAATTAAAAAAACAATTTCCAAAAACTTTAGGAGCAACCATTTTTTTCACATTGTCTTTGAGCTCGGGGATCTTCAATACTTGTACAAAATTTCAGTTTTGTTACTTTTATAGTATTTGAGAAAAAGAGGCTGCAACATACGGTCCGACAGACGGACGGACAGACAGACATGGCGAAGCTATAAGGGTTCCTAGTTTGATTACGGAAGCCTACAAGTTTTACAACTTGACTTACTCGTACGTAAGGTCCCTTGCACAGCGACATGCGCGTACGCACGAAATACGTTTGTATCGCTGTCACTGTGGCACATTAACAATAAATATTGACAGATACAGACTCTTGCGAATTAAACCGTCACCAGGTGCTAGGACTAACGGCTTGTCACCCTACACACGATTTAAAATCGTATCCTATCTTATCCTACTAATATTAGATGCGAAAGTTTGTGTGTGTGTGTTTTTATCTGTGTTTGTTATCACTCAGCTCCGTGACGGCTGAACGGATCGCTATATCTGCTTTTCATTAATAATAATAATAATAATAATAGATCAGGGGACAATCTTTACACAAATCGATCTCTCCCAAAGTAAGCTCTAAAGGCTTGTGTTATGGGTACTAGACGACGATATACATAATTATATAGATAAATAAATACTTAAATACATAGGGAACATCGAAGACTCAGGAACAAAGATTCGTGCTCATCACACAAATATTTGCCCTTACCGGGGATCGAACCCGGGACGCTAGCTTCGGAGGCAGGGTCACTCACAACTAGGCTAACCGCGTCGTCATTGAACAGAAAGTGGCAACAAAGCGATATAGCGTTACCTTAGTAGTGTTTTTTGTGTGTCAATTTCTCTAATGTGCGCAGCGGCTGATCAGCGATGACACATTAAAATTTAGATCGGTTGCCATTGTATTTACAGTCTAAATTAATAGTTTCGTTTATCCGCTAATCAGTATCTGCGCACGTAAAAGAATCACACCGCTGATTTTCAAAATACATGTGTCTACAAAGTATCCTGTCATCATACAGGACTCTCACTGTAAAGTTCCCATTTTTTCATATAAATCAAAACGGGCGTAACTTGACATTAATTTTTACAGAGAATTGAGCTTTAACACTTTGTTATAAAGCAGGGATTGGCATCCAAAGATTAGTTTTTGCTTAGATGTAATATTGAGATTGTCCCGAGTCAACAGATTTAATGGTAATCGTTATTGATGATTGGGGTCGGGGTTTTGTTGCACCCGTGCGGTGTGGTACAAGTAAGGTTTCTATCTTATACCGTTTTAGTCAAATTCAAACTTTCGTGAGACATTATGGCTACTTACAATACACACGGCTTTACTCACGATTTATTGCCAGAAATAGTCCGACATGTTTCGAACTCGTAGCTTCGTACGCACGCTCGCTCGCTCGCTTCGTTCGCTCGTACTCGTGTTGGAGTTCTTCTTTAGGGGTTGAGTACGGTCGCGGTCAGAGCAACCCGCGCACTGCCCGCCGCGCAGCGTGTGTATGTGTGTGTTCAAGCATATATACCGTTTTATTCTCGTGAAATTTTGTGAGCAGCACCTCTATTCGGGGACGCTAAGTGATTCTGCAACGACTCCTAAGCCAGATTTCTCATCTCACTCTTCCGCACGACGCGTAATGCGTAAGAGCGAGATGAGAAATCTGGCTTACGAGTCGCTACAGAATCACTTAGCGTTCCCGAATAGAAGCGCTGCGCTTCTGTTCAATAATGACATGGATTTTTATTGTCGATTCAGTTTTTTCGAAAAATTTCAAAATGGCGGGAATTGCGGGTGAGGGACCAATGTAGATGTATGGGAATAACAGTTTTCCAACGGCAAATATAAGTTTGTTGCGAGGTCTACAGCTCACGGAGCCACTAGTAACAATTACCCGACTTCACAGGTAAAAGAGGATGTCATCCCTACTATAAATGCGAAAGTGTTGGTTTGTTCGTTTGGCCTTTTTTACGCGGCAACGGAGCAACTTATTTAGGATACCTAGTTTATGACCCGGAGTAATATGGGCTAATTTTTATCCCGGAAAAATGCACTAAATGCAGTTTCCAGGGAACAGCGATAAACGAAACGCGGATGAAGTCGTGACCAAAATCTGACATTTACTTTAATAGCGCTTGTACCACACTCGTTCAGAAAAGCCAAGTCACCGCGGTCTGGCTGCAGGTTCCTGCACAATACAAGTCGGTATTGATTGTGATTCACTCCTGGGGATGATTCTCTTAAATGACACTTCGTTCATGAACTAACGGCGAGCCTAACTTGACCCGTCAGTGCGTATAAACTGCATGTCCGTGCGTGGCTTCGACCTTGGTCGTATTTCGACGCAGGTGATCACAGACAGACGTAGGTACGTAACTCCGCATAATGCGTTAGAGCGCCCGGGTCAATTTATGATTGTCAGATGTAATACCATAGCTGTGGTGTGATTCTGTAACGCACAGCGGCTGATCAGCGCATAAACAAAACTATCAATTTAAACTGTAAGGTTTAAGCTATTAGGTTTTAATTTGAATGTGTCGCATCGCTGATCAAACGCTGTGCACGAAAGAGCATCACATGGCTGCTTCTGGAGCCAAGAGCCACGAAGTGCCAGCCAAGAACCAATTTGGCTTGCCTAACATTTTATGGCTACATTACATAAGGAAGATGCGTATATTTTTAGGGTTCCGTACCTCAAAAGGAAAAAACGAAACCCTTATAGGATCACTCGTGTGTCTGTCTGTCTGTCTGTCCGTCTGTCACAGCCTGTTTGCTCCAAAACTACTCGACCGATTGAGTTGAAATTTGGTATTCATATGTAAGTTGGTGACCGCAACACGGACGCGTGACCTAAATATATGAATTTTAAACATAGCGGCCACTTTTTGGGGGTAAATTAGAAAAAAAAAAAAAAAAGGTTTGCCACCTATATCGTGTGACATATCAAATGAAAGGGCTTATTGTGAGGATCTTAAATATATTTTGTTTTGAATTTTAAGTAAAATAGTTTAAAGTTATTCAGGAAAATAGACGAAAAATGACCATTCCCCCCCTTATTTCCGAAACTACTGGGGCTAAAATTTTGAAAAAAATACAGAAAATAGATCTTTACCTATAGACTACAGGAAAACCTATGAGAAGTCCATGGTATTTAACGTAACCTATTAAATTTCAGATAATCATGTACGGAACGGAACCCTCTCCACGCGAGTTTAACTCGCACTTGTCCGGTTTTTTTTTCATTTTGTATTGGAAAGTGCCGAGTAATAGAAACCGATGAGTGTACACAACACATTATTAAGTTGTTTATTTTAGGAATTATGATATGAAGCTTTGAAAAGACATTGTTCATACCACTTGCAAAAACACTCCATACAAAATGTACGACAACTATGACGTCATGTATGGCGCTTAAACGCAATCTACAATTGTTTCCGAAAATACTGTTTTTAGACCAATATCGTAGAAATGAAACATTTCATAAATTTGATGAGGATGTCCAAAAAGCTAAAATCAGAACTAAGCATATACCAATATATATTATTCACTAATTTTGATCCTTAATAAAAGAAAAACGAATAGTCAAAACGACCTGATATTTCTGTAATATGCTTTATCTACACCCATATCATAAAACCTCCATTGGTTAATCAAAAACCGTATGAAATGACCACCATTTTGACAACCAATTAGGAAAAACCAGTGCTGCGATGAAGAAATAACATGACTTCTTTATCGTTTTTAGTAAAGAAATGAGATTAAATTTGGAACAGCTGTCAAACTCAAGTGGCTCTCTATTCTAGTATCCATAGATATTAAAACAGTTATTGATACGAAACGTCAATTCAGTATGTTTTTTTAATATAAACTGTACAATATTTGATCTCGAGTGACGTGAGAATAGAGACTTCATCCGTTTGTCTATGATTAAAAAAAAAAATGGTCTTGACGGACGGCCGCCATTAGGTATGTTGACGTTTTGCTGAACGAAAGTAGAATTTTGTTGAATTGAATAGAAAAAGTTGTTTGTAATTTACATTTTAGTTGAAAATATGAATAGTAAGTAGTCTTCTCGGAGTGTGTGTGATGTGAAAATGCACCGGATATCGGAAATATGCAGCCACGATTGCAACAAACAACTTGTTGCCAGAAAATATTGTTTCTGAACCCATCATGGAGGATTTATAATATGTGTGTAGATAAAGTTATGTATGCAACTCTGCATAATTTGGCCTTAAAACACACGTGCGATCTTATTATGAAACTCGCTAAAAGCTCGTTTCATAAAACCGCACTAGTGTTTTAAGGCCTATCATTATGCAACCGTTGCATAAACTACTATTTGTTTACATTTACTTTCATAATTATATCATTTAAACCTTATTTTGATTTTCATGCATCTTCCCCATTAAGTACGTATTATGTAATCTGTGCCATTACAGACATGACGTGATTGCTTTGACTTGTTTGATTTTAGCAAACAGCTTCGCGAGCTCTGTCCGAAACAAGTCGCTTGGTTGATATTAGTAATAATTTGTTTATTTCTAGCCCTTCCATTTTTTCAGTGTAGCGTGCGCAGCGGCTGGTCAGCAATGAGGGCTTTAACCTTTTGAACGCCGCAGTCGGCTGTAGCCGACAGCAGATTACCGTGCCCCTGACGCCACGGCATGGCGTTTTCCATATATTTCGTCGGTTAAAGCCGTCACTCGGCCGCGTTCAAAAGGTAACATGCGTGATCATTTAAGTATCTCAAATAACAAAATACTGAAATGCAATATGCTACTTCTACATAATTATATTATTCAAAATAAACATTAATAAAAAAGAAAACAGGAATGACAAAAGCTGCTAGAAAATGTGCTAGGTGTTGAATAGGAATTTGTAGTTGCTAACTCAGCTTAAAAAATAATAAATTTAGCTATTAAGTCAATAAATCCGCAGCACTGGCTAGGAGACAGGGAGCCATACTCGCTTAGCAGGTTCTCTAAATACGCTTCGAATCGTTGAATACTACTTCTAATTTTATTATAAAGACGTTAACGTCTCTATTATGAAATTTCCCAAGAATTTGCAACTTGAAATAAACTCCCACATTGCTCTTTGAAAGCTTCCATAATTAATATTCTATTGCCAGTCTTCGCTTGAATCTATTAAAAATCATCCCTAAAGATTATCAATTACTTACGCAACAAGACAGGTACAAGCAAAAACACCCTACCCCAACAATATTTATAGTCTTAATCATATATAAAAAAAAACCGAAAATCTGCATAAAACCAAATATGAACCCGAACTTCCTTTTGCAATTCATCATATTAAAAAAAATGACCCGGTCCCCTCTTTAATGAATTGCCACATAGCAAACTTAAAGATGCTGTCAAAAATCTCATCATCACTGTATTTTTAACGTAATAAGGTTCAAAGTAACGATATCCGAGTTTTAGAGCTTCATGTATTAATTTGTAAAACTTCTTTGGTTGGAAAGTAAATCTTCAGTTTACCGTTTAGGTTCCTAATGTTCTTTTTTACACTAAAACGTGTATTAATAAATTATGACACGTAACACCCTCTGGTGTGGATGCTGGTTACCATCGGTTCTCGAATGTGTGAGTTTATGTCGTGTTTCTGAACAGTCCAGGAATGGTACATTACCATACATCCAAGCTACAACCATTCGGTTCTTGACCATTTTGTAAACAATATTTTTGGCTACTTGTTAGCTCATTTTAGATTATCTAATATTTTTCATTTCTAAATTTGCTTCTAAAACGTCATCTTACTGTCAGCCGTCGCGTGACGTCAACATACTGAAACCGTGAACGTCAAAAAAGCAGTCTGTATGAGGGTGCGGTCTGATTAACACTTACAGTGATCACAACGATTAAGGTGGGCAGCGTGATTCGGAACGCAACCGACCTATGCAAACGTCATTACGTCGTAACTGGTGTTAAAGTCACGTGACATAGTAGTAAAAAAATAATTTGTGAATTTATTACACTCTAAATATTTTTTTTACATAAATCCTGTTCTATAAAGTACTATTATCTAAACCCCTATCATAAAACCTCCATTGGTTAATCAAAAACCGTATGAAATGACCACCATTTTGACAACCAATTAGGAAAAACCAGTGCTGCGATAAAGAAATAACATGACTTCTTTATCGTTTTTAGTAAAGAAATGAGATTAAATTTGGAACAGCTGTCAAAACTCAAGTGGGTCTCTATTCTAGTATCCATAGTATCCATATATATTAAAACAGTTATTGATATGAAACGTCAATTCAGTATGTTTTTTTTAATATAAACTGCACAATATTTGATCTCGAGTGACGTGAGAATAGAGACTTCATCCGTTTGTCTATGTTTTTTTTTTTTAAATAGTCTTGACGGAAGATTGAATTGCCGCCATGTTGACGTTTTGCTGAACGAAAGTAGAATTGTTGTTGAATTGAATAGAAAAAGTTGTTTGTAATTTACATTTTAGTTGAAAATATGAATAGTAAGTAGTCTTCTCGGAGTGTGTGTGATGTGAAAATGCGCCGGATATCGGAAATATGCAGCCACGATTGCAACAAATAACTTGTTGCCAGAAAATATTGTTTCTGAACCCATCATGGAGGATTTATAATATGTGTGTAGATAAAGTTATGTATGCAACTCTGCATAATTTGGCCTTAAAACACACGTGCGATCTTATTATGAAACTCGCCTGTCGGCTCGTTTCATGAAAACCGCACTAGTGTTTTAAGGCCTGTCATTATGCAACCATTGCATAAACTACTATTGAGGGTTAAGCTACCGTACCACAGAAATGTATTAATATTTGTTACTATAGTCAAGTTGCCAATTATGAATGAACTCAACTGAATTATGCAGTCCAAGCTGCTAAGCGAGGCTTATGTTTGATTGGCACGATGTTCATAATTGCCATAACGTATACGTATTCATTTATCTATATAAGTATGTACAAGTAAATCGTCGTTTAGTATCCATAACACAAGCCTTTAGAGCTTACTTTAGGATTAGATCAATTTGTGTAAAAGTTTTTGTATGGAAAGTGATTGGTAGTCGTTCCTTTTAAGCAAACAAATACAGGTTCTTTACTGAAAGGTTTTACTCAACGCAAGTTACGGAGCCTAAATTGAACTGCTCTGCCTCTAGTTTAAAAAGATCGCTGGGGATCGAACTGGGGATGTTCATCTAGCTAAATGGCTGGGACTCTCTGACAACACAAGCTGTACAATGTGTGGCGAAGAGGAAGAAACAATGAAACACATGTGTGAATGTGACGCCCTCGCTAGACTAAGAATGAAAATCCTTGGCAATGGATATCCAGAACCAGGGGAATTGAAGACACTACCACTGCGCTCCACAAGGCACTTCATTGAAGTGGTGGAGAATGCTATGGATAGTGGTCAGGAAAGGGGTAATTACACAAAAGATCCCATAGGGTCGAAGTGTATCCGCAAGGACCCCACCCTCTAAGATAAGATAAGATAAGCTAAATGGCGATTGAGGGGAACCGCTGCAGTGCGACGCAAAATTAGCCTGGTAGTAGTCTGAGAACTGGATCATAGTCCTCAAACTAATTCCAGTTTCGATCCAATATTGTAAATAATATAAGCAAACCACAAAACAAACCATTACAGTCGGCAATTCAGTTTTTTTTAGTTGGGAAATGAGTGCCTATTTTTAGGGTTCCGTACCTCAAAAGGAAAAAACGAAACCCTTATAGGATCACTCGTGTGTCTGTCTGTTTGTCCGTCTGTCACAGCCAATTTGCTCCGAAACTACTGGACCGATTGAGTTTAAATTTGGTACACATATGTAAGTCGATGACCGCAACACGGACGCGTGACGTAAATATATGAATTTTAAACAAAGGGGCCCTTTTTGGGGGGTAAATTAGAAAATTATAAAAAAAGTTTTGCTACCTATATCGTGTGACATATCAAATGAAATGAAAGGGCTAATGGTGAGGATCTTGAATGTTATTTTTTTAGAATTTTAAATAAAATAGTTTGGAAGTTATTCAGGAAAATAGGCAAGAAATGACCATCCCCCCCGTTATTTCCGAAACTACTGGGGCTAAAATTTTGAAAAAAATACAGAAAATAGTTCTTCACCTATAGATTACAGGAAAACCTATAAGAAGTCTATGGTATTTAAAGTAACCTAGTAAATTTCAGATAATCATGTACGGAACGGAACCCTCTCCACGCGAGTTTAACTCGCACTTGTCCGGTGTTTTCTAACTCAGTGCATCTATCCTTCGACACTAGTTAGAGGGAGATGCTATGAGGGATGGTGTATCCTTGTGTCTAAAAATAGATATTACCAATACAAAGTTGACTATAAATCGCTGCTTTAGTAGAATAGTGACACTACTCAAACTTAAATGGTCTCCGATTAGAGACTTTAATTGAATAGTATTAAGGTTTTTAAAAGAATATAGTTTCATTTCGAGTTGTGCCACTGTCCAACTAAAGCAGCGAAATGTGAAACTGACATTTGATGAACTGAACTGACTTACGATGGGTTTATAAATTTCAGTACCATAATGATAACTTTTAATAGTTGAAATCAGTACTAAGCAATAGAATACTGCTTCCAGTGTTGCCACCTTAGCCCTTTTGGGGCTAGGTCTAGCACTTTTTACTGTAGTTGAACTCGCTGTTTAATGATTTAGCCCGGAAAGGGCTATCTAGCCCTTTTCATTTTCTTAAAAGTATTGCACCAAAATCTGAAATTTGCGCCATTCTAACATCGCGATAACATCGAACTTTCGCGATTTGTGTCATAGATATTGATTTATATTTTTGATTTTGGTTAATAGCTAAATTATTCTTTTAAAATTTTGAACGGGTTAAATTTGTTTAATTTTAGTTTGTTAAATAACCAAAACTATTTTTAATTTTTGAACCTATTAAATCGGTTATTCTTTTCTTCTGATTTGGTTTAATTTAGAAATATTATTGTGATTTAAAGTAAAAAATAAATACATAATCGAAATAAAGGTGTTTTTTAGCCTCTTTTTTAAAACATGCTCCATCTAGCCCGATCTAGCCCTTTTTAGCTTTTTCAACTGCCCCCATTACTAAAACAAAGGTGGCAGCACTGACTGCTTCTTTTCGAACCAGTTAAACATATAAGAGACAGCGAGCAATATGCGCTGGCTAAAAAAAATGTCGTCACGTCAAAACGCGGTTGCTAAACCATCACTCATAGTTCGTGTTTGTGAACGAAACCGATTACTTTAAGGACGTCATTTTTTGTCTCGCTCAGGACGGCGCCAGGTCGGGTTTCAAAGACCCGACTTTTTATGGCATCATATATCGTTCCGTATGATCAGGACCAGTGTGAAGGTTGCGGTGATTATTAAAAAAAAAACAACTTTGTCAGCTGCGAAATCTAGAAACCAGAAATCGTAGATATTTATTCGGGTTCTAACAAAACACAACAAACAGATAAGACATAATAGTCACATAATAGTTAGGGAGCTGGGTGCCAGTTTGGTATATGATTTGTTCGTCTTTCATATTGATAGGGATGCAAGTTTATGTCAAAAAAAATCGATTTGGTTCAGTAAATTAAAGTCGTATGTCCCTGCGTTTTTGAATTACAACATAAAGAAGTCGCACATAAAAATATCAGCGACCTAGACGTCTGCCAACTTTTTTTTTCTATTTTGGGAGTCCTAATGAATCGAATGGACGCAACGCGAACGACGAACAAATGATTTACTATAGCTTTTTTCACTTACATTTTTGCGACTACGTCTTGTTATAAAACAGAGCCCTGCAAGTCTGCCTCTTCGATGTTCATCGTTTTGAGGATGATTCTGACCATCAGTCCAAGAGGCAGACACGAAAAATTGATTTACCGGTGTTCTTTTTTAAAATTTTGAAACGTTGTCATTTGAAAACGCAGCGCTACCATGGTGGCAGACTTCTTTTTTGTGGTTTTTTACATCGTCATTAATCGAACAATTCAGGTCTGTCAAGCAAACCAATAATAAATAAATTTTGGCACCCAGCTCCCTAGCTAGAAGTAGATATAGTCAATTTTAACCTACTTCTAATTATCGTATCGGTTTGAAAGTTAAGAAGTATATGCAATTCGGATGACAATACTATAATTTGGTAACTGGAGGTGGATAGTGAAACTCTTCAATGACTACTAGTAAACCCTTCGAGTTTGGGCTTGGTGATGAGGGTCTTTTGTACTTTTTAGTGCGTTACTGACAAAAGCGTGTTTTTTTAGTTTGGGTGAACTATAATTATTAATCCCGCCAAGAACATAATTGATCAGAACCAGTCAAAGTTATTCTTTCGCAAGTGATAACAATAACTTCCTTCCGCAAGTCTATTTTTTTATTTTGCTATAGTTTAAATAATTGTAATGACATTGGTGCCAATTCGAGAGAGTGCTCGCTAAATTAAAGTCGCTAAACTTGAAATAGGAAACTTCAAAAGCAGCAGCACAATTACGCAGCACAATTGGTATCGGTTTGGCTCGAAATGCAAACCAATTTAGTCTTAACTCTGTGTAAATAAGGGCACAATTGGTTTACTTCTCGCGAAAGCGATACCACTTGGTGTTACGTAATTGAGCAGCAGTTTTGATAGTTTAGTACCATACTAAATCAACTTTGAAGTTTCTTATTTTAAGTTTAGGGAATTTTAAATTTAGTAGAAATCGGTAGGTACGAATTGCACCGACTGTATTTTTTAATATTTAAAAAGCTTACGTTGTGAATTGTCGGGCAAGAAAAAGAGTTAAAATACGTACAGATCGGCGCTAACTTTAAAAAAACACTCGGTATCTTTAAACCATAGATTTCGTATAATTGCAGGTTTTAAATAAATTATGATGACTTCCATTTGAGCTTGGGATTGTCTATGATGGGTACACTTTTAGGTTCAGAACTGTCCCCTCCTGTTCCCAAAAGTTAAGGACCCTGAGGTCTGATTTTTTGTTTGGACTATATCCGCATGTAGTTTATCAGGGTATAGTTTTGGCCTGCATGAAGATAACTTACAATTAAGCAGTCGTTTTCGTTAACTTTTGGTCACAAGAGGGACAATTTTTGTTTCTAGAAGTGTGTATTGTATTACCCATGTGTATTTATTCTCATATAGACATGAAAATCTGCCAAGCTCAAAAAAACTTTCTGAAAATTTCAAATGCAGAGATCTTTGAGAGTCTTACTAACTATAAACATTATAAGAACTCGGTTATCGGTATCGGTATCGGTACTCGGGACTCACCGATACTGAAGAGGTGGATAACTCTTCATTCGTCTGCACAGCCCTATTTATTTTGAATGGTACCTAAATTTTTATGTGAATGCGCTGCATAATTTAATTTTAATTTAGATTATTTTAAGTTCTTTTATTTTTTTAATTTTCCAATTTGTTTAATCTAATTTTTCATCTAATTTTAATCTAAATTTTATTTTATTTTATTTATTTTCATTGTATTTTATCAAATGTGTATGGATTTATTTCTGAATTAAATGATTTATTTATTTATTATTTATTTATTGGTAATAAATGGCAGAAGGTAATGCGATATCTCCAACAGTTTTAGCTGTATAATTTTGTATTATTGTACTATGAATAAATATCGACTCCATATTTAACTGTGACCTTTACAGTAACTACTAAAAAGTGGCCAAGCGTTCAAGGAATTCAGAAGACGAAGAAATAGTTTTTATTGTTCACGAAAAAGTCGAATTTTACGAAATTAACGAACGGTGACGAGGAACCCTCAGGACACGAGGTAGACGTCGGCTTGTTTGTGGCTGTAACATTCCTCGCGATTTTATGGCAGTTTCTTGTTTTAAGGCAATATACAGAGTAAAAAACCAGACAAGTGCGAGTTAAACTCGCACGGAGAGGGTTCCATACATGATTATCTGAAATTACCTGTTACTTTAAATATCATAGACTTCTTATAGGTTTTCCTGTAATCTATAGGTAAAGAACTAAGAACATCCGGTTTTTTTTTTAAATTTTAGTCCCAGTAGTTTCGGAGATAGGTACTAAGGGGAGAATGATGAATTTTCGACTATTTTCCTAAATGATTTCAAAACTATTTATCTTAAAATTATAAAAAAAAAATTAAGATTCTCACAACAAGCCCTTTCTATTCATATGTCACGCGATAATGATCGCAACACTTTTAAAAAAAATCTAATTTACCCCCCAAAAGTGACTCCCATATTCATAATCCATTTATTTACGTTACACGTTCGTGTTGGGGTCACCAGTTTCAATATGTGTACCAAATTTCTACCCAATCGCTCCAGTAGTTTCGGAGCAAATTGGCTGTGACAAACGGACGGAAAGGCAGGCGAGTGATCCTATAAGGGTTTCGTTTGAGGTACGGAACCCTAAAAACAACATATTGGTCTTTTCTGTGCTCAAAAGTGAACAATAATAGCGGTTCTATTTCACGTTTTCTTCATATAGGCCAGAACCTCATGCATTTTGGGGGCTTCGGACGGATATTTGAGTTGTACGCTCAATAGTGATGTTTAAAAACATAATTTTAGAATACCTGCGATAAAAAATACAAGAGGAAAACAGAAAGAAATTTGTGATACTCTTTTTTCATAATTTGGAAATTTTAAGTTACGAGTATATCTGCTCAGAATTATGAGTCTGAGTAGTAAGAAAAAGTGTCCCAAATGCGTAATAATTTTCATACCCAGGGGAAAAAATCTCCTTGACTCACCTAGACTTGTTTAAGTGATTTCCGTGTGGCTTTTTACGATGCGTTCGCCTTTTGCTGTCAAGTTAAACGCTACGCTACCATATCAGCAATATAATTTGCAATATCGTTTAGGCAATGTCGAATATAGGATAGATGTGTGCGGAAATTAGGGAAATATCCGAGACATGATCTATGCGTAAATCAAACGTAAGGTCTGTTCGCCGAGAGTTGATAAATATTATGATATCGTTTTGAAATAGCGACTGTCCCTTAACTATCGCAAACTGTATGACGGGCGTCGCTTGTCGCCGCGCGCACTGAGTTTCGTGGTACGAGGGACGCAGATGTTGTCACATGAGGTTTCGCGCCGGGCGGACGGCGGCGAACGAAATATATTTGTTTTGTTCATATTAACACAATCGCCATATTGCAAATTAATGTTTTATATGTCCGCGTCAAATGTCATATAAATTCAATAATCTGCACTGGCTTCGGCCAAAGAAACGAAAAAGAAAAAATATCAATTATGACACATGTTTAAAACGCGTTGAGTATGGATATGACGTGCCTGACGTGCTTCGAGTGTGGCGTTGAGGTGTTCTGTTCGCGTGTTGCTTTCTTTTTATACAGTTAGGCTATTCAATAATAATATTCTATGAAAAGAATATATTTTTTATTATCAGCGGTAAAAATAATTAGCGGGCCGCTATTTGTAATGAGTTAAGCAGCCCTGACTTTTTACTATTTTATCAACTCTCGCCGAACAGACCTTAACTTTATATGCGTCAAAGCGACTCCATTGAAGAAAATAATATTGCAACAAAATCTAAGTATATTTACACAAACATACTGAACAAAAAATCTCTTGTTGCACAAGAATGTTACTATTGATTTTCAGGCTCATGTCTCTTTCCTAAAGTTTCATTTGAACTTTATTAAGAACAACTTAAGGTGACTTTTGCAGTGAACGATTTTGTCATATACGGTTTTTTTATAGTAAACAGTTTACCCCACTCGGGTCATATTACAAAGGGAGATGGATCAAACGAACTCGTGTTACCGTATCAAGTACGGACGAGATACATTTGGTGTCTTATTTATGGAAAGGGGTGGTTTTCGCTAATTATGTATATATTTTTAACACGCTCTTTAATCGGAAAAAAAAAATGTCTTGAATCAATACATCGCCTTGGTCAAGACAATCCGTCATTTCCATATAACGGGACGAATATTTTCTTGAACCAAGAATATATTATTGTTTGAAGTAATTTGTTTTTTTGGAGATATTATTCTCAGGTTAAGTAAATATATTATTACATTTGGATGTAAACAATATTTCCAAGAATAATCATATTCTTGAATCAAAATATCTCTTTTTTCCGTGTAGGGTTCCGCACCCGAAGGGATCAACGGGACCCTATTACTGAGCCCACAACGTCCGTCCGTCCATCCGTCTGTCAGAGGCCTCTAGCTCAGCAACGGTAAGAGCTAGAAGGTTGCACTTTTCACAGAATATGTGTTGTTATGGTATAAATACTAGCAAATAATAAAAATATCAAAAACTTCTAAGCCTGAGCCTGATTTTAGGCCAATTTTGTTGCAACTGTTCCAAAACGGCTTAAGTTTCAGCTAACAAATTTTTCTTGACTTTAGTTTATACTTATGGAGTACAAATATCAATTCAATGGTTTTCTGTTGAAGAAGTGTGCAAAATATATCGAAATCAAACCAGAAAATTACCACTGCAGCTTAACAATTTGCTAACTTAGTTGCAACTGTCAAAGTTCTTATCATTAATATAAAGTCTATTATTGATTGGTTGAGACCATGCCAAATTGGCGTAGTACGGAACCCTCGGTGCGCAAGTCCGACTCGTACGTACCGCTGAACCGATTTTTATGAAATTTGGTATGGAGAAAGTTTAGGGTACAATATTTTCTGTCACCTAAGTTTAGATGTGTCACTAATCTGCAATACCCTAATTATAATATAATATCTATCACCATAAAATATATTAGTCACCACCAGTTTAAACCCCTAAAAGGTAAAATAGGGGATGTAATTATAAGCAGCATGTTCGTGCTTGCCCGATGAGAGTGGGAAGGGATTTGAGGGAAAAATATATTAAAACGATAATAACATGAAACGTTATAGAGGTAATTTAAGATATCTCGCGGACTAAGGCTAGTTATTAATAATTAATGTACACAGTTTAATTCTATATTTGTACTTCCAAACACGAAGTCGCCAGTTTGATTGCCGATAGAGCCAGATACTCTTCGAGTCTGAGCCCTTACCACGAATTTTCGCAACCGTTCTCGCTATCGAAATCTATCGGAAATGCTGCTCGTTGCCGATACAAGTAAAAGGGACCGAGCGATAGTTTACGCTACCGAGAGCGGTTTGCGAAACTCATAGTAATGGTACCGGCCCCCGATTCTCGCTGCATTCGAGATAATATCGATTGCGAGATTAAACGCCAGATTCATACAGTTGTGTCAAACGACTGTATGCGCTGACGTTTAATCTCGATTGTGAGATTATCTCGAATGTACCGAGAATTTGGGGCCTGGTCTGAAGGTTCCTACTCTTGGCGGTTGGCCGTGGAATTTTTATCCAACATACCCTTATTGGCTTAACTAAAACATGAAAATAAACCTATTCAACTAACCACAGATAACCTCCGGCACGTGTACAAATAAGAAATAGGTGTAAATGTTTCAATTTAAATTGCCTATCTCAAACAAAGATAAAAAGCGACGGAGGAAACTGGAACTAGTTTTACCGCGTACAAGTTAAAGGTTTCGCGTGGACGGTGGCGCCGCCATCGACTGCTTTGTTAAGTCCGATGCGCGAACGCAGCTGCCAGACAAAAGGAGTTTTGTTCTGTAATTGTCTATGGTTACGTGTAAGGTGTTAACCGTAGACTCACGCTGCTTCGCTAACCCGATGATAATTAAGAAGTGTTCGGGGTAAAAAATTGAGCTTTGTAAAGTTTCTTTAATTAAAAAAAAATGTTTGCTTTTATGACAGTGTTTTAAGTCGTGCAGTGGCATTATATTAAACGTTATAGGTGCTGTAGAGCAACCTATTTTGCTCTATTTTATTGTAACTGGACAGGCGTATTGCCGATGTATTTGTTTTTCGTATTTTTGAATTTAATTATTATTAGAACATCGGATACGCATGTCCAGGCGCCTCATTCGGGAACGCTAAGTGATTCTGTAGCGACTCGTAAGCCAGATCTCTCATCTCGCTCTTACGCATTTCGCGTCGTGCGGAAGAGTGGAATGAGAAATCTGTCTTACGAGTCGCTACAGAATCACTTAGCGTTCCCGAATGAGGCGCCAGATGTTCATTCCATCTTGCGCCGTTGAAGAGGCTCCTCCTGTATCCTTCTAATGAAAAATATAGTAAAAATCGCTAAGAAAGTATTTTAATTTTAAAGATTAGCTTCATCTTACTGTCGCGCTACGAGCGGTGTTGAATTTAGCTTGAAGAGCAGAAGCAGTGTGTACCCGTCTTCTCGAGCTACCGTCGAGCTACCCCATTAGAGTACCTTAATTTGATCACACGGGCTCTTTCACGTCTGTACCATTACCATGTGTTTAAGCAAACCATTCTCGTAATAGAACACTATCGCTCGGTCCCTTTTACTTGTATGAACAACACGCAGTATTTCCGATAGATTTCGATAGCGAAAAGGATTTGCGACGGTCTTCATAGTATAGTGCCTACGAGCGTGCAGCGCCTCTATTCGGGAACGCTAAGTGATGTTGTAGCGACTCGCGAGTGAGATTTCTCATCCCACTCTTCCATACGACGCTTAATGAGTATGAGCGAGATGCGAGTCTCGACCTCAGAAACATTATGGTTTTTTAGGGTTCTGTAGTCAAACTAACCCTCAAAGTTTCGCTATGTCCAACTGTCCTTCCTTATGTCAAAGCAATTTTTAGGGTTCCCTAGCCAAATGGCAAAAATGGAACCCTTATAGATTCATCATGTCTGTCTGTCTGTCTGTCTGTCTGTCTGTCTGTCTGTCTGTCTGTCCGTCTGTCTGTCCGCCCGTATGTCACAGCCACTTCTTTCCGAAACTATAAGAACTATGCTGTTGAAACTTGGTGAGTAGATGTATTCTGTGAACCGCATTATGATTTTCGCACAAAAATAGAAAAAAAAACAATAAATTTTTGGGGTTCCCCATACCTACTTAGAACTGAAACTCAATTTTTTTTTCATCAACGTCTCTATCTATGGATAGGTCTTCAAAAATGATATTGAGGGTTTTAATATCATTTTTTTCTAAACTGAATAGTTTGCGCGAGAGACACTTCCAAAGTGGTTAAATGTGCCCCCCCCCCTGTAACTTCTAAAATAAGAGAATGATAAAACTAAATAAAATATATGATGTACATTACCATGTAAACTTCCACCGAAAATTGGTTCGAACGAGATCTAGTAAGTAGTTTTTTTTAATACGTCATTAATCACGGAACCCTTCATGGGCGAGTCCGACTCGCACTTGGCCGCTTTTTTATACCATGACGTCTAATTTGAATATTGATTAAGCTTCGTTATCAGCTCATTCAAAGATAATACTTTATTATCTGCCAAGCGAATGCACGTGAATAATTCATGCGAGCGTTCTAAACGTAATCATAATCAACACAGTAATTTAATAGTGAAATCCCCCTTTTACAACAAAGCTATTATAAAAATACCTTTTTGCCAAACACAATAAGTCTTGACAGACCATAAAAGCTCGACGAGTTCTAAATTAAAAAAAAAAAAACAAACCCGTGATTATTTCATTTAAAGCTAGTGTCTTTATAATTCTAGACCATAAACCGCGCCGTTTATTATATGTGATTGCACCTTCTGTTAAATTTAAATTGCTTTAGGACGCTGCAAGTTGAAATCAAACTTATCTCCCCAAGTTTATGGTTCAATTTCATTTGCGAAGAGAACTAGGGTTAGCACAAAAAAAGCCATAGAGAAATAAAAATGTAACAAAAAAAGATGGATCATAGACAGACACTTGTTATGTTTATTTACGGTTAATAAAGTGACGTCGCTTGATAATAAAATGTATTTTATCTGTTTTATTGTATTTTTTATTACAAAGTGTGATACAAGTTAGGGTAACTTTACTTAATTGTGGTTTATACTTATAATGAGAGCTCTATTCGACATTGACAAAGTGATTTGGTATATCACATTGCTTTGCTTTGACTTTGGCTCCAAATCCTATTAGTTTCTCGTCGCCGACATACATTTTCGCTTTTTTTTAACACAGGACGCGACGCGTTGACAATGTGTTTGCAGTTAGTCGCAACAGTGTGACCATTGTGGCGGTTTTCGGCCATTTTGGCAGATTCTGCTATCGAATTTTCACTTTGGCACATTATATTGACAAAAAAATGAAAAAGGCAGGGATTGGTGGATTCGGGAATATTCACCTAAAAAGCCTTCTAAATGATCTGCCAACAATGTTGGCTCTATACTGGCTACATTTGCATCATTGACAACGCCTGCACCAATAACTGGCGGCCTTTTTAATCAATGTTGCCAGGTTAGACTTGTAAAATTGTATGTTGTTGCTTCGTGAAACAAAACCAACTTGTAATACAAGTGGAAGTCTCTTTCTAGTGAAATAAGTTGATAAGAGGCCTCCGTACAAGTAACAAGTAGTTATTCCAATTATGTGGCGTCTTTATGGCAGGTTTTGGCAGATTAGCAGTAAGTGTATGGCAGATTCCCTATTTTCCTCATGGTGAAAAAGCTGTACTTACAAGAAGTGTATAGTGTACTTGAAGTTGAAAAATATCGTTCCGTATACAAATATAAATTATTATAAATAAAGAAATTCGTTGCTCCGCTAAAGAGATGTGACTTATTTAAGATACAAGAATCTGATTGCAGATACAAGATACAAAATACGTATTTTCATCGTATATCGAAATACTTTAAAAGAAAATATTTTCGTATCTTAGT
Organism: Tortricodes alternella; assembly: GCA_947859335.1. Lineage (NCBI taxonomy): Eukaryota > Metazoa > Arthropoda > Insecta > Lepidoptera > Tortricidae > Tortricodes > Tortricodes alternella. The sequence continues at coordinate 3,441,500 of OX401970.1, forward strand.
ATTTCGTAAATACTGTTTGCTAAAATGCTTTGAAAAGAAAGAAAGAAAGAAAGGCTTCAGTCTCTGTAGCAGGGTTGCCAGACGTACGATTTTTATCGTACATGTACTTAACTACTTGAAATACACGCGGCTTTACTCACGATTTATTGTCAGAAATAGTCCGACATGTAACGAACTCGTATAGAGTCCTTCAGGGGTTGAGTGCGGTCGCGGTATTTCAAGTATACATAATGTATCAGGAAAGTTTTAATTTGACTATGTACTTAAGCTGGGTTTTCTTTCAAAAAGTATTTTATCTTTATAAAGTACTAGCTGTGCCCGCGACTTCTTCTGCGTGGAATAGTGTCTTTGGGTAGCATTTTTAATTATTTAGGCTAATTATTTTACAAATTAGACACATACGTATAAATACTTTAATGAGCTATTTCCAGTGTTTCACTGCAAAGAGCTTATTCAATTATTTAAGTATATAAGTACATAAGGTATAAAGTTTTAATATGAGTTGTCCGTAAATGTTACATCAGAATAGCTCTAATATTTTGTCTCTTGTCGCAAACTTATAAAACTTACAAATTTACATATGTATGTGGTTATATGTATGTATTTATATCGAATCAACAGCCTAAAAAATAAGTTTCAAGCTCTAAAAATGACGATACTTCCATACAACTCTTCACCCCCTCCCCCTTTCAGCAACCCTTTTTTCGCATTAAATAGTAGTCTATGTCTTTTTTCAGGGTCTAGACTATCTGTGTACCTTTCATTTAAATCGGTTTAGTAGTTTTGGCTTGAAAGCGCGACAGACAGACAGAGTTACTTTCGCATTTATAATAATAAAGTATGGATTTAGAGGATACCTATTTTGTATCTAGTATTTCAGATACCATTTCCAAAGTATCTTGTATCTGATATATCAAATACTTATTTTAATAGCATCTTGTATGTTGTATGCCAGATACTTTGTATAGGGTATTTTGTACATCTCTGTGGAGCTGGAAGATCATTCCTCTCCGGGAAAGGGAAGGGGAGCCGCTTCCTGGCTCCTCATTTTCTCTGCGCTCTTTCGTAAGTATCATTATAATCAGTGGACATAAAAACCACAAAAATTAGTCAATTAAATTTGTTTGGTCGTTTGTGCATTGTGTGTTGTTCAGGCACCCGTGATACAGGTTGATACAATCCTTGTTTGTGCCGTCGAGTGTGAAGTTATTTATTAAGTTACTCAATATCTAGCTCACTATCTTAATGATTAAAGAGCAGTCAAAGAAATGCAACCAAGTTATTTACAACCATAGATATGTAATCTTGCAAAATGTTTTCACTTTGAACCTGAATAGTAATAAATAAACAGTTAGTATCATAAATAATAATTTCACTAACAAACTAACAGAGGCGAAGCGTGTGGGTAAGCCGGTGCATAATTTCTTAACTTAAACATTATAATATTGTTAATTACTTCTTGTATTAACATAAAAATTGCATATTTTATATTTTTTTTTTATGTAAATACAATATTTAATGCGTAATAATAAAATGTTTAAAAATAGAAATGATACACCGGCTTACCCTCACGCTTCGCCTCTGAAAACGAATATTATAAACGCGTAAGCGTGTTCGTTTATTATGAAAATGAAAATGAAAATGAAAATATTTATTTTGCAAGTAGGCCTCACGGGCTCTTTTACATGTCTGAATCTACCAGCGCTTCGAAAGGTGACATTTGCTGAGAAGAAACGCCGCAAGAAACTCAGCAGCATTAGGGTTCCGAACCTCAAAACAAAAAAAACGGAACCCTTATAGGATCACTTGTGTGTCTGTCTGTTTGTCAGTCCCTCTGTCACAGCCAATTTGCTCCGAAACTGGATCGATTGAGTTGAAATTTGATACACATATGTATGTGAGTTGGTGACCGCAACACGGACGTGTAACGTAAATAAATGAATTTTAAACATGGGGGCCACATTTGTAGGGAAAATTAGAAAATATAAAAAGAAGCATTCCATATCGTGTGCCATATCAAATGAAAGGGCTCGTTGAGAAAATCTTATTTTTATTTTTTAATAATTTTAAAATAAATAGTTTGGTAGTTTTTTTAGGAAAATCGACAATCATGTACGGAACGGAACCCTCTCCTAGCGAGTTTAACTCGCATTCGTCCGGTTATTCGTTTGATTCTTTGCGTAGGGAAAGGCTTAAGGGAACTTTGCCCATACTGCCAGTGCCTTTGCATATACTGGTCTGGATTCCGGTGTGTCTTTAGTTTATGTTTGAATCAGTTTATTTTTCATTATTAAGATTGCTAAATGATTGTATTTTGAAGTCATAAGTATTTGAAATACTAAATACAAAATACGTAAGCGTCAGGTATTTGAAATACCAATCACAAATTACATTTATAGGAAGTAATTTAAATACAAATACAAAATACGTATTTGTATTTCAATTCCAGGATTGGGCTAAGAAAATCTAGACAGGAGCATGAAACATTAGTAAAAATAGGGTATTGCATTATAGTTTGTAATAATACTTATTATTTAGAGATCAAATTCAAATCAAAAGCTATCTGACATGACGTGTCTTTTTGGCAAATAGTAGGCACTCAATTAACGTTTAACGGACTTTGTTTGTTTCAACGGAAATTAACGAGTCCGTTAACAATTTTTGAAGTTAACTTAAAAGTCAGTCGAAATGTTTGGTTTGGTCGGTTGGTTGGTTTAACGGTTTCGTGTCCATGCATGCATTTATGTGTGAGCAGATAAAAAAGTATCGATGTGTGCGTGTTTGAGTTTTGAATATGGAACACTAATCGAACACAACACTACTACAGCCGCAGACACTTCCCCATGGTGATTAGCTATACATGTTGAGATATCTTAAGACTTAGCTACATATTGTTATATACATAACAACGGCCCCAAACCCAAGCAATAAAAAAAGTTTATATCCCCGTAAAACATATTATATGATTTTACAATACCCAGTCCGTAATCAACTATTTACTGCTGGTAACTCAATCAAAAGCGAACGCGCCCGTGAGAACATCTTGGGAAGATTTCGGTTTTTATTGGACCATAGAGTCCAGTACGAAAACCACGATAACACTGCATTCAACATAGCTCTTAAAATCAATCGTCTAAGGTCTGTTATTGCTCGATTTGAGCGTCTCCGTTTTCTATACGAAGGTTTTTTTACCCAAGCCTTTTGAGCAGTAGCGGTGTTATTTTAGGAGATTTGCTACTTTGTTTGCTGAGAAAATACCGTAATACTAAAGGTTTTTTTTTATGTTGGGTGGAATTATAATTCAAATAACGCTGCGTTAACATTCGGGTGGGCAGTTTTTAATCTGACTTAGGCAAGACCCACGTGAAAAAGCGGTCAAAAACCCATTATCAGACTGGCGAAAATCGGTCTAGTACCATTTGTACCATTGAAAAAGTACCGCCAGCCAAGTACCTACTTACAATTAGCTATAATATGTCCCACTAGTTAAACATTAATAAAATAAATATTTGAGGTGCATTTTACACATCAATCTGGGACACCCTTTTAAATAATATACCTATGATAGGGTGTCCCAATGTATCCTCTACTTATTTATAATATTTAAATAAAAATATCTTCACAGTCTTGTGATAATAAAATGCGAAAGTTTGGTTGTGCGTGACTTAGTGTGTTTGTTGCTCCTTCACACTTCAATGGCTGTACGAATATGGAGGAATTTCGGAATGGAGATAGCTTGTACCCTGGATCCTATGAGAACGTAGGCAAAAGCAGGCACAGCTTGTGTGTAATATGAAACAAAGTATGTCGCATGTTGCATCTTTTACTTTTTAAGTTTTGGTCTAAACAGCACCGAGTTTAAAAAGAAAGTTAAGTGACATTATACAAATTATAACTTTCGCGAGACATAAACACATCTTCACTCACAAATTAGTGGTTTCACGGTTTCTTTAGTGGCAGAGCCAAACAGTAACAGTTCGAATGGGCCGGCTCGACCGGGGTAGTACCACACTCTCACAGAATATCGGCGTAAAGTAATAGCTTGCTATAGCGTTTCGTACGGTGAGTGACGAGATCCAGAGGCCTATGCCCTCATCCCCATCCCATCTCCCATCTTCCCTAGACTGGCAACGCATTGGCAGCACCTCTGGTGTTGCAGATGTCCATGGGCGGCGATGACCGCTTTCCATCAGGTGGGCCGTCTGCCGGTTTGTCAGCCTACTCCTTTCTCTAAGGGCCGGCAACGCATCCGTGATTCCCCTGGTGTTGCGGGTGTCCATGGGCGGCGGTGATTGCTTACCATCAGGTAACCAGCCTGCCCGTTTGCCCCCCTCTTACTACAAAATTCGTATGATCCTTCTTGACCTCTGAAGAAGGACTCCATCTGAGTCCGAAATATGTTGAACTAATTCTGACAATAATTCGTGAGTAAAGCCGTGTTTATTTGTAGTGCAAAATGACATTGTCAACATTTAAAAAAAACTATATATCCACAGCATATAGTTTTTAGTAAAAGACACTAACGAAACAGAAATTGCGTTTCGTTACATATCTTCTTATCAAATGTATATAACACACGTGCGACTCCAATCCCTTGCTATATTAATATAAAAAAAATAACTAAAGTGAATAAAAAAAGTGAGCGATGTTGTCTAAAAGCCCGAGCGGTTATTCTGTAACCGCGCGAAATTTATCACCGGCGAAGTCGAACAAAACAACAGGAGATTAACAGTGAAATGAAGTGTTAATTGCGTGGAAACATTGAAAAATGATCAACATATGTTATATAAATAGTAATAAATAATGCCTCGGATTCAGTTTAAATAATAATAAGTGTATGAAGAACAAAAATTAAAAATCAACATGTTATTAATTTCGTGGCCGGCAGAGGTGTGAGATTAGCTCACAGCGAAATCTGTGGAGATGCGCTTACGCTGAAGCCGCTATAAATTAACAGGGCGTCTATTCGGGAACGTCTCAGTGATACTGCAGCGACCCACGAGCGAGACACGCATTCTGCTCTTACGAATTACGCGTCGTGCGAAAGAGTGGGATGAGAAATCTCGCTCGCGAGTCTCTACAACATCACTTAGCGTTCCCGAATAGAGGCGCAGTTGGTGCTCAAGATTGGTACCAAACGAAATTATTTTTATACGAACATACATATTTTCTCATATTAAGTACCTTACTATGATAATCAGTTTCAAGCACAAACTATTAAGACATTTTTCTCAATCAAATCAATGACATGGTTCCTAAGAACAGATCTTCGTATGTCTTATAGTTTCAGACTTTCCCATACTGACTGATTTAAATGAGACACCCTGTATAGCCGCGAAGATTAAGTGTCAAATTGCTACAGTATGGACTAATATGAGTACCTATGTCTTACACTTAAACTAATTCTGACAAAGAATGAGATGTGACTTTGTCAATGTCCGCTTAGATCTTGTCCCGCAATTTCTGGTCGTTGGCATTTATTTATTTATTTATTCAAATAATTACACAGCATTACAGTTTATAACTAAGGCACTGTAAAATTTGTAATAGAAAGTAAGTAGGAATAAAAATAATAATAAAATGCCAGAATATCACAGGAAAGGCAAAATAATACACATTTAATAGAAGACAGACGGTCATCCTTCGCCTCACAGAACCTCAAACATTCATGTCATGCTTGTCTGTGTTGTTCACGGACTTAGTTTAGGATTTTGAGTGTGACGTATTTTATTTTGGGGCGATTATACTTTATTATTTGAAAATAAAAATCATTGGTGCGTTTGTTTCTGCGATTCGACTGAAGTGGTATACAGGGTGTCTCATTTAAATCAGTCGAATCTGCCATATAAGTTCACACCAGAAAAAAACCTAAAACATATTTTATCCCGTCCACTCCATTCTTCTCCTGTTCCAAGTTCAATTTCAAAGGAGCATTTGAGTTACGATCCTGTGTGAGTAACGGCCTGCTTCATTACAAGCCGAAGCTATTTGCATAACTATTGGATTGGGTGTGTGTTTAGACTGGCGCTAAACGAATCTGTGACGTCACTGGACTGTGACGTCATCATGATTTAAGTACACTTGCAAGACTGTGTTTTCACCAATCTATAGCGAGGCCATTTTCATTTGACCTAACGTTTTTTTCTCCTAAACTTTCCAATATCTGACCTTTGTATCAGTTAGGTTAGCTTTGATCTTTGAGTAATTATGTACACTAGAGTGGACGCCTCGACTTGTTTTTTTGTAAAGCCTGTTGAGGCCAAATGGCACAAACGCCTATAAGAAAACGATGTGTACTGATTTGAAAAAATGATACCTCACCGAGTTTCTTGCCGGCTCTTCTCAGTAGAGGATTTTTTCCGAACCGGTGGTAGATTCATTCCTTGACTTTCATAAGAGCTTGTAAAAGCCTAAATTGAATAAAGATAGTTTGACTTTGACTTTGATCACCGCCGGACGCGGCGCGTATGCCCGCTCCGTCATCAAGTGCTCGCTGTCATTTGCGGAGCAAGGCCCAGGCGATCGGTGGCTAGGGCTGCAGAGAGAGGAACCTTCTGACGATTATTATTTATTATTATTATTTTATAGCTTGAAAACAACGAATGAAATCTGCAAATTTTTATCAGTTTTATTTCGGGAATATTCCCGGGAAATTACTACGGGAACGGCATTTTAATAGAGAATGTAAAACTCAAGCGCCACCCATATTCTTAATAGTTTGTATAATGGTTTCCCGCGGCTATGCTCAAACAAATGGTCCACATTTGTCTTCTACGTAGTATTGGGAACAAACACGTTTTGACAATGACTCTATGTTACTAAATGAGTACACACGCACGGTAGTGCACCGCCAAGTTCCATCAAAACATAACAAACCTGGAAGAGCACGTTGTTAATGACTAAAAGTTTTTAACCGACTGCACTAGCAAAGGTGGGTAAAATTTGTATCACACTTATTTTCCAAAAAGGCTCGACTGGCTGTTCATAGAGGGGTGCTGGTTCCAACACTGATGTATGAGTCAATGTTGGGTATGGCAGAAGAAACATGAAAGTAGAATCAATGCAGTGGAGATGCGAGCTTTGAGAAGTATGTGTGGTGTTCCTATGAGTGACAGGATAAGGAATAGCGTGATAAGAGAACGATGTGGTGTGGAAGAAGATGTAGTCGTGAGAATTGAGAAAGGTATGGTTAGATGGTTTGGACATGTGGAGAGCGGAGAGGATGAACGAAAGAAGATTAACGAAGTACATTTATAAGGCGAGTGTGCATGGTAAGGTTGAAAGGGGTACCTCTTCGAACTAACCAAGACCAGATCGGGGACGTTCTTAAGAAAGGCCAGGTCAAGAGTACCCTAAACCGGCGAGCGTGCATGAAGAACTTAATAAGAGTAGACGAAGCGAAAGGTGTGTGTCAGGATCGTAGCAGGTGGAAATCCGTGGTCACTCCCTACCCCTTTGGGAAACAGGCGTGTTATATTTATGTACACTTATTTTTGCATATATGTATTTGTTTCTTCGAAAGTAAAAGCTACATCTAAGTCTATAGCTTGAGGTACAAAGGCTTCCACACACTGGAACGCGGAACGGAAGCGGTCACTGGTGTGGAGGCTGTCATTTTGGTTTCTGGAATACTGCTTACGCGGGCCCGCGTTCGTTCCGCGTTTTGGTGTGTGGAAGCATTAAAGGGCTATGAATAACAAATTTTTTGACTTAATTTTGTCTCTGATTATTTTAAACAAATAACTTTAATGCATTCTCGATTGTATTTTTTTCGCGTGAAATTATGTTTCGTTTTAAATCAAATAACTGGTAACCGCAGGCTGGGGTCTGATGGGGTCTATTTCTCGGACGCAGGGTTGATCAAGTCCTATACTGGTACAAACCGGTTCGAGCCGGCATGCGATTCGTCGGCCAACAAAAGGCTGCGCTGAGAGAATCACAATAGTCGGTTACATCTTTTACTTAAGACGCTGACTACAGCCAATGACCTTGAGCGATCGGTCTTTGTCTGTTTGCACCGGAGTGAACGAGAAGCATTGTGCGGTTAGTTGTACGGGGAATATGAAAAATGGATGAAAGTACGAAGACGTAAAATATAAATTAGTAAAATTTTTAGTATGGGCGTGATGTAGGTAATAGGGTTAAAAATTATAGACCCATAAGTTAAAAAAATTAAGACAGAACTGTTTAAAGAGGATTTCAGACGTAGCTTCTCAATTTTTTCTATCGTCCATACGCTAACAAAAGTTAACTACTTATTTCGAAAACACGATTGGATGAAATCGATATTTTATTCAATCGTGTTTTGGAAATAGTTAAGTATTCCAAAATATAAAGCATATGACCATATATTTTTTGCGCTTTGCCAAATCAAATAGGTTTTGTAAAATAACTGTTCAAGTAAAGCCGATTCAGGTGTTGTCCGCGCCTTAATCAAAAAACGTATTTAAACGACATGTAAAATAAAAAAGAAAACTAAACGCAATTTGTTTTATCATTGCCCGATATTAATGCAACGCGTTTTAAAAATAAACTTCTTAATAACATGCCCTGGGTTACATATATCGTAGAGGGTTTATGTCAGTTTGTGTTCGTACTGGATTAAAAAGCTTTAATAAAGAGAACAATGACATAACTGCCAATAAAAGTCACATTAAATGGCCTAACTAGTATAAAAGATGAAAGATGAGTTCACTAAGAGAAGACTAGACCTCGAGGATTACAACTATGTTCTACTAGTACTATTTCTTTTTCTGTGGGTTTTACGAGTGGCTGCCTCTGGTCTGGCGGGATCTCAAACTGCTAGATGATTATGATAAGGTTATTGTTCGTAAATGCACTGGAAGGCCCATTCCGGTCTCTCCCCCATCCCGTATCCCCTCACCCTACAGCGACAACGCATTGGCAGCAACTGCTGTTGCAAAGTTTAGGTACATAGGCGACGCTAATGCTAAACAAATAATCCGCGATCGGAGCCCTTACCAGGAGTTTGCGCAAACTGTTCTCGCTATCACAATCTATCGGAAATGTTGCTTGTTGCCGATACAAGTAAAAGGGACGGAGCGATAGTTTACGCTAGCGAGAGCGGTTTGCACAACTCATGGTAATGGTACTGTGGTGTGATTTTGTAACCTGCGCAGCGGCTGATCAGCGGATAAACGAAACTGTTAATTTAGACTGTAAGAACAACGTCGTTCGGTCGAAATTTGAATGTGTCTCTCATCGCATGTTAAAGAATCACGTGGCTATATTTTGGACACCAAACCTGAAGGTAATATAGACGTCGCATGTGTGAGTAGATATGGAAAGTATTAATGTGTGCGTATTTGTGTCTGTGAACACAAACAAACACAACACCACTACTACAGTCACAAATGTCCCCAAAGCAAAGTTCTCAAAAGAAGTATATGCCTATTAGTACAATTTCGTGTAACAAAAAAAGTCTCATAGAAGCATGAAAACGCCAGGGCCGTGGCTTAACCACGCCCTATTGCTGATATCTTAGTTCTTACGATATACATCCAAAAGCAAATATTGCTTGATTCATAGGCTATCATATCATTGTCGACGGTGGGTCGGTGGTGTTGTCTCTCAGGTTGTGGAATTGTACTAGGTACTTAAGGGCCTACCCTACGCCGATGACCTTGAGCGTTCCAACTATCAAAATAAAAAAAAATACTTGAAAACTATCTCGTCGCATGTGCGCGGCGTCGAGCGGCACAAGCTTCACGTCAGACGGCTTAGCAGCGTATGCCACCCGTCACCCGCGCAGAGCGTCGCGAGCCTCTTAATTCACGCGTCGCAGTGAAAAGTATAATTTACTCAAAAACTACAAAATAAATTGAAAAACCAGTAGATAAAATTATAGTATACATTATTGTCTTCTGATTAGTAAAAGTTTCATGTATAAACGTCGCATAATAAGGGAGCCTTTACGGATTTTAGTTTGAAAAAAGGGTATACGGTTTTTTTTTTGCTCTTGGTTTATCACTTTTTTCAAGATTCCGGTAGACAAAAATAAAGAATAGGGTCCATACTACAATATATTTTTTTTTCAAGATTCTTCTACAACGCTAAGTATACTTAATAGGATTTGAAAACAAGCAGATTCAAGGCCATTGGCGTGGGGTACGCCTTATAATAGTGTCACTTAAACGAGTGTCGAGGACCGTGGTTGTCATGCGACTGAACGTGCGATGGTGTCAGGTTCGCGTTCTGACACCTCAAAAGCAAGCATTACGAGAATTGCTTTAAGCAGTTCCTTTCTATATATTTCAATGCCCCAAAGTAATTCAGCTATACCTTAGGGTTCGTCGTTTGAGCATCTTTGTGTGTTGTTCTTGCTTACTGGTTATTCTAGTTTGGGCTGCTGGATCTGATGTTTTAGGTTCCGTATCTCCAAAGGAAAAAGGAACCCTTATAGGATCACTTGTTTGGTCGTTTGTCTGTCTGTTTGCCTGTGTGTACAAACCTTTTTCTCAAAGACGCGTGGAGGCCAACTTGAAATTAATATCAGATACTCAGGTCTGCAATGTCCTGGAGCTGTGAAAAAATCAACCTTCAAAGCAACGCAATCAAAAGATACGGTCGTTTATGCCACATATTTTGATACTTTCAAAGGTATCGCAAGGAAATCAAGACCTATAGGGTACTTCGCGTTGACCCAAAATCATGAAAGGGAAGAAGCAGTGTCTTACAGCACAACTACAGGAAAAAGTCCGAAAACATAAAAAGGGAACGAGCTACATCACAAAAAAAATATAGTTTAACGGAATAACCTTTGCAAGGTCGTATCACACTCTACGGTTACAACGAGAAAGGAGCCTACGAAATTATTTTTTTTGTCTTATTTCATAGGTAGATTGTAAATGGTTACCCGGTTGTTAAAAGCCATTTTTTTTTCATTTTAGTGCTCTTTACCTACTGTTTCTTTTTCATAGGTATGGACGGAACCCTCGGCGCGAGTGGCAAACTCGCTCTTGACCGGATTTTTTAATTTAATAAACCAGTAAGCTAGCAATTAAAGAAAATTCTTTCTAATCTTTTTATAAAGTCGATTCTTTTAAAATACAAGCACGGCTGCAGTACACGTCTTAAATAGATTAGTAAAAACCGGCGCCTTGAGTCATAAAACTGAAATTGAACTGCTATTAATGGTTGAGTTTTATAGGTTCTTAACTCTAATATTTGAACGGCCGAGAAGTTATTAACAATTAGCTTGATCGATTGAGGGGGACTCTTGTTCATCCGCCGGGGAATTATTTTGCGTAGCGGTTTTGGGTCCATAAAAAGTGATCATTTTGTATACACAGAATAGATAATAGTACTAACGTACAGAAGAATCACTGTCTAACAAAACCGGTGTTTAGGTACGAAAATATGCCTAATCGTGCCTTCTCTCTCCGTCGCATAAAACGTGCTCTTTCGTGTACGCTAGGGTTGTCTGTCTTTATCCGCGTCATCCAACGACAATCGCGCGAATCGCCCAGGGGGCCCGTTTCTCGAAGCATATTAGTCTTATAATATAAGTGTTTTAACTCATTAATTAAAAGAAAAAATGAAACAAAACACTAATATTATTATACTAATATGCTTCGAAAAACGGGCCCCAGGTGGTCCGATTTGCTTGAGTTTTGTATCGTTAGGTAATATATGTACCGAGACAGATATAAAGCGACAAATAATAAATCCAGCGGTTTCTATCTTACAATATCAATAAGCATTTATCAAAACGAAAAAATCGTAAGATTTAAATGCTTTTAGTGCCTACATCGATTTAGTGCTAGGAATCCTCGTGCATAAGGTCTAGATTTTATAACCGTGGTTGGTATGGATAGCAAAAAAACGCATGACCTTTTTTGAAAATACGTTAAAAAATTTGAAGTAACTGGGTAACAGGGCGTGACGTTTCCTCACTGTCTGGTACACGACGGGAAAGTTCATACCTTCATACATAGCTCGCTGGTTCAAATCCGGCTCGAAGGACCAATTAGTCTGGGACACGACGATGCGAGGAGAGTTGTTGTAAAAGGAACACAAATTACTCACAAAATATTTATTCTCTTAAGGAGCTTAGAAAAACGTTACCTACAACACGGTTAGCCATCTTGACAGGAGAGAGAGAAAGTATATAATATCTTGCGCGATACATTGTGGCGCCCCTTGCAACTTATGTCAACACATATTAATAAACACTGGCGATGTTTTCTTTCATAGGCAGCCATTACACGCTCAATCTAGATCGTGATCTGGACCAAGGTCGCGGATCGCAATTTTGTGATCCTATAGTCGCGATCCCTCAATCCAACACCTTACACAGTCAATCTGGATCAAGATCACTGATCACAATCACGGATCTCGATCTAGATTGAGCGTCTAATGGCTGCCATAGAAAAGCTCGTGGTATAAATATAGATCTAGTTCCACATGTGATCCGAAAATGTCAGGTGCTAGCCGATATTTGACGTTCGCGTCTGCACGGGGCCGCGCGTCCCCACCGCATTATTATTATCATTAAGACACTGAGAAGTGCCCATGACCTTGAGTGATCGGTCACTGTCTGTTTGCACCGGAGTGAACGAGAAGCACTAAGCGGTTATTTGTATGGGGAAAATCAAAAACTGATGAATTATATGTATAAGAAACACTACACCGACCGAATGTAAGTACTTATAAATTAGTCAAGTTTTTAGCATGGGGGTTATGTAATATAGTTATTAATTATAGACCAATAATTTTTAAAAATAATACGACATATAACTGTTTAAAGAGGATTTCACATGTAACTTCATGTTTTTTATCTATCATATCGATTTCGTCAAATCGTGTTTTTGAAACAGCTAGGTTTTCAATAATATTCACAATATGAACATATATTTTTTTCGCTTTGCTAAATCACATAGTTTTCGTTAAAAAACTGTTTAAGTAAAGCCGATTTAGGCCTTGTTGGCGCCTTAAATGTGTCCCTACGTTCATATTTGACTACCGCAACACAAGGTTATCTCAAGTACAAGCAATTTAAACGCAGTCTTCGCAACACTACACTCAGTTAACCCTCTCATTTACACACACGCAGTTATGTATATCTCTCTACTGCGGGCGGGAAGTCGAAACGTCAAAAGGAGTCGCCATTACTTACGAAAATTGCGGTGAACAAGCAGCCCGTTTGTAAATGGGTGTAACCTATAACTTGTGAAAGTGTGAAGTTTAGGGCAACAGCCAAATATCCTAAAGACACCGTAAACTAACTCTTGCAAAGAAAGTTGCGAAACCTGCAGGGCGTAGGGTTTTTAGAGCGGTGTGATCGGTGCGTTCGAGCTTATGCGTCCGCGCAATACCGTCTTCACCATAAGGGCACACGGGGCCCGTGCCCTGGGCCCCCATTCTCAGGGGGCCCCGAAGTACCGACAATTTCTCTCACAGATTTATTTAATTCGCTTTTTTTACTTTCCAAAAGGGCCCCAAATTCTTGTGTGCCCAAGGGCCCCAGTCTAGTTTAAGACGGCCCTGCGTCCGCGCCTGCGTATGGCTTTTTGCCTCTCATCCTGGCAGCGGGGGTCGCCCAGCTATGGAATATTCTGTATTTAGGGCATATATTTACTGTATTTAAAGACCTACACTTGATTGAAAATGACTATTATACACCAATAATGTAGAAGAATCACTGTCTAACAAAACCGGTGTTTAGTTACGAAAATATGCCTAATCATGCCTAATCATGCCTTCTCTCTCCGTCGCATAAAACGTGCTCTTTCGTGTACGCTAGGGTTGTCAGTTTATCCGCGTCACCCAACAACACCAAACATCTAGGAGACTTGATGTCACGCGAATCGGCCAGCGAGCGCGAACAGCTACTCCGTCCGAACAGCTCCGAGCTGTCCGACGGCCGAGCGTACTTAAAGTGCGGAGTGAGACCCCTGCTAGGTAATTATTACTTTCGGTTGGATATTGTTTTTCTGCTGCTCGTACCAATCTGACGTTTACGACCACCTATGTTATGCGCCCTAGGTTTTAGATCAACGCTAACGTGAATTCTAACGACCGAGACTTAAATGCTATACTTAATTTATGTTCGCAATTCTATTTGAAAGGCTGCGATTGGTCATTTCGAGCACTCGCTTTGACAAGCACTAGTCTGCCCCCATGTGAGCTTGGAATTTGATCCGTATTCATTTCGTTTACAGTTGTTTTTGTCGTTTTAAGTTTGTGCGAGATAAGAGTTTGGGAAGGGGATTAGTTTGATTTTATACGCCGCTATTTAACTTAGGGTTATTCCAGTTGGATCCCCCGTGACTGATCCCTTTTTATTTATTTTAAATTATTTTCTATTCCGATCGCATTCGTTGTACAAGGGATTAAAAATATTGTAAATTTAAATATTTTTATGCTGAACTCGATATACCGACCCTAGTACAGTGCTTTTCAACCTTTTTGAGTACGTGACCCCTTTACAAGTAAAAAAAGTCTGTTGACCCCCCCTGACCGTGTTAATCTTAAGTCAGTGATTTCAGCGACGAGATATTTTAAAACCTGATCTTGCGACCGACCCATGTGCAAGGGTAGGCGACCCACAGGTTGAAAAACAGAGACCTAGTAGACGTTATAAAAATGACATTAAAAGGGGCATGACATAAGAATTAGGGGATCAGACCGGAATAAACCATCAACTTGTACTGTGGAAACATAAAAACTGTTAGTGCATATGTGCAAGCGTTACATGTCTGCATTTGTATGGAGACAAGAACTAATAATTTATGTAAAAGCGGCAGTGAATACCGAAGTTTATTAAAACAACGTAGTACTTTTTGTCAAATTTCCGTTTTGAATCTGAGATGTTTGGTGGAATTATTTATCGGGATAAGTAAATCTAGCTTATCTAAGCTAGATTAAGCTAGATTAAGGTCTAAAAATCTACTTTTTACACCTTATATTTTTTATATTGAAGGCTCCTTTTTAACGCATTCGCAGATATATTTTTTTTGTTTTCTTTTTTTATATGTATGTTCACCGATTACTCGGAGATGGCAGGACCAATTTGGATGATTATTTTTTAACAGATAGGGTATTTCTCTAAGTTGGATCGTTGTGATTAAAGTCAAGGTCTGATGGTCTGATGGTCTAAGAGGAATGGACTTCTCAAATATAATAGGCACGCATATAACAGTTTTAGTATTTTGTGTAATAACTCAAGCAGTTACATTTCAAAAGCATTATTTGGTGAAGTGGAACTGATGATGAAGACCACGGGTAACATGTAAACACCCAAAAATATTAGTAAAAATAGGGTATTGCATTAGAGTTTATAATAATACCTATTATTTAGAGATCAAATTCAAATCAAAATCTATCTGACATGAGCCGTGTGGTATCCTTGTTGCAAATAGTAGGTACTTAATTAACGTTTAACGGACTTTAACGGTTTTAACGGAAGTTAAAGAGTCCGTTAACAATTTTTGAAGTTAACTTAAAAGTTAGTCCTGCACTTGAAATGATAACTTCGTTAATCAACGATTAACGGACTAACAGTCTTGTGCCCAGCTATGTCCATTTCACTTATCAAGTAATAACTAAGCTAGTTTTCACTTCGAGAGAAACGAACAATCACACTTGGTGTTTAAAGTATTAGTTAGGAAAACTTAGGAAATTGGTCAGACGCAAACCGACCGTCTACGGTAACAAAAGGTCGCTCTGTTCAGTAACTCTCCTTCGCAAAATCCGCAGAGAGAAATACCAAACAAAGCGATGTGATATATCGTATCGCTTAGCTATATTGAATAGAGTCTCAGTTGAACTCACCACAAACCATACTAACATTAATGTCTAACTTTGAACTTTATTATAACTAGCCAAAGTTCTTTTTGCGAGTGCCGGTTCGAGTGATACACATTTTAGAAAGTAACGGGATTTATTGAAATTTTGGGAACTCCTAAAATTGGAAACGAAAGTTTTAATTGGGAGTTAGATGATAGTTTGAATGAAGGTTTCATACAAATAAATTGAAACTGGAACGGCTTTGCTCACAGTTTTACATACTATATGATGAAACGATAATTGGGCGTGTGGTGTGATTTAACTTTTGTGTAGAACTAGCCGTGCACGCGACTTTGTTTGCAAATTTCACATTGCGACGCAACTGCTATTTCTATATCAACCTTTATCAACCCTTTTTGATGTTATGCAATCGGGCTTTTTTTATAATTAATATTTTTTAGCGCGGTAGAGAAATGATTCCAAATTTAGGTAATTTCACATATCTTCAGACAGGGTGTCCCGAAAGTCAAAGTCAATCCGAAAACGGGTGATAGGCCGGGGAAAGTCAGTTATAAGAAAAATACAAAACTAACTTATGTACTTTTCAAATTGTAGGTATTTATAAAGATACGAGAATTGACACCTTGTGATAATCTTTCAAGCACTGTGACTACAAATCTTTACTTTTCTTAATTTTATTTTTTGTGTAGTAACCCTTGAATAACTCTGCTGTAAAATAAAATCTAAAATTCAAACACAAATGCCTCAGTTTTAAAGAAAATCAAAATATGTTTCACCGTCCTGCTACTGACTGTACTGAAAAAAAAAAATTTAAGACGAAATACCACGTACCACGAATCTAAGCGACGCTCATCATACAGTTTGCGATAGGTAGGCGACAGTCGCTATTTCGAGACGATATCATAATATTTATCAACTCTCGGTGAACAGACTTTACATACATACTCGCGAACAACATAACCCTCCACTTTGCTTCGTAGTCGGGTAAAAATATAACAACAGGGATAACGTTGCATTTTCCTTGTTTTGTGTCACTTATAATTATACATTATGTAATACTTTACGGAAATCGAAACCAAAACAATTAAAATGAATTAAATATCGCCACTGCTTTTTATGTAGGTCGTAAATCCCAACCCTAACCCCAACCGCAATCCCAACTTTGTTTCAAGCAAGTTAAGGATATTTTTCCATTAACCCGAGGTATAGCTTTATTCACCATAGTGACGATACTAGGACAAGCTGGTAATTTTCCCATAATATTGCCCTAACTTTTGCTTGAAACTAGGTAATTTTCCGGGGTAATAGTATACTCTGTTAAGTAAGAGCGTCGGTGGCCTAATGGCTAAGAATGTCGACTCGTGATCGTGAGGTCCGGGTTCGAATCCAAGCGGTTGCCATGTACCAATGAGTTTTTCTAACTTATGTGCATTATCTGCGTGTGAATTGCGATAACCGCTGCTCTTACGGTAAGGGTCTGAGCACACGGTGGAAAGGGCCGCTAGCGGACCACCCCTGCTGAGGCCAGCACTAGCCAAACCGTAGGGCTGCCACAATAGATCAGAAATGGTCGAAGCGGCACATATATGGCCCAATGAACCTCCAATAATAATAAATAATAATACTTTGTCAATTGCCCTGTTTCTCCATTCCAAGTTGGTTTACAAGGTGAGCCGTGAAAAACAAACTTACAGACCAATTTCCGCATGTAGTAAGGAATAGAAAGTGCATTGATAGCATTACTAAGAGGACTGTGAACCAACGGCAAAATCACCCTTTTCATACAAAAGGCGATAACGATTCCCACCCCTTAAATGTCAATCGATTTTATTGATTATAGTGAAAAAATCATAACGTATAGACCTAGATTTTGTTCTGAAAACAGTCGGCAACTTATCAAAAATTGGTCAACATCGGTTAACATTTAAGGGGTATAAATCATTGCAAGTGAAAGGAAAGTAAAATCTTGTAAAAAATGATTGTTTTTTTGTTCGTCGCCTATGCATTTTAAGAGGAGTGTGAACCTACGGCTTTTCATACAAAAGGCGATAACGATTTCCACCCCTTAAATGCTAACCGATTTTGACCAATGTTTGATAGGTTTTTAGTCACGAGAAAATCTAGGTCTATCTGTACGTTTTTCTAATTTTGATTAAAGATCTTGAAAGTCAAATAATGCTGAAATTAGTCTTGTACGAATTAATTCATTATATTGAAAAAATTAGTCAATATGACCAATTTTTGATAGATTATCAGTCAGAACAAAATCTAGGTCTATACGTTTTGGTTTTTTCACTGTAATCAATAAATTCAGCTTTTTTGTTGTTTTAGTATTCTCATACAAAACTAATTTCGGCCATTTTTGACTTTGTTGATATTCAATCAATATTCAAAAACGTACAGACCTAGGTTTTGTTCTGACTGACAACCTATCAAAAATTGGTCAATATCGATTAACATTTGAGGGGTGAGAATCATTATCGCCTTTTGAATGAAAAGGGTGATTTTAGCCATCAGTCCTCTTAAAACTAACACGTAGCGATCAAACCTTGTTTGCTAGCGTATGTTTTTACTTTGTTGCTTCCTCGAATACTCGCAAAACATACCCGGTGTCTTGAAACACGAAACATATACTAAATATGTCATAAAAACGAGCAAATTCATTAAAACCGTACCAGCGTACGGCCCATGCATATTTGATGACACTTCACTCGCTTCCCTGCTCCGTAGAAGGCGCATACGCAATTGTTATTGATTTCATGATGTGGTATTGCCAGAAAAACGATCCTCCGCCTTATATGCGCGTACGCTTCCGACGGCCCGTTTTTGTGATAATCCTGTTTCATATAATATATTCTGTACACATAAGGCCAGTAAGTGGCTTACGATAATGGCGGATACGGAGGTCGGCTTCGTTGAGAAAAAGCGTTTTATTATAACGACCAAATTATTAATATGAAAGCTATTTGTAAAATGAATTGATAACAACTTTGCCTCTATTTATATAAGAGGAGTGTGAACCTACAGCTTTTCATACAATAGCTGAACTGATGTTGACCAGATTTTGATAGCAGGCGCGGTCGCAGACTGAAATTTTGGGGGGGGTCACTAATAATAAAATATGTCGAGTAAATTAGACTTGATTTTTCAATTTGACGTGTACGATTTTAGGGGGGGTCATGTCCCATGTGACCCCCCCCCCCCCCCCCCTCTGGGACCACGCTTGTTTGATAGGTTGTCAGTCAGAACAAAATCTAGGTCTATACGTTTTGATATTTTCAATATAATGAATTAATTCGTACAAAACTAATTTCAGCATTATTTGACTTTCAAGATCTTTAATCAAAATTAGAAAAAATTACAGATAGACCTAGATTTTGTCCTGACTGACAACCTATCAAAAATTGGTCAAAATCGGTTAACATTTAAGGGGTGGAAATCGTTATCGCCTTTTGTATGAAAAGGGTGATTTTTGGTTCCAGTCCTCTTTTATTCAACAGACATTCGACACAGACATATAACAAGGAACGCAAAAGAAGCAATACACATAATAAGCTATGCTGAACGGTGCCAAATAGGGTGCCACGAGCAAACCAAACACCCATTGTCACTCTCACATTTGGTCGACCCCCTCCCCCCCTTTAACGTGTGAAGTACTTTATGTATGACCCCTAAAAAACTGACAACCAGAAACTTTCGCATTTATATTAGTATGATATTCAAATATTTGACAAATCCGATTATAATAACATAATTACCGTAAAGTAAAAAAATAACCCTATTGCTCCTCTGCTGCACTGGGAGTGAAGAAATAGCATAGAATGCGTGCAGATGCTTATCATCCTGGCATGTCGTAAAAGTCGACTAAGGGACGGGTCCTCTCCAACATGGTGGACTATCTGTATGGGCGATGGGCTGATCACCTGTCACCATACGGTTCATCATACCATCTTAGGACTAATTAATCGAACGTGGTCACAAGTAGTCTTGTGGCTCTGCCCACCCCAGTAGGGATTTCGGGCGTGATGTTATGTATGTATGTGTAACAAAATAATTCTATTTATTTATCCCTTTGAAGTCTATATATAGGTTGCCACGTGATTTTGGACCTTACTTTGTGGTGTTACAGGATATAGGTGACGCTGTCAATCGGCATATATATAATTGTTAGCTATAATGAGATGAAAGCTGCATTCTATTTCGGGTTTGCTGATACACACGGGCGATCAGTTTGGACAACATTTTCGTTTACTTGTAAAAGTATTAGTACTTAATTAACTTAGGTTTAACTCATCTGCGCTGTGTGCGTGAGCTTGTTCGTATTAATTTCATTTAAATGTAGGTACCTAATAATTATTTTATGTATGCATGAATATGAAAAATACACTCGTACGTTGTACGCATTGCTGGGCACAAGACCGTTAATCTTTCAATCGCTAATTAACGAAGTTAACATTTAGGGTAACGGATTAATTTAAAGTTAATTTTAAAAATGGTTAACGGACTGATTAACTTCCGTTAAGACAATTAAAGTCAGTTAAACGTTAATTAAGGGCAGATAGCTTTTGATTTTAATTTGATTTCTAAACAATTAGGTATTATTACAAACTTTAACGTTACACCTTTATTTTATAATTTGTTCATGTCCTGCCTAAACTTCCATAGCCCATACCAACATTTTTTTATAAACTAAATCACTAACTCAACGACATAATAATATAAAAATGCAATTTCTATCACGAGTTAACGATTAAAGATAACTTCGTTAAATCTTCCCAAATTTAACGATTTAACGTTTAACGAAATTAACTTCTTTAGTAACGGATTAGCGATTAACAAAGTTAACTATTTCATTTAGGGTGCCCAGCTATGGTTGTACGCCATTTATTTCACTCGTGTGCTCATTTACTTGGCAAAAATCTTAGAATGTTTATCTACAGCGTTCATATTGGGAAGTTTGTTCTTGTGTGCATTTTGTTACAAGCGTCCGTAAAAAAAAATCCGACTGCGCACTGCGAGATCCGCGAGTGCACTGCCGTGGACCCATATCTTCCTCCGCCCCGCACGCTTCTTGCCGCGCGGGCGATCTTCCAATAAGGAAGTTTTCTGAAAAAATCTAATTAGTACGTCATTTATATTATACAAAAATATTGAACACATATTTTTTCTATTGTCGATTAAACAAAAAATTACGAAGTTTATAGTGCATTGAAGGTTCGCGTGACGTCACGACGTTGCTGACCAATAAGTGGGGACTTATGACGTCATAAGTCCCCACACCCGAACTTTGATGCGCGTTATCTTTGTCAATTTTGATTGGTTTGATAAAGCAAAAAATACGTATTCAATATTTTTTGATAATCTGACTGACGGACTAATTTTTCAGAAAACTTCCTTATTACGTGGTCGCACGGACTATTGAATAAGGGCTTGCCCATCTGTTGTGTGCGTGTGTGTCTCTCTAATTATTATAAATCTGTCAACAGCGCCGGTTTCGTTTATTTGTGGTAGCACACAACAAGACAAGTTTATCTAATTTGTATGATTATATAGTACCTTCATTTTATTTTAAAGCACAATTCTTCATCTAAGCAAAAAATGATTTTAAATAATGCGAGACGGTATTTGTTCATGACTGTACCGTCAACAATATATAGCAGCAGCATGCAGGGGTCGCAGTGACGAATACATAAATATGTCTTCTTCACTGTACAAATATTAGTGTCCGACCGAAACATGTTTTTTTACCGAAACCGATAAAAGTTGAAAACAAGATGTATTTTCGCGAACTCGTGCGAACTACGGCGTTGCCGAAGGCACCCGAGGTGATCCGAACGTGATCCGAAAGTACGGGTAGGTATGATTCGGCGCGACCGAAAGGTTCGGCACTTTCTGACCGAAACCGACCGAAGACGAAACCGAAACTTTGTTGGATACTAACAAATATATGATTCTCTAGCGCGAACCCTTCGCTCGCTGACGAAGGCTCGCCTGCCGCATGGAAAAAACGGTTTTGGCTAGTTAAGGAACTCTACGTCGACTCTTCGTCCCACACCTTAAGGTCTGTCCGCCGAGAGTTGATAAAAAAGTAAAAAGTCAGGGCTTTTTAACTCATTACATACAGCGGCCCGCTAATTATTTTTACGGATGATAATATAAAATTAATAATTACATTTATTCGATAGAATATTATTATTGAATAAACAGAAAGCAACATGCGAACACCCGAACGATACACTCGAAGCCAATGACATTACAGAAAGACACAAGACAAGTCTTATCCATACTCAAAGCGTTTTAAACATGTGTCACAGATAAAAAATAGTATTTTATGCAACGGTTGCATAATGATAGGCCTTAAAACACTAGTGCGGTTTTATGAAACGAGCTTTTAGTGAGTTTCATAATAAGATCGCACGTGTGTTTTAAGGCCTATCATTATGCACACATATTATAAATCCTCCATGATGGGTTCAGAAACAATATTTTCTGGCAACAAGTCATTTGTTGCAATCGTGGTTGCATATTTCCGATATCCGGCGCATTTTCACATCACACACACTCCAAGAAGACTACTATTCATATTTTCAACTAAAATGAAAATTACAAACAACTTTTTCTATTCAATTCAACAACAATTCTACTTTCGTTCAGCAAAACACCAACATAATGGCGGCAATTCGATCGGAGGATCGAGACCATTTTTTTTTTTAATCATGGAAAAACGAATGAAGTCTCTATTCTCATGACACTCGAGATCAAATGTTGTGCAGTATATATTAAAAAAAACATACTGAATTGGCGTTTCGTATCAATAACTGTTTTAATACCTATGGATACTAGAATAGAGACCCACTTGAGTTTTGACAGCTGTTCCAAATTTAATCTCATTTCTATACTAAAATCGATACGGGAATAACATTGCAGCACTGGTTTTACCTAATTGGTTGTCACAATGGTGGTCATTTCCTACGGATTTTGATTACACTATGGAGGTTTTATGATATGGGTGTAGATAAAAACTTTTTCGTTTCTTTTCGGCCAGTGCAGATTTATGTGACCCTTGACGCGCCCGTCATACAGTTTGCGATAGTTAAGCGACAATCGCTATTTCGAAACGATATCATAATATTTATCAACTCTCGCCGAACAGACCTTAGAGAATCACATGCCAGTATGCGAGATCTTAGAAAATAAAGAAAAATATGCAAGATAAATTACGGACCCGAAAACTGGAGCTTAAATAAACCATTACGTTTAACGAAATATTCTAATTACACCGCTCTTGACAACCCTACGCGCCCTACGGAACAAATCCGCGGACAAATTCGAGTGCGTTGATATTTCTAACTATTAGTATATTGTTAGGGGTGTCACGCCAGGGGTGACGCGACGTAGCTCAACCCTAATGACGGCTCTTACGATGGCTTTAGATTATGACGTCGACGCGGACAGAAGCGACAATTGTAAAATCGAATAAAATATTTTAGTATTTTTTTAATAAAATTGTAATTTTATTCTGTTATTAATAGGTACTTAAGAAAAAGTTAAACAGATCCTCTACGCTACTAAATTAACCATACAATTGTGTGGCTAATTTTCGTTACACAGTGGATTTTTATAACATTTTTCTTATGTACGTACGCCTTAATCACGTACTTTTTTTTTTTAAATTCGCCCAAGTTCGTCTTTCTCACTCACTGTGTTACGAAAATTAGCGATACAATTGTATGGTTAATTTAGTAGCGTAGAGGAACTTTTTAACTTTTTCTTAACTACGCCTTAATTCGTAATTTTTTTTCAACTAAGTATTATTTTTGTCTGTCCGACGCAATTTTGCCGCTTTGGCGAATGACAAGTTTGCAAAATAGATATAGAAAAATTGTTTATAAGTATTCTTTAGCCCAAGACAACGAAGCTTGAAGTCGTGGGTTACAATCTCGCCAGAGGAAAACACTCGTACCATAACGTCATACATTATTTTGCCTTTTTTGTCCTTGTTTATGGACCACTGACAATATATCCATTAGACTCCGCCTAGCCAGGTGACCCCGCTGCCAGCAAACGAGGCAAAATGCAAAAAGCCTCAAGTTTGGCAGCTTTATTTGCTAGTAAAAGTTAGCCTCAGCGGTGTCTTTTGGATAATTGGTCTGTGTTAAGGACCTAAGATTAAGATTATTATAATTAGGATTTCTGAGTAATTTTCTTTTAAAACTCATTGTTAGTTTATAGTACAGATATAGTGAATAATATGTTTCCATCGGTAAAACTCGGATCTCAATCGGAAGACGACGGGACCCGAAGTGCCAATTAATTATTGTATTCAATGAGTGACATGTTTATATTCATTAATATGATACTTTATTATTTACTGCCAAATGACAAAATGAAAAATGACAGCATGGTATGCTGGCTAATGGCCCCCAATTCTCGGTGTTTTCGAGATAATGTCGTTTGCAAGATTAAACGTCAGATTCATACAGTTGTGTCAAATGACCGTATGCACTGACGTTTAATCTCGATTTTTAGATTATCTCGAATGCGCCGAGAATTGGGGAGCTGCTGAAGCTAATTGAGAGAGCACGATAAATACGAACTTTTCCGATAAAACACGATGGAAACTAATTATGCACTACATCTGTACTTCCTGTTTTAAATCAATGTCGTCGCCTCTGTACAAATACTCTTTGGCAAAAGGCGGGAGCAGCACGGCTGAATGCCATTCACGCCCTAGCCAACGCGTGCCGATTGTCACTCAGTCCGGCCCTTTCATAATTAACCAGTGGAAAGAGATGGAGAGACAAATATTCCCAATACATGAAATGCAATCGACGCGATTCTTGAACTAGCGGTCACAGGTTATCGTGAAACGCTCTGATCTCGAAATCAGCGTATTCAAAACCCGCCCATGACACAATCGCTTTGAGTGTATTTTGGCATTACCGTTATTGAGATACGAGCTTTTTTAAACTAGTGACAATATGGCATTACGTACAGAATAACTAGGTGCGTATAGTTTTCAAAAAAAAAAAATTAGCTGGAGTCAACTGCTAGGCTGTACTTAATACAGCTTCAAGAACATTTCAGAGCTCTGGTAGACTAGTAGAGAATTCCTCAACCCTTATAACATTCCTAATGTGCAATAAAGATTAAACATATAAATATAATGCCATTAAGAGGAAATATTAAAAATGCAATCGCTTCGGCTTATCAACGTCCGGTGATAAATGTCTTTTAATCTATTTTTCAGCCTGTTTTATCGTAATTCCAAGAATGATAAGCCTTTTTTGATAAACCGCCATAGTAAAGTAGTGGGAAAAACATAGGTAAAAATCTTTGAGTAATTATGAATACGAGAGTGGACGCCTCGACTTGATTTTTTGTAAAGCCTGTTGAGGCCAAATGGCACAAACGCGTATAAGAAAACGATCACCGCCGGACGCGGCGCGCACGCCCGCTACGTCATCAACTGCTCGCTGCCATTTGAGATGTCTGTTCTATTGTACCGTAATAATAATAATAATAAACCATTTATTTCAGGCATCAGTAGCCCATACATAAAAATCTTACAGACTTACAGGCATGGTGCCCCGGAAGCGCCTGAACACGACACCCTTCGGCCAGTACTACTTCATAGGTACACATCGACCAGCTCAGGACCTGTACTAACGTACAGAAGAATCGCTGTCTAACAAAACCGATGTTTAGGTATGAAAATATGTCTCATCATGCCTTCTCTTTCTGTCGCATAACGTGCTCTTTCATGCACGCTGGGGTTGTCATTTTTAGGGTTCCGAACCTGAAAGGAAAAACGGAACCCTCTGTCACAGCCAATTTGCTCCGAAACTACTGCACCGATTGAGTTGAAATTTGGTACACATATGTAAGTCGGTGACCGCAACACGGACGTGTAACGTAAATCTCGTAACTCTCTCTAACGTAAAACTCACTTTGTTCTTATAAAAATAAATAAATGAATTTTAAACATGGGGGCCACTTTTGTGGGGTAAATTAGAAAACAAAAAAAAATAAGTTTATGCAAACTATATCATGTGACATGTCAAATGAAAGGATTTATTGTGAGGATCTTTAATATATTTATTTATATCACCATTTATGTGTATAACCTTATCACTTGTTAGTTTGAAGGGCTTCGCGCACACGTTAAATCTCAAACTAAATTAAAAGTACTATTTAAAGGAAAACATAACTTTCTTCATATCATAAAAAAAACCGGCCAAGCCCGATTCTGACTCGCGTGCAGAGGTTCCGTAGATTTAGGTAACATTAGTGAAGTTCGTAAACTACGAAAGCACTGAACATTGCTCTAACGCAATGGTGCTTAGCCGGTGGTCCGCGGGCCACTGGTGGTCCCAGGAAGCACCCGAAGTCCGCGAAGTCATCGGAAAAAAACTATATATATATATAAATGAATTGCTGTTCGTTAGTCTCACTAAAACTCGAGAACGGCTGAACGGATTTATCTTATCTTAGTCTTGAAATGGTCGTGGAGGTCTAGGGAAGGTTTAAAAGTACATAGGTTACTTAAATTATTATTCTGCGCAGACGAAGTCGCGGGCACCAGCTAGTATTAAATAAATGACAAAGAGTCGATAGAACGACGCGTGGCACGTGCGCTACGAGTGAACAATCGATAGAACAATCCTTTATAAATTTTCATTAACTGTACGAGTATGTACCTCCAAACAGTAAGTGGTCTATGGCAATACAAAAAAATATGAAATGGTCCCTCATTACTTAAAGGTTAACCACTGCCCAAACGAAAAGATAAACGCCGTTGGGAAACTGTTGTTCCTATACATCGATATAGGTCGCGGTCAATTAACCAACTGCAAATAGGTTTATAATAGCTGTGATGTAACTACAAATTTACGGTTTTCAGTTTACTTGTTCAGCGGAAAGTATGTGACGCATAAACGGCCGTAACTTTTGATTGCGTTGACTTAGAAATTTGATTTTTTCACAACTCCAAGGGATTGCATACCTGAGTATGTTATATGAATTTCAACTTGATATCTCCACGTGTTCATGAGAAAAAGGGTTGACAGACAGACAGACGGAAACGAAATGATCCTATAACGGTTCGGTTTAGGATACTCAACCCTAAAAAAACTCCAAAGATTCTTGATAAGCAATAACATGTTAAAGGAATGTATTCAAATTATTTATTAAAATTTGTGTGTAAAACACCGCGGGGGGTTGCATCTGCTCCATACATTTGCAGGTTAATTCGGTCAAACAAATTGTGTGTCAATATAATATACTAATTAGTGTTATAATATAAGTGATGTAAATAATATCGAGCTGCAGACTCCAGAAAACGCGAGTTAATATAAAAAAATGTCACTCAACGGCCCAAACTAGGATAATCTGTATTGGGTTCGTAAATAAAATAGATAAGTACATACATACTGACTCTATCACTAACTTTGCGAAAATTCAGATCTCAAAATCGGTTAATAGAAAAATCAATTTAAAAGTTAAAACCGTCGCTGTGGTGTGCACTTGGTCACCTAACTCACTGGCTAGCCTAACTTGACCCGTCAGTGCGTATAAACTACGTGATAGTGCGTGTCTTTGACCTTGGTCGTATTACGACGCAACCGGCCACGGACGTAGGTACGTAACTCCGCATAATGCCTACGAGCGCGCGGGTCAATTTATGATTGTCGTTCGATTGTTAAGAGAACATAGCTGCCATGTGACATTGTAACGTGCGCAGCAGCTGATCAGCGATGAGGTACACATTCAAATTTAGACCGAATGACTTTATGCTTACAGTCTAAATTGATAGTTTTGTTTACCCGCTGATTTGCCGCTGTACACGTTAACGAATCACACCTCAGCTATGTTATTCTAAAGAATCTCGTCGCTCATTTTGTCTCTCATTTTCGTACGACAATCATAAATTGACCCGCGCGCTCGTACACATTACGCGGAGGTAGGTGCCTACGACCATGGTCGGCCATGTCGGAATACAACTAAGGTCAAAGGCACACGAACATGTACAGATGTAGTGCATAATTAGTTTCCATCGTGTTTTATCGGAAAAGTTCGTATTTATCGTGCTCTCTCAATTAGCTTCAGCAGGTCTCCAATTCTCGGCGCATTCGAAATAATCTAAAAATCGAGATTAAACGTCAGTGCATACAGTCATTTGACACAACTGTATGAATCTGACGTTTAATCTTGCAATCGACATTATCTCGTAAACACCGAGAATTGGGGGCCATTAGCCATCATACCATGCTGTCATTTTTCATTTTGTCATTTGACAGTAAATAATAAAGTATCATATTAATGAGTATAAACATGTCACTCATTGAATACAATAATTAATTGGCACTTCGGGTCCCGTCGTCTTCCGATTGAGATCCGAGTTTTACCGATGGAAACATATTATTCACTATATCTGTAGCTGGGCACCGTTAATCAAATAGTTAACTTCGTTAATCGCTAATCCGTTACTAAAAAGTTAACTTCGTTAAACGTTACAGCGTTGCATTTCGGATTTAACGGCAGTTGACGTTAATCGTTAACTCGTGATAAAAATTGCGTTTTATATATCGTTTCGTTAGAAAAAAACCGGTCAAGTGCGAGCCTGACTCGCGCGCCGAGGGTTCCGCAATTACGTATGAAAAAGAAACAGTACCTTGTAAGTACGGAACCCTAAAACGGAAAAAAATAGCTTTAACAACGGGGTAACCATTTACAACCTACCTATGAAATAAGACAAAAAATAACTTTCGCAAGCTCCTATCTCCGTTCAATCGTAGAGTGTGATACGACTTTGCAAAGGTTATTTCGTTTAACTTTTTTTATGTGATGTAATTACAAATTCACGGTTTTCGGACTTTTTCCTTTACTTGTGCTGTAAGACACTGCTTCTTGCCAAATTTCATGATTCTAGGTCGACGGGAAGTACCCTATAGGTTTCCATTCCCTTTGGATTCCCTTGAAAGTATCAAAATATGAGATATAAACGGCCATATCTTTTGATTGCGGTGACTTAGAAGGTTGATTTTTTCATAGCTTCGAGAGATTGCAGACCTGAGTATTTGATATTTATTTTAACTTAATACCTCCACGCGTTCTTGAGAAAAAGGTCTTGACAGACAGACAGACAGACAGACAGACGGAAAACCGAGTGATCCTATAAGGGTTCCTTTTTTCCTTTTGAGGTACGGAACCCTAAAAAATAATTGGTATGTGCTGTGGAAGTTTAGGCAGGACATGAAAAAATTATAAAAAATTGCAGATTTGTAACAGATTAACTTTTTAGGTAAAGTTAAAGTCCGTTACACGTTAATTAAGTACCTACTATTTGCCAAAAGGACACCACGCAGCTTATGTCAGATAGCTTTAGATTTGAATTTGATCTATAAATATTTTTTCATGTCCTGCCCCTGCCTAAACATCCATAGCCGATACCAATTTTTTTTTAAAGTAAATCACTAACGCAACGACATATAACGAGTTAATGATTAACGTTAACTGCCATTAACTTCCGTTAACTCCCGTTAACTCCCGTTTTAACGTTTAACAAAGTTAACTTTTATAGTAACGGATTAGCGATTAAGAAATTTAGTGCCCAGCTATGTCTTTCATGAACATCAGCTGTAAAACTTCCACTGCACGACATAGGCCGCCCATAAACGAGGGGATTTACCATAGTCGCCATGCTTCGCAGGCGGGTTGGTGACCGTTGGTCATGTCATGTCATGATACCTCTGTCGCCTTTTACGACACCCACAGGAGGAGATTAGGTGATGCTGTTCTTAGGCCACGCGGACACTATACCGACACTACTTGACGACGCGGTTAGCCTAGTTGGTTGACCCTGCCTCCGAAGCTAGCATTCCCGGGTTCGA
Source organism: Tortricodes alternella (assembly GCA_947859335.1). Lineage (NCBI taxonomy): Eukaryota > Metazoa > Arthropoda > Insecta > Lepidoptera > Tortricidae > Tortricodes > Tortricodes alternella. The sequence goes on from OX401970.1 coordinate 3,471,163, forward strand.
TCCCCGGTAAGGGCAAGTATTTCGGTGATGAGCACGAATGTGTTCCTGAGTCTTGGATGTTTCCTATCTATTTATCTATGTAAATACCTATGTATGTAGCTATAACGTTGTTTAGTACCCATAACAAGCTTAGAGCTTACTTTAGGTCTAGATCGATTTGCGTATTGTCCACTGATTATTACTATTATTACTTAATGATACTGCTAAATTTGACCAACGTTAGGAATCATTGTCCGGGTCAAACTTCGTTGACAACCTATTAATCTGTGCCTATAGCAACAATTGGGCCAATTCAAAAGAGTACCTATTCACTAAATTAAAAAGTCACTAAACTTAAAATAAGAAACGTCAAACTCGTTTTTGACAACTTGGCGCTGTACAAAATAGAGTTTGACATTTCTTATTTTAATTTAAATACATTTTAAATTATGTTCGATTTTTATATTAGTTATGAAATCACTCACAGACCCTTAAATTTTATTTATTGAATAGATTTGAATTTCTTAGCTTTAAGTAAGTAGTTAACTTTATATCGAGTGCAGAAGTACGTACAGTCATAAATAAATATAAGTATATACGTTACCAACGAGGGAAAAAATATCCGAGCGCTTCTTCTACGTTCCAGACAATAAAGGCGTGTTCACATATTTTTGATCACTCTTTCTGCGTTGATATTTTTGACCTCGACTGTACCTAACTTAATAAATATTAATAACAGAATCAGAGTCACTTGAATAATAAACAGTAAGCGAACTGGGAATTCAACCAATTTGTTTGAGATCATCGATTTTGCCATCGAATTCAGTTAAGTTTTGTATGGAAGATGCAGGCGAAACTCGAGAAATCTTCAAACAATAATAAACTTTAACACAACGCATTAAAATCAAAAACAGCATCGCGATAGCAGATGGATAGTTCATTACGACACATCGAACTCTATTTGAATTTCGAATAAGTCGCATTCGAATGCCCGTTTCATCTCACTCTACGCAGCCAGGTTTTTTACTAGCGAAAGAGACGCGTATACTCGCTCCGTTCTGGATACAAACTTGTGAGTTTCGAATCGCGTTTCCGGATTGGTCGGTGGTGCTCGTAGGCGGTGCAACGTCGCAGTCCGTTTTCGCCCCGTCTGATTCGAATTTCGAACAGTACCGCGGCTCTAACAGTTGAATCCGTATTGAGGCGCGCGACGTTGCCAGTTGTACAAATTCAGGAGGTAAATTTAAATTTTAGAAGTGAAGTTGACAGTTTTTACGTGTTGCCTATAAAATGTATGACGCGCTAGGTAGGTAAGTGTTCACATGAATGATTTGGTTGAATTTTATTTATTTCTAATTAGATTCTTATTTGTTTCGCTTTTTCACGTTTGGAGTAGGTAGGTATATCTATTTTACCACGAAGTGCGAATTCGAACACGACTTTATTGAGTTTGTAATCATATTCTTAAACACTTTTATGATTTGAGCACTCTGAGATATCTGTAAAAACATATTTTGTGCACCGCTTTTTTTCGTAATTTGTTTCGTGAATGTAGGAAAAATACAGAAAAAAAAACGTATAAAATTGTGTCATTTCGTTTACGTTGTGCAGTATGGTACTTGAAAATATGGTTGTAACTCAAAATAGGTTACTGAAAAATGAACTGTAACACGTTTGTAGCAACGTTGAGTTTGCAAAGTTAATTTGGAGGAGCTTTTTTCAAAGTAGTGAGGATTTTGTTTTAGAGATGGCGCTTTACCAGTAAGTTTGGTTACTAGGGGTTAAAATATGTCATTTTTAGGGTTCCGTACCTCAAAAGGATAAAACGGAACCCTTATAGTGTCACTAGTGTGTCTGTCTGTCTGTCCGTCTGCCACAGCCAATTTGCTTTGAAACTACTGAACCCATTGAGTTGAAATTTGGGACACATATGTAAGTCGGTGACCGCAACACGGACGCGTAACGTAAATAAATGAATTTTAAACATGGGGGCCTCTTTTAGGGGGTAAATTAGCAAAATTTAAAATAAAGTTTGTCAAACTAGGGCGTGTGACATATCAAATGAAAAGGCCCATTGTGAGGATCTTAAATATATATTTTTTACAATGTTAAGATAAATGGTTTTCAAGCTATTTAGGAAAATAGGTGAAAATTGAGCATTCCCCAACTAATCTCCGAAACTACGGGGCCTAAAATTTTGAAAATTTAAAATTTCACGTAATTACGGAACCCCCTTCACGCGAGTTTAACTCGCACTTGTCCGGTTTTTTTTACTGTTAGAACAATTATTGAATATTAGGCACGGGCGTAAATTGACCAGCGCCTCTATTCGGGAACGGATTCTGTAGCGACTCGTAAGCGAGATTTCTCATCTCACTCTTCCGCACGACACGTAATGCGTAAGAGCGAGATGCGAAATCTCGCTCGCGATTCGCTACAGAATCCGTTCCCGAATAGAGGCGCAGAACTCATAAAGAAAAAAGAAAGACCTCTTCATAGAAAATAAACCTCAATGTTTATAATCTACTTTCTAGATTTCATATGTATTTGAGTAATGTGACGTATAAATCCAGTTGAATGGCCCGACGTCACTCATACTGGCGCAAACCGGTTTTCTATGCAGACGATCCGCTGATCATAAATTCCAAGGAGCAAGGCTGGGCCCGCGTGGGGTCTACTGGCCAGTGAGAAGCTTGTGCTCAGTGGGAAGTCTGATGATCAAAGATTGGTTTTTTTACGGGATAGTGGTAAATGAGATACCATCGGAAAATAATGAAATAGGTATACTAATTATTAATGTAGGTATATTATTAAACCCAGCAAGACAGTATGGGGGCCCCGGCTGGCAAACGCCACACCGACCAGACTAGTACGTCTAGCACGACCTGCTTGCGATTCATTTGTCGCTCAGTGCATCCCTTGCATATTTGACTAGTTTGACAGAGACACACTGAGCGACAAACGACTCGCGGGCATGTCATGCTAGCCCCCCAGTGCTATTACCATGAGTTTACGCAAACCGTTCTCGTAATAGAAAACTATCGCTCGGTCCCTTTTACTTGTATCGGCAACGAGCAGCATTTCCGATAGATTCCGATAGCGAGAACGGTTCGCATAAACTCATGGTAATGGTACAGTCCGACGCAGGACAGGACCTTCATTACTCAGCAGAAAGTCATCTTTGCAAATCATATATTGATTGTACGTACCATATATAATCTTCAATAAAATAATAAAGCAATTAATTATAATCATCAAGACTAATGAAAATCATAGCTGGGCAACATTAATGGCGTTAATGAAATAGTTAACTTCGTTAATCGGTAATCCATTACTAAGAAAGTTAACTTCGTTAAACGTTAAAGCGTTGATTTAACGTTTAACGATTATTTCGGAAGATTTAATGGAAGCTGACTCGTGATAGAAATTGCATTTTATATATGGTTGCGTTAGTGAAAAAAAATATGTTAGTATGGGCTATGGAAGTTTAGCCAAGACATGAAAAAATTATAAAATAAGGGTACATACATAGCATCACGCCCGAAATCCCTAATGGGGTGGGCAGAGCCACAAGACTATTTGTGGCCACGTTCGATTAATTAGTCCTAAGATGGTATGATGAACCGTATGGTGACAGGTGATCAGCCCATCGCCCATACAGATAGTCCACCATGTTGGAGAGGACCCGTCCCTTAGTCGACTTTTACGACATGCCAGGATGATAAGCATCTGCACGCATTCTATGCTATTTCTTCACTCCCAGTGCAGCAGAGGAGGAATATTAGAGTTTGTTAATAATACCTATTATTTAGGGATTAAATTAAAATCAAAAGCTATCTGACATAAGCCGGGCGCTCTCCTTTTGGCAAAAAGTAGGTACTTAGTTAATGGAAGTTAATGAGCCCATTATCAATTTTTAGAGTTAACTTAAAATTTAACCTTTACTCGTAACATTAACTTTGTTAATTAACCAACGGATTAAGGGTCTTGTGCCCAGCTATGATGAAAACAAAATAGATTGATGAATTAATCGAATGAAAAGCTCAAAAACGAAATTGCTGAGTTGCTGAGTTGTCTTGCGGCTTCTCAGCCGATGTCACCGTTTGAAGTGCTGGTAGATTTCCTTTTCATAGTGATGGCAATAAAGATAGATGGCGTTAAATAGCACTTCGTTCATGAACTCGCCGGCGAGCCTAACTTGACCTGTCACTGCGTACAAACTACATTCACGTGCGTGTCTTCGACTTTGGCCGGTTTCTGACGCAGCCAGCCACGGTAGGTACGTCACTCCGCGTAATACCAACGAGCGCGCGGGTCATTTTACGATTGTCAGATGAAATGAGGATTTATTAGAGAATAACAGCTGGTCGTGTGATACTGGTATTTATAGAAAATAGCACTTCGCATGATTACGATGCGTCCTTTTGTGAAAAGGCTTTTTAAAACGCTGTTTTCGAAGTGACTTTCAAACTATTTTATAACAAAAAATATATATATATTTAAGATTCTCACAACAAACCCTTTCATTTGATATGTCACACGATGTAGATTGCAAAACTTTTCTTGTTAATTTTCTAATATACCCCCCAAAAGTGGCCCCCATGTTTAAAATTTATTTATTTACGTTACACGTCCGTATTGCGGTCACCGACTTATATATGTGTACCAAATTTCAACGCAATCGGTTCAGTAGTTTCGAAGCATAAACAGACAGACAGACAGACACACGACTGATGCTATAAGGGTTCCATTTTTTTTCCTTTTGTGGTAAGGAACCCTAAAAAGTATCGTAGAAGTCGCTCTGAATTGGTTCCCGCTGAAAATCAGCGTTGTGGCTGGCAAGGCACAACAATATGTCCTTGACACTCAGTCGTATTGTCGTTGTGTTAAGGGGCATAATGTGTTCAGAATTATCATAGAATCAATCGTATCTTATCTTATATTATCTTATCTTATCTTATCCTTAGTTGCACGAAGAAGTATGAACAGAAAAGCAAAATCTTACTCGTCCTAAAGTTAGCATTTTTCTTAGATTTCTTTTTTTTTCTTTTTTAGATACCTATTGATCACTGTCTTTTTTGTAAACGTTTTGATTATCGAAATGATATATAGTATTTGACTCAGCTAACGGAATAATGCCATAGTTCTGGGGATTTAAATCAAATACACGAGTAAAAATCAAAAGGCAAAACGAAAAAGAATTAAAGAAACGTCATTTCGGCGCGTTGCGTATTCAACACCTTCATCGCCTCGTTGCGCTACGAGGGTTCGTCCGCTTTGTAACAGAGAATCTGGATACCCGTCCGTGGCAATTAAAGTTTCAAATACCCGGTTACGGTATAAAAACTTGAAAATAAGCATAGCATTGGTTACAAATAATTGCCGGTTTCAAACGGGAAAAAAACATTTTCAGCGCTACGTTTCACCGTTAAATTCGTCAGAAAAATGCTATAATGTAATTAAAAGGCTTCCTGTTTCGATAACAGTTACTTAACTTATTCTGGTATCATTTTGACATTCAGAAATAAATAACCATACATACATACATAGCATCACGCCCGAAATCACTAATGGGGTGGGCTGAGCCACAAGACTACTCGTGGCCACGGTCGATTAATTAGTCCTAAGATGGTATGATGAACCGTATGGTGACAGGTGATCAGTTCATCGCCCATACAGATAGTCCACCATGTTGGAGAGGACCCGTCCCTTAGTCGACTTTTACGACATGCCAGGGTGATAAGCATCTGCACGCATTCGATGCTATTTCTTCACTCCCAGTGCAGCAGAGAAGCATAAATATCACACTAAAAAAATATTGGCTAAACATGTATGAGGCTTTCAATATTCTTGATGAAGAATCAGTTTTAAAGATACTGATTAGATTAGATTATTTATTCCTCAAGATAAAATACATTATAAATTGCACATGTCAAAATACATGGATCTAAATTGAGATTGTCAGTAATTTAATTAAAATACAATGAAAATAGAATAAAATTACAAGTTCAACAGAATTAATACTTATGTCATACAAGTTACAGATTAGTTTAAAAATTGTATCTCCATAAAGGATCGTCCTTATTAAATAACAATAACAATACACGGGAAAAATTATAATTTAGTTACATACTATGTCAAAACCAAAATACACAATATAATCGGATTTTAAAGTCAAGTAGTTTAAAATCTAAATTTTAATGTCCATAAGCTCATTTACCGAGTATAATGGATTCTCCAACAAAAGATTTTTCAGCCGGCGTTTAAATGTTTCGTCAGATGGTTCAAGTTTAAGATCAAAGGGCAGACGCTCATAGTAAGTAGGTCCGATGACGCGCGGGTTCTTCCCTGCAAGTGCCATGCGACGGGGGACTGTTCTCAAACGCCCGGTACGGCGGAGCTGCTTGCCAGGAATATTGACGATCGCGAAAGAAGACAGATTTTTTCGAACAAACATAATAATTTCGAAGATATAAAGTGAGTAGTGCGTCATAATGCGCTGTGTTGCAAAGAGATCTCTGCACGAGTGTCTAGGTTTCACCCCAAGCAATGTGCGTACGGCACGTTTTTGCATTATCATTACTCTACTGGCATCCGTGGAGTTACCCCATATGAGTGAACCGTACGACATCAACGAGTGAACAACTGGCTCTATTTATAGGTTTATTGGGTACAATTCGAAACGGCGTCTTCTTAATTTGAGATTTCCTAGGTTTTCTTTTTCAAGAAACGTCAAACTTGATTTTGTATAGCACAAACCTGTCAAAATCAAGTTTGACGTCGAGTGATTTTTAAATTTAGCGGACACACTTTTGAATAGGCCCCATTTATCGTCTTACCTATATATAAATCTATATCTCTTTTTGTAAATATTTTATTGGAATTTTTATCTTAAAAACCAACAATGATGAAATCCATGAAAAGTTCTAAGACACGGACTGTCATGTATTTTATAGGCACTGACGGTTCAAGATAGGCTGACCGGTGAGTTCGAACGAAGTGTTTCAGAGAATCACAACCAAGCGGTGTAATTCTCTAACGTGCACAGCTGATCATCGGATAAAATAAACTATGAATTTAGACTGTAAGCACGAAAGCGTTCGGTTTAAATTTAAATGCGTCCCTCTTAGCTGATCAGCCGCTGCTCACGTTAGGAATCACATGGCAGCTTGGATTTATTTTTCCATACTTTTTATTTCTTGTTATGTATGTGTCGAATTTGAGGTAACTAAATAAATTGAATGTATTACTTTTTAAGGAAAAAGACGAATTGCCAATGCACCAAATAGATAAGCAAATCATGTGGTTTTAATACCAGACTACCTACGGGAAAAATATATATTTTCATACAAATGGTGAAAACGTATTTACTTCTTTATATTATGACGTCAGTTAGGTCAAAATGCAGAATTACCAGGTTTTTTTATATAAAGATTTTAGATAACCAGATTCTGCCCGCGACTCCGTCCGCGTCGAATTCAGGATTTTAATTCCGGGATAAGTGTAGCCTGTGTTAAATACAGGGTATAAGCTATCTCCATCCATTGCAAATTTCATCCAAATCCGTTCAGGCGTTGAACGCAGAAGTTACAAACATACTTAAGTACCTCACGCACAAACACACACATATTAGAGTGATTTATTCAGGACGATGGAATACCTACTATGGTCATACCTGGGCAGTGGACACAAGACCGTTAATTAACGAAGTTAACGTTTCGTGTAACGGATTAAGTTTTAAGTTAACTTTAAAAATTGTTAACGGACTCATTAACTTCAGTTAAAACAATTAAAGTCCGTTAAACGTTAATTAAGTACCTACTATTTATTAAAAGGAAACCGCGCCGGCTTAAGTCAGATAGCTTTTGATATGAATTGGATCTATAAATAATAGGTGAACAAGTATTATTACAAACTCTAATGCAATACCCTATTTTTACTAATGTTTCATGTCCTGCCTAAATTTCCATAGCACATACCCACATTTTTTATAAGTAAATTTCTAACTAACTCGACGACATATAGCTAAGATTTTTGTATTGGTAGAGCCAAACAGTAATCCTCACTAGATGATGACTGTTCGAATGGGCCGGCTCGACCGGGGTAGTACCACACTCTCACAGAATATCGGCGTAAAGTAATAGCTTGCTATTGCATTTCATACGGTGAGTGCCGAGATCCGGAGGGCTATTCCCTCATCCCTATCCCATCCCCATTCCCCATCTTCCCTAGACTGGCAACGCATTGGCAGCACCTCTGGTGGGCCATCAGCTCGTTTGTCAGTCATATGACATTTAAAAAAAAAAGCGTTTTCTATCACGAGTTAGCGATTAACGATAACTTCCGATAAATGTTCCGAAATGTAACGAATTTAACTTTTTTAGTAACGGATTAACAATTAACGAAGTTAACTATTTGATTAACAGTGCCCAGCTATGGTTATAGTATACTATTTTACTTCGAATAGGGAAGATGCATATATTTTTTTCATCTTGTATTGGAAAGTGCTGAGTAATAGAAACCGATCTGTGTTCGCGAAACATTATTATGTTGTTTATTTTATGAGTTATGAAGCTTTGAAAAGTCATTGTTCATACCACTCGCAAAAACACTCCATACAAAATGGACGAGAACTATGACGTCACAGCATTCGTTAGACTCTACAAATGTATGGTGCTTAAACGAAATCTACAATTATTTCCATTAATTCAGTTTTTAGACCAACATCTTATATTTCATTAATTTTGACCCTAAATAAATAAATAATAATATTCATAATCATAAAATTTATACAATAATAAAACCGACTTTAAATAGCCTTTGATAAGTAAGTTATTTTTCACATTTTATTTATTATCCTTTGATTTAACGACACACATTTACAACATCAAGTAACAACAGCATAATGCCAATTGCTCATCACCATTTACAAACAGTTGCTATCCACGGTGCAAGGATGTCAATTGTTGAGGAGTTCTCCTGGTTCTTCAATTTTACTACATGAATTTTCATGGACATAAGTTGCTTCAGTACTTTATAGAGCAATTTAATCGCCAACTGTGAAATACTTAACATTTAGGAGTTCCGGTGATCATCTTTGGTCTTCTTCAACAGTTCCACTTCACCAAATAATGCTTTTGGAACGTAACTCCTTAAGTTATTACAGAAAATACTAAAATTGCTATATGCTTGCCTATAATATTTGAAGAGTTCCATTGATTCCTCATAGATCCTCTCATCATAAGTCGACTTTGACTACAACGGGACCAATCTAGACGTATACTCTACCGATTAAAAAAAGAATTTTCAAAATCGGTTTATAAATGACGGAGTTCTGAAGTAACAAACATAAAAATCAAAATAAAAATACAACCGAATTGAGAACCTCCTCTTTTTTTTGAAGTCGGTTAAAACATGATCTGATATTTCTGTAATATGCTTTTGTTTACTTTTACTTTCATAATATATCATTTAAGTCTCATTTTGATTTTCATGCATCTTCCCCATTACTACATTGTTTCTGAATGAAATCGCGATGAACGACCATATGCATACAGTATCATTGCAAATTGCTGCACACGTACTAATTAACCATAAGTAAGTAATTATGTTTGTACCTTTTAATTATAATTATCACTTGGATGAACGGCATCGTTTAGCGTTGAATGTGTTTTTTTAGTTATACGATTTGTTAAGTGCGCTCGTTGATGTAGATTTTGAGATTGTTTTTGGATATATCGGTTTCGTGATCAGGCGCCTCATTCGGGAACGCTAAGTGATTCTGTAGCGACTCATAAGCCAGATTTCTCATCCCACTCTTCCGCACGACGCGTAATGCGTAAGAGCGAGATGAGAAATCTGGCTTACGAGTCGCTACAGAATCACTTAGCCTTCCCGAATGAGGCGCCAGGTCGAAAATGAAGCTTTTTCTTTCTTACGGAATCGGAAAAGCCATCGCGTAGGTCAAGAGCGCGAAGCCCTTCTCTCGTCTTGCCAAAAAGCATAAGGTTTTGCCAACTATATCGTGTGACATTTCAAATGGACGGGCTCGTTGTGAGAATCTTAATTTTTTTTTTATATATTCATGATAAATAGTTTGGACGTTACTTAGGAAAATAGGCGAAAATTGACCATTCCCCCCTTATCTCCGAAACTACTGGTCCAAAAATTCAAAGAAAAATACATTAATTAGTTCTTTACGTATAGATTGCAAGAAAACCTATAAGAAGTCTATGGAATTTAAAATAACATAGGAAATTTCATATAATCACGGACCCTCGCCACGCGAGTTACCTCACTATTGTCCGGTTTTATAGGTGTTAGTTTCAGTGAAAACTGTAATATTAAAGATGAAAAAAAGACTTACTACCGAGTTTCTTGCAGCGTTTCTTCTGTTCTGCAAAATAAAAAGTATAATTTTCATTAACGGAAGACACTTAGGTACTGCTTTTTACGCCGGGATTCGCAAACCATTATATTGCACTACCAAATAAACGTCAAATGCCTAAGCTATAAGGGCTATTGTTGCACGTGACGTATAAAAGAATACATAGTCAGTTGCTAGGTACAGTCGGCGGCATTTTTAAGGGTCGCGTTGCCCGTTGTTCTTAGCAACGGGGTACAGAGGGTAAGGAGGGTGTGGCTGCCGCCCCTTCGAGAGGTTTTAGACTTGCATTTGGCGATCGGGATTTTGGATGGAGAGTTGCGAAATTTTTGAAGTCAGCATGGTGCAGATTTGAATCAGTGCTTCACGGAAGATACTGGCCATTAAGACGTTTTGATTGGTGTTGGCGTTGAGCGAAAAAGGTGTAAGTGCTTTTTGTGTTTTAATTGCTTGATATGCTGTTATTACATGTTTCATGCTTAGTAATGGCAAATCGGTTATTTTTTGTGCGCGATAACCGGATAATACCCGGCTATTAACCGGTTTGTACTGGTTAGGTGTTGTTTCATAGACCTTATCAAATACAATAGTAGAGTTTAATAGTACCTAAACTTAGTTAAGCCGTTTAAGTTATTTTAGTAATTGATCGTTGTTAAAATGTTAAAACCGGATAAATCCGGATCAAGTATCGCTTTAAACCTTAACTGCGCGGATTATAGATACCTGGAAAATGTCTTTAAATGCTTTTCTTTTTGCGAAGTTTACTAGATAAAGAACTCAGTTTATTTTTAAGATTAAATCCTTTCATTTTAGTATATTTTGAAGGGTTGTTAAAGTAAACGATTTTTCTGGATCTATTCGTGTTTATAATTATTATAACTCGCAAAAAGTGATCTTTCAGGTCTTCAAAGCACCTATTGTATTTTTAAAATTGAATATGTAGAGTTATTTAATTGATTAACTTAATGGATAGAACCAGAATCCTACTTCTTCTGATATTGTAAATGCGATAGCGATTGTTTATGTGTGTGTGTTTGTTACCAGTCAGCTCCGCAACGGCTGAACGCATTTTCATGAAACTTGGTATACAGGTAGTTAGTTAATGCCAAAATTTACCGAGGGAATGACTATAACCGAGTTCAAAGCGGGCGAAGTCGCAGATGGAAGCTAGTAGAACATTCATTTTACTTAACCATAAGCAATTCTTTTTTATCATTAATTTGTATTATGTTATTGACTAACATCCATCCCTAAAATATATAAAAAAAAATTAGATTATTTATTCATGAATAATTACTTATTAAAATAAAACAGTACCAACTAACACTACAAAAAATTGATAAAAACTAAAACTAGGCTAAAATTACTTAAAATAAATTTAAAAAATCTGGTCCCCGCGGCAGGGTGCCCATCACGCAAGCTGCATTTCCACGCTGAATGGCTATGCTTAGCCTTTGTGCGAGGTAGCAGCCTGCGCGAGGGTCACCCGTGGCCTCCCTGAGACGCTTGCTGAGCTCCCTGAAGAGCCCATGCGCGCCCGGGCCCCACGGACCTAGTGTCTCGACCCCGAAAGCGACATAATCGTACTGGGTGCCGAGACAACTAGTGTATTTGTTTGCTTTATACCGCTCCCTAGACTAAAAAGAAATATATTTTGTATACGGAAAATGTGAAATTTTAACCCGTAGTAAAATTTATGCCTGGATTGAATATTGGGAAAATATATAAGTGTATAGTAACATATAGTTACCAGTAATTGCTTGGGTTGGTTTATAATTTTGTTATCATTTGTTTCTGTTAATGATTCGGACCATTTATTATTTATTCTAATGGACATCAGAAAACTAAAAACAACAGATGTACCTAAAGTTACATAATGTCAGCATATTTGAACATGTTACTATACAATAAAATTTTCTTAAACAGCTTTATTTTATAGTTTTCTTATCCGTCCGTTTAACGACACCTCTGTTTGAAAAATAATCGGCATTTCGTTTTGTTCACATTGTGTTACGAATACGTATACTATAAAGGCGGCGTTTTTAGAGCTTTTTCCCCGAAGGGCTTTATCGAGTAACGATATTAAACAACGCAATAATAATTCTTATCACTCAACTTAAATTTAATTATTGTTTCCTAGTATTATCGTACGCCGTAACGTACAGTTGAATTTATTTAGCGAATTAGGTCAACAAGTTTTTTCGATATTCGAGAGTGACCAGGCGCCTCATTCGGGAACGCTAAGTGATTCTGTAGCGACTCGTAAGCCAGATCTCTCATCTCGCTCTTACGCATTACGCGTCGTGCGGAAGAGTGGGATGAGAAATCTGACTTATGAGTCGCTACAGAATCACTTAGCGTTCCCGAATGAGGCGCCAGGTTCATCTTTAATCTCATCGTCACTCAACTGGTGAAAATAAAAAATGAAAATGAATATATTTATTTTGCAAGTAGGCCACATGGGCTCTTTCACATGTCTGAATCTACCAGCGCTTCGAAAGGTGACATCTGCTGAGAAGAAACGCCGCAAGAAACTCAGCAGTAAGTCATTTTTTCAACTTTTGCAGTAGAGTTTAATCTAAAAACTAACACAAAAAGTGCAACATAAAATACTAATGGGTACAAATTAATTCTAATAAATATCGAATAAGGGAGATGTATAGTCTCCGCGTCTGGACGTGAGATTGTGGGTCAAATGCCTCATCATCATCAACCGAAAGACGTCCACTGCTAAACATAGGCCTGCCCAATGATCGCCACAACGCACGAATCGGTGTAGTTCGCATCCAGAGGAGTCCCGCAGTTTCCACCAGGTCGCGAGTACAGCGTGTGCTTGCCTATCTTCTAATATCTAAAAACCGGACAAGTGCGAGTTAAACTCGCGTGGAGAGGGTTCCGTTCCGTACGTGATTATCTGAAATGTCCTATGTTACGTACTTTAAATACCATAGACTTCTTACAGATTTTCCTATAATCTATAGCTTAAGAACTATTTTCTGTATTTTTTCAAAATGTTAGGCCCAGTAGTTTCGGCGATAAGGGGTGGGGGGGATACATTTTTCAACTATTTTCCTAAATATCTTCCAAACTTTTCGTCTTTAAATTCTAAAAAAATATATTTGCGATTCGTACAACGAACCCTTTCATTGGATATTTGACACGATATAGTTTGCAAAACTTTTTTAATGTACCCCTAAAAGTGGCTCCCATGTTTAAAATTCATTTATTTACGTACCTAACGAAGTCAGTCGGTGACAGTCAGATAGACAGACAGACAGACACACGAGTGATCCTATAAGGGTTCCGTTTTTACCTTTCGAGGTGCCGAACCCTGAAAAGAATGTTTGTTTGTTCATCTTCTATGCGTTTATATCATTCATCCGATTACGATGAAACAATGGGGAGTTGTTGTGCGCTCCCGGGAAGGTTTGGGACTGAAATGAAAATTGTACCTACTTATTAAGAAAGACAACGCGCTGTTACGCTGGACGGACACAGCTAATTCTCGGTAAAAAAACTGGCTAAAGCCGGGTTCTTATCCACTGGTAAACTTATCGGATCTCCGTGTGATTCTCTTACGTGTGTGCAAAGTGGCTGATCAGCGAGGGATACATTAAGGGGCAATGGCCGTTCCGACCGACCGACAAATTTGCTTACTACCAATTAAAAGAATAACATATTTGGCATGCGAAAAATGTATAATTTTAATCTGTAGTAACCAAATCTACCCGCACGACGCGTAATGCGTAACAGCGAGATGAGAAATCTCGCTCACGAATCGCTACAGAATCACTTAGCGTTCCCGAATAGAGGCGCTGTTCGACTTTTGACGTTCGCGATCTCATGATCTGACATTTCGTGTCAGACTTTTATAAAACCCGGCTTACGTGATTACAGAAACCGACCGGTTTCGAGATCGCATTGTTTTGTCACAATTTCCGGACTTTGCGTAGTAAAGTGACAGAATAAAGGGACATTTCGTTACCATGGTAACGATCGGCTTCTATACCACTTATGCTAATTTCGAATATAGACCTTGTAGATGAGATTTTAGAGTATATTTCGGGGTACTTTTAAATTCAAATTAAGAACGTCATTGACACGAATGTTTCCGAAGTTAATTTTGATGTTCTGTTTGACAGCTCTGGTGAAGAAATCTTTTTCACAGATGCATATCAACTTTTAATACCTTTCCAAATTATCTTCGTGGCTATAGGGAGGGTAATTTATAAGCTTATATACTAGCGACTCAGCCCGTCTTTGCACGGGTATCTATACATTAAAACGTTCCTCAAGAATTTTTTAAATAAGCGAGTCATTTTATTATCTCTAGGTACTATCCGGCCTATAGAGTTAGTGGGTGTGTATAGGTATGTGGACATAGACTTATTTTAATTAAGGAAATATGCAGTTCCCATAAAGATAAATAAAGATGTCAAGCACGCGACTTTTGTCGTGTTTTAACGGTTCACTGATTTTAACTGTAGGTAGATATAATATATTTATGTATATGGCACAATAGCATGCCTCGGAAACGTCGGAAGAAAGTTTACTCTGTTTTCCAATACCGGATTGCTTTAATCTGCAATAAAGTTTTTCAACCTACTTGAGTAAGCGACCCCTTTACAAGTAAAATAATTTGACGACCCCCCCTGACCATAGTAATACTATGTCAGTGGTTGCAACGACAAATTCTTGGTTCTTGTGAGATTAATGTCTGATTACACAGTTGTGTCAAAGAACTATATGCACTGAGACTAAATCTCACATGCCAACTAATCTCGCAAGGGCAGCTTGCGACCGCGTCCCCCGCAGTAAGATCTTGCGACCCCTGGGGTCACGACAAACTGGTTGAAAAATATTGCTTTGGTGTAAGAAATCTGGGTAAAAGATACTTCAGGAAACAAAAATTGTCCCTCCCGTGACCAAAAATTAACGAAAACGACTGCTTAATATTACATTCTTTACACAGGCCAAAACTATGCTTTATGTCCTACATACGGCTATAGTCCAGGGTCCTTAACTTTCGGGAACAGGAGGGGGCAGTTCTGAACCTAAACGTGTGTATGACCCATTTACACATGTGTGTGTCTATAATCTACTATATAAAAATAAGTCGGGTTTTCCTTCCTGACGCTATAACTCCAGAACGCACGAACCGATTTCCACGGTTTTGCATTCGTTGGAAAGGTCTCGGGCTCCGTGAGGTTTATAGCAAAGAAAATTCAGGAAAAATTTCAACAGAAAAGCGGGAAAATCTTTTTTCACACACAGCGCCATCTCTGATACATAGCTACACCAAACGAAATGTTACATAAAACGAAGCCATCTGGTGGCGAAACGGAGTTCGCCGGGTTTGCTAGTACTCTATAAACATTGACGTATGTGTGTGTCATTAATCAAAAAGCGATCTCCATACAGTAAACAGTGTTTTATAGAGCTGTATTATTTTTACGCTCGATTGTACAGTCAGCTCGTTAAATCATTGATTGCGTTAAAACATCATAAAATACCTTATCGATTTTTTTTTCAATTAGTGTTTTATAGTGGTTTGTTTCGACGAGTCGTTATTTTTACATGTTCCCATTGTTGCTTGTTATTTTATTTGAAAACTAGCCGTGGATTTGTTTGCTGTTTCCTTCGAAATTCTGCAATATTTGAAATAACAATAGGATGTAAATATCGCTATCTGATCGGTGTAAGTTTTTATTGAGGATCAAAAGGAGGGTATAGAGTTTAACAGTCTATGAATGTATGTGACAATCTTTCGGATGTTCCATTTCAGCTCCTAAACTACTGGACCGATTTTAATAAATTATGATTCGTGGAGAAGCGAGTGTCATAGGCTATAATGATTCTAAGAGTGCGTCATACTAATAGGAGCAAATATATCTTTACGTCGCCAGTCGGGTTTTAGTTTTTAACATTATTATTATTATTGGTCAAAATGGTGTTTAAAATAGACCTGGCGCCTCATTCGGGAACGCTAAGTGATTCTGTAGCGACTCGTAAGCCAGATCTCTCATCTCGCTCTTACGCATTTCGCGTCGTGCGGAAGAGTGGAATGAGAAATCTGGCTTACGAGTCGCTACAGAATCACTTAGCGTTGCCGAATAGAGGCACTGATCGTGGCATCTTACATGAGAAAACCTTATTATATAAATTATTTATTTGACTTGATGTGTTGATGAGCTGCAAAGTTATTTAAAAAGTTAAATTGTTCCTTCTTTTTTGTCCACGTATTACGGGTTTAAAAAACCATCTTATAGACATCTTTTCAACCGTTTATGCTCGCGGTAAAGTCTTCAACAAACGAAACGTGTCCCAAATATGCAAAAGTGACCTTTGAAAATTGCGGAAAAAAACAATTCTAACCTTAATTTCTAACCTTATTGAGTACTTACATTTTAAGACTGCAAATATATAAGTTATTTTAAAAAAATATAATTAAACTGACAATAAAATTTTACACACACTTTCCAAAAGTGACATGTCAGTGTCAAAATTAATGAGGAGAACTTGATTTTTGGAATTGTGACAGCAAATACTGTAATGGCACTCGGACTCAACACCGAGTTCCACTAAAGTCGTATTTTACTTTAGCTTATAAATAATCCCACTTTAGATCTAATTGAACTGTCAATCATTGAAACCACTAAAGTCATCTATTAATCTAATACAGCGATCATTAAAACGCGACTTGTTCACAAAAACATACCATATTAAAGGCCAGCGTGTAGAACCTATAGGCGCAAAATCTCAATTTTGCTAATTTTGTGGATTTATGCGGTTTTTACAAACGGCTCATACGCGGTTCTTAACTATCACTGACGATATATACGTAACATCCATGACTCGAGTACAACATTCGTTCTCATCACACAAAGTTGGACCCAAACTCGTGACCTGTGGCGCGGCAGTTGCCCTGCCCTGCCAGTGAACTCAACACGGGAAAATGCACGGAATCTGTTATCGGTGTGGCTTTTTAAAACGAGTTCACTTTAATTATTAACTGTATCCATTACAATACTAAATTTTTGTGTCAGTTGTCCAATTATAGCAAGTTATGCCCGAAAGACTATGCTGTTAGAATTCTTTTTTCAGAATCACGAAGCGTGACAAACCGTTCATATAATTAATTATTTTTCTATGAGCAATTTGCGTGGGGTAACTTTGGATAAGTAAGATTATTTATAATTAGGGTCGATTCTAGAAAGTTTGATTAGGGGAAATCGTATGTGTAGATACCGCCTTTATGTCACAGATAAGGCTATATTTGGAATGTAATGTATAAAGTCAAATGTTGTAACGAACTGTGGCTTTTGAGTTGTCAGGCTGAAAAAATATTGAAACAAACGCTTTTTTGCTGGTTAATAAATAACTGAAAAATGTAGTTGTAACAATTAATTTGCCATTTGTTAACAATACCATATTTACATACATACATACATAGCATCACGCCCGAAATCCCTAATGGGGTCGGCAGAGCCACAAGTCTATTTGTGGCCACGTTCGATTAATTAGTCCTAAGATCGTACGATGAATCGTATGGTGACAGGTGATCAGCCCATCGCCCATACAGATAGTCCACCATGTTGGAGAGGACCCGTCCCTTAGTCGACTTTTACGACATGCCAGGATGATAAGCATCTGCACGCATTCTATGCTATTTCTTCACTCCCAGTGCAGCAGAGGAGGACCATATTTCGACTCTTTCGAATTGATGTCTTAAGACTCTGGTGCATTAAAATAAAAATTGTCTAAAATGTAGTTACGACAATGTTAATTGCTGCAGTCGATTTATGTAACCAGGTCTCATGGTTCAGGTGATTTTTTACCAAAAAATTCCCTATTAATATTAATAATGTGAAAGTTTGTTTGTTAGTTTGTCCTTCTTTCACAGGATCGGAGCAATGTAGTTTTTTACGTACCTATACATAGTGTACTCGTATGGGCCGGAACGACTGGACCTAGTCCACTTTTTATCCCGAAATGACTTCCACGAGGACAAAATTGCAGGCAAAAGCCATTATCTTATACTCGAAAAGTATTGAGTTCAAGAACTAAAACCCGACTACTGAAAAACCTTTTTATTAATCTTAATAATCCTTGTTATTTTATGGCCAAAACATCATCATAAAAAACATTTTTTTTTCGTGCTTGACTTTATGTCCTCTAGCCTCGTAAGTCCTAGCATTTTGAATGTAGTGATTCCGTCCCAGTGTACTTAAATAAGAACAAATTACGGAAGTAGTTTTTAAACTTAAATCAATTACGACAAAGTTGAAATTAGAACCAAATCAAGCAAAATACCAGGTCTTAATGAGGTACAATAATTTGTACTAAATAAAGTACAAGGGGACTGACAAGGCTAGAGGGCGCCATATGCCATTTAATGTGATATCACATAGCATATAATCAGCGGACAATCAGGCCGCTTCCAACGATACCTCATTTGTCAAATCATGATTTTTTGAAGATGGTTTAGAAGTTATGAGAGAAGAGATGAATATAAATACATACATACATGCCGGTCAAAATCATGACCTTTTTGCTTCGCCGTAGTCGGGTAAAAAAAAAGTCTCACCTAGGCGGGTAAAAAGCCACACCAAGCAGTTTTTATAAAGTTACTTTGTATGTAACTAATCTGTCATAAATTTATAATATTTCAATTTGTCACGGTAAAAAGTCGGGAAAAATTTTGAATTACATATTACACCCGAGTTATTATGTAAAAGTATTATATCAATGTATAAAATCACGTAAGACCACGAACTAACCTTGGCTAGGTACGGTTTTGTCTCAAATAGTCATGCAAATTGTGAAGCCATTAATATAATTTCAGAGAAACTCGCCAAATATCGGTTACGTCTAATTGATGTGCAAATTATTTCGATCCAACGATCAAATACAATCCCCGGCTTTTAACAAGAAACCTTAAATAGCAGTTTCAAAGTTCATTTAACTAAAGCTGCGTTATTCACACCTTTCAGAGAAGTTGCCATATTGTTATCTTTTACCAGATTGAAATTGACCGGTTATTGAGCGGTTATCTTAGAAAAATAAAGTTTATAATTATAGATTCATGAGATTACTAGAGCGTTACATCCCATTTATCCAGGGTGTTTAATAACTGTGAAGATGATGCCAAATTTCCTGACCTATTGAAGCATAGCAAAGTCACAGCAATGCTTAAACTCGGGGTTAATAGATCCTACAAACTTAAGACCTAAATCAATACTATTTACTTAACCTCGGTGAATTATTTGAGAAACTTATAGTGTCTCACTCAACTGAAGGCCTAGTTTTATCGGGACGATATTAAGTATGGGAAACAATTTGGATTCATGCCAGATTTTTCAATTACTGATGCAACTTGGTAGGAGTCACAGGATGCAATCGGGCATCTTTTGTGATTTGTCCAAAGCATATGACTGTCTTCATCATGACACATTGGTGAGGACACTGCATCATTATGGGGTAAAGGGACTTCAGTTGAGCCTTTTGGAATTGTGCATAAGTGATATAATCGAAAAAGTGAATATCAATGGTCACCCGGTTTAAAAATAAGCATGGGTGTTCCACAGGGCTCAGTTATAGTCCCATTTTTGTTTCTCATTTACATCCATGATTTCCATACCTTGCAAAAGATAAACATAATAATGGTAATGCTCGCTGATGATACTTCATTAATATTTATAGTTAAGACGGTAAAAAATATGATGAATTAAATAACACTATTTCCGAGATAGGTATTAGAATGGTTTACTGCCGACAACCTCCTTTTGAATGAGAAAAAAAATAGAAATGTATAAAGTTTATATTTCTCATTATTAAACTAGTGGCTATAGATATAAAAATTAGAGAAGAGAAATTGATCATTGTTGAGTGTGATATTCCTTGGCTAACTTTAAATGCCAAACTGCATATTAGAAAATGATCGAACATAGGTACTCAGTTCTGCAGAGTATGCTATTAAAAAGATATGAGCTCTCACTAACATAAATACCGCTAGGTTAATTACTTTAGTTATTTCGCAGTGTAAGGTCATATAGCATAATGTTATGACGACGTGCTGCAGATACAAACAGCATTTTCACCTTCCAGCAATGAGCTATTTTTAATTTAGGAATTATGGTATCACTAACATGCTATAATGGAACAATAATAATTACAGTAAAGATGTTAATTGACTTGAGTGCAAAACTTGTAAAAGGCAATAGAAAAACTCCATTCCACGGCCTTATTTTGCTATTATATGGTATGGTATCTCTTAAGTCGACAGCAAAGGCGGCATCTTAAAAAACACTACGCGATATCGCTTAGGCAATGCCGAATAGTGGTCCAGGCGCCTCATTCGGGAACGCTAAGTGATTCTGTAGCGACTCGTAAGCCAGATTTCTCATCTCGCTCTTACGCATTACGCGTCGTGCGGAAGAGTGGGATGAGAAATCTGGTTTATGAGTCGCTACAGAATCACTTAGCGTTCCCGAATGAGGCACCAGTTTATAAACACAGCGAGTTTTAAAATTGCAACGTTTTTCTCGGCAATATCTTGGCTTTTTAGCATATCATTTAGTATTCTCTCGGAATTGTATACAATGGAAGAAATATAAAATGGAGTCTAAATGGGCATAAGCTATAGGTATGCCATAGGTATAGGTATATGGGTATGGCTCCAAAGACAATGGGGTATTTCTTGTTTTTGTTATGTTGCTATTCCAGCGGCCCGTGGATGTCTATGCTATTATGTTGATATAAGACAATCCAAGAACTTGTCGTAAGTTACATTACGGATCGCTTACGACGTATTTGTGTTTACTGTATTTACTCGTATTCAATATGTTTTATTCCTATTTTGTTACATAAATAGACGCTTTTATTTATTAAGTTTAAAAAGACATATTGTCACTTACGACGCTTACGTCACTGCCTAACTAAAAATTCATTGATTCAGGACCAAGGAATCCAGTCCCGACAACATGGCGGACTCCAGCGAGCCGTCTCAAGGCCTGAACCTTGTTATTTGAGACATAGAGCCCAATTTAGAGGTGCAGAAGAATCAGGAAGCGATGCTGAAGGAGCGAGAGAGCTCTGAAGGGTCGCCGGGGGCGCCGGATGAGTGTGCGGGGTGCGGGGGGAGGATCCAGGACAGGTATCGTTTTTGTTATCCAGATGCCTACCCGTAGTATATGTATGTGGGTCGTGGGCTCCAAGCCGCATATAGCTATTGTTTTTACAATGTATCCACGTAAATTAGTCGAGCATATCGATGAAAAACATCATGAGAAAACTAGCACATACTTAATATGGGAGGTGAATAAATGATTAGTCCCCAATCTATCACCACAAAAGGCGTTTGCCAGTAAGGTCAATCTGCGGCAGTTACAAATTTTTGATAACTGACGGTATATGTGGATGATGTCATGTCCTGTACCTACGGAAGAGTTTAAGAGTTGTAACGAGGCGTTATCAACGACCTGTAAATACTGTTTTAATACTGGCAACTTTCAATTTCTTTTTCGTGGGTTTGATTTTCAAATTCAGATCATTATGGATCGATTCAGATATACCTAGATCATTCCATACGAGATCTTTGCCTTGAAAGGTCGATATTCGCCTGTGATCTCGGATTATTAAAGCTTCTCTCCGTTCATACGTATATTATTATTTAACTAAGCACTAGAATCTGACACAAAATTCATGTACACATTACATTAATGCGGTGTTCCTAGTGGACGGAAGTTTATTGTGAATATTAAGGATTTATCATCGAGACACTTAAGTAGTGCCTCGTATCTTTAAGTTAATTAATTACCACTACTCCATCAGCTTTTGTTTTCCTGCTGCTTCCATCCACCCTCACGGATCAGAGTCTCTACCTTCCAGAGCTCCTAGGCGGTCTAAGAGTATTGTAGCCATCTACAATAAATAGTTATTGTAGATGGCTCCACAGTTGACCTCGTCTTCCCTGATACTCGTACTAACCTTAGTCATCCCAAAACCCACAAGTCATTGTTTTTCTTCGTATCTGTTTATAGAATAGATTTTTTTACTGAGTGTTGGCTACAGCGCCATTAAGTTTTACTTAACGATTGAAGGTATTACCTCCTGGCGGTGGACCGCCAGTGGCACGGCGCCTGCCTCCGATGCTGCGAGTGCCGGCTGCCCCTGGATTCAGAGCTCACCTGCTTTTCTCGCGACGGAAACATCTACTGCAAGGAGGATTATTACAGGTAACTGTGGTCTTGTACTGAAAGTCGTAAAGCGTCGCAAATATGAGACGCGCGCCGCGCTCGCATTGTGATGTACGACGGTGGAAAAATCAACCAAACCTCGTAACTCGATGTTTTAGCAAAATTAAAATGCGCAGTCCATGGATAAACTATAAAAACAGGAGATGCGCGGTTTGCTAAAGTTTAAATCAATTGCTAACATCTTTTAGATAAATATTGCATTTGTGTTGTTTATGCTAAGCGAATACTTTTTTGCAATTGCGAATTAGAAAAAAGCTGTGCTGAATTGTGTTACCTGCAAAATGGTCGTCCTCAGAACTGGGCCCATGGGTGAATCTGGCGGATTCAGAAGGGATCATTGGCTTAAAAAAAAACAATATATATGACGAACTAATTTTGCACCTATCTTGCTCAGGGGGGATCATAACTCGTAACCCCCTCGAGTCCGAGTCCGACCTTGGCTGGGACAAATTATTTTCTTCTCTTGCGGATCATTTACCAAACATTTGAACAACATATTGTGTCTTATTATGGTTTAACTTTTGCGTTACGCAGTCTGTTACATCATGACGGAGCTGTCATCCAGGAAATAAATGCTTAGATTTTATATTAAGGGAATATTTAACGAACATATGTCAACTTTCCACCCTGCAAACGATTCTAAGCCCTAACACCGAAGTCCCGAAGTTAAAAATGGATCAGCCCTACCCTTGTTATTGCTTGAACTGACAAGGGAATTGATGCACTGTATTCTTAAGTATAGTGTTGAATTTACCTTGTGCGTTGAGCAATTAAGGGCTGTCGAGATCGCACTTGAGTGTTCCCACACCTGTCCGTTTAATTGTGTTTGTTTGATGTTGCTCTAATTACTTGTATCTGTGGTAATATTTCAAGATATACTACGGATTTATTGTACTATTATTATAATGTACTAAAATTATATACCTAGGTTATGAAAATATTTATCCTTTACATATTTGACTAGTTGGACAGAGACGCACTGAGCGACAAACGACTCGCAGGCATGTCGTGATAGCCTGGGGTGATATATTATGCACTCCGAAGAGATACAAGATCTCACAGCCCAAAGAATCTGGAACTTCCTGGATGCAACGGTCTTAAGCTTCGTCCTAATAGAACGATCAGATGTCCTAATTGACATTCGCGCGATCAATTAGGACACCTGTTCGACATCAGTATCGCGCGATGATCGTGCAATCGCTTTCCATTACGACGACGCCTTAAGCAGTGAAAAATAAGGGCTGCCACAGTAAATCAGCAATGGTCGGTCATTTAACCAATAATAATCACAAAATCCAATAAGATGATATAGAGTTCAAAATACCAAAGCAAGGTGGAATAGTAACACCTGTAACTTTTCGTACCCGTCAACTTGACATCTCGACATTTTGACACTAGTGCCCAACAAAGCACAATTACACCGTATGCTAGGGGCGCACCCTACCGCGGCGAGGCTACGAATTTTCAAATGTTATCGACAGACAGTATGAAGCATCATTGAAGATAACATCTGTTTTCGTGTCTTTTATTCTTTACAAAAAATAATACGGCTAATAAAAAAACTGATGTGTCAAAGGAGATAACGAAATAGCGGCGTACAATAGTAGTTTTTAAATAAAGGTAAGTATGTTCGTCGAGAGTAGATAAAATTTAATCAAGGCTACTTAACTCATTACAAATAGCGACCCGCTAATTACTTTTACCGATGATAATAAAAGATTAAAGAGAATACTATATTTTTTTCATACAATATTAATATTGCGGCGGCACCGCTCTTGACAACAACTTCGTGCCTCGTACCCCGAAACTCAGTGCACGCGGCGATAAGCGACGCCCGTCATACAGTTTGCGATAGGTAAGCGAAAGTCGCTATTTCGAGACGATAGCATAATATTTATCAACTAACTCTCTGCGAACAGATTTTATCTGTGCCGATGCCCTTGCGTTGCAATTCTTTTTTTTTTTCTAAGTAGGCATACGATTATTAATATTATTTACAAACCTTCCCGGGCGGACGCACGACTCACCAAATTGTCATCCTTTTGATCAATGGGATAGGAAAGCATATGAGACGGTCAAACAAACATTCATAGAAAGAACATTAGATTAAGAAAATTTGTACAACACTATGTCAAAAACGATTACGGTAGGAAAACAATGTTCCTGGTTGGTTAAGGGAGGAAGAAAATAGCAAAAGAAAAGTTGTGAAAGATATCTAAAAAAATACTTTTGGAACGATTGGCATAATTTTCCTAACAGTACGAGTATCCTTATCCCCTTTTTAAGTAAGTTATCTCTTATATTTTATTAGAATGTAGACTACTTAACTTATAAAGTTACTTTAGGAAGGTGCATGGCAATAAAAACTAAATTTAAAAAGTCAGCTTAAGCGCGATCCCGCCAACAAACTGTTGTCAGATTGGCGAGGAAATTTTTTGTATAATATGTCATGTACGTTTTGGTAAATAAATAAAATAATAATAAATAATTTTGTTATATATTAGACTAGTTGTGTATGGCATGCGTTGGAATACATATTATAGTTCTAATGGTCACAAACAGTCCCGGGCGCGCGAACAACAACTCACCAAAGTTTCATCGTTATCGGTATGATATGGAAACGCATAGGAGACGAACGAACATGCAGACATACATTTTTAGGGTTCCGTACCTCAAAAGGAAAAAAACGAACCCTTATAGGATCGCTCGTGTGTCTGTCTGTCTGTCTGTCTGTCTGTCTGTCTGTCAGTCTGTCCGTCTGTCACAGCCAATTTGCTCCGAAACTACTGAACCGATTCAGTTCAAATTTGGTATATATATATATATATATATATGTAAGTCGGTGACCGGAATATGTACGCGTAACGTAAATACATAAATTTTAAACATGATGGCCACTTTTGGGGGGTAAATTGGAAAATAAAATAAAAAAGTTATGCGAACTATATCGTGTGACATATCAAGTGAAAGGACTTATTGTGAGGATCCTAAATATATTTTTTTTGGAATTTTAAGAAAAATAGTTTGGAAGTTATTTAGGAAAATAGGCTAAAATTGACCACCCCCCCCCCTTATTTCCGAAACTTCTGGGCCTAAAATTTTGAAAAATATACAAAAAGTAGTCCTTTACATAGATTATAGGAAAATCTATTAGAAGTCTATGGTATTTAAAGTACATAGGAAATTTCAGATAATCATGTACCGAACGGAACCCTCTCCACGCGAGTTTAACTCGCACTTGTCCGGTTTTTATTTTATAGATAAGATTTGGTTAAGAGTGAATAGATATTTTTTAGGTAAGTTCCACTTTAGACTAAAGGACTCTTAAGGCCTATCAGCAATGTGATTGTCAACCGCGCGAAGCTCTACGCCGTCGTCAAACTCGCTGACCGTTGAAAACCGGTACCAGAATGGGATTCTACAAGAATCATACACCGGATTTCATCCCAACGCCGCTCTTCAACCTCCATATTACAAAGTAACGGCAGACCCTCAAGGTCTGTTCTTGTTCCAGACTTTTCTGTGTGAAACGCTGCGCCCGCTGCGGCAACGGGATCACAGCGAACGAGCTGGTGATGAGAGCTCGAGAGATGGTGTACCACCTCACCTGCTTCACCTGTGTGGCCTGCGGGACCCTGCTGTCTAAAGGAGATGTGTTTGGCATGCGGGATGGCCTGGTCTATTGCAGGCCGCATTACGACAGCGCGTGCCTGGACGAGTATTGTGATGAAGATATGAACGTTTACAGGTCTGGAGCTCTTTTTGAAATTGTATAAATTCAAGTAGCGATTTGATATGCGTATCTGTTCGTGTGTGTATTTATAAACTACTGAACTACAATGGATTTTGATGTGGTTTTCAGCACCATTTAGTGATTTATCCGATAAACAGAATAACATACCTCAGTAAATAGGCGTGTTTCCTGAAAAAATCTAATTAGTTACATTAGTTAGATTGTAAAAAAATATTGAACACATATTTTTTTCTTTTGTCAATTAAACAAAAAATGACTAAGATATAGGGAATTGAAGTTCCGCGTGACGTCACAACTTTGCACACTTTTTACCATTAAGTGACGCCATGAGCCCCACTCCCGTACTTTGATGCGCTTTATCTTTGTTAATTTTGATTAATTTGATAAAGCAAAAAATAAGTGTTCAATATTTTTTGATAATCTAACTGATGGCCTTATTAAAATATATATTTTTTTACCCATGAAACATCCCTTTTGTGCCCGTCAACTATTATCTATGGTCAATGGAATAGAATCTGTTTGAACGGTTAGCATGTTCCATTGACATTTTTTAAATGGAAATTTTGAAAAAGGAAAGTTTTCATGAACTGCCATTTTTATTTATTCGATTTTTTTTTTACCCTTGAAACATCCCTATTCCTTTAGGGTCTATAATTGAAGTGTGTATTTCTTTACCTAGCCCTTCTACTAATATATTTGTCGCAAAAGGCAGTCCGTCAAAAACAAGAAAAAAATCAGATCTTTAGCTAGGTATAGAAAAAAAATCTGATTCAAAGATTTTCCATTTTAATATAGTACGTAAATTTTTTATTACCTAATATTTTGTCAATTTATCGCATCTAAAGCCTCTTAACAATTTCTCTAGTTCCTTAGAATGTGCAATTTTTACTTCATTATTAAATAATATTATTATTATTTCATATCAAATAATGGAACATTTGCAGTTAAGTCATTTTAAGTACTTTCTCCCTAATTAAAGGTGCCAAGAAATGCACAGCGAAGGGGATTCCCCGCAGTACTACGGCGGACCCAGTCAGAAGGGACGTCCCCGGAAACGGAAGATGGCCCAGTCCCCAGACGACATTCAGGTCCAAACCATGAGGATGGCCAGCACTGCATTGGGTAAGTAACTTTATCATGTAGTATTTAAGTCCAAAATTCAAGCGAGCTGTGCGAATATTAATTAACTTTGAGTTTTAAAGCTCGTATAATGTAAGAGGCTTATGTTAAATAAATCCTGATTTGTATAGTACGTTAAATGTAATGTCGTCACCGTTTAAAAAAACCCGCATCTCAAAATGGGAAAATGGAAACACAAATTAAATACGCTTGTCCGAAGGTGGAGTTTGTAATGAATGTTTTCGAGATACTTGTTTTTTAGGGGAAAAGGTATACTAAATACTATATTCTAACTGTATTTTTACTACGGAATATTGATAAGCTTACGGTAAATAAGGGAGCGTTCAAGTATTACGTAACGCAATTTTTGGAGATTTTTGCCCCTCCCCACCCCCACATGTAACGCGCCGTAACGTTCTTATGTACCCCCCCTCCCCCCTAGTAAAACGTTACGTAACCAACAAGTGACCATTTTTACCTTAAAAAAATGTTCAAGTGGTCATTCCATTTAAAATGTTGGGAAAAAAAACGTTTAAAAAATGTGTGAACGAATACGCGACCGCGCCGCTTAAAAAAAATGTTACGTAACGCGTAGTTCAAATCCCCCTCCCGCCCCTGTAACGCATCGTAACGTTTTACAAGACCCCCCCTCCCCCCAAATTCGTTACGTAATACTTGAACGCTCCCTAAGGACATATAAGCTCCGTTTTAATTATAAAATTCTGAATTCTAAATGAAATCAATACGAGTATTATCTATATGAAATCTATCTAAATGAAATCAATACGAGTACAGCCTGCTTAATGCACAACTTAGCAGACATATAAAGCTTCACGATGCGCAATTCGGCTTTAGACCAGGACTATCGACGGAGAGTGCGATCTTGTGCCTTAAGCAGGCTGTTAGGTACTACAAGGACAGGAAAACGCCTATATATGGGTGTTTTCTTGACCTGTCCAAAGCGTTTGACCTGGTCGTGTACGACCTTTTGTGGGATAAGCTTAAGAAAAGCGGTGTGCCGGATGAATGTGTCTACCTACTTAAATACTGGTACAAAAATCAGGTCAATCAAGTGAGATGGGCGGGGGAGTATTCTGACGAGTACAAACTGGAATGTGGAGTTAGACAAGGTGGTCTCACCTCCCCTATTTTGTTTAACTTGTATGTAAACGAGTTGATTGAGGGGCTTAGTAGTACGCATGTTGGATGCCATATAGGCGAAACGTGTTTCAATAATATAAGTTATGCGGACGACATGGTACTGCTGGGCCCATCAATCAACTCGTTAAAGCAGCTTATTGCAGTTTGTGAGAGCTATGCAGCTAGGCATGGTCTTAGGTACAATGCAAAGAAAAGTGAGATGGTAATTTTCAAGGCTCAAAAATACAACCCAACTACTGTACCTAGGATTATGCTCGGTGGCGTGGCTCTTAAGATTGTGGATAGGTTTAAATACCTTGGGCACATGGTAACGGAAGACCTAAAGGATGACCTGGATGTAGAAAGAGAGAGAAGGGCTATGGCAGTTCGGGGCAACATGATCACCCGCAGATTTGCGCGATGTAACAAGCAAGTAAAGCTATCGCTGTTTAGAGCATATTGCCAGTCGTTTTACACGTGCAGTCTGTGGGTGAGATATACGCAGCGTACCTACAATGCGCTGCGTGTTCAATACAACAACGTCTTCAGGATGCTGATGAAACTGCCGAAGCACTGTAGCGCGTCCGGAATGTTCGCAGAGGCGCGAACAGACGGATTTCACGCCATCCGGCGCAAGAGAGTCGCCTCGCTGCTTACACGAGTTCGGAACAGCGGTAACAGCCTCCTGAGGACGTTGGCGGAACGCCTCGACTGCCCAGTGGTCAAGTTTTGGATTGACATTGCTATTGGTAGGATAAGTTAATGTAAGTGACATTGAATTATCCTACCAATAGCTTTTTCCTCTTTCCTCTTGCAGTGCCCGAGTTTAGTATTATTTATTATTGTTTTATCTTTTGTTTTTTGTGTGTGTGTTGTGTCCTATATGTACTAACTTTTAGTGTATAAGCTCTGAGTGTTTACTAATAATATTGTATATGGATCATTATATATAGAGATCTGAAATAAATAAATAAATAAATAAAAAATAAAAAAATTATCAAAATATACAAACAATAAAAATAAAATGTCTTCACCCAAAAACACCCATAGATAGCGTTACCTAATGAAAACTATAATAAAAAAACCGGTCAAGTGCGAGTGAAACCCGCGTGGAGAGGGTTCCGTTCCATACATGATAAACTGAAATTTCCTATGTTACTTTAAATACCATAGACTTCTTATAGGTTTTCCTGTAATCTATAGGTAAAGAACTATTTTCTGTATTTTTTTCAAAATTTTAGGCCCGGTAGTTTCGGAGATAAGGCCCCCCCCCCCTTATCTCCGAAACTACCGGGCCTAAAATTGACAATTTTCACCTATTATCCTAAATAACTTCTAAACTATTTTACTTAAAATTAAAAAAAATAATACATTTAAGATCCTCACAATAAGCCCTTTCATTTGATATGTCACACGATTTCAGTTGCACAACTTTTTTTTTTAAATTATCTAATTTATCCCCCAAAAGTGGGCCCCATAGTCAAAATTAATTAATTTACGTTACGCATCCCTGTTGCGGTCACCAATTTACATTTATTTATTTATTTATTTATTTATTTATTTACATAAAAACCTTGGCAGACTTACAGTGGTAAAATATACTTACAGTGGTACATATGTATACCAAATTTCAAATCAATCGGTCGAGTAGTTTCGGAGCAAATTGGCTGTGACAGACGGACAGACAGACAGACAGACAGACAGACACACGAGTGATCCTATAAGGGTTACTTTTTTCCTTTTGAGGTACGGAACCCTAATAAGTACCTAAAACACAAAACCAGGGCGTCTATTCGGGAACGTCTAAGTGATACCGCAGCGACCCGCGAGCGAGACTTGCATCTTGCTCTTACGCATTACGCGTCGTGTGGTAGAGCGGGATGAGAAATCTCGCTCGCGAGTCGCTACAACATTACTTAGCATTCCCGAATAGAGGCGCTGAATATCCCAAGGAGTATTCTTTTACTTTTTGGTGTTGTAATAAAAAATCAGACCAAATACACAGCTAAAAAACACGCGAATCAAATTCTTTAGATGTTCCAAACGTCTTCCTTGGTATTCAAAACTATCCCGCCAACTCCACTACCGCCAACCTAACGCACCTATTCAAGACATTCTAGATACCGGTTAAAATTTTGCTGAATCCTCAAAAAGAAAAACGCTCCCTACGACCCAGATGTCAATTCATCCCGGCGTAATCACTAATGAATAGGCCGCGGATCGCGAGAACTGTAGCCGTCTCGCTCTCGCTGCTGAATTCTACTTTGGTTGGAAGGAGCGAGTGGTATTTTTCTCGGTTTTATCGGTTGCTGGGGTCGGTATTCTGGAATATTCTTTATGGCGAAATGCGAGGCTCATTGAGGTACCTATTCAGGCTGAGTTCTCGACCTGATTAATCATGAGACGGTTATATGTTTACCGTTCGCGTCGGATGTAGCTTCTTGTTATTATATAATCTCCTAAAAAGATAAGTTATGTTTGTTCAAAAAAGGCCAATCTTCAAACTTACAGTTTTTTCTTCCGTACGGTGAAAAGCATATAGGCATAATTACTATAGAATTGGACGCTCTACAATTTTAAAAACTCGCTGGATCATTTACTTTACAATTTTCACTGGGTTCTTGAGCAGTCCATGAGTTGATATTGATAAGTAATAAAATGCAGATTTTTAACTTTAAAATAGACTCTAACGCTCAAAATTTTCAAAATAATATTTGACCCGTATCGTAGGTATCAATCTGCCTAGTTTCAACAACTTGCAAGTTTCATCCTCATTCCGATATTTTCCTTTACCAATATGCTCTTAATTTCAACGATTTCGACAATGTCCAGATCAACTCGTACTTGCTTAGACTTGCTTCTCAGACTTAAAAGGTCACAAGTCAACGTCTAATCTTACAAGTATACTTCGAAAAATAATTGCCCCGCAAATTATTCAGTTTTATAGTGACTGCAAAGCGTCGTGTTCAGAACGAACTAAATTTATGGCGAGGACTATACAGTTACACGATTCAAGCAAAAATAGCCATTTTAATAACGCCATAAGGGCTTCGACGAGTCACTAGTTTTGTGGTACAGCTTTACTTGTAGATAAGGCACGTTTTGATGATACTTAGTCCATATCGACGCCACTAAGTGGCGGTGTTGTGTCAACAGAAAATTGGCTGAAACCCTTTTTTGTTCATTAGTATGGCACGGACGTGTTTATCATAAGAAATCAAAGTTATGACATGCTATAGAGCATTCAATAGGGGGTGATTCTACCTTGCCGGGCGAAGGGATGAGTCCCGTACTGGCAAGAACTGGTTTTCAATGCAAGCTAGTTTCATAGTATAAAGAGGAGGAAGTAAGTTATCTTCATACAAACGCACCGCGCCCGGCTTGTATGTGTGCGCCAAAGTATCTATGCGTCGCCGCACACACACTTAAACAAATCTCGACCCGCTAAGTAAGGGGAAACGGGTCGAGATTTTGTTTAAGTGTGGCGTGCAGCAATGCGGTGCGTTTATATGAAGATAACTTACTTCCCTTCTCTTTATAGTATGCTAGTGTTCTTCGGCGAGGAGCTTCGCGAATCAATGGCTGTTTCCAAAACTTCAAGATTTATTCTATTGTACCAGGCCGTTGCCGGCAGGTGGCAACTTACATGCCTGTCATAACATACACAAATACAAATGATGAATGCTCTGATAATGGTACATTATTCGTTAGATACCATCATATCGTAAAACACTAGTGAGTTTCTAATTTATTAATTTCTCACTCTTAACACTTGGGTGGTTTTTTATACGATGTGAGTCGACCTAATTATTAAATTTATAATTAAATATATTAGACAGCCCAAGTGATTTAGGTGTGGGGTGAGCTCAATTATTTTTAATGTTTAGGAAAAAGAATAATAATGGCTTAACGGATACAATGTCACTTTAGTTTTAAAAGCTGAGTAAACGAAACTTTAAGTATAAATCACGGCGAACATGTTTAAATAAAAAAAAGTTCTTTGGGAGAGGCTCGTGTCCTGCAGCAGTGGATAATGATGACCATGTTTTTAGAATCCTATGTGCGGATATTTGATATTTACCACGAAAGTTTCTGTGAAGAACGCCACTAAGTTACATTAGAAACACTACACATCTGAGCCAGTAATCTGTGTAATTGAAAGATGTGTCTTCGCTCAGTTCTCTCCAATCTGCACAGGGTCATCTTATAATGAGAGGAGGCTTGCGCATGGCAGTGGGTGTATGAGACATATGACCGACTTCACAAAAGCCACATATGCGTTTGATCCGAGATCAAATAACTAAAGTCTCTGTCAACTAGCTGTCAGTCTAAACAAATCGTCACACCTCTTTTGAATTCATCTTTAGAATATTTCCTAAATAACGTCTAAACCGCTTTTCAATCAAACAAACGTTTAATTTGAATCAAACATCAACATAATTGAAAAACAAATGCTCCTAATCGAACTAAAAAGCCGTTTGTCAAAAAAAACGTTTAGACCCCCTGGTTAAACATTGAAGTTCAATATCTATAACAATCACTTAACTATGATAAGATCTGACCACACCTGTCTTTTTTTACTAATTAGGCGAACGCGTCGGTCGAGAAATTGAAAAATACGGAATGCTATAAATGGTTATTTAATTGATTTCTTAGTTTCACCGACAAATGGTTATTAAAATATATTTAACTGGCGGCCCTGTTACAACTTCGCCCGCGTTTATTTCCATACAGACTTTAAAGCCTTTTTTCGCAAAATATACCCTAAATCCAAAACTTTACCTTCCTAAGGCTAAGGCTAGACTGAACGTGGCTCAGCAAGCGCTTACCTTTTTCTTTGATGACATATACGTAGTAAACGAACTTACGATGATCTCTGGCGCTAGCCATACCGCGCCCTTAGTGACAGGCTGGGTCGTACACACGTTTGGGTTCGGAACTGTCCCCTCCTGTTCTCGAAAGTTGAACCCTGAGGCCTAATTGTGTTGCTTGGACTATATCTACATATAAGACATTAGGTATAGTGTTGACCTGTATGAAGAGAACGTAAAATTTTTCGTTAATTTTGGTCACAGGAAGGACAATTTTTGTTTCTTGAAGTGTATGCTACGCTCGCTCCTATTAAGTAATCTTGCCTCTGACCATGCAACGTCTGTTGTTGCTTTGTCCTAAGTTATATCGTACTGGAGATTACTTGATACGTAAGTCAGTGGTATGCGTTTACATAATCTCGTCCACGGAGCTTTGAATAAGGTTATCCAAAGTCCTTACAAAGTTCAAAACAGAACGTCCGTATATATCTATCCAAATGTTGCTAAAGTGTATTCTAACTCCAGAAATCAGCGATTAAAATCTGTTGTACCTTGTACTTCTCGAGCACGATGCCATCCAGTCAGCCAGCCATTAGATAAACGCCGGAGTGGTTTGAGACGGTATGCCCCCTGGGGTGAGTCCGTCATACCGCCCCATATAAGCCCGGAACGGGGTGACGATACATAAAGCATTACCACCTCGTCAAATAAAAAAAACAGGTAGGTCACGTTTCTCTGACGCTAACTGTACATTACCTAGCAAATAACGCTGCCAAACTTACGGGGCGCGTGGGGTTTTTACAGCGCTGTGACTGGTGCGTTCGAGGGGGCTTTTTGCCTTATGCGGGGGTGGCCCGGCTCAACGACTTGCCGAGCTCAACGCCGAGTCCCATGGTACAAACAAGTTTTCTACGGAGACGTGTCTTCGTCAGCGTTCGCTTGAGCACACGGAGGTTTTTTTGTTAAACCTACCAATTTCGAGGCCTGTTTCACTGGCTATATCACTTCCTCCGGAATCGAACCTATTACCATAGCAAAAAGCTGACCACAGCCGGCGGATTCGCGATGTTCCCGTGGAAAAGGATAGGATGCGGTTGCATGGTGGATGGTGTCATAATGACGTTTTTTGGTCAAATCAAACGGAATTTGACGCTTACAAATAAAATCTCCCGTCCATGAATCTTAGTAGGTATGATCAAGTAGGGTACGGTTTTTATAATAGGGAGCTTGCATATTTTTTTTTCCAGCTTTTATTGGAAAGTATACTGACTAATAGAAACCAGACTGTGTCCAGAAAACATTATTATGTTGTTTGTTTTTTGAGATACAAAACTTTGAAAAGTCATGGCTCATACCACTCGCAAAAACGCTCCATACAAAATGGACGTCGCAGCGCAGTTAGAGTGTATACCTCAATCAATGTAAAAAGAGCACTGACGGTCATACAATGTATATTAGCACTGTTTTTACATTGGGCGAGGTATACAAAATATATGGCGCGAATACCTAATAAAATAGCATTTATAGTTTTGCCTCTATAATGTTTCTAAAAGTGCAAAAACTTATGGCCCACCCTGTGTATTACATCGATGAGGCACATAAGCACATTCGACATTGGTGATTCGATTTCTGTCTTTGCTAAATACTGACCCAAAATCGGGTCACTACGACCTGGTTACGCGATTTAAAGTTACGTTTTAATAAAACTTTCTGAT
Organism: Tortricodes alternella; assembly: GCA_947859335.1. NCBI lineage: Eukaryota > Metazoa > Arthropoda > Insecta > Lepidoptera > Tortricidae > Tortricodes > Tortricodes alternella. The sequence goes on from OX401970.1 coordinate 3,506,322, forward strand.
TTGAAAATTGATGGTTTTGAGCGTATCTTGTCTTATGTCTTTGTTTTTATAGCTGAATCATTTTGGGGAAAAATCAAACTTTCTGTTTCAACAGACAGAAATTTTGACAGAAAACAGACAAAAATTCTAATCTCAAAGCGAATTTTTATGAAGTCTGTTACGTTTTGGTTCGTTCCCCGTATTAATTCTGTATAAATATATTTAATAACCTAATTTCAATAGATTCATGTAAGGATGACGTTGAATGTTTTGCTAATTTCTGGTCTCTTGTTCCAGAACTCCTCCATCGTGGTGACCTCTCATCCTCCATGGAATCCCTGGCTTATGACTCGTCAGTAGCCTCCCCAGGGTCAGTCTCCAGCCACACCCAGCGGACCAAGCGCATGCGAACCAGCTTCAAGCACCACCAGCTCAGAACCATGAAGTCATATTTCGCAATCAATCAGAACCCCGACGCTAAGGACTTGAAGCAGCTGGCCCAGAAGACTGGATTATCTAAGAGGGTTTTGCAGGTAAGAGTTTAAGCGGGTAGTACATACAATAGAAAATAGAATGTCCTTTCTGAGATCAAAAATTTTACGAAAATGCTGAAAATAGTGAGTTTATCGTAGGTCGAAACTACACCTGCTACCCGCCCCGTCCTTGAGTACCGCTTGCATTCAAGATCCTCACAATAAGCCCTTTCATTTGATATGTCACACTATTATATTTTGCATAACTTTTTTAAAATTTTCTAATTAACTCCCAAAAGTAGCGCCCATGTTTAAAATTCATTTATTTACGTTACGCGGCCGTATTGCGGTCACCAACTTACATATGTACTCGTAATTATACCTAATTTCAACTCAATCAATCCAGTAGTTTCGGAGCAAATTGGCTCTGACAGACGGACAGACAGACAGGCAGACGAGTGATCCTATAAGGGTTACGTTTTTTCCTTTTGAGGTACGGAAGCCTAAAAAACCAAGTAAGTACATACGTTCGTTCTTTTTGGCCGAACTACCATTTCCATTAATACTTATTGTATGGTCTTTTTTATATTTATATGTAAGTAGTAAAAAGAACATTTGATTTGCGTAATCCTAATCAAAGTTTCGTCCGTCGTTGTCATTGGTTGTAAACACTATTTTTTTTGTAATCGGTGATTATCTCGCTCGCTCGCTTTGTTTACTATAAATTTGTATTGTTTATACATATACATTGTACTAATATGCTGTTGCCTTTATACAATAAATAAATATATTTGATCTGAGATTAATTAGTTAAGACACCCTAAACTAGCTGTCAATTTATTATGTAAGCGTTAATTTAAATTCAACCTTGTGTGAATTAAGCTTTATAACACTGCTTTACTAGCAAATATTCTTCCAGGTATGGTTCCAAAACGCCCGGGCCAAATACCGAAGGAATATGATGCGCCAGGACCCCAACAACCCTGGGCACTCCGGTATCCAGGGTCCAGTACCATCTCTGATGCTCACAGAGTCATTGCAGAATCTTGAAGAGATGAGGGTCCATACCCCTCATCACCCTTTGACGTTTAGTGAGATGTACTGACAAGATGAGTGAAGGGAATCAAATGGGAGGATTCACGCCTTATGGCGTAGCCGGGAAATGTCACAGTCGAATCTCAAAGTTAATGATCGTAGCTTAAGGTTCAATCAAATAAAATTAAATCATTAGCAACTGAAAGGTACCAGCCCTGACATTTGTCACTAGAGCAGCGCTAATAGACGTTAGTTAGGCTGTCACTGGGCGCCGGTCGACGAGCTGGTCGAGCTGGGCGGCATCTCGCTGCTCCTGCAGGTCGTCGGCTACGCGTACGAGTGGAACTTCAACGGCAGGTACGCCTGCTTGAGTGCGGTTTCAGTCTTGAGCGCGGAATAGGCCCATTTTCTACTGAGCGTCTAGCCGCGCGCGACTAGCCGCACGCGACTGCCTTTTTCTATGGAGTCGCGGCCGCGTCAATGGGTATGGCGGCCGCGACTCCGATGGAAATGACAGTCGCACGCGGCTAGTCGCGCGCGGCTAGACGCTCAGTAGAAATTGGGCCTAGCATGACCACGGGAGTGACCAGCCTATACAATAAAAAAGACTCAACGAGAAGTTTTAAAAATCAAAATTAGAATATGGAATATTTCAAAATCGAGTGAAACGCTTTAGTGCTTGTTACTTACCCTCAAACATTCCAACAAACTGTAAATTAAGTTGTGTATTTATTATATTTAATTTAAAAATAATACAATTATATAACTAATTACAGAAAAAAAAATTTTTTCTCGTAAGTCCCTTTGTACTTTATTTAGTACAAATTACTGTACCTGCCTGACTAAGACCTGGCATCTTGCTTGATTTGGTTCTAATTCCAACTTTATCCTAATTGATTCAAGGTTAAAAACTACTTCTATAATTTGTTCTTATTTTAGTACACTGGGACGAAATCACTACTGAGCATTAAAAATGCTAGGACTTAGGAAGCTACTGCAGTACTTTCGCCGACTATAGTAAAAAAAATATCATGCACAGATTATGTAGTATTTGGGTTAAACTATGCAAAATAATAATAATAAATATTTAAATTAAAAACACACATATTTTAATAAAGATACCTATAGGTATTGTTTTCAAAATAAAGGTGAATATATGTATCAAAAACATTATTTAGTCGGATATAATGATATTGTATGGTATATGTAAGTAATGTAGAAACAGTAGCGATTAGATTGATATGTAAATATGCGTAACTGTACCGCGTAAAGATAGTTTGTAGTGGCATTTATGTGGTTGACTGTACCATGAGGCGTCTGACCATTGATTATTACCATAAAATATTTATAATTTTCTTCATAACTTAATCCATAGTGTAGGAGGCAAGCGCATGATTACCTACGTTATCTTATACAAGTTCTTTTGCTTTCGCGGAAGTTGTGGACTGTTCTGCAGTGCGTGGACTGGTCATTTCTATATCGTAGGTAACTGAGCAGTTAACTGGGTAATTGGTGTAAGTTTTTCAATCATATCATTATTTCTGAGAACATCTCTTATAATCCGGAAACCGAACGATTTTGAAAATAAAAACTTAATAATAGGCTGTATTTTGTATGTATGAAAAAATGTATTTACAAGAATCCAACAGAACATCTCACCTGAAGTATTTTCTACTTTTAAATATAAAATCCAAAATATTTACATCGTTTTGATATATGTATATTTTCATCACACTTGCTCGGAAAGGGTATTATTATACGCAGGCATATAGAGCAGCTATAGCCAATTTAGCTGCGCTCTACGCCCCGCCGTCAGCGGGAGTTATAAACCATACAAAATACATAACTCCTACGGGAGTTATGGAATTTGTATGGTTTATAACTCCCGCTGCGCCGGCTCCGGCGGTGATCGTTTTCTTATAAGTAGTGCGCAACCGACGCGACATACAGTTTATTCTACCCACCTGATGGTAATTCACGGTGTTAGTACAATGGGAATATTGTTTTTCTTTTGTCTAATTTTTATTTCATTTCCTCGCAAATGTGACGAAAAACATTGTGTGTATCACGAGCAGTAAGGGGATAACAAACTCGAGTCATTAAAAGCCCTCCCGCCTTCGGCATTGGGCTTCTAACAGACTCTCGTTAGTTACCCCCTTCTTACGGCCCTAGATGCACAATGTACCTTAAGTATGTTATTAGATTAGATACACACAATATAATTAAAAAAAAAACTGAAATCACAGACCAAATATCCTTGAGACACCGCTTAGCCTAACTTTTAAAAGCAAATAAAGCTGCTTAAGTATACAGCGGGGCGCGCGGGGTTTTTAGAGCACTGTGATTGGTGCGTTCGAGGTTTGCGCCCCGCGCGCCCTGCCTGTCGCCCCGCTGCTTATGACTTTTTGCCTCTATTGCTGGCAGCGGGGGTCGCTATACGGAGTCTATTGTATATTATGGTGTGTTTGCAGTATAAGAGGCATTTTCTTAACAATTGATGGATGTGGACTGGTATTAATGGACAGACGACCTTACTCTAGCTGAAAACTTATTTATATATGGAAATTTAATATATTGATTCTACAATATTTTCTCGTTTTAATAACTTTCATAACGTCCTAGCCGGGGCGTAAAAAATATGTACTTACCTACTAGAGCACTGTGGGTCTAGTGCCCCACCCCTATTAGGTCTCTATCTGAATTCATACACCACAGTTTTTTACCACTGGGAAGACGGACTCCGTGCCAATAGTCAGGGATGAAATTCTCTAAAACAACACTTCGTTTATGAACTCACTTCACTGGCAAGCGTAACTTGACCCGTCACTGCGTATAAACTACAATGTTCGTGCGTGTCTTCGGTCTTGGGCGTATTTCGACGCAGCAGGCCACGGACGTAGGTACCTCGCTCGGTATAATGGCTACGAACGTGCGGGTCAATTTATGATTGGCGGTTGATATGAGAGACGAAATGAGCGACCAGATTTGTTTCGAGAATAACAGCAGTTCATGACTGTTCCTTTTTCAAAATTTCCATTAAAAAGATGTTAATGGAACATGCTAACCGTTCAACCTATTCTATTCGCGCGAAAATTTATCTTTAACTAAAGTGACGTTTACCTGTTGACAGCTGGTTGACCATAGATAATAAATAGTTGACGGACACAATAGGGAAGTTTCATGGGAAAAAATATTCTAATTAGTCCGTCAGATTATCAAAAAAATATAGAACACGTCAATCAAAATTTACAAAGATAACGCGCATCAAAGTTCGGGAGTGGGGCCTCATGACGTCACTTCATGGTAAAAAGTGTGCAAAGTCGTGACGTCACGCGGAACTTCAACGCACTAGGTAACTATATCTTCGTAATTTTTTGTTTAATTGACAAAAGAAAAAATATGTGTTCAATATTTTATTATAATGTTAATGACGGACTCATTCGAATTTTTGCACGAAACAAGCCTATTACTGGATTTCATACCTTTATTTAAAAAAAATATATATTTACGATAGTTTTGTTTTACACGCTGGTTATTCAGTGACTTGAACTTTACCGCCGCAACGAAAAAATGTTTAAAAGGCAAATTTCACAGTAGCCATCTTGTTAAAATATCTACGCGTTCTAATAAATCTGATGAGGTATGTTAACAAGGATCGATATATGAGTCAGAAATACGTGATGATTCTATTGGGGCTAGGCGTGGACCGTGGCTTTGCCTGGACTTTTTATTAAAAATGTGAACTGTCAAAAGCAGCTGGAGCTGGGTAATTTTATTTTAATAATGACATTACTTCCGTATTTTTTTTTTGCTTTTATGTAGGTACCTACAAAAACAGTGGAATAAATCATCTATATTTTTTTTGAATTAATAACTTTGTTGAATTATATCTTCTTAACAATGAAAGTCAAAAAATATTATATTAAAGCATGGTTTGCGTCGAGGAACGATCGGTTCCTGTATAACTTAACATAAAGACGAATCAAAGTGATATGATGAATATCGCTTATCTAATCTCGCATTAAGGCCTGGTATTTTAGAAATGTTGATGCTCTTAATCTATTTGAGAATATCTAAACACAAAGGGCTAAGGCTTATTCAGAAGGCTTATTAGTAAAGAATTGGGTCTCATAATGTATAGTTTGACAGCTTCGCTAGGCCGAAAGAATTTTAATGAAGGGATATTCATTGATTTGTGTTAAGTGAGGCATTTGTTATATTTTTCATGTAATTGGACCCCAACATTTTTGTTTCTCGATTTGCCTAAAAGCCTATGAATTAAATGGATACGAGAAATATTACGTGACTAACATTTTTAATAAAAGCGCCATCTTGTGACATTTGTTCAAAGTTTCACAGCAGACATCATGGCGGGCCATGACAATTCACTAAAGCAAAGTCAGTTCGTTAGTTTTGGAATAGATGGCAGTGCCGGTCGATTTAAACTTGAGCTTGTAGGGCACAGGCGTAGGGATACACATTTTGTCAAAGTTTTTCTTAGAATTTTTGTTTTCATTATGTTAAGTACAATTTATAATAATTATATTGAGTTGAAATATTTATAAGTATCGGTGATTCATAGGTATGTGGTGTTGTTTCGTACTTACTCAGTGCTAAAAGCGTTACCAAAAGCTGATAGATGGCGCTTGAAGAAAATTGATTACACGCAGTCGTTCGAATATTTATTATATTTTTTTACAAGAGGATTAAATACTATAATATTCTACATTACGTTATTAGTACAAGGCTGTTGTATATAATTGAGGCAGAATCCTCTGTTACCGATGTCCAGTGGCGCCTCCACATTGTCCGTGTGGAACCATAACCTAAAAGGTTTGACTGTGCCTGAAAATAAACATTGGTTTGATTACCTTTCCCATAGATGGCGCTGTTCTGACTTTTAGTAAAAGTTACCTACGCTGGATACGTAAACTTGTTGATTGGAGACTAAAACCGAAAATGGTTTAAAAAATCAGCATCTTTTAGCATGTTATATGTATTTCATTCCATCCAACCAATGCGCCCAGCCGTACCAATAATATAATCTGTGCAAATTGCAACTTTCTATTGTTGAGGTAGAGTCCTCTGATAGACCGATGGACGGACGGACATCGTAGGCGCGATAATAGGGCCCCGCCGTACCCTTCAGATACAAAACTTTAAAAAGCCGATTCTTATACCGGTTAAACCGGCCGACCTAACATTCTTTTTTCTTTTAAATCCCGCCTTTTTTGATACTCAATTTTAATGCTAATAATCACGTACTGCAACACCCAAGTATCATACTAACTTAAATAGATAAAAAGATATGGTAATTTTATACTAACTCATCACAGTAGAAGCCTGCATAGTCAACTCAGCGGAGAACGTCCCGCCGCATATTCGATCAGTGCACAGCGCCTGCGCAGGCTGCACGCGGCCAGTATTTGAAGCGCATGGCACCAACAGCCAGTCGTTGGCGCAATTGTTGGGGCCAACGCCGGAACCAACCATGGCGTTGACTGGGCCATTGCTGTTCCCGGAGATTGTGAAGGCGCGAGAGCGGTTGTTTACTTCAAAATTAATTACATGCGTATCATCATAATTTATTCAGAATACACGTGATCTATTTAAAATTGCTTAAGCGATATCGCATTATGGTTTTATTTACTCTCTCTCTTTGCTCTCAAGTCAGTAAGAGCTACAATATCATAGGATAAAATTTCCTAATCTCATACGCAATGTTGAAATAAAAGCCGTGATTGTAGACCTTGCACATTTTTCGCTGGTTACACGAAAAAAAAAGCTATTTTGATTCAAGAATATACTCGTATGATTATTCTTGGAAATATTGTTTAAATGTAATAATATATTTACTTAACCTGAGAATAAATGTTGAGCCAAAAAACCAATTACTTCAAACAGGAATATATTCTTGATTCAAGAAAATATATGTTCGTTATATGGAACTCACGGATTGTCTTGCCCACAGAACTATATCGAGATAGAAGGAAATAGTGTATGTTCCCGCGTGCCAAAAAGATGTCGTGAGATCATCTTTGTGTGTTACAACGGCGGCGGCGCGGCGCGGGGGGCGGGTGCGGCGGCGCCTACACTCGGTTGGCCGCGTGCTAATCGATGCTTTTGAATCGTTTTCGCGTGACTTATACTTCCCGTCACTGAATTAAACTCGTGATATCAAACTAACTACGCATAAATGTTACACGCTCAGTTTCCATACAAATCGACGAACTCTTTCGTCTTGACCAAGACGATATTGTCTTGATTCAAAACATCTTTTTTTCCGTGTAGCAGTTTAAATACCTAATCAAACTGGCAATCCATTTGCAGCATCACTAATATCAACGTTACGGTAAACACCAGCAGTTGGAAGAAACGGCTACGAGTGCACCGCTATAAAGCTATGAAAGTGCTAAACGGCAGGCTATTCTTACCAGTGTCAGAGCAAACAGAATACTGGATCCCGCAGAAGTTCCTCTCCATCCTGATGCAGATGCCATAGTCCTGGTTGCTGAGCTGGAGTCCTGAAGCTGGGTCGTAGTTGAATGAGCGCAGCTGCCCTGATACGCCAGTGTAGTACTGGAGACAACCCTCGTCCGCTGGAGTTGGTAATATTACACTTATGAACTGAACTGAAGAACAAGTGAAGTTGCAACGAGGCGCTACCACTGACTCGATTTTGATCAAAAGATCGATTTGGAGATATTATCTCTTATATAGTGATGATCTATCTCCAAATCGATCTATTGATCAAAATTTGAATTTGGAAAAGAATATAAATTCAAAGAAGAAAAAGAAGTTGTCAGTATTGAAGTAGTTTTGTACGAGTCGGTTGTAGCGCCTCGTTATAAAGTTCCACTAAGGAATGAATCTAACGGCCTCTTCTCAAAGTTCAGCATGCCGGGCGCCGACAAAACCGTGCAGAATTTTCAAATGCTCCAATAACGACATTGCCGATTTCGGAATTCTCCAATCATGGGCTTCACGGCAAAAACCGTAGTAGGCTAACAAACGTTAATGTTCGTAAACGGGCCAGTTTTATGGCAATTTATTACTGCAATTCGGATTATCACCAAAAAGATTACATATTACTTCACTAATGGGGACAGAAAGTTTAAATGTAAACTTTTGAGGATAGCCCGAATTGCAGCAATAAATTGCCGAAAAACTAACCGCTTAAGGGATTATACTGTATGCTAGAGGAAATAATGACCTTTATAAATACTACTGCAGGGTAACTGAGTAACCTTGACCTTCCACATCCTCGCGAAGGCGGCGCCACTTGTCACGAAGGTCAGCTTCACCGGATTGGTGGTTCCAATGCCAGCGTCTATGTACACTGGTAAAAATATTCAGTAAATCGTTTTATTAGATCAGAGGAAAATCTAACCTCGAATTTATCTCACTGTAATACTGATCAACATTGGATAGAGCGTCAAGCATATGAGGCTGCGGCCAATCATCATCATTTCACCCTCAGGACTTCGACTGCTGCACTTATGTCTCCCCCAAAAACTTCATTGTTCTCGGCAATCTTAACCAAGCCAAGTCGTCAGTGTGTGTGACCCACGTCAGTATATCTTGTGAGGGCGACCCACGCTGCATATCAGTATTAGGTTTATTACACCTTCCTAAATTTAGTCACTTACGAGAGGGACGCCGCAATACGTTAGATACGTATGGAGATATCACAATCACATTCGATGTACTGCTGCGTCCCTCTCTAAGTGACTGAATTTAGGAAGGTGTTGTGGCAACTAGCCTTTTTCTTATTTCTGTCGTATCCGTTTCCTCTGAGATTGAATACGACAGATGACGCGCATACGTGCAGTCTCTTCTTTTCTGAGTGTCCTCACGTTGAGACTGGCTTTTCAGTTATTTGCTTTATCATATTGTGTACATAGTTTGTGTAAATATATATAGTGTAAATAGTGCTGCATGTTTTCCTTCACCAAAATAAGCATATCACCATACATACAATATATTGGTCTCCGTTTCACTTAGACCATTTGACCAATATCAAATATAGGGTGGGCCATACATTTTTGCAAATAGCAACGCATATTTTTTTGCATACTATTAATTGTCGTTTGGCTGTGCATGAGGGGGTGTTGGTTCCGACACTCATGTACGGAAGTGAAAGTTGGGTATGGCAGAAGAAACATGAAAGCAGAATAAATGCAGTTGAGATGAGAGCGTTAAGAAGTATGATAGGAGTTAAACTGAGTGACAGGATAAGAAATAGTGAGATAAGGAAACGTTGTGGTCTGAAAGAAGATGTAGTGACAAAAATTGAGAAAGGTATGCTGAGATGGTTTGGCCATGTCGAGAGAATGAATGAAGAACGATTGACGAAAAAAGTGTATAAAGCGAGTGTGAATGAAAGGGTTGGAAGGGGTAGACCTAGGCGGACGTTTCGAGACCAAATCGGGGACGTCTTGAAAAAAGGCCAGGTCAAGAGTACCCTAAACCGAAGAGCATGTATGAAGGGAATAATGAAAGTGGACGAAGCGAAACAAGTATGTAAGGATCGTAGCAAGTGGAAAGAAGTGGTCTCTGCCTACCCCTACGGGAAACAGGCGTGATTATATGTATGTATGTATGTATGTCCGGTACAACGGATTGCGGGAAATTAAACGTCACATTTTTGATCAGGATGGAGAGTTTCACGGAAAAGCAAAGTGGTTTTTGTGTTAAACACTTTTCAAAAAGACCAGTCTTACGTTACTATGCGATGCCTTTTTAGGATTGAATACGGATTGCGCCGTTTAAGTGAGTGTCCCAGCGTCAATTTAATCAAAGTTTGGGTCGAAAGGTGTAAAGAAACTGGTTCAACAACGAATATTCAGCTAACAGGGCGGTTACGTACCAGAAGTGATGATTGTCAGCATCTTTTCCAAGAATTGCGTCGTTGGTTGCAGGAGTGCCAACAACAAGACGGAGCTCATTTAGACGACGGTGTTTTTAAAAATGTATAATTTAATTTATACTAGTTACTTATAATAATTCTGTACATATAAAACAGTACCGTGACTCACTTATACACAACGCACAGCCTAAACGGGTGATCCTCGAGGTTTGAAATTTGGAGGAGACATTCCTCGAGTACCCTAGAGGTGCACTAAGGAGGGATTATTCGAAATTCTATGCCTAAAGGGGTGATAATGTGTATGGAAAATTCCGCTCGCAAAGCTGTGGTGTGTGGTGTTTCTTAAAAGTGAAAATATATATGGCCCACCTTACAGATGTTAATGTCATGCTGTTGTATCGTCCAAAGGAACGACTTGTCTCCTGACAATACTCACTGTGACTGCCCTGGTTCACGCCACAAATTGCCGGCACGGGGTTCCCACCTGACACAATCAATTGGTCTTGGTTGCAAACGTGGTTGGTCTGCTCTGGACCAGCGATTGTGAACCGGTTGAAGTCCAGCCTGTGTATGTATAAACATGTCTAAGAATTTCTCCAAATATAACTACGACGTCAGTGTCATGTCGTCTGAGTGTTTTTAGGGTTCCGTACCACAAATGGAAAAACGGAACCGTAATTGGATCACTCGTGTGTCTGTCTGTCTGGCCGTCTGTCACAGCCAATTTGCTCCAAAATTGCGTTGAAGTTCGGTACACATGTGTAAGTCGGTGACCGCAACACGGATGTGTAACGCAAACCTTTTGGAAGGTAGGTGAAAAAAAATGCATACTATGGCGTGTGACATATCAAATAATAGGACTGGTTGTGAGAATCTTGAAGTTAAAAAAATAGGCGAAAATGTACCATTCCCCCTTACTGTCTTGCGTGTTGTTATTGTTACTTTCTCTGTAAAAAAAAAATACAATATTACCTGATCTGGCACACATCAGGGTGTGATTTTATGATTGTCAGCTCACAGGAGCCAGTTCCATCGAAGGAAGACGGCCAACCGCTGTTCACGAAGTAAGTCCCGTTCTCCGATGTAGTGCTGCCGCATGACGTCATAACTGGAAAAATATGATACACTAGAGGCAGGGTCGGAATAGGTCGAACATATTTACCCGAACTTACAGAGAGTACGTTAAGGCTGGGTTTCCATTTCACCATTGATGTGCGAGGTAACCGAAAAACCGCAAATGGGACTGCTTGGTTCTAAACAAATGAACGCCTTATACACCGATTGGTGGATTTTTTCTTACTCACTGCTACCTTACACAGCTCTGGTGTAAACGCAGCCTAATGAGGTCCTGTTACGTGCCATAAAAGTTATTGTCCTAAAGGAACAATTATCTTCATCTATCGTATATCCTAACTTTATTGTTGCGGAAACCTTATTTTGTTACAGGATTTAAAGTTACCTATTGTTTTTTAAACAATCCTGAAAAGTTAAGGCTGAAGCCACACCGGTCGTGCCATGCTCAAAGGCAAGATTACTTAATAGGAGCGCGCGTAGCATGTTACTAAGCGCGCGGTGTGGCTAGCGCCATAGATTATCGTAAGTTAGTTCACTAATTTATGTCATCTAAGTACTGCGAAGCGCTTGCCGCTTACTTAGTTTTATTTAGCAAGAGAAAGATCTTGACAGAAGTAAGCGTAAAGGCATCTTATTGAACACGTTTTACGGTAGTGTCGGAATAAGTGGAAATATATGTATGTTTGATAGTTTACCATTTATTCTGAAATATTGCTGTAAAACGTGTTTAATAAGAGGCTTTTCGCTTACTTCTGTCAAAATCTTTCTCTTGCTAAATAAAACGAAGTATAGGGAAACCACGTCCGGTGTGGCTTAGCTTAACTTTTTATGAGAAAATTACATTAGGTCAATCGATAGTTAGGACAATCGATACTTTAGGAAAAAAGATCTGTGGTGATACCACCCAAATTTTATGCTCTCATAGTACGTAGTCCTAATTTTTCCGTATGGATTTTTGTTAGGTAATTTGTTATAGTAGTGTGTGTGGTTTTTATTAAATATTTCAACGAACGGAAAATTTGGGTTCATAAAAGTGGTACACTTGCACTCACAGATACAGCACAGCCCGAATCCGCTAGCACAGTATCCATTAGCCTGTCCGCCGCGCGCGGTGCACTCCCGCGCAGCCATGCACGTGCCGTTGTCGCCTGACGCTCCTGCGCACGCGCCGTTCGGGAACGTTACCACCGTGAACAGGGAGAGAACTGGAAGCAATAGTATTAAATGTTAAACTAATAGTAACATAGTGGTGCTGCAGTGCATGTGTTAAGGCATTTACTTCCTTGTTTTACAGAACACAAATACTTATTGTAAAAAATTGGCATAATATTAATAAAAAACTAGTTTCATTTATTAAAATACTTACCCTCAATATTAACACAGTACCAGATAATTTGTTACAATCGCTTGCGAAAACACAATTCGCATTAATATAAAATTATAATTATAAATAAGTTTTTTCTCCGATGACGTTAAGCGTTGCAACATCCGTCTTTACGACTATACTCAGTTTAGCCATGTTTAGTTTGTTTATAAATGAACCCATACACGGGTTCATTTATAGTAGGTACAAGGTCCCACTGGTTTTTAGCGCCGATTATAATCTGTCACTTTTTAATAGGTAGGTACAAACGGGATGAGTGCTTTAAGTATGCGATAAGCACAAATATGCCAGGGCTTAGGCTGCTGTTGGCTGACTAATATGCCTATGATAAGTGATAATACTTTGAAATGAAAATGAACATATTTATTTTGCAAGTAGGCCACACGAGCTCTTTCACATGTCTGAATCTACCAGCGTTTTGAAAGGTGACATCTGCTGAGAATAAACGCCGCAAGAAACTCAGCAGTAAGTCTTTATTCATCATTAAATTATTAACTAAAACTAACACATAAAAAGTGCAACAAAAACGAATATGGGAGATATAAAGTCCCCGACGTTGGACACGTTAATTTAAGTATCTTAGAGATGTATGTGTCTAATGGCCGAATTCAGAAACGCCACTTAAGCATTTAACTAGATATTAAGTAGTTAAATGTCCCTCAACTAGTTGACAACCGATACAGAGACGTCAATGAAATGTCACTGTAATTAAAGCTCAATTTGAGTGGCCTTTCTGAATTCGGCCATAAGGGTCATAATAATAAAAATAAAAAAGAACTTATAAAGGAGTTTGTATAGATGTGGCCCTTGTAGCATTTTCTAACGTTGCCAATTATGACACTGCGGCCCTAGCATGCGAGACACAAGGATAAGTAAAACCGTCTTATCTCTAAGTGCGTCTCTCTCACACTACTGCCGACGAAAGGGACAGTCATAGAGATAAACGGGTTTACCTTATCTTTGCGTATTGCATGTAAGCGCTGGCGGCGAAAAGGGGAGAGATAGACTTGTATGTTTCTCACGTGTCTATAATACTTACACCTATTTTCTTTTTGCGGCCAAAATCTGGCTTTTTCTTCATTCCCGAAAGGAGCCCGCCATCTTGGAAAACTGAGCTGACCTATGCCATACTGACGTTCATTTGTTTCACTGTACACAAACACTAAAAGTAATATGAAGCAGTGCGTGAACATGTTGGTGTTGAATTCGAACGGTATATGGAACGTGTGAAGTTGTAATGTTTGAATTTATAACGTTGTTTAAAAGAAGGGGGACAATGGCGAATTTCTCCCATTGTTGGTGGTGACAATGGTAATTTTGTGATAATTCAGTCACGGGGTGTTAGCGCGTTTACCTGAGTAAGTGGCCAGTTATGTACAATCAGACTTACTTCCTTTCAGTGGTATAGTATTTGACTAGTTTTCACCCGCGACTTAATCCGCCGTAGAATTCGATTATTATTAATATTTTCGGAATAAAGTAACTAATACACCACATTTGTTGAAACGCTCAGTCGATACAAAACAGATTGGTAACAAACATACAGACCGACAGACAGACATACAAACATTTGCATTTATATTATAAGTAAAATAGTAGGAGAGGATAAACAATTTCACATTATGGTGCCCCGTTTGACCAACGGTATGTTAGACTGACATTTCATTTCTCCAAAACCTAGACTTTCAATAAATCCTATTACCTTTCGGTAACGTAAAAGTGCTACAATTATCACTTGTCCTAGGTCAAATGAGACTTAGGCGAAACGTAACATTCGGCCAACCTGCTTACAGCAAAATGAGTTTCCGCGCGTGAGAATCGTTGGAAATATTCCTATTTTTATAATGTACTTTATTTGATTTTCGTACGGTATTTACATTTTAGATTCTGCCGCATCCCTCTACTTCAAGGGCAATATCGAAGAGCTGAACTTCAATCTACTTTCGTTGCTCCAACTTGACGTCATGATGTAGATAAACCAGTTGCCTTCACGCATCAGAGCAAATGAGTTAGAAAACAGTATGTAAACTCACTGCCACTCACGCTACCGGTTTACTTCAGCATGAAAAAACTTTCAAAAACGTCCCAGAAAAAATTATCTCTTATGACTAGTGTGAACCTACGGCTTTTCATACCAAAGACAACAACGATTTCCACCACTCTTTGATAGGTTGTCGGTCAGAACAAAATCTATGTCTATACGTTTTAGATTTTTCACTATAAGTAATCAATAAATTCAGTTTTATTGTTGTGTCAGTATTCCTTAATTTTTGTGATCTTTCATCAATATTCAAAAAAGTATAGACCTAGATTTTGTTCTGACTGACAACTTATCGAAAATTGGTCAATATCGGTTAACATTTAAGGGGTGGAAATCGTTATCGCCTTTTGTATGAAAAGGGCGATTTTTGCCGTCGGATCACAGAACTCTTATTTGATTATGTTCTTGATTGACCTAATATTTCAAACCTCAAATGACTTCGACTGTACTAAACTCCAACGCGGTCTCTTTTATTGTTGCTTTATTTATTATCAAACTAGCCAATATTGTTAAATAACTCGCTGACACAATTTTAACATAGCGAGCTATTTCATGATTTTCACCTACTTTTCACATCCGGAGTACATTGTTCATCAGTGGGTTCAATTCGAAACTGTGTGTCGCCTAAATTTAAAACTCCCTAAACGTCAAATTCTATTTAGTATGGTACTAGAGCCAATTCGAAAGTGCGTTCGCTAAATTTAAAAGTCAAGAAGCGCTAAATTTGATGCTGACAGCTTAATGCTGTACAAATTGAGATTGCGTTGCTTATTTAAGTTTAGGAAATTTTAAATTAAGAAGACACCGTTTCGAATCGGGCTCACTGTGCTGTGAAAATCGAATTTGACGTTTCTTATTTCAAATTTAGCGACTTTTAAATTTAGCGAACACACTTTCGAATCGGCCTCATTATCAGCCTACATATCCCACCTAAAGAGCCCACTCACATGCCTCCTCTCATAGTGAGAGGCACAGGGCGTAGTCTC
Organism: Tortricodes alternella; assembly: GCA_947859335.1. Lineage (NCBI taxonomy): Eukaryota > Metazoa > Arthropoda > Insecta > Lepidoptera > Tortricidae > Tortricodes > Tortricodes alternella. The sequence goes on from OX401970.1 coordinate 3,522,163, forward strand.
CACGCGGGCCCCGTGCTGATTGGGGATTGGGGACTGCTCACATTAATCACTAGTGTGTTGTTACACTAGAGCAAATGCAAAATAATAAAAACTGAATTACAACGTTCAATACTACTTTTAGAAGAATAAATAGGTACCCTACTGGCGTACCGTAGTTTGTGCTTTTTTTTTACTTGAATCCATACTATACTAATATTATAAATGTGAAAGTAACTCTATCTGTCTGTCTATCAGTCTGTCTGTCTGCTACATTTTCATGACTAACCCGCTGAACCGATTGGGTGTGGAAATAGTTTGGGCCTTAGGAAAGGACGTAGGTTAACTTTTTCAAAGATAACCAACCCTTAAAAGGGTGAAATAGGGGCTGGAAAATTGACTCACGGGAATTCCGTGTGGCCTAATGAAATCCGATTTATGTAATTGTATGTATTTGCGCGATTTACAGCCAGACAGTTGGACTTATTTGGATGAAAGGTATGGAGATATTGAGCCCTGGTAAAGGACATAGATAAAAAAATTTAAGGCTACCTATCCCTAAAAGTGTCAAATAGGGTCTGGAAAATTAAAAAAAACGGCACGTTCGGGCGTGCCCAATGGGAAGCTTTAATTTGAGGAAAACCACATCTATTTAAAAGTCAGTAACATTAAAATTCTTTATATTTTAAAGATATATTTCCTCCCATTCCGTTTCGTTCACAACCTATCATCCCTTCCCATCCCATGCGCTTTTTTACTTTCCTATAATAACAAAATGTGTGAGATTAGTTTCGATCTGTCCTATAAAAAGCACAGTCCTTAATTAGTGGCTTTGATACATTCGGTCATAAGATTATTTTTAGTACCTACTAAAAAAAACTTATTCATACAATTTTTAAATGATTTTTTAGTCATAAAAAAAAACGCATTCATTGCTGACAGTTTATTATGTTACAAGAATAAATTACATATCAAACAATTATTATATATTGATACAGTATAATATGTATGTATAAAAAATTAAAATATTTTTTAATGACTAGAATATTCATTTGTATATTGAACAGTTACCGTATTTGACACTGCTTATAAAAATATTGTATAAACTAAAGCTAATATTAAATAATGTTTGGTTATGATTAATTTAAACTTATTTATTACTAATCAAAATCATTAAGGTTCAGGAACAAAATGGTTAAAAAACAATAAGGCAGGAAGAAGTTTGTAAGAAGCGTACAATAAAATTTAAACAATGCTTAAGTTTAATTTTTAAGTACTTTTGAACTTACGTTGATGCCCTCTTTTATTCGTTGCTGTAAACTTTGCTTTAGCACTTCACAGGTACAACGTTCTGGTTAAGCACTGAGTCGCTAGATGGCACTTATTTAAAGCATCGAAATTGGCTCCAATTTGGTTGGATCGTATTTTGGTGCCGGTGATCCCCTGATAATAGTAGTTTATGCAACGGTTGCATAATGATAGGCCTTAAAACACTAGTGCGGTTTTCATGAAACGAGCCGACAGGCGAGTTTCATAATAAGATCGCACGTGTGTTTTAAGGCCAAATTATGCAGAGTTGCATACATAACTTTATCTACACACATTATAAATCCTCCATGATGGGTTCAGAAACAATATTTTCTGGCAACAAGTTATTTGTTGCAATCGTGGCTGCATATTTCCGATTACCGGCGCATTTTCACATCACACACACTCCGAGAAGACTACTTACTATTAATAATTGCAACTAAAATGTAAATTACAAACAACTTTTTCTATTCAATTCAACAACAATTCTACTTTCGTTCAGCAAAACGTCAACATGGCGGCAAATACGATCTTCCGTCAAGACCATTTTTTTTTTAAATCATAGACAAACGGATGAAGTCTCTATTCTCACGTCACTCGAGATCAAATATTGTGCAGTTTATATTAAAAAAACATACTGAATTGACGTTTCGTATCAATAACTTTTTAATATCTATGGATACTAGAATAGAGACCCACTTGAGTTTTGACAGCCGTTCCAAATTTAATCTCATTTCTTTACTAAAAACGATAAAGAAGTCATGTTATTTCTTTATCGCAGCACTGGTTTTTCCTAATTGGTTGTCAAAATGGTGGTCATTTCCTAAGGTTTTTGATTAACCAATGGAGGTTTTATGATATGGGTGTAGATAAAGACCATTTCATTCCTTTAAACTGTGCCTTTACTTCATTAACTAGTGTCCTATATAAATAAATCGTCGTGCATCAAAATTATTTTTTCTTGATTAATTACTTCACTAAAAACATCAAGGAACTACTTTCATTGAATTAGTGATCCGTTTGACGGCTTTTATTTTATTCTTGGACAGAGAAAACGATTTTTAGCAATAAGTTCTTAAAGTTTACATTAACTTGTGCTTATAATAGACAAGTGCAGTTTATTCACTACATTTCCCCAAAACCGCATTTCAAAAATACATTTCTTAAAAGGCACTACCAGCCTAGTAGACATTTGTCTACAACTAACTAGTATAACTTCAATATATCTAAGAAAAAAAAGAAGAAAGAAGAAATATGTAAGTCTCTAGGATGGTATTACCTTGCTATGCAACTTTCTTGTTAAATTATTTAATTATAACAATAATTATAATTAGAATATGCGATAGACATGTGTATCTGCGTCAACAGAGTTCGATAAGTGTTTTTTTTTGTTTTTCAATTCATTCTTGGCCCTCAGTATGAAGTATTGAATTGGGACATTAAAGAATATTGATAAGTTAAAGGAAAATCTACTTCCATGTAAATTTATATATAAGCAAAAGTAATTACGACTTTCTCAAAATCAGTTTTAATCCTGACTATTTATTGGGCAGACAAAACGTCCATATAACAGTAGATGAACCTAGTTTTTTGTAATTAAGTGAGTCGTATAAATTTTGTGGTGAGTCAAGCCCATCTGGTCCCCCACTCACGTACTTGATTGTACATAAAAAAAAGTCATGCGTTGAGCATCTACGCCCAAGAGTTAAGGCGTGGAGTGTTTCATAAATATTTAATTTCCAATAGCAACTTCTTTCCACAATTTAAAACGCCCTGTATATTCTAGAAAACTGTTATTTCCGTATAGAAAGAGAATTTTTCATTCTGTGTCGCAATAACAGCATTCAGGCGATATGCCATAGTATGGGGATCGACGTAATGACGTCATCACTGATCGGCATAATAATAGCATGCGTATTTTAAATTTACAATAATTTTCTTATTAACTAACACCTTATTTCACAGTTATTTTACGTTACGCGTGCAAAAAGGTGAATCCTAATTATTTTTAAATTAACTTATGTTCTATTCGAAGAAATAATAAAAGTATATCATCAGCGTTGTTGGTGGAGCATAGATCAAAAAGTAGGTGCAATTAAAGTGTATACTTATGTATATGCTTACAATGTACACATACACTTAAACATATCTTATACGTATGAGATATTGTACGAAATAAAAACTAAGATGAAAAAAAACTCATGACCATTATTGAATACATTATTTTTTGTCTTTACCAATCTCAAACAACATACATTTATCATGCCTAAGATCCCACAGTGAATTCCGCATTTTAATAAGGAAATAATTGAAGTGTTTGATATAAAAACAGCTTAAGCAAATGATCAACAGGTGGCGCTTTATTTAGTGCGCTGTCAATTCTACTTAAACGCAGGTACAAGATTGTATACTCGCTATTTTATTACCTTATCTAGGAAGGTCACACAACAGGGTCTAGGCAAGCTTTAGCAATTTCCAACAATTTTGCCGTGCCCGTTTTCATATATTGGTTTTTTGTATTTTTATTTAGTGCATCACTTTTATTCGTATCTTAACAGATAAAACCATTCAAACAAAAGCAAAACAAGTACCTACGATATATTTTTTAATATTCTTTTTTAGTTTTGTTACGTTTTGATTCCCGTTACTCCTCTGCTGCACTGGGAGTGAAGAAATAGCATAGAATGCGTGCAGATGCTTATCGTCCTGGCATGTCGTAAAAGTCGACTAAAGGACGGGTCCTCTCCAACATGGTGGACTACCTGTATGGGCGATGGGCTGATCACCTGTCACCATATGGTTCATCATACCATCTTAGGACTAATTAATCGAACGTGGCCACAGATAGTCTTGTGGCTCTGCCCACCCCATTAGGGATTTCGGGCGTGATGTGTATGTATGTATTGAATCCCGTACGAATCGTGTGGTGGAAAATACAATTAGCCTTGTGAAGAATAACTTATACATCCCAACATAGTAAATTGTTAAGGGGCTTCAAAATGGGCTAGTTTTTAGGCAATTTATTACTGCAATTCAGGCTATCCTCAAAAGTTTACATCCAAACATTTCGTCCCCATTATTGATGTAATATGTAATCTTTTTGGAGATAGCCCGAATTGCAGCAATAAATTGCCGAAAAACTAGACCGTTTAAGTGGCCCTTTGTAATTGTATGTATATTAAAATGAAAATATCTTGTGTAACTTTTTTTGTCAACATAACACAATGATAAAACGAAAGGTTTTTTAGTTGGACACTAACTGACAGGATACAGATATAGTGAATAATGTTTCCATCGGTAAAACTCGGATCTCAATCGGAAGACGACGGGGCCCGAAGTGTCAATTAATTATTGTATTAAATGGGTGACATGTTTATTTTCATTTATAAGAAACTTTATTATTTACTGTCAAATGTGAAAATGAAAAATGACAGCATGGTATGATGGGTACTTTACTGGCCCCCGATTCTCGATGCATTCGAGATAATGTCGATTGCGAGATTAAACCTCAGATTGCAGTTGTGTCAAATGACTGTATGCACTGATGTTTAAACTCGAATCTTTTTTTTTTTTTTAATTATTGTTATGATTACCCTTAGAGGCTTTATACATCTCTAAATCGCTTAACTTGTCCAGACGCGGAGACTATACAATCTCCCATATTAGTTATTTATTTTAATTATCTTTTACCCATTAGGATTGTTTGCTGCCCTTTTCATGTGCTGGTTTTAGTTAAAACTCTAATGTAAAAGTTGGAAAAAAAAAGACTTACTGCTGAGTCTCTTGCGGCGTTTCTTCTCAGCAGATGTCACCTTTCGAAGCGCTGGTAGCTTCAGACATGTAAAAGAGCCCATGTGGCCTACATGCAAAATTAATATTTTCATTTTCGATTGTGAGATTATCCCGAATGCGCCAAGAATTGGGGCCTGCTGAAGCTAATTAAGAGAGCACGATAAATACGAACTTTTCCGATAAAACACGATAGAAACTAATTATGCACTACATCTGTACGTGCATCTAGTCTTCGGAATTCAATAAAAAATTTGATCAAGCACTCGTATTAATAGGTAATGGTCTTAAAAAATCTAGGTAATCACACAAGGTATTCCTGTTGCAAGATGGTTGCTTTTTTATAATTTATTTCAAACTAGTTTCTGGTTAATAGTTATTCCCTCGGGATCATTTGAATTTTCTGGGATAAAAGTACCCTACGTCTTATTCTGGAATTAAAAGTAACTATGGTACCTAACTATATAGTAAGGTTTATGAAAATCCGTTCAGCGGTTAAGGAGCTAAGGAACATACAGACACACACTCATACACAAACCTTCGCATTTATATTATTAGTACTCTTGTTATTAGATGACACGGTTTTCAATTATCAGTTGCACGTTGCACGTCTATTTTAAAGTGAACTTAAGTAGGTACTTTTAAAAAATATATGATATTTGGTATATTTCTAAGTGCTTTTGTTGATAGATGAAGCTGTTCTCAATTTCTTGCGTATACGTGGCGAGCTCCACCTCGGAACTACTCTTGTATCTCCAGGAGAGACGCCTTCGTCGACGTCGTCAGCTTCAGTTTTGATCTCCATTTTCTGAAATGACATGTTAACTCATTTCTTGTGCTTTCTTAGAAGCTGTTTGGTTACAATGTCTGCAGGAAGCGGCGCAAGATTGTTCCAAATGAAAAAGCTATTTTACGATCCGATGATGATGCCGATGAAAATGATGATGAAGACGATGAAGGTGAAACCAAAATATGAATAAGCACTGACGGAATTTAATGGCGTCATTTTCATGTCTTTAGGCATAGTTGACTCCGAACAAGCTACCTAAAGGAAATTGTGAACGAAACAGCACTCTGCATGAAATGTGAACTGCGTCTGGTTTCTACATGGTCTTAAACCAGACAGCCCTCTCTGCACATCTAGCACGACCTGCCCGCGAGTCGTTTGTCGCACAGTGCGTCCCTTACGTATTTGACTAGTTTGACAGGGACGCACTGAGCGACAAATGACTCGCGGGCGTGTCGTGCTAGCCCCACTGGTTAAATCACATTATTCCTTACTTTTTACTTAAACCGATCGAAAGGAGCCACTGCGGCCCTAACATGCATGCCACAAAGATAAATTAAACCCGATTATCTCTATGACTATCTCTTTCGTCAGCACTAGGGTGAGAGAGACCCACTTAGAGATAAGACGGTCTATCTTATCTTTGTGTCATGCATGTTAGGGCCGCTGGAGTCACTTTAAAATCAATTATATTCCTTTCTGTCTAACACTAGAGGCTGTCAAAGTGTTAGGCACAGTTAGCTAAAGACTATTCATTGTTCACGAGAGATGACAAAAAAAAATATAAATCTAATTATTTTTACCACTGATAATAAAAAATTAAAGTAAACAACTATATTTTGTTCATAGAATATTATTACTGAATAGCCTACATACCATCGCCATGACGAAGTCTCAGAGTCGGAGGAAGAATCAGAGTCGGTGATGTTTATTATGAAACGTTCAATTGCTTAGTCTAAAACAACACACGAACACCCAGATGACACACTCGAAGCGTATTCCGTGATGACCGCCCGGCGCGGCGCTTCGCTTGAAAACAACTGCGAGCCTCGTGCCACGAAACTCGGTGCGCGCGGCGATAAGCGACGCCCGTCATACTGTTTGCGATAGGTAAGCCACAGTCGCTATTCCGAGACGATATCATAATATTTATCAACTCTCGGTGAACATACTCTAGGTCTAAATTACTCCCCTCTTACTGCCCTTTTGCACAGACACTCCTATTTTCTGTGGACGGATTACCTGCACGACGAGCCGTATTAGAGTATGCTGTTGCTCCAGGAGCTGCGACATCTCCCGCAGTCTCTGCTTCTGTTTGTCCAGCTGAGCACTGATGTAGTCTTCGCTACTTTCCAGCACCAAATCGAGACTAGCTGGAATCCGAAAGCAACGTATGTTTTAATAACAAATGTAAAAATCGTTTGTGACGACGAACTTTCAAGTTAAGTTCAAAAAACCTTGTGCTAGTTCTAGTCTCATGCTCAACGTCGGCGCCGAGAGGACAGCGCGTAGTCATTTGTCGCTTAGTGCATCCTTTACATATTCGACTAGTTTGACAGAGACGCCCTGAGCGACAAAAGAGTCGCGGGCATGTCGTGCTAGCCCCCCCCCCCCCCCCCCCAGCACCGATATTCTGCGCGAGTCAATTTAGTATCCTGCGAACGCGACTGTCCATGTCTGGACCGCGCCAACGCGTGCGCTTAGCTCGATACTATAGGCAGAACGCTCGTGATACTAAAACCAGCCTTAAACTAGCCATGCCCAGGACTTCATTTGCGTAGGCTGTACCGCTTTGTGTAATCCTCCCCCAATAACCCTTATATATAATACCGCTTCCACCCTCGACTTCATCCGCGTGAAATTTTGGTTATATAAGTTATAATGATTCCCTATGGAACTTTTGACTTAGCTGGGATAAAAATTACCCTATTTCCTATTCCAGGAGCTAAGGTCTAACTATATACGACGTTTCATGAAAATTCGTTCAGCCATATGGAGCTAAGTGAAAACTAACATACATACACTCGCATACACACATACATACACTTACACACATATTAGTAGAATTAGAAGGAAGTGGGATTGTTTAATTCGAAGAGTTTTTGTACAGAATTTTTTGTCTATATCAGCATGGAGTTAGTTTTTCCTATACAAACTTTCAATACATCAAGGTATTTTATGGAGAGGTTACGTTTATTTATTGACCGTTGTTTTGTGGTGCATTTACATAGTTTCAAGCTGATAAACAAATGGAAACAGTCTTTCGAATACAACGTTCAATACCCTAAGACATCTCTTTTCAGGAGTAGTTTAGTTTTTCGCTTTATTTAGAACACCAAGTGGTGTATTTATGTTTACCACTGGACTGAGTATAAATTATAAAGTATTTAAAATATTACGAACCATCATCAGTAAACGGGTTGCAGAACCATTTTCGCAATATGAGATCGAGAAATCCGAGCTTACACTTCTTGTTGTTAGGATATTCGATCAGTTCGTTCTTGTCGACTTTTTCGAGGAGGATCGCCGGTAGTTTGCGCTCCAGTTCAGTGTGTAGTACTACCTGATTGTAAAAAAAACGTTTTTATTCAATGGTCCAACGAGTTAACTGTCTTCCGTTCACGAACAACTCACAACAAAAAAATTACCAGGCCACAAATCATCATCATTTCTGACGACTGATGTCCACACTTGGACATTGTAGGCCTCCCCGGACCTTATTCGTACCTTGTGGGTGGTCTCCCCACACTGTACTTTGCAGTACACGAGCGCCACTCGAGACCTCTTTAGCCCCATCAGCCATCAATTCTATAGGCCCACAAATGTCCAGACCCAAACACTCTAAAGAGTTAAACTAGGGTTCATTATCGTAGTCCGTAACGTCACCTCATAATAAACCCAAGAGTTTACCGATATACTTAAATAAGATGCACGTATTTCAATTACCTGCATAGCCAGCCGTTTCAATTGTGCGTTCCTCCTGACACTCTCAATGTCACCGACGGCCAAACCGATAAGCAAATTCATCAGCAAAATCGGCATCAGCACCATAAAAGTTCCCAGGATTATAAATGTTGGCATTGGGAATGGCAGGAGCTTGTCTGCGTCCGGCTTGTAGTAAGGCTGGACGTACGTCCCAACAAAATCGATCTCACCAAGCATCATGGAGAAAGTACGCACGAGGGACATAGGTATGCTGTTAAAAGATAAGTGTTGACCCTGAAAATACATTGGTTTGAATGTATCAAGTAAAATCGCTTGGCAGAAAATCGCATGGCTAACAGCACACATTCCACATGATGAAGGTAAATATAGAGGGAACAGAAAGTAATCGATGACTCTTGCTTGCATTGATTTCTAAAGATATATATATTCTCACGGAAGGTTAATTATCTGAACACTGATATACAACGTGTAAAGAAGGGTGTAACACTTTTCAACCTACGTTCCTTGGAGATAGTTGTTCAGTTTCATGAGTATATCATTTCGTTTCGGTTTTTACACCATTTTTGTTACACGTTATATTTATCATATTAGAACACTTAGATGTTGTCTACTGATAAACTTAGTAAAGCTAGTAGTTGTTCTGTTCGTAATGAAACTAATGAAGTATGTTTGGAAATAGCATAGAAATTGTACTAACAGCAGAAAACTTAAATACCAAACATTACCAACTAGTTGATCAGTACGAAAACATATATGACCTTCTGGTCAATGGTCCTGATATGAAAAAGGGCACGGAACTTCACAGGAGATTATAGCAGGCAAGACTGACTCATACCCCTCTCGATACGGACGAGGGTGTCTTTTCCTTTACCGTGAGAGATAGATGAGATCATAACAACACTTCTAATATAGAACATATATCATATACATATACATTTATGACGCCAGCATTGCATAGCTTTAAGTGGCTTGTAAACGGTTTAGTTTTTTGGAAATTTATTGCTGCAATTTGAGCTATCTTCAAAAAGATTACATATTACATCACTAATGGGGACAAAAAGTTTGAATGTAAACTTTTGAGGATAGCCCGGATTGCAGCAATAAATTGCCGAAAAAGTAGCACGTTTACGAGCCCCTTTACGATTTATAAATAATACCAATTGTTTCAATGTTCTTTTGTAATTTCATGACGTCATGACGCAAGCTTTAAGATTATTAATATTATAATATACATACATAATATCTACTGCTTCTTATATTATATTTTATGCCCGTCGGTAATCTTCCAGTTCCTTATACGGAGCAAGTTATAAAAACAAGCCCGTAGGTTGGATTTTGGTTCGATTTTGTATATATAACAAATAAATAAAAAATAAAAATCGTTAAATTTCAGAGATCTGGACCCTCAAAACTATACCGACCATACATCCATAGATGTATTAGCAAGTCCGCGGAGTCCCATGTTAAGTGACGTTAGTTAGAAATCCAAATCGCATAGAAATCAAACGATATATATTATATATTTATTTATTTAATGGCATAAAAAATGATTACCTGTTTCAAAGGAACAGTATATCACAAACCATTCTAGGTTCCCTGTATACTGCGGAACTATGCGAAAGCAACCAATATATTTTTTAAATACTTTTGTCATATTTTGACTTTGACTTCTTTGAAACGTGGTAACCCTTATTTATTTCACAGTATTGTACAAGGAAAATGACATTAAAATTTTTGATTTTATGTAAAAACAAAAATATGAGCGTGCACACGTATACATATGCGATTCTGCGGACTTACTAAAGGTGCTTGTAAACTATTTATTCGGTAATTTATTGCTGCATTTCAGGTTATCCCCAAAAGTTTACACTTGAACTTTTTGTTCCCAGTAGTGATGTAATATGTAATCTTCTTGGGAATAGCTCAAATTGCAACAAAAAAACTAGCCCCTTAATACATACACCCATCGTCGTTTGAAAGATTGTATTTCTTAAAGCGACCGAAGAAAACCGACGCGCACTAAGGGCACATATGACATAGTTCTTGAAAAATAATTTAATTATAACTCACTTTAGACAGCAGAATGAAGAACGCAAGTCCGAAGGCAATGATCAGAATTGAGAAGACCATCAGCACTTTGATGAGGGTCTGGAGAATTTCGAGAAACATCACCACGTAGATGCCGACTTGGTCAAAGCGTTGGAGGAGGAGGAGCAGCTCGAACCAGGATAAGAAGACCGTTATAGATGCCGCAGAGTACTGTAAGGTGGAAACGGAATTTTTTGTTCACTCTGTATTCCATATAATACCAAAATAGTACAAGTAAATGTTTTCTGATTTAAAATGGATGGCATCTGTTTTGAGAAATATATTGGGAGAATTAAGTCCTTAAGTTTTTATCACAAACCTGTATATCAGAGTAGGCACCGATGACAGTCGGAAATACCATGATAGTGGAGCTGATGTACAACACCCAGGAGACCAGGTTACATGGGTCCACAAGGTAGTGCCACTTCTGTTCTTTGACGTTATAGGCTTCGCGAATGAAGCATAACGCGTTGTATACCAATATGGAAACAGTGCTGGTGTACATTGCCACTAAAGATTCAAAATCTGGTGAAAAAAATAATAATTCTAATACCCATGACAATTATGCATTTAGTATACTTATTATATTATCATGTTATCAGTTAAGGAGTACTATTGAAAAAGGGTTAATTTCCTTTCGAGGTTCACATCCAATTGAGACCTTTGACTTTGGAAATAAAGTGCAAACTAAAAGTGCTATCGACATGGAGATATGTAATTTTGAACATATATCTGACGATGGTAAAATAAGGTAACTTTTTTTATTCTAGTATTTATACTACAGTCCATGCACGAGCTCCGAAGATCGACTTACAGTGGATTCATCCATGCATGTCTTATTTTGTAAACAAGTTTCTAAACTAAAATTATGCATTTTTGGGTGAAATAGCTGTTTTATTCTAAATAAAGCAAACCTAGGCTATAAATTAGTAAAGTGACGCCTAAAATATTGTCTCCTGTTCCTTTATTTGGAAGGAAACAGCTTTTTTTAGCCAAAAAAAGGTGCATTTTAAGATTAGAAAAAATTGTTTAACAGCAGTGACTAGTTTATTATTAGTGGTAACCCTCTTTTATCCTGTTTCTCATACAAAATTTGGTAAATATTATTAGGTATGTCAGATTGCTCCTGTCGCATTTGGGAAAGAAGAGGCAGGTCCTCGAGTATTCGAGCGAATTAAAAGTATGCGCCGCTGTCACGTGGTTTTATTTCGCTCGCGTATATTCGTATTTTGGAAGACTCCTTTGGTGTTTCACACTTGCCTGCATTAAGGTACCCTTTGCTCATTAATTTTCCGGTTTCATTTATCTTCTTGCTCTGTGTGTCATTGCTATTAGAAATGTTTGACGTCACACAGTTTTCCGTTGAACTGTGGATTCGGCCGTCGCTTGGGTCTGTATGCAGCATCAGAAGATAAGTATATACAGTCACAAACGTTAGGAAAATGCTGTAGAAAAGAAGGTTGGCGAGATGGAAGTATTTTCCATAAGAATGCCATTTCATTTGAAGATATTTCTGACTTAGGGGATGCGCCAGTAGCTCGACTCGTCCGTGTGCTACCATTGCCTGGAAAATAATAAGGATAACATTAGTTCAAACTATTAAAAGCGAATATGAATGCTTATGCATTAATTAAATTAAAACAAAACAAAACAAGGGTAACAGAGCATCTATTCAACATTAGTCAAAGTTATATAGAAACTGATCGTACTATGGTAACGAAACTTGGTAAAGTAAGATAAAGATGAAGCAATAGCGAAATGATAATGATGTTTGTTCCTGAGTCTTGAATATTTTCTATGTATTTAAGTATTTATTTAACTATATAAGTATGTATATCGTCGTCTAGTACCCATAACACAAGCCTTTAGAGCTTACTTTGGGGCTAGATTGATTTGTGTAAAGATTGTCCCCTGATTTATTATTATTATTATTATTATTATAGAAAGAAGAAAAAGAAAGAAAGAAGAGGGTCGCGTGTTTTTCGGCTCGCACCTCTCTAATTTTGGAACTCATGTGCAGCATTTAATTTGAAATTTACTACGACCGCTTCGGTGAAGAAAATACATCGTGAGAGAACCTGCATAGGCATACTTACACATGCGAAGTACTTTAAAGATATGCGTAGCGTCCAAAAGCCGCACTGCGCTTGCGTGGGGACTACTGTTCGGTTCCTTTCACTAAGGCCTATGCCTAGCAATGGAAAGTTTAAGATGGACGATGTAGATGATTATTATGACACAATTTATCAACAAATACGGTTAATCTCATGGCAGGACATCAATCCCCTTTTTTTGGTGGTTTATTATTTCCAATAACACTTCGGCCTTCATTTGGCTGCACAGCAGCAACACGATAGCTCGTTTACTTGCAGCTGATGTGAGCAGGGAAGTGGGCATAGGAGTGGGCAGCGCGCGTATGTAAATGGGTCTCTTCTCCTGCTCCTGCCGCTGCTACTCGCGTTGCCTGGCACTCGCGAAATTGGCGGTTTTTCGTCAAGAAGTCAAAGCGTGGGCAGCGCGAGTGCGAGTGAGTGTTTGCATGCTGATCTCTCGCTAGAACAACTTAGAAGACAGAGCGCTGCAGCTGCTGCTGTCTCGCCTTCCGCCATTGTCAGTAGTCGAGCGCGCAGTGAGTCAGGAAGCAGCATGTAAACACCCACCTTCGAAAGTAGTATGTGGGAATTATTTCTGGCAGAGCGAGCAGCAGTGGCAGTGGCTGCAAATGAGGTAATACGCATGACACATCAATTCAACAATCTGATGGGACGAGTTATGTTGCTATCGTTTCGAGTTTATTTTCTTTATTTGCAAACAACTTATTTGATTGACTAGAATTTAGTAAAAAAGATACCTACAGAGACCAAGAAACGTGAAACTAGAAGAAATCGCGTGACTATGAGAAGATAAAATAGGTAGTTACTTTGTAGCTGTTTCTTTGATCCGCCGTTCAATTGAGCGACACGACAGCAACACGACACGCAAGCGACATGTGATTGATGAATTCATGTCGGGTGCTAATTAAGCTCCGGTCATACGCGCGCCGCACTGCAAATGTATGACGTCTGTTACGACTTCCAATAGAAGACAACAGATGGCGTCACGCTGCGGTCGCGCTACGCTTCTGCTGCGCTTACAATGTGATCGAGCCTTTATGATGCTGTATCACCCAAGATAACGAGGAGCCTTTTGTATATTTACAGGCTATAATTACATTTACGCAGAGAAAGAGGCGCGTTAACATTAAATGATAGAAGAAGCGATCTCACTTTAACTGATGAATGCATCCCTGTTCAACACAGCCCATTTATAAAACCTTCACAATCAACACCAGTTCATATTATACACGTGTGTTTCAAAAGCACACTCACAAGGCTTTAAGACAGTAAAAAATCGAAATTCCCATGATTAAAAGCACCTTGGTAATCCTCGGTTTTAGACATTATTGTCATGAGGGAAGACTTAATTTCGCTCGTATTTTCGAAGATAAATTGGACATTTCCAACGTACATATTTAATTAAGTAAGTAAACATAACCAACGCAACGTCTCGCCATGAAACTGACAATTCGAGATTAATTAAGTTTATGATCAATGTATCGGAGCCAAAGTCGAATTATAGACGAATTCTAATTTCAGTCATACGGCTGCTTGGTTAAGTTGAAAATGACAGTACTTCCACACGTGAGTTATGTCACTGCGGTTCTGAAGTAGAATGGCACAAAACAAACTAACAAGTGAGTAACGAGTTGCAAATTTATGTTGATTCTGGATATTTCTTACTATAACAGGGAATATTGTGGTAAAATAGTGTTTTATTCGAATGAACTGACTTTGTACAATCAAGTTCAAAATGTCTGAATATGAAGTGTTTCTAATTCGTTCGAAATTGTTCTTGTGAGGTAAAAAATCTAAATCCTTGGCGAGAATGTGATAACTTGTTGGTTTTGATATAGATGGATCATACGCGAATGGGTACGCAATTTTATAAGGATGTTATCCTTACTTTTTTGCTCATTATTTTCTCTGTTGTGGTTGTCTGGAAGAGATCGCTATCTAGCGATAAGACCGCCTATTGTTCCCTAACTTTATTTTGTTAGTGTATGCTTTTCTGTTCTTTTTGTGGTGTTTAATAAAGAGTATTGTATTGTATCCTTGAACGTTGGTGTTTCCAGCAGTGGACGTCAACAAATTGAAATGGTGATGAATTGATGATGTGATAATGTGGATTTACGCACGAATTAGTAGTGCATGCATGTATGTATGTATCGCGATCGTATGAAGCTTGAATAGGCGTGTTTCCTGAAAAATCGAATTATTCCGTCATTTACATTATAAAAAAATATTGGACACATATTTTTTCTTTTGTCAATTAAACAAAAAACTACGATGAAATACTGCTTTTTACCATTAAGTGCCGTCATGAGCCCCCACTCCCGAACTTTGATGCGCGTTATCTTTGTCAATTTTGATTGATTTCATAAACCAAAAAATACGTGTTCAATATTTTTTTGATAATGTAACTGACAGTCTAATTAGTTTTTTTACCCAGGATATTTATTCTATTCTCCATTTAAGTGCTCCAAAGCAAAGTTCATGGCAAGACTGGCCACAAAAGCGTGCGTCGAACTCACGTTGATCATAGACAACGGTTCGGGTCTGTACTTCGGGTTGTTCAGCGCGACTCTCAGCGCTTGTACCTCTTCTTTCGAGTGTTGATAGTTGACAAAAGAATACTTAATCTGTGGTTAAAAAGAGAACTGTCAGTTTGACTTACGTTCAGCGCTGGGAGCGGGACCGTCTGGGTTTTGACGGCGTCCGGCTTCCTGGTCTCGTCTTTTAGGACTGGGCATAGCGCCTTGAAGTTATACTTGATCTAAGGATAAAGTTGTTAGTATACATTTTATACATATACATAATCATCAAAATAAATAATACCCACATATCTCTTACATATAGGATGGGTTACATTTTAACAAATAGCCACACAGATTTTTTCTAAACTATTAATTGTCCGGTACAACGGATGGCGGGAAATTAAATTCGTCATTTGGTACATTTTTGATCGGGATGGAGGGTTTATTTCACGTGGATATTGTGCTAAACACTTTAAAAAAAAAACAAGTCTTACGTTACTATGTGATGCCTCTTTAGGATTGAATACGGATAACACCGTATAAGTAAGTGAGTGTCCCAGCGTCAGTTTAATCAAAGTTTGGGTCGACATGTTTAAAAAAATGCATAATGAGACTTACGTAAAAGCTCTTAGAGTCCTTTTTGCAATTTGCCTTGGTGATGCACTTGTCTTGCACCGCTTCGAAGACGCGAGGCATGTACGCGATCAGGGCTAGAGTGACGCAGGGGTGGCGGTCGGACCTCAACGCCATTACTTCATTAGCTCTGAATTGTGGAAAACAATAATAAGGAAAGAACTATACAGGTATAACATCAAGCGCGAGTCTGACTCAGGCGCCCGCCCAAAAAATAAAATAAATAAATAGTTTTTTACAACCAGCGCCTCTATTCGGGAACGCTAAGTGATTCTGTAGCGATTCGTGAGCGAGATTTCTCATCCCACTCTTCCGCACGACGCGTAATGCGTAAGAGCGAGATGAGAAATCTCGATCACGAATCGCCACAGAATCACTTAGCGTTCCCGAATAAAGGCGCAGGGCTATTCGGTAACGTCTAAGTGATACTGCAGCGACCCCCGAGCGTGACTCGCATCTCGCTCTTAAGCATTACGCATCGTGTGAAAGAGTGGGATGAGAAATCTTGCTTGCGAGTCGCTACAATAAGCTTCCCGAATAGAGGCACTGGTAAACATTTACAACCTATAATACTTAAGACAAGAAGTAACTTTCGCAGGCTCCTATCTCTGTGCAAACGTCGAGTGTGATTACTACTACAAATTTACGGTCATCGGACTTTTCTCTTTACTTGTGCTATTAGACATTGCTTCTTGCCAAATTTCATGATTCTAGGTCAATGGGAAGTACCTTATAGGTTTTGATTCCCTTGCGAGTACCAAAATATGCGGGGAAACTGCCGTATCTTTTGATTGCATTGACTTAGAACTTTGTTTTTTCACAGCTCCAAGAGATTGCTGACCAGAGCCCTTACCATGAGTTTACGCAAATCGTTCCCGCTATCGAAATCTATTGGAAATGCTGCTTGGTGCCGATACAAGTAAAAGGGACCGAGCGATAGTTTACGCTAGCGAGAGCGGTTTGCGCAACTCATGGTAATGGCACTGAGTATGTGATATTAATTATAAATTGATACCTCCACGCGTTCCTGAGAAAAGGTCTTGACACACAGAGAGACAGACAGACGGACAACAAAGGATCCTATAAGGGTTCCTTTTCAGGGTTACATACCCGAAGGGATCCGAGGGGACCCTAATAGGTACTGAGAGGACACCGTCTGTCGGTCCGTCTGTTTCCTTTTAAGGTACAACAGCCGAGGTGAAATTAAGCCTTAATCGAAAACCAACCTGTGTTCATGTGTAACCATAGCCAAGGCAGCTTCCGGGAACTTGTAATAGATGGCGTAATCGATCGCACTCATGTCCATACTGTTGTAGGAAAGCCGGCAGCTCATAGATAGGAGAAGCGCGATAGAGTTGGGCTTGTTCTCCATTGTGGCTAGATGGAGGGGTGTATTCTGGAGCAAAATCATATTTATTATAGTGCCACCTCTGATTAAGGAATATTTAAAAGATGCACTATAACTGAGATTTACCAACGCCCATAATGCAATTTATCTGCGACACAGGAACAACATGACACTCAAGCGACATAAATCTGTGATTGGTAGAATGTTGCTTGCGTGACATGTTGTTGTTTCGCTAAAGTGAACGATGGGTCATAGATTATATTTTCATCAACATCATTATCTTGAGTATCTTCTAACCCAGTATTGGACTGAACCTCCCCCATTCTCTTACATTCTTCCTGCAATCCTCCTGGCCGTTGGCTTTCCAGGTATACTTCAACAACTGGTTCGAAGACACTGTTATTCTTATCTAAGAAATTACTCACCCCATCCTTATCGACCTGGTCGAGTAAGTGTGAGTGCACCGAGTGGAGTAGCTCGATAGTTTGTGTGTAACCGCTCATGGCAGCAAGGTGTAGTGGGTTGCGGCCATTATGGTCCCTGTTCAAACCATTTGCCGAATATTTGAATAGTCAATTTCTCTTATTTTTAATAAACAAGGGAGAGCCTATCGCCAATTGTAAAATCGATGACTTTCTGTTATTGAAACTAAAGTCGTCTGTGTACCTGCTATGACTTCCATTCAATTCTAGGCCCGGAATCTACTGCAAGCACGTCTTCAGCAAATACAATCTTCCATAACCATTTAACAGGTGACAGGCATTACATCATTGATTTTGATTTATTTGGTAATATAAGTACATTTACAGGTCATTATAATAATACATTAGTGTCCTTAATTTACGAGTCACCAGTAATCTTGGGATTTCATACAAAATGTATTTCTGATAAAAATTTCTAACGGAAACTAACCATCATGAAATCTTTTGTTAGCTCCCTGTCTTTACCCGCATACGACATGGATCTCACTGGCAAGTTTTTATTTTTGTTCAAATTACTAACAAAAAGGGTCTTGTTACTTAAATGATATAACTTATACACACATAAGTTTAGTTACCTGTGTAACAATGCTCCCCGATTTAGGAGAAGCTGTACCACCCTGGTGTGACCTTCGCGGGACGCAATGTGGAGGGGGGTGAGCCCTTCCCCGTCACTTTCGTTGATAATGAAGGTGCCCTTATCAGAGTCGAGGAGTTGGCAGGCAGTGTTGTACCGGCCGTACCTAATATAAAAAATATAGTCGAAAATATTGGCTAGTGACCAGTTGGCTCATTTGGCAGAGAGTTTCATCCGGTGAAGGAATTGATTTTGTATTAATTTCCAACCATAATCAGATTAAAACTTTCGTGAGACATTACTAAGACTAGAAATAAGCACGGCTTTACTCACGATTTATTGTCAGAAATAGTCCGACATGTTTCGGACTCATATGGAGTCCTTCTTCAGGGGTTGAGTACGGTCGCGCTCACTGCAACCCACGCACTGCCGCCCTCCGTGCGGCGCGTTGCGCCCGAGCCGAGGGCGCGGGGGCGGCGGGGGGCTGCACCGGTTTTGCTGAAGCACCAGGCTGCGGCTCGTTGTTGGTGGTGAACGGCAGCAAACATGCCGAACTCAGTGTCCACAAGAATGTCAACACGTCCAGTATCCCGAATCGCTGGGACGACGGGCTTCTACGCTGGTGGCAATACCCACCCAATATCCCGGTTAAAATTCGGTCGTCGCCCAATTTCAATCGCCTCGCGGATTTTGCGTTGCACGAAGCGCTTTTCCCTTACAAGCAGCCTCGCCTTATCGAAACGAATGAAATGAGGGCATTGCGCCCTCGGCTCGGGCGCAACGCGCCGCACGGAGACCGGTAGTGCGTGGGTTGTAGTGAGCGCGACCGTACTCAACCCCTGAAGAAGGACTCCATATGAGTCCGAAACATGTCGGACTATTTCTGACAATAAATCGTGAGTAAAGCCGTGCTTATTTCTAGTCTTAATTTCCAACCAGATTATATTTTTTGTATGTTGGTCGAATATAGCATTTTTTTCTAATAAACTTACCTAGCAGCAAAATGCAGGGGGCTCTCGTTCTTGTTATTCTTCAAATTGATACAAGCACCTAGTCGGATCAGGTTTTCTAGGGACCTGATGTGACCTTCGCGGCTGGCGTAGTGAAGAGGAGAGCAGCCCGTCATGTCTTTCTCATTCAGAAGTTCGGCAAGGCTCTTCTCGCAGCGATCCTGATAAGGAATCAATGGAAATATGAAGATGGAACGTGTTCAATCAACGTTATCAACCGTCACAAAATACCAAAGGATAATAATTCACATCTTCTTTTGATAACACTGATACGGATAAGGTCGGAACTCTATTCGAGTTATAAGCATTAGCAACTTTTGAAATTACCCTTGAAATACCCCTTGAATGCATGATTTTGGTCTTAAGGTCTTTTCTAGGGTACTTGATTAAATTCCGTTGTGGAATACCAGAATATTATTACCTTGCAGTTTGCAGCAAAGTCTTCCAGTCTCCCTCCATTCATGACAACAAGATGCAAGACGTTACGGGAATTTATGTCTTTCAGGCGTATATCAGCTTCCAAGCGAATCTGTTGAAGCGATATTAATATGAAAACTTATAGCTTTGAGAATTATTTTCATCCTGGGAATGACCAGCAGTGCAAACTAGTACTGACAGGCAAATCCAAGGGCAAACCTTAATAAAATACATAAGGAAGCGAGAGTTATACCATGCCTGTGATCCTTGAATTTTCGGTTTTGCCGAAGCTCATGAAAATCAATCAATACGTAGTCTTTATGAATTTAAGCACCAGCTTCGCTAGCACTACCTGCCCACGAGTCATTTGTCGCTCAGTGCGCACCTTACATATTTATCTAGTTGGACGGAGACGCGACAAACGACTCGCGGGCATGTTGTGCTAGACCCTAGAAGCGTCAGTTCGAAGGAACCTATCTCTTAACCTATACTTTTAATTTGAATCATAAATAATCTCAAATGCATGTGTAACTTGAAAGAATAATAAGCTACCATTGTAAACCCTAAGCTTACCAGGGTATGCACAGTCCTCCATCCGGCTCTAGACGCAGCAAGCAGCAACGGGGATCGCCTCTCCTTATCCATGGGGTTGATGTCCGATCCCTCGGACACCAAATAGTCCACGATGTCAGGATGATCAAACATGGCTGCGCAGTGGAGAGGTGTCATCTTTTGCACGTCACAGGATGTCAGACAAGCGAGCTTCTCTTTTGGCTGCATTGTGAACATAAGCTTCACTATTTCCAACGCTCCCTGGAGACAAATAACTATTATGAGAAAAAGCTTTGCAATTTGAATTATGTTAGGTAGGTCTTCAAGTTCATGCGCGGATGTCGTGGTAACGCAGCTTGCCAGCTAAGCAGCCAGAGCAATTGCACGGTTACACACACATGTAAAGATTTATGCGAAGAATATCCCAAAATCCATTGCAGTTTCAGTGCTGCTAATTGTAGGTACCACGATATATCACTCGCGCATTATGCCCGAAGATAAATTACTACCAGAATATACCTCTATCAACATTCTACTAGATTGCAAGAAAGAATAATAGAAGAAAGACAAAAATAATCGAAAATAGGACAGCTGCGTAGCATTATGCCTTACACCGACATTGCCCTGCTGCGTGGGTGGATCACGAATAAAGAAACCTTGCTATCCATTTACATAAAACAAATGAATAAAAAATAACCCACCTGTGCACAAGCCAAGTGCACTGGCGTCGACAGATCATGTTGCTGCGTTGATATCTTCGCTCCTGAACTCAGACACAGTTCCACAGCCTTGATGTCTCCTCCATGTACCGCGGAGTGCAATGGCACGTTCCCTTCATTGTCATACAAACTTATCATCTGTTCCCTTGTGCAGCCAACTGACTCCGCCCATTGGAGGAAGACCTTTAAAAACCATTTTTTTGTGTAAGTAATATATATTCAACGGCTAGATGTTACAGGATAAAATACTATAGAACCGACACTAGGTGTCTCAAATTTTGTCTCCGATGACCTTCACGATAGCGATAGTGACTCTTAATAGAATGGTCACGGTAGGCACGCAGTTGGGTCACGTGGAAATGACTTCGTGAAACTCAACCTAAACACCTAATGTCTTGGCAAACTGTCCCCGTGAACCCCTAGAATTTATATCAAGCAAAATGAAGGCTTAAGCGCTAATAAATAAGTTGCTAACTTCCATAGTCCGTGATGATGCGTTCTTCGCTGCCTCGTGGATGGGGTAGTATCCGTTGTTACAAGGACGTTTGCTGATAGCTCCAAGGTCTGTTATCTGGATTGGAAAAAGATAAGGCTGGGTTTCATAAAATTGGGTCAGAAATAGCAAAAAATTATAGATTATTAAAATTTGTTTCAACAACTCATTAAAATATGTGATGCTTTGTACTAAAGTAACCATTCACGTTGATGAAGAATTCAACAAGTTGGTCCAAAACTTTGTGCAACTTGAAAGACCAACAGCGTAATATTCTGTTGTAGATCTATAACGCCCTTGGGCGTAATGTAGTGCCTACGATTCCTTAGCATGTAATGCCATTGATTAAGCAGTTATGATAAAGACATTACCAGTACTCTAGCACACTGGTCGTGGTCGTGTATGGCTGCAAAATGCAACGCCGTCCGGCCATGCTCCCCTCCGAGGTCCACGTTGAACTGGTTCTTGTAGTGCGCAATTTTCTGAAGTACCGTGACCTATGGAGACCAGTTAAACATGACATTAAGGGTGAAAATACTCGCTGCGAGATCTTTAAAGGCGATTCAGGAAGACATTATCCTATAAAAAGGCAGAGTGCATTTTATCGCCAAGTATTTATACCTTATTCAATTCAGTTGCCAGATGGATGGGTGCTTGACTCTTGGCGTTACGGACTCCCGTATCCACTTGGCTGTAAAGATATTCAAGAATTAATAGCTGCCCTAGATATTTTTTAGCAATCTTAGATGAATACTGTATAGAAGTGCCATTCATAATAGTCCAGGAGGCGGTGTCACCTAAACGCTATCCCATCGATTCTTAAACTCAGATTAATGTCGAACATTATTCTAGGAAAAAAGTGACTATTGTTTGAATTATTTGACCCAAATATGGTCCGATTGAAAAAATTGGCCCTCAATAGAAAAGTCAGTTCTGCCTTCAAAGGACCGTGTTTTTAATGTATTTTTGTAGTCAGTTTTAACGCGTGTTGGACAAAGCCCATCTTTGCGTCTAGACCCTTGTCAAGATCGCCAAGTTTGTACAAAGTTTTCACTAGTCAGATGACCTTGCGTTACAACACTGTTTTTATCTTAGTTTTTTATGCTAAGAGGTACCAAATCAAACTTGGTTAGCAGCTTACTGTTACTGGCTGGCACAAAATATAGGTCGTTCGAAAAATAAATAAATTGTTAAGGATTATTGATTTTTCTTATCTGTCTGTGTCTTTATCGTTTATAAATAATTTTAGACTAATAAAGGACTAGTTCAGATTAATTAAATGTCTAAATTAATGTCTTTTATCTGAAATGAACCTATGTGGATTAAATGTTATATTTCTATGGTGTAAATTTTTTCCAAATCCCTTATGAGTTGCGGGTTTTAATTTTAAGCTATAATCTTGGCTTCTCCATATTACCTGAGGCTAGCTTTGATGTTAATAAGCTGCCTGTACATATATTGTATCATCTGTAAATAGAAATTCGGCGTGTATATACGAGGACATGGTGGTAGTGGTGAGCTTTTGTAAATAAATATGTATATAGACTAATACTCTTCACTTTTCATAGTTTTAAGTTAAAACTATGTGGCGTCCAAATACTTATCATCTTCTTTCTAGTTCAATTTCTTTCATAACTAACACATATTGTATATAAGAGTTTCTCACGACCCATATTTCATTCGAGCAGCCGTGGTCATATTCTTTATAACCGAAAACAGGTTATAGCGTACCAAATTTAATATTTCACAAGGGAATAACCATAACCGAGTTCTACGCGGACGAAAACACAGGCGATATTTTTCATAAAACTTACTGCTGTAATAAGAAATCGATCGCATCTAAAGCCTCATTCTCAACTGCGACGTGCAACGGTGTGTTCCCATTGTTATCTTGAGCATTTAATTCTGAAACAATAGAACATTATTGTAGAGGCGGAAAAGTAAGCAAATCTTGGACCAGCAAGTTCAAAGAGTTAGAAGTGGAGATGTTCTTATGCCCAAGTGTGCCCTTTCTGCCGAGTCATTCAAATACTTAGTGCTTTTGACTAAAGAGTAGTGACTCTTTAGCGGGAGAATGACTACTTTACCCGTTTCAATTCTTAACAGCAACCTTATTAAAGAATTCAGCGTCATCAACAAAATAAAGAGGTGTGATTGGTTGATGATTTTTGAGACTAAGGATAATAATAGTATATTGTTGTATAGGCAGGAAAGTAAGTATAAGGTGGACGAGTAAAATTGAGGGCCTAGCCGAAAGTGAGACACTGGAAGATACGAGTCCATCTATCAATCGCACTTTCAGCCAATACATTACATATTGCTTATCACGACTATGAAGAGGAAACAAAAAATATTTTCAGCTTACCTTTGTTACTACGTAAATCTTATCAGGCGCCTCCCTAAGGAATGTGTTGAGCGGTCAAAACGTATATATATTCAATAAAGTCGTCAATGTATGTAATTTTTAATGTTCAAATAATTTTTCATATTTATTGTTGCTTGTAACATTGAATATAAAGCAGAACACTTTCGGAGAAATGTTTCGTTTTTCTTTTGTAGTTTTTCTAAGATTTTCTCCAGTCCTTTTAAAGTGATCAGTATTATGCATATCATTAAAAAGTTAAAGTTTCGGCGTTTTTATGTCAACGACATAATTATTTCAAATCTCACATTATCATTAGTCGATTTAATGTGATATAAAACACGATGTGTTTTGGTTTCTCGAATGGTTATTCAAAACAAGCCAACAATAATATAGTTGGCCTGAGTAAATACATAGAAGGTTTCATTAAACTTTACAATTATTTGCAGTTTTTCAGCATCAATGAAGAGCTTCTATCACCAGATTTCCAGACAGTATCGTAGGAGTATATAAATTCTTGGTCTATTCAAACGACTGTCCAAGAAAACGCAAAATTGGGTTTTCTTGTAAGAATAAAAATTACGACTTTGCCATAAAAAGATAATTATTTGCAATCATCATTATCTGAGTGCCTTTGTGCGCCGGAAATAGAGCGACTTCCATAAAAGCTGTCCTTAAGCCTGTATTAAGTAAAGTTTTACGAAAGTGGGTTCAAATCCTGATTAGCACTTTAGTATTTAAGACAGTGTTGCCAACTCTACAATTATGAAGTTAAGTTGGGTCTCCAGCACATTTTGACACAAATTTATATGAAGGTAATTGCTAGCATTGATGACACAAGATATGGTTATTATAGTGTCTCAAACAACAAAATATTGGTAAGTACTTCTATGTTATCTAAAATACACTTTCAAAAAGCCCGTATAACAAAAGGTACTAAAAAATGTGCTAGATGCAAAATGGAAAATTTAGTTTTTAAATCAGCAGCTACAAAGTTGCTAAATTGGCAACACTGGTTTCAAAACGTATGTTAGGGATTGAACATTTACCACGAGCTTGAAGCGTAAGGGCGTGATTGAGCGTGAAGGAAAACCCGTGATATCTCACTCACCTCCCCCGTAGTTGTTGATGATTTGCAGAATATTAGTAGTGTTGCGAGCCGCCGCTTGGTGCGCTACTGTGCGCCCGCGCACGTCTCTCACTGCGAGACGGGATGGCTCGTTCAAGTATAGTCGCATAAAATCCTCGGCATTGCCGCTTTCCGCTGCCTGGTGGGGAAAAAACCAAAAAATATTGTAAACAGTTATTTATGCATCCGTTAAAGGGTTAAAACATGAGTGGGTGTGCATTAAACGAGCCGTAGGCGAGTTTCATAGTAGAATACCACCTGAACTAATTTTGTACAGCATAAAAAGTCATATAATTATAAAGACAAATATATAATGAAATAAACTGAGAAGCATCCACCGTGTTAATTGGCTCAAGGGTTGGTTCTGGGAGAAAAGTGTCATAATGTACAAATCATTTATTTCCCAATACACTAGACGCACACTAGATGCAATATTAAGTGTATATCAATTAAAATATTTTTTATTTTGTATTTTATTGTGAGAGCGAAACATAAAATTCGTCCACAAGTTTTTCAAAACATGCTTAGTTAACTCGGTGAGTAGTTTTCGTTATGACAAGTTGACTGTAAGACGTTCACGTGTGCCCATTTGTTATGATATGACATTGAAGACGTAATAACACTCGCTTAAGGGTCATTTAGCTATAACAAGCAAATGGAAGGTCAACGTTTGTAATTGTGTAGCGAAGGGTAGTTAATTGGCTATCAGTTTGTGTTAAGTAACAAAGTACACCGCATGGAAATTATGGGACAAACAAGGTTCGTGTTTTAAAACACAAGTCGTAGTTATAGTAGTAAGTAGTAATAGTAGTACAACCAAACATTGACTAGATTGGTCGTCATGTTAAAAAAGCTCCTCTGCTGCACTGGGAGTGAAGATTTAGCATAGAATGCGTGCAGATGCTTATCATCCTGGCATGTCGTAAAAGTCGACTAAGGGACGGGTCCTCTCCAACATGGTGGGCTATCTGTATGGGCGATGGGCTGATCACCGGTCACCATACGGTTCATCATACCATCTTAGGACTAATTAATCGAACGTGGCCACAAGTAGTCTTGTGGCTCTGCCCACCCCATTAGGTATTTCGGGCGTGATGGTTGGTTTTTCTATTTTCTTGGAAAATTACGCGTGTCAATTACCGAGGTGCGTAGTTTTACCGAAAATTTATAAACGCGGTTTTATTAAAATCAACATCATAGTTCCAAATAAAACTTTAAGTATGTTCTATTAGTTTCACACTTTCTCATACTGACCCAATTTGGATTGCTCAATCTGTTTAAGGAACTAATCCAGGGCCTGACCTTGCCTCTAATTGGAAGTAAGTCTGGCGCTGTTCTGGTACCGGCGTCAATTATATGTCAGGGAAAATCTTTACCTGCAATTTTCTTCACGTTACTTGATAAGCCTAAGGCTAAGGTTAATAGAAATACTAAAGTCTATTCGCCGATAGTTGATAAACAAATCAGGGCTTCTTAACTCATACAAATAGCGGCCCGCTAATTATTAAGATAGGAGGATAGTAAAAAAATTAACACGTTCTATGCCGAGAAAAAAAACGCAGTTTCCCGTCTAGGCCGTGTCGGTCAGTGATGGTTAACATATAGACTTTCAGTTCAAGCCGCGTCAGTCAGTGCTGACCGCGTTTTACGAGGGTTTTCGTTTCGTTCTTACGGGCCGTTGGGCAGTGCTGTCAAACTAAATCTCATATTAATTGACCCGCGTGGCCCTCCAGCTTTTGCATATCAAGTTGGTTTTTGAAAAATTTAAGTGATAACAAATACTTTTGAAAAGTATTTGTGCATTCAGTGCATTCTTTAATGCACTGCAGTAGTAACGTATGTTACATGTAATAGTACAGCACGGCGTCTCAACTCAAGATACGGACGGCAACTGCAAGCGCAAACGAACGCGGGGGAGCGCGAAGGACTGCCCGACACCGCGAACCGCGCGGCCCCCTGCAACGGAAAACCGTGTTTTCTCTCTTTGTAGGCCGCGTCGCTACAATGCTGCCCCACGTTAATTATTTCCATGAATAATGGCTCAAATTGACTTTTGTTATTACCAAGTAACATTTTAGTAAAAGATAAAAGCATATAAGCAAAAAAACTATTTCGTAAATTATAAACAGATTTATGATTTTTAATAGGCCTAAAGGGAAACTTCACTGACGGTCAGCACTGTCCGCGTTAGCAGAGAACGTGTTAAGGGAAAAGCTATATATTTTCATAGAATATTATTATTGAATAGCCTGGATATATCCCATTGCTAGCATATTATTGGATGACGACCATGACGAAGTCTCAGAGTCGGAGACGTTTATTATACGTTCAATTGCTTCGTCTAAAACACCACACGAACATGCAAACGACACATCGAAGTGTATTCCAGAACGGACGGGCAATTTATGGCGTTCGCTTTTCCGGCGCGGCGCCGCGCTTGACACCAAGTGCGTCCCTCGTACCACAAAACTCAATGCGCGCGGGGATGAGCGACGCCCGTCATACAGTTTGCGATAGGTAAGCAAAAGTCGCTACTTCGAGACGATATCATAATATTTATCAACTCTCGGCGAACAGACTTCAGAGCTTCTATTCGAAATGGTGTTTGTCTTACTTTGCGAAGTTTACATTGAAGAGAAAGGGACAAGAGAAGCGATATTTGGTTAAAAACGATCATTTTCTGTATCACATAAACGAATGGAAACTGTAGGCCCAGTGGTGTGATTCTCTTACGTGGGCAGCGGCTGATCAGCGGATAAACGAAACTATTAATTTAGACTCTAAGAACAAAGTAATTCGGTCTAAATTTGAATGTGTCTCTCATCGTTGATCAGTCCGTTTCCGCTACGCACGTTAGAGAATCACAACACTGGGCCTACAGTTGCCATTCGTTTATGTGATACAGAAACTGATCGTTGCTATGGTAACCAAGTATCGCTTTTCTTGTCCCTTTCTCTTCAATGTAAACTTCGCAAAGTAAGACAACCACTATTTCGAATAGAAGCTCTAAAGTCTGTTCGCCGAGAGTTGATAAATATTATGATATCTTCTCTAAATAGCCACTTTCGCTTACCTACCTATCGTAAACTGTATGACGGGCGTCGGTTATCGCCGCGCGCACTGAGTTTCGTGGTACGAGGGACGCAGTTGTTGTCAAGCGCGTTCGAGTTCGCGTCACAAATTGTCTCTCATTTTCGTCCGACAATCATAAATTAATACACACGCTCGTAGGTATTATGCGGAGTAAGGTAACTATAACCGTGACCGCCTGCGTCGAAATAAGACCAAGGGCGAAGGCACTCACGAACATGTAGTTTATACGCATTGACGGATCAAGTTAGGCTCGCCGTGACTTCATGAACGAAGCGAACCTACTAATTCTTAATCTAATCCATTCTTGTGCCTCGGTCACCTCTTTGTCTTCGCATCAGCGAATAAAACGAAACTATTAATTTATACTGTAAGGTCAAAGCAATTAGGTTCAAATTTGATCGTGTCCCTCATCGCTGATCAGCCGCTGCGTACGTTAGATAACCTTGGCTTATTTCATAAAAACTCAATTAAATTGAAGTGTACTGAATTGAATGGGAAAAGGTTCACCTTAATTCGTCACTGGCACGACACAGTTTGCCACGAAGAGCACAGTCTGAGGGGTGACAGCGGTTTCTCGTCAACTGATTTGAAAATTTAGAAACGTCCAAATATGGCCAAACAGTCATATTTAAAGCTCTTAATTCCAGACAGTTTCCGCTGTAAACTCAGCTGCCTGGAAATTTCGTTTAGGCGCGCTCATAATACGACTCCAGTAAAAATGTATTTTGCAGAGTTCTTCAGTTGTTACTTATGATTGAATTTGGTTTAATTTTTACGGCCATGTTCATTAATCATAATGTTCAATAAAATATTCAATCAATTAATGAGTCAATTAATGAGAAAATAATTCGCAAATAGCATCAATTACTTTGAATAAACACGAAACTAACACTTACCTACTACTCTAAAGACTACAAACTTAATTGGCAAACTAGGCTATGAGATTAAGAAATATATTCTAAAAGAACGAGTTTCAAAGTATCTTCGGCATACCTACGCCATCGAAGCTTAGTATTTAAAAATACAATCTTTAAAAAGCCAACTACATGTCTCGTGCCGCAGCCGCCGCTCGGACTACTGGATCGAAGTGCATTATCAACTTATATGATCAAGTGCATTAGGTAATTACTTAGGTAAGTAATAATACTTAAACCCCTGAAGGGAGACGGAATAGGTTCCTGATAGATATCCTTTCCAATCAATATAATCTAAAAATGTGAGTCAATTATGCTACCGCGTCACGTTTCACCGGCTGGACGGATCTGGATAAAATTTAGAATGGAGATAGCTTATACCCTGGATTAACATATGGGTAACTTTTCATTACAACTCGCACGAACAAAGGCGCGGGCACAGCTAGTTTGTTAATGAATATCAAATTAGAGCAACAATCTTACAATCTGATGACATTTCCATTTCAATTTCTAATCCAACAATATGTTTGACTTTAGTACTTGTCACGACATTTAAAATACCCTTAACCCTTTAACCACCGTTGTCTGATATATAAGACACAAAATATCCAGCTCATTTCGCCGCAGTCTTATAATTAAGACAAATGACTCATATATTTTGAATGTGTCACTTCGTATATAGGTAGCGACATGGACACGTCCGATGAAAATTTTTGCGGCGGTTAAAAGGTTAAAAGAGAATGCGTGAAAATGGAATTCGGCGAAATAATATAAAAAACAAGTGCAAGTTAAACTCGCGCGGAGAGGGTTCCGTGATTATATGACATTTACTGATCCTTTAAATATCATATACTTCTTATTGGTTTTCCTGTAATCTATAGGTAAAAAAATATTTTCTGTATTTTTTTTAAGATTTTAGGCCCAGTCGTTTCGGAGATAAATGGGGAATGGTCAATTATCGCCTATTTCCATAAATAAGTTCAAAACTGTTTATTTTAAAATTATACAATATATATTTAAGATCGCCACAACGAGCCCTTTCAGTTGATATGTCGGCAAGGCATACGGCATAGTTCGCAAAACTTTATTTTTATTTTCTTATTAAACCCCCCAAAAGAGGCTCCCGTGTTTAAAATTCAAGTATTTACGTTACACGTCCGTGTTGCGGTCACCGATTTACATATGTGTACCAAATTTCAACTCAATAGGTTCAGTAGTTTCATAGCTAATTGGCTGTGACCGACGGATAGACAGACAGACACGAGTGATCCTCCTTTTGAGGTACGGAACCCTAAAAATTAGGCTAAAGGCGACACACTTTTGGCGTCGGTCAGGTTACTTCTTACAGGCACTACACAGCTTTGTAACAAGAAAGCCATTTCTACTAGAACATTAATTATCCCAAGTTACCAGGTGAGACTTCATAACCTCTCCCCGCCCTTGGGACACTACTCGAGTTTTCCGAGGGTATTAATATGTCATAATCATAATAGTATCTGTTCTCATTATTATATATTCACAGCGCCACCTACCGGGTACGGTTAGATTAGAGATTTGAGATAGCTGTGAAAACGATATAAGCATAGTATAAAAAGAAGGAAGTAGGTTATCTTCATACAAACGCACCGCGCGCGGCTTATATATGTGCGGCAAAGTATCTATGCGTCGCCGCACACACACTTAAGCAAATCTCGACCCGCTTAGTAAGGGGAAACGGGTTGAGATTTTGTTTAAGTGTGCGTGCGGCGCGCGCGGTGCGTTTTTATGAAGATAACCTACTTCCCTTCTCTTTATACTATGATATAAGTGCAGTGGATTCATCCATACTTGTCTGATTTGGTAAGCAAGTTTCTAACCTCAAAATTTGCAATGGGTGAAACAACTTCGTCCGCGTAGAGTTTGATTATCGTTATACCCTCGGGAACTTTTAAATTTTCCGGGATAAAAAGTAGCCTATGTGTTGTGTTAATTCAGGGTGTAAGCTGTCTCCATTCCATATTTCATCAACATCCGTCCAGCCGTTTTAACGTGAAGAGGTAACAAACATACACACACACACACACACACACAAACTTTCGCATTTATAATATTAGTAGGATAAAGCTAGGCTAAAACTTGGCAAAGTGACGTCTAAAATATTGTCTCCGGTTCCTTTATTTGCAAAGAAACAGCTGTTTCAGCCTAAAAAAGGTGAATTTTGAGGTTAGAAAGATGTTTACCAAATAAGAAGTATGGATGAATCCACTGTAAACAAAATAAAGATGTTTACAAAAACATCCACTTCCTTCCTCAAATTTTAAATAAGATATCCTTTGGGTGTTTTTGAGTTGTAATCCAAAAAAATGACAATCAAGAGCGACTCGTTATTAATTTTTAAACAATTTGTTTACGTCAATTAAAAAGTTTAAAACGAGTTTACGGGAAGTTTTGTTTGGTTTCAAAAGAGACTGGCTTGGGTTGAACTTTTAAAATCAATTATGAAGACCTTGCAAAAGCTAGAAAACCCTTTAAACTGTTTTATATGACTTTAACGCATTAGAATAGAATTTTATTTAAATATATATGTTAAACCGCCTAACCTAACTTAACCTTTAGGCGGCTTAAGATATATTATTCTTAAATAAAATTATATTCTAATGCGTAAACGGTTAACTGTAACAGTAAGTTTATAGTTACATAACAAAAAAGAATTCGTTAGTTAGTTAGTTACGGAATAACCTTTACAAAGTCGTATCACACTCGACGGTCGCACGGAGATAGGAGCTTGCGCAAGTTATTTTTTGTCTTATTTCATAGGTAGGTTGTAAATGGTTAGGGGCCGTCCATTAATCACGTGATATTTTTTTAAGCATTTTAAAGTAACATAGGAAATTTCAGATAATCATATACGGAACGGAACCCTCCCCACGCGAGTTTAACTCGCACTTGTCCGGTCTTTTTTGCATAAAAGTAGTTTAAAAGGTGAGTGGACATAGGCTAATTTTTAGCCTGAAAAAATGCGCAAGTTTGGCAAAGTTCTCACGAATCTTTAATTCATTTCAAATATTTGTTTACAAAAGTTCTAAGTATGTCAGCGTTATATTCTCTTTCTTTCTTAGAAACTTTAAATAATGCGTTCGCGACATTTTCATCCTTCAAACTTGAAATGATTTGTATGTCAAATCATGTATAACGAACGAAAACGATAAAAAGTTAAAAACTACTTAAAACCAGATTGGCGACAATAGTAAATTGTTGCACCAAGCAGAAAGTGATTCATTATTGCGCCGAGTGTAAGTTTGGAAAAAGCTCTAAAAAAACGAGCGGACATCACTTGAAACGAGGTGCATAATTTGCTTTTCTTCCAACTCCTGCAGAGTTAGTAAAAAAGTTAAATGTATAGTTGAACCCGACTAGCGACGTAAAATTGATTTTTGCACCTGGTATCACGCACCCTTAGAAATTTTATATAGCCTATGACACCTATGACACCCCTTAAATGTTAAACGATTTTGAACAATTTTTGATAGACCAAATATCCTAAAGACACTGCTTAGGATAACTTTTCCTAGCACATAAAGCTTTTGCGGGGTGCGCGGGGTTTTTAGAGCGCTGTTATTGGTGCGTTCAAGGTTATGCGCTCGCGCCTGCGTCTACCGCCACCGCTTATGGCTTTTTGCCTGTAATTCTGGCAGCAAGGGTCGCCCGACTATGCAGAGTATATTGGATATATGGTCTAAGTCACTCAAATTTCCTCTAACCTAAAGTTGCATAATATTAAGTAATTTGGTAACCTAATAATAAACTTGAAATTACGATACAACGCGTAGAAGCTAAGTGCACAATTCCCAGGAGCATTAAAAATAATATCCAGCTTAAGCCACGAACAGAAACTAGAACTTTGATATATCCTTTGATATATGATATAAGCCGTACTATGTGCCAACAATTGTGCTGAGCGGTACCCCATTGAAGGTTGTGGACAAGGTCAAGTACCTGGGTCATATAATTAACGATGATATGAAGGATGATCTGGATATAGAAAGGGACGTAGGGCGCTAGCGGTTCGAAGTAATATGCTTGCCCGCAGGTTTGCTCGTTGTTCTAGTGATGTGAAAGTGACGCTTTTTGAGGCATATAGTCATTCTTTCTACACGAGCAGTGTGGGTTATATATGCGAAATGGGCCTATAGCGCCCTGCGCGTACAGTATAACTACGCCTTCAGAGTGCTGATGGGACTGCCGAGGGGGAGCAGTGCATTGGGCATGTTCGCAGAACAGAAGAAGAAGCTCGAACGAACAGTTTCCAGGCCGTTATACGGAAAAAGATAGTCTCGTTATTGACTCGAGTGCGAGACTGTTGCATCTTGAATTTTTGGGTTGATCAAATTAAGATCAAATTAAATCAATTCGTTATTTAAGTCAAGTTAACAGTTTTTTTTATTGAAATTGGCACTAACCTAGTGTTAAGCACTAACTAACATATTTGGATGTGTATGTTCTAAAATAATGAGTTTATTATTATTATTATTATTATATCAATTTTTATTCCGTGGTAAATTAACTTACTGCACCTTTCCTGGTTCAATGAGACACATTATTGCAACTAATTACGTTCGGCATGCGTTTCAATGCTGTTTTTTTGTTGCACTCAACACCTCACTTAAGTTTCATCGTAATCGGATGAATGAGATAGAAACGCATAGGAGACGAACAGACAAACAATTATTCATATAAAGATAAAGGGTAAATGCATAATTTCAAGAGTTTAGGGAAATTTGTTCCTTTTATCCATACTAAATTCAACCAGTTTTATTTCCAATAGTTTGTATAGCGTATGGCCTGCCTAAACTTGCACTTAATATAATATCGGAAACCGCATTGAAACTCGTCCAGTTGTTTAAAAGTTTATCGCGCACATACAATCACGCAAACACGAAATAAAAAAATTGGGATCTGTTGTCTTGTCATCAATGTAGACGTTTCCACTTTACGATTCTATTATATGCATAGACTGGGGCCAATTCGAAACAGTGTCGCCTTAATTTAGAATTCCCTAAACTTAAAATAGGAAACATCAAACTCCATTTTGAATAGCATCAAGCTATCAAAATTGGGTACTTATAGACTTTCTTTATTTAACTTTAACGACTTTTAAATTAGCGAACATACTTTCGAATTGGCCCCATTACACAAGTACGTGTAAGTACAAACTGTATGACCGTAGTTATAAAAAAGTATGTGTGTGTCAGCTCCGACGCACGACAGGAGTTTACTCCTTACGAACCATTATAAAATAAACCAGTACCCATCATACCATGCTGTCATTTTTCATTTTGACATTTGACGGTAAATAATAAAGTTTCATATTAATTAATATAATCATGTCACTCATTGAATACAATAATTAATTGACACTTCGGGTCCCGTCGTCTTCCGATTGAGATCCAAGTTTTACCGATGGAAACATATTATTCACTATATCTGTATGCAATGCGAAGCGACCGACGCATCTTCCGCTAACATCGTGTGACTCCGTACCGTGTGACAGTGTGACATCGTAGTTTGATTTTACTCCCCATAATTGTTCATACCCCGGGCTTATATATGAAAATCGATTCTTAAGGAGTAAACTCCAAAAATAACTTCATAAGTAAATAAATAAATTATATTTAAAATGTCAAGCTCCTCTTCATCCTAACCCTCCTTGGATTATTTCAATTTGAATTCCCGAGTGGACTGGAATTTGAGTGGGATTTATTAAAAACCCAGTAAACCTGAAATACAAATACATACTTGACAAAACGACCTTTCTCCCTTTGCACTATAAAATAAATGATGCGATGTGAATTTGAGCTCAAAGGGAAACAAAATGGCCGCTGTTACAAACAACCCCAAAAGTTTAGGCTAATATGGAAATATACAAGGAAGGCCAAGGAAAAGATGGACTTGTTAATAACCTGCTGTGTGCCTGCGTGTGTGAGTGAGAGTGTATGTATGTATGTTTGTACCTGTGTTACCCACAAGCACAACCCTTGAATACATTCCAAATTATAATTTAATTACCGTATATTAAAATAAGCAAATGTAATTAGTGGTTAACGGTGTTGGTCACACAAAATTTAAGATATTATGTAAAAATACTCTATATATATCTGTGTAGTGATTGTTTGTTAACCGAACCAAAAACGAAAAAAATACCTTGCAAAAATATAGACGACGCCAGGTTGTTTTTATTTCGCTCTGTTTTGTCTTCTATTTTCAATTGACAACATATCATAATTCTAACACTTTAATTTGATTAGTTCACTGTATTCTGCGTGAAATGAGGAAGACAACAATATTTTTGTCTCATTATAATAGGACGTAACTCCAATTGTACAACGCAATGAAGTAATTTCCACGGACTACTATGTTTCTCTTACTTATTCTCAAAAAATATACGCGTCGAATTGAGAAACTCTTCCTTCGGTTTTTTTCAAGTCGTTTAAAAAATCTCGGCACTCATTTCAAAATTCATAATTGAAATACGAAAGACCACAAAAACCAGGTCGAAATACGACCACAGTAGAAGACACAACTACATTTTAGTGCGAACATGTAGTTTATACGCACTGACCCGTCAGTTGGGCTGGCTGGCGACTTCATGAGCGAAATATTATTTAATAGAATCACGCCGGAGGGCTTCTATTATCCGCGAATCTTTAGGAAAGGTGACGTATCGACCTTGAGATGCTATCGATATTGAGTAATTATTAAATTATTCTATAAGAACATTTACTGTAATAAGAAGAAAATTGTATCACAAAAGTAAATTTAAAATAAAAAGTCCACGTAAGTATGTCCAATTAGTTATTATAGCAATCAGAAAAATCAGTACTTGAAGATGTTGATGTACTATGGCCACCGTCCCCAGTTAGCTTTTGCAAAATAACTTGAACACTTATAAAAACTGCGATTGCAAAGTTAAAAGACACGGGTAGTCAGGGAGTTACTAATATGGTATCGATAAACGTGTTTTGCGTCAAGACAACACACGCACTGGGAGAGTGCAGGGAATGAAGCGACAGTCGGGCGCGGTGCACCCCCGCCCGCTTCCCCAGCCCCCGATCCCTCGGAGCTCGCGAGCGGTCAGTATTCGGTACTACTTAGTAAGTGATTTACTTTATCGTCACTAAAATGTCAAAAACCGCGAATTTATCATTGTTTTGTTTGTACGCGTTTGACGTTTTGTCATTTTCGTTATGATATAGTAAGTCACTTACCAGTACCAGTCATCATCATTATTAAGTTATTATGTATTTAATTGTATTGTATTTGAAAAAATGAAATTTCACCGACTTTATTCCCGGCTCTTCTCAGTACAGAGTTTTTTTTCCGAACTGCTGGTAGATTAATTCCTTGACCTTCATAAAATCTTGTAAAAGCCTAAATTGAATAAAGATAGTTTGACTTTGACTTTAACCGAATAGAGGTCCTATACTTTCCATTATTTTGCACTGATAATGCCATTGCAATATAAAGTCATTTTGTGATACATAAATATGTGTTTTTACAGGCGGACGGACATTGGAACTTCGTAAAGCCCGTTTTAATTGAAATCGGCATTAACGTTAACAAATAAGATACATAATAATATAGATTTTCGGTTTTTTCAGATGATTCTGATTTATAATATAATCATTGTCATTTTAAATTTGAATTTGTTGCAACAATTTAACTTAAAAGCCGTCATATGAATTTTTAAATGGATTGAATTCCCTAACGAGGTTCGTGGTTAAAACAGTTCAATTACCAAGTACCCGGTAGCCGGGTTCTAGTAGCACCTTCGTGCCATAATTGAGACATTACGAATTGAAGTGTTTACTACGAAGAAGGAACATAAATAGTTTAGGGATTTACTTTTCCTAGGTGAAGTGACAATGAGACACACTTCATAGGAGTTCTCTTAAGCAATATCCTATGGTTTTATCAGATGTGGCTGCGTTTGCTGTTGAGGTAACCGGGCTACTATTTTGTAGTAAAATAATTTGGAATATTGCTTAGTCAATACTGAATAGCGATCCAGCTTTGTTTCGTTTCTAGCGGAAGGCTAAATATGAGATGAATGTTGCGCATGTAAATAATTGGCAACATGCCAAATGGCTGAAATATATAGGCGCTAAAAATGTTGCCAAAACCAGCGATATGATTGTCTAGCGCTCGACGCCCTTCGCACGCCTCAGACTCGCCCGCTGCGGAAACAGGTTTGTGCCGGTATGGAATTCGTCAAGATTTCGGTCGGGAAGTTAATCCCACCTCCGTATGAATTACTCCAAGTTAAGTTTAGACTAGGATCTTAATAATTTTTATCATTTTAAGTTTTATCTCTATATTTAAATAATATTATAATTATGTAAATAAACTAAGTTAAATAGTTTATTTTTTAATTTTTTAGTGTAATTTAGTCATAGTTTATATAGGTATATTATTTTTATTATAATTAATGTTAGATTTATATTTAGGTTTAATTTAGTTTATGTAGATTATTATTTAATTAGTACCTAATTTTATAAATTGTATTTTGTAAGTGTTTTTAAATAAAAAAATGTATAAAGAAAATATCTTAGTAAAAAAAGAATCATCCAAATCGGTCCAGCCATCTCCGAGTAATCTACACTGATAACTCGGAGATGGCTGCAAACACATAAAAAAAATTTAAAAAAAAAAACAAATATACGCGTCGAATTGAGAACCTCCTCCTTCGGATTTTTTGAAGTCAGTTAAAAATAACCTACGAGTAATAAAACTAGTTGAAATGAGCTGGAAACATTGGTTTTGCGTTACATCTTAGAAGTCGTCCTGTAGAGCGACGAAGCAATTGAACGTTTCATAATAAACGTCACCGACTCTGATTCTTCCTCCGTCTCTGAAACTCCGTCATGGTCGTCGTCCGATGATATGCCAGCAATGGGACATATACAGACAGGCCATATCTTATATATAAAATTCTCGTGTCACAATGTTTGTTCCCGTACTCCTCCGAAACGGCTTGACCGATTCTCATGAAATTTTGTGAGCATATTGAGTAGGTCTGAGAATCGGACAACATCTATTTTTCATACCCCTAAATGATAAGGGTGACTCACCGGGCAGGACGACGTCTGCTGGGTCCGCTAGTTCAATAATATAATCCATGAAAAAAATAGAGTATTTCCCTTTAATTTTTTGTTATCATCGGTAAAAAATGAATTAGCGGGCCGCTATTTGTAATGAGTTAAGAAGCCATGATTTTTAATTTTTTATCAACTCTCGACGAACAGACATTAGCTTACTATTACGCAATGAGTCCGTAAACTCGATGTTTAAAGAGCGTCAAAATTGGTTTCGTTTTCTTTAGTAACCTGAGTATAAGTTCTTATTGAATACTTGGATCACAAAACAATAGAAGTCGAATGGTTTCTTTCTTGAACTCGTATCTTTCTCCAACCGGACGTTGTAAAAGCCTCCTTGACGACGTTTAAATAGAGTTCAATTTTAAAGACAACGCTATCTATGAGCAAACGGAGCCTTTGTTCCAGTATAAGTGATACAGGAACCAATTGTTGTTATGTTCTCCCTTTCTTTTCATTGTAAACTGCGTAAAGTAAGATAAAGACGAAGCAAAGTCATATGATCTCACATCTCGTTTAGCCGATCTCAAATAAAGACCGTCAAGCCTACCGCGACTTTTCATCGCCAGCTATTGTGTTAGATTGTTTTGCTAATGAAGAAATTTCTCGCGCGAAGTAGATTAGCGAATCACACAACATGATATTTTCAAAAACAAAAACAGAGAAAACTGTGTTT
Source organism: Tortricodes alternella (assembly GCA_947859335.1). Classification (NCBI taxonomy): domain Eukaryota; kingdom Metazoa; phylum Arthropoda; class Insecta; order Lepidoptera; family Tortricidae; genus Tortricodes; species Tortricodes alternella. The sequence goes on from OX401970.1 coordinate 3,561,223, forward strand.
TTTAACCGAATACGGTGAAGCAAAATGGAGGGTTATGATTTTGTCCGGTATGTATGTATATATGTGGGTAAGTAAGTTCATCTGTTCAAATGAGGTAGCGTTGGAAGCGTCTTGATCGACCGCTGGTTATAGGCATATGTGACGTCACATTAAATTGCATATGGCGTCCTCTATGGCGCGCTCTCTAATAAATGCATTTCTTAAATGATAACTTATTGGCTATCATCTAAAGAGATTAATTAACACATTTCAAAATATATATATTTCATACTTCTGAGAGTGTTTTCAATCGTCGTTAGTTTTTGAACTCATTACTAGTTTTCCTTATATGTTTATTTCGGTAATACCTACGCACGTTAAGAAACACGATTTGTCTTTCCTCTGGCCAAAAGTTAACGAAAACGACGGGTTCAATTCAAGTGTTCTTCATAAAGGCCAAAACTATGCCTGATGCCGTACATGCGGATATATTATAGTTAGAACAAAATCAGTGGTAACATTAACGTGCGCAGCGGCTGATCAGCGGATAAACAAGAGTATAAATTTAGACTCTAAAGATAAAGCAGTTCGGTCAAAATTTAAATGGCTCTCATGGCTGATCAGCCGCTGCACACGTCAGAGAATGGGGTCATGCATGAAAATCAAAATGAGGTTTAAATGGTATCTTATGCAAGTAAATGTAAACAAAAGCATATTACAGAAAAAAGGAGATAATTTTGACTATTCATTTTTATTTGATTAAGAGTCAAAATTTGTGAAATATATATATATATTGCTTTTTAGTTCTGGTTTTAGTTTTCTGGACATCCTCATCAAATTTATGTCATTTTTTATTACTACGATGTTGGTCTTAAAACAGTATTTTCGGAAATAATTGCAAATTTCGTTTAAACGCCATAGATTTTGTAGAGTCTAACGACAGCTGTGACGTCATAGCTATTGTCCATTTTGTATGGAGTGTTTTTGCGAGTGGTATGAACAATGACTTTTCAAAGCTTCATAATTCATAAAATAAACAACACAATAATGTTTTGCGTACACAGATCGGTTTCTATTACTTAGCACTTTCCAATATACGATGGAAAAAAAATGATGCATGTTCCCTATTACATAGCATGACTCAGGTACCTTAACTTTCGGGAACAGGAGGGAAAATTCTGAACCTAAACGTGACCCGACTATTATTTTTTCCTTGTTCCATTTTGTTATGGCGGGTAGCTGCTACATTGTTACTATTTCAAGTATTATTTATTGGGATATAGTTGGTTTAGGAATTCAATGGTTTTCTGTGCGATCTCGGCCGGGTACGCCTGATTGACGGTTGCACAATATTTTACCCGTGTTTGTTATGAAATATCTGTTCCCCCCACCCATTTATGGGTGTTTTTTTAGTCACGTAGGACATGCTTTGAAAAAACACCCAATAAGATCGTTCACTCACATGACTTATAAAAAAGTTAATAGATGTCTGGTCGTAAAATGAGATTGCTAATGTATTACTCATGACAGCGTTTAAAATATTACCCCTATGCAAAAAATAAACATGCTTTTTACAAATATTCGAAATAGATATAGAAATAGAAATATTTTTTTGTTTAAACATAGGTAGATATAAAAATGGAAATTTCAGGATCGATCACTATGTTTTACCCGTAGGTGAACTTTGTTGTTAAATGAAAATGAAAATATTTATTTTGCATTTAGGCTACATGGGCTCTTTTACATGTCTGAAGCTACCAGCGCTTCGAAAGGTGACATCTGCTCAGAAGAAACGCCGCAAAATCTCAGAAGTGTCTTTTTTTCCAACTTTTACATTAGAGTTTAACTAAAACTAACACATAAAAATGAAAGACAAATTAGTTTGTTATTATAGGATTAAACAGTTTCAATAGAAATTTTAATGATTGCCCAATAATTTATTCAATAGACAGTGACATGAACGAAAACGAAACATGACGGGTTTGACAAACTTTTAATCGAATTAATTTAATTTTAAAAACTAAGACTATTTTAATTTACTAGCGTTTTATGACTATAAAATATGTATTTTTTTAAAATCTCCTATCATTTATTATTTTATAAACGACACTATAATTATTATCTTTTATTTTATTTGGTTGTATAGTAAATACCCATCTCAATTTCTTTGTGTACTGAATGTTGCCATTATCTACAGTTGTAAGTCTTCGAATTGGGATCAAAATCCTTTTATGATAAATAATAATGTACAAATTAACGAAAAATGCTATTAAATAAAAAAAAAACACTTCTTTTCACGTAGTAAATATGACGAAATATAAATTGAGCAAATGTACTGAAAGGGATTAATAATTATTATGTAAATTTTGGAGCTAAGTCACTAATATTTACATGTAAACGGAACTTAATCGCGTAACTAAAAAAAAATATTATTTACATCGAGAAGTCTTCTCGTGACCACGGCCGTTGCAATACGGTCGAAACGTCTAGGTAGATAATAAAAAAAAATAAGTTACGCGATTAAGTCCCTTTTACATTTAAATATGTGTTTAATTCACGAAAGTTTAAGGCAATCTATGGGGCCAATTCGAACGTGTTTTCGCTAGATTTAGAAATCGCTAAATTTAAAATAAGAACCGTCAGACTCGATTTTGAACCTATACAAAATCGAGTTTGACGTTTCTTATTTGAAATTTAGGCATTTTTTAAATTTAGCGAACACCATTTCGAATTGGACCCTATGTTCGCTAAATTTAGAAGTCACTAAATTTAAAATAAGAGGCATCAAACTTGATTTTAACAGGTTTGTGCAATTACAAAGTCGAGTTTGACGCTTCTTATTTTAAATTTAGGATATTTTAAATTAAGAGGACACCATTTCGAATTGGACCCATTGGTGAATTTAACTTCGATTAAGTTGATTCAGATAATTATATAAAAATAATAAAAGACGATTATAATATAAAGAATTATTTTTTAAACGGTTTTTAACAATAGCTGTAAATAAAATTTCTTCTTTATTACTGCTGCTTAAATAATAACTGGCCAGTACCGGTTATATGTTATCAATTAAGGCTATTGGCTAGTTTAAAATCTAACCAATAGCCTCTTTTTAATAATTTTAAAGACGAATTCCGTTTACTAGATGAGTTGTTTTTTTTTTTTAGAAAAAAAGAATAAAAGCACTATCGCACAATGTTCGTCTTTAACTGTATAAACTGAGAACCAATGATGTCCTAAACTTTAATACAATAAGATATATTTTTTTTATTAATCTTTATTCATAAAAAGATCTTCATATTAAAGACTTTTAATAAAATCCTTATTTCTTGTTATTTGGCATCAGGCATGATATATTTATAAAAAAATATACACAAAAAGAAAGAAATTAATATAATTGTTGTAACGTTGAAATTAGACGAGTACCTACTGATTTCAAATTGCTCACGACGACTTAGAAAAAGAGTAATTCTAAAAAAAAATGAAAATGAGGTTTTTATAAATTCTCTCCGACAGTTCAACAGCACCGTTAATCTTGAGTCACATATGTCAATGTCACACGTGCAGTGCACTTTCCACACGTAATATTTTTAACTCGCATATTATATTCATAAATGTTGTAAAAAAAATACTTACTTGGAATATTTCTTCAACTGTAACCCTGTCCAAATTTGCCAACCCTAACATTTTTGACCAATGGCGAGGCAGTTTGATCCCGCCACTTTTTAAATTTTTCAAATTCCTCAATCGCTTCGAATTGTTAAGGGAACCCATGACGAGGAAGCAATCAAATTTGAATTTAAAGTACTTTGTAATAAGATGTTATCTTGTCATAACTGACATCCGAACTATTCCGAACGCGAGAAGCAAACGCGTAGCGTGCTCGGCTGCATGACTTCTACTAATGCTACGAGACCGAGAGCTACGCTTCTTCTTCCGTAGCATCGTTACAGAAACATTTTATTTTCAACTGTATTTGAAGGACTACTGAGCTTATTTTCTATTACAGTAGCACTTTGAAGGAACGGATGAAAAGCTAAGTTGTAATTTCAACTTTATTCTTTGTGACGTAAGGTTTAATTTTTCAAGTTGTGCTATTTTTTTGAGTTATTTACTTGATGCTACGGTAACGGAGTGGAAAGGTGAAAAATAGGTGAATATGAGAAAAATGTTACACTTCGTTTAATACATTTGTGTAGGTCTTGTGTGACAAGTAGTTAATATTATCCGTGGGTAGCAAATATGTTTCCAATCCTGCTTAAAAATAACACCTTAATATATTAAAAAGACGTGCCTCATTTTAACCGCTACGCAAATAAAACAATAACGGCCTAGGACGGGAATTTCCTACAAAAATCTATTATAATACGCTACGTTTACGTGGTAAATTTTACTAAATTTGGCGGATGCATAACTTTGGCCGGATTACAAAGGTCAGTCATCAGAGTAATGTCAAAGTCGTTTCGAAGTGAAGACATATCATGAAATAGTAGTTTATGCAACGGTTGCATAATGATAGTCCTTAAAACACTAGTGCGGTTTTATGAAACGAGCTTTTAAGCGAGTTTCATAATAAGATCGCACGTGTGTTTTAAGGCGAAATTATGCAGAGTTGCATACATAACTTTACCTACACACATATTATAAACGGCGACACGGCGACGATGGGGCCCCTCCGGCTGCGGCGACGGCGGCGGCCTGTAGCTCATATCTGTATCGTTATAACCATTACGATACTAAAATCGATACTGTAATAGCATTACAGTACAGGTTGTCATAATGCTGGTCATTTCCTACGGTTTTTGATTACATTATGGAGGTTTTATGATATGGGTGTAGATAATAATAAACCGCACACGGAACTTGACATGGCTATTACCTTTTCAAAGATGTCTCATAAAGTGAAAACTATAGTTAGAATAAGCAAGAGTGCTGACCTACTTATCATAATTGAATGCCTAAGCAAAGCAATTTGTATGAGAATCTATAGCTCCGTGGAGCCAGTGGGTAAAACAATTAGATGGAATTAAAATGGAGCGTTGGACGATGTAATTTAAATCGGTTTTGAACTTTTCTTAATAGAAGTGCCTCAAGGCCGGCTGGTTTACTAAACTCGGACTTTATAGCGTTATTTCCTTGAACATTTCCAATTTGTCCAAAATATGAGTAAATACCGCCATCGCAAAAGATGCGCTTCGTCTTTCTATTGCTGTTTCTACGGAACTTTTCTGTCTCTCAGCCGGACACAGCCACACACCACACACGCATACACACGTAAAGAGCGCAGCGCTGCGGCAGCGTCGAGCAACACTTTTAATGTAGACTTTAAAAGCATACTCATTAGGTCTAAATTTAATGTGCCCCTCGTCGCTGACGCAGCACTGCACGTTAAAGAATCACACCCAGTGGTGTGTTCTTCGTAGGTACTATGAAATCCTACTAAGAAATGTTTGGGTTAGCAGTTTCACGTTTGCGTTAGTTCGTTTGTCGGTAGCTAATAGCGCCATCTGTTACAACTTAATTTAAACTTGTGTTGGTCAGTTGAGCTGGAACTGGATAATGGTCAAGTAATTTGCACATCATACTTTAGATGGCGTGATTATAGTGGAAACTGCAATATATCGCCCATAAAATAGTTCAAGAAACGAACGTTAAGCTAGTATAAAAAAAATATTTACATGCATTTTATTAAAATAAAACAAATAACAATAAAACGTCCAAGTGCAATTCAAAATTATTATTTTAATTTTTAAGCTTATAAGCGAATTCGAAACAGTATCTTCTTAATACATTTAGTGCCGAGAATCGCTAGGGGCTGCGTGCGTAGCGCGTAGCAGCGTTTTTCCGCTTTGTAGCGAAAATGCGCTACGAACTGTAAACCCAATTATCGGGTTCTCAGCACTGAATGTGTTAATTGAAATTTCCTAAATTTATAATAAGAAACGTCAACCTCGATTCTGCATAGCACAAAGCTGTTAAAATTAAGTATGATTCTTCTTATTTTAAATTTAGCGAAAATTTCGAATTGGCCCCATTGAAACTTTGAAATTATGATTAAATTAACGTCTAACGGGTTCGTGGAAATGGAGATGTTTATTATAAATAATTAAACAATTAAAACTTGTTCCAACTCAACTTTCAATTTATTCAAAAACACTAAACAAAAACAGTCAATTTCGAACAAGAAAATTTTATAATTAAAACTTAATAAAATCGTTCAAATTGTTGTACAACTTTAAATGGTTACGTGATTCAAGATAAAATAGACTTTTATATACACCCATATCAAAAAACCTCCATTGGTTAATCAAAAACCGTAGGAAATGACCACCATTTTGACAACCAATTAGGAAAAACCAGTGTTGCGACAAAGAAATAACATGACTTCTTTATCGTTTTTAGTAAAGAAATGAGATTAAATTTGGAACAGCTGTCAAAACTCAAGTGGGTCTCTATTCTAGTATTCATAGATATTAAAACAGTTATTGATACGAAACGTCAATTCAGTATGTTTTTTTTAATATAAACTGCACAATATTTCATCTCGAGTGACGTGAGAATAGAGACTTCATCCGTTTGACTATGATTTAAAAAAAAATGGTCTTGACGGAGGATCGAATCGGCGCCATGTTGGTGTTTTGCTGAACGAAAGTAGAATTAATTGAATAGAAAAAGTTGTTTGTAATTTACATTTTAGTTGCAATTATTAATAGTAAGTAGTCTTCTCGGAGTGTGTGTGATGTGAAAATGCGCCGGATATCGGAAATATGCAGCCATGATTGCAACAAATAACTTGTTGCCAGAAAATATTGTTTCTAAACCCATCATGGAGGATTTATAATATGTGTGTAGATAAAGTTATGTATGCAACTCTGCATAATTTGGCCTTAAAACACACGTGCGATCTTATTATGAAACTCGCATATCGGCTCGTTTCATGAAAACCGCACTAGTGTTTTAAGGCCTATCATTATGCAACCGTTGCATAAACTACTATTATGTTAATATAATAAGAGCTTTTTATGGTTTTACCCATTTGCCAATTAATCTGGCTGAAGATAATTTGATGCCATTAAAATATTTATAAAGCATCTGCGTCGCCGTAAACAATTTGAATTTAGAAAATCCAAATTCAATTGCTATACCTACATACGTAATCAACAGTGGGTGAATTTAAAAAAAAAATGTAATTAAGGCGTACTTGAGAAACCGTTACAAAACGTTACTCTGTGTCACCAAAATTAGCCATATAACTGTAAGTCTAATTTTTGTAACACAGAGGAACTTTTTAAACTTTTTCATAAATTACGGCTCAAATACATTTTTTTTTTAATTTACCATATCGACCTTGTAATTAAGAAGCAATCGACAAAAACTTGTGTTTTATTTATCCTCAAAAATTATGTTTTTGCGGTTATCATTTTATTCCCCCGACACAGTGATCTATGAAATAATTTAACGATTACGTGCTTAGGGGTCGTCCACAAATTACGTAACGCAATTTGGAGGGAGGGGGAGGGGGGGTCTGGCCAAGCGTTACGGTCCTGTTATGTTGGGGGAGGGGGGGTTCAAGGTTGGTGTTACGTCACGATTTTATAATATTGCACAATTAATGTAAACTCAAGAAATTATAATTATATTATTAAGAAATGGAACCGAAATACGTTCATACATGATTATACCTCGCCCAATGTAAAAAGAGCCCCGAATTACCTGAATATTAGGCAAACATTTTTTACAAAGCACCTGTTACGTAACGGATTGGAGAGGGAGGGTGGGTCCCGGCTAAGCGTTACGGTCCTGTTACATGGTAGGGGGGCGGAGGGTCAAAATTCTCAAATCTTTCCAATTTCGCTGTAGAAATGTATGCTCGAAGTATATATATAAGTCGCAGACATGTAATGAACACGGGGATTGCATCAATCCAGGGAGATGATCAGTTCACTGCAGATGTTAAAATGACAACTCTATTTGGTAACTTTTGTAAAAAGATTAAGAGGACTGTGAGCCAACGGCAAAAATCACCATTTTCATACAAAAGGCGATATCTACAGATTCCCACCCTTTAAATGTTAACCGATTTTGACCTGTTTTAATGATTCTAGTACAACGTTTATTTATTTATTTCAGTGGAACCAACATCTAGGTGATATAGTGTACATTAGTATTTTATCAGGTCCGAAGGCCGAAACTGCCCGGCAACTGTGAAAGTTATTACTTAATAGAACTAGTGGCTCCGTGAGCAGTAGACCTCGCGACATACTAACTTTGCCATTGGAAAACTGATATCCCCTAAATCGACATAGGTCGGGTCGGTTTATCAACACCGCAAATATCTCGGCAATTAAAAAAAAAACCAATAACCGAATCGATAAAAAAATCTATATAATTATAATACCTGCTCACAAAATTTCACGAGACTCGGTTGAGAACTGCGACCTGCGCCTCTATTCGGGAACGCTAAGTGATTCTGTAGCGATTCGTGAACGAGATTTCTCATCTCGCTCTTACGCATTACGTGTCGTGCGGAAGATAGCGATGAGAAATCTCGCTTACGAATTGCTACAGAATCACTTAGCGTTCCCGAATAGAGGCGCTGTAGACGAAAACAAATGGACAGACGCTGAACAGCCAACGGACATACGCTGGACGTACGAAAGCATTTTTGCCCAAGCTGAAACGGAGACGCTTCGCTCGGTCGCTCGAAAATATATGTGATGTTTCTCACTGCAAAATGTATATATGTACAACACCAAACACCTTCGAGCATAAATTCTCTATAATTATGTTTCCGCTGTATGTTGAACTTTGCAGTTTAAACTTTGGATGTCGCTCGGTTTTAATTCGTTTTAAACTTTGTAGACCACTTGTAAACTTGTTATAGCGTTTATAGCTTTTTAAATTATGAATGCATAGCTTTTAATACCTCATTTACACGCAGCCACTGCCACTGTTGCTCGCGGTGCCAGATATAATCCCCGCTGTTTCCTGACTCACTGCGCGCCGCAACGCGAGTAGCAGCGGCAGGAGAGCAGGAGAAGTGACCCATTTACATACTCGCGCTGCCCACTTCCATGCCCACTTCTTTGCTCACTTCAGCTGCATAGAAATGAGGCATAACATTTAGAGTTACGAAAAGCGCAGTATTTAAGAAACCTTTTGTTTCCTTTGAAAATGAAAATGAAAATGAAAATATTTATTTTGCAAGTAGGCCTCACGGGCTCTTTTACATGTCTGAATCTACCAGCGCTTCGAAAGGTGACATTTGCTGAGAAGAAACGCCGCAAGAAACTTTGCCGGTTTCGCCTACCGATTTGGATCTTGGAAGACATAATGGCCGGTGTCCTATCAAAATCTCGCCAATCATTTGGCAACGCTACGTTTCGCAACCAACGATTGACAAATACGTCGTTTATCATTTTATCATTTTACAACTACAGATTTCGCAAATGATCCATGTTTTCGAACAACTTACTTGACAAATTTTCATTTTGTATTGTATAATTTGTCAAATAGATTATTTATTATTTGTATCAAATAGTCAACTAACGTTCGACCTACAAACGTTTGGTATATAATATTACTTTGTTTGTTATAGTTTTCATTCTATATAAGCTTTAGTATAAAATAAGTAATAACACCCTTATTGGGTTAGGGCACCTAGAAAAGGGGGGGACGGGGGGCGAAGGCTTCCAAAAGGGGGAACGGTGTCGAAGCCCCTGATAGGGGAGGGGGGTTGGGGGGCCAAGCCCGTCTTTAAGAGGGGAAGGGGGAGCGGAGCCCCTCACGAGGGGGGAAGAGGGATGGAGCCTCGCTGGGGGGGGGGGTTCGGGGGGCACAGCCCCCCGCGTTATAAAACAAATAAAGGTAACAATTATATAAGTGGTAGGTTAGATTAGGGTTAACTTGTGTCCCTTAGAGCGGAAATAGGCACCCCGCGAAGCGGGGTGACGTCGACACGCTGCCGGTTAGGTTAGGCTAGGACGATAAATAATGCACACCAATTACAAACTCTGATAATTTCAAATTCATTTTCTAAATGTCGATTTGCTAATCAGTCAGTTTGCCTTACGAATCTTTTTGCGTAATGAAAATTACATAAATGAAAATAAAATATTTGATACATTTATAAATTATACTATTTGGTAAATGACTAGTTGTCAAACGATAAGTTTTGAATCGACACATTCTCGCAACAACATAGTTGTGAAATGAATAGTATACGAAACGTTGGTTGTAAAATGAACTTTTATCAAACAAGTTTCGGTATTTCATTAGTGAACCGTAATGGCCGCCCGTAACAGAAGCTGTTGTATTACGTTGTGTACGAAATGTTTTGAAAAAAGGCCTTCATAAAAGCTTATGAAAACCTAAATTGAATAAAGACAACTTTAACTTTGATATTATTGTTTGATTGTATTTTTTTATTTATTTATTTTTATTTATTTATTTATTTATTTATTTATTTACATACAATTATCATTACAGGTTACACCCAATGCGATATTGTAGCCGGAAAATACAAGTACATAGTATTAAGTATAACAAATTGTATAACAAATTGTATATAATGCCATTCTTATGAATTCACTCAGAGCACAACAGAACAAGTCGATATGATTCGCAATGAGGTTGAGGGTGCGGAGTGCGCGCGTCAGCGGCGCCTCGCGCAGCAAGGTGGTGCGCGCGCGCGGCACCGGCAGCAGCCGCGGCCGCCGGCGGCGCCCCGCATATCCGTCCGGAACACACACACCCACTTTTTCTAAGATTTCTGGATTATATATCTTTCCTCAAGAGTGAGATGGATCATATGGGTAGACCGCATATTGCCGCATATAGATGTACCTTATAAATTTATTTTTGTAACCATGTATTATTCTATTATCATATTGATCATACATCCTTTTAGATTTACAATTACCCATCCGGTTCCCAAAATTTAAGGACTTTGAAGCCTGATGTTTTGATTTAAACACTACATTTTGCGGCAGAGTTCTGACATGTAAGAACGTTAATTTAAATCATCGTTAAATTAAATCATCATTTAAATCAACCCAGAAAATGTGCACCAACACTAAGAGATACAAGACCTCACTGCCCAAAACTTCTGGAAATTTCTGGACGCAACGAGCGTAAGCATCTGCCATCACATCTTCAAAGTCGTTCTGTATATAGGAGCGTCGCGAGAGTTGACACCCTACAGTCAAGTTTTCTATACGTTGCTTCGAGTATAGCGCTACAAAAAACTGGTTAAAGGCGACTTAAACACGCGTTCCGTACATGATTATCTGAAATTTCCTATGTTACTTTAAATACCATAGACTTTTTATAGGTTTTTCCTCTAATCTATAGCTAAAGAACTACTTTGAGGGTTATTTTTAAAATTTTAGGCCCATTCGTTTCGGAGATAAATTGGCAATGGTAAATTTTCGACTATTTTCCTAAATAACTTCAAATTAGAAAAAATATCTCACAATGAGCCCTTTCATTTAATATGTCACACGATAAAGAATGCAGAACTTTTGTTATTACTTTTCTAAACCCCCCCAATAAGTGGCGGCCATATTTAAAATTCATTTATTAACGTAACACGTCCGTGTCGCGGACACATATTTACACATGTGTACCAAATTTCAACTCAATCGGTTCAGTAATTTCTTAGCAAGGGCTGTGATAGACGGACGGACCGACACACGAGTAATCCTATAAGGCTTCCGTTGTTTCGTTTTGAGGTACGGAGCCCTAAATGTATGCAATAAAAGTGTTTATCTACACCTACACATATAATAAAACCTCTTTAATGTAATCAAAAACCGTAGGAAATGACCACCATTATGACAAAATGTACTGTAATGTTATTACAGTATCAATTTTAGTATCGTAATGGTCATAACGATACAGATATGAGCTACAGGCCGGCGCGCCGCCGTCGCCGCAGCCGGAGGGGCCCCATCGTCGCCGCAACCGGAGGGGCTCCATCGTCGCCGTGTTGCCGTTTATAATAGGTGTGTAGATAAAATTATGTATACAACTCTGCATAATTTCGCCTTAAAACACACGTGCGATCTTATTATGAAACTCGCTAAAAGCTCGTTTCATAAAACCGCACTAGTGTTTTAAGGCCTATCATTATGCAACCGTTTCATAAAAGTACTATAATTAAATCGTACCTCAGTCCATTTGCACTGAGGGATAGGCAGCGCCGGCAGCGTCTGGGCTCGTCTGAATATCCACATGGTCAGTACATGATGCACGTGTATTCACCACAGCTTATGTTGTTCAAATACTGACATTGTTTGCAAGCGCTCTTAACTATTTATCTAAAGTAATGGATGAAATTATCTAAACATGTAACGATAGTGACAATCGATAGATGAATTATCATGTGAATGTGAATCATTTGGTGGTGAGGCCGTGACATAATCGGCAATGTGGTGGAGAACTGCAATACTTACCTTTAGCGGAGGATTCTTATGGTCGTTCTACACGATGGACCATCGCATGCCATGCGCACGCGCATTTATACGCAAGAATTAGTCAAAGGTATAAAGATGCTTATCGTGCAGAGGGGCCATAAAGGACTCTGCCTATAGGCCTGGTTACACGAGCAACTTTTTTAGGGGCATTTATAGCCGGCAACTCTAGTTGTCTTACTCTAACTTCGTACGTTAGAGGAAGACGCTTATAGTTGGAGGCCACTTATTGCCGTGAAAATGTTGCTCGTATACCCTGCACTTAACTGCAATGTATCATACCCTGACCGTAATTATATTGACGCATGCGAAAATGTTTTCTTTATCTGACAGTAATTCATGCAAAGAAAGAATTGAAGTTGGCAGAATCCTGAAAATGGACACTTGGAGAACCGGGAAGATAGCCACACAGGATGTCGCTCGCTAAGCGGCAAGCGCTTCGCTGAGTGCTTTGATGTTATCCTAGTGAACGAACTTCGATAATCCGTGCGCTGGCCACACCGCGCGCTAAGTGAATGCTAAGCGCGCTCCTATTAAGTGTACCTAATCTTGCCTTTAAGGATGTGTACCCAATGTATTCAATTTGTATATTTTTCGCTGAAATTGCATAGTATGGTTTTCTAATTAGTCGTTTCGCATAAGTGTAATAAAAACAAACCACTTTACCGTTCTTTTAAAGGAGATAAATGACATTTAAGCCTTCTTATTTATTTCAAGCCTGTGTTATTTGTACCGGAAGTTGATTAAATTACAAGAAAAAAGCGAAAAATGTTTCTGTCCCATAGTACTTTTATAATCAGAAAATGTATTTTCTATAACTATGTACTCTCCTTGATTTTTTGATTAAATGAAATGTCGTTACCGTTGTTCCCACGTAAATATTCTTGATTGAATTTCCATGTGTCCGAACCGTTTCAAATAATGCATCTTGATTCATTATGACTCGAGTAGTCAAATCAGGTTCTGATTTTATTTCGCATAAAAAATAATTATTAATAATCACCCAAGTTGTATATTTTAAATCATTATTCGTACAAAATTACTCATTGCCGTTATTTAGTGCAAATGAAAAAAAAAAAACATGAAAAATCAAATAGATGTACTGCGGATTTCACGTGGTACACATTCTTAAAGCGTGATGTATCGGACGTGCCTCTAGGCACGCAACGCCACAGATTACTATACTAGGATGTCATTAAGTACAGGTACTGTAGTGATGGGGTATACAATAAACTAACACTTTCACGTGGCTTTGCTTGTAGAGAACTCAAAACATTCAAAAGGTCTTCATTGTAACAATTCATAAAAACCATAATGCATATGGGTTTTTTTTCTGAGATTATCTGCTTCTTATTCTCGCTAGAGCGCATTTGGTAAATCGGCAGCTCAATTACGCAGCACAATTGGTATCGGTTTGGCTCGAAATGCAAACCAATTTAGTCTTAACTCTATGTAAATAAGGGCACAATTGGTTTACTTTTCGCGAAAGCGATACCACTTGGTGTTGCGTAATTGAGCGGCGGGACTTATAATGATAACAATCCTTGCATTCTAACAGCAATATTTTTTAAATGTCGTTGAGCAGTTGACCTAATGCTTTCTTTAACTGGTGGTTGTGGATATACGAGTAATAATCATATAATTTATAAAATAAAAAAACCGACTTCATATAGCCTTTGAAAAGTAAGTTTTTTTTTTCACATTTTATTTATTATCCTGTGATTTAACGACACACATTTACTACATCAAGTAACAATAGCATAATGCCAATTGCTCATCATTATTTACAAACTGTTGCTATCCACGGTGTAAGGATGTCAATTGTTGAGGAGATCCCTGGTTCTTCAATTTTACTACATGAATTTTTCATGGACATAAGTTGCTTCAGAACTTTATACAGCAATTTATACAGCCAACCGTGAAATACTCAACATTTAGGAGTTCCGGTGATCATCTATGGTCTTCATCAACAGTTCCACTTTACTAAATAATGCTTTTGGAACGTAACTACTTGAGTTATTACAGACCTCCGACCTCCCAATATATTCTATGGTCTTTTTTTGAAATTCGAATGAAAATATGTTTAGTAAAATAAGTGGACGTCAATATGGTGGCTACTGCGAGTTATTACCTCAGCGCGGATGTGTTGAGGTAACGCTGCGCAGCAGAGCGGGCAGGGAGGCGCGAGCCCCTCGCCCCGCATGCCCCCACGAGTGTCCACTATATGGTCTTTGTCACAAACCCTATTTTATTCTATTATCTAGGGCCTCTATTCGGGAACGTCCAAGTGATATTGTAGCGACGCGCTAGCAAGATTCTCATCCCACTCTTCCGCACGATGCGTAATGCGTAAGAGTGGGATGCGAGTCTCGCTCGCGAGCCGCAACAATATCGTTTGGATTCATTATGTAAAAGCTGCAAATAAACGTAAAGACCAAGGGAACTCACATATTTTTATTGGTTAACGAGACCCGTACTACCGAAGAGCGCCACAGTAATCACTGGCCCTCGTTAGTAAATTAACTTCGATCGTCATATATGTCGTTCATTGAGTGATCAATTAAATATATCGAAATCGGTGACAAGTAAATTAGATATATTAAGAGGGCGCCGACCGTCCAGTGGCGCCCTCATCACTGTTATTGTGTTTTCTATTAAAGGAAAGTATTTTATTAAAATTGAAGCCGTATAAGTTGTTACGCAACTTAATACACAACGTATATGCTATGTAATATAGCTTTGCAAAGTATAACCATCATCTAATCAATTTAATAGAAAATAGTGGCCGCTTTTTCCTGTTGAATTGATTAGATGATGGTTATACTTTGCAAAGCTATATTACATACCATATACGTTGTGTATTAAGTTGCATAACAACTTATACGGCTTCAATTTTAATAAAATACTTTCCTTTAATAGAAAACACAATACCCAACAGTGATGAGGGCGCCACTGGACGGTCGGCGCCCTCTTAAGTATATATCCCACATACTGTGTTCGTATTTATGAACCTTCCTTGACCCCATTGTCAATAAAACCCCCAACAACTCAATATTTGGCAATCGCGTGCGCGAAAAAGATGCAATTGCGTTTCATTAACAACAGATGGCGTAAGCGTCTGTGTAAATAACATTGAGCTTTTATTATCATTGGATTAACGCCTATTTCGCGAATAATCTAACCGATAGCGTTATCTTGAGTGCCCATTAACGGGATTTTCGCATTGGAAAACTGTACCAAACAATGCAATCATTTTTAGAAAAATGCCATTGCTTTAATCTTCGTTCGCGTTATTAAAGTTTCAAATAAAATGATACATCATTGGACTGGTATCATTTTAAAGCGCGTTAAACTTTCTTTATTAAGTGCATACTCCTACAATTTCCTTGTAACCCGTTCTTGTATATCTTGCAGAGCTCTATTATTGCCACGTAGCGGTTCGCTTTGTAAAATAAATTCGCTACGAACAGAGCATCCGACAGAACTAGTAAATAAATGTGCTAGCAGACAACTATAAGTTTCTCAGTTTAAGACCCGATTTACATTGGTCAGTTAAACGAATTAAGTAGTTAAGTACAGTAGTGTTAACCGACCGGAGACCGGCGGCGAGTCAAATTGACTTGCCAGTGACCCAAATAGAATCGCTTTCTAGTTCTTGGTCAAGTGTCACTCCTCGCGCGCCCGCTTAGCCCCCAGCGCGACACCTTACTCGCCACATGATAGTGTAAATAGTCAAATTGAGTACAGTGTATAACATACATACATACATACATATACAAACAGACACAATGTTCAAATCTTTTGTAAAGCGAATTCTTATTTCTAGGGCACAATTACTCAGTAAAAGACTACGTCATGGAGAGGGACGTTTGGCGTCTGCACCGGCGAGTCCTGGGTCTCAATAAGCGTACATATTGTGGTATATACCTACTTAGAGTTGTATAAAACTGTAGACATAATTGTTAACTACTGTACTGTTTTAAAAAAATGATGCCTCACCGAGTTTCTTGCCGGCTCTTCTCAGGAGAGATTTTTTTTTCCGAACCGGTGGTAAGTAGATTCATTGAGATGATCTTCATAAGAGCTTATAAAAGCCTCAGTTGAATAAAGATAGTTTGACTTTGACTTTGATATATATCACGCCTGTTTCCCAAAGAGATTTCCACCTGCTGCGATCCTGACACACTCCTATCGCTACGTCTACTCTCATTAAGTTCTTCATGCACGCTCGCCGGTTTAGGGTACTCTTGACCTGGGGTCGTATTATGAGCTCTTAATTCCAGGCAGTTTACGCCGTAAAATGAGCTGCCTTAGGATTCGTATTAGGACAGCGCTAAAGAGGCCGGCTTTAGCGCGGATAATAGGAATTTTCCAAGCAGCTCAGTTTACGGCGGAAACTGCCTGGTATTAAATGCTCATAATACGACCCCTGGCCTTTCTTAAGAACATCCTCGATCTGAACAGTGTATGATAGTGATAAATCACTGTCTAGCCGCTCAATATCGCCAAACTTATGACCGGTGTATATGGAGCTTTAGTCTGCGGTTTGTGGTCAAGTTTTGGACTTTTATTTAAGGCGTACTCACCCTCAATATCCTGAAGGGACTCTCAGCCAGCAGGCAAACGTCTCCGGAGCCCTTTTCCTGCTGATTTGGCAGCATGATCTGCAGTTCTCCCCCAGGATCCGACACCTTGGAGCTTTTCTCGCGACCGGTCAGGATCATCATCCACTCCTGGAGATAAAAAATATTTATAGCCATTGATACTACGTTAATTGGTTACGTACGTAGTTACTGATTCTTTTTCCGACTCTCAGACTTCGTCATGGTCGTCTTCCTATGATTGGTATGTCAGCAATGGGATATATACAGGCTATTCAATAATAATATTCTACTTATGAGAAAACTATAGTTTTTCCCTTCCATTTATTAGTATCATCGGTAAAAACAATTAGCGGGCCGCTATTTGTAATGAGTTCAGAAGCCCTGGTTTTATTTTTTTAATCAGCTCTTGGCGAACAGACCGTAGCTACTCGTACTAAAGCCTAAGCCACATAATTGGGATAGAAATCGCTGTAAGGGTTGAACGGATTCACTTTTTTGGATTAAACTTTAACAAAGTGTAACTTGTAAACGGCTACAAATATTGACATAGTTTCTTGGGGAAAAATATAACTAAGCCTAGCTAAGCTAGCCTAACTAAATCATTAGCGGGAAGGTCCCGTTCTATCACTCGGTTGTCCGTCTGTCTGTCTATCTGTCTGTCTGTCTGTCTGTCAAGACCTTTTTCTCAGGAACGCGTGGAGGTATCAAGTTGAAATTTATATCAAATAATCAGATCTGCAATCTCTTGAAGCTATAAAAAAATCAACCTACTAAGTCACCGCAATCAAAAGATATGGCCGTTTATGTCTCATATTTTGATACTTTCAAGGGAATCCAAAGGGAATCAAAACCTATAGGGTACTTCCCGTTGACCTAGAATCATGAAATTTGGCAAGAAGCAGTGTCTTACAGCACAAGTAAAGGAAAAAGTCCGAAAACCGTGAATTTGTAATTACATAAAATATTACAAATTATTATTTGAATAACCTTTGCAAAGTCGTATCAAACTTTACGATTGAACGGAGATAGGAGCTTGCGAAAGTTATTTTTTGTATTATTTCATAGGTAGGTTGTAAATGGTTACCCCGTTGTTAAAGCTATTTTTTTTTCATTTTTTTAGAGTTCCGTACTTACAAGGTACTGTTTCTTTTTCACACGTAATTGCGGAACCCTCGGCGCGCGAGTCAGGCTCGCGCTTGACCGGTTTTTTTTTCTATGTAAGTATTTGTATCGTTTTCTAGTACCCATAGTACAGGGAATCCTAGTTAGGGACTAGATCAATATCTTTAAGTGTACATTATAATTATAGTAGTCCGGAGAGGGCCTAGCACACTATCTTTTAACGCGCACGTAAAGCATCTTTCACTTTTTAAAAGGGAGGAATGCTTCAAGCGCCGATAAAAATAAGTATGCTAAGGGGGCAAGTTTTAGTTTTTACCAACGTTCGTCTTCGGTTTCATAGCCAAGCTGCTTGTAATTCTCTTCTCTATAAATTCCAAGATGGCCGCCTTTTAAATGCCGAGCACGTAAGCACGCGTCCCAGTATAATGCTAGGGACAATAACTCAACATCGTTATTTTTACTTCATTGTCTTGCATATTGTGGCGAGGCTAGCATGAGATTCATTTTCCAAAATATGAAGTGGTATAGTGAAAAAGAAAATAGGGGTTTCACGTGCCAGTCGCGACAAGTCAATCGTGCGGCCTGCGGAGGGGTACCTCAATAATATTCGCGCTGAGGTAATAATTGGGAGCTGCTCCTTGCCGGTACGCGTCAGCATCGCGCGTTCATAGCTTATGCACTTTGGCTCTATGACCACATTGCCTCAGCTATTATATACCTTAACGCTGTCTTCATCCTGCTTTACAAATTTTTTATTGTAAAGAAAGTGTCAAAAAATATTTCATTAACATAACAACGGTCGAAAACTTAAGCATATGACCCGAGATCAACTGACAACATTTACATAAACGTCACTTTAATGTTGGTTTATTTTGACTTTTAGGAATCAGCCAATAGTTTCTGAGAAAAACGGGGAAACTGGGGTAGTAGTAATATTTAATTTTTCTCGAACGTGAAAATAAAATATGAGTTTCATTATTTAAAAAAGACGAGAAAATTAAATAGTTTACCCACTTTTCTCAATTTTATAGCAGAATAAATAAATGTTTTTTGTTTCTACGAGAAAAAAAACCGGACAAGTGCGAGTTAAACTCGCGTGGAGAGGGTTCCGTTCCGTACATGATTATCTGCAATACTACTAGGTTACTTTAAATACCAAAGACTTCTTATAGGTTTTCCTGTAATCTATAGGTAAAGAACTATTTTATGTATTTTTTTCGCCTATTTTCCTAAATAACTTCAAAACCATTTTACTTAAAATTCAGAAGAAAATATATTTAAAGTCCTCACAATAAGCCCTTTCATTTGATATATCACACAATATAGATTGCATAATTTTTATTTTTATTTTCTAATTTACCCCCCAAAAGTGGCACCCATGTTTAAAATTCATATATTTACGTCACGCGTCCGTGTTGCGGTCACTGTTTCAGCTCAAT
The DNA here is from genome assembly GCA_947859335.1 of Tortricodes alternella. Taxonomy (NCBI): domain Eukaryota; kingdom Metazoa; phylum Arthropoda; class Insecta; order Lepidoptera; family Tortricidae; genus Tortricodes; species Tortricodes alternella. Next base: position 3,580,840 of record OX401970.1, read on the forward strand.
CGGTCCAGTTGTTTCGGAGCAAATTGGCTGTGACAGACGGACAGACAGACAGACAGAAGCACGAGTCATCCCATAAGGGTTTCGCTTTTTCCTTTTGAGGTACGGAACCTTAAAAACTGTCATAATTTGGCTTCGACTTTTTTAAATAGAGACCATTGCTTCTTTTCGGGAACGTCCAAGCGATATTTTAGCGACGCGCTAGCGAGATTCTCATCCCACTCTTCCGCACGATCTGTAATGCGTAAGAGTGGAGAGCTTGGACGTTCCCGAATAGAGGCCCTGTCTACTGAAAACGCTGTCATTATTTTGTAGCATGATGCTTAAGCCTAAATAACGGTTTTAAAAGGTCTGTCTGTCTATCTAGGAATGTTTGGTCGAAATACACTCCGAAACGGCTAAATGAATTTAAATGAAATTTTCAGAGATTGTTAAGGATATTTTAACTTAGATAATGGCATTTATTTGCAAACAAACTCGCAGCAGTTACATATATCCCCCCGCTGCTTTCTTAAAAATCGCAATTTTAAATATACCTTTTGTTTTTACAAACTAGCGGCTTTAAACATATATGATTATAAATTTGCATTCCTGTTTTCGTTTTTCGTGGAAACATGAATTTCATTATTAATTTCAAAGTCGGTATCATGCTTGCCCGGCCGTGTGGCGGCACGTACTATACTTGTTGCCGGGTGACTGCTGAAGAAATTACCCACTTCCTAACGTTGTCTACCTTCAGTGCCAGTTCGGGCAAAAAATTAGATGTACTTACTAAGTGCACGTGCACTGGATCATATGAGTATAGGTATCGCCACGAGCGTTGAGGCCACGCACACATTCAACATTGCATGAAAGGCGTCCATAGCTAAACATTAGTGGCACAGTTCTCGTAGGCCGATGGGCCCGAAGAGTTCTTGAGTGGCGACGCGTAATTGACTACGACTACGACTTGGTAAAAATTGTGGTACTCCACTGGATGTGAGTAGCATAGGATCGGTCGTTGTGGCGGTCATTTGGGAAGACCTATGTCCAGCAGTGGATGATGGTAAAATACGCTGATGTCGGGCGATTTCTAATATTTATCCTTAATCACAAAGGTTTGACATAATAGTCAAAGTCAAAGTCAAAGTCAAAGTCAAACTATCTTTATTCAATTTAGGCTTTTACAAGCTCTTATGAAGGTCAAGGAATGTATCTACCACCGGTTCGGAAAAAATCCTCTACTGAGAAGAGCCGGCAAGAAACTCGGTGAGGTATCATTTTTTCAAATCAGTACACATATAAGTCAACAATGATGTCTACAGTTTTATACAAATCTAAGTATATACCACAGCAGGTACGCCCATCGAGACCCAGGGATCGCCGCTGCAGGTCAGGGTTGAAGCCAAACGTCCCTGTCCATGACGTAGTCTTTTACTGAGTAATATGCCCTAGAAATAAGAATTCGCTTTACAGTAGATTTGAACATTGTGTCTGTTTGTTCTATTATGTTTTTAGGTATTTTATTGTAAAAACGTGTACAATTTCCTAGAAATGATTTTTTAGTTTTAGCCAGTCTATAAGTTGGTACTTTAAGCTTTCCGGTATTTCTAGTAGCCTTTGGCTTATCAACATTTGTAGGAAAATTGTATATATTTTTTCTGACATACATTATTATTTCAAATACGTATAGCGAAGGCAGGGTTAGTATTTCAATTTCCTTAAAAAAATCCCTCAGTGACTCGCGGGTGCCCATGTTATATATGGCCCTGATGGCCCTTTTTTGTAAAATAAAAATAGACTCTAAGTCAGCATAGTTTCCGATCCACATACGTTTCTGTTGCAAAAATAACACTAAAACACGATTAAGCAAAAAACAAAAACGTTCTTCAAAGAACTTCGCTAAGTATTTTCATATTGTTCGTGTTTTGTAAAAGAGGCAATCTTTATACAACCGATGTACCGACTATATACAGGATGACTTTGTAGACGAAATCAGAAATGATAACACATAGTTAAGAACAAATTGGTAACATAATAAAGTTGCTATGATAGTGAATAGCTCGAAGATTCCATTTAATTTTCAAATTGTAAGATGAAAAACACATTTGGTGCGCACAGTTCGGTCACCCTACTGAATTATCATTAAAATAAAACAATAATTTTAATGACATTTAAGAGGTTTCTTAAGGCATTTTTTAGGCTTCCGTTCCTCAAAAGGAAAAAAACTGTCGGTCTAGCCGTCTGTCACAGCTAATTTGCTCCAAAACTACTAGACCGACTGACTTGAAATTTGGTACACATATATAAGTCGATGACCGCAACACGGTGTAACGTAAATAAATGAACTTTAAACATGGGGGCCACATCTGAGGGGCAAATCAGAAAATTTTAAAAAAGTTTTGCCAATGTCATGTGAATGACATAAATGAAAGGGCTCGTTGTGAAAATCTTGATTTTTTTTAAAATAGTTTTAAGATACATGGTTTTGAATTTATTTAGGAAAATTGGTGAATATTGACCATTCCCCCCCTTATCTCCGAAGTACCAAGTTGTTTAAAAATGTTATTACAAAAAATACAGAAAATAGTTCTTTACCTGTAGATTACAGGAAAACCTATAAGAAGTCTATGGTATTTAAAGTAACACCATAACCATCAATATCTAACAAATACCAAGTCAGAAAATTTTATTTCAGATTTCGTCTCCGACGTCACCCTGTACTTAAGATTTTTCACAGAGTTACTCGAAGCATCTACGGCAAGAACCTAATGGTTCCTATTCAATTACTTGATGATACAAGAAAACCTAATAATGACAAGCTTTTAGAGAATAAGTGCCTTAATATTGTTATTATAATAGTACAAATAAGGAATATTTTGCTAAATATTTATATGTTCAGAATGTTAAAATCAAGTTAGCGAATATAAAAATTAAATGTAAAACGAGGTAAATGGGTGAATTAAAAAAAAACGTAATTAAGGCGCTCAAGTATGTTATAGTACACTGTGCATCTAGGGCCGTAAGAAGGGGATAACTAACGAGAGTCTGTTAGAAGCCCGACGCCGATAGGCGAGGGCTTTTATGACTCGAGTTTGTTATCCCCTGACTGCCCGTGATACACACAATGTTTTTCATCACATTTGCGAGGAAATGAAATAAAATTTAGACAAAAAAAAGTAAATATATTAATTTTATTTCCATTTTACATCGTGAATTACCAATCAGGTGGGTGTTCATAAACTGAGCGCACGTTGCGATCAGCGCGGGGCAGCTCCGCCGGCTTGCGGTCGCGCGCCCCGCCGGCTGCGGCTGCCGAGCAGCTCCGCCGACCTGGCGCACTTAACTGCCCGCGGGAGTTCGAAACCATACAAAATCCATAACTCCCTAGGGAGTTATGGATTCTGCCGACAAGCGAATGGCTTCGCGCGCATCAGCATCGCATTGTGAATGATGGTATATAAACACACTAACCACGATTCCTCGCTTCGTGGCTCCGTTTACTGTGTGCAGGGCTTCAATAGGAGGAAGTGCGGGTGCGTGCTGTCTTGGCCGGGAACCGAACGACCACATGCTCAGCGCAGGCTGGGCTGCAACAAGAAAACGCATTATGAACTATTATTAACTAAGTTTATTTTGCTTCCTTTTAATCTCGGAATACAGAACCCAATAGACTACGTATAGCTTGCGACCCCCGCTGCCAGCATTAGACACAAAAGCTATATGCAGTGGGGCGATATGCAGGCGCACCAATCATAGCACTCTGAAAACGCCGCGCGCGCCTGAGTGGAAGCTTTAGGATATTTGGTCTGTGTCCCGGAGCGATGCGTTTCTGGAGAGACAAAATAAACTTTCGTGCAATTTCGTCGGCGGAAACTAGTAAAATAATACAAATGGACAGGGTGGTTGCTGAGAAGAACCACCGCAAGATGCTCAGTAGAAAATCATCTTTTCAAGTCAAAACATTGTTTTTATATCATAAATAAAACCCAAATAAAAATAGAAATATTACAAGGTAATAAAGCAATAAGTAATAATTATTAAAACTAATAATAAAAATAAAATGAAATCAATTATTGAATAATCAACAATATGAAAAAACTATAAAATATAGTATTGAGAACACTATGAAGTCTAAATAAATGGTCCTTGCGAGCATGAACCGTCCAGACCCCACAGACAGCACCCGTTCACGAGTATGACGCGTATCTCAGCCATCGTCTCCCTCAACCATGTTTTAGGGAAGGTGGCGACCCGATCAACGACGCCGCCGTAAGCAAAGACCTTTGAGCGAGCATGACAAGCTCAAGCTGCCGGACAAGAATGAATTAAACTAATAGTAGATAGACCTTGTTTTAATTAAGTGGTCCGCTTGCATTCCGGGTTAGGCCAGAAGGGTTCTGGGGTGAGCCAGGAAGGTTATGAGGTAGGCCAGAAGGGTTATAGGGGTTGGTCAAGTCCCTTGTGTGTCGCACAGGTAGTTGTAGTGTTCTTCATAGTGTTCTCTATACTGTATTTGATAGTTTTTCATATTCGTATATTTGTATTATTAGGACATGAAATTTTATATTTCAAATTGTTTCTTTTGATATTTGGAGACCTTACATCTCCATTTTTATACTTGACAGTTGAGACTGTCTACACCTCCATTTAACCTAGATTAATCGATTTAGATGTTGCTTAGTTTCAATTTTTATTTTTATTATTATGACCCTTAGAGACTTTATACATCTCTAAGTTACTTAACTTGTCCAGACGCAGAGACTATACATCTCCCTTATTAGTTATTTATTAGAATTAATTTGTACCCATTAGGTTTTTATATTGCACAGTTTGTGTTAGTTTCTAGATAAAACTGTATTGCCAAAGTTGAAAAAAGACCTACTGCTGAGTTTCTTGCGGCGTTTCTTCTCAGCAGATGTCACCTTTCGAAGCGCTGGTAGATTCAGACATGTAAAAGAGCCCAGGTGGCCTACTTGCAAAATAAATATTTTCATTTTCATTTTTTTCATTTGTAAATATATTCATTGCTTAATTGGCTTAGAAAATATCTGATAATTTACGCAATATAAATATTATGCAAACTTTATCTTTTATAAGAAGAGAAAAGGGTTAAAATAAGATTAATAAGTCGTATTTCAGGCAAAAGCTATTACTAAGTATCCTGTTCAACAACTTAAGCAAGGATAATGAGTATTCGGTTACAAATATACGATGGTTTATAAATTTTGTGACACAAAATCTGTACAAAACTCAAGGTCGAATAAAATTATTTTGCGGCTCAATTTTGATAAATAAGATTTTATCTACACCCATATCATAAAACCTCCATTGGTTAATCAAAAACCGTAGGAAATGACCACCATTTTGACAACCAATTAGGAAAAACCAGTGCTGCGATAAAGAAATAACATGACTTCTTTATCGTTTTTAGTAAAGAAATGAGATTAAATTTGTAACAGCTGTCAAAACTCAAGTGGGTCTCTATGCTAGTATCCATAGATCTTAAAAGTTATTGATACGAAACGTCAATTCAGTATGTTTTTTTAATATAAACTGCACAATATTTGATCTCGAGTGACGTGAGAATAGAGACTTCATCCGTTTGTCTATGATTTTAAAAAAAAATGGTCTTGACGGAAGATCGTATTTGCAGCCATGTTGACGTTTTGCTGAACGAAAGTAGAATTGTTGGTGAATTGAATAGAAAAAGTTGTTTGTAATTTACATTTTAGTTGAAAATATGAATAGTAAGTAGTCTTCTCGGAGTGTGTGTGATGTGAAAATGCGCCGGATATCGGAAATATGCAGCCACGATTGCAACAAATAACTTGTTGCCAGAAAATATTGTTTCTGAACCCATCATGGAGGATTTATAATATGTGTGTAGATAAAGTTATGTATGCAACTCTGCATAATTAGGCCTTAAAACATACGTGCGATCTTATTATGAAACTCGCCAGTCGGCTCGTTTCATGAAAACCGCACTAGTGTTTTAAGGCCTATCATTATGCAACCGTTGCATAAACTACTATTTTTAAATAAGATTGAAAGTAGTTAAAACCAACTTTATTCGGATTAAAGATTGTAAATTTACAATTGCATTATCATGTGTATCTTTAATATGTGGTTCAAAATTTACTGCCAAGATCCAAAACGCGATGGAATCTTTTACGAAAATAATTCATTTTCAAACCATTCTTTTTAAATAGTATGTGTGTTAGGTTATTAGGTTATATACTGGTTTGATCCAAAAATAGGTACCGACAAACCAACAAACAAGTGTTGTTAAATAAAAGCTGGTAATAAATAATTATTTACCTTTTGAATTACTTTATGCATTAAACAAACATAATGTTGTAACGAAGTTCTTTATCAGTTAATATGTATTATTAGGAGTCGGCGTTTCGGAAATACTACTTTATTTCACATGACAAGAATCTTGACATACACCAATATATATGCATACACGTCAAACGAAATTACCCCGTTAGATTAGGCAGTCAAATAAAAACCAATTTTCCGACTCCGTAAGCCATTACATCAATCATATAAAGACGCTATAGGGTCATTAACTTGTTGAACTTGACCACTTATGCGAAATGGGTGCGGACCATTAGTGAATGAGCGATGCGCACCCCTGATAGCTATACCACTTTAATAAGTCAGCCATGCAAGCAACAATCGACTTTCTATCAACGCCATAAGAACCTAGGTGAATGATCTCGTTCTGGTCTTGTCTTAATTAAATTGATTAGTGATGGAAATTTCAAACGTACAGTTTTTGCTTATTTGTCGTAAACATTGCTTATAGATAGATGCTTTAGCATTTGGTTTATTACGCGAGTTTTTTAACTGTAATCGTGTTCGTTAAAATACGTCACCATCTTCACAAGACCTTGTTCATATTGACAGATGTTCGTGCCCAGCGTTAGTGTGCAATGCCAGTCGTGACTAATGTACCGATCGGAGAACGACACATTTGTCAACACTTTTTACATAATAAGTAGTAAAATTAAAAAAAAAACCATGAACAGTTCGCTCTTTTTTGAAATTCTGCTAAACATTTGTTTAATTATCGCGTATAGCTCGTTTGTACTTATAAATGGAATTCGAACGCGAACATTTTCGAGCAATGACGATATTAAAGTTAGTTTGGTTGGGGTTACTCCTCTGCTGCACTGGGAGTGAAGAAATAGCATAGAATGCGTACAGATGCTTATCATCCTGGCATGTCGTAAAAGTCGACTAAGGGACGGGTCCTCTCCAACATGGTGGACTATCTGTATGGGCGATGGGCTGATCCCCTGTCATCATACGGTTCATCATACCATCTTAGGACTAATTAATCAAACGTGGCCACAAGTAGTCTTGTGGCTCTGCCTACCCCATTAGGGATTTCAGGCGTGATAGTATGTATGTATGTATGTATGGTTGGGTATATCTGAGTGCCGAAGTAGACTTTTATTTGCATGGGGACCTTGCAATATCCTGGCCAAAATTTTTTATATTGTTATCACAATTTAAACATGGGAATTTCCCCCGAAATATGACGTCAGAGTGATGTACTTTTATTTCTGTAACGAACAAAAATATGGAAGAGACGGGACTTGGATCTACCAATATGACCCACTAAATAAGCGGCAACCGATGGTTTGGGTGTTTCTGGACGAAGAACCTCCGCGGAAAGTTAAAAGAGGCCATCTCACGTAAACTTTGGTAGCCACTTACTCAAAATGTTACTATTTGAATCATCATCTTTATCAGCCCATAAATGTCCCACTGCAAGGCACAGGCGTCCTTATTATAAGAGGCACAGGGCAGGTATTTAAATAGCTCTTTTGAATTATGTACTATGACTAGATGAAATATCCCATACTTTTTCCATCCCAATTAGCTTGATGCTCACAATACCGCTAAAAGGTTTTCAAGGATAAACAAAAATAGTGACAGATATTTCAATTTATCTTCGCGCACGGCGCTATGTCCACATGAGCTTGGGTATACAGATGACACCTACTGAATACATACAATATACCTACATCACAGATCATAATATCCAACAGCGGCCCTAACATGAATGACACAAAGATAAGATAGACCGTCTTATCTCTAAGTGCGTCTCTCTACCACTAGTGCCGACGAAAGAGATAGTCATAGAGATAAACGGGTTTAATTTATCTTTGTGTCATTCAAGTTAGGGCCGCAGGGCGACCTCCGTTGTCAGCATTAGAGACAAAAAGCCAGCCAGACACGATGCGAGCACGTTATGACGTTACGTCGTGCCGCAATGCGACATCGCGTAACGATACGTTATCGTGTCATACAGACGTAGTGCATAATTACTTTCCATCGTGTTTTATCGGGAAAGTTCGTATTTATCGCGATCTCTCAATTAGCTTTAGCAGGCCCCCAATTCTCGGGGCATTCGAGATAATCTCACAATCGCGATTAAACGTCAGTGCATACAGTCATTTGACACAACTGTATGAATCTGACGTTCAATCTCGCAATTGACATTATCTCGAATGCATCGAGAATTGGGGGCCAGTACCTACCCATCATACCATGCTGTCATTTTTCATTTTGACATTTGACAGTAAATAATAAAGTTTCATATTAATGAATATAAACATGTCACTCATTTAATACAATAATTAATTGACACTTCGGGTGCCGTCGACTTCCGATTGAGATCCGAGTTTTACCGATGGAAACATATTATTCACTATATCTGTAGAAAACTACAATCAACGTCGAGATTGCCGACACGACGTCGTATCGTGGTGAATAAAAGCAGTTTTTTTTTTATAATTCATATTCCTTTATGCCAGACTAATCTGTTAGCAGTGGCGTAGCTACCGAAGGGCTAGACGGTGCCGTGCACCGAGGCCCTCAAGCTCAGGGGGCCCTCGGACTCTGACCACCAAACGTATTGAACTAGCTTAAAGTTCTCCCACATTCGGAATATAAATAAAATAGATGGTAACACGACTTTAATCTTGGAAACTCATTTGAAAGAATATAGGAGAACTTCTAACCGACTAAAAAAAAAAGAGGACATTCTCAATTCGGATGTATATTTTTTTTTATGAAAAAAGGTTCTGTGAGAAATTGATGGAACTCTTCAAATATTATAGGCACGCATATAGCAATTTAAGTATTTTCTGTAATAACTCAAGCAGTTACGTTCCAAAAGCATAATTTGGAGAAGTGGAACTGTTGATGAAGACCATAGATGATCACCGGAACTCCTAAATGTTGAGTATATCACGGTTGGCGATTAAATTGCTGTATTAAAGTTCTGAAGCAACTTATGTCCATGAAAATTCATGTAGTAAAATTGAAGAACCAGGAGAACTCCTCAACGATTGACATCCTTACACCGGGGATAGCAACAGTTTGTAAATGGTGATGAGCAATTGGCATTATGCTATTGTTACTTGATGTTGTAAATGTGTGTCGTTAAATCACAGGATAATAAATAAAACGTAAAAAAAACGTAGGTACTTTTCAACGGCAATTTGAAGTCGGTTTTTTTATTTTATAAATTATAGATTATGACAAAACCAGTTCAGTTTAGTTACGGCCCCAGTTTTTTTTTGGACCAGGGCCTTTTGTTACCTAGCTACCTATGCCTGTCTGTTCGTCGAGAGTTGATAAATATTATGATATCGTTTCGAAATAGCGACTGTCGCTTAACTATCGCAAACTGTATAACGGGCGTCGCTTGTCGCCACGCGCACTGTGTTTTGTGATACGAGGGATGCAGACGTTGTCAACTGCGGTTACGCGCCGGGAGGACAGCGGCGAAAAGAATTCATTTGTTCATATACACAATCGCCATATTGAAAATTAATGTCTTATTATGTGCGCGTCGAATGTCACATAAATTCAATAATCTGCACTGGCTTTGGCCAAAGCAACGAAAAAGAAAAAAATATCTATGACACATGTTTAAAACGCATTGAGTATGGATATTATTATGACGTGTCTTGTGTCTTTCTACATATAATATTTCATTGGCTTCGAGTGTGTAGTTGGGGTGTTCTGTTCGCGTGTTGATTTCTGTCTATACAGTAGGACTATTAATAATAATAATATTCTATGAAAAAAATGTAATTTTTCCCTTTAATTTTTTATCAACATCGGTAAAAATAATTAGCGGGCCGCTATTTGTAATGAGTTAAGAAGCCCTGACTTTTTACTTTTTTTATCAACCCTCGCCGAACAGAGCTTAGCTGTTTTGAATTCAAACTTACATAGCCTAGAAACTATACCGCATCCGCGTGTTACACAGAAGTGATGGTGCCAGTTGATCACAGAGAAACCTCTCTTATGCAGATCGAATTAATTGTGGTAAAGGTCATATGACTCTCGTTACAACACATATATATTATATATCCTTACTAATAGGTACTATAAATGGGAATGTGTTTGTTTGTTCCTCTTTCATTTCAAAGCAATGCGACTGAACAACTACTTAGGGGCCGTCCATTAATCACTTGATCTTTTTTTAACCATTTTTTAACCCCCGCTCCCCCTTGGTGATACATGGTGAGGATTAAGACTACCCCCCCACCCCCCACCCAACATCACGTGTATTTTTAGTATTTACAAAAATTCTTAAACTTTTTAGAATATTTTAGAATATTATCTTAAATACAGGTATAAATAAAGTATAATCTTATTTTATTCGCCGCTTTTAGATTCAAAAATCGCGTGTTGGAAAAAATAATGAAAAAATAAATACATGTGATATCTTACTACACCCCCTCCCCCCTTGTGACATTTCGTGATTTTTGTCAAACCTTTCAAGCCTCACGTGATTAATGGACGGCCCCTTATTACTTATTTTATATAATAAAGAAAAAAGTATTCCCCCCACTAGACGTTAACCGAATTTGACATTTTATCATCTTAGTTTTATACCTAGGTATTTTTTTAGTTAATAAATAAAAAAAACTATGGATAGACAAATTAAAACTTTTGTGAGACATTATTAACACGAGAAATAAAAATGGCTTTACTCACGAATTATTGTCCGATATGTCGGACTATTTCACACAAAAGAGTAAAGCCGTGTTAATGTTTCGGTTCCTTCATATATTTTTGCCTACCTTGATTCATAGATGTAAAATTTTATAATATGGTACGGATATTACAAATATTTCTTTTGCATGAGAACAGTAAAACATTATCATATAAATGATTTATCAACGGCATAAAAATCCGGTTGTCAAATTCCGGTTCGTAACGTGTTAGGATCATACACACGTTTAGGTTCAGAACTGTCCCTTCCTGTTCCCGAAAGTTAAGGACCCCGAAGTTGATTTTGTTGCTTGAACTATAGCCACATGTGGGTGTGAAGAAAACTTAAAATTAAGCAGTCGTTTCCGTTAACTTTTGTTCACAGGAGGGACAATTTTTGTTTCTTGAAGTGTGTACCAGTTAATCCCTCGTATGCGGGATAAAACCGGCATTACCCGTGCCGAAGCTAGGGTTAATAGTACATTGTGCATCTAGGGCCGTAAGAAGGGGATAACTAACGAGAGTCTGTTAGAAGCCCGATGCCGATATCCCCTTACTGCCCGTGATACACACAATGTTTTTTATCACATTTGCGAGGAAATTAAATAAAAATTAGACAAAAAATATATATATATATATATTAATTTTATTCCAATTGTACACCGTGAATTACCATCGGTAGAAAAAACGGTATGTCGCGATCAGTGCGGGGCGGCTCCGCCGGCTGCGGCACCCGCGCGCCCCCTCCGACCTGGCGCATACTTAACTGCCCGCGGGAGTTCGAAACCATACAAAACTCCCTAGGCAGTTATGGATTTTGTTTGGTTTATAACTTCCGCTGACGGCGGGGCCCATACAAGAGTTAAATCGGCTATAGCTGCTCTATACGCCTGCGTATAATAACACCCTTTCCGAGCAAGTGTGATGAAAAAGTGATTAAAGTCGGCTTACGTTTATTATAGTGAAAATGTTTTCTCTTTATGTATGGAAAAATACATTCTCAATCTCTACAAATTTCGTAACCCACGCGCTCCTAGGCTTTACGCGGTGTTAGGTACCTACTTCCATGGCTGGTTGCGTCGATATACGACCAAGTGAAGACACGTACTAACATGTAGTTTATACGCACTGACGGGTCAATTTTAGCTCGCCGACGAGTTCATGACAGAAGATATCCGAGAATCACACTCGCGCAGTCGATCTTCGTAATACGTTTTCAGTATTCAACTTGACGGATGGAGAAGCAATGTGACTTGGCATCTAATCAACGAAATATTATTCACCGAATATCGGTTATTCGCAAAAATATAGCTGAAACTATAGATTTAAGAGGCCACATATGCTAAGGTTGGGACGTTTGGCGATCTAGATTTCAATACTGACAGGGACTACGCGTTTGTTCTTTGAACATATTAAACTTGAACATTTGTTCTTGAATTGCTTAAACGTGAAGACACGATTAGTAATGAGTAAACCCTCGATACTTTAATTTTTCAAACATAACGCTTTTTTAACATATTTTTGGTTGAATCTCCGAAACCCTATGGTCTTTAACGATGATTTTTGGTTAAATAGTTGAGTAACAACAACTTCTCAATTCACTAAAAAGGATTTTTTAATAGATGTTATGGTTCTCTAATAAACAGCAAAAAACTCAGATTTTCGTGAACGCGTGCGCGCGCGGTGGTTGTAACAGCCACGGCTGAGAGCGAGCTATTTTAAAATGAAACCCAAAATTATAGAGTTCAGTGCCTAATCTAGTCATATGTGGGCTCTTAAATTGTTACATAAAACATTCTAGACCGCGTCGGAATACGTTACTCGGGAAGTTAGCGAAATTCGCAAAGCTGCAATCAGTAATCATCCGAGAGCGGTAACGATCGCACGTGCAATTTCATAAACAGCATATAAACTTTTATTTGCAGCGTATTAAAGATGCAGGAATTAGTCAAAAAACACTAATAAAGCGAAAGGCAAATTTGATTCGTAACTACTAATTTATAAAAAAAATAACTGGATTTACATTTTCTGCCGTTGTTAAAATTATTAATCGTAAAGTGGCGGATGCGTGAAAAAGAACGCAATTTACAGTAGGAGAAAAGGAGACGACACTATTCCTCCCGGTTCACGCACACATTCATGAATATGCCTTCAGATTATCGCTGTAAAGTTTAATCTAACGATTTAAATGAAAACCTAGAAGCGGTACCATCATTCAGCGGCGGCTAATAGCGCCCAGATCTCGATTCGACTATATATCGATACGACTAAATCGCGATTGGACCAGATATCTATAAGTCTAGATCTCGATTCGACTAGATCGCGATTTGCACGAGTCTCGATTGGACTACATCTCAATAAGGCTGCATTGCCATTTACCTAGATCGGTATATAAAATTTAATTAAATAATGTATGAAAATCTGTTGTTACTATTTGGAAGACTTAATTCGTATTGTGTAATTTTTTTTCTGCAGGGAATTGTACTTTCATAAAACAATACACTGCGTCATCATTATCAGTTAACCTGATAATAGTCCAATACCGATCTAGTCAAATGGCGATGCAGCCTTATTGAGATGTAGTCCAATCGAGACACGGTCAAATCGCGATCTAGTCGGATCGAGAACTGGGCTTATAGATATCTGGTCTGATCGCGATTTAGTCGTATCGATATATAGTCGAATCGAGATCTGGGCGTCACTAAAACGTTATCCATGGATACAAGATGGCCGGGTTTGCTAGAGAGCGTTTCAACTAGGAAACCATGCAATCTAGTTCTAGACAACGTTCTAGTGACGTCGTTTGACGCTATAGCGGCCGATAAATGACGGTACCGCTCTCCTAGGAAACGTTACCTTAAGATAATGTAATAGCGTAAATAATACTCCAACTTTTCCCTCCATCAATTTCACATTATAAACCTGTATAGTAATAAATTTACGTAACCAAGCAGATAAGTATATATTTTCTTACGGTGAAATGTTTGCAGACATAATGAATCTTGCTCATAACATTTTCAAGATAGAGGTATACGCTTTGAGGAAAAAAATAAAAATATTTAAATAATATTTCTAGTTGTCCTAATAGTAATGACGTTGACAGACAAACGGAAAACCAATATATCTGGTCTTGATAGATTCATCCTATTACGATGAAACTTTGAAGAGGTATTGTGCGCGCGCACTCGGGAAGGTATATGACCTAAACTAGGTTTTAATGAAGACTCCTCTCTCTATCTCTCCCCCTCTCTCTCTCTCTCTCTCTCTCTCTCTCTCTCTCGGTGCTCTGTGCGTACATAGCGCGGGCGCAGGTCGTAGTGCTTTAGAGGTACACGGGCAGCTCGGGTAGCGATGTCATTCCAAAGGTAGGTATTATATTTCACATGGGTATTTGTATATTGAGAGTACATATAAATACCAAGTTTTATATTGTATTTTTGAAATGCAGCGTGAAGATTGATTACGGATAAAGAGACTCGACTGTCAATTCCTACTAGGTACTTAGGTACTTAAGTAGGACAAAGAGTACTTTTCATCCCGGAAAATTCAAAATTCGCGAGGGAAGAACTATATCCGTGTTCCACGCGAATGGTGTCACAGACAGTAGCTAATAAATGCAAAACTGTGTTTGTATGCATGTTCTTCATTTATGTCAAAACGGAGCATTTGATTGACCTGATATTTTGTATTACAATAGTTGGTGGGCCAGAGACAGACATGAGCAACTCTTTATCTCTGAAAAATGCACAATTCTTTACGGAGAATCGATAAGGGAATTCCACGCGGACGAAGTCGCGGGAAAAAACTAGTAATACGTAAGAAACTTGCAAGCTGGGTTCGTATTATGAGCGCTTAATTCCAGGCAGTTTCTGCCATAAACTGAGCTGCCTGGAAAAATCGTATTATGAGCGCGCTAAGCGTCCCTAAGGTCTGTTCGGCGAGAGTTGATAAAAGAAGCCCTGACTTTTTACTCAGGGCTTCTTAACTCATTACAAATAGCGGCCCGCTAATTATTTTTACCGATGATAATAAAAAATTAAACGGATTTTTCTTATTTTTTCATAGAATATTATTATTGAATAGCCTGACTGTATTAAACAGAAAGCAACACGCGAACAGAACACCCCAACGATACACTCGAAGCCAATGACATTATTATATGTAGAAAGATACAAGACACGTGATATCCATACTCAACGCGTGTTTAGCGTTAGATTTCTTTTTCGTTTCTTTGGGAAAAGCCAGTGCAGATTATTGAATTTATGTGACATTTGACGCGCACATATAAGACAATATGGCGATTGTGTATATGAACAAAACAAATATATATTTTTCGCCGCCGTCCGCTCGGCACGACACCGCAGTTGACGACATCTGCGTCCCTCGTACCACGAAACTCAGTGCGCGCGGCGATAAGCGACGCTCGTCATACAGTTTGCGACAGTCGCTATTTCGAAACGATATCATAATATTTATCAACTCTCAGCGAACAGGCCTTAGCGGTTGGTAATTAAATAAAAACTGTAAAATAGTTCTCGAAAATGCTATAAAATAAATTTTTCAAACAAAACAAATTCAAATACTTACCAACTAAAGAAAAACAAATAGTAACATGCTGTATTAATCATTCACACACACATGCATTGACAGGACCAGGAGGAGGCCTTTTCCCTCATCCCCATCCCATCCCCATTCCCCATCCTCCCTAGACTGGCAGCGCATTGGCAGCACCTCCAGGTGTTGCCGATGTCCATGGGCGGCGGTGACCACTTTCCATCAGGTGGGCCGTCAGCTCGTTTGTCAGTCGATTGACATAAAAAAAAAAAGGACCTGTATGGGGCTTATGCAACACACGTGACAATGTCAGTGAGTATAAATACAGGTTGCTCCAAGGTGATAAACAAACATCTTTTCCGGTAAATACTGAAGTGATTGTATTGATAATTTGCATGTTGGTTATATATGTAGTACTGAGTATTCAGTGTTTAAGAATGTCTAATAGTCAGGGACACGTAGAATCATCAGTCAAGTACAAAAATATAAAACATTAACCTGCTATTATAACCCTGATAAGATAAGAAAACAACCTTCTATCGCCGTTCTACCGTTATATTTTACAATCATGAGTATACTTGTGTGTAATAAAATATCAACCTTATCTTATGATTATATTGCGACCAAAATTGCATAATGCCATTGGGATTTAGGGCGTTATAACTTAAAGCGTAATTATACAATGCAATCAAATGAATCAGAAAGACATCAGCGTAACGTACAATCGTACTGTCATGAGCAAAGAAAATTGGCCAGGTCCTATAGAAATTCGTCAGTACAGTGACCTAACCATGTGTTTCCCCATATCAAAACGCTTCAGTCGTCAAAGAGTTAGCTCCAGTCGTATAAAAACCGGTTTGAGCCAGTATAGCCGGCAAAAAAATATTTAAATCTAGATAAGACAAACAAAATTTGTTCTTTTTTCAAAATAATATTAAACGCAAGAAAATTGGAGGCAAAACATTTTAGGATTAAATCGAGATATTATTATGTTCACCAATATTTTCAAAAGTAACGGTATCAATTAAAATCATTTTGCTATCACTATGAAATCCGTGATTACGACAACTCGGTGGCTAATCACTTTGTTTTTTTAACTACAGTCAAAATAAAAATAATCTATTTAAATTCTTTAAAAATAACAGTAAGGCGTTGCAGTAAAATCATAAAATTATTTCAATTGTAAAACGCGTTTAAGGTCTGTCAAATCAAAATGTATAAAACTGTCAGTTATTAATCAAAATTAACGATTTTGGTGCAAACCGCCTTAAACTATTCGAATAAGGATTAAATTAAAAAAGGAACGCATCATTAATTTAAAAAAAGAACACTCACCTCAAATTGTCGCATTCGATTGGCGCGCAAATTAAAACACGAAATTAATTACGTTCAGAAATCGTTGCTATGGCCGACACGAGCGCGAAACGTGAGGCAATTCTAACCACTGGCCTCACACATGCGTGCTAACATTGCATTTTGGCTGGACATTTCCGAACGATAGTGGCCAATGTATTGTGACTCCTTGATTTGTTAAATGTTGATAGGACAGCAGCTCATTTTAGGATGGATTCTTGGGATATTTTGCACACGTCTTCGCCTATGTAAGTTTGACATTATGAATTATTTTCGTATGTTAATATTAAGATGACGAAGTTATATTTCACTAGCGACCCGCCCCGGCTTCGCACGGGTGCAATGCTGATACTAAATATACCTACCGACTACAGAATGTCCTTATAAACAACCTTTACAGCTTTTTTGTCTGTTTGGTTTACTGTTTGAATTTTTTAATTCGTAATATCTTTTGAATGGAAAGTCCAATTTAAATAATTTAAAAACTATTTTATAGGTAGTTAAATGGTCTTGACCATAAAATAATTTATTTGGATAAGGATTAATATAAACACATAAATAGCATGGTTTGAATTTGGTTAGCATTTTCATTAATGTTTAAAATGAAAAAAGTTGTTGTAGTGACATAACTACAATAGTTGGACATATGCTACCGCGGAGTTTTTTGTAGACATTATGATGTTCTTCAATATTGTTGTACATTATTTTGTTCTATCGCTAATAGTTTCGGCAGCGCATTCGACGAAAGACATTTTAAGACTCATTTTTCTACACCTTCGGTTACATTGTTCAAATTTTACCAAGGATCCCTAATTTTTTTCAAAATGAAATGTAGCCTATGTCAAATTGGAAGAATGTAGCATTCTATTGGTGAAAGAATTTTTTAAATCGGCCCAGTACTTTTTGAGCCTATTCATTACAAACATACAAACATACAAAAATAGGTACAAATCTTTCCTCTTTATAATATTAGTGTAGATGTAGATGTAGATGTAGATGTAGATAATAATATTAAAACCAAGTAAATGCGTTAAAATTAGGCCCCGTTTATACGTGACAATTATTACTATTTACGTGACTGCCCAAATGAATGTTTCACAGTGAGTATATTTTTGAGAGGTTGTGGGTCTCAGCCAACAGTTAGCTACGTACAGGATCGGTCATTATGGTGATCATTGGGGGAGGCCTACGTCCAGCAGTGGACCAAAACTTTGTAACGCCTTAAGGGATATCAATGTAACAGGGCAATAGAACCTTAATATAGACTGGCGTTTATTTAAAAATTAATGGAGTAGATATGGTTTACAAATTAAAAGAGAAAATGAAAAAAAAAACATCGTTGTTATGTTTATAATAATCAAAGAACCAAAATCTATAACTTTACGACGCTAGGGTATTTTATACAATAGTTACAGATGTAGTGCATAATTAGTTTCCATCGTGTTTTATCGGAAAAGTTCGTATTATCGTGCTCTCTCAATTAGCTTCAGCAGGCCCCCAATTCTCGGCGCATTCGAGATAATCTAACAATCGAGATTAAACGTCAGTGCATACAGTCATTTGACACAACTGTATGAATCTGACGTTTAATCTTGCAATCGACATTATCTCGAAAACACCGAGAATTGGGGGCCAGTAGCCATCATAACATGCTGTCATTTTTCATTTTGACATTTGACAATAAATAAAAAACTTTCATACCTATGAATGAATATAAACATGTCACTCAATTAATACAATAATTAAATGACGCTTCGGGTCCCGTCGTCTTCCGATTGAGATCCGAGTTTTACCGATGGAAACATATTATTCACTATATCTGTAAACAATAATTATAAGCACTGACATCCAAAATGTCAATTTTGTTCTCTCTACATAGGTAGGTAATAACAAATAAGGTCGGTAAACAATAATAAAGAAAACGACACGATTCTATCAATTTGACATCTTCATGATAGAAAATAGAAAAACAGGATATTACCATTAATTAATCAATTATTATTATTTTTATAGGTTTATTATAATTATAAAAATAAATCTGATGTTATTAAGGTTCTCATCCAAACTTTGACGGGTTAAAATATTTTCCTTTCATCATGTTACATAGTGTATTATAATATAACTAGCTTTTTTCCCGCGACTTCGTCCACGCGGAATTCGGTTTTCACTGTTCCCTCGGGAAACGTATAAATTTCCGGAATAAAAAGTAGTCAATGTCATTTGAGATAGCGTAGTTTTCAATTAAAGAAAGAATTTTTAGAATCGGTTCAGTAGTTCCAGAGATTACCCCCTACATACAAACAAACAAATTTTACCTCTTTGTATAATAATATATATAGTGTAGATAAAAAGTTGCGGCAAAGAATACCATTCATTATCTGACTCTGGCGGGCGACACCGGGCTCTTATATATTCAGAGAGCTAGGCTCTAGGATATTCGAGAAAGTTTGAGAATAACAATAGGTTCTGCAGCTGTAGCATACTTTCGAAATGCAACCCAAATAATCGTTCTGAATGAAGTTCAATTACTCGACAACAGATGGCGCCACTACACTTAATTTCCAAGTTCAAATACTCGACAACAGATGGCGCCACTTTACTTAATTTCCAAGTTGAAGGGTTGGAAAAGCCCTTATATCTTTCAAAACCCGCCCTTTAGGTTAAAACGGGAACTTTCTCGTTCGAGGGGGGATAAAGGGCTTTCACACTATATAAGTCCCTTTATCGAGCCGGGAGTCCTTTTTAAGTTTTATCGGCCCGCACATTTTATCAACGTAGTTTTATTATATATAATGATAATGATAATGATAATTTATTAATACATGAATGTTTTATGTATATGGTAAAAGAATAAACTTACCTATAAGTAATTATATGAATTCAATATAAAACTTTTTATTTTTCTATAGGATTCTTTTAGTATCTTTCATAAATAAGTAGCAGCAAATTAAAAATTAAAATTAAGCATAAACATTGAGAATGTCACTTAAAACAAAGAAATAATAAAATACCGCTTACCTTCTATACATTGTCATAATTATAAAAAATAATAATACTAATGATAATGAATATTATTAAAATCATTTGAAATTATATAAAATTATTTAAAAATACCCATTTAAAAACTAAACTAAACTAAACTAAACTAATCAAGTGAATATCGAATACGATTATACCGGGCACATGACGTGACGTTAATGTAACAAGACGTTTTGGCTCTTGAATATTTTTACACATACATACATATCATCACGACTGAAATCCCTAATGGGGTGGGCAGAGCCACAAGACTACTTGTGGCCGCGCTCGATTAATTAGTCCTAAGATGGTATGGTGAACCGTATGGTGACAGGTGATCAGCCCATCGCCCATACAGATAGTCCACCATGTCGGAGAGGACCCGCCCCTTAGTCGACTTTTACGACATGCCAGGATGATAAGCATCTGCACGCATTCTATGCTATTTCTTCACTCTCAGTGCAGCAGCGGAGATATATACCTATACATATGCAAATACGAGAAATACCTACATTTGTATGGTTTCTCGCTACCCGACTGTCCGTACCAATCATCAATCGATACATATAAAACAGTACCGTGACTCATAGACAACGCACAGCCTAAACGGGTAGTCCTAGAGATTTGAAATTTGGAGGAGATATTCCTCGATTACCTTAAAGGTGCACCAAGGAGGGATTTTTTGAAATTCCATCCCTAAAGGGGTGAAAAGGGGTGATAAAGTTGGTATAGAAAATACCGCGGGCGCAGCTGTGGCGGGTCCGTTAGTAAAGAGTAAAACAACTGAAACGTGGATTCACGTTCAATGGATGTTTATATAAATATATACACTAAAAAGGAGAACATAAAAAAATACTTATACTAAACAAACCGTAAACCCTACTGCATAACGTCTCAAAAAGAGGGACAGTAAGAAATATTATTCTGCCATGCCCATGGTGAGTCGGTGAATCTATAAAATCCTATAGTAGCAACTCGAAGTCCCCAACTGTCTTTTTCATATCGGCGGGGTATGGCAGAATCGATTTCGAGTTTCTCTTTTTTTAAAGGTTTGTGCAGACTTGTTTTTAGGGTTCCGTACCTCAAAAGAAAGAAAATGGAACACTTGAGGAATCACTCTTGTTACTGTCTCACACAGCCAATTTGCTCCGAAACTACTGAACCGATTGGGTTGAAAGGTACAGATACGGAAGTCGGTGACCGCAACACGGACGTGTAACGTGTATTGAATGCTTTTTACTTGTGACTTTTGGAGGGCAAATTAGAAAAAAAATATCAAATTAATGTTGTGAGAATCTTCAATTTTTTTAATCAATAGTTTTAAAGTTATTTCGGATAATAACTAAGCAAAAATTGCCTATTCCTCCCCTTAGCTCCAAAATGACTGGATTTAAAATTGTGAAAAAAAAATACAGTAAATAGTTCATTACCTATAGATTACACGAAAACCTATAAGAAGTCAATGGTGTTTACAATCACGTACGGAACCCTCACCACGAAAGTTTAAATTGCACTTGTCCGGTTTTTTTCTTTACAAGGTCAATGTGGCCAGTGGCCTCGACAGATCATTATTCTGGATGCACAAATTTTAAAGCGTTGCTTGAAATAATGTTCGTAAGAAATAACCCAGAAATAATGTCATCCATATAGCGTTCATTTTATCTTTAGGCTGGCTTTCTATCAAAACTATGCAAGAAAATCCACCATTGCATTCATCCTCTTGATTTGGAAATAAAGCAATCATATTAGTGGGTTTCCCTTATTGACCTTTTTCGCACACCTCTGGTGAAAGGTGAAAAGGTTACCTTAATTTAAACAAGTGCGAGTTAAACCCGCGTGGAGAGGGTTCCGTTCCATACATGAGTATCCGAAATTTCCTATGTTTCTTTAAATACCTATCATAGACTTCTCATAGGTTTTCCTGTAATCTATAGGTAAAGAACTATTTTCTGTATTTTTTTCAAAATTTTAGGCCCGGTAGTTTCGGAGATAAGAGGGGGGAATGGTCAATTTTTGCCTATTTTCCTATATAACTTCCAAACCATTTATCTTAAAATTCCAAAAAAAACATATTTAAGATCCTCACAATAAGCCCTTTCATCTGATATGTCACACGATATAGATGGCATAACTTTATTTTTTAATTTTCTAATTTACCCCCCAAAAGTGGCCTCCATGTTTAAAAATAATTTATTTACGTTACGCATCCGTGTTGCGGTCACTGACTTACATGTGTACACCAAATTTCAAATCAATCGGTCCAGTAGTTTCGGAGCAAATTGGCTGTAACAGACGGACAGACAAACAGACAGACAGACACACGAGTGATCCTATAAGGGTTCCTTTTTTCCTTTTGAGGTACGGAACCCTAAAAACACCGCTATTTTTAAAATCTAGGGATCTGAGGTTTCTCTGGCTATATTATAGGAGCTTTACATAGAAAACACGGATCTACAGGAAAATAGCAATTTGGCTTGTCTATAATTTAATGGCTACATACAACCGAGATTTATATGAATATAAATTACAGCTTTGGAAATTATAGACATGTTACTTTGACTTGTTTGATTTTAGAAAACAGCTTTACAAGCTCTGTCCGAAATAAGTAGCTTGGTTGATATTAGCAATAATCGACCGAGCGAGCGAAGCGAGCGAAGCGTCTCCGTTTCAGCTTGGGCAAAAATGCTTTCGCATGTCCAATTTCCAGCGTCCAGCGGATGTCCATTTGTTCTCGTCTACAGCTCGCAGTTCTCAACCGATTCTCGTGAAATTTTGTGAGGACGTTCAGTAAATGTATAATTTTTTTTGTCGATTCTGTTTTTCGAAATATTTGAAAATGGCGGAGATATGGAGGTTTTTGCAATTACAAACTTACTGGCGGTGTTGGTAAACTGACTCGATGTATGGAGATATCAGTATTTCAACGTCAAAGTTAAGTTTGTCGCAAGGCCAATCATTATTTCTTACTTTTTCAAAGGGTTTTTTGTTTTAGATTCAGTTTTTTGAAGTCTTTTGTCGCGAGGTCTACAGCTCACGGAGCCACTAGTTTATTTATATCTAGCCCTTCCATTTATTCAGTATGTATTCTCAGATTTGCCGAGAAAGCACGACCACAAGTTCCATACCGGTACAAACCGATTTTCTACGCAGGTCTTCTTCGGCGAGCGAAGGGCTTCGCAAGCTTAATCAATTTAGAAAATAGTTATTTGTTATTGTAACGCTGCAAAGTTGTTATTTGGTGCGAGTGTTGTAATTAAATCCGGAGCAAGCGAAGGATTCAAACGGACGAGCTATGTCGTTAAAAATATCTGGAATTTGTTTATTTATTATCTGCTATTTTTGTTAACAGAGCCATCTTTTTACAATAAGTCGTACCACAGAAGCTCAAGTAACTTTTGCTCCCGTGCGAAGCACACAACTTTTCAACTTACCGCAGCGAGGAGATATAAGTACCGCAACTACGGCTAGTTTTTAGTTAAATGTTCGCCTTGTGTCCATGCCACCTCCCTGTTTTCTGTAAATAACTCGCGATACCATCCGTTAAAAATCAGTTTTGCATGTTGATTTTCAGTTGCTTTTTTGAGCTGGTGAGGAGACAAAATCAAATTTATCATAACACCATACTAGATAGGGTTAGTTTCCCGGGATAAGTGTTCGTAGTACTATTAGGTACCTACCAAAGAGTTATTTTAACAGGCATGTTTCTAGATTTATAGAAACGTGATCTTTTATACGCTCTGTAAACTCTTCGCTAGGTACTAGTACTTAACGCGCCTTACTACGTAGTATCAAAGTATCTTTATTTCACCATAGATGTCGCGTGTACAGAATTTAACCACTTATGATTGTTTGTTTTTTTATATAATAAAACAAAAAAATGTAATCCATAGCTTTTAAAAAATACTTTTTAGAGTTCCAATAGAGACATCTACAATTATTTGAACAAGCTTTCCTGAAGATCATTAGGGCAACGAGTGCCAAAGCAATGTACATTGTACGTCATTGGAGTCAGCGCCATCTACTTCTACTTCCAAACTACATCTAGAATGAAACTATTTACTTTTCTGGCAAAAGATGCCAAGGTATTCGCTGTTCCCAACTTGTACTAACGATTAGCTGACAACGCCCTCTTCTATCATATCGAGCAAGTATCTTATTATACATTGTATAACTATAAAACTTAGCAAGCATAGGTTTTAAAAAGTACCCACTTCAGTTCCACTAGAGACATCTAGAATTATTTGAAAGAGCTTTTCTGAAGACCATTAGGGCAACGAAAGCCAAAGTTACATTCAATGTTCAATGGATTCAGCGCCATCTATACTTCCTGCACGAAACTGTTTACTAGTCAAAAGGATGCTAAAGTGTTCGCTGTTCTGGGCCCAACTTGTATCCTAGTAACGATTGGCTGACAGTGCCCTCTGGCGTAACGAGTGAGTATCATACAATGCTACTACTACGGACACAGTAAGATGAAAATGAAAATATTTATTTTGCAAGTAGGTCACACGGGCTCTTTCACATGTCTGAATCTACCACGGCTTCGAAATATGACATGTGCTGAGAAGAAACGCTGCAAGAAACTAATCAAGTATACAGTATTCCATCTTCATACAAACGGCCGAAACTACGTGCTTCGAAATCTCGGTAAACTTCGGTACACAACAGTCGCGCGTGCGTACGGGCGCATACAGTGCAAGACACTTCCGCGCATTTATTCACGTAAATAGTGGCACGAGAATTTTTGATGTTTTTCATACTTTAAAAGCAAAATACATAAAATGCATTTCTTTCACTCCATATAGTCACTTTTGAAACTAGAAATAAGAACCAAGTAGAAATAATTAAAATTAAAACTTACAAGATTTGAAGTAATATTTCATGAAATGATACTACGACAATTTAATATAGCATCATCAAATGCGTCACCCAACAAAGACAGTCAGCAGGCAGCCCTACTGCGTGTTTACATACCGAGCGGCCGTAGGTAATTATTACGAGGACACTGCCGAGACAACATACTGTTAAGTAGTTTATTATACTGTGCTACGGATTTGGCTGTGGCAAGGAGGAGGGAGGGAGGAACACGTAACTCCAACAGAAATGACACCTTTAGCTTTTTATTGTTAGTTTTATGTAGAAATAGTTAAATGATTCTCACATCTGTATGCTGAAGTTCATGAGATATAAAACAGTTAAGTTCTTAAAAAGTACAGGTATAAAAGCGTTTTATTCATTCATTAATTTATTACCTATTATTACAAAAAAGCTATTATTAAAGTGGAAAACACATACAAACTAAAATTCATAAATTATAATATGAATTACCTAAACATGTCAGAAATAATAAATACCCCATGATATGTCTAAGGAATATGTTAGATATATGTGTATAGCTTAATCACTTTTCGAATGCGTTCGTGATTGTAGTGGTCTGTATTTAAAGTGAAAGCTGGTCGTTCAGGTCGTCAGCTAGAGGCCTTTATTATACATTGCCTAAATGAAACATTTCGTTGCCATGGTAACGATTGATTTATGTATTACCCAAGTGATACACACCAATGTTCTTAGAGGCCTAGGCTGGGATCACATACTATTCCTAATACATGCTTAATACAAAAATAAAATTACTTGCGTCTGATTTTTATTTGACTGCATGGTTTCGCAGTTCGTTATGGAATGGTCTGCGAATACATTCTAGCAATAATGTAAACAAATGAGAAACGTGCCATACTGATTTGCTTACATATTACTATAGGAAAGAAACAATCTTTAAAGGGCTTGGGGCTGTACCAGACGTGGGAATAACACACTTTACAATCTTGATAGAAAAACCCAAAACATCAAAGCCAGGACAACCAGACACACGACCGCGGCCTTTTTTTGCTTACAGAGTATCTTGCATAGCGGCTTCAGTAATGGCTTTGGGGTTCTCGTTCGCCTGGAAATGTTAAAATGAAAATAATTGTATAAATGTATATAAATAACAAATATATAACTCGCCCAATGTAAAAAGAGCGCTGACGGCCATATAAAATGTATGCTTCGCGGCCGTCAGCGCTCTTTTTACATTGGGCGAGTTATATATTTGTTATTTATATACATTACATAACAATGTAAAAAGAGCGCTGACGGCCATATAAAATGTATGCTTCGCGGCCGTCAGCGCTCTTTTTACATTGTGCGAGTTATAGGCTGGAACGGAACGAGGGACCGTCGGCTTGATGCAGAGTCTATAACAGGACTCTGCATCAAGCCTTCATCTGACAAGTCGAAGAATCACCCAGTATCGTAAGTTCGAAAAGCAAGGTACCACGTATAACGTATAACGGCTGTTTAAAAACCTCTCATAAGTAAGAATATCTTACGTCGGAAACGGTAAAGGACCCTGGTAACCTGCCTAATGCCACTGGCATAACCACGACTTTTACTTTAGAGAGAGTCCCCCTCTATCGTAAGCTCGAAAACCAGGGAATATGATAGGGTGTCTAAAAACCTCCGATAAAAAAAAAAAATACGTCGGAAACGGTAAAGGGCAGGGTGGCACTCTGCCAAACGTCACTGGCATAACCACAGCTTTTAATTTAGAGGAAGTCCCCCTCTATCGTACGCTCGAAAACCAAGGTATATCAACGGGTGTCAAAAAACCTCAGAAAAATAAAAATATCTTACGTCGGAAACGGTAAAGGGCAGGGTGGCACTCTGCCTAACGCCACTGGCATAACCAAGGCTTTTACTAATCAGCTGCCTAAAAACCTCTCATAAGTAAAAATATCTTACGTCGGAAACGGTAAAGGGCAGGGTGGCGCTCTGCCTAACCCCACTGGCATTACCAAGGCTATTTCTTTAGGCAGTAGTGTCATCTCCAGGTCTATCATACCCTAGAACAACAATACATTAGAAGTGTCTTCAAACCTCTTTATTTTGACTGCAGGTCCAATGTTATATAAGTCTGAATTAGCATGTCTATGAGGATTGCTATGGCGCCCGGGCGGGTTAAACGACGTTAATGTACCATGGGTACGGAATCCTTTGTGCGTGAGTCGAACTCGCACTTCATGGTTCAACAAGTTTCCCTTTTTTTCATGCAGGGATTGGGCAAGGGAGACTGTTTATTTCTGCATTTCCGGAATAGGTAGCAACCACATTTAGGTTCAGAACTGTCCCCTCCTGATCCCGAAAGTTAATGACCCGAATTTTACGTTCGTTTTCGTTAACTTTTGGCCACAGGAAAGACAAATGTTGTTACTTAACGTGATCAATACCCGACTACGTAATTATTGGGCACGATTCATTTGAAAAGTTAAAAGGACATGGACATATATTTGACTTAAACAAAAATCTTAAATCTGATTTAATTCATCAGACCAGGGACCCAATTCTCGCGGTTTCAAGATAGGTTCGAATTCGAGATAAGAATAAGAAGAATTCAATTGTGAATATTTCCGTGGGAACAACGGTAACGACATTTTTTTTAAATAAAAAAATCGGGGAGAGTACAAAGTTATAGAAAATACATTTTCTGATTATAAATATAAGTATATTTAAATATATACAATATAAATATTCCTCCTCTGCTGCACTGGGAGTGAAGAAATAGCATAGAATGCGTGCAGATGCTTATCATCCTGGCATGTCGTAAAAGTCGACTAAGGGACGGGTCCTCTCCAACATGGTGGACTATCTGTATGGGCGATGGGCTGATCACCTGTCACCATACGGTTCGTCATACCATCTTAGGACTAATTAATCGAAAGTGGCCACAAGTAGTCTTGTGGCTCTGCCCACCCTATTAGGGATTTCGGGCGTGATGCTATGTATGTATATTCCTAAGAACGGTAAAGTGGTTTTCTTTTTATTAAACTTATGCGAAACGATTAATATTACCATACTATTCAATTTCAGCGAAAAATATACAAATCGAAATATTGGGTACACATCCTTACATTTTCCATATGTTTCCATGTTCCATACATTTTGGCACGACTAAACCGTACTTGATGGCCGAATTCAGAAAGACCACTCAAATTGATCTTTATTTAAAGTGACGTTTCTGTTGGTTGACAACTAGTTGAAGGACATTTAACTATTTAATATCGAATCAAATGCTTAAGCAGCGTTTCTGAATTCGTCCATGAGACTAAAATTAGAATAGCGTACTAACTCCTGGGTGGTAGTTTCCCGTTCTCCGGTCAAGCGTCCGCAAAGGCCACCAGGCCCGAGTAGACCGCTCAACAAACAAATTCATCTTCCGCCCCTCCAAAATGGCAGGTGTACATTGCCTCGCGAGCTTAGCGCCGCGAGGCATAACTGCGAGATTAAGCATCAATGTACCTGAAATAACGGGAAACCTCGTCACATAGCAAGACTCGTCGGAATGAATCCTGACCGGCACTGGCGATCCCTGGGTCTTGATGGCGCACCTACTAGGCTACTGTGGTATGTACTTAGATTTGTAAATGTGTACTGCACTTATATGTGTACTATTTAGAAATCACCGAGTTTCTTGTCGGGTCTTCTAAGTAGAGGTTTTCTCCGTACCGGTGGTAGATTCATTCCTTGACCTTAAAAGCTTGTAATAGCCTAAATTGAATAAAGATGACTTTTTTGTCAAAAATTTTAACAATTAATTATTCTGTCAGAATATTCGAGCCCCTCCCAATATTCAATGCATGAATAGATTTGCTTACTACCAGTTAAAAAATTATGTATTTTTGTACGCGGCAAATGTCAACCATTAGTCGAATATTCTATTTTATTTTTCCAATAGTAAGACTTCCACTATAATGAACTGTCATAATAACAATAATCTCAATATAACATCAAAGAGATGTTAGTTGTATTGGTGACATATGGAGAGACGGATAGACGGACATGATGAATCTATAAGAGTCCCGTTTTTTGCTTTTGTCTACGGAACCCTAAAACTCGTTGATGTAAAAGTAATATACCCCTTCCAGTCACTGATTCCCGTTTATATACGGTGATAATGGCTTGCATTCGTTTGTCCGTCCATCTGTTCACGTATAATATAATAATAACACCATTATTATGTTACACGTGAACAGATGGACGGACTGATAAATATATGAAACGCAGATCTAGCGCGTAGCGATTATTGATGCTGAAACTGTGAATTAAAAACTATAACACATGATGCAATATTTTTTTTTGAATTTATGATCGGATCGGTCAAAGCTTTGTTCATTCTATGCCAGTAGCCCGCTAGGCGGGTGCTCTGTTCGTAGCGCATTTTCGCCACAAAGCGGAAAAACGCTGCTACGCGATACACGCGTAGCGCGTAGCGATTATTGGCGCTGAAAGTGTTAAGTAAATTATTTGATGATTGTGATCCAAAAAAGGTTTGTAGTTCACTTAAAAGAACCTGATTTTTATAACGTTCGAAAGTGCTCGATACGCCTCTTGATCAAAATAATTTATTACTCAACCCGAAATTTACAAAAACCACCTTAACCACGTTAGAATAAAGTTTAATTTGCAAAACAACGCATCGGCGAGATACGAGTTCTATGAAGTTAATAGTGTATATGCAAATATGCTATTTACGAATAAGCCACCAAAAAAAAGATGGTTCACATCGTTCATCGCCCCGTGCTACGGGTTCTCTGTTCGTAGCGAACTTTCGCTACGAAACGGCATGGATGGCTACGACCGTACTGCTACGAAAATCATTAACACACAGACAGATAGTGGCCGCCTGCGTCGAAATTCGACCAAAATCGAAGACACGCACGAACATGCAGTTTACACGCACTGACGGGTGAAGTTAAGCCTTGTTAAAACAAATTTTAAATAGCGAGGTATAGGAAAAAAAACTTAAGTAATAATAAACATTTGACACAGACAGATAACACGGAAAGGAAAGTAAACAGTTAAAATAAAAGGCTGTGCCGAACGGTTTATTTCGGTGCCAAAGAGGGTGCCACTCAGCGTTATGCCGCGGCAAGTCTCGGCGCTGATTTTCAGTGGCCCCTAGGTGACAACACGAGCGACAGAGAACACAACACAATACGTTTGTATGGCAACACTTGAGCAACTGAACCATTGAATGTTAAATTGTAACAAGCTACTGCCAAAATTAATTGATAAGTAAAGCCCCTCTTGCATGTAGTTGTGTACAGTTTACAAAAACGGCATATTAGTAGTTTATGCAACGGTTGCATAATGATAGGCCTTAAAACACTAGTGCGGTTTTATGAAACGAGCTTTTAGCGAGTTTCATAATAAGATCGCACGTGTGTTTTAAGGCCAAATTATGCAGAGTTGCATACATAACTTTATCTACACACATATTATAAATCCTCCATGATGGGTTCAGAAACAATATTTTCTGGCAACAAGTTATTTGTTGCAATCCTGGCTGCATATTTCCGATATCCGGCGCATTTTCACATCACACACACTCCGAGAAGACTACTATTCATATTTTCAACTAAAATGTAAATTCAACAACAATTCTACTTTCGTTCAGCAAAACACCCACATAATGGCGGCAATTCGATCCTCCGTCAAGACCATTTTTTCTTTTAAATCATAGATAAACGAATGAAGTCTCTATTCTCATGTCACTCGAGATCAAATGTGCAGTTTATATTAAAAAAACATACTGAATTGTCGTTTCGTATCAATAACTGTTTTAATATCTATGGATACTAGAATAGCGACCCACTTGAGTTTTGACAGCTGTTCCAAATTTAATCTCATTTCTATACTAAAAACGATACGGGAATAACATTGCAGCACTCGTTTTACCTAATTGGTTGTCAAAATGGTGGTCATTTCCTACGATTTTACACTTTGGAGGTTTTATGATATGGGTGTAGATAATATTCTCATTTTCATTCGTGGCCTGTGCAGAAACAATTTCACTGTCACTAAAGTCTATTCGCCGAGAGTTGAAAAATATTATGATATCGTCTCCAAAAGCGACTGTAGCTTACCAATCGCAAACTGTATGACCAGCATCGCTTATCGCCGCACTGCTTTTCGCGGTACGAGGAACGTAGTAGTTGTCGTGCGCGGCGCCGCGCCAGGCAGGCGAGCGGCATATATTGCCGTGTGTGTCGTTGAACAATTGACAAAACAATTGAACGTTTCATAATAAATGTTACCGACTCTGAGACTTCGTCATGGTCGTCGTCCGATGATATGCCAGCAATGGGACATACATAATTCAGGCTATTCAATAATAATTATCTATGAAAAAAAAAAAAAGTCTGTCACTTTAATTTTATATTATCGTAGTTAAAAATAATAAGCGGGCCGCTACTTGTAATGAGTTAAGAAGCCCTGATTTTTTTTCAACTCTTGGCGAACTGACTTTATCTTCTGAGGAAACACTTATAATAAAGGTTTCCGATATTACGTCCATTTGAGATTCTCGATATTGATGCTTCTGCTCCTTCTTAATAGTTTGCAAGTCAACATTTTTCCATTCCACCTGCATTATTTACACAATTATTTCCTTCACTAAACTTAAATAGACTGCATATTCAAAGTAACATTTATCATTTGCAAATCGTTCATTATATTACACAAAGATGGAATGTCTATCCGAAACCTTCACTACTACATGCAGCGGCCCTAACATGGATGACACAAAGATAAGATAGACCGTCTTATCTCTAATTGTCTCTCACACTAGTGCCGACGAAAGAGATAGTCCTAGAGATAAAAACGGGTTTAATTTATCTTTGTGTCATTCATGTTAGGGCCGCAGGAGGGGCTTTATTTAAGTTTATACCTATAATATTATGCAACGTCGGACGAGAGCCAGTCATGAAACCCTATAAACCTTGCTACAAACCCATTTAAATTAAAAATGTATAAGCATGTGTAAGTATCATAATTAATAATGGAATACTTGACGACACAAAAATGCTAATAAATTATCAATTTGGCTTCTACATAAGTGCTTCTAAAGTGTCAAGGATCTTCTCGAGAAAAATAGTGATGAGTAAATTCTATTTCTTTAATCCTAATTTTGTTTTGGTTATTGTTGGGTAATTTTTAACGAATAGGAATTTTTCCTGGGTAAAACAATAATAATTCTAATTAGTCCGTCAGTTACAAAACATATTGAACACGTATTTTTTGCTTTATCAAATCAATCAAAATCGACAAAGATAACGCGCATCAAAGTTTGGGAGTCGGGGAGCGTGCAAAGTCGTGACGTTACGCGGAACTTTAACGCACAATTTCTTCGTATTTTTTTGTTTAATTGACAAAAGAAAAAATATAAGTTCAATTTTTTTTTATAATGAAAATGACAGACTAATTAGAATTTTCAGGAAACACGCCTATTCGCGGATCATGAAGATTTATTTATTTGAATTTTGTCAAATGTCTGTCAATATCCGTTTTTATACACAGCTGCACCCGTACTTCAGGCCCCGACGGCATTCAACTCGCGCGCGGACAGTAACTTTTTTTTTGTATGTGTATATAAATCTCTGTTATTCGAAATAAATAATACCCCCCCCCCCCCCCCCCCTGTGACCGTGCCTGAGGGCCTTTAAGTACAGGACGTCTAAGACTTACCCAAATCTTCTTCCGGGGGAGCTATACTGTCTTGCACTTGGACTACAAGAATGGGGGGGAAGTGCTCCTCCACTTCCGTAAAAGGGCCTCTATCATGCAACACCAACTGCAAATTTTCATAATATAATCAGCTGATACATATATTCCGAATTTAAACTTTATTACAACTTAATTCAAGGTACACTTTGCAGCAACAGGTTTGTGAAATGATGTCCTGGTTTCTAACGAATTATATCTATGAAGGATGCATTTTAACCTAAAATATCGGAGGAGCGAGTTTGGATTTGAACTCACGACCTTGTACAAGTGCTGCCGCATTTTAGACTACTGGGCGACTCCTAAAAGCATACCTATACAACAGGAAAATTAACCAAGACCTTTCCTTCAGAGTGCTTGTAGAGAAAATAGAAGATCATCCTCCAGTTGAAGCTGCCTTGGCCGTCCTTACTCTTGTAGTGGATGTCGGTGTCCTGAGCCTCGTCGCTTGGACCGATCCAGCTGTCAATCATAAATGATGATGACATTCCAACCCTGAGTCCACTGCTGGACCAACCAACGAACGATCGTTAGCGACGAGATTTGTTAGAGAATAACGTAACAGTTGCTTAATCTACCACTTTAGATAATTCTCGTTATGATACAAGACCTTAATTTCATCATAATTTATGTAGCTACAGAATAGGCTAGTTTCCTGAAAAATTCTAGTTAGACCATCATTACAACTATAAAAAAATATTGAGCACATATTTTTTCTTTTATCAATTAAACAAGAAATGACGAAGATATAGTGTGTTGAAGTTCCGCGTGCACACTTTGTGCACACTTTTTAGCATTAAGTGACGTCATCAGCCCCCACTCCCGAACTTTGATGCGCGTTATCTTTGTCAATTTTGATTGATTTGATAAAGGAAAAAATACGTGTTCATAATTTTTTGATGGTCTAACTGACGGACTAATTAGAATTATTATATTTTTACCCAGGAAACATCCCTATTGTGCTTATATTATTAAAAAACTTGTGACGACTTTGTGGCGTTGTGGCTAAATGATTAGCCCGAATTATAGTGCAATATTAGCCTCACTAAACGAAACAAAACTTTATGTAAAACTTTATCTTGTGTCCGAAAAACTAGAAGTGTTTCTCGCAAAAAAATACTTTCGATTAGAACTGACAACATTTTTGATTGGCTGTACCGCGGACGCGTACAGAAAACGCTTTATTGCTTCAACAATTTTATTGAACCTGGAAAAGTAATAAAAAAGCTATGAGAGTTCATTCAGAATTTTTATTACGGCAGACTTATGTACATAAAATACACGATGGAGAAATGGAAATAAAGTACACGATGGAAAAATGGAAACAATTAGAAAATGCTTATAATTACGTGAATGTTAATGAAACCAAGATGCTAGAGGTCGTCAAATTACTAATGTAATATATAATATAATGATAACACGTGTGGAGAACCGATATCATCTTCAAGCAATGCACCGATGCTTGAAGATGATATCCACTGTCTGTGTTATATATTTATTTACACTACAAGACACGCGAACACTTTATGCAAAATATAAGTGCCTTCTTAGAGGTTTAGAATGTGTGATATTGTATATTTTACTGAACAGACATTCTAGTTTTAAATTCTTTGTCGGAATTGCTTTTGCACCGGCGATAACGACGTCTGGGCGTGATATACCATGTCAGGGTACGTACGCTTTTACATAAATATCACATGCTCGCGGAAATTGGAGCCCTAGCACATCCCGGACAGTGACTCTTAGTTCAAATTCTTCCACATTACGATGGCGGGTGATGTCCTCGGGAGGTGGTATGGACACGCCTTGGTCAAGAGCGAACAAGTCCACCCATAAGTGGATTTTACCCTGCAAAAGACGTCATAATTGCACATCATATTACCACGACATTATATATTTTATATTATACTTGGTATGAAATAGCGATGAAGCTCATATTAGGCCCTAAAGGGAATTGCATTAAGTGGTCGTGGTGACCTCCCTGATATTGGTAAATTGTAGAAATGTCTGCGTATTTATCAAAATATTTATACTCCACTTCGCTCTCTCACTCTATTAGCGCTCCGTCTTATCCTAGGTAATACAGCAACAAAACGCCATAAATTCTCCTATGAGCGTTGCTTACTGGTGAAACAATTAGGTGGCAAACCTGTTCAACCTCAGGTTTCTCAGGGTCATAAAGCGTCCTGGTCTCAACGTGTTCAGGCACCAACAGATGCCCACAAATGGGCATCGTGTCCCACTTTTGAAGTAAATTTAAACAGATGTTCTCTCTTCTGCCATTGCAATCACATTTTCCTGGAAAATGTAATTTTCATAGTTTACCTTGAAGTATAATAACTAAACTTATCCGCCGCCCGCAGTATCTTAAGGCTGGATGACCTACAACTATAGTCTGCATAATAAATATAGTATATATGAAAATGAAAATGAAATATTTATTTTGCAAGTAGGCCTCACGGGCTCTTTTACATGTCTGAATCTACCAGCGCTTTGAAAGGTGACATGTGCTGAGAAGAAATGCCGCAAGAAACTCAGCAGTAAGTCTTTTTTCCACTTTAAAATTACATTTAACTAAAACTAACATAAAAAGTGCAACAAATAAACCTAATGGGCACAAATTAATTATAGTAGACAACTAATAAGGGAGATGTATAGTCTCCGCGTCTGAACAAGTAAATTTAAGTGCCTTAGAGATGTATAAAGTCTCTAAGGGTCATAATAATAAGAATAATATTTGCAAATAATAATATTTATATACATGCATACATAACATACACATACACAAACACACGCACATTGGTAATCAGGATTATCTTCCTGTTATCCCTAAGCAGAAGCATAGTTAATTCTGTTTATTTTTTTTAAATTAATGGGTCTATCATTAACAGCACTATTACATCACGCCTATACTAAAAAGTTTGCTTATTTATATTGTACGTGTTGTGTGTGTCAACACATATACACAACACATAGTTCATTTTGATTTTCTGTATACAAATAACCGCACGGTGCTCCTCGTTCACCCCGGTGCAAACAGACGGTGACCGATCACTCCACGTCACTGGCAGTTGTCAGCGTCTTGTCAATGGAGGACACGTACCGCACACACTATCCCTATACTCCACGCCGCTGATCACCACCGTGAAGGAATCAGGAAATTCTGGAGGTGGAAGGTGGTTCTTACGGCACAGCTCCTCGAGTATCTCCGATGGCTTTTGAACATCGCGCCATTTTGTTCGGCCCGACCTGAAAAAGATTCGTGGTTACATTTTTGATGGGTCCTAGCGGTAGACTAGAACATATCCCAAAATAAATAAAATACTTTTTATCCTAATCCCACGCGAACAAAGTCGCTGGCACGGCTAGTAATACTAATAAATAAACGTAAGATCCAACGGCCCAAACTAGAATGATCTGTCGAACACCTAATATATCATATATTTGAGTGGAACCTCATAATATTGGAACAAAACATGTTTTTGGCCCAATTCAGAAAGGCCATTCAAATTGATATTTAATTAAAGGGACGTTTGAGTGACGTTTTTGTATAGGACGACAAATAGTTGACGGACATTTAACTATTTAATCTCTAATCAAATGCTTAAGTGGCGTTTCTGAATTCGGCCATTTGTCTGGTAATGTAACGATATGTGGCTAGTCAATGATGTACCAGTGTTGTGACAAAACGTAATCGTTGCTTACTGTGTTTTAAACTGATAGCATTATGTAAGACGCTCTCGTGTTTACACGCGGTCGCCCAGTCACGGTAAAATGATGCAATCTAGTTTACTTTCTTTTACCATAAAATTCGTTCCAAACTTCATTTAAACGTTATAATGTCACATCATACCATCTTAGGACTAATTAATCGAACGTGGCCACAAGTAGTCCTGTGGCTCTGCCCACCCCATTAGGGATTTTGGGCGTGATAATATGTATGTATGTATGTCACATCGAATATTTTATCAACGGACCTATGTACTGAACTGTGGATCGAACTAGTACCAAGCCAGCAAGCATCAAGTAGAATATTTTAGGCAGTATTTCATAAAACGCTGTAACCCGAATTACAGTGTTTTTCATACCAGTGTCAAACATTTTTGTAAATAGGTGCCCTTAGTGTAAGTTTTCATCGCAATAAACGTATCTTACAGATTTGCGTTTAATACGTTCTACAAATAGTTTCAGAAAAACGAAAGTCCCGCATATGTTATATTTGGTTCCGTTGCAATAGAGATCGTGGTCCCCAGTGGACTCGTGAGGACTTTCCACCGTAGTATAATATGAATACTACTGAACTGAGATCGTGTTAATTCTTATAGAGATAGAGACTTTGAGAGGCATATAACGAGTGGCGAGAAATGCGACGTTCAGCTCAGCTTTGTAATACGCCTCTTAAAGCAAATTTAACAAACAAAACTGGGAGTGATCACTAGTTAAGGGTGTGTTTATCGGTATATGAACACGCTACAGTACGATTAAATTCAGTTAACGATTCGACTTTTCTTGGCTATTATCGGCTAAAGCCGGGGACGAAAATGACACAAGTTACAATGCTGCTATTTCTTTGATATACTCTATGTGAAAAACGAGGGATACCGAAAGATCCCTCGGAGGGAGGATGGCCGAATGGTGAACTTATTTGAATAGTCCTGCATTTGACATTTGATTTTGCCACCAAATTGTCTTGGTCTATAGTCTGTTCGACGAGAGTTGATAAAAAAAGTTAAAAGTCAGGGCTTCTTAACTTATTACAAATAGCGGCCCGCTAGTTATTTTTACTGATGATAATAAAAAATTAAAGAAAAAAACACATTGTAACAGTAAAGGCTCGAGCAAACCAAACGCGTGCGCGGCGCTTCGTGTCTCGGACGCGGATCCGCGCGATCTGTAGAACGGCAAAGCGAATTGAACACGGCACAGCAGAAAGTAGCGCGGGTCCGCGTTAAAAACGCGATGCGCCGCACACGCGCTCGGTTTGCCCGAGCCTTAACAAACAACGATAACAACAACAATTTTAAACAATTATTTAACTGTATAAACAGAAAGCAACACGCGAAAAGCCAAACGACACACTCGAAACCAATGACATATTGTAGAAAGACACAAGCACGTCATACTCAACGCATTTTATCTACACCCATATCATAAAACCTCCATTGGTTAATCAAAAACCGTAGGAAATGACCACCATTTTGACAACCAATTAGGAAAAACCAGTGCTGCGATAAAGAAATAACATGACTTCTTTATCGTTTTTAGTAAAGAAATGAGATTAAATTTGGAACAGCTGTCAAAACTCAAGTGGGTCTCTATTCTAGTATCCATAGATAATAAAACAGTTATTGATACGAAACGTCAATTCAGTATGTTTTTTTAATATAAACTGCACAATATTTGATCTCGAGTAACGTGAGAATAGAGACTTCATCCGTTTGTCTATGATTTAAAAAAAAATGGTCTTGACGGACGGCCGCCATTATGTTGACGTTTTGCTGAATTTTGTTGAATTGAATAGAAAAAGTTGTTTGTAATTTACATTTTAGTTGAAAATATGAATAGTAAGTAGTCTTCTCGGAATGTGTGTGATGTGAAATGCGCCGGATATCGGAAATATGCAGCCACGATTGCAACAAATAACTTGTTGCCAGAAAATATTGTTTCTGAACCCATCATGGAGGATTTATAATATGTGTGTAGATAAAGTAATGTATGCAACTCTGCATAATTTGGCCTTAAAACACACGTGCGATCTTATTATGAAACTCGCCTATCATTATGCAACCGTTGCATAAACTACTATTAAACACGTGTCATAGATACTGTTTTTCTATTTCGTTTCTTTTCGGCCAGTGCAGGTTTATGTGACATTTGACGCGCACATATAAGACATTAATTTGCAATATGGCGATTGTGTATATGAACAATACAAATATATTTTTTCGCCGCCGTCCGCCCGGTGATATACCACGCTTTATAACATCTGTACCTATCCCTCATACCCCGAAACTCAGTGCGCGCGGCGATAAGCGACGCCCGTCATACAGTTTGCGATAGTTAAGCGACAGTCGCTATTTCATAACGATATCATAATATTTATCAACTCTCGCCGAACAGACTGTAGTTATGACTAAAACTAACACCAAGGGTACTGGATACCATAATAATCTTACATGTTGTATTCCCCAGCTAACCCCACACAAGCTCTATGCTTTGAGTGCACCCTGTCTTCTATATCAATGAACGTGCATCCTATCAATTCATCAGGCAACGCGTTGTTGAAATTGAAGAGTGATATCCTGAGCAGATAATCTTCCGGCAGGGTGCAACGAAGCTCGAACATTCTGAAACATACATAGAATAGATTTCGGGAGACGTGTTCAGGACTAACCCTACTCGACTCAGTAAATTATAACATACTGTTTCCTATCAATATGATAGTGATAATTGTACGACGAAAACCAAGCGTTAAATTGTTTACTAAGAGCATGGTCACCCTACATTTAGTTATGACATGAATACTTACTTTTGTAGGGTTAAACTTACCATAAATTAAAATGTAAAGGGTTTTTTCCGCTTGTATGAATAGTGTGAGTTTTCGTTAGTAGTCTTTCCTTTCATACGAGCTTGTAAAAGCCTAAATTGAATAAAGTTAGTTTGACTTTTAAGATTAAAGGCGATGACAAATACAAATATATATTTCACTTCACCTATTCAGAAAAGATTATTTTGATCCCTCAAGAAGGGATAAAACTAGTCTTATAAATTTCATCGTATTTTATTTGCGTTCTTCTCATTAGGTGGAGTAAAGACAGCATGCGTCACTCGCAAGCAATATTATTTTCGTCTTTTTTCGTCTCGTTACGTTTAGGATCCAATATACCGTCCGCGCAGTACATATATAATGTTGTTCCCTGGTGACACAATCTACTGTACTGTCCCATTGAAAGGACGACCTGCAGTCCTAGTTTCCGTGTTCCACTAGTGTTGGGACACAAATATTGGTAGTCCGTGATTACGTCTATGGAAATTTGCAACATCAGAGGCATATCCAATGTGTTGCCAGGGACAGAGAGATGAGGGATCTCTTCACTCACCGTACGAAACGTAATCTTTCTGCTCTAGTGAGCAATATACCTACTTACTTCCCAAACACCGGGCTATCAGTCTTCGGCGCGTAGCAGTTCCTGTCACCAATCACCTTCCTCCCACATTGCACCATCACGTAAGGGTCCGCCTTCCTGGCAATCTTCTTAGAAGCCAGTCCAAAGGCTCTTACCACGTATACTCGCACCAGGAATGTGGCTGGTTCATTTTCGGGATGGTTATCGAAGTAGCTGCCAATACGGAGTAAGTGGTATTATTCTGTTAAGTCTTCAATTCTGAGGAGTGGAGACTACCGCCCAGTGCCTTAGGAGCCCCGTAACTGAGTAGCGCTTCATATACATGTAGTAAAGTTGTGGTTTGGAAATTTTTAACTGCATCGTATAGAAATTTTGGAAGAATATGCAATGAAGATTATTACACATCAGCTTTAGATAAGGGACGAACGAAACTCTCATTTCATACGAATTTTTACGGTTACTATGGACTTTAAAATAAGTATTTAAGAACTACCGAAATACCAGAATTTCAAAATACCAGATATCTGATTGTATGAAATACCAGAATCCCAGAATACCAGAGTTTCAATACAACTGGTTCCTGATAATACCGCACTAAAAATACCAGCGATTCACTAACGTGCGCGGCGGCTGCTCAGCGCAGCGTTGAGGAGCACATTCAAATTTAAACCGAATAACTTTGTACTTACAGTCTAAATTAATACATAGTTTTTTATTAATATTACAGAATTTCACCAAAGATCTGTTAAAGATGACATATAATTTTATGTTTATTATTAAATCAGGTTTCGGGAAACTGGTAAATCAGCAATCTAGCTATTTGAAAATTTATATTTAGAAAAAAAAACGAATTACCCCCTATCAAGTTCTACTCCACTTGCGCTGACCGCCACAGTATTATCTGGAGGCGGCCATTTGTATATCACTATACCAACCTACAAAAAAAAGGATAACAACAAAAAAAAAAAAACGAATAGATCACAAGGTGCTACAATAATAATGTAAATTATAATCTTAATACTAGGTGATGGTATAGGTTCCTATTCTAGGTATCCTTTCACATTATAAATATGTGGAACTGGGTACATGACTATCTGAAATTTCCTATGTTACTTTAAATACCATAGAATTCTTATAGGTTTTCCTGTAAACCATAGGTAAAAAACTATATTCTGTATTTTTTTCGAAATATTAGGCCCAGTAGTTTCGGAGATAAGGGGAATGGTAAATTTTGCCTATTTTCCTAAATAACTTCCAAATTTTGCATAAAATTCAAAAATAATATACTTAAGACTCTTACAACCAGCCCTTTCATTTGATATGTTACACGATATACTTTGCAAAACATTTATTTTTAATTTTCAAATTTACCCCCAAAAAAGTGGCCCCCATGTTTAAAATTCATTTATTTACGTTATTTGCTGCTTTGCTGCTTGTTGCGGTCACCATCGCAGACAGACAGACACACGACTGATCCTATAAGGGTTGCGTTTTTTCCTTTTGAGGTACGGAACTCCACTCTTCCGCACGATGCGTAATGCGTAAACGGGGGATGCGAATCTCGCTCGCGAGTCGCTACAATATCACTTAGACGTTCCCGAATAGAGGCCCTTGTGAGTTGCCAGTACTTATTATCAATATCGAATTAGGTGTTATACAATTATGTCTGTTAGACCTTCAAGTAGCCGCAGTGCAATAGGTCGTCCTTTTCTGGTATACCGGTTTTCTTTCCGTTGTATATCTTAAGAGTGCTGCACCAGTCTTTGAACCCCGAGAAACCAGGCTGGCATTCCAGTTCTGAGTCGTATATCTTAGAATATAAGATACATTATTGGTTAAACACATACATTTACATGGTTGGATCTCTAAAAGTACTTACCTATGAGAAACAGACAGTACCTGTTACGCCTCATCTATTTACATTGCTCCTTATAACCGGATAACCGTTTACAACCCACCTATGAAATAAAACCAGAAATTCGCAAACTTCTATCTCTATGCAACCGTCGAGTGTGATAAAACTTTGCAAACGCTGTTCCATTTTATTTTGATTTCCCGAAAATCATAAATATCCGGGATATATTTTCGGCAATTTAAATTCTCTGCATGTATGCATAAGTACAAAGTATCGGAAAAAAGAAACTAATAAAGCAGCAAATAACAATTAAAGGTATTTCCACAATACTCGTATCTATAAATAAACCGGAAGCAAACTGAATCTTGCTATAATCAGGTAAAATTCACTCCCCAGTGTAACGATTTTCTTAACTTACAATGAAACGACCGCTACATATTTTGTCTTTATGCGTGTCATCCTGTAATTAAAAAGTTTACTTATCAGTCATGTGAACATGGTATTATAATTAGGTACGACAATAATATAGAGATGCAACGGATAGTGGTTTGGCCGGATACCGGATACCGGATATCCGGCATGGTCATTGGCCGGATAGCCGGATATCCGGCAACCGGATATCCGGCCGCACACGAGCTATCTCTATAGCTGTGTTAGCTTGCGCGGCCGTTGCGCGACGAGCAAGTTTCAACTTGTTACGAATTGTAAGTGCCGGGGAGACCCTGTTAGGTTAAATACGCGCCTCATTACGTCAGTTGGGAATATTCGAACGTGCACGATGTGATGTTACATGTTAGTTTTATACTTAAATAAAAAGAAACTAAGTTTTAATTTAATAACTGATGTTGATTTTGTTTATTTCTGATG
This sequence comes from Tortricodes alternella, assembly GCA_947859335.1. Lineage (NCBI taxonomy): Eukaryota > Metazoa > Arthropoda > Insecta > Lepidoptera > Tortricidae > Tortricodes > Tortricodes alternella. The sequence goes on from OX401970.1 coordinate 3,623,218, forward strand.
ATTTTTATTTGTTTTATCGTATTTCTGATCCAAGTTTATACTATCCGGTATCCGGCCGGATAGTAAAATCATGGCCGGATAGGCCGGATACCGGATAGTGACCGTAATACGTTAAGTATTTAAGTTCTTATGGCTTTTACAACGAGTAAAACCACAGAGCTATACCGAGATAGAAGAAAAGAGTTCGTCGATTAGTATGGAAACTGACCATGTAACATTTATGCGTAATTACTTTGATATCACGAGTGTAATTTAGTGACGGGAAGCATAAGTCGCGCGAAAACGATTCAAAAGCATCGATGAGCACGCGACCAACCGAGTGTAGGCGCCGCCGCTCCCGCCCCCCGCGCCGCGCCGCCGCCGTTGTTACACACAAAGATGATCTCACGACATCATTTTGGCACGCGGGAACATAGACTGTTCCCTTCTATCTCGATATAGTTCTGTGAGTAAAACGTTAGAAACGAAAACCCCACTGGCCATGTCAAGTCTGCACCTAGTATAACTCACCCTTAGAATTCTTATATAGCCTATGTGATTACAAACATACATGGACTATTTAAACAATATAGCCTCCTTTTGTTGTTGTTGCTTCATTTTGACTTACAAAAATTTGTAAATAATAAATAATACTGGTTGATAATAGTATTTTATGCAACTGGCACGTAATGACAGGTCTTACTATTACGAGTGCCTTAATAAGTGTAGAACACGAAGCGTACCTGAGTTTTCTAAGGACAGACATTATGTACCATTGCACGTAAACAAACTTTTTCTAAGTCTGTATTTAATCAATTAAAAATAAGAATCAGTTTTTTTTTTGTTTGGTCCTTAAATTTTGCATCTTTGTGAAAAGAATATATATACTTAGTTATAGTTTCGCCATGTTCGTCTGTTGGTCCGTATGCCAAAGCTACTTTTTCTCTAACTTAGCCTCGCGCTAACAAACAATTTTTTTTTATTAGAATTTTTCTCCACTTAAGACGTTGAAGTTTTAATGATCATTCACTGGTTCATTAATCAAATTTTTACTGAAAATCATCGAAGATAAAACCAAATAACTTTGAATTGAAAACTAGCTGATGTTATGTTTTTCGGAATTACGAGTATAATGGCTACGGAATGAACTTTGTACGTTAAAGGAAGACGCTTATGAGTATAGTTGCCGGCCAAACATTGATGTGAAAATGTTGCCCGTGTAACTGCACATTTAAGGCAAGCTACATCACTGATGTTTGTGTTAAGAGGACTGTGAATGAACCAACGGCAAAAATCAACCTTTTCATACAAAAGATGATAACGATTTCCACCCCTTAATTGTTAACCGATTTTGACCAATTTTTGATAGGTTGTCAGTCAGAACAAAATCTAGGTCTATACGTTTTTTTGAATATTAATTAAAGATCAACAAAGTCAAAAAATCGCCAAAATTTGGTTTTTATGAGAATAGTGGGGCCAATTCGAAAGAGTGTTCGCTAAATTTAAAAGTCGCTAAACTTGAAATAAGAAGAATTATTTTAAGTTTAGGGAATTTTAAGTTTAGGCGGTTTCCATTCGAATTGGACCCACTGAAACAACAATAAAACTAAATTTATTGATTATAGTGAAACAATCAAAACGTATAGACCTAGATTTTGTTCTGACTGATAACCTATCAAAAGTTGATGAAATTCTGTTAACATTTAAGGGGTGGAAATCGTTATTGCTTTTTGTATGAAAAGCCGTAGGTTCACACTCCTCTTAAGAGCCGTATAAATCGGTAAATTGTCAGAAAGCAAGCGCTCCGTATACTCGTAAATCTCTTCTCGGTTACACTCTGCGACGCACGGTGATCCAATTTGAACGTCGCAGAATAATCTCGTGTATTTTTGTAAAACGATTCTTAACCCTTTTCCAGGCCCCGTTAACACAAAGGTTACAAATTGTATTTATTTATCACACCACCCTTATTTTAACCCAAAGAATGTGTTTCTAATGTTTATTTATAATAAATATTAAATAATACAAAAAAGAATGATGTGGTCATTATATGCCCCATGCCTGTTGGTGCAGATGTGTAGCGATATGTTACTGTTTCCATTAAACCTATTTATTGTGTGATTTATATTGAAAAATATAAGGGGGTGACTTATTCACCAGAGTTACAGAATTGTATTAAATAGATAGCGTTTTTAAGAAGTCAATAATAATGTTTATGTAATATGTAATGTAATAAGAATTTTTCAACACATTTTACACTAAAGTATTTAAACTATTTTACTTAAAATTAATAAAATATATATATTTAAGATGCATACAATAAGCCACGCTTGATATTCTCATTAGATTTGATATTTCACACAATATAGTAGGCAGTTTTTTTTTTTTCTAATTTACCCCCAAAGTGGCCCCCACGTTTAAATTCATATATTTACGTCATGCGTCCGTGTTGCGGTCACCGACTTATATATGTATACTAAATTTCAACTCAATCCATCCAGTAGTTTCGAAGAAAATTGGCTGTGACAGACGGACAGACAGACAGACACACGAGTGATCCTATAAGGGTTTCGTTGTTCCTTTTGAGGTACTGAACCCTTAAAATGCTCAGCATCTCTAAAAAACAATAGAAATTCATGTGGTCGATGAAAAGTAAATCGGTAGCGTCATGCCGATTGGACGATAGGAAGCATGGTGTATGGCGAAGCAAGACACTGTTATGAGAAACGCTCGCAGACCGCCATACACGGTCCAATCGGTATGATCCAATCGCCATGATCAAGCCAAAAGAATCGAAATTCGATTGTGCTGTCAAGTATAACTGTCATACCAATCCACTCCCACACACGGTCAGTTCTAACTGATCCAATCGGTAGCGTCATGACGATTGGACGATAGGAAACATGGTGTATGGCTGCCATTAGAATGACAGTGAACTAACACAAAATTGCAACTTTTGGGAATGAGCAAAATAACATTTGAAATATGCTATTACAAGTGACAATAAGTCCATTTCTAAAATTTTTGGATAGCGTCACTTTCATTCTAAAGGTGCGATGGGTACCGTTTGCGATGCATTATAACGCATCCACCAATCCTTCTCTTCCGCACTCTTCTTGATTAATTGTATCCGATCCTTCTTCTTGGTGAATATCGGTAACAACGTGCATTCTTCTTCGTCAGCCTCTTTATGCGAGAATATTCTCCGCATTATGGACTTGAGATTTAATTTAGCTCTTTGTTGGCTGGTTTTGGTACTATAGCTGGATGTCTCCGCAGAATCATCGGTGTTGGAGTGTGTGTTCTTCTTTATGAAAACCACGCTGCTCACTATTGATAAATCAAGAGGACGTTAAGAGGACTGTGAACCAACGGTAAAAATCACCCTTTTCATACAAAAGTCGATAACGATTTCCATGTCTTAAATGTTAACCGATTTTGACCAATTTTTGATAGGTTGTCAGTCAGAACAAAATCTAAGTTATCAATTAGAACAAAATATACGTTATTTGAATATTGATTAAATATTATTATAATATTATAATTACATTAATAATAAGTAATTATGAAATAAGAAAATAAAGCAGTTAAAAACCTGCCTTACGATTTTTTTATACACGCTGCATGTTTGTTTGCCTAATGGCTAAACATAGTGATACAATAATATGTTTTAAAGTGAAAGCATCCTTACTTGTCTTATCTGGTAGACAAGTTTCAAAATGATTTGTGGCTAAAACAGCTATTTTTTTCGTAAACTAAGCAACCGCAGATAATATTTTAGACATAATTTTGCGAATTTTTCACCTAGGAGTGCTTTACTTAGGATAATTGTTTCACCCAAAAAAGGTAAATTTTGAGGTTATAAACTTGTTTACCAAATAAGACAGATAAGGATCAAGTCACTTCACCAATAAATATGTTGACATTAATGATATTTCGTGTGCTGTCATTATGTCATGTATGTATTGATGTCACTTTTAAACTAAAGAAATAAATAGAGACAACGATACCAAGCGTCGAAAAAGTCGTGTGCAAAAGCCCTTAAACACCTTGAACAAACGCTGAGGACATGATGGAATTAGAATATAACGTGTCCTCTCTGTCCTTCTTCGGTATCCAGCAGACCATGTACTTGAGTGGATTTTTCACCACTTTGATTCCCAGAAACAGCGTCCTTCCGAAGGTCGCACTGTCGTACAGTTTCACGCTTAGAGGAGAGAAGTCAAAGTTAAGGTTGCCTTCGAACACCTGCAAAGGAATCTCTTGAATCACCAGAATCATGGTAATAAGTGATATCGTCAAACATAAAAATGCAATTACTAGCAATATTAAAAAGAGAAAAACTCCTGAAATGAAAAGCGAGCTCGTAAAACGATTATTTAAAAAAGTATCAGTTCCATCCCTAATATTTTAATATACCTTCACCTACCGTGCGTGCCGACTTAGTTTCTATTGCGTTATTATTACGAGTATAATTATCGGATATTGGATTTCAGCATCCGACACCGATATCAACTCAGATAATGTGAGAACGTTCTAAGGATAATAAATAAATGCCTGTGATGTCCTTCCGTTTGGAAAGTTGCAGTTTGCCGTCGCGTTAATTATGATCCCGGATTTGATCGTCAATTCATCCAGTTCAAGGACCATGCAGGGCTTACGGGTGAAACTAATTTCCCTCAGGCCCCACCAGTAGACATCGATCCTGAAAATAACTTCGTGTAAATAAAGCTAGAACCTTCTGCATGTTGGTGGAATCTAGGTATAATTAAACCAATGTCATCAATTGGCCAACAGTAGGGAATCCGTAGGGATATAGTTAGTAAAGATTAGTATAGATTATCATTAACAGTGACACAGTAACAGTTCGTGAACAGTTTCCAGGCCGTTATACGGAAAAAGATAGTCTCGTTATTGAGTCGAGTGCGAGCCAGCCCCAACAGCTTTCTGAAAGCGATTGCGGGCAGGTATGACTGTCCCATTTTGAATTTCTGGGTTGGTCAAATTAAGGGCGTAGCCCAATTTGTTATTTAAGTTAGGTTAATTTTAAAAATTTTTAATTGAAATTGGCACTAACCTAGTTTTAAGCACTAACTAACATATGTGGATGTGTATAGTCCGAAATAAAGAAATTTATTATTATTATTACACCCAACCAATTACCAAAGTTGGGCAATTGTGAATACCGCTACCGTTGTTTAAAAACCTTTAGCAGTTCTGCATTTTATACAACAACGAAGGCCCTATTAGATATTACGTAACGTTGGCCCAATGCAGTAAAATATTATCATTACGTCCATCCACTTAGCAACGTTGGGCCAATGCAATTTCTGCTACCGTTGGTTTAAAACTGTTGGCATGTCTGCATTTATAGAAATAGAAATAGAAATAGTTTAATTTGTTCAACACAGGTGGGTACAAAAAAATATACACATAAGGTCTTGTTCATAGAGGAAGTATCACTATGTTGCGCCGCGAGGCATACAAAATTGTTTATGCAGTTAATGTCTAAATATGTCATGTAGTTAAATATATCAATGATTAAACGAAATAAAATAAAGTTAATGTAATTTAATAAATGGTTATGTCGTGATTTAAAATTAAAAATAATTTTCATTCAAAAAGATAATCTGACAGTGAATAATAACATTTTTGTATCAAAAAATCCATAAGTGCTCGCTTAAATTCATTAATAGTTTTATTTTTTATTATTATTATTCTCTTTATTAATCTTGAATCTTAAGCTAGGTTTTATACTATTTGTATAAAAAGTAATTATTATTTTTTATAAAAACAGCTAGTTATATTGTTTCAGTTGGAAATTCTACAATGGCTCTTAGTTGTAGGCCTTGCCTCATAACGATGGCCAAATCTAACCGTTGTCCAACTAACGAGACCCATGACCAAATGCTATCACTAAATGCTATTATGGTAATCTGAGGGTAGGAAAAGTCCTCAAAATATTTCCTGTAAATTACCTATACACACGGGTGGTTACGTTTTTCCGAACTAGGCCTGAGACACTTTTGTAGATAAATAGGTAAATGACTTCAAGGGCCTACCTGTGTGTGATAAACGTCGCAGCGGCTGATCAGCGGATAAATGTAACTATTCATTAACCCTTTGACCGCAACAGTCGGCTGCAGCTGTCAGCGGATACAGGGTATTAAAGTCCTTCATTACCTTGACTTAAAGTTGAAATTCGTGTTACTTCTCTGACATGCTTGGCGGTCAAAAGGTTAAGCATAGCTGGGCGCCGTTAATCAAATAATTAACTTCGTTAATCGCTAATCCGTTACTAAAAAAGTTAACTTCGTTAAACGTTAAAACGTTATATTATGGACGGTTTAACGGAAGTTAATCGTTAATCTAGCAATTGCATTTAATATGTCGTATTTATTATAAAAACATGTTGGTATGAGCTATGAAAGTTTAGGCAGGACATGAAAAATTAATAAAAGAAGGAAGTGACTATAGTTTGTAATAATACCTAATTATTTAGAGATCAAATCAAATCAAAATCTATCTCGGATAAGCCGTGCAGTGTAGTTTTGGCAAATAGTAGGTACTTAATTAACGTTTATCAGACTTTAATTGTGTTAACGGAAGTTAATGAGTAGGTTAACAATTTTTAAAGTTAACTTAAAAGTTAAACCGTTACTCCAAAGGTTAACTTCGTTAATTCAGGATTAACGGATTAACGGTCTTGTGCCAGCTGTCATTAAGACTAAGAATAAAATCATTGGATCTGAATTTGAGTGTCCATCATCGCTAATTAGCCGCTGAGCAGGTTTATATTTATTTATTTATTTATTTATTTATAAAAACCAATTACAAGATAGTTACATCTAAGAAAAGATTATAGCTACGACATGGTTCCTTATTTGAGACATTTGTGCATAAGTAAATACAATGAGTAATAGAAATAGGTAAGCGAAGATACCTGTCCCCCGTACTAGTATAAACTGTATCACGGTGGGACATGATTCTCCTTCCCTTAATCGTTACATTATTGTTATTTAAGTTGTTATTTTAACTACATGCATGTTGTCCTTTTTTTAACTTCAATTTTAAATGTGTGCATCTTGTGTAATATCATGGGCACATATTTGACTAATGAGGGTAAGAAGCAAAAGTCTTTACTTAAATTATAATAATAAGTAGGTATGTTAATAAACTTACTTACCTTATAGGCAATGCATGTTAAATAGATTTGTATTTTGTGGACTCTGTATATGTACCTAAGTAAGTAGGTTAGTGTGTGCTCGTGTGTTCTTGCGTGTTTTGTACTAGTGTGTGTGTGTTAATGTGCATGTGTGTGCGTGCGTGTATGTGTGGTATCAGTAAGATAGGTATATGACAGCTGTTATATAAGTTGTGTGTATTATATACGATGTTATACAATTTTTTCAAACAGTTTTTCAGTTTCAATGTAATTTAAAGACTTCAGGTAAGTATCTATTTTGTGTTTACATTGATTCTGGCTAAGGATTCTCAATTCTATATTTTTACTTATTCTGTTATATAACAGTGGACCTAGAACTTGAAAAAAACTACGTGCGAACGCTGTGGAGCGTGCAGGTGTGGTATAAACAATGTCATTTCGACGCCTCGATATTGGGAACGTAGCTGTTACTTTGTGTTGCTTAATAATTGCATGTTTAATAAAAAGTTGTCTAACAGTAAGAACAGAAGTTTCTGAGTAAAGATTGGATGTAGGATAACTGTAGTTTTTAAAGAAAATCGTTTTAAGAATGGCACGCTGGGCACGTTCGAGTTTGAGCAGTGTCGTTTTGGAAGTGCCACCCCATGTTATTATACAGTATGTGGTAACTGACTGGCAGAGTGAATAGTAAATTGATAATATTAGTTTATAATCACATATGTGCCTCAAGTTCCTGAATAAGTAAATCAATTTCCTTACACTACCCGAAACATTACTAATATGCTCCTTCCAGTTAAGATTATTGTCAACTGTAACTCCTAGATATCTAATGGATTCGGTGGTCGATAAGGTGTAACAAACACAGTCTGATAATGTGGAGCAAGTGTGTGCTTTAATGGTGATACTGTTTGTTGGTGGTTGCGATTTTTTCCTTAAACTAAACGTTATAGTCTTTGTTTTAGCTAAATTCAGTGTCAGGAGATTGTTTCTTAGCCAATCAGATACCACTTTGAAGCCCTCTTGTGCTACCACAGCAAGTGTAATCCAGCTATCTTCATGGAATAATATGGCAGTGTCATCGGCAAAGGCGATTAGTTGAGCATTCGTTAGGGGTAAGCGACAGAGATCGTCCATATATATTAGGAATAGTGTCGGGCCTAGTACACTCCCTTGCGGCACTCCGAATTGCACAGTTTCTTCAGTACTACAGAATTCATCGATCCTCACAATTTGTTTCCTGTCCGAAAGGTAATCCTCAAATAGTTTCAGGGGTAAGCCCCGAATGCCTAATCTTTCCATTTTATTTATAAGCAAGGGAGCAGAAACAGTGTCGAACGCTTTTTTTAAGTCAAGGAATAGACCAAGAGCTTTAGCATCTTTTGCATGCATTTATAGCATCGCATATATAGCCAATAGCTTGTTTTTGTCATTAATTTGCCCGCGACTACGAGTGAAATTCGTTTATTGGCGCGCGACAATCAGTAATGTTGCTACTTGTTGATACCTCCCCGCACCACCCACTCCCAGCGGATATGAACTTCAGCCAACCGTACCTCCACAACGATGTATACGGGAGCGTGCCGCGCTTTAGAGTTTTAGGGGACGTCAATTAATTACGTGAGCTCAAAATCCGGCAAAATGTCAGTCTCAACTTAGGTAAGTAAATTACCTACGTGTAAAATCTCGATAATTAATAATAGATAACATGAACATAACGAATTAATTTAATTATTTAAAAATTAACTTTTGACATCGGTCCTCTAACTATCGCTGTGCAAAATAGCAAGTCAATCCGTTGCTTCGTTTTGACTTATAAGAGGAACATACAAACACATTTTCTCATTTACATTAATATTACAAGCTTTTTCCCGCGACAAATTTTCTCATATTTCCTGTATTCATAAAGATTTTGCGAGCAGCGCCGCCCTTTAAGAAGATTAAAGATTCATGAAAGTCCTTCCAGGATGTCGGGGTAAAAAGAATAATAATTATTTCCATCCATCTCCATATAACAGGCTACATTTGTGCCCATTTTTTATGTCATACTTAGTGTGATATTATATAGATAGTGGGGATTCAATGTTTGGTAAAAGTCCATCATTTTCGTAAATGAATTGCGATATAGTTTTATTCAAGCCGAAGCTTTTGTTGGAAAGCTTTTAGAGGGATGAAAAATCAGCCATCGCTGAACGATTTCAATGAAATTATAGACATTATGTAAGCACTTCGAAATTCATAATTGTGCTGCAACAGTTTCAAAACATTGAACTATCAATACAAAACTTTTATGCGAACCAAGCTCGAATAACTGCATTATCTGCATCCACTTGAATCATAATACCCTGTACAAATAGCGTCGGTGATGGTTCAAAACAGCGTATGAGTCGTTTGTAAAAACCGCGTAACTATATGCCGAAAACGGAATATGTCCTAAAAGGAATGTGCCGAAAAAGGAATCAATCAATCCATAAAGTAGCAAGATCAAGATTTCTCGCCTAAAGGTTCTACACGCTGCACCGATTCGATTTTGCTTATCACTGTTTTTTGTTAAAAACTGCACTTACGCGGATTTTACAAACTGCTCATACGCGGTTTTGAACTATCACCAGCGATAGACTGCAGCGGAAATTCACTCGATACTTTTATTAGCAGTGTATGGGAATTACGGGAGGTGGAAGTGGATGCTTTTTAGATGAAGAATGCAGTTAATTCTTCATTACTGCTCTCTTTTACGGCCTAAGGCTGACAATCCTTCAGCGCTAGAGCAGTTACGCCTTTTCTTTCCGCAGCGATACGTGCAAGCAGGAACGCGTCGGCGCCACCAGCAATTCGCAGCAAGGTTGACACAAGGATAAGTTAAACGATTTTATCTCTAACTGCGCCTCTCTCATACTAAAGCGGACGAAAGAATTAGTCGGAGAGATAGACCATTAACCATTTTCCAGGCCACGGTAACACAAAGGTTACAAATTGTATTTATTTATCACAACACCCCTATTTTAACCTAAAGAATGTATTTTTAATGTTTATTTATAATAAATATTGAATAATACAAACAAAATTATGTGGTCATTATATGTCCTATGCCTGTTGGTGCAGATGTGTAGCGATATGTTACTGTTTCCATTAAACCTATTTATTAATAGGAAATATCATAATAGTATTGTTGATTTTTATTGCAAAATATGTGGGGTGAGTTATTCACCAGAGTTACAGAATTGTATTAAATAGACAGCATTTTTAAGAAGTACAATAACTTTTTTTAACTGCAGAATAATTTTTCAATATAATATATTTTAGCAGTTGTTTTATATTATTTTATTTCATAATTTTAACCATGCGATGTCATAGTGTCCACATCACAGTTATATGCTTTTAAATGTTTTTAATATCTGTACTAATGGAGCATTGAAAAAGGGTTAATGGAAACAGTTCCCACATCTTACCACCCCCAGCCAGGCGTAGGGCATTATATGACCACATACTTTGAATACGGTTTTCATAAAAAGGTGAAATATGTATTTACAAAGTAAAGCTTATAATAAAAGCTACACAAATAGGGAACGAAATAGAGTGAACGTTAATTTAAAAAATGCTCAGCATCTCTAAAAAAAACTAAAAAATGTCCTGTTTTCGATGAAGCGTACTATGCCTGGAAAAGGGTTAAACTTATTTCCGTGTCAGCCATGGCCGCTGGGGGTTTCCAAACTCGTGTAAATAACGTTCCGACGGTCAGAACGTTAACTCTATTAAATGCGCTCATATCTGGTCCAAGGTGCTGACGTGTTTGAATTCATTATTAGCTCAGATACGCCAATGTTTAAATGCAATTTTAGAATTTGTGCGAGTTATTCCCTCTATTACTAGCACGAATTCCTACGACTAAGAATACTTGGAATTTCCTTCCCATTATTACTACCAATTTTATCAGTGTTACCGCTACTAGGTAGTAATAGTGGGTATTTCTTTCTCACTATTTCTACTGGCTATTTTAAATGGCATTTAGGTCGTAGTCGGAAATATAATTTATAATGAACAGACGTCAATTTCTGAGGCAGGATGTTATATAAATGGGGCATAGTGAGTTCGTTTGGTATCAACTGCACATTGTTGATACATACATACATCCATAGCATCACGCCCGAAATCCCTAATGGGGTGGGCAAAGCCACAAGACTGCTGCACTGGGAGTGAAGAAATAGCATAGAATGCGTGCAGATGCTTATCATCCTGGCATGTCGTAAAAGTCTGGACTATGTGTATGGGCGATGGGCTGATCACCTGTCACCATACTATTCATCATACCATCTTAGGACTAATTAATCGAACGTAATCGAACATTGTTCATCACTTCCACAATATTGTTAGTGGAGCCAATTCAAACGTGTGTTCGCTGAATTTGACATAAGAAACGTCAAACTCGATTTTGGGTTTGGAAGATGGGTGCCTCAAACGCATTTTTCATCGGTAGGATTTTTTCCCTTATCGCATTAATTTTGCCACGACGTGTTTTCTCACGTTCGCTTTATTTATAATCGATTTTTTACCTTAGTCTCCCATCATCATAATCTCAGTTTTTCTAGTCGCATTTAGTCATAAACGCATATTTTGTAATCTCACTTTTTCTCGTTGCATTTAGACATAAACGCATATGTTTTTAAACATCTATTATATTTTGAGGGTGATACATGTAAAGAGAAAAACAAATCAATTCAAGTCAATTTACAGTAGGGCAAAAAGCATATAAGACTATATGCTGTTAGGAAAATTATTTATAGACCAAAAAGCGAATCAGACAACATGCTGTAAGGCAAATTCCCCATGGGAAAATAAACGATCCAACATAATAAAGCACACGTGACAAAACACGATCGTGGCAAAATGCGATTAGGGAAAAAGTCCTACCGATGAAAAATGCGTTCGAGGCACCCATCTACCAAACCCGATTTTGAAAGCTTGGTGCCGAACTAAATCGAATGTGATGTTTCTTATTTTAAGTTTAGGGACTTTTAAGGCGACACCGTTTCGAATTGGAGCCACTACTTTATTATGTGTAGTAGTAAAGGTGAGAAATGCATTTCCCATTTTTACTATTAGAAGGGCAGCTGGGAAAAAAAGCAAAATATTCCTACTGGTAGAAATTCGTGGTAGTAATAGTGGGAAATAACTCATCTGTGCGTGTTAGTGCATATCATCTTAACGTCTCATTCATCATCTCGTCTTAACGTGTCTTTTTCTGCTGCGTCCGGCTGTTCCGACGACGCAGCTGTACGTGTCCCGACTGCATTACTCTACGAAGAAGGAGGAGATCGTAGAGTATATCAGAGTGAAAATCAGTTTTACCCTGAGGGTCGAGCGGCTGGAGTCCCGTCACAAGGTCAATTTTACGTCCTTTGTGGTGGGGATACCGACCGACCAACTTGCGGCCTTCACAAAGCAGGAATTCTGGCCGAGGGGTGTCGTATTCCGTCGTTTTCGTGGACGGTTATTGGACACCGAGAAACCGTGTCACATGTCGCAGACCAAACGTGTCACCTAGCTATTTAAGAGTTTTATTGTCACTTATGTATGTTAGTCTTTAAAGTATTTATGTTATGGGCCTTGTTGCCTGAAATAAATGGTATTATTATTATTATTATTATTATTATTAACATGCAGGCACTGGCGCTGCTGACCGCGCTGCCAGAAATAATTCCCTCAAACACTAGTTTCGAAGGCAGTGGATGTTTACATGCTGCTTCCTGACTCACTGCGCGCCGCAACGCGAGTAGCAGTAGCACAAACAGGAGAAGTCACCCATTTACATACTCGCTCTGCCCACTTTCATGCCCACTTCCCTGCTCACGTTGACTGCATGTACCTAAATGGGCATAAGTTTCACTAACTGCGCGCGGCGGTTTTTTACGTCATAAACCTTCCCGGCCGCGTGCACAACACCTTACCAAAATTTCATCGTAATCAACAAACAACTAGACAAACATTTACATAGTAGATAAAGGGTTTAAATGCATAATATCAAGGTTTTAGGGAAATTTGTTACGTTTTCCCATATTAACTTCAGCATTGCCATTAACCCCGTTCCAGTTTGGTTCCCAAAAGTTTCTAAAGCCTATGTCCTGCCTGTTGCACACTACCTAACACGCTTTAAAGTTTAACACGCAAATAAAACCAGACAAACAGACAAACCTGACAGACATGAAAATGAAAATGAATATATTTATTTTGCAAGTAGGCCACATGGCTCTTTTACATGTCTGAAGCTACCAGCGCTTCGAAAGGGGACATCTGGTGAGAAGAAATTGAATAACCACTTATTGAATGAAATCCAATAACTACTGAGAGGCACCATTTTTAGGGTTCCGTACCTCAAAAGGAAAAAAGGAACCCTTATAGGATCACTCGTGTGTCTGTCTGTCTGTCTGTCTGTCTGTCTGTCCGTCTGTCACAGCCAATTTGCTCCGAAACTACTGGACCGATTGAGTTGAAATTTGGTATTCATATGTAAATTGGTGACCGCAACACGGACGCGTGACATAAATATATGAATTTTAAACATAGGGGCTCTTTTTGGGGGTAAACTAGAAAATAAAAAAAAAAGTTATGCCACCTATATCGTGTGACATATTAAATGAAAGGGCTTATTGTGAGAATCTTAAATATATATTTTTTTGAATTTTAAGTATAATAGTTTAGAAGTTATTCAGGAAAATAGGCGAAAATTGACCATCCCCCCCCCCCCTTATTTCCGAAACGACTGGGACTAAAATTTTGAAAAAAATACTGAAAATAGATCTTTGCCTATATATTACAGGAAAACCTATAAGAAGTCTATGGTATTTAAGGTAACCTAGTAAATTTCAGATAATCATGTACGGAACGGAACCCTCTCCACGCGAGTTTAACTCGCACTTGTCCGTTTTTTTTTTATATTCAATGTCAAGACTTTTTCCGCTTTACGATTTTATTAGATGTATAAATAAATTATAGGATCAGTCTCGAACTGCGGGGAGTAGGGTTCCCACGATATCTTATCAAATCTCAGCAAAGCTCACAAATTTAAAAAAAACTCACGTACTTAATGGATGTCCCCTTATGGTTATTATTTATTAACACATTCACTGGCAGGAACACGCCTCACGAGTTCTTTATAATGTTGTTTGGGTACCAAATACAAGCGAGGAGAGCCTATACAACAAGCTATGGATGACGAGGGTTCACGTCAAAGGACTCGACTAGCGCCTAGGCAGGGTTGACGGTAATAAAAGAGAAAATAAACAACGAATATTCTTTTTGCATTTGAAAAAATAAAGCTTTTGGCACAGCCCTGCACTTGCTAGGCGAGTCAATAGGAAAAGTGGACCTGAGTTCACTTTATGTAGCATTGGTTTTATAGAGCAATTTGAGTTTACGCTGTACTTGTATGTTTCTGGATACGGTATTAGATTGTTCGGGATAGGTTCCGCCTCTTCTGGTGGTAGCTCCAGCTCCTTGGCCCCAGGCGCGTTGAAAGACTCTTTGGCGGGGCAATAAAAGGTCGTTTTTATCACACTCTCTGGCAACTTGAAAAAGTAAGCAAGTTTATATAAAGTCAGTCCAAAATAACGTGTCTTGTCCTGTAAACAAGTTTCTAACCTCAAGATGTACCTTTTTGGGTGGTTAGCTATCAGGAGCGCATCCTGCGTACAAACCGATTCCTAATGGCGTGACGACGCTAGAAATTTACAGATAGGCAGTGTGGTCTATGTAACTCTAAAGCGAAACGCACACAGAACGCGTGTGCGACTCGCGGACGCGTTCTATGTGTTATCGTCCATATAAATTGAACAGAATACAACCGCTCCCGACCCACGCACGAGTTCTGTGTGCGTCGCACTTAATGGTCAGACTCGCACTTGCATGGTGTTTTCTTTCTTCCGGCTTCCTTAGAAAATATTTGATGCTCTGCAACTGTTAGCTATTTTATCCTAAATAAAGCAATCATAGGCGAATCGTATAAACGCCATCGGCGTTAAGAAGGTTAACTGGGTATTAGCAATTTTTATTCTTGTGCTAAGCGCCTAGGACTACTATCAGCTATCTTGTCTTTTATACCTGGATCAGACGAGCGGATAAGAGTATTTGGCCAACGTGCTCGCCACCTCGGAGTATATCCACCCACTGCAGTGGAGGAACCAGGTCCTGATTATCAAGGATAGTAGGCTCTATACGGAGCCGACCCAGCAGTTCATTCTTCTGCGAAAATCATCCTTAACCGTCAGGTATAAATCACAAAAACATATATATAGATGGACTTTAAAGTCGCGGTCTCAACCTCAAATCGAAATTGGGACTCGCGCTCATTTTGTTGCTGTTTTACTTAGAGTAAAAGGGAGCTCCTCCAGAAGGAGAGCGCAAGGCGGGAATGTGTCAAAGTCGTGCGCGCGCTGTATGAAGCGCAAGATTCTATTCTAGAATACTTCGCTGCGTTCTTGATTCAATATTTTGCCCTCGAATTAAACATACCACTTTGCTGCCATGTGATACAATCTGCTATTACTAACCTCATCGTTCCATTCATAGACTTCAACCAAAACCTCAGGAGGGAAGGCCCGTAGGCGTTGCGGCGAAGTGTAAACATTCTGCCAGATTCTGACAACTTCATTCCACACTGGATTGAGTGAGTTTTTCTGGGGCTAGATGAGTAATGGAAAAAATGGAGTAGGTTATTCTGAATACGGGATCACCGCTTAATAATTACAACCCAAGAAGCTGTCATATATCTGAAATGTTGTGCTGTTAGACAATAGAATAAGAAAAAAGCATTTCAAAAACACTCTTTTGTTAGTTGTTAATATAGTAATTAAAAGAAACAAAAAACCCAACTGAATAACCGCAAAAATAAATAAACAAGACATTGATTCTGGCATCCGATTTACACAATATGTAAATCGGATGACGATGCAATATTGTTTTCAATACTCAATTGTTTTGCATTCAAAATTTCAGCACAATCGGAAACCGGGAAATGGGTCAAATTTAACTTGCTAGATTTGATTGCGGACAGACACCGCGGGACAGGTGAAAGTAAATAAAAAATTAAGCATGTAATAATGTTCAAAACGTTATAAAATTGGGCCTACGCCACTTGTAACTCCCTCTCACACGTTTCAATGCACAGCTTTTTGGGTTGAATTGATTCATTAAACAAAAGCGCTAGTACAGGCGGCACTCATCTGAAATTAACAATTTAACTTCATTATATTAACTGCTACCCTAGAAGTATGCAGGAACTTTCAGACAGACACCTAACCAATCCGCGACACACCGTCCATAATTGCATACGTTTTATCTTTTTTTAGAATATGAAAAGCCTTTGATGAACTCCAAGCTTGCATGAAAAGCACTCGCATAGGATTTTCGTAATTACTTATTGCACGAACTAAATAGAATATTCATTTTCATTTCGGTATATGTGCTGGCTGGGCCATAAGTTTTTGCACTGTTAGAAACATGATAGCAGCAAAACTACAAATGCTATTCTATTAGGTATTTATTATAAGTAATAAGTATACAATATTTTTTTTCTGTGTAAGAACACTGTCGTCTTAATGAGCTCCGTTTTGTTGCTGGCACTCCTGTAACCGACTACGCAATTGTATCAAAAGTTGCTGACAATCAGCACTTCTGGTACGTAACCGCCCTTTTTGCTTAATATTCGTCGTTGAACCAGTTTCTTTAAACTTATTTACCACAACTTTGAGTAAATTGATGCTGGGACACTAACTTATTAAAAAGGCATCGCATAGTAACGTGAGACTGTATATTTTGAACAGTGTTTAAAACAAGAACCACGTTGCTGTCCTGTGAAACGCTCCATCGTAGTAAAAAAATTACAAAACTGCGTTTAATTTCCCATCACCTATGTACCGCACAATTAATAGTTTAGAAGGAAATCTGTGTTGCTATTTGCAAAAGCTTATGGCCCACCCTGTTATCATCATCGTCACCATTTCAGCCGAGGACGTCCACTGCTGGACATAGGCCTCCCACAATGATCGCCTCAAAAAACAGTCCCGCGCTTTGTTGTGAGTGGTTTGCCCCTGCTTCTTTTTATAGTTTGCAATATATAATATACATTATATTACATAGCATCACGCCCGAAATCCCTAATGGGGTGGGCAGAGCCACAATAATGCTTGTGGCCACGTTCGATTAATTAGTCCTAAGATGGTATGATGAACCGTATGATGACAGGTGATCAGCCCATCGCCCATACAGATAGTCCACCATGTTGGAGAGGACCTGTCCCTTAGTCGACTTTTACGACATGCCAGGATGATAAGCATCTGCACGCATTCTATGCTATTTCTTCACTCCCAGTGCAGCAGAGGAGGAGCATTTTATAGTTTGCAATATATAATATAACACAAAATAAATAAATGTAAACTTACAAGTCGGATAAAATAAAGTCCTTAGGTTTAAGCGAAACTAGGAAAACGCGTATCGGAACAATTTATCGATAGCTGAGTATACTTCAACAAATAGAATTTGTATTCGTGCCACCGAACAGCCGTCCTTTACAATAATATTATAGTATGAGTCTTTACCTGTGTGTCTTTGACTCCACACATGAAATTCACTCTCACAAAGACATAAACATTATCCCTGGAATCATGCCCGTGGACCAACTTAGCCCGGTAAATGTTCAAACGGCATTCCAGTATCTAAAATCAAAAGGACATCTAGCAATCTGTCATCAAACAAACAACTGCTTTTTATGAAACTGTTCGACATACGCAAAAGTTAGCTTCGAATGCGCGGCACAAGGAAATAAAAGGTCTATGTATTCTACCATTGCATTTGGAGAGTCCACGGAAAAAACGGTGGTAGTCCATTCATTTCTCACTACAATAATGACTTTGTACAAAGGGTTTAAGATTCATTTTTGTTTCAAAATACCAATTGACATTCACCGTTTTTTCCATTTTAAGACCGTAGGAATAAAAGGTGTTTAATAGAAACATATTTAAACCATTTTAAACTGACAATTGACAGACTTTCTATAGTATCAAAAAGGGGAATAGGGGGAAAAGAGGCGAAAGAGAGGGAAGGGCTGACTAATTAAAGGGGAGTTGGGACAAATAGTACAGCATTTTTCATGTGTTTGCCTGCTAGTAGTAGTCAGTGCTGTATGTACTGCGAATTAAATTCTGGCACAGAACATAATGGCAGTAAAAATGGATAATTATTCATCCATGGAAATACAAAACATAGAAAAAGCCTTATCATTTTGTAATAAATTAGACAAATCCTTGATAAAATGTTGTTTTTATAAGACACTAGTGGACCCGCCACAGCTTCGTCCGCGACATTTTCCATACAAACTTTATCAATTTCAAAAAATCTCTCCTTAGTGCACCTCTAGGGTACTCGAGGAATGTCTCCTCTAAATTTCAAACCTCTAGGAGCTGGGCTGTGCGGTTGTCTATAAGTGAGTCATAGTAATGTTTTATACGTATTGATAATTAATGCATGTAAGATCTCGTTAAACCCACAAATGCAATGAACCGCCGTTATTGCAATTAATTTAGGTTCTGTCGAGGCTTCAAAATGCTTGTTTAATATTCACTTCAAATCAAATTTCATGCCGCTCGCCGCTCGCATTTGAACAATAACTTCGTTGGCTCACTAATTGCAACTTTGACCCATGAACCACATAAAAAACTGACGCGTCGAAGTTCTTATGACGGTAACAATAAGGCTTGTTCTTGTTTAAATGACGCGCTTTGTAAAAGTGGTATCTGGAAATATTGTGCATCCCTTTTTAGGGTGCCGTAAGCCAAATGATAAGACCTATGCCTGCCTATGATTAAAACCTTGCGTGCAGGTGCGGATACTGGGAGGTGCGACAGGGGCAATTGTATACTAATAGTCTACTAATGTCGATAATGCATTATCGATCGCGCCCATCACTATTTTTATTCGTCATTTATGGCAACACCCTATCAATTAAACCAGTAGCTGTGTACGGAGGTCTAATACAGGATGTCAAAGAAAATAGGATCAAGCGGCGGTCCAGAAAATCTAATATTTTATGGCGGAATCTAATATCCCTTTAGGTGCTCTTCCTCTAGACCTCAGCTTAATACAATTTTCTAGGACATCCTGTTTAATGCTCGACGATGGCCACTTTAGTACATCCGTTCAATTTAAGTGGACAAGACTTTACATAGTTATTATGCGGTTTATGTCGTAAATAAGACCTAACTATAAAAATATTTGAATCTTTTCATAAAAAAATTATTAAAATTCAATTTCAACTCTTATTCAGCAAATTGGCCACCTGTAGGAACTTTTACGTGTCACATGAATAAATTACAATGCGTTGAATCTACCAGCGCTTCAGACAGGACCATCATTCATGTGAAGCGCCGCAAGAAACTCACCAGAAAATCATCTTTTCAAATCAAAACATTGTTTTTACATCCTATATAAAAACCCAAATAAAATTAAATAGAAACATGTAATAAGAGAACAATGTAATAAAGCAATCAATGATAATCATTAAGGCTAATAAAAATAAAATGAAATCAATCGTTGAATAATCAATAATTATGATAAACTACTAAATATAGTAGGTAGGTATAGTGAACACCATGAAGTGTCTCTCTAGTCAGGTTCAGATATCGCACAAATATTCGCGGCACGAAACCCTATGCTTGAATCTGAATCGCACTTAGTCGACTTTAACTCGATTTTGCGAAAAAGATGTGCCTACATAGCGGAAATTGAATAAAAACGTGAAGCTTCCATACACGGGTATCCGCTGATTTTTGTTCAACTTGTGCGTCGCCAATGAACTGCGTGGAAATTTTAACTTTAATACAGCGTGATTAAGTTTATTTTTACCCGACTATGATTGATTTTAACATATGAGTTGTCTCCGTGAGCTGTAGGCCTAGCAACAAACTGAACTTTGCCGTTGAAAAACTGTTATCCCCATACATCGACATAGGTTGCGGTCAGTTTGCCAAAACCGCAAATAACTTTTCAATCGCAAACACCCCCATATCTGCGCCATCTTGAAAAAAATCTAGAACCTGCTCGCAAAATTTCTCAAGAATCGGTTGAGAAATGCGACCTACAGGCGAGAACAAATGGACATCCGCCAGACAGCCGGACATCCGAAAGCATTTTTGCCCAAACTGAAGTGGAGACGCTTCGCTCGCTCGGTTGACTAGCGACACGCCCGGGCTTCGCACGGGTAGCATTAATTATCTATAGTCAGATGCTACCCAACTCACAGGATCACCCGCTGGGCTAATGCGAAGATTGCCTGAAAGTTTCATTAAAATCGCTCCAGCCGTTTTGAAGTCCTTAGGGAACATACATACACACATTGATTTTATATATAATAGATTATGTCTCTACCGAATTACCTAAGCCATATAAATATGTATCTACCAATAATAATATTTAAACAGTCCGACAATATTGAGAGCTTGCAAAGGGCTTATGCAACTCTCAAATATTATTCAAAGTTCTCAAATAACTCGCTTTGGACTCTCAAACGAAGAGCCCATTAAAGCTCTTACGTGTATGCAGAGTACTTACATAAGCTGGGTGCAAGGTGAAAATCTAGCAACGTGTTATTGAGAGTGGGAGTTTAATGTCCAAGGCCGGTAAGGTTCATGCACCGTTAGTTAATAAGTCGCATCATTTAAAAGTCATTACTGTACCATACAAGAGGTCTACTTACAAAATTTCTCATTGCTAAGTTGTATATAGTTACAGAGATTAGTTGATACGTGAGCCAGTCCGGTTTATCACGTTTTTATACATAGATTAGAGAGTACGAATGTATATAGTAATAATAATAGTAATCAATCTTCGGAAGTCAATACAAACTTGAAAAGATGAGAAAAACATATGTTTAAGAAATCCTGAAAAGTGTATGGTTTCAGCAAAAATACCATTAGGATAATAGTTACATTATGAAATCGATACTTAAGGACCACTTTTTATAGCACGTAATAAATAGTACTGCCTTTTTACCATCCGGGGTTGAAAACTGACCGTATTGACTTTTTAAGAAAAATAGCCCAAGAATGACGTCATCAATAAGCAGTTGGTGTGCGCCGGTACCTTGGTACTTGGTACCTCGGCAGACACTATTTAAAACCGCAGATGAGACACCTTGCTATACAGTGATCGCGCCGGGATACGTCAGTCACACGTCAAATGAGGGACATCGCTCATTTGCAGTTTAAAAAAATGGTGGATACTTAAAAACAGAAGGTTTACTGTCATTAGGTACAAATGGAAAATCGTCCACGTGACATAACCATTCTGAAGTTGGTTCAAAAGTAATAGTATCCAAAATTAATTTAGTCAAAATGTAATTATGCTGAAAAGTATTTATGACCATAATTTTCGTTGTAAATTAATTAATTAATTAATTAACGAATAATTTCAAGTGAATGAGTTTCCATTTGTATCTAATGACAGTAAATCAAAAATAATGCAAGTGTTATAGTAGGAGAAAAGACGTGACTCTATTCTCTCGTTCCCGTACACATTCATAAATATGACGACAGATTGCCGCTATAAAGACTAATCTACAGATTTAATATCTTTGCCTATGGGCCATCATATCGATGATGTCATCATCAACTGAGAGATAATGAACAACTTTTTACACAAAAATTAGAGATTCCGCGAAATAAATAATACCAGTTTCACGTTGACTGACTGAGTTAATCTCAAACTCATACGTTGCTAATGCACTCTCGAAACTTGAAATTTCTTTGGACGTTGTGAAGGTGTTTTCTTTAACTCTGGATTTAAGATTAAGAAAGTCCTCGAAAAGTATTCTGGGGGCGTATTATGAGCTCTTAATTCCAGACATTTTCCGCCGTAAACTGAACTGCCCGGAAAAGTCGTATTATCAGCGCGCTACAGCCGCCGTCTTCTGTTCAGCTTACAGCGCAAACTACGTGGAAATAAGACCCCAGCAATGTACAAACCAATGGGGGTGAGCACTTGATGTACAGGCTAGAATCATCCCTAGGTCTTAGTTTGTAACCAGGAGGCAGACAGCATTCGAAAGCCCCACGCTGCCGGTATGAACCCAACCAAGTCAGCAGCTCCACCTTGGCAGCTATGCAGTTGCAGCTTGACTCCGTGTTAAGGTGTTTCGAGCACTTAACTGGCTGAAAATATTTGTGATTAAAACCCTTCACCGAAAATAATGCGAAATAGTAAATAATGATGGGCAAAAAAATCTTATGTATACCACGTGAAAGCTAGTTACATAAGCTTCATTTTCTAATACGGGGACAAACTTCAAAACCCCGGAGAAGATAGTTATCAGCCGTCAAATATTCACACACACACACGACGTTTATTACTATACTAGCTGTGCCCCGCATACGTTGCAATGCTATTTCCCGTATATCCGACTCACGCTTGACTAATTTTTTCAGACTAAACTATTCCTCATGAAACTGGCTATCATGTACTTCACTCTGTTGTCAACCACTGTGAGAAAATGTTGTATTAGGATAATAATAATTGTTTATTTACTATGTGTTGTGCCTATTTCTACAAAAGTTATTGTAACAGTAAAGTATAGTCAAAACACAGAGTTTCGAGCCTCAAAGTTATATGGAAAGCGAGATAAGTCCATCATAATTGCTGAATAAGGGTTTGTCCTTAACACATCCCGTTTTTATTCCGGGTATCTGTACGAACTTAAATATTTCATCATAAAATATCTTGATTCTCCCGGCCTTCACAGTCTAGTCATCATAATAACAATTACGGCAAATAGTGGGATCAAAGTCAAAGTCAAAGTCAAAGTCAAACTATCTTTATTCAATTTAGGCTTTTACAAGCTCTTATAAAGGTCAAGGAATGAATCTACCACCGGTTCGGAAAAAATCCTCTACTGAGAAGAGCCGGCAAGAAACTCGGTGAGGTATCATTTTTTCAAATCAGTACACATATAAGTCAACAATGATGTCTACAGTTTTATACAAATCTAAGTATATACCACAGCAGGTACGCTCATCGAGACCCAGGGATCGCCGGTGCAGGTCACGATTTAAGCCAAACGTCCCTGTCCATGACGTAGTCTTTTACTGAGTAATATGCTGATCAATAAGCCTACATACGTTATAATTCAATTGGTGATTGGGTTGGGCTCCATACATTTTTGACCATCATTCTTTAATTCCGCAGATTCGAAAATATCAGTGGTCTGAGCCGGGAGGGGGGCGAACCTCTGTTTGAAAGGCCACGCGTTAGACCACTAGGCTACGACCGTACTCTTACGGTCCAAAAAGTTCTTAATTGTTTATTTTAATTTGCAGTTTGTGGTGCACAGTTACCTACTACTTTACACGGGCTTTAGAGGTCATGCCGCGGAGTGGGGCACTGCGGCTTCTAGTTGTACGAAGGCGGCGATAATGACGGATGGCTGGCCGTGCGTAGCAAGAAAACCTATAAGAAGTCTATGGTATCTAAAGGAACCCTCACACCACGCGAGTTTAATTCGCACTTGTATTTTTTTTTATTGATAAAAATGTTTAGCCCATGGCTCGTTTGCTGCGTGAAACAAAGACAACCCAACAGACAGACTTCCTCATTTATGGTATTAGTATGGATAACCTTTAAGTACAACGTTCTTATTTTCCCGCAGTCCCGGCCCTTCTGCTCACAAATAACTGAGTACAGAACATCCACGGCTGCCAGTTTGCAGTACGCAACCCGTGATCCGGAGGTCAGCAACCAGACAACTATGTCTGGCCAGCCGTTTGGCGTCTGCAAAATTAAAAATAAATCAGTTTTCGAAAAAATAAACTTGTACGATTTGTATTTTTGGAACTATCATTCAAAACCTTTTAACTAAGCAGTTTTTATCTGTATATATATATATATATATATATATATATATATATCAGAATAAAAGTAATCTTAGTAACACCAATTCTGAATGTCATGCTGATATATTATAAAGGGAGTGGATGTGAAAAAACAGCTACAACTTAGAACTATCAAAATTAAATATATCAAATTTTGACTCATCTTTCCAGACTTAGAGCGAGTACACATTAGGCGTTTTGAAGCGAGCGCTTTGGTAACGCGCGTTTTGAGAACCAGTAGTTCTTATCTAGGTGTACACATGCAAGCGTGCCTTTCAGATCAAGCGCGCGTCGAACGCGCGCTTCGAGATTTTCGTTCAAACGCGCGTTGGGAGGGCGTCAGCCGCGCGCTTCGAGATACATGCGCCGCCATATGGTTGTACATTTGATCGCGCGCTTTCGTGTAGAGTGAACACACATTTCACCAAAATAGAGACCGATCAATTTGACACAGATTAACTTTAGATGAAATGCAAAAGCGGCCAGCTATATGAGACATGGAAGTTCTGATTATAAAAATGGAAATGGTTGAAATTTCACAATGTCCATTTCCGAACAGAGCCATGGACGCCCTAGTAACGCCTGTCGAACGCCGCGCTAAGCGCGCAGTGTGTACGCTATCAACGCGCGCCCAACGCAACGCCGAGCGCCCAATGTGTACTCGCACTAAATGCTAATTGATTTTAAAAAAAAATGATGTCTCATCAGTGAGAACAAAATCTAGGTTAATAAATAAATGATTTGATTTGATTTGATTTAGGTCCAAACGTTTTGGTTTTTTTCACTATGATTAATAAATTCAGTTTTATTGCAGTTTCAGTATTGTTATACAAAACTGATGTCGGCGATTATTTGACTTTAATCCAAATTCAAAAACATAGACCTAGATTAAGTTCTGTCTGACAACCTGTAAAAAATTGGTCAAAATCTGTTAACATTTAAGGGGTAGAAATCGTTATCGCCTTTTTTATTAAAAGGTTTATTTTTGTCGCTGGATTACAGTTCTCTTAAAATCGTCTAATATGAAGCCATTATTCAAAAAAGGTAAAAAAGATGAAGTCAGTAGTTACCGCCCAATAACATTGATACCAATTAGGTTAAAGATATTGGAAAACTTTATGAACAAAATAAATGATTAATGGAAAAAGGATCTACAGTTTACTAAAACATAAATCCGTTTTAGCAATATTTTCTCTACTCAAACTGATATTGACTAGCAAATATAAACGATAAATTTATTGCTGCAATATTTTTCCTTAACTTTTCAAACGAGTTTGATTGCATCAATGCAATACGAATGCATTCAATTGGAATGAACGGGATAAGAGGACGCACTTCAATAGATATCGCCTTATTTAAATAAAATAGACGACAATAGTTTGCGTTAGATCACGTGGATGGCAATAGAGACATAATAACATATTATTCTGAATATAGATATCAAAATGGTAACACAATGGAGCTTTTTAGGTCCAATCCTAGTTATCTTTCTTATATTTTAATGACAACCATTCATAAATATAATGGGATGGCTAAATTTAAATAGTTTAAACTAAATCTTAATAAATCAAATTTGTACCATTAAGTGAATTAATGAAACATTAATGATTTAATTATAACTTAACCAAACTAGTTCAATGCAATGATAGATAGGCAAGGTCGACTGACATCGTGTTTAAACCACAGAGGCCGACGCATACGGCCCATTACGATCTGGCCGTACGGTCACTTAATCATGTCCGGCTGACTGACGTTGTCTTCACACATGCCCGTCCTGACCGTACGCCCAATCGCATACGGTAACCGAACTACTCTAATTGGCCCTTAAAAGTAGTACGCAAGAACACATTTGCATGCCTATATTTATGGTTAAACCTGCCATATCATGTTACCTCCTTTTTGTTGTACCGCGTTTAAAGCAAATAAATGCGAATTGTTTAATTGCTTCGCAAATATTTTAGTAGAAGTACGAGCAAATGGTACCTTACTAATCAGGCTTTTTAGATCTTGCGCTACCGTCTTGCCTTCTGCCAACAGGAGTTTAGCGTCTCTCTTGCAAGCCTCTCTACTGTCGCTAAATAACCGGCGACCGTATGAAAGGAGATTCATGCCTGAAGCGGGCTTAGTTTTTTTTGATATACGTTGGCAGATTTTCTCCTGAAATATTCAAGGGTATTTTAACCATTTCAACGTTATTTCAAACAGAAACCGGCCAAGTGTCTGTGTTATGTATTACCAAAAAAATGTGTTTTCTTACATTTGGTTCGGGACACAGAACTATATCGAGATAGAAGGAAAAAGTTCGTCGATTTTTATGGAAACTGAGTGTGTAACATTTATGCGTAGTTACTTTGATATCACGAGTGCAATTTAGTGACGGGAAGCATAAGTCGCGCGAAAACGATTCAAAAGCATCGATTAGCACGCGGCCGACCGAGTCTAGTCGCCGCCGCTCCCGCCCCCCGCGCCGCGCCGCCGCCGTTGTTACACACAGACATGATCTCACGACATCTTTTTGGCACGCGGGACGTACACTGTTTCCTTCTATCTTGATATAGTTCTGTGGTTCGCACTTGGCCGGTTGTTTTTTACACGCATGCGTATAGGTCACGAGCGCGAAAAATAATTATTTAATTTCCATGAAAGTTGTAATTGTTTTAAACAATGTCATTACAAGTTTGCCGTGGAAGTCTTTCTGTACATCCCTGGCCTAACATTATAAAAGATGACTAGATACTAACAATTTCTTCCTTCTGCAGCTGCATCTGTTTGATATCCAGCTCAGTAATGTAGTGTCTCATATCCTGGCATGCGTTCGAATACTGGACTATGTCCAAAAACTTGAGGATTTTAGCCGCAGCATCATCCATCGAACTTTGGAGCTGAAGCACCAGCTCGCTTGGACTCTCGTAGTCATGGTTTCGGAGACGGCGTTCCACTGCATTGAGCTTACTTTCCTGTACCCAGAACATGTCTATAATTAAACTTGTATACTGTGTTAGCTTTTTGGTCGGACGTGCGTCTTTGATCCCGGCTGAGTTTTTGTTACATCTTAGTGAAACTTACCAAAGAAACGATGATCTCTTGGGCCATGTTGTTTCTATACATCCTGAATCTGAAGTCAGGTAGCCGCATCGCGAGCTGCAATACCGGGAACTCATTGGGAAACTCCAAAAACCCGCACGCTGATCGGGTTCTCTGTACATCTATCGGACCGGTGTAATATAATTTGCTTTGCTCTGCAATTCCAAAGAATGATTACCTAAAAACGATATCAGTCGAATTTGCCATAAATATAAACAAAACAGTCAGAATGGCGTCATCATTATGTTTCCCCGTAGAATCGATCTCGAGACACGAGGGTAGCATCAATGACGTAAATTTCGACTTATATAATTTAACTAGCCAATGGCCGAATTCAGAAAGGCCACTCAAATTGAGCTTTAATTAAAATGACGTTTCTGTATAAGTTGACAACTAGTTGAGGGACATTTAATTACTTAATATCTAGTCAAATGCTTAAGTGGCGTTTCTGAATTAGGCCATAAGTGTGATAAATTAAACGTTATAAATTATTTACTCACTTATTGATTGCATTAGACGCGTAAATTCTGCAAATTAACAAATAAAATGTATTAAAATTTAAATAAGCGCTTGCCCCCAACTTCGTCTCATTTATATTTCCTTGGGCACCGTAAATTTACCGGGCTAAATAGTAAGCTAGGTCTAAGTATAGTAAGTCTTTATTCTCATAATAACCTGGACTTTTACTACACAAATATGTTTAAAATAGCATAAATTTAAAACAACATATGCCACAGCTGTAATGTTTTTTTTCGTAATGGCCAGTCAGCACCATATTATTATGAAGCAAAAGCCATACTATAGGTATTTCCTAAACTACAATATCTACGCCTTTCATACTTACAGAACAAGAGGTCAAAAAAATGTAATATTGCCTGTTTCAGTTATTTATAAATGGCACTAAAAACAAATAAAAAAAGATGCTACAGCATTTTTCATATTTTGTTTTTTGGCTCTTCTGAAAACTCGTGTTTTGGCTTTTGCTACATTCCATCCTCGAAGGGTCGATATTCGGTTGTTTTTTGAATTCTTTTTACGGTATATCATATCACGTTGCATACCAAGAGTTATCCAATAATATTCAACTCAATATGACCTAGATTGAATACTCACTAGTACACCAGCGTAAAAATTATCTAGGCTAATGAAATACCGGTATAAAAAGCACTAAGCGGAGCTCTAGGTGAAGGGATATTAGACGGTCTAAGGTTTCCCATGCAGCCAAGCTATAAGCGCCTTGATAATGACTGTTAGGTTTTATTACCAAGGCTTGTGTTGGCCACGGTCATATAGCGGTTTAATTACGTGCAGCTTGTAACATAACACTCAATTGAAATTACATGTTAAAACGTGCTTGTATTTTCACCGTAAGCCACTGTAAAATCTTGTCGCGGCCAATCTACGAGTTAGTTTGAAGTTAGTTTAATGACAATGGGCCCAATTAAAATGGTTTCGGCTAAATTTAAACCTCCTTTAACTTAAAATAAGAAACGTCATATTCGATTTAGTGTCGCACCAACACTGAAAAGAATAACAACCAAACTACTTTGGTTATTTCAGTTTTAATTTAAGGCGTTATCAAAGTTAATTGTATGTAACCAAATGGTTTATCTATAAACAACAAAACTGAATGTAAGGTATTGCCTTAAGTTATGTAGCCCCTTTTTAGGGTACCGTACCCAAAGGGTAAAAACGGGACCCTATTACTAAGGCTCCGCTGTCCGTCTGGCCGCCTGTCCGTCTGTCTGTCTGTCCATCTGTCCGTCTGTCTCCAGGCTGTATCTCAAGAACCGTGATAGCTAGACAGTTGAAATTTTCACAGATGATGTATTTATAATGCCGCTATAACAACAAATACTAAAAAACAGAATAAAATAAATATTTAAGGGGGCTCCCATACAACAAACGCGATTTTATTGCTCGTTTTGCTCGATATTGATAACGGCGACAGGTAGACGCTTAAATATACACAGAATATTTAGATATATATTAACTTCAAAAATAAATAATTCAATGAAAATAAAATAAATATTTAAGGGGGGCTCCCATACAACAAACGTGTTTTTTTTTTGGCCTGATTATAATGGTACGGAACCCCTCGTGCGCGAGTCCGACTCGCACTTGGCCGGTTTTTTGAGTTACAGATAAACGCAAGTTCGGTTTCATTTAACAAACCTTTCTTTTCCAGTAAAGCTATTTAATTTAGCGAACACACTTTCATATTGGCCCCAATGTCTCTATGGCATACTTTTAACGGACTATAAGGACTATAACTCCTGCTGAGAAGAAACGCCGCAAGAACAAAGGCTTTAAAGCCATTATTGCTTAAAATAAAAAAGTGGTAGACGTACCTTCATCACCATGGTTCTCGCTGGACATTTCACCTACAGTGATAGCCACGCCACAAGGCTTTCCAGAAACTTTCTTATCCAATAAGGACACTTCAAAAAGGGCACAGAAAATGATGAAATCTTCCAATATCCAATGTGATTCCTGTTTAAAAAAACTACTTCTTTAAATTTTTTAGTAACCTATACTATCTTATCAGCAAGTACTTTAAGCTTAACATTTAAGACGGAGCAATCACAGTTGGATATGCCCGCCGACATGTGGACTGTTTTGCTAACAGCAAGGCCACAGAGAAGTGGTTAGCTGTCCCGTCGGACTGTGAATGGGTGATTGGTGCCTGGTGGTGTAAACTTTTTGACAACTAACCAAATTAATCAAAAAACATAAAACAGTGCAATAATGAATTATATATGAAACTTTATTGCTCTGGAGCAAAAAAGAGCTGCTTAGTGCTGAGTATTTAAGGCCATAATGATGAAGTTAAAGCGAAGTTGAAAGAAAAACATATTTCTGACATTGGCCATAGAATAATCTAGATGGAAAAAATAGTAAAGATGATAGCGTAAAACTGTTAAACCCAAACGATCTAGCGCAATATACAGTGCACGCATACTAGCATTCAATGCTTCGCGCTCTCACTTTAGTAGCGCTAAGTTTTAGACTAGATGAAACAACAATATGACCACAACTTTAAGTAGTTGAAGGCGAAGTTTTTTTTTTTAAGACTTTTTAGGTATACCCTTTCTTTATCTACTTGTCTGGTTTGAGCAACTATAGTCATAGGTACTCATACTACAACCGCGACCACGACTTTGTACTCATTAGCGTTTTTCTAAGGATAAACAATTTTATTTTACACAATTTATTCACTGCGAAATCGATACATTTACACTATCTAGACACAAACACACGGCAGTGTGTCAGCCAAAGTTCGCGACACACCGGCCGTAGGTTATTACACGAACCATTTCGAGCCATTGTCGACTCCCCCCCCATAACTTAAAATCATTGACCGACATACTTGTAATTTTGCTTGTCTAGTAAACCCGTCTTCTAATTGCTAAATCCCAAATATCAATAAAAAACTTCTTACCACTCACGTGATAATGACGTCCGAAAATCACTATTTTTATCACTGACTGACTGACTGACTGACATATAAATCAAAAGTTTAGACTACTTCCAGCTGACCTAGGAAGTTGAAACTTGGTGTGGAGGTATGTTATTGGACGTAATCA
This sequence comes from Tortricodes alternella, assembly GCA_947859335.1. Taxonomy (NCBI): domain Eukaryota; kingdom Metazoa; phylum Arthropoda; class Insecta; order Lepidoptera; family Tortricidae; genus Tortricodes; species Tortricodes alternella. The sequence continues at coordinate 3,653,937 of OX401970.1, forward strand.
TAGGAAAAAATCAGAAATCATCACATTAAGGGTTGGTATAGAAGGCAAAGTTATTAATGCGGCCAGTTGCAAACATTATATATAGAACTGGTGGATTAAATAACATTGTTTAGTTATTGTTAAACGATTTTACTTTAACTTAAATTAGGTTAGATATTTAGAATAATTTAATGACGTTTTATTTAAATAATTAGAAGAGATAAGTATAGCTTGACAAAGATTCTGATATCAGATCAAAACATAAATGTGAAAAAGGGCCAAGTTCGGTACAAAACGTCAAAGATCAGAAAGGATGTTAAGTCGCGTAGAGCTTTCTTAAATTATACCTTTAAAAAAGTACTACAACGTTTTTAAATTAATTCCAATAAAATTTGTTTTTTTCACTGATATTTAATTAATAACTTGGCAAGTATTATATTCATTCAAACTTGTAAATCTAAAGACAGTCTCAAGTACAGTCAATCGTGGTTGAGGCTTAATGTTTCTCGTGCAGTTGGAAAAAAATATACATCTTGCTGATTAAAAACAAAATACCAAACTTGCTATTACCGGCCGCAGAGGTGCCACGGGGTCCACGTTAACAGTTTTCACGCTGTGCTTATAGTATGGCACTACAGTTTTAAGCGCCACAAGCATGGCACCTTTATGGTATGGGCCGTCCTCCCCAACGGCGAGGGCTCCTGAGCTCCAGGACCCATACATATGGAGAAGTGAGGGGCCGAAGGTCGGAAGGAAACCTGTAGGTATTACCTTTACCTCAGTAAAGTGACTTTTTCACTTTACGATTTTAATATAACGTATATATAGATACGAAGTGCCTCCGCCAAAACAAAATCTTATGAAACATATTTAGTATATTTTACCGGAAGATATTCTTCCTTGCAAATATCATATAAGGACTCGTACAGTTTATTTTCAGTTCATAATTATTACCTGTATAATAAAACAATGTTTTACAGAGCAGGAGAAGCGGACATAAATCTAAATCATACGCATTTCAGTTTCTTCCAATTTTTTGTGCCACTTTATGACCACTAAGTTACTTTAAGCGCCGAGCTACGAGTATCTTTGCAACGGAGGAAATGGATTTTATCAGCTTAGAAAGCATTATTGGGAAAAAAAGGCACTTAGTCGGTATTTGAAGTTACACTGTGAGAAATTGATCCGTAGATTTAATCGTAACTCAGCATTCTTATTAACCCCGTTAACTTCTATCTGCTGAACTATAAGAGACAATATATCCAACTCATTTCGCCGCCGTCTCATAATTAAGACAAATGACTTATACATTTCGCTTGTGATATATTTTAGGTCGCGACACGGACACGTCCGATGAAAATTTTACGGCAACGAAAAGGTTAATAATCGACTAGGCTTCCGATAAAGCTAAGAAAAAAATTCAGACTGTAGTGACACACACCCTTCTGCCCTAGTCCTTTAGTGTCACTCAAAAGTTGTTGCCGACGACGCCAGTTAACTTACAATTTTATTGATCTCGTCAAAATGAGGCCACATTATTATTAAGACATTAGATTAAATAAAAACAGTAGTGAATAAAAATCATCAATCATTACTCCTAATATTTAATCATTATACTTAATGTATGTTATATGAAATGGCATTAGTCTATGTGAGCGTTATAGCTAATGTTGTTATGACAAATGAGTTTTAATAAAATTACAAATGGGATTGTGCTTAAAGTTTTTATACCGATTGAATGATACCCAAGTTTCGAAGGGGACGGAGCATGCGCGATCCCAGGGGGGGGGTCACAGGGGACATGACCCCCCCCCCCAAAATCGTACACGTCAAATAGAAAAGTCAAGTCTAAAAATAAAGTTTAATTTACTCGACATATTTTATTATTAGTGACCCCCCCCCCAAAATTTCAGGCTGCGACCGCGCCTGGGACGGAGACTGCTAATCCTGTAAGAATCTCACCGTTCTCTCCACCATGTGAAATTTGTGACAGCCTCAAATATGTACCGGCGAGGACTCTGTTGGAGCTGCTTTCCGCCATGCACACATCCAACTTTAGAATCTGACAGAGATTTGGGAACATCTCGACCATTGAGATCCGCTCCGCGTACACTGGGTTGCTGTTGCGGTACTGGACACCGGTTTTCGCCTGTAAGCAGGCAGTGTATTGTGCAAATAGCCGAAGAATCGCGTGGGTGGTGGTTGCAACCCACAACCTTTCAACCACCTTCAACCTTGCAACCTTCCTTCGTATATTAAGATCAAAATGACATGGAAATAGTTGGCTATTTGAGCCACCCGGTATCCGAGGGGTGCTCCAATCTGATTGTTTTATTTGTCATCAGCGTGTCGTATTGGTTTTGCGAAATTAAAAATACTAAATAGTAAAAACTGCATGGAAGTGATCGATTATATGATTTCTGACCGATAGACTGACAGGGGTTTTTAAAACTTGAGCTCATGTGACAAATATCATAGTTTGTCAGACAGAACCGATGCTATAATTATTCCTTGTACCTATCGACTAACTGAAATTACCACTAATATGTAGAACTCAATAAGATAAGTATCATCATTCTGTAAGGGTGTTTTCACTCCGCACTTTAAGTACCTACGTTCGGCCGTCGGATAGCTTGGAGTTGAAAATCGCAGTAGGTTGCCGACTTAGAATAATAACGCAATCGAAACCAAGTGCGCGCGCACAATTTGAAGCAATCAAATTAGAGGCATTTATGGCTCCAAACGCCGGGACGTTCCATAGTGTCATATGTCAAAGCGCACCGAACGCATCTCGGTTTATTGCTTCACTTTTGTCAGGGCGGTCGTATGTAAACTATCCTTCTATGGTTGCCGGTAGCTCGCCGATTCGCGCATCAACAAGTTATTTGTTGCAATCGTGGCTGCATATTTCCGATATCCGGCGCATTTTCACATCACACACACTCCGAGAAGACTACTATTCATATTTTCAACTAAAATGTAAATTATAAACAACTTTTTCTATTCAATTCAACAACAATTCTACTTTCATTCAGCAAAACACCAACATAATAGCGGCTATTCGATCCTCCGTCAAGACCATTTTTTTTTAAATCATAGACAAACGAATGAAATCTCTATTCTCATGTCACTCGAGATCAAATGTTGTGCAGTTTATATTAAAAAAACATACTGAATCGACGTTTCGTATCAATAACTGTTTTAATATCTATGGATACTAGAATAGAGACCCACTTGAGTTTTGACAGCTGTTCTAAATTTAATCTCATTTCTATACTAAAAACGATACGGGAATAACATTGCAGCATTCATTTTACCTAATTGGTTGTCAAAATGGTGGTCATTTCCTACGATTTTTGATTACACTTTGGAGGTTTTATGATATGGGTGTAGATAAATGTATATTCCGGCCAGAGAACATCAAGCATCGTCCCTTTTCACCAACGAAAAAACAAAATCTCCAACATTTACAGATGTACGAGTCTCCAGACTCGAATTTTACAAACAATGTAATATAAATTCCTTGAAAAGGATTTTTTGCTGTCATCCACAAATGGTAACATTTGACGATTAACCTTTAGGCAACACATTTTTTGTTTGTAATAAAACTAATACATATAATTTTATGGATTCTATTTACTTTGTAATAAAAAGCAGAGTCTTTAACTCGGGTAACATTATTACCTGAAGGTTAGATTAGGTTACCAGCACGTCTAGCACGATCGGCCCTCGAGTCATTTGTCGCTCAGTGCATCCCTTACGTATTTAACTAGTTTGACGGAGATGCACTAAGCGACAAACGACTCGCGGGCAGGTCGTGCTAGCCGCCCTGATAGTTATGTCAACTTTTCTTACGTAAAGATTAGGTTAGGTAAATCCTGAAAAGTTAACAGTTTCAAAGAAAATTGCGTTACGGTCGGAGAAAATACTTTCCTGAGCAACATGCAGTCTGAATTTTGAAAGATAATCTTTCAAAATTCAGGGTATAATCATTTATTATTAAATTTTGACTTTAGCACAGGTTTCGATGATGTACCGAACCACAGAAAAAATATCTATTCTATCCTAGTACTATTATAGTACTAACATACAGAAGAATTACAAAAAACCGGTAACAAAACCGGTGTTTAGGTACAAAAATATGCCTCATCATGCCTTTTACCTCCGTCTCATAAAACGTGATCTTTTGTGTATGCTAGGGTTGTCATTTTTTTTGCGCGTTACCCAACAACACCAACCTATAGAAGGTTGTGGTGGTGTGTGTGTTGGTGGTAGTCTTCTCGGAGTGTGTGTGATGTGAAAATGCGCCGGATATCGGAAATATGCAGCCACGATTGCAACAAATAACTTGTTGCCAGAAAATATTGTTTCTGAACCCATCATGGAGGATTTATAATATGTGTGTAGATAAAGTTATGTATGCAACTCTGCATAATATGGCCTTAAATAACTCGTGCGACCTTATTATGAAACTCGCCTATCGGCTCGTTTCATGAAAACCGCACTAGTGTTTTAAGGCATATCATTATGCAACCGTTGCATAAACTACTATTCTTGACTTGATATTAATTCCCGGGTTCAAATGTGATATTTTTAGCTTACAAAATATACAATTTTTTAATTGCTTGTAAGCAAAACTATGCACGGATTGAATATTGGGAACTGGCGATAGACTATCAGACATTTTAGAAGTAAATTCTACACGGGCGCAGTGAATATTGAGAGCAGAATTTATGGGCTCTGTTATTTTATTGGAAATTTTGGTTTGTTTTCCACCGATTCTTCGATATTATACTACTATGATATTGTGTATTGCCTAAACCAGAGTCCAATTACGTACTCAATAATATAAATTAATTTATAATAGGTACCTAATCTATGAAGATTACGTTTCTGTTATATATTGAGGCCAATTCGAAAGTATGTTCGCTAGTTTAAATGTCTCTAAATTTGGAATTAGAACTGTCAAACTCGAATTTTACAGCTCGATGCTATATTAAATCGAGTTTGACGTTTCTTATTTTAAGTTTAGGGAATTTTAAATTTAGGCGACACTGTTTCGAATTGGACCAATTGTAGTCTTTACTAAAGTTCCGCATAAAATAGGTCGTCAGACCGTAGTCCGCCAGTCGGTGACCACTGTCTTAGAAATATGATACTCACCACCATATCACAGAAGTTCACTCGAACATAGGTGCTAGGGGCCTTCCCGTTTTTATCCTTGAAGCAATTCGTGCCATTAGGTAATCCGTATGCTCCGTATATTGTAATCTGGTAGCTGGCACGTTGCTGTTCCGAACCGGAGGGTAAAAGGAGGTTACTGTAAAATAAAAAGTCGTCCGTCCGTCCTTAGTCGGTTTACTGTCTATGGGAAAAATGGAAAATCGTCGACGTGAAATAACCATTCCGAACAAGGGTCAAAAGTAATAGTACCTATCCGAAGTTAATTTAGTGAAAATGTAATTATGCTGAAAAGTATTTCTAACCAAATTTATTTTGGTTGTTAATTAATTAATAAATTAACGAATAATGGACGTGGCCATTCAAGTGGACGATTTTCCATTTGTACCTAAAGACAGTAAATCCCTTAGTCCAATCCAAGATGGCAGTTTATGACAACACAGACTACAGAACAGGAGTCTCCAAATGGCGGACCGCGATCAGAATCCGGACGAATGAAGATACAGACATTAATTTTTATATGGTGACGTACAAGTACAAATTTTGGTCTGACAATATTTGCGTCTTTGTGATCACGAGCTTGTGATACTTAAAGGATATCCTAGTAGCCTTTAAGCGCTATATTTTTGTAACTTACTCTTCAATTTTCTCTTCAGATGTCAGAAGCGGCATGACATAGACTTCACCCTTTAGCAGAATTGAGATGTCCACTTTCAGGAACCCAACAGGACCAGCCTCCGCGTCTCTTGGAAGAGTCAGCTGTGCCCACTTGTGGGACACCGTGTGATCTAAAGTTCCATTTAAATGACACTTACGTACAACGCTAAAACGCGAACAAGCGGCGCCGCGTAAGCTGTGTCACAGGAACTAAAATAGAAGCCTTCAGTGCCCGCGCGCGGCTACCGGGCGGATTGATGTGAAAGATTCCGTTTTAGTTCCTGTGACACTGCTTACGCGGCCCCGTTTTCGACTCGCTCCGCTTCCGTACCGCGTTTTGGTGTGTACAAGCCTCAAGAAGGCATATAGGCCTATCAACGCCACAAATCACACTTTCATACAAAAAACTAATACATTTTTATTCCTTTAAATGTATATACCCGATTTTATAATGTTATAATATGTTGTCAAGTCAAATTTAAGTTTATACGTCAGATTTTTACACTGATTATAGATATGAAGATGAATACTTCTTAAAGGCAAAATCGAATAAAACGGTGGAGCAAAACCTAGATTAAGTTACTTTGACTAAGTTAGAGGAAACATCAATGCGAAGTCTTGGCTGGCGGAAAAAATAGGGAAGTGGAAATTACGTCACCGACAAACGCGTAGCTCTTATATTACGACGGTGGCCTCGCTCTAGTTTTCTTTTTATTTAATTTCGAATTAAATATACGCGACTCCAGTTTACACATAAGACAAATTAGATTGTAATTACTTCACACCACATTGTGCTTTAATACGTACGTGGCTGTGCCCAAACTGCTGCTAAGTCCACATTGGCCTCTCCCAAAAGGCGATAGGGGGCGCAGTACCGGGATTCCATGACGGCCATCCACAGACTAGTGTGCTGGACCTCTTGCTCGCTCACAAACATGTCGAACACGAAACTCTAAAAAGTTCAACAACTAAAACCCGATTACCGACAAATCACGCTCTAAAAACTATGAAACAGCTAATTAATCCTGTTTATTTGATAGCCCAAAACGTCATCATTAAAAAAAACTCGCGTGGAGAGAGTTCCGTTCCGTACATGATTATCAGAAATTTCCTATGTTACTTTAAATACCATATACTTCTTATACTATAAGAAGTAGTTTCGGAAATAAGGGAGAAAGGTCAATTTTCGCCTATTTTCCTAAATACTTCCAAACTATTTATTTTAAAATTCCATAAAAAAGATATTGAATATCCTCTTCTTAAGAAGAAGCCCTTTCATTTGATATGTCACACGATATGGTATGCATAACTTTTTTATTTTTATTTTCTAATTTACCCCCCTAAAATGGCCCACATGTTTAAAATTCATTTATTTACGTTACGCTTCCGTATTGCGGTTACCGACTTACATATGTATACCATATTTCAACTCAATCGGTCCAGTAGTTTCGGAGCAAATTGACTGTGACAGACGGACATACAGACAGACAGACGGACACACGAGTGATCCTATAATGGTTCCGTATTTTCTTTTTGAGGTGCGGAACTCTAAAAACATATACATATAGTTCATGACTTTAATGTTCTCTAGAGGGTGCCATATTCGGTTTAATGTGACTTCGAATACCCTATAACCAGCTGACAATCAAGACGCTTCCAACGATTCCTCCTTGGTCAAATTATGATGAGTTATTTATTTATAAGGACCATCAAAAGTATTACACCAGTGAGAGATAAAATCTAGCATAAAAGTTGGAGCGAGATTCAACACTAATTAAATTACAGACGGCCAGAGGTGAATATCACTGTCTTTAATCTTGCTACCAGTGACTTAGTAGATTTGGACGATGGTACTGAACTGACCAAGTTTTCAGTCAGGCTCAGGGATACATTGAACCTCTACATTGGTGGCACGAGAATGCTTTTCAATTGATGAAAGACTGCCATTAAATTCCGTGACAGTATTTTTCTGGGAAGTGTTTTCTATCTGAGTCTCTTTCAGAGTATTTTTGTCAACTTCGTCCCTCATAAAATCATCATATTGAGCACTAATAAAAGCCACAGAGTCCTTGACATTATTCATCTCCTCCGAGATTGGAGCAATTTTGGTGTTAATAAAGTGTTCTATTTTTTTTTGGTTTTCAATAAACCTTCAACCTCCGATTAAACAGTGCCCCGTATTTCTTCAGCAGTTGCTGGTTTGTTTTGTCTTGCCTGCTCACCTCGACGATAAGTGACAAGTCAAAGTCAAGTCAAAGTCAAACTATCTTTATTCAATTTAGGCTTTTACAAGCTCTTATGAAGGTCAAGGAATGAATCTACCACCGGTTCGGAAAAAATAATCCTCTACTGAGAAGAGCCGGCAAGAAACTCGGTGAGGTATAATTTTTTCAAATTAGTACACATAGTCAACAATGATGTCTACAGTTTTATACAAATCTAAGTATATACCACAGCAGGTACGCCCATCGAGACCCAGGGATCGCCGGTGCAGGTCACGCTTTAAGCCATACGTCTCTGTCCATGATGTTGTCTTTAACTGAGTAATATGCCGTAGAAAATTCGCTTTACAGTAGCTTTGAACATTGTTTCTGTTTGTTCTATAATGTTTTTAGGTATTTTATTGTATAAACGTGTACAATTTCCTAGAAATGATTTTTTAGTTTTAGCCAGTCTATAAGTTGGTACTTTAAGCTTTCCGGTATTTCTAGTAGCCTTTGGCTTATCTACATTTGTAGGAAAATTGTATAATTTTTTTCTGACATACATTATTATTTCAAATATGTATAGCGAAGGCAGGGTTAGTATTTCAATTTCCTTGAAAAATTCCCTTCAGTGACTCGTGGGTGCCCATGTTATATATGACATGTTCCAAGTGGTCATCTTCGACAGGCGATCCTACGATAGCCGCTACTCTCATTGGAGTGTTTGTGTTGTCCCCTCTTGGCGTTTCAGAGCAGCATGCAAGGCAGTACCATGAGATTTTGGACCACAGTCGAAGTGGTGTTGAAGATCGCAGGTCGAGCATGGCAACGTGTCGGTTGTGGCGATTGCACGTACACAACCAGCACGTGCCCTATTCTTAGATGTTTTATTTTTATGCATGTTGATTTATCAGTATAAAGTTCGCAACCGATTTTATAATCATCCATAACGCTACCAAGCTAATCAACTTCTGGATTAAGCTATATATTTTTTGTGACTCTTTATAATATGATAAAAAATTGCACTCAACTAGAGGCTCAGTACGCGGTGGAGCACGCTAATGAATGCTATTACGGCGCACGGCCGCGAACCGTCGATCGTATCGGGTGTGTTGGAAAAAAGGTCCTATGCGCTGAGAGATCACTGGCGGTTACGCGTCTGACCGCGACGCTTTGCGCTTTTCTATATTGAGGTGGGAGGACGATATCAGGGAAGTAGCGGGAGTGATGTGGAACAGAGTGGCTCAGGGGGGCTAGCACGAAATGCCCGCGAGTCGTTTGTCGCTCAGTGCATCTCTGTCCAACTAGTCAAATATGTATGCACTGAGTGACAAATGAGTTCGCGGGCAGGTCGTGCTAGACGTGCAGGAAAGATCATAATGGAAAAGGTTAGAGGAGGCCTTTGCAGATTGGCAAATAGATCTACAGAAAACAAGCAAGCAACAAATACTAGAATAAATTTAAATTTACTTATGTGTGTTATTTGATTGAAATACTGTTATTGCGTTAAGTAGTTCTAAATAAACGGCTATTATCAATATTGACGGTATTCGCGCACCGACTGTTAAATTCATATTAGAATTCGTATTATTGTATTCGAATCACTGACAACTTTGTCTTTATATTAACCCACTATAGCTTTAATTTGCTGATCTTGACTCAGCTAAACTGTTTTCTCACTCACTCTCAAATGCGAAAGCGTTTTTTTGCTTCTCTCCCCTTAGCGTCAAAACGCAGAATCCCGGCTTGATTTCATGCAAAGCGATAGTTGAAAGGTCGGAGACGCACAAAGGATTCTTTATATCCCGCAAAAAAGCACAATGCCTGGCGGAACACTCTGCGATAAAGGAATTCCAGGTGGACAAAGTCACCGGCAAAAGCAAAAAGAAGTTTTTCGAAGCGCTAGTAGAACCGTTTTTAATTTAGTACAGTCAACTTTAGAAATTGAAACATTATTTGAGTACCGTTGTGTTTTTATGTGTCAGCGACACAGTACGAAAATGTGAGGATATATTTGTTACTTTAATTAAGGATGTGTACCACGTCAAATCCGCAGTACATCTATTTGATTTTTAGTACTTTTTTCATTATCACCAAATAACGGCAAAGAGTCATTTTGTACGAATAATGATTTAAAATATACAAATTGTGTGATTATTAAAAATTACTTAGTATGTGAAATAACATCGGAACCTGTTTTGACTACTCGAGTCAATAAATCAAAATGCAGTATTTTAAACGGTCCGGACACATGGAAATGCAATATTTTTTTTCATTCTTTCAGGGCATTTTTTTCATCAAAAAATCGCGGTGAGTACAGAGTTACAGAAAATACATTTTCTGATTATAAAAGTACTATGGGACAGAAACATTATTCGCTTTTTCTTGTAATTTAATCAACTTCCGGTACAAATAACACAGGCTTGAATGTAATCTTAAATGTCATTTATCTCCTTTAAAAGAACGGTAAAGTGGTTTTTTTTTATTATACTTATGCGAAACGACTAATATTACCATACTATTCAATTTCAGCGAAAAATATTCAAATCGAAATATTGGGTACACATCCTTAATTTGCATAAAAGCATAGCTACACATTGGTCTAATCCCAAATGAGGGTATGCCCTAGGTAGGACAGATACAGGGTATTCAATAATAATATTCTATGAAAAAATATATCTTTTCCCTTAATTTTTTATTATCATCGGTAAAAATAATTAGCAGGCCGCTATTTGTAATGAGTTAAGAAACCCCAGTTTTTTTATCAAGTGTCGGCGAACAGAGTTTACAAAGATTAAAATTAATAAAAACCACTTTAAAAAGATTTGTTGTGTTCACTTAAAAGCAAACAATAGATCATTATCCCGAAGCTACACTTAAATATAACTACTCATTTACATTACATATATTTCCTCCAAAGCAAGCCGTCTTATCACTCTTCAAAGAACCCACCATATACTCATCAAAAAAAAATTCACTAAGCTGTCACTAGGCTATCGAGTCAGTCAAAGTGAAAGTGAAAGGGAAACATGTACCTCTATATAGAACGGCTCCTCCATATTCCGTCTGACGCTCGTCCTTTGTTTTTTCTTGTCTAAAACAACTATGACGTAGGAAGTCGCCGATTTGGGGTTCGCCCACGACAAGTTTCTTCCTTCTAGAATATTCACCCACACCTAAATGGACGATAAGTTGGTACAATTAATCGATTACTAAATACTTTAGTTAGGGAGCTGGGTGCCATTTTGGTATATGATTTGTTCGTCTTTCATATTAATGGGGATAAAAGTTTATGACAATACAAATCTATTTGGCCCTGTAAATGAAAGTCGTATGTCCCTGCATTTTTGAGTTACAACGTTAAAATATCGTACATAAAAAATATCAGCGACCTAGACGTCTACCAACTTTTTTTTCTACTCTGGGAGTCCTAATGAATCGAATGGGCGCAACGAGAACGACGAACAAACGATTTATTTAGTATAGCTTTTTTCATTTACATTTTTGCAACTACGTCCCGTTATAAAACAGAGCCCTGCACGTCTACCTTTTCGATGTTCATCGTTTTGAGGACGATTCTGACCATCAGTCCAAGAGGCAGACACGAACAAATGATTTAGCACTCCTTTTTTTTAAATGTTTGAAACTCTGTCAATTGAAAACGCAGCACTACCATAGTGGTAGACTATTTTTCTGTGTTTCTTTATAATGTCATTAATCGAACAATTCAGGTCTGCCAAGCGAACAAATCATAAAGAAATTTGCCACCCAGCTCCTTAGCTACTTTCTATGCAAAAGAAATACAATGTTACCCCGATAAATATTAACCGATTTTGATAGATTGGTTCTGTAGTCTAACTAGGAACCCTTTTAGTTTTGTCATGTCCGTCTGTCTGTCCGTCCGTATGTCACAGCTACTTGTACAACTTGGGGTAAATACGCCCCTGCTTGACTAACATAAAAGTTTCTACCTAGGTGTGCATTCATTATTAGAAAAATCGTCTCTTTGCAGCCACTGATAGTTTGTGACGTGCTCCACATTATATGGCTCGACATTTTTATATTAGTGAATGTTATTTTAAGATAGAAAAGAAAGAATTTTTTTAATGTCCCTAAAATAAATAATTGAAATGTCGGTACATTAATACGTCATCGGTGTGAGAAACGCGCTTATCGCGCGCGTTAATTTTTGCAATAACTCCTAAGATATTAGTTTAAATTACATGGTGTAAAAGATTATAATAATGTGCATGAGATGCTTAAGGTAACTAACGTATTTAAGTTGATAAGGATTCATACCGTGTCTGTCTAAATAGCTTTCCAATTACCGCATTGTACGCCATATTTTTTTTAGAAATGAATGGGTATAGTAAGCTATCCTTAAAAGATAGACATATGCCTTAAAACAATACAATAAAACCTGTCATTGGTAGTACTACTGGCAAGTTAAAAGTTACTATAAAAATATACGATACTGGTTAAAAAATTAACAAACATAAAAGTAAAAATAGATTAACACTGAGTTTTGCTACCAATAAAAAGCAACAATTTAGCGCGTGCAATTATACGTTGACCGACTGAACTCATTGAATTTTATTTTTAAGAATACAAACCTAACCTTTCTCGCTAGCCTCACTGAATAATTGTTGTGTGCTAAATCTCAAAGTCAAATAAACATAATGTAGGTATACATATTTATAAAGTTGAATTTATTACAATTTGTAGCAATGTCGAATAAACAGCTGAGTGGTTTCTATCTCAGTAGGAACAAAAGTGTTGCGTACATAGATTTGTATTTCTTTATTATTATTCTTGCCTTCCTAAATGAAACAAAACACAGTTATGTAATGAATATTTAATTAAAATAGAATTATATTATACCATTCTTCGACGACGTTCAACACATATTTTAGTTATTTGGAAATATTAAATAATTTTATGCATTATTTCCATGAATTTCCATTCAAGTGCATGTTTTTTATAATATTGCAGGGATGACATCTGGCAATTTTTTTTATTATATCACCAACCAACCACAATAAAGCACTCCGTTTTAAAGTGCTTGGAATGGAACATAATAATATTTAATTAAAAACCAATTATTACTTCCCACAGCGCCACTCCCCCATCCCGCAAATGGTTTACTTCTGGAAATACAAAAAATCATAGCAGCTGTTAAATTTTTGTAAAATAAATTAAATAAATTTAGATTCGAAATTAAGTTGCCATTTATATCCGTTATGTTAAGCTAAGGCCTCACTTACGCTTATACGAGTATGTTTATGTCATTGTCATTGAGCATAAACCGTGAACCATTATATAGATAATGGTACGGAACCCTTCGTGCGCGTGTCCGACTCGCACTTGGCCGGTTTTTTATTTAATTTTTATATTTGAGTTGATTGAATGAAAGATAAATTGCGTTTTACGATTTATGACGTATTAAAAAAACTACTTACTAGATCTCGTCCAAACCAATTTTCGGTGGAAGTTTACATGGTAATGTAAGTACATCATATATTTTTTTTAGTTTTATCATTCTCTTATTTTAGAAGTTACAGGGACACACATTTTACCACTTTGGAAGTGTCTCTCACGCAAACTATTCAGTTTAGAAAAAAATGATATTAGAAACCTCAATATCATTTTTGAAGGCCTATCCATAGGATAACCCACACGTACGGGTTTGATGAAAAAAAATAAAGTTTGAGTTTCAGTTCTAAGTAACCCCCAAAATTTAGTTTTTTTTCTATTTTTGTGTGAAAATCTTCATGCGGTTCACCGAATACATCTACTTACCAAGTTTCAACAGCATAGTTCTTATAGTTTCGGATAAAAGTGGCTGTGACATACGGACGAACAGACAGACAGACAGATATGACGAATCCATGAGGGTTCCGTTTTTTGCCATTTGGCTACGGAACCCTAAAAATGACGGAAACATTCCTAAACCAACTGCCTAAACTTGAAAAATGATAGTAATTGTTGCAACCTTTGTCCGTTCCGCCTAATGTCACACCCTTCTCTCATGTCCTGCCTAAAGTTCCATACCAACATTTTTTACAAATACCTAAGTAAACCACTAACGCAACGACGTATAAATTGCAATTTCTATTACGAGTTAACGATTAACATTAAATTCCGTTAAATCTTCCGAAATGTAACTCTTTAATGTTTAACGAAGTTAACTCTGTCTGTATCGAATTAGCGATTAACGAAGTTAACTATTTGATTAACGGCCCAGGCAGCACACCAGCAGTGTAACAGCTTATACAACCCTTATAATGGTCATACTTGAGCTATAATGGCTGTATGTGCCCAGCTATGTCCGCAAGTCACGGTGACATAATTATTAACGTGACGTGTTTATCTTCTCTATACCAAGCGTTTCAATCGCCGACGCACACTAGCCTACCATGTAAAGTACTTTGTGCTCATTGAAGTATTACGTTACACTAGAACAGACATCTCAAATGCCAGCGAGCACTTGATGACGTAGCGGGCGTGCGCGCCGCGTCCGGCGGTGATCGTTTTCTTATACGCGTTTGTGCCATTTGGGCTCAACAGGCTTTACTTAAATCAAGTCGCTAGACTAAGAATGAAAATCCTTGTTAATGGATATCCAGAACCAGGGGAATTCAAGGCAATACCACTGCGCTCCACAAGTCACTCCATTGAAGTGGTGGAGAATGCAATGGATAGTGCTTAGGAAAAAGGGGTAATTACACAAAAGATCCCATAGGGTCGAAGTGTATCCGCAAGGACCCGACCCTCTAAGATAAGATAAATCAAGTTGAGGTGTCCACTCTAGTATACATAATTACTCAAAGGTGCAGTCGTAGTTGAGCCTTCCCCAGTTGTGGACGACCAGTTAAACCTTAAAACCGTGTATATTGTAAATTTGCTCTATTTTAAACCGTGTCCGCGCTGCATCGGCACGCGCCCGCTGTTTGGTCGCAAACACGATAAATCTTTTACGAACTAATTTACACGGTATCACGTGTTTATTTAACGAATGCGTTTATCAACACTGTAACACTTGACAAAGTGGTACAATATTCGTAACCGGTGTGTAGGGATTTGTCAATCTTAAACGAGCAAGGCAAGGTTGGTTTAGTTCGCGTATTTCAAAGAGTCTATTTTTATTTTGCAAAAAAGAGCCATGGGCCATATATAACATGGGTACCCGCGAGTCACTGAGGGAATTTTTCAAGGAAACAGAAATACTAGCCCTGCCTTCGCTATACGTATTTTAAATAATAATGTGTCAGAAAAAATCTATAGGTACAATTAATTATCCTACAAATGTAGATAAGCCAAAGGCTTAAAGTACCAACTTATAGACTGGCTAAAACTAAAAAATCATTTCTAGGAAATTGTACACGTTTTTACAATAAAATACCTAAAAACATTATAGAACAAACAGACACAATGTTCAAATCTACTGTAAAGCGAATTCTTATTTCTAGGGCATATTCCACACTATGTCATGGACAGGGACGTTTGGCTTCAACCCTGACCTGCAGCGGCGATCCCTGGGTCTCGATGAGCGTACCTGCTGTGGTATATACTTAGATTTGTATAAAACTGTAGACATCATTGTTGACTTATATGTGTACTAATTTGAAAAAATGATACCTCACAGAGTTTCTTGCCGGCTCTTCTCAGTAGAGGATTTTTTTCCGAACCGGGTGGTAGATTCATTCCTTGACCTACATAAGAGCTTGTAAAAGCCTAAATTGAATAAAGATAGTTTGACTTTGACTTTGGCTTTGACTTTGAGCAATATTTATAGAAATAAAACAGTGGTTCTTAACCTTTTAGTGATCAGGGACCATTTGACAATTTTTTGGTCTTCAATAGCCCGCTTACTGATTGGAGGTAAATACAGTTACTGACAATTAATAAAGAATTGTATTCTCGTTTAAAATTAAAAAGAAGTAACGTGAAATACAAATCCATTCCAAATTCAATTTTAACGCGGTTGAGTAAACTTTAAAACAAAAGTGAATTTCATCTGGACTTATTCCCTTTTATTATTAGACGTGCGCTATCTATTGTTCCCTCGGAGCGCAACTCGCGCCACGCGTCGATGTGTCGACTCGTTGTCATTTATTTTTAATAAATCCGACGCCTTAGCGGACCATTTCGGGTCCGCAGACCACCGGTTAAGAACCACTGATATAGAGGTATATACATACTTCAAACAATTAAACGTATACTTGTACGAAAACTAAATTTTCTTATACAAATATTTTTGATAACTTCGCCACATATTGGCTTTTATATAAAACTTGTGGCATATTTAATGAGATACATATTATTATAAAAAAATACAATGTTTACCATATGTTTTTTTCAAATGTTTGATTACATATACTGCGTCATTTTACTCCGAACTAAATGAATAAGAATGCTTAAATAAATAAATTATTACGTACACAGTATAATGTCCTGGCTAGAAATAAAGACAAATGAGTAATTGTGTCACTATTGGTAATTCTCAGTCATGTTAATGCATTATTCCAATTAACAAGATGTCGGGAAAACAAATCCAGTCTTGAAGTCGAGTGGCTGTATAGCCACTCGACTGGATGCGCTTCGAACTACAACTTTTGAAGCGGAGTTATGGAAGTTATGTCGAAATCTGGCCAAGATTTAAACTTAGGAAATAGTAGTATCTCGAAATCGAAATTAATTTCTTCCAACTACGCTTCAATTTTATCACGATTTCCTTAAATACTCAGCACAAAGCAAAACTTATTCGCTTTCACTTTTATTTACCAACTTCTTGCAGTAATGGAAAGAAAAACAAATTATACACCTCGTATCAAGTGATGTATTATTGCGAATTAATCACTTTCTGCATGGTGCAACAATCTACTATTACTGAGATGGCTGGTATGCCCTACTTGCACGTTATGTGTATAAAATTAAATAACTTTTTTTTTAAATGTCAATTGACTGACAAACGAGCTGACGGCCCACCTGATGGAAAGTGGTCACCGCCGCCCATAGACATCTGCAACACCAGAGGTGCTGCCAATGCGTTGCTAGTCTAGGGAGGAAACATTCATTAATTGTAATGTCTAAAATGTGTTATATTGATGTTTATCCATCTAACTATGGCCAAATTAATTATATAGTTATTTCTCTGTTTCGTAAATGTTATTTAATAATTTCCTAAGTTTCCCTTATCAATACCCCTAACTTAGTTTTTTCTATGGCAACACCAATTAACTAAAACAATTATAATAATGTCATTCCCGACAGTTATTCGCACAGCTTTAGAGTTGCAAGCTTTTAAAATGTAGCCACATGTTTCTATTCATGCATTTGAGTCTTTAGATTCGTTTGAGATCTGCATAGAACCACAACGAGAACTAAAATAATATTTGAATTTAAATTCATATTATAATTTAATTCAGTTGCAAATAGAAGCAAACTCCAGCTTACTACAGGCACGGTTGCGAAATGCATAATGAAATATTAATTAGTCGAGCAAGCATTTAATAGCTTTGAAACCGTCATGCATTTAAAATAATCCTGTTACTTTCGTGTATGAGGAAATGTGTTCACTCTAAATGGAGTTGTGACCTATGTTAACTATATGAGTCGTGAAAAAAACCGTCGATTTTGTGACACTTTTCAGTGCTAACTGTGGAGTTGAAATGTGGAAATGTATCGATTTAAAAGACGACATCATTGACGGGGATGTTTGGAATTAATCCTCACCTGCACCGGCGATCCCTGGGTCTCGATGGGCGTTATTATGTTACTTAGACTTGTATAAAACTGTAGACATATTGTTAACTTTTATGTGTACTATTTTGAAAAAACCGGCCAAGTGCGAGTCGGACTCGCGCACGAAGTGTTCCGTACCTTATAATCAAGCAAAAAAAAACACGTTTGTTGTATGGGAGCCCCCCTTAAATATTTATTTTACTTTAATTTAATTATTAATTTTTGAAGTTAATATATATCTAAATATTCTGTGAATATTTCAAGCGTCTACCTGTTGCCGTTATCAATATCGAGCAAAAACGAGAAAAAAGTCACGTTTAATGTATGGGAGCCCCCTTAAATATTTATTTTATTGTTTTTTAGTATTTGTTGTTATAGCGGCTACAGAAATACATCATCTGTGAAAATTTCAAGTGTCTAACTATCACGGTTCATGAGATACAGCCTGGAGACAGACGGACAGACGGCCAGACGGACAGACGGACAGACGAACAGACGGACAGACGGACAGCGGAGCCTTAGTAATAGGGTCCCGTTTTTACCCTTTGGGTACGGAACCCTAAAAATGACACCTCACCGAGTTACTCGCCGGCCTTTTTTGGATGGCCGATGGCCCATTCTCCCCCCTCTCCCTAGATCGGTGAAGCGTTGGCAACATATCTAGTGTAAACGCTAACCTTCCCAAAAAAAGGAAATGCGACTTTATTGGGTAATGGGACTCTTCTACATTGCCTAAATAATATTGTATATCGTATCACTGTAGTTTTTGTTCATTTGAATTTGCGAAGTTTCCATTGAAAAAAAAAGCACACGTAATCTTAGTTCCGAAAAAGTTCAATAAATGTAGTAGATTTGAACGACAATATCTTCCCGCCATTACTGTGACTACAAACACATGAGAAGAGAAGGCACCTCACACCTGTGTTAATTAGTGTTTTAGAATAGTTTTATACAATCGCGTATCTCAGAACTTAACAAATACAAAAGTCATTTTTACGTCAGTACAGTTACTGACCGTGTTGGTGTTGATTTATGTTATTTTCTAACTGAAAACAATGAAATTGTGCCCAAACACATTAGTGATATGACAGTTAATTATCATTAAAAACCGGTCAAGTGCGAGTGCAACCCGCGTGGAGAGGGTTCCGTTCCATACATGATAAACTAAAATTTCCTATGTTACTTTCAATACCATAGACTTCTTATAGGTTTTCCTGTAATCTATAGGTAAAGAACTATTTTCTGTATTTTTTTCAAAATTTTAGGCCCGTTGGTTTCGGAGATAAGGGGGGGGGAATGGTCAATTTTCACCTATTTTCCTAAATAACTTCTAAACTATTTTACTTAAAATTAAAAAAAAAAAATACATTTAAGATCCTTACAATAAGCCCTTTCATTTGATATGTCACACGATTTCAGTTGCACAACTTTTTTTTTTAATTTTCTAATTTATCCCCCAAAAGTGGGCCCCATGTTCAAAATTAATTAATTTACGTTACGCATCCCTGTTGCGGTCACCAATTTACATACGTATACCAAATTTCAAATCAATCGGTCCAGTAGTTTCGGAGCAAATTGGCTGTGACAGACGGACAGACAGGCAGACAGACAGACAGACACACGAGTGATCCTATAAGGGTTCCTTTTTTCCTTTTGAGGTACGGAACCCTAAAAATTAAGTCTGGCTCAAAAGAACAAGCATTCAGAGCAGAAATTATTTTTAAAAAAACAAGGGCATGTCCTATAATGCTGCGCTGTTAAATTGTTGGATCGTATCCGAATCACCACCGGTCGATGTGGCTCGGAAGGCAGCCAAGCTGAAGTGGGACTGGGCTGGCCACGGGTGCCGCATGCCGAATGAGTTGTGGGCAAGGTTACCACAGAGTGGAAGCCAAACAAATCTAGAAGGAAGCGTGGCAGACCTCGTAAGCGATGGCGGGATGAGCTGGACTCCTTTTCCAGAGACTGGCCGGAGACGGCTAAACATCGCGAACACTGGAAGGAGAGGGGCCTTTGCCCAGCAGTGGGACACAACAGGCTCATAATAATAATAATAATAAAATTCCTACAAACTGAACAGGAGCCTACCTTATCGACACCACCAGCACCCTCACAACGCGCCTCACACTGAACGCCTTGCTACACAGACACAAATACTATCCAACACTACACGATCCTCACAAACAACTTAGTAGTAAGTAAGTCGCCTGGTATGCACTTGGCCTAGGCGGGTGCATACCAGTATACCGGTGAAATCCGAGAAAAACAAAGATATAAATAATAATAATAATAATAATAATAATGTCCTTTTTGATCACGACCGTTTTGATCAAACTGAATTTCCCGCGCGATTTTAGCTTTTTAGTTGATTATATTATTAAGGTCAAACAGTATAAAATAGTAGCACTGTCCGTGATGAAAGATCAATCCCAGTAGATTATTATGTCATGTATTAGAACTCGATCAAGTACAATGGGTACGTCGCACTCTCTGAATATAAACTCTCGCGATGAATGCCACAGGTGGTCGACCGTCCGCATCCGGGAGAATGTTCATGAAAAATCCTTTTCAATATCTCCTTTCACCTATACTTTACCCGACTTTTATATTTATTGTAGAAGCTTCATTTAGTACACAATAGTACGCAGTAGAAGGAGGATAGGCTCTTATTATACATAAAGAGAAAATACTTGTACTTCTTAAGGGTTTCGTACCTCAAAGGTAAAAAAGGAACAGGAGGTAGGAAAGGAAGGAAGGAGGTAGGAAGGAGGTAGGAAGGAATGTAGGAAACGAAGGAGGTAAGGAAGGAAGGAAAGGGGAAAGGAAGGAAGGAGGTGGTAAGGAAGGTAAGGAAGGAAGGAAGGAAGGTAAGACTTCATTGTCTGTCTATCTGTATGTCACAGACACTTTTCTCGAAGACTATTTCTCGAATGACTAGACGTTGAAGAATTTTTGTACAATTATTAATGTGTGCCCACAAAGATAAAGAATAAAATAGGGTAAAGAAAATTTTCCTCTGTGTTTTTTTTTTCTACAACCTCGAACGTGTTGTTGGATAGCTCTTTGAAACTATTATGGGTATATTATGACCAATTTTTAGGAAATATTCAGCTCAAAAGTGGCCATTTCTGTTAATGTTACGTGTCCCCAGTAGATAGAGACTTATATACTTCTTTCCTGCACAAATACATTAGGTCAGCTAAACAAATAAATAAAATGGTAGTGTCTATCCGTGTCAACCATGACTTAACAAATTAGATGACTACTCAAAAAGTAATTGACCAATTTAAATGCAGCTAACACTATGCT
This sequence comes from Tortricodes alternella, assembly GCA_947859335.1. Lineage (NCBI taxonomy): Eukaryota > Metazoa > Arthropoda > Insecta > Lepidoptera > Tortricidae > Tortricodes > Tortricodes alternella. Next base: position 3,675,011 of record OX401970.1, read on the forward strand.
TTAGCCCGTTAACTAAGGCTTGTAATCGTGAAGTATAAACTTAAGAAAACGGCAAAGCCTTCTCCAAGGAAGCATTCGAAAATCGCAAATCTCATATTAAGTTTTCTCATAATAATAATAATATGAGGAAACGTAATATTAAATGCGTAGTTATAAATGCTTCATCGGAGAAAGCCAGCCTATTCGGGAACGCTAAGTGATTCTGTAGCGATTCGCGAGCGAGATTCCTCATCTCGCTCTTACGCATTACGCGTCGTGCGGAAGAGTGGGATGAGAAATCTCGCTTACGAATCGCTACAGAATCACTTAGTGTTCCCGAATAGAGGTGCTGGCCTTATATAGAGGTTTAATGTACTTGTGAACCATGCTTAATTAGCTGCATAATAATGTTGACTGAATATTATTAGTCAAGTACTATTTACAATATTTTTAAACCGACTTCACAAAAAAAAGGAGGAGGTTCTCATTTCGGTTGTATTTTTTTTATGTTTGTTACTTCAGATTTATAAACCGATTTTGAAAATTCTTCTTTTAATCGGAAGGAGATACCTCCCTCCAGTTTGGTCCCGTTGTAGTCAAAGTTGAGTTATGATGAGAGAATCTATGAGGAATCGATGGAACTCTTCAAATATTATAGGCAAGCATAGAGCAATTTTAGTATTTTCTGTAGTAACTGAAGCAGTTACGTTTCAAAAGCATTATTTGGTGAAGTGGAACTGTTGACGAAGACCACAGATGATCACCGGAACTCCTGATGTTGAGTATTTCAAGGTTGACGATTAAATTGCTGTATAAAGTTCTGAAGCAACTTATGTCCATGAAAATGCATGTAGTATAATTGAAGACCCAGGAGAACTCCTCAACGATTGACATCCTTGCACCGTGGATAGCAACAGTTTGTAAATGCTGATGAGCAATTGGCATTATGCTATTGTTACTTGATGTAGCAAATGTGTGTCGTTAAATCACAGGATAATAAATAAAATGTGAAAAAAAAACTTACTTTTCAAAGGCCATTTGAAGTCGGTTTTTTTATTATATAAATTACAGATATTATAAACTTGCAAGCTGAATTAGAACCACATCCTCTTATCCTACGCTGCTACGAGTGTTTAAATTTTGGGACGGTTCCAATGACAATGCATTTTTATGGTAAGCATGACCTGACTACATCCAGGATTAGCTCCAAATAAAGGAACTCTTCAACGCTCAGCTATTTAATTTTGTGTAGGGATTTTATTGCAATATTAAAAGATCAATGAGCAGCAGCTTCTTATAAAAATTCAATTTTTTCAGAAACTTATTTGGTGGGTTATATTGGACTGATTGGATAGCGTAGTGGGAGTGTTACAGCCCTAATACAGGCGATCACAGGAAAAAATATGACGAACACGAATATTTGTCACCGAGTCAGATGTTTAGTACTTCATTGATTCCTTTTTCGGCACATTCCTTTTTGGACATATTCCGTTTTCGGCATATTCTTGCTTCGGCACATTTTAATAAATAAATTATACTATGAAATACTTGTGACTTTGCTTGCGTAATAAAATAAAATTATATTTATTAGTAAAATATTACATTTTAATCAATAAGAATAAAAGACAAAAATTAAACAGTACCTACACTGATTACTTAAAATAATTGGACAACTAACTAATGATAACTAATGGATTAAATTCATATGCTTCATGGACCCGTCTTTTATAAAAGTTGGCTAAGCCTATTTAAACATTACATTACATTTATTTTTTATTTACAAAATCAAACGGAAACCGAGAACGGAATGTGCCGAAACAAGAATATGCCGAAAACGGAATATGTCCAAAAAGGAATGTGCCGAAAAAGGAATCAATCGAGTATTTAAGACGCTGACAACAGCCAATGACCTTGAGTGATCGGTCACTGTCTGTTTGCACCTGAGTGAACGAGAAGCACTGTGCGGAAAATCAAAAACGGATGAATTATATAAGTAAACACACCAAACGTAAAATATAAATTAGTCAAGTTATTAATTTGGGCATGATGTAATAGTGTTATTGATTGTAGATCCATACGCTTAAAAATTTAAGACATAGAACTATATAAGGAGGATTTTAGACGTAACGTCACGTGTTTTTTTTTTCTATCGTATCAATTTCATCAAATCGTGTTTTGGAAATAGTTATGTTTTCAAGTTTTCAATAATACCTATAAAGAATATGAACATTTTTGCGTTTTGCCAAATGAAATAGGTTTTGTTAAAAAACTGTTTAAGTAAAGTCGATTTAGGTGTTGTCAGCGCCTTAAATATGTACCTATTGATCTAGTAGCCATAGTAGAAGCCTAGTGAGGCGGATGGGCAGGATAAATGGGAAAAAATTGAAAAGGCTTTTATCGAGAGTGCAATTTTTTATTGGCAGGACATGGAATATCGCGCTGCTATCTTCTCTATTAAAACCAAAGAGTTTTGCTATAAAAATAGGTTGTAGCATCAAAACCTAGTTTGAAAAACTACTTAGTTCAATGTATGTTACGTCCATGAAGAAATTTCAGTTACGAAACATTACTTTTATTATATTTAAGTAGAGGCATATGAGAAAAACGCAGGCCTCCCTAATTAGTTGACCAATAGCTTTGGCAGTGTCTTTAACGATACCTATAAATGGCTTTAAAATTACCATAATTTTCTTGCGCAGTAAAGGCCAGTTAACGTCAATCGATGGGTATTACATCCCGCAAGACTCCCACCTCCCCTCCAGTTATCGAGTTATGAAATTCAAAGCACAATACAGAACTATCTAACGTTCAAAGCAACGGCGTAGCGCTCAATAAGCTCCACGCGGAACGTACACCGTAGCACTTGGAAGGCGTAGCAGTGCTACAATCATTAAAATTATATTGAAAGCTGCGCCTCTATTCGGGAACTCTAAGTGATGTTGTAGCGACTCGTTAGCGAGATTTCTCATCCCATTCTTCCGCACGATGCGTTATCCGTAAGAGTGAGATGCGAGTCTCGCTCACGGGTTGCTGCAGGATCACTTAGACGTTCCCGAATAGACGCCCTGTTTATAATGTCATCAAACAAGTGATGTAAGTAGCTAAGCTTGTATTTTGCATCGTGAAATTTATATATTTGAAACGATATATCCTCGATTTGAATTTTAGTGGGCGATTATAAAAGATTGTAATTTACTATGACATAGTACCAAGTCCGTCTTCATAATGTGTAAATTATTGGGCTCTTTTATTCCTCCCTCCTCCCCCACAATACATTTTCCATAATTCAATGTAGCCAAACCACCTTCCTCACCTTACGCATCCTGGTTCTTATGCTCATATCTCGGGTCACTGTCAAAGCGTATGCCGAGTTATGTAACAACAGGAAAAAGGCCAATGTAGGGCCGTTACTACCTGAGTTCTGGGGTCATAAATCATATATGAAGCGGCACTCCATAATCCTCTAAGTGCGAGCGCAAGGGAGCTTTGAGGTCACATCCTATATAGAGCGGCACTCTATAAGCCTCTAACTGCGAGGGAAAAAGAGCTACTCGTATGGGATCATAAGTAATTTATGGAGCAGCACTCCATAAGCCACTAAGTGCAAGCACGAGGAAGCTGTGGGGTCATACATCATATATGAAGCGGCACTCCATAAGCCTCTAACATACATACATACACATCACGCCAGAAATCCCTAATGGGGTGGGCAGAGCCACAAGACTACATGTGGCCACGTTCGATTAATTAGTCCTAGGATGGTATGATGAACCGTATGGTAACAGGTGATCAGCCCATCGCCCATACAGATAGTCCACGATGTTGGAGAGGACCCGTCCCTTAGTCGACTTTTACGGCATGCAGGATGATAAGCATCTGCACGCATTCTATGCTATTTCTTCACTCCCAGTGCAGCAGAGGAGTAAGCCTTTAAGTGCTCAGCGAAAGGGAGCGTTGGGGTCATAAATCATATACGGAGCTGCACTTTATAAGCTCAGTCTCGCACTTCATCATCGTCATTTCAGCCGAAAGATGTCCACTGCTGGACATAGGCCTCCCCCAATGATTTCCACAACAACCGATTTTGTGCAGCTCGCATCCAGCGGAGACCCGCAATTTTCACCAGGTCGTCAGTCCACCGTGTGGGTGGTCTGCCCACGCTGCGCCTTTCGGTACGTGGTCGCCACTCAAGAACTCTACGACCCCATCGGCCATCTGTTCTACGAGCAATGTGCTCTGCCTACCGCCAGTCTTGCACTTATTCGGGCCAAAATGGTCCGATTAAATGATTTATGACCCCAAAGCTCAGATGGTACGGCCCTCGAGTGCGAAGTTACCTGAAAGCTTTGAGGCATGCCATCGGGACTGTGATTTGTGTCCATCTTCGTCGGCGTCCGATGTAATTTGTTCCGTCGGCCCTTTATCATTTTAAAAGTAGTATTCACCTGATCAAGAAAAAAATAATTAAAAAGGTTCTGTCAAGAAAATTTCATGGTGATACTGCACTCTTGTTTTCAACCAGCAATATATCGACTATTGTATCGATAAACGCACGCCACTAATGTTTATAATTGGCAGACTAGTTTTTATATTGCGACAAAGTAATCGATTTTATTGTAACATTTTAACTAGTATTATTATAGTACTATCCAAATGCCGTTTAAAATCTTGAAGCTTTTGTACATCTATTATTACAGCATTTATACCGTTTTAGCTGTATAATAACTTACAAGTCCGCTCTTTTAAGGCATAAAGTGTCTATTGATTCCTTTATAAGCCTCTAATAAAACTTAAAGTTCTTAATAGACTGGTATGTTAATGTTGAAACGCTTAAATATTACTTCGGAGAAGTGAACCGTCTAATATAGCTATAACGATACCAATTATCACTATTACTTTTGAATGTAGCCGAATAATAAAGTTCTGTGCTGAATAACTTTGAAGAAGCATTTGTGGCTGTAGTGGTGTGTTTTTTTTATTGTTCCATATTTAGAAGTGACACAAATACTCACACGTTTATACTTTTTCATATCTACTCTACACATACACAAATGTTTCTCCTTTGCTTCAGCTATACCATGTGTATTATGCTTTCCACGCAGACCAAAGCCAAGTAAGACTTATTTTTCAGGAAATATAGACTAAAATGGCATGATGTTCTGTCTATCTATACATCAAACGTTGCAGCTGGGTAAGTTGCGTTTATTTCACCTCAGTTTGTAGAAGAAATGTCCTTTATAACAGAGTAGCTTTTGCTCGCGGTTTCGGCCGCTTTTAGAATTCTGTGAATATTCCGGGATAAAAAGAAACCTTCGTCCGCCGGTCCTCCAACTATCGCTGTGAAAAATATCAAGTCAATCCGTTGTTCCAAAGAAGAACAAACAAACAAACACACTTTAGCCATTATAATATTAGTAAGGATTCCTCTAGTCTCCCTCTCATCCAATTCTTCTTACCTTCTGTTTTTGTCCCGTTCAAATAGTACTTTTGCGTTTAATAGAATCCTTGAAAGAAATATGAAACAATTTTATAAAAACTTCCCACTTATATAAATTAAACTTTTAAATAAATATTAATTATTACTATTTTTAAATAGATATCTAATAAAATAATTTTGCTGAATGTATGTTTACACGTACGTGACAAATGTCATTTGATGGCATCGTCGCTAAAAGAGGTTATACGCGGAGTTAGGTACAGATGTAGTGCATAATTAGTTTCCATCGTGTTTTATCGGGAAAGTTCGTATTTATCGTGCTCTCTCAATTAGCTTCAGCAGCTCCCCAATTCTCGGCGCATTCGAGATAATGTCACAATCGAAATTGAACGTCAGTGCATACAGCAATTTGACACAACTGTATGAATCTGACGTTTAATCTCGCAATTGACATTATCTCGAATGCATCGAGAATTGGGCACCAGTACCCATCATACCATGCTGTCATTTTTCATTTTGACATTTGACAGTAAATAATAAAGTTTCATATTAATGAATATAAACATGTCACTCACTTAATACAACAATTAATTGACACTTCGGGTCCCGTCGTCTTCCGACTGAGATCCGAGTTTTACCGATGGAAACATATTATTCACTATATCTGTATCTACTTCCGTGGCCGGCTGCGTCGATATATGACCAAGGTCGAAGCCACGCACGGACATGTAATTTATACGTACTGACGGGTCAAGTTAGGCTCGCCGGCAAGTTCATTACCGAAGTTTTATTTTAGAGAGTCACTCCCGTGCGAGGAAAAATTACAATCACATTTCAGTTAGAGCATGGAGCATAATAGTTACCAGTGGCGGCGTAGGGTAGATTGGCACCCCGGGCGGATTTAATAATAATAATAATAATAATAAAGACATTTATTTAACACACATTAGACACAGACATATAACAAGAAAAGCACATAACAAAGAAACAATGAACATAAAAAGCTGTGCCGAACGGTGCCAAAGAGGGTGCCACTCAGCGTTATGCCGTGGCGAGCCTCGGCGCTGATTTTCAGCGGCCCCTAGGTGACAATACGAGCGACAGAGAACAACACGTTTGTATGGCAACACTTGAGCAACTCAACCACTTGTATTTGTATTGGATTTGTATTGAGGATTGTACTTAACCTTTTGAACGCCACAGTCGGCTGTAGCCGACAGCAGATTTCGGTGTCGTCAGCCACGGCATGTCGACCTTGTCGGCTACAGCCGTAACTCGGCGGCCGGGGGACGCTTTCTCGCATACAGCCGCGGCGTTCAAAAAGTTAAATACAACCACAAATACTAAACATGCTTACGAGACTTTATTATCCTATAATATTGGATCACATTATTAAAAATTTACCTCTCTGTCTCTTACAATTGATAATATCGTAAGATTGGCTAGTCGCGCTTGGCTCATTGTGGACTTTAAGTAAGATATTATTAATTTTAACTTGTAAAAGCTTCTTCTAAAGAGAAAGACCTTGTGCGCCTTCTTTGGATGTACGATTGAGTTGCCGTTGTTACCCCTTGGTGCTTGGCACCCGCCCCCTCCGCCCCCCCTTTACGCCGCCACTACGAATAACTTTAGAAAAGTCATTTCCTCCCAGATGAAACTTCGTAAGCTGATTTTTAATATGATCCTGAACGTAATGAAAAAAATCAGCTAGCAGTATGCCGAGGGCAAACTCGTCAGCTGGGCATTTAAATAGACGATAGATGCTCCCGTCTGGCTCCTGCGTTACACCTTTCAGGGCATCAGCTCAAGATCTTTCCACCGCGATAGAGCCAGCTGACGATTTGATTTATTAACACGTTCTCTGCTAACGCGGACAGTGCTGACCGTCAGTGAAGTTTCCCTTTAGGCCTATTAAAAATCATAAATCTGTTTAAAATTTACGATTTTTTTTTTTGCTTTTATGCTTTTATCTTTTACTTAAATGTTACTTGGTAATAACAAAAGTCAATTTGAGCCATTATTCATGGAAATAATTAACGTCGGGCAGCATTGCAGCGACGCGGCCTACAGAGAGAGAAAACACGGTTTTCCGTTGCAGGGGGCCGCGCGGGTCGCAGTGTCGGGCAGTCCTTCGCGCTCCCCCGCGTTCGTTTGCGCTTGCAGTTGCCGTCCGTATCTTGAGTTGAGACACCGTGCTGTACTATTACATCTAACATACGTTACTACTGCAGTGCATTAAAGAATGCACTGAATGCACAAATACTTTTCAAAAGTATTTGTTATCACTTAAATTTTTCAAAAACCAACTTGATATGCAAAAGCTGGAGGGCCACGCGGGTCAATTAATATGAGATTTAGTTTGACAGCACTGCCCAACGGCCCGTAAGAACGAAACGAAAACCCTCGTAAAACGCGGTCACCACTGACTGACGCGGCTTGAACTGAAAGTCTATATGTCAACCATCACTGACCGACACGGCCTAGACGGGAAACTGCGTTTTTTTTTCTCGGCATAGAACGTGTTAATAGCATATAAACTATCATCTGACAAATTCTCAACGTTACTCCTGCTCAACCCACCACTAAGCCGCAACTGACGTTCACTAGGCTTCATGATAAAACTCTGAAAACATTGAACGAGTTATCGGCCGGGAGGAAAGGATAAACCAAATTTGTCCCTGGCTCGGGTACTATACCGGCGTATCGTACACTGATAGGTCAATTTATTCCTCCCACTCTCCTTTAATTAACCTGGTTTTGAGCCAAAGCTTCCTGCACAAAGCACTACTAACTATGTTAGCCGGTAAATGCGGGTTACTTTATTTTATCAACGTGTGACAGACATGGTTTGAGTTGACATATTATCGGTTGGATATTCATCGTTCCATTTTCCTTTTCCGGATTTTGCTAGACCGTCGAGAGAGACCAGTTAGTGTTTGATTTCGGGATTTATGTTGGAATAGTTAACTCCTTGTGTGTTTATGCCCGCCCCCACTTCCGCGCGGTTGAATCTGCCAACTGTGTGGTTTATCCGTAGCGTTTCGTTTTGCGACTATTTACTTACCAGGACTCGAACAAATCATCCGGATGACGTCAAACCACTCATAATATGATTTCAAGTATTATTTTTATAAACAATTATCACTTATCATTTATCATTAATCAACCTCTTTAAGTACGAGTACCTAAACGATATCGTCACTTGAAATGAGTCGAGTAATGACAATGTCAGTCAAAGAAACTATGTATATAACGTCTTTGACTTACATTGTCATTCAGATGACTGTTGTACCTTCACAATTATATGTAGCTTGGATGTATTTTACTAACATTTAAAAAGACGCAATAGAATGTCATCTTTGTTCGTGCGATATGTCATACGGAAGTTTAAATACAAAACATCATTCTGTGTGCAAAACTTCGTCATTTTCACGTCATTCGCATGATTTGTTCGAGCCCTGATACTTATTGATGTGGACACGTTTTGGTCGATGTGGATGATGAGGTCGTCGACATATATACCTATTGTTATAAAAACCATAACTTTACTCTCAAATGCTTTTTAATTAGTTTTTCAAGGGAACAATATTTTCTGGCCTCTTAAGTTTAGATTGTCACTATCACTTATCTGCAATAGCCTTATTGAGTGCGAGTTAAACTCGCGTGGAGTGGGTTCCGTTCCATACTTGTTTATCTGAAATCTCCTATGTTACTTTAAATACCATAGACTTCTTGTAGGTTTTCCTGTAATGTATAAGTAAAGAACTATTTTCTGTATTATTTTTGTCCCAGTAGTTTCGGATATAAGGGGGAATGGTCAATTTTCGCCTATTTTCCTAAATAACTTCCAAACTATTTATCATAAAATATTTTAAAAAATCGGATTCGGGTCGATCCCCGGTAAGGGCAAATATTTTTGTGATGAGCACAAATAGTCTTGAATGGTTCCTATGTATTTAAGTATTTCTTTATCTATATAAGTATGTATATCGTCGTCTAGTATCCATAACACAAGCCTTTGGAACTAGATTAATTCGTGTAAAAATTGTCCCCTGATTTATTATCTATTATTTTCTTTCTATGAAAAAATATCTAATAGGGGCGGAGTCAAATTGGCAGGCTGTGAAAATTTACCGAATTCACACCAAATCATACATTTCTACGATTAGGTTAGGTTTAGGTTAGTTAGATTAATAGGCATAGCTGAGACCGTTAAACCGTTAATCTTTAATTAACGAAGTTAACAGTTCGAGTAACGGATTACCTATGAAATTAAATTAAAACAAAAAATTACGGACTTCCGTTAAAACAATAAAAGTCCCTTAAACCCGCACCGTCGTGGATGAGGAGGGATTCACGCTGGTGCAGAAAAAGAGCAAGGCAGGCAGGAAGCCTTGCAAAAGCCTGTGCGGTACTGCAGAGCCGGAATCCAACTCCGGCCTGCGAGCCGCCACACCGAACACGGCGCTGTACGTGTCGCGCCTGCACTACTCTACCACAGAGGACGACGTGGTGGAGTATGTCCGCAAGAAGTCCGGCTACTCCCTGAGGGTATTCCAGCTGCGATCACGCCAACACGTGCACTTCAGCTCGTTTGTGGTGCGCGTGCCGCGGCCGATGCTGGAGACAGTCACGTGTCCGGACTTCTGGCCGAAGGGTGTCGTGTTCAGGCGCTTCCGGGGAACCATGCCTGTCCAGGACACGACTCCAGATGGGACGACGCTAAGGAGCCACGCCTTTTCGTCTCCTAAATGATATTACTTTTAAGTTATTTTACTGTATAATATATGTATGTTAGTCTGTAAGGTATTTATGTATGGGCCACTGATGCCTGAAATAAATGGTTTATTATTATTATTATAAACGTTATTTAAGTACCTACCATTTGCGAAAAGGACACCGCGCGGCTTATTATATCAGATAGCTTTTGATTTGAATTTGATCACTAAATATACACTCTCACAGAATATCGGCGTAAAGTAATAGCTTGCTATTGCGTTTCGTACGGTGAGTGACGAGATCAGGAGGCCTTTTCCCTCATCCCCATCCCATCCCCATTCCCCATCCTCCCTAGACTGGCAGCGCACTGGCAGCACCTCCAGGTGTTGCAGATGTCCATGGGCGGCGGTGACCACTTACCGTGGTGGGCCGTCAGCTCGTTTGTCAGTCAATTGACATAAGAAAAAGGTTCCTTTCCTTCTGTCTCGCTATAATTCTCTGGTTCCACTATTCACCTCCAGGCTCCACGGTCAGATCAGGCTCGATGGTATCAAAATAATGTTATTGTCCTCCGAATTTCATATCGTCGGCCTAAATCGCATACCTCGTAACTCAATTTTTTTTGAAAGTCATGTTTTGTCAACTCCTAGGTATTATTACAAACTCTAATGCAATACCCTATATTCACTAACTTTTCATGTCCTGCCTAAACTTCCATAGCACATAGGAACATTTAGGCTGGTTTTAGTGTGACGCGGACCGTCAGTACGGATCGCTCCGCACAGACCGATTTGTATGTAATGCGGACGGTCGTCCGTATACACGAAGCAAAGTCCACAAGTCGTTTTGTCAACACATGATACGAAATAAACGACGAGATTTGTTACTGAATAAATTTTCGGTTATGTCAAAAAAGAAGTGTCTAAGTTTTGTTTAGTTCTCCTTAGATATATATTTTTAGTTTTTAATTAGGTACTTACTAACATTATAACATAGTGATAGGTTAATTATTTGGTCAGTCTAACATATTATCGTAAAACAACCGAAATAAATGATTAATAATTATTATTATAATTATATAAAGCGCGCAGCGGCTGATCAGCGGAAAAGTGAAATTATGAATTTAGAATGTAAGTTCAAGTTATTAGGTCTAAATTTGAATGTGTCCCGCATCACTGATCAGCCACTGCCAGTCACGTGGCTGCAACGCAATTTTTCACGACGCTGCGTCGCACCCATTTTATTTATATTGGCCCTTAAACTGGATAAATGTACTGAAGTGTCAATCGACTTTATATTAGATACAGCCACGTTAGCTTCACGTAATGATAAGATACTAGTATACAATGTTTGGCTTATCCCAATGGACCTATATTATATAAAAGGGTCATATAAAAGTTTCCCCCATTCCACCCACCGTATGCTTTGAATTATAACTCAAGTTATAGCTTAACATTACATTACAACACCCGGAAAATAGGAATTCTCAAATATATATATTTTTATTTCGACTTTTTTTAAAAAAGCCAAGAATCCACGTTTTTTAAACCAAACTAACCCAAAACAAGTAATAACATATTGTATCTATCATTGATAATGCCAACAAGAGTAGGGGAAAGTGGGGGAAATACGAACACCTAAGGGAAAACTTAAATAAAACAGTGGAATTTGATCACAGAGTTTCTTTATTGTTTAATTATTAAAGTTTACTTATCTGTCTAACGAATTCACTAATCAACATTAATATTTGTTTAATAAATGGTAACAATATTAAAAAAAATCAAAACCCTTAGTGTTCGGCTTTACCCGACATTAGTCGGGTAAACACGAACACCAGGTTTAGCTGATTAATATGTGAGTATTCCACTATGTAAAAGTTAAAAAACTATGTAAAAGTTTGTCATTTAGCTGATTAATATGTGAGTATTCCACAATGTAAAAGTTAAATTACTATTGTAGATATAAATAAATCAACACCAACTTGAATTTACCAAAAACCTTACATCAAAAACATGCAAAACATTGAAAAATGCATACCTTGACAAGTACGTGTGTCCGCGTCTCCCGTGTTGTTGACTGGCACTAGTGGTGGAGTGATCTCCGAAATGGCGGCAAGTAAAATATGGCTATCTCTTTCTAACACATTAGAACCATTGGATTCGGGATTACCCCGCGTTTGCGTTTCCCCCACTTTCCCCTAAAGTGACAGGACCTCTGCAACACACGTGTCAGTGCGATTGGGTGTAGATACACGTTGCTAATGTGATAAAGTTTAAAAGAGTTTGTTTATTTGTGCATCAGACAAACAATGCACTGACACGCACACACGCGCGCACGCACTCACTCACTCACTCAGTCACTGACTCATACTCATAGCCATAGCCTTCACCGATTTGAGCGTGACGGTTCAGTTTCGTTTACCCTTCAGAAAGAGCCCAAACGCCTAAAGAAGTTATCACTTCAATAATAGAATGATTACATACATATCGCATATACATACGCATCACGCCCGCAATCCCTAATGGGGTGGGCAGAGCCACAAGACTACTTGTGGCCACGTTCGATTTATTAGTCCTCAGATGGTATGATGAACCGTATGGTGACAGATGATCAGCCCATCGCCCATACAGATAGTCCACCGTGTTGGAGAGGACCCGTCCCTTAGTCGACTTTTACGATATGCCAGGATGATAAGTATCTGCACGCATTCTATGCTATTTCTTCACTCCCAGTGCAGCAGAGGAGGAGAATAATTCACAATAATATAATGATTATAATACCTAATTTGCACTTGGTCGTATATGCACTGCTGAGCATTTTGTGTTAAAGGAATGTCCAACCGAATGGACATGTATTATAAATGTATGTATACGTCTATATTTGTGCTACAGCGACTGTTAGGAACAGGGTTAGTTTATTCACCAATTACGCCTAAATAATTGAAGCGTTCATCTCTTCTCTAAATTGGCTGGTTTCTGTCGTTAGTTGGGGCAAGGGTTGCCACCAGTACTTAACATAAAGTATTGTAGGTTATTTCAGTAATAACATAATTTATATTTTTGAAGTGTTTTAAAAAATATAAATTACTTTATGTGTATAAAGTACGCTAAAATATTTTTACGACATCGAGTTAGCAATGGTTTCGTTTTAACAAAGTGTTAGTTTTTTGCTCCCTTAGAGACTCCATCAAACACTTTATTTCATTAAAAACGGCGGCAGTGTCATTGACTTGACCGCAAATGTAGAATGTAATTAATGTAGAATACAATACATCTCATCAAGGTGTACTTCATTTGACTTTTGTGAATAACAGCGTTTGACTATCACGTAACTATGAAAAAAAAGAGGTCGATTTGCGTACACTTATAATTCATAATAAAAAAAATATTCCCAGTAAATGATATATCACATTACTTACAAAAATAATTTTAGCATAGGTCAAACACCAAAAATCCAACAATTTATTGTCAAATAAATCTTAAAAACGTCTCAACCACTTCCGGCATAAAGTATGTCGCTTCATGCTGAATCTTCATACCGTATTTGACCGATCGAGCGCGAAACGCGAGCGAAGCGTCTCCATTTCAGCTCGGGCAAAAATGCTTTCGTATGTCCAGATGATGTCCAGCTGTTCTCTACAGGTCGCATTTCTCAACCGATTCTCGTGAAATCTTATGAGCAGTTTCAATAATTATATGGATTTTTTTGCCGATTTAGTATTTCGTAATTTTTCAAAAAGGCAGAAAAACGTGACAATAGTGAAAAAAAATCCCGAGGTCTACAGAGAACAGAGCCACTAGTATATTGTGTCGAAAACAAGCATTTTACATTAAAAAGGTGGCAACCCTGGGTGGAGTTCTGCAACGTGCATACGCTGTTTCAATCAATCGAACAACTACGAAGATCGAATGCACACAAAATATTTATACAGCTCAAAAGGGATGTATATTGGTTTTACAGTTCCTGTGGATATGTTTGCGAATACTTTTTACTATTAATTCCGGCCAGCTGGGGTGTGATTCGCTAAATAAAACTCATGAACTCACTGGGGAGCCTAAGTTGACCCGTCAGCGCGTATAAACTACGTGTTCGCGCGGGTCTTCAACCTTGGTTGTATTTCGACGCAACTGGCCACGGACGTAGGTACCTAACTTCACGTAAAGCCTACGAGCGCGCGGGTCAATTTATGATTGTCGGTCGAAATGAGCGACGAAGTTTGTTACAGAATAACATAGATTTGATGTGATTCTCTAAGGTGTGCAGCGGCTGATAAGCTGATAAGCGAAACATCTAATTTAGACTGTAAGAACAAAGTCTTTCGGTGTAAATTTGAATGTGTACCTCATCGCTGATCAGCTAGGCAGCTATAGGCAGGCGTGGAAGCGCATACAGTACGATTAAAATCAATTAAAGATTCGACTTTTCTCGGCCATTATCGGCTAAAGCCGGATACGAAAATTACACACGTTACATTGCTGCGATTTCTTTCAGGTAGCATTCAACTTAAACTATTGTAAACGCAATATATATCACCTGCCATGATGCCATTACTTACCAGTAGACTTAAGAAATTTACAGAAGCGATATGGACATGCATTATTTATTGATGTATATAAATTGTACCTATAATACGACGACGCAGTTAGCCTTGTTGGGAGTGACCCTGCCTCCGGCGCAAGCGTCCCGGGTTCGATCCCCGGTAAGGGCAAATATTTGTGTGATAAGCACGAATGTTTGTTCCTGAGTCTTGGATGTTTCCTATGTATTTAAGTATGTATTTCTCTATATAAAAGTATGTATATCGTCGTCTAGTACCCATAACACAAGCCTTTAGAGTTTACTCTGGGACTAGATCGATTTGTGTAAAAATTGTCCCCTGATTTATTCATTTATTTATTTATATTTCTTTAATATAAAAAAAATATTCTTTATTTAACAATAGTTACTGTTTTACGCAAGGTACGATATTTGTCATGCGTGTCATACTGTCAAACAATTGTCACTAATTATTTATCTTATTTCAATATAAAGGTTGTTTTCTTTAGAGCTATTAGGAGGTTTTGTTGCTCATATCCTTCTGTTGTATTGTGTTTAATAAGATAACGGATAATATACTTAAAGGTCATATCTGTAATTTGATATACTCTATGTGGAAAACGAGGGATACCGACCATAACCGAGGATGGCCGAATGGTGAACTTATTTTACCAATCACAGCGATCCAAAAGCCCCGCGCGCCGCAAGTTTGGCAGCTTTATTTGCTAGTAAAAGTTAAGCTATTGTATTTAGGATATTTGGGCCTCTAGAAAAGATGGTAAAACCGCGAATCTGAACGTCAAACACCAACAAAACAACGGCACATTCGCGCTTTTGGCATTATAGTGACGGTATAGTAAATCATTTAGCAGTCCCGCATAGATGCCCAGGGCGTCTATTCGGGAACGTCTTAGTGATACTGCATCGCATCTCGCTCTTACGCATTACGCGTCGTGCGGTAGAGTGGGATGAGAACCATCGCTCGCGAGTTGCTACAACATCACTTAGCGTTCCCGAATAGAGGCGCAGGTCTGTGGGTGGCCCCACTAGTGGGCTGCGATGCTTGTACTAAACGGATAGAGTATGTGTCATGCTTTATCTTGCAACTTGTACTTCAAAAGGAAAAACGGAACCCTTATAGGATCACTCGTGTGTCTCTGTCTGTCTGTCCGTCTGTCACAGCCAATTTGCTCCGAAACCACTTGACCGATTGACCCCTTATCTGCGAAACTACTAGGCCTAAAATTAATTGAAAAAAAAAATACAGAAAATATTTCTTTACATTACAGAAAAACCTTTAAGAAGTCTATGGTATTTAAAATAACATGGGAAATTTCATATTATCACGGAACCCTCTCCACACGAGTTTAACTCGCACTTGTCCGGTTTTTATTATTTAATAATAATAATGATAATAAAAAACATTTATTCAACACACAGATAGCAAGGACAGCAAAAAGTAAAACATACATACATACATAGCATCACGCCCGAAATCCCTAATGGGGTGGGCAGAGCCACAAGACTACTTGTGGCCACGTTCGATTAATTAAAAAGTAAAAAGTAAAAGAAACAATAAATATAACAAGCTGTGCCGAACGGGTGCCAAAGAGGGTGCCATTCAGCGTTATGCCACGGCGAGCCTCGGCGCTGATTTTCAGTGGCACCCTAAGTGACCACACGAGTGACAAATAAGAATAAGTTTGTATGGAACTTGAACAATTCAACCATTGAATGTTAGTAAGTACAAAATTTGTTTTAACAGTTTACACTTAAAATAATAGGTCTTCACAAAGACGGAAATACCGGTTTTTAGGTTATTTAATTTTAACTCAAAACTTCGACATGTGGCTTAGTGGAGTTTTAGCTAGAGCACGGCAGAGCGGCTGATCAGCGATGAGGTGCACATTCAAGTTTAGACCGAATGACTTTGTCCTTACAGTCTAAATTAACAGTTTCATTTATCCGCTGGTCAGCCGCTGCGCACGTAAGAGAATCACTCCTCACTCAGAGCTCATAACGTAATTTTTAACCATTGGCTACTTGACGACGGTAGCTTAACGTAAATAAATGCAGGTAAAAGAAATTTCTAGATCATTTTGACTGTTACTTTTTCTTTTATTAAGGGTAAAAATAGTCAAAATAAGTGAAAAATTAATATTGTTTTTTTAGGCCTGAATTACTAGTTTTTGACATCCTCATCAAATTTCTGTAATTTTTTTATCTGGCCGATATTGTCTTAAGGACAATATTTTCGGAAATACTTGCAAATTTCATATAATTTTCATACCTTGTCCAATGTAAAAAGAGCCCTCATGGCCATATAAAATGTATAACCGTCCGCGCTCTTTTTATATTGGACGTGTACACTCTAACTGCACCGTGACGGCATATTTCAGGGCCATTTTGTATGGAGCGTTGTTGTGAGTGGTATGAACAATGACTTTTCAAAGCGTCGTATCTCAAAAAAACAAGTGCGAGTTAAACCCGCGTGGAGAGGGTTCCGTTCCATACATGATTATCTGCAATTTCCTGTTACTTTAAAAACCATAGACTTCTCATAGGTTTTCCTGTAATCTATAGGTAAAGAACTAATTTCTGTATTTTTTTCAAAATTTTAGGCCCGGTAGTTTCGGAAATAAGGGGGGGAATGGTCAATTTTCGCCTATTTTCATAAATAACTTCCAAACCATTCATCAAAAAAATCCAAAAAAAATCTATTTAAAATCCTCACAATAAGCCCTTTCATTTGATATGTAACATGATATAGTTAGCGTAACTTGATTTTTTAATTTTGTAATTTACCCCCCAAAAGTGGCCCCCATGTTTAAAATTAATTTGTTAACGTTCCGCATCCGTGTTGCGGTCAACGACTTACATATGTATACCAAATTTCAAATCAATTGGTCCAGTAGTTTCGGAGCAAATTGGCTGTGACAGACGGACAGACAGACAGACAGACAGACAGACAGACACACGAGTTATCCTATAAGGGTTCCTTTTTTTCCTTTTGAGGTACGGAACCCTAAAAACAATACAATAATGTTTTGCGAACACAATTTGGTTTCTACTCAGTAAGTTCTAATAAAAGATTCCTTATTACCTGTTAGCTTAGTAAGTAGCTCCAAAGCCAGCGTAATTAGAGCGTTAAAAGTTCCCAACCGAATAACTACAACCGAATTCCACGCGGACGAGGTCGCAACCGGAAGCTAGCATGCAATAAACTTTCCCTCGGGATAATTTCCAACTAACTGTGCTAATAGCAGAATATCTCAAGACAATACGACATCCCGCTATGAAACTTCAAAGATTTCCTCCAGCGTCGAACGCAGCGCCATCTACCTTATTAAACTGTAATTACGCTAGAAGTAATCTTTAACATGGTGAAATACGAGCAACGTTATCGGGTTGCTGTGAGTACAAATTAGTATGTGCCGTGGCCCGATTTGTTTCCCCGAGTTCGCACGGATGGATATTATTCCGCGCGTATGTAATAAGAGGGGTATGCGGAGTTTCTTCGACTGCGCCAGGTAAAATTCAAGTCTATGAATTCTTCCTAAAATCGCGGGATTCGTCTGGAGGATAGGAAACCGGTTCGTGCCAGCTTTAGACTCGTTTTCGAGCCTTTGTCGGAGAATCTCACCCCTGAAGTACCGGAGAAGTGCTGAATTAAAATCAGATTCCGAAACTTTATTGCTAACGAATTTTATTTTATACATCATTGTTATTGTAAAAAAATCCGGAGAAGCGCGAGTTAAACTCGCGTGGAAAGAGTTCAGTACATGGTTATCTGAAATTTCCTATGTTACTTTAAATATTATTATTACTATTTGACGAAGCATGTTGTGGATTCAATTTATGTAGGATATTAATAAAGAACTTATTTTTTTTTCTTTAAATATCATAGACTTCTTATAGGTTTTCCTGTAATCTATAGGTAAATAAATGTGTATTTTTTTTAATATTGGGCTCAGTAGTTTCGGAGATAAGGGTCAGGTTCAGTTTTCGCCTATTTTCCTAAATAACTTCAAAACTAGTTATCTTAATATTATTAAAAAACTAATATTTAAGATTCTCACAACGAGCCCTTTCATTTGATTGATGATTCTAATTTAACCCCATCTTTAAAATTAATTTATTATGCTACACGTCCGTGTTGCAGTTACCGACTTGCAATTCAATTCTCACTCCAGTAGTTTCAGAGCAAATTGGCTGTGACAGACGGAAGGACAGACACACGAGATCGTGTAAGGGTTCCGTTTTCCCTTTTGAGGTACGGAACCCTAAAAATATATACATTTTGTCGGTTAGGTAATTGAAGAGCTCCGCTTACCATTTCCCGGCTCCATCATCAAATCCCCGTCACCAAGTGAAATGTACCTACTCATAATTAGACTCCTCAAAACAAACTAGAGATGGGTTAATCCGGATTTGAAGATTTGAATGATTCGTATCGACTGCCTAGTGGTGTCTCTTTGATGGAGTCTTCCATCACATTTTTTATTAAGGCCTTCTTTACGAAGTACTATAATTATTTGACGCACTGGTCGACATGACTTAAATCAATACTTGTAACAAAACGAGACAGGGTTCCACGAAAACTTGTTAAGGAAATGGCTTGTTACTTATACGGTTACGTCAAATGACATACAGATGTAGTGCATAATTAGTTTCCATCGTGTTTTATCGGAACAGTTCGTATTTATCGTGCTCTCTCAATTAGCTTCAGCAGGCCGCCAATTCTCGGCGCATTCAAGATAATCTCACAATCGAGATTAAACGTTAGTGCATACAGTCATTTGACACAACTGTATGAATCTGACGTTTGCGAGGTTAAACGTCAGATTCCTACAGTTGTGTCAAATGACTGTATAATCGACATTATCTCGAGTGAATCAAGATAATGGATGTCCGTGCTGATAGTTATTGTTTACGTGTTTGAAACTGTAAAACGTATAAAATGCGTTATTTTAATTACGTTTTTTAACGTTATTTAATTTGCGTTAACGTGATTATGCCGCGGTTATAGTTGAAGATGTGATAGGATTTGTGAAATGGTGGAATGCATAATTTTTTCTGTGTTAACACATCTTTCAGTGTGTTATCGGTCGGTACCAAATGGTGTTTACTGACTTTAAAACGAGAGGTGGTTTATTAATTTTGTAAAATGATAAAATCAATATTAACGGATGAATACTAGCAAACAGTGTGTTATTGCTCGGCTCAACGTAGCCATCGACGGGTTTGAAGGTTGGCTGTTCGTCGTGTTACATACTGTACTGTAGGTCCAACATATGTAAAAATAATTCAAATATTACTGAAACTCAGTCAATAGGATCAAAAGAGGTGTCATATGGAAGGGCTTTGCTTAAGAATATTTAAATATTTTTTTTGTAAGCATACCTGTTTTTTTATTTTATTTATAAAAATGTGCAATAAACGATCGTACGATTATTAAATCTATTGAAATTTGCACCATAAATGACAAGAGGAAATCAATGGATATCTTTTTTTTTTAGACCTCCTCGCTTCGAGAGAAAAACCTCTCAAAAATGATTTCCTAATCTTTAAAATTCGAAAAATACATCGTTAACTGCACTCGTACTGAAAGTGACAAGCATGAAGTTTGACCACGTAAAAACGTGTAGATACAAAAATATTATTATTTATTTATTAAACAGAAAAATAAAAATAAAGTATACAATATCATAATTAAAACTAACTAATAAAATGTATTTACAAACTTAAATGAAACCTAAACTAGATCTAAACTAAAACTAAACGAGATTAAAATAAATGTTAAAAAATCTGGCCCTCGCGGTAGGGTGCCTACCAATTAAGCTGAATTTACACGCTAGCATAGCGGCACAAGACCAATGACCAAGCCGTTAATTAACGAAGTTAACATTTCGAGTAACGGATTAACTTTTAAGTCAACTTTAAAAATTGTTAACGGTCTCATTAACTCCCGTTAAAACAATTCATGTCCGTTAATCATTAATTAAGTACGTACTATTTGCCAAAAGGATACCGCGCCGGAATAAAGCACCTCTGACAAGTAAGTTCCGGCCGGTCGGCGGTTGTCACGCGCAGAGCAAACTTCCATAGCCCATACCAACATATTTTTATAAGTAAATCACTAACACAACGACATATAAAATGCAATATCTGTCACGAGTTAACTTTTTTTAACGGACTTCAAATAAAATGGAAGAGGTTCTCAATTCAGTTGTATTTTTTTTTTGTTTGTTACTTCAGAACTCCGTCACCTATAAACCAATTTTAAAAATTCTTTTTTTAATCGGTAGGGTATACTTCCAGTTTGGTCCCGTTGTCGTCAAAGTCGAGTTATGATCAGAGGATCTATGAGGAATCGATGGAACTCTTCAAATATTATAGGCAAGCATAGAGCAATTTTATTATTTTCTGTAATAACTCAAGCAATTACGTTCCAAAAGCATTATTTGGAGAAGTGGAACTGTTGACGAAGACC
Organism: Tortricodes alternella; assembly: GCA_947859335.1. NCBI lineage: Eukaryota > Metazoa > Arthropoda > Insecta > Lepidoptera > Tortricidae > Tortricodes > Tortricodes alternella. The sequence continues at coordinate 3,696,175 of OX401970.1, forward strand.
ATAGATGATCACCGGAACTCCTAAATGGTGAGTATTTCACGGTTGGCAATTAAATTGCTGTATAAAATTCTGAAGCAACTTATGTCCATGAAAATTCATGTAGGAAAATTGAAGAACCAAGAGAACTCCTCAACGATTGACATCTTTGCACCGTGGATAGCAAGTTTGTAAATGATGATGAGCAATTGGCATTATGCTATTGTTACTTATGTAGTAAATTATTAGGATTAATTCACAGGATAATAAATAAAATGTGAACAAAAAAACTTAGGTACTTTTCAAAGGCTATTTGAAGTCGGTTTTTTTATTTTATAAATTATAGATTATTTATGTCAATTGACTGACAAATCGGCACACGGCCCACCTGATCGAAAGTGGTCACCGCCGCCCATGGACATCTGCAACATCAGGGGTGCTGCTAATGCATTGCCAGTCTAGGGAGGCTGGGGAATGGGGATGGGACGGGGATGAGGGGATAGGCCTCCGGATCTCGAAAGTTAACGCTAACTTCCATTAATTCCGAATTGTAACGCTTTAACGTTTAACGAAGTTAACCGTTTTAGTAGCGGATTAGCGATTAACGAACAACTATTTGATTAACGGTGCCCCGCTATCCTTATTAGCCTTTGTGCAAGATAGCTGCCTCCCTCTCAGGTCACCCGTGCCTCCCTTAGATACTACATTAAGTCTAAATTAAACAAGTCTGCCGTCGCTGACGCAGCGCTGTGGTACGTTAGAGAATCGCAGCACTGGACTCAACGTCGAGCCTAACTTGACCCGTCAGTCCGTATAAACTACATGTGGTTGCGTGTCTTCGACCTTGGTCGTATTTTGACGAAAGCGGCCATGGTTGTAGGTACATAACTCCGCGTAAAGCCTTGCGAGCGCGCGGGTCAATTTATGATTATCGGACGAAATGAGCGACGAGATTTGTTAGAGAATAACTAGTGTCTGACCGAAACACATCTTTTTTTGCCGAAACCGAAACCCAAACCGAAGTTTACTTATGTAATTCGAAAAGAGAGGTATTCTGGCGAAATCGGTCGAAATACGCCGTTGCCGACTATGCTAAGCGCACCCGAGGTGAGCCGATTGGGATACGAAATTACGGGTAGGTAAGTTTCGGCGCGACCGGAAGGTTCGGCACATTTTTAACCGAAACCGAACCGGTCAAAACACGTTGTTTTTGCCGAAGGGTTTTTTTTTTGTTAATCTAAGCGCATGCATTCTTCTTCGTTTATTGCGCATGTGAAAGCTTTGTACGGGCGAATAACCATACTCCTAAAAATGCACGACAGCTGTTGGAGTTCAAGCGTGAGTCTATCTCGCGACTATACCGAATTAAACCAACGATTCTCATTACAAGTCAATAAATATACTTCATTTGCTTATTTCCACATTAATATATCGTCGGTGCGAATTACAAAATCGCTGTGTTTTTTGTCTACTTTTCAGGAGACAGTTAAAACCGTTTTTATCTTTAATAGTTTCTTAACATGCGTAGTTACGTTTTTTATGATAGCTAGGTAACTTTTTTTTATATAAGGGAGGGCAAACGAGCTTACGACTCACCTGATGGTAAGTGATCATCGCCGCCCATAAACATCACTAACCCCGAAGAGGTCATTGAGCCGTTGCCGACCTTATAGGGAAAAATAAACTCTTCTCTTGAAGGCCCCAATGTCAAAACAGTCCGGGAACACCGCTGATGGAAGTTGGTTCCACAATTTCACCGTACCTACGTGGCAGGAAGTGTCTTAAAAAACGCACAGTAGTAGATCGCCATACATCAATACAAATACATCTTGTTCATCAATGTAAATTAAATTAAATTAAATTTGTTACTAAGTTATTAGTAATACATGACTTAAACGGAAATATTGGTACATAGCGGGTTTAGTTTGTAACATTAAAAATCGCTATGTAACTAGCGGTCACATGACACATGATGTTTTTAGGAATATTTTGCTACATAGCGGGTTTTACTCACTATATTTGAAGATATCTGACTACTAAAAATCGCTATGTGTAAAAATATGACAACAATGCCGATGATAAAATATCGTTATGTGCATCAACGAACACATAGCGAAATAAAACGACCACTTCCTTAAATGTGCGTTATTATTTAAAATTCGCTAACAGCCCAATTTCACATAGCGAATTTATCAAGGTACATTTCTGCCTAATAACACATAAACCAGTACTGAAAACTAAAAAATGTTTTTAGGGTTCCGTACCTCAAAAGGAAAACCGAACCCTTATAGGATCACTCGTGTGTCTGTCTGTCTGTCTGTCTTTCCGTCTGTCACAGCCAATTTGCTCCGAAACTACTGGACTGATTGAGTTGAAATTTAGTATACATATGTAAGTCGGTGACCGCAACAGGGACGTGTAAAATTAATTAATGAATTTAAAACGTAGAACATAAAAAACTTATGCAAACTATATCGTATGACATATCAACTGAAAGAGCTTATTGTGAGGATATTAAATATATTTTTTTTGGAATTTTAAAATAAATTAGTTTGGAAGTTATTTAGGAAAATAGGCGAAAATTGACCACCCCCCCTACCCCCTTATTTCCGAAACTACTGAGCCTAAAGTCCTGAAAACATACAGAATATAGTCCTTTACCTATAGATTACAGGAAAACCTATTAGAAGTCTATGGTATTTAAAGTAACATAGGTTTCAGATAATCATGTACCGAGCGGAACCCTCTCAACGCGAGTTTAACTCGCGCTTGTCCGGTTTTTGTTTGCGTTACGTTAAGTTTTAAAATAAAATAAAATCAAAAAGAACACATAGCGATTTTGGGATTCGCTTACCGACGATATCACCATTCAGTGACTAATCAGGATACCTACAGCGTCAAATATTCGCACGGGTCGACTACTTTATACTAATTAGACTCCATTGGGACCTGAAACCTTAGCTTAGTGGAAACAGCTTGGGTTGAAATCTGATTTGCTAACATCGACAGCTCAAACACAAGCTGCAGAGATTTTAGAGCGACGCGAAATCTGGCTGGCGCTTATTGGGCGAGCTCATGGGCGCTGGCACGGGGTGCAAGGGGGTGCACTTGCACCCCCCTGTCGGGAAGCAAAATACACAGAAAAAGATAGTGTTATTTTTATTATGGCAATATTTGAATTAAAACTTTAGAGGACTGTGAACCAACGGCAATAATCACCCTTTTCATACAAAAGGCGATAACGATTTGCACCCCTTAAACGTTAACCGATTTTGACCAATTTTTGATAGTTAGTCAGTCAGAGCATAAATATATAATTACAAGTTATATTTTATTACTTAATAGTATAGTGTGTAGATGCAGATGTACCTCCCTGAAAGCACCTTGGCAGCGCCCATGGGCGAGCTTGCTTGGGGATATATCTACTGTTTATCCGATGATCACTTTTACATCCCTGTTATGATATTGATGTTTCATCAGTGTTTGTGGATAGATAAGATAATCATTAAATTTGGGTTAACTAAGTAAATAAACTAAATTGTTGAGGTTCTTGAGATATTTATTAGTAGGTCCAAAAAATAAGTGTCAGGCGAAGAGTAGCGCAAGGCCCTCGGCATATAAATCTCGTGCATTTTTGCTGCCTGGTCTTTTGCACCAGAGAGTTTTTTTTCTTTTTAGTAAACTGATGAGTTCATGAACTAACTGGCGAGCTTAACTTGACCCGGCAGTGCGTATAAACTACATGTTCGGGGGTGTCTTCAACCAAGGTTGTATTTCGATGCATCCGGCCACGGACGTAGGTACCCAACTCCGCAAGATGCCTACGAGAGCGCGGGTCAATTTACGATAGTCAAACAAAATGAGTGATGCGATTTAATAGAAAATAACATAGCTGAAATAACGATCAGTTTCTGTATTACAAAACAATGTCGAATGGAGGCTCTGAATACTTACTAAAACTAGTATATAACTAATACGCTGACTCGAAATTTGAACTCTATTGTCATGTGTTCGAGGTTGCTATTGCAACATCGTATTTGAGGAAAGTACGAGTTATGAAGAGTAACCAGCCAACGAGTGATTGAGTCCATCGATCGTTTAGAACGTGATTGCAGCTGACTGACGGAAATTTGCATGAAATAGTTAGAAACACTACATTTTGCCTTTTATTCCGTTTTGCATATCATTCGAACACTTTTTGCATGCAGTTTTAAATAAATTAAATGTCTTTGAGAACAGAGAAAGAAGTATTTTAAGTACGTTCGATTAATTAATTATCAACAGCAAATGCTACG